>CAMTDV010000023.1:22402570-24802570 GCA_947069175.1 Scalesia atractyloides
TTTTTAAAAAAAAAGAGTTACGTATAAAAAGTTATTGATTTTAAAAGTTATGTGTATAAATGTTAGTTTCTTAATTTAAAAATATTAAATTTACCTTTATACCCTTAATCTAGAACATTAGTTAGTTTAATAGTCAACATTATTTACAGAATTGCCACTATGATTTCAACCATTAGATTAAATATCTAATGGTTTAAATTCTTTCTTATCCTTTTCACATTTTTAAATTTTCTCACAATAACCTCACCCTATATATATATATATATATATTGATGTAAACTGTAAACTCCAAAAATACGACATCTTCCAAAGGTCATTAATTATCAATAATCACATCATTTTCAAATTCCGGTTCATCTAGTGAGAGATCGACAACCTTAAAAAACCCTACATCTTCCATTGAGGCAAAAGCATCTTCACCCACATCCCACATCTTTACATTATCATTCGGATTCCTTGACAAAAGTCGGAGATTATTGTGGATGTAAACCAAGTCTTGAGCACGACTTGTAGTCAACTTGTTTCTCCTAAGCGAGTGAATAAATGCATAAGTACTCCAATTACGCTCAGCACGAATGGAGGTTCTTCTACTGATGTAGTTGATGATCCGGGTGTTTCTTGAGAAGCCATAATCGATAGAGAATTAGAGATGATGAGACTTGAGAGTTTAGAGATTAGAGAAGCCGAATATGATAGGTCTATTTATTTAATGGCCGGTTATGGAATTTGAAAGGGTTAACACCCTATAAATAAATGGAAACGGGCTGAATACTTCTACCAGATACGTCCCCGACACTGGAAACGTTTAGGAAACGTCCCCGCAAAGCTGGAAACGTTTAGGAAACGTCCCCAATGAGTACCCATGGCGTTTCTGTCCCCAACAAGTACCCGAGACGGGTACTGCCACACAAATGGCGTCCCCGTGCTACATGTCCTCTCATATTATAGTACTATAACAAAGTATGAACAGTTGGTGGTAATCTACATGGATCAGGCACGCTCACGCCATCCTCTGTTTTCAAGGCTCACCAGGTGCTCGCCTAGGCCCACTTTTCAGGCCCAGCACAGGCACGCAGCCTTCGCTTCGCTTCAAAATCCCCACTTTCAGGTCCGCACATTTTTCAAGCCAAGTTCCGACGAAATTCGGACCAAAAATCGTTTGAATAGATCTAAAACAGTTATACCAACTCTAAACAAGCCTGGAATCAACCTAAAACAACCTAAAGTAGTCCTAAAGAAGCCTAAAGCATGTCTAAAACCCCTAAAAATTGTATTTTTATACCATACGCCTTGCCTAATAAAAGCCCTCGGTTTTTAAGCGCCTTGCATCGAGGCCCAAGTCTCACCCTTTGCGCCTTTGACAACTATGCTTACAACTAAATACATTCAATTTTAGCGACTGGCAAGCAGACCAAAACATTATATATCGTTAATAATCCTCGAACACATGTCAAATAGTTTGAAGTATCCTATTAACTACACTCTCAATCTGCAATGTTAAAACAAACTACATAGTTACCTTGCCTGCCATAGATTTCAATAAAATTGACAAATCCGCACAAATGCATAGAGTAAATATCACTTCAAAAGTTGCAGAAAAGCTTGTTTATAGCCTGGTAGTCTCAAACAATATCAACCTTAACGTTTTGTTCCTGCTATAGTTTAACCATCAATCCACAACCTATGCAGTTATAGCGGTCCAAAATCAAATAGCGGACAAGGGACGATATTTGAGATACAGGTTATCTCGGTGGGATATCGGTAATTTTGTATCATGCATAATATATAATATTAATATTAATATCAAAAGTCAAAACTCAAAAGCGTCAATATTTGAAACATGATCTAATCATAATCGTAAGCCATGAAATTTTCCTCCGAGACATCAGCCAAGGCATCTAAAATAACGGTAAATATCAATCAAATATCGGTCAATAGAGCGGTTTCGCTATTTGACACGGGTCTGATAACCGCTATTGAGTGCTTAGTAACAACGACATTATTTGCATATAGTTGATAATACTGTGCAAATCACACGCCACTGTAAGTAATAAGACCAATCTACACGTTGACCTAATTAAATTCCACCATGAGTATTATATTAAAACTGAACCGATCATATACACGCATTTCAAATACATGAAGAAAAAGGACCCATACCTTGACGAAGACGAACTCCTTTGTTGGCGCAATCATCAGAGCATTCTTCTTCATCCGAATTCTCAACATCACTTTCATCATCATCATCATCATACTCCGGATCATCGGATTCGCTATAAACGCTGTCGTTTTCTGATTCTAGTTCTTCTTCTGATTCTTCGTCTGAGTTTGCTTCGTTATCGTCGTCTTCATCGGAAGAAGAGGAGATAACGAAGATTGAGGGTTTCATAACTGGCTTCTGCAATGTTAGACTAAGTTATTTAAATTAGACAAGTTTATTATTATTAAGGGTACCAAGTTGTAATTAGTTTATCTATATATAGGGCCTTGTATTCTTCATTATTCAATAAGAAACCCTAATTACAATTATACGTTTCAACTTGGTATCAGAGTTTATACGCTCTGGGATTCCCTAAACCCTAAAGCAGCCGCAGCCTTCTTCTACCCTAAAATCAGCCGCAGCCTTCTTCTACCCTAAAGCAGCCGCAGCCTTCTTCTACCCTAAAATCAGCCGCAAACAGCCGATTACTAAACCTAACAGCCGATTACCAATCCTGTGGCTTCTAACATCCACAGTCGATCACCAAACCAACAGCCGATTACCAATCCTGTGCCATCCTGCTGCAGCTATCAACCCTAACAGCCGATTACTAAACCTAACAGCCGATTATTATGGCTGCCATAACAACCTTTACAAATCAGGAAAAAGCTATCAATAACTCTCACAAGTTTGCTTTCAACCTAAAACCTACAAACTATGGCTATTGGAAACAAATAGTCGAACCTTTCCTTGCCTCTCATAACCTACTCGGTTATGTGAATGGTACCATCCCTTGCCCATCAAAGGATGTTACAACTGGAACAACCACCACTGTCAACCCGAGTTACGCTCCATGGCTTGCCAATGATGCTCATGTCCGTATGCTTATTGTCAACACAGTTTCTGAGGAATCTTTTCAGCATGTTCAAGGACACACTTCTCGTGAGGTATGGTTATCACTTGAACGCGCTTATGCACCCGTTTCTTCCTCTCATGAATTTACTCTCAAAAGCCAACTGCTGCGAATCACCATGAAGGGTGATGAAAAACCGGCTAACTATTTGGCCCGGGCTCAAGAGTATGCTACTGCCCTTGCCAACATAGGAGAACCGATGAAGGAAAAAGATCTGGTCATGTTAACTGTTACCGGCCTTCGTGACGAATATAATGGCCTCAAGGCCAACTTATTGACTCGTTCCCCTCCTGTTACTTCTACTGAACTACACGGGTTACTGAGTGATCATGACTACATGATCACAAAGATCTTGGCCACCCATCAGCAGACGCCACACGCCTTATTTGCGGCTGCCACAACTTCACAACAGCCTCTTACGGCTGCTGTCCCAACTCCTCCACAGCCAAATATTGATTCCCTACGGCAACAACTTCACAATCTTCAACTCATGGCTTCTCAGTTGGGATATCAACTTCATCCTGCATCTTCTTCACAACCACAAGCTTACTTTGGGTCTCGCTCCTTTAACAACAACAGAGGCAACCGTGGCTCTCGTGGTTCTTCCCGTGGTAACTCTCGTGGTGGCCAAAATAACCGCAATCAGGACAACACTAGCACTCGTCAATTCTCTTGGGCGTCAACACAGAACATAGTCCAAATGGGCCATGAAAAGGGTTTTTTTTAGCGGTCAACTAAATCACCAGATAAATATTCTATGATAGCCTCAATCGAGCAAATGCATCACATCCTCCATAACCGCCATAGTTAGATGCATACCCAAGCCACCAGTTCCAGGGAAACCCCATCCGAAAGCGCACTGTGGTAAAACCCGGTTCGGCTCGGTTTCGAACTGGCAACCTCCAGAGAGGCCTAGTTTTAAACTTCATTGCCACCATCAATGTCCTTCAACGTGATGCTAATGGGAGTTGAACTTGGAACCTCAATAAGAGAAACCAAGTGAGCTAAGAAAGATTCTGATGATGACATGTGACACTCCTTACAAGTAGGAAGGAAAGACATTTTGTAACTAAAACGTTTTGGGTGTAGGAGTGTGAAATGACATGTGACACTCTTTTTGTTTTCTAAAGAAACTAGCACAAAAAATTCAGTACAAAAGATGTTATTTTGTCAAATTTGAGAAGTTCACGGATATTAGCACTAATTATATAATGAATTATTGAGATTGAATATGAAATTAAATTAAATTTGATTAAATGTGTAAACGTAAAGCAACAATGACCAATTCTAACAAATGAACGGTGATGTATAAATGGGTTTACAACTAGTTTGTTGAGAATAGGGCTTTTACGTCTAAGACTCGTAGCAGAATTTTGAATAACCTTAAAATAGCCTATGAAAGATTATGACGATTACATGTGACACTCGGTAGGAAGAAAGGACATTTTATAACTAAAACTTTGGTCTTATATGTATGAATGTGAAAATGCCCCTTTTGTTTCTCGGAAATACAAAGTCAACCATTATTAGCATGAGTTTTACAATAAATTATTGAGATTGAATATGAAATTAAATTTGATTAAATGTGTAAACGTAAAGCAACAATGACCAAGTCTAACAAATGAAGAGTAATGCATAAATGGGCTTACAACTATTTTGTTGAGAATTGGGCTTTTATGCCTGAGACTCATAGCAGAATTTTGAGTTGTCCATTTGTTAGGATAGATTTTAAGCCCAAGAACCTATTCCGTAAACAAACCGGTTTCTTGAAATAAACTATTGTTACACAGAACACAACTGCAAAACTTAAAACATAGTTTATAGTTCTGTAATACAAATTACATCATGCTCCATCATTTTTATTTAAACCAACAGACGTTCAACATGCATAGGAAATACCAGATCAAACTCAATATGATATCAGAAAATGCAGGGGCGGATCTAGCTTGCCTACGCTACCCCTCCACTTTCTTAGTGAAGTACATTTTCAAGGCAATTATTTCTTCTTCTACGTTTTTTTTTATCGGTTACTTATGAATAAAAAATAAGAAAAAACCCTCACCCGCGCTACCCCTCAAATTTTATGTTAGATCCGCCACTGAGAAAATGCTTATATGGAAATGCTATTCGGAATACCGCAACCAGTAAGACCAATTTTACTGCTAGGAGACAGCAAGGTGTAGGGCATTCGAGCAGGTCCAGTCCTGTTCATCAACTTTTTATCATCATTCATCTCCTGGATCTTCTTTTCGATCATCCTCAAATGAGCCCCAAATCTTTCAAAAGCTTCCAACGCTTGCTTATCAGCTGTCCATTCAGTCGTATCTCTTTCTCCAAGATACACCTCATCAGCAGAATGCCTTGACAGAACCTCAATCAATGAGATCCCAAGGATACTTTGAAGTTGGGGGTAACGGTTTCCAGAAACGCCTTTTCAGGGTTCTTCTCAAGTTCTTCATAATCTGGAGTCCCAGGTTCAGGTAAGAGCCTTCGGCTCAAGGCAGGCCGGTTAGGCAGGTACCCACCGTAAGGATACTGACCGAAATTCACAGCTGCATGGAGTGCAGAAGCCACCCATATGATGATGGTGCATGATTGTATGAGTTCGTCGCGTGTGTGCATTTTAGGCCACCACGGCTCATTTTTCAAATCACCATGCCCTTTGGTTCGGACCTCATTCCACCATTCTTTGAGTTCATTGTCGTTTTGTATTTCTTCATCGTCTTGGTAATAAATGTGAACATAATCATGTACCCATGATCTAATTGCAGACCATATTTCAAGCCCATCGACCGCAAAAGGGTAGTCTTCTATAAGGAGACGAACACCATGAGGGGAGGATGAATCCTCAACAGCCATTCCTCTGATCAATAAAATACCATTTCAGATCAAAAAGAAATCAAGTTCAATTCCCGCCAAAATAGTCAGATAATATACCTGTCGATAAGATCAGCAGGGAGTGCCTGTTTAGTGAAATCCCACTTTTTGTACATGTTGCATGACATGGCCAAGGAGTATTTGTCCGGAAAAACCGTTTTCTCAAGAAGTCCACCAGCACTGATGAGTGTTTGGCGGGATAAGGCATTGATGTTCATCGTGTCACGAAAGTGAGGATGCAAAAGCTTATGAATTGGATGAAGAACGCTTAGCTGTCTATTTGTCGCAATTATGAACGGCTCTATGGAAGCATGAGTATGAAGCCTGCATATTATAACTTAACTCTATCACATAACAATTTTAAAGTGGCAATTTTGACTCATTTAGACATTTCCTTATGAACGGATCAAACAGGTGTTATTTAAAAAAATCAGGTTCTTGGTGAAACAATATAAATCTGGGGTTTTTGAATAAATTAACAAGATAATATGCACGATTCCTAATTGGCTAATTCTTATAATCGGGCATGAACACTCTTTATAACCTGATTACCAAGGTATGTTTTGTCATTAATTTAAATAAGAAAACTTAATAATTTAAAAACTAAAAAAAGCCAAAACCGAGAAAGAGAAGCGACATGCGCAAAATGGTAATAATGAACGGAGAACAAACAATACAAAATACTACCCATTTTCCCACACCTAAATCTGCTTCCAGGACGTCTTACCAGTGACAAACGAGTTGATGGTAGCCAGAATCATTTACATTAGCATAAGCTTTAGCCAATAACCATATGGTGCCTTTTGCCCCGTGTGATGCTGGTGTGTGCACTGTGCTGATAGCTCCAGCTTCATCGCCAGCTGGATATGGCAGGCTCAATTCGATTGCTATGGGCTTCAGTGTAGAGTTGTTTTGCAAGAATAAAATGGTCCGTGTGGCATATGTTTTGGTTGGAGTTTCATTTATGCCTCTAAGATATGGCATCAATGGATCATGATGATCTAATATAAACAGCCTGTTGTTCTTCATTGCCTGAGAGAATTATGAATTAATATCTTGATTTTGAATCAGATAGCTTTAAATATTTGAGATAACAGCTGTTACCTCCCGTACGCTAAATCCATCCAGTTGATCTCTTATGTGATCTTCAGTTATTGTACTGTTTTGGTTCCCAAATTGCATGGGGTCTAACTTGCTGGATGGAGGGAATTTCTACAAGTAACAAAAATGTATCTCTAACACATAATTATTTATCCGAATTTGATTCTTATAAATATCATAAGATTATAAGTGAAATTTACTTGGAGGCGTCGGATCACAACAGGGCAAATTCCTGCCAACAATTCTCTTCCGAATTCTTCGTCACTTCTCCATGCAGATCCATCCTCTGATCAATCAAACAAACAAATTTAAATCGAAGTTTAGTTAAGATGACTATGTTCTCTTAGAATGAATACCTTTGATTACTTGTGGGAGTGGAAACTTTGACAAGTGCTCGCCATCAGAGCGCAAGAGCTCCCTGATGAACTCAGAGGGTATTTTCTCCCTAAGACTTTCTAGGATATTCAACTTTGGTACCAGAAGGCCTCCTTCATAGAGGTTGAGCACATCTTCAAACGAAGAAAACTCATTGAATTTGTTGCTTGATACACCCTCAAACTTGTGATTTAGAATGCTTTCAAGCCCCCCCCCCCCCCCCCACAATCTCGTCCGAAATCTTGTCCCATACAGACTTAAATCCAGGCAGTAAACCTTGAGACATTAATTTTAATCCATAAGCATAAACATCTACCATCTTCACCTCACTGAATCTTTCATCCTTTGGGACATATATCTGTAAACTATGCAAAATGCCAATTCGGCTTTCCATGCTGGGATCTGTAAAAAAAACCAACATTCAGTTGCCAAAACATACAGCAATTCGGAACTTGGCTTTGAAGGTCAAACGCCAACGGGTTTAGTAACAAATTGAGTTCTGTGGATTTTAACATCATAAAGTTTTTGATATAGTTTATTATTGATGTTTGTACCCCTTGCAAAAAAATTCAAAGAACCCATGAGAATTCTTATTTACATAGTAACCTGGTTTGACCTTAAAAGTCAAACTGGATCCATCACACATGTATTAACAACTATTTGAACCTGCATTTGACGGCGGGCGGCCTGTCCTGCACCGGCGAGGATAAGGGCGGTCAAGAGAGCCTCCAAAAATAGGACGGACTAGTTCAGATCCCTTGTCCGGCTGACTCAGATCATTGTAGACATCATAGTCATAGACTCTGTCCCATTCTTCACGCATTCCTGTTCCATCGCCTCTTAGTTCCTCAAGCTCTTCCTCTCTGTAATGACGTAATGCCTGTGGTGTTTCTTCAGGAAGGTATGTCTGCAACAAAAAGATGCTAGTTCAGATTCTGACATGACTCTCTAAGATTGGTTTTGATGCTAATAGTAAATAGTCACCTTATTGGAGAAAAAAACGCGATATCGTTTGATGTAATGTTCTTCAGGGTAGACCCAAGAATTGCAGACGAAATGAACGCGACCAACAGTTGGAACATTAGTTAATGTTAGTGTTTTAAGGTAAAATTCTTTGTTGTGCCTGTTGAAAATCAAGAAAGCCCCTGGAACACCTATGTCATTGTCCCAGTCAAAGTCAAAGTCTAACTCCAAGGTGGAATCCTTCAAGTGTGTCTCCTTCCCAAGCTTTCCCTTTCCCCTCAATCCTATCATATGTTAAATAGATTTTAGGATTAGTTTGATATCATTAAAGCTAGTCTAACATGCTTAATAAACAACATATGTTTAAGTTGATATGACCAAACACTTTTAACAAGAGCTTAAAAGTGTCACCTGCCATATTATTATCCAAAAACACTCATTCTTCACATACTTACATTATCGCAAATCACCCTTGTCTTTGCCGTTTGGCCATTTGTGGCACTTTTATCAAAAAAGTTTTTTTCTCGTATCCACACCATCCAGATGCGGAAAAAATCCTTTTTTAATGAAGCGGCAAAACTGGTCTGTTTTATATAATAATAATAATAATATTTAAAACGTATGTTGTAATGGACACCACACACTTTTAGTCCAACTCATGGACACCACAAAATACCCATGGCGGCCCCACATCACACTCATCATTTTTTCTATAGAAATCTAGGACGAATTCACGAAGAGGCGATGAAGAACGTAATAAACAAGTCGTTTGTAGCAGAATTAAACAAACCAAACACTTAAAATAATTGATTCTCTTTGAATGAACAAAATTTAAAGTATATTAAAAAATATGTGTAATTACAAGTTGTTTTTTTTTTCTGAAAGGCCAACAAAAGTATTATTTTCTCATCAACAAACACCCATTTGCCCAAATAATTACAAGTTGTAACCGGTCTTTATGACGACCTATTAACTCCTTAATAATCTAGTTAAGTTACGTATGTAAATGGGTTGATTGCATCTACATTTATTTAATAATAATAATAATAATAATTAAATTCAAGTGTCTTCAATGCGCAAGTTGTAGTAATAAACATCTACACTAGAGGTGTAAGAGAAGGATGTATAGGTAAATTTATATGATAAAAGGTGTTATTTAATTCCTAAGAGGGTCCGATGATAGCAATTCAAGCTAATCACATCCAGACCAAGTGGTGGGTACAACCCAGTAAAGCGTCTGTGTGTGTGAGAGAGAGATCGCCAGGCAGGTTACAAGTTACATAAAGGAGATCTGATGACATACCAGTAGACTCACAAGGAACGCCACTGAAGAGTAGTTGCAGGGAGACGTTGGTGGATGATTTTGAATGGTGGTTTTTCAATACCAGAGTGCCTCTGATGATATTGCTTTCATCAATTTTGAGTCCACGTCCGCCATGCCAAAGAATTGTAGGATTTGGTTGTCGTGTTTGATTGATTGGTTGATTCGATGAGAGGAACAAGAGGATGGGAATATTTATAATAGAGTAAATTGCACAAAACATCCTTTATGTTTCCTCAAACTTGCAGGTTCCAGCCTTAATGTTTAAAAGTTGCTAAAAACAACCTTTAAGTTTATTTTTTGTTGCGGGTTCAATACTTTACAGCTAACCACGTTATTTTCTTCAGTTAAGTTCCCTCACATGATCAACCAAAATGACGAATATACCCTCACATGTTATGCATGTGAGGGAACTTAACTGAAGAAAATAACGTGGTTAGCTGTAAAGGATTGAACCCGCAACAAAAATAAACTTAAAGGCTGTTTTTAGCAACTTTTAAACATTAAGGCTGGAACCTGCAAGTTTGAGGAAACATAAAGGATGTTTTGTGCAATTTACTCTTTATAAAAACACACACTAATAGTTAAACGTATGAAGCTTCTTCACTTCCACACAAACCAATATAAAAACCCTCAGATTCTATTGTTTTAATGACAGCCTTAATAAATCTTAATATTTTTATATGTTACCAACTTTATATTAAATTATCTTAAGATAAATAACAAAGACACGTTAGCTTCTACTTCTTCTTGTTGGCCCTTCTATATTTTATATAGAACTAGTTTTCAGTCCCTGTGTTGCAGGGCGGAGACGTCAGTGTTGCAGGATTAGAAGCATAAAATACGTGCTAAGTAGTAACAGAATGACAACCAAAACCGATAAAAAAACGTAATGTGAAACCACAAGTTTTAATACCAAGTCGCTCACGTTGTGTAAAAAGTAGATGAAGTCGAATTTATATCGACAACTTTAGAAACGCAAGGGTAAAAAAACCCGGGGGATCAAGTGTGACCATCAAACACCATACTAAGTAGCAACCGAACAACGACTAAATCCAGTAAAACGTAAAATAAAAACTAATAAAAAACCAAACTTATTTAACTTTTATGTCAAAATGATAAAAAAACCAAAATTTTATTACAAAATATAAGAAAAACCATAAAGTTTAAAAAAACCACAACAGATAAAACATATGATACTATTCATTACCATATTACAAATTAACACATATAAACAATTTCTCATTAAAAAATAACAAGTTAATGTAACTAATGTTTGCAATTAAAATATAGTAAAATACTTTATTAGTTTAGTACTAGGGGAATTCCCGTGCGTTGCAATGGGGCATTCGGTTGATACCGTTTTGGTTGTTATAATACCCATATAATACCATCACTCGGTATAGCAACCGAGAGACATATAACCAAGTAGATATCGACACTTGTTTTGTAATATTCGAAAACCATAGGAAAGAATACCGGTACTAGTTCAAATACAGTATAATACCGATACTGGTCTGATGTCATTCAGTCATATTTGATTATGTTCGTCACAATATCGGACGATATTGGCTCGGTTCATCAAGGTAAAGAAAAAAATTAATATTTATCAAAACATAATATTCTAATTTAATAAGTACTATATTAAATTTAACGAAAAAAAGGTTAATGAAATTTACGTTTGTTCTTCGATCATTCCAAGTTATATAAAATATCACGACGACACACTTCAAGTTATATAAAATATAGTATTTAAAAGCTATAACTGATCCAAATAAAGTAAAAAGTAGTTATAATATAAAATAATAAAAAAATACATGTAAACAAAAAATAATTAACTATATGATAAAAGAAAAAAATTATTTGATTTACTTTGTTTAACTTTGGTTTCGTTTTATGTGTATATGTAAATTATAGATATATGGGTCTTTTCTTTTTCAAATAAAAAGTATTAAAAGCTATAACTGATCCAAATTAAAGTAAAAGGTAGTTATAATATAAAATAATAAAAAAATACATGTAAACAAAAATAATAATTAAGTATATGATAAAAGAAAAAAAATTATTTGATTTTACTTTGTTTAACTTTGGCTTTACAAGTTTGTATGTGTTTATGTAAATTATAGATATATGGGTCTTTTCATTTTCAAATAAAAATTGGGAAGAAAAAAAGGTAATGGTAAACAAAATTCTAAACATGTGAATTTATCAATAAAATAAAATAAATGTAATGTAGTTATATAAATAAATAAATAAATTATCAAAAAAATAAAATAAATATATTGTATATCCACTTTGCAAATGTAGCTATATAGAATAGAATAGAATTTCCATTATGAAAGTTACATAATTAAATATTAAATAATTAAATACTAAGCTAGAACTTGACTTGTTTAATTTAAAAGAGTTTAAGCAAGATTGTTGGTTTTAAGTATTAGGTCTAATTCTTCAGCTTAACTCGTGAGTAATGTTACGATCTTAAATATAGATAGGTACTTGATTTGTTTATTAGTTATTCATTATTTAACAAGTTAAATTTATATGTTTTTATTTGTAATTACGCATAACACTCTAGAATGTTTTGTTATATATCTTGAGTACTATTATGTTTATTAAACTCCTATGAGCTCATGTATCTAAAAAGGTTAGATGTATATAGTTTTGGTCCCAGTTTAAGGTATGAGACTCGGGCACATACTCATATATTAGACTTGAGCTGTATGTTAAATAAGCTGGAGATTGAAATCCTGAATATTTGTAGATCGATGCATCGTTTCTTAAAGAAAAGAAAGAAACATATTACCTTTACTATAAGTTGCGTGCCTAAACCTTACATATCCTAGTATACGAACACGATATTTTCATTTTTTTATGTAACACTAGCTTGATTAATGTCCAAACGTTTTAATATGAACTCTACAAAATGAGTTGAATGGCTAGTAAGTGTTCCGAGTCTAAAGACATCAATTAAAAAGTCCCTTCTTTTCTTTGGTTTTAAGTACGGGTGACAAAAGTGATTGGTTAGGCAGTTTGAGTTATGGATTAGTTAAAAAAAGGTTAGGTTGCGTTTGGTTAATATTGGGTTCGATCATGATAGGCTAAAAATAAAAAAATAAACAAAATTGATACAATTAAAATAATCAAGAATTTTTAGAAAACTAAAAAAAGTAAAAAAAACCGAAAAAGCTAAAAAAAAAGGTTAAAAAATGAAAAAAAATTTAAAAAATTAAAAAATCAAAAATTTTAAAAAAAATGGATGGATGGATAGATCCACTAAAAAGTGGCACACCTTATAAGTTGGAAATAATAACATTTTAGTACTAAAACATTTTGTTCCTTGTAAGATCACCTTTAGTGGTGTTGTATATGGCGTTTCATTCTCCCATACGCCCCATAACGCCCATGAACACCATTATGGGGGGCTCCATGTGCGGCCTCTCCCTCCCCTTGCGATGATTTTCACGGTGTGACCCTTTCTTCCCACTCACACACACATATATATACATACATATATATATAGCCCCATACATATATATCCCCACTACACACTCAAGTTTTATAAAGCCCCATAAAGCCCTTCTCTTACATGTTTCACCACTTGTCGCATAATGCCCCACAAAGGCTTTATGAACTACACATGGCCTAAGTAAAAGTGAGAAAATGGCATGTGAGTATGTGACACCACTTTTATTTTCTCAAAAATACAACAAAAAAATTCGATACAAAAAATCTAGCACAAAAAATTCAATACAATAAAAATATTGCACAGAAAAATTTAGTACAAAATATAGCACAAAAAATCCAGTACAAAAAAAAATCTGTACAAAAAATTCAGCAAAAAATAATTAAGAAAAAAAATTAGCACCAAAATGTAGTACAAAAATACAACACATTTTTTTTGGGTTTTTTAATTGTCATATTGTATATAGCGATAGAGTACTTAAATTAAAGATAAAAAATACTCGATTTTATGGTGAAATTTTTATGAAAAATTGTCGTATAAAAAGTTATGAACATTTAAAAAATTGGAGTAGAATATGCATGTGTCTTGCATGTGGAAAAACAAAGTTAATAAATAGGATTTTCTAAAGATACTCTTACACTTTTTTTCTTTTTCCAACATTTTTATCTTAACATTGATTTGAAAAATAAAAGGTTAAGATTCCTTCTCGTCCTACTTAAGCAAAATAAACTTTTTAGTTAATCTTATCCATGATATGGGGTGTGGCTATTGTAAAAATGGTGTGTTTTATGAGAAATGTATGAATGAACCTACACCATTAGATCTAGAATCTAATGGTTGAGATCATGACAAAATTGTATATGTAACCTTTTTAACATGTTTTAAATTCAGAAACTCGAAGGCAATGCACATGCAAGTCCCTCCCCCGGTCTTTTTTAAACGTCAATAACTTTATATACGTAACTTTTTAAAAAAAAATACACAATAATAACGAGTTTTTTTTGTATTTAATATGAGTACCATATTACAATACTTATATCAAGAAAAAAAATTACGTTATTA
The DNA here is from genome assembly GCA_947069175.1 of Scalesia atractyloides. NCBI lineage: Eukaryota > Viridiplantae > Streptophyta > Magnoliopsida > Asterales > Asteraceae > Scalesia > Scalesia atractyloides. Next base: position 22,416,846 of record CAMTDV010000023.1, read on the forward strand.
CGTTTCAGAGCGGATGTTTTAGTCCATGGTGTTTTGCCTATGTTCATAGAATGGTGTTTTAATTGCATTGTGATTCAAAGTGTGGTGTTTTTGACATCTGGAAACATTGTATTGTGATTCAAGTCATGATGTTTTAACATCTGAAATGATTGTATCGTCAAGTCATGGTGTTTTAAGATTTGGAATAACAATACAATTATCCTCAGGCGGTGTTAACACCATGACTTAAATATCAATACAATCATTCCATACGTAAAACATCATGACTGTATTACGATTCAAGTCGTGGTGTTTTTGGAATTTGTATATTGTTTTATACTTGTAAAATAACTCCAAAAGCGGTTACAATTTATTTTATAATTAAACCGGTTTTTTGAATTAAATTACCTTATTATCCATAATCCAAAAAATCAAATAATATCACATGTCGTTTCTATAATATTTCTCACACTTCTCACAAAGTTCACTTTTTTTCAGAACCTAAACCTACTTAAAAAAATGTATTATAGATGTGAACGATAATTTCTTTTCCTATTGGGGGACTATAACTATGTATGTAGCCTTTGACTAAAATGCCTCCTTAATTCAAATTTATTAGTCACTGTTGTTATAAACTTTATATTTATTGGTTTAGAATTTGAGTAACATAGGTAAATCCATTAGTATTTTTTAATAGGTTTATTTGAGAAGAAAAGGAACAAAGGTAAAATTATAAATATTAAATAATTTTTCTCCTTTCTCATTAAAAACTATTATTCTCCACACTAAAATTTTTGCTTAAACACATCAAAATTTATTCTATACCTTTTGAAATTTATTCTACACATATTGAAATTTATTCTACATAGCTCGTAACACCTCGTAATTTATTGTACGCTTTAAATTAATTTTTTTCTTTTTTGAAAAAATTTATTTTTAAAAAATAAGTTACAAATTTAATATAGTTAGCTATTAAAACGAAAGACTACCAATTAATGATTTATCTAAGTTTACCAATATACCCTTACACTACTATTAAATATAAAAATTAAATGAATTAAAATGAAGCATTCTTATTTGTTGAAATTTCTTCTTTTTTATTCTTATAAAAAATTTCTTCTCATTTGAACCCTCCACTATATGGCAACTAGGGGGAGGTTTATTTGAAAAAAAAATATTAAATTGAGAACAAAAAGAACAAATGGAATAATTGTAAAACATTAAATAGTTTTTCTCTTATCTTATTCATTATTTATTACATTTGACTAATTAATTGTAAAACATTTTCTTTTAGTCTAAAACTCAAACATTTTGAATCTGGATCCCTGTGATTTCAATTTTGTTGTCATTTTAATCCAAAAGTGAAATCATGTCATATTTTTTAATAAAATCTTTTTATTTTGTCCTTTTACTCAGGGGCAAATTGGTTATTATAATTTTATTATAACACATTATTAATTAAAATAATAAAATTAAATAATCTCATTCATCTCATAAAAGCAGCAGAGATTATCATCTTTCCCAAAACGCAAACCCTAATCCATCATTTAAGTTTTTCAAAGATGTAGAATCGCAACGATGTTATTGTTTGAAGTCAGAGGCGGTGTTATCATTCATTGCAAAGCTAAGGCGGTGTATTGTATACGAATCTTAAATTTTTGTTTATCAGTCAGAATTTGCAATGGCTTAGAGAAGATGTTAGTTGCAGGAGAATGGGGTTTGAAGAAGATGATAGATTAGGATTTTAGTTTTGGAGAAGATGATAATCTCTGCTGCTTTTATGAGGTGAAAGAGATTATTTAATTTTATTATTTTAATTAATAATGTGTTATAATAAAATTATAATGACCATTTTGCCTAAAAAGACAAAATACCAGAATTTTATTAGACAAATGAGCTGATTTCACTTTTGGACCAAAATGACAACAAAATTAAAATCACAGGGACCCAAATTCAAAAGGTTTGAGTTTTAGACTAAAGTGGTAAAAGTGACCAAACCTTATGGACCAAAATGGCAGTTTACTCTTTAGCAAAATATAAATGTAAACCATTTGTCAAGTAATGTTTTAAAGATGATTAAAAAATGATGAAGAAACACAATTATGGTTACACTTGATGGGTCAAGACAACAAAATCCTCTGTAAACAAATAAATGAACCAACAAAAAATAGAAATAATGGATTTTAACAATCCCAACTATTGCCGGCAACGGCTCCAACTTCAAAAATAACCAGTGGTCGTTCCACTTTTTCACATACTGTAAACAAATGGACCTTTACTAACTAAAAATGAAATGGGGACAAAGAGAAATTAAGGTTTTGTTACTAAAGGTCCATTTGGTTTACACTATGTAAAAAGGTGGGACCACCACTGGACACTGGTTATTTTTTAAGTTAGGACCGTTGCTGACCAACAGCTAATAGTTTGGATTATTAAAATCCATTATTCCTGTTAAAAAGGCATTAACAATGGTATCATGGCATCATTGTTGCTGATACCAAAGTGTCGTTAGCCCTGCCAGCACTAAAACATCCCATATAGTTGTAACCAGGTGACTGAACGGGGATATGATTAGGTCCCCTTGTCCACCATAACCTGGAAACCCGTAAGGTGACTGATTAGGGGGAAACCAAAAGGGTGGCTGGTTAGTTAAGGACAATGACGACTCTTGTAGTTGATGAGTAGGCATGTAATAGCTTGGGTGAGGGTGCGGATTTTGGCTGACGTTCGGGTGTGAGTTTTGGCGTGGGTTCGCGTTCAGGTTTTGGCGCGGGTTCAGGTTTTGGCGCGGGTTCGGGTTTGGGTTTTGGCGTGGTTCCGGATTCGGGTTTTGGCGTGCGGTTGGGTTCGGGTTTTGGCGAGGGTTCGGTTTTGTGTGTTGGTTCGGGTTCAGGTGTGGACTCGGGTTAGGCTTCAAGGTAGTGCTCCATATCGTGTTCGAGTTTGGATTCTGGTTTTGGCGGGTGTTTGGGCTCTGGTTTTGGTGTGCGTTCGGGTTTGTGTGTTGGTTTCGGTTCAGGTGTGGGCTCGGGTTAGGATTCGAGGTAGTGCTTGATATCAGGTTCGAGTTTGGATTCTGGTTCGGTTCAGGGCCATTAGGGTTTTGGCGTGGTTTCGGGTTCAGGTTTTTCGTGGGTTCAGGTTCGGTTTCTGGCGTGGGTTCGGGTTTGGTTTTGTGTGTTGATTTGGGTTCAGGTGTGGGCTCGAGTTAGGTTTTGAGGTAGTGCTTGATATCGGATTCGAGTTTGGGTTCTTATTCGGGTCAGTGCTGTTAGGGTTCTGGGTTTGGCGCGTGTTCAGGTTCTGGTTTTGGTCTGCATTATGGTTTTGGTTCAGGTGTAGGCTCGGGTTCGGATTCAAGGTAGTGCTCGGTATCAGATTCAAGTTTTCATTCTGGTTCAGGTTAGTGCTCAGACTGGGATCTAGATTCGTGTTTGGGTTTGTATGCGGTTGAAAGGTCTGTTGTTTTGGCTTCTTGGCTCTTCTCTTTCGAAGCCGTACAGACTTCATCTTTGAACCTGTTTTAGTCTTTTTTACAGGACTTGCACCCGCACCCTTCCTCTTGGAAGACTTGTGTTTAGCCTTTTGAGTTGGCTGTTTATTGGAGACGATCCGTTATGGGATAGTTTTTGACGTTTCGCACCTGATTACGATCACATTCATAAAAAAAATTTAAAAAGAATATATGCGCCCCAGCCTACCACCGAACAAACTAATTATAGACCCTTCAAACCTTTTATGCTTTACTATTTCATTACAGTTATTATGTATTACTACAACCTGTATGAAAAAATTGGGATCATACCTTTATTTATATTCAAAGCACTATCCATCTTCTTCAATTTCCGTTGTTTACGCGTAACTGACCCGTGTTTCTCTTCAAACAATTTTGATCTCGTTGCTTCATTCTTCCAAGGCAAAAAACCAAATAAAAAACATAAGATACTCACCAACCAAACAAATTAATATCAAATATACGCATTAAAAATACCTGGAAAATCATACTTAGACAGCTTACAGCATGAAATTGTACCATTCTTTTTATCCTTTTAAGGTAGGGTATAAATGTCATAAATTTGAAATAAGAGATTAATTTACCTGTCTGAATGTCCCATACTTGTAGAGATTGCGACTTCTCACTAGCATAGTGAAGCGTCGACGGTTGATTATAGACGGTATGATCCACAACACTTTAATCTTGAAGTTAAAATACAAAATAACATGGATTAAGTTAGAATAAGACATAGCCATCCCAAAATCTCAGATACGTAGACTTTTTGATTTCAGACTAACCAGGAATTTATGTTCATCTCTTGATTCACATTGGCGTACTTTAACTATCCTCCCAGCAACCGTTCTTTTCTTTTCCGCAATTTTTCCTCCCATGTATACCAGTTGTTTGAACAAAACAACATCTCTTTCGCGTGCCTCCCCTGCAATTGAAGAAACATTTGCTTCAAAACATTAATGAGCAAGCTTATAAAGACGATAAAAGGAAAGGAGTATTACCCGTGCAGTTGATGGAAAACGATGATTCCGGAAAATGTATCATAGCCTTTTCATCTATTGACCTACAATTTCAGTAGATAAAGTTATGTGCCATAAATTATAAACCTCTATTAACAAGTTCAACACTGAAATTGAAAAGAAATGCTTAACAATCAGAGACTACATGTTTTAAGTCAACCCATTTATAATTTGCAGATGAGTTGATTCTGGTTTTACTAATATAATTTATAAGTTCAACCTATTTAAAAATTAAACTTTATTACAATCCATCTACGCCCCATTTAACCCATTCACAACTTATTTACAACTCATCAACTATTTTAACATGCCACCCTTTTGATGCATTTAGATAAATGAATTACACGGGCCGTGTTCTGGTTACATGGTCTAAGGTGTGTCACTATGTCCAGGTTAGGGTTAATGTAATTGACAAGAATAAAGTATATGGTTGTCACCCTTAATAAACATGCATCCTTTACACAGCATTAAAAACAGTGAGCCAAACAATACCTGTGAACAGGTGATTCAGAGTCGTGATGATGGTGATCAGGCGGCTGAGATAAGGCCTGATTAGGTCCTTGTTGTTCGTTGTTGTGATGACTGTGACCCGTAGAACTGCCAGGTGGCAGATCATTAAGCTGTAGAGTTGTGTCATAAGAAAACGGCGCTGATGCTTCTTGTAGGTGATGGTCAGAATACATGGAACAATTCGGGTCTGAGTGATAAGTCAATTGTGTTGACCTTTTCAAATCCGGACTTTGAAACAGTACATCCTGACTGTGAGCTTTTGTATTCTTATTCGCATGCTTGTGTTTACTATGAGATGATACTTTATGGGATGCCTTATGACGCTTTTTACCTGAAAAGAATGAGAATTTTTCTTTCAGCTTATAATTGAACAGACTAGATATTGATTTTTCAAACTTGTATTCCTGCAAATGTCAACCATACCTTTATTGTCACCAACAACAAATTCTGCTTCATTCCATTTTCGTTTACGCCTAGCTTCTTTACCTCGCTCATGTTTCTCTTTAAGCACTTCTGATCTTTCTGATTCACTCTCCCAAGGCTAAAACCAACACAAAAATATAAGAAACATGATACTGGAGAATGATTAGTGTTTCCATAATCTTATCCTACCTGTCTGAAGGTCCCAAACTGGTAAAGATTGCGACCTTTTACTAGCAAAATGGAAAGTGGGTCGAGTTTTTTGAACCATTTGCTCCACAACACTTCGACCTTGAACAACGAAAAAAAACCCGTGACATGAATTAAGTTAGAAGTTATAACCAAAGCATGCCGACAGTAGTACTAGTATAGTACACTAACCGAGAATGTATGTTCCGTTGAAGCACTATAACTTTCATTAACTATCCTCCCAGCAACAGTTCTTCTCCCAATTATATCACGTTGGTTGTTGTACATGTTTTGTTTGAACAACACAATATCTCCTCTGCATGCATCACCTGTGCATGGGAAGAAGCATTTTCTTAGAAACATTGATGAACAAACTTCTCAAGACCGTGGTTCTAACAGGTGAGAGATGCTTTGAGACGTTTAGGTCTCAAAAGCCGAAGTGCTGTTCTATGTACAACCATATAAGCTTTATGTACAGCTAGAAACTGCATCTCTCATATCAACCTTTTAATCAAGTAAACCAATCATAATTTGACTCATATGTGCATATGGCATCAAGCCATATGGCGTTTCCATATCATCCGTGCTTCAGGTGCAGTTTTTAGAAGTAAGCTAGAAAGAATATAGAGAAAAATAAGAAGAGAAATATTACCAGTGCAATTAATGGAAAATGATGATTTGGGATATAATGATTCTGCGTTTCCATCTTTTAACCTGGAATTTCAAAAGATTTAAAAAAGACTTGTTTAATGTTAAATACAAAAGATTCTCTCAACACTGTCTCTCACAGTTGATAGTTCATAGTAAGATTCGTGTTAGTAGGTGATATATAATTATATAGAGTTCAGTACTTCAGTAAAGCAGATCCAATGATATACACCCAAAGTTACTGCTTCAAGTGTGTCTGGTACAACTTTTCTCGCCGAAAGAACAAATGATGTCAGATAAGACACATAGAATGGGACTTAAGCCAGCCAGACTAAAGTATAAAAGGAGTAGCAACAAACATTTAAACAATCAACGAGAACAAAACAATTATCTACATTGCATGTTGGGTAGTGTTCATATTAGGGTTTCATTTATTTTGATGTTCACCCAACCGTCTCCCCCTCATCTCCCAGCCTTCCCCACCATCATCTAACAGGTGAGTCCAGCCTTCTCCCTCTTTCATAACAGCCAACCTAAGACAGCAGATGCTCCGCATGAGGCGTGAATTCCTCCTCAGATCCGCTTCATGAGATCCTTGCGCGTCACCTCCCCAGGTGCATTTTCCCCACCAGATTGGACAACTCGTGCATCGGGACGTCGTTTGGGCTTTACAAAATTTAGATGTCTTCGGATCATATGATACTAAATTTTCCAAAGAATATCGTAACCCTATTCCATAACAACTAGAAAGTACAAACTAAGACACCTTTGGTGTTTCATAAACTATGACAAAGGTTCTCACTAACATTGCTATGACAAAACACCAAATTATATTTATCATGAGCAAAAATATATATAGTACACTATCATTTAATTAGAAATATCGCTATATTTAAAAACAGAAAAAAAAGTGGTCAACCTCTCCCAAAAAATGAGCTGATAATCAGAAAAGTTACGTGAATTCAACTTATAAGACCATAAAAACTATTTGCAAAAAGTTTCCAGATACCTCATCATACTATCATAGATTTATAGGGATCAGTAATAACAGTTTCATTAAATAAAAACTCATAAAAAATCCGTACACAAAATTCAAAATATCATGTACATCAAAGAGTGTGCAGTATATTTCAGGAAGGCGGAGTAAACAAACAGAAAAATTATAAGATTATGAAATATAGGACATTAGGACCGCAGATATTGCTCGTCAAACGGCGGTGCAACAAGTATACAAATGCAACTGATAACTAATCTCCCTTTGTTTTTAAAAAAGTGTTGAGGCACTCCAATGCGTTTAGGCACCATGCATCGTATAATATTTGTAAATAATTCTACATGATATTTATCGCATTTTTAATCCTTGAACACCAAAATATAGGATAATATATATAAATTACACAACTTAAATAACTCTTTGTACAACCAACAAAGCTCTATGTACAATCAAAGAAGCACAAAAAATAGCTAGAAAAAAAGAAAAAGAAACAGTGGACAGCCCAGAAAAAGAAAAAGAAAAAAATACTTCTATAAAACATAAAAAAAATTAAAGCAAGTACACTATGCACTAAAAAGAAGAATTATTATTTAAAATTGCTAATTTCAAACTATACAAAAGCTAAGAAACAAAAAAACAAGGCACTCTTCAAAAGCAAAATGCAGACTATTCATTTGTGTGTTCAAAAAACACCCATTTCGATACTTAATACCATATAAACCGTTCATTTTTCCACATGCGACCGATGTACTGCCCGATTTATAAAACCAAGTAATCCCCAATGCTCTTTTTAAAAACAAAACAAAAAGTGGGCAATATCTTCAGAGAATCAGCTAGTAATCAAGTGGGTTACGGGACATCAACATACAGGACCATAATGACTCTTTGCAAAAAATAAAAACTATATCATAAAAATCAGCAGAAAACATTTATCAAAGAAACAACCATAAAAATGTTAAAGCATCAGAAGTTCAAAAATGCCAACTCCTTATACGAGTAGAAAAAAGCAGTGGCGGACCCAGGAATTATTTTGGGGGGTGCGGATGAGGGGTTCAAGTTCAACCATATTTTCAAGGGGTGCGATCGGGTTTTTTGCCTAAAAAAGACACTAGTTTTTTTTTTCAAGGGGTGCACCCGCCCACCCAGCCATCAACCAGGGTCGGCCCCTCGAACAAAGAGTGCCCATCATCATTCAAAATAAAAGAATTAGTAAAAAGTGGAATTAATATCCTTTGTAATATAGTTCCAAAAACAATATTTGCATATAAGTGTACTGCAACTGGAACTGATAATAAACCACTAACCCTCCCGTGCTCTTTTCAGAGACGGAACAAAGTATTGACCAGTATCTTTCAGATACTCAGCTAGCAACCGGGAGGTATGAAGTTCCAGCCATCCAGTGATTTATCATAAGTATCAGTATTAAAGTTTTATCAAATAAAAACTCATAAAAACGCTAAAGCATCAAAAATTCAAAATTGCCAACTCCTTCTTCGAATAGAAGAAAGAGTGCCCTATATCATCGGGATAGAAGAGTTAACAATTAGTAAAGTTAATATCCTTTAGAATATAAGACCACAAAAGAAAAAGAATATTTGCAAATAGGTGCACTACAACTGATGTTTAGTGGCCAGCATCTTTCAGATGATCAGCTAGCAATCGGGAGAGTTATGAGGTTCCAGTAATTTATTATAATTATAATAAACAGTATTGAAGTTCTATAAAAAAACTCATTAAAACGTTCTAGCATAAAACAATTCAAAAAAGTCAACTCTTTATACGGGTAGAACAAACAGTGTCAATATCTTTCAGAGTTTCAGGATAACAGAGTTGATATACAGTGAAATTAAAATAAGTTCAAATTAAAAACTATTCACAAATAAGTGCGACAGTTTAAAACAAAAACTGAACTAACCTATTGTGCTCTTCAATTCACTGTATGCACTCTTCCTTGGTCCCAGATACCCTCATTCCATGCTTCCGCAAGTATGTTTTACACTCATTAAGACTTAGTGCATGTAAATAATTACCTCCTGAAAAGCTAGAATATTGTCAACAAATGTTATGTGCCCTTGTGTTCCCATAAGTCACTTTCCTTCTCTCAGAAGCATAGTTTTTGATTACGACTAAAAGATCAGACACAAAAAAAAGAATAAAGAATGCCCATTACCTAATAACCGCTTTCTTTGGTTGAATCAACTAAAACATACCCTCGACCCCGTATCTTACACTAACAAAGTAAGAGGATGCAATATAGATGGACTGGATACATGTACGGCTTTATAATCTAAGGTTAAAAAAACTCATTCATTGTGGCTACTAGCCAGCAGATATAATATTTCAAGTGTCGCAGATAATCCTTAAAATGAATCAAACAGTTTAAAAATCCTACAAAAGATACTTTCACACTCTCAGGCTTTTAATTGTCCAGGCTACTACTTTAAATATGCAATCTAAGAACAAACTACCTAGTTACCCTATCTCTTAATTATATCAATGAATTTGCCAGTTTTGCTTAAAATTTTTGAGCCCCTATCATTCATGAAAATGTGGCTAAACATGTGAAACGCACAAACACCCGAGTCAAAGGATAACGCCTAAATAAGGTGTGACGCCAAAATAGAAGTCAACACTTAAATCTAAGAGTAACACCTAAATAAAGTCTTAACACTTAAATCAACATGTAAAGCCTAAATAGATGTCAATGCTTAAATCAAAGTCTTAACTCTAAATCTAAGTGTAACTCCAAAATAAAGTCAAAAAGCTTAAATCAAAGTCTTAATGCTTAACAAGTGTACTCATAAATAGTCAAAGCTTAAATCAAGTCTAATGTTAAACTAATTAACTCAAAAAGTCTTAAGTATCAAAGTCTTAATGCTTAAATCAATGTGTAACACTGATAAGATCTAAGAATTCAAGCAGGTAAATGATTGATTGAAATTAAAAGGCCCAATTCGAGAAGGGCAAAATCTCCAAGACAAAACAAACGGGAATTAATTTTCTGAACAAGAACAAATGAAAACAGAGACTGCTACCATCAACCCTAACGGTTACAAACTACTCCTTGAAAACTGGGTTGTAAGATGCTCCCCACTACTCCATGATCTCGCTACTTGTGTGACCCAATGGATCCATCCTAATCCCAAAAACAACATTAAATTGCTCCGGTTCAACTGGTTCCGTTAGTCGCTTTGACCCATTCCTTCTGCCGTGTATACACTTTAAGCCGGGTTGTTTCAAACGCCTTAATAGAAGTCAATGCTTAAATCAAATCTTAATACTTAAGTGTAACTCCTAATCAAAGTCTTAATGCTTAAATCAATGTGTAACGCCTAAATAGAAGTCATCGCTTAAATCAAAGTCTTAATGCTTAAATCTAAGTCTAACTCCTAAATAGGGACTTAACACTTTGATCAAAATCTTAATGCTTAAATTAACGTGTAACGCTTAAATAGAAGTCAGCGCTTAAATCAAAATCTTAACGCTTAAATCTAAGTCTTAACGCTTAAATCTAAATGTAACTCCTAAATAAAGTCTTAATGCTTAAATCAAAGGAGTCTTAATGCTTAAATCAACGTGTAACGCCTAAATCAAAATCTAATGCTTAATTCAAAGTGTAACGATTGCCTAAATCAATAGAATACTTCGAAAAGAATCTAAAGTATATCGAATTGAGCAGTCTAATACTAGTCTCTTGATCTTTAAGCTTATGAATTAACCATCAACCATCGATCACATTAATCTATCACTAACACTGCCAATCTACAAGCAAAACTGAATCAATTCACCAATCAATATCGAAAAAAAATTAATCCAGACATACGTAAGCAATTAAAATAATAAAGAAACACGGATCGAAACCTTGATTATTATTATTAACACATTCTTCAACAATCAACTTCTTAACATCATTATCTTCCTCTTTATCCGACTCATACTCATCGAATTGGATATAATCAGCCTCATGTTCCGATGCTACTCCTTCATCCAGATTTCTTTCGCCGTCGTCGTCGTCGGAAGATATTAAAACTATGTCAGGATAGACAGCCGCCGTCACGAAGTTTGTTTCGCCGTCGTCCCATTCGTCGGAAGATATTAGAATTACGTCGGAATTGACAATCGCCATCGCAATCCACCGTAGACAGAAAGTTAGGGTATTGGGATTTGAGATACGTACAAGCAAAGAAGAAGACAATAACAAATACAGAAATTTAAGGGATTTTGAATAAGTGTCAGCGAATAGCTGAATACTGTATGAGTCACCACTCATGCACGGGCCTCCTGGGCCGGGCCGTATACATTTTTAGGAATTTAGGGTTTTATGAGTATTTTGACGACCACAACTAACCTACTTCTGATTTAATACGGGTATTTGTACCTTGTAGGATCTACAAATATTTCTAATTAATGAGACTTTTAAATATTTAATTTTAGTTATTAAAGACGTAAAATCGATGTTTCAAAATCCAGTTTTTATACCATACTGGATTTGACTCATAAACGGTTAATCAGGTGTATCGAACGGTTCAACCTGGTGTATCGGACGGTTCAACTGGTACAACCGGCTGATTTGAACTGGTTTTAAAGCATTGCGAAAAATTGTTCGTTAATAAATAAATATATTTCCTTCAGTATGAAGCTATTAATAATTGTTGTGCTAGTTAACAAGTCTTTCAATAAAATAATATAACGAATAATCATGTATTGTATAAAAGTTATGCATAACATGTATGGCCTATGCCAAAAAAAAAATCTTCTCTATGTAAATGTGATAACAAAATGTTGGTTTCTAGTGTGCAATCATGTAAATGCATAAAAGGTAAATCACGAAATGTACATTAAAAAGGGAAATCCTGTCACACTTCTGATTAACGACGAGATTCCAATCTTTCACAAAGATTAAGGCTTGAATTCCTACAAAACAGAACACTGTGAGTCTCGTCACAGGAAGAGAGGTCCCCTTGAGATCACCATTTGACGTGAGAATAAGTACTTGTTTTGTTGAAGTGAGAATATGAAGAAATGAGAGATAGCATACCAGACCATGTACATTTTTCTTACTATTTATAGAAGATTTCCTTTTAGGGTTGACATCATGGTTACATAAGGTGGCCCTTCTTCTAATCGTCTGATGGTGACATCTCCTCTCCCTTTTGTGAGAGACAATCTTTCTTTGTCATAATTGTACATTTCTGGTATTCATCATTGTTGAGTAATTGTATACGGGTGTTGGGCTTCTATTGAGTATATTTATTAACTTTGTGGATTAAGTCTTGGACCCTACCTCTTCATACATAATATGCAATATATATAATATGCATCTTACTTTTGTATAAACTATGCAACATTTTAGCCACTTAATTTATAGGATATGCTTGTCGTTATCTACCTAAGCTTATATAAGGTATAGCTACCTAAGGTTATCCAAGTTCACCACACCCAAAGTGACACACATCTCCTCATCTAACAAAGATAGTCGCTTACAAGTTCTCTAGAGGAAATGGTTAGACGAGATAGAACATAACATGCAAGTCAGTCCATTTAGCCCTAGGGTTGCAAGGAACAGACTACGACCTAAGTCAAGGTGTGAGGCTGACTAAGGAAGACCTTTATGTGAAATAGGTAAGCTCATGTTGCGTAAGGTGAGTCAAACCTCAAAAAAGACAATATATCGACTTCCATAAATAGTGTATAGAGTTACACCAAATCATCAAACACTGTACCTAATACACATGAAAAGGTAATGCGCCTATTGCACACACACGGACTCTACCATCGTCATTTACACTCACTTATAAATCTATATATGATTAACGGGTTTATCTTGTGATAAATTGCTAACAAGTAACAACGGGGTTCACTCACAAAGAAATTTACTATTACTTTAAATCGGTTTTATTTGGTCATACCTAGTCTTTTGTTTTCTATGTAAACGTAAAACAGATTTTGTTGTTTGTCTTTATATTTTATTGTACTAATTTTTTTAACAACACTTTATTCATTTTGTGCATGATTTAAACTCTAAACCTTTTGGTTGTGAATTGTAGCACTTCCACCAAGATGTGTTTATTTAACGGGCCATTTTGACCTTTTACTTGGCCACAGATACACTTTTGGAAATATATATATATAAAAGGAATTCAACAAAGACCATCATTATGGGTGCTACATGTATATATTGCTTAAATGTGAGTTTTTTTTTTCCGGCAATTCCTAAATTATATTAGATAAATTCTATCAAAATATGGTATCAGATGGATAATAACAAGAAACTCAAACCAATCTGTTTATTAACCCTAAAATAGCAATTTGAAAAATACGATACAAACGATCTAGATACGATATCTCATAAGATCATCAACACGATGATCTTAACAAGGCAAACAATAGAACCACACAATCAGTGATACACGATGTATCACTAAGATCAAAATCCAATTCGCGTAAGAGAGAGAAAACAAGATCAGATAATGACAAAACAACCATGGTGGATAGACTTGAACCATAAGAATACCCGGATTAGTTGCAACAACTCAACAACCCTGGGCCTTGACTTTCTTTAACAGGTCCATGCGCACATTCTTTCCTAAGCCCAGGTTTCCCAACTACAAACCCACGTCCATGAACTCCGTAGCCCATATCCATGATCATAAACAAAATAATACATCTATTAAAACCAACCATTATATAATATAAACTTATGAATATGGAATTGATATAGAATGTGGTATTTTTAACAAATACATCACACCAGTACTTTAATGAATTTAAAATTTTAACCTTTAGTTGTGGAGTAAACCACTTACCACCCGTGTGTCTCATTGTGAACGTTGCTTAAACAGATCCCATCATGACGGAAATAAAGGACAAAAGTTTCTAAACATCTCTCAACAGATCTCATTACTCAAACCCACTATACGATCTCTCATATGTTTATTCATTCTCACGTTTTAATCTCTTTTACCATTTTTACAAGTATGCTTATTTATTCTCACATTTTAATCTCTTTTACCATTTTACAAATATCTCTTAAGATAATTTATAATTTAAAATACTCTTACATAGCAATAGCATGTATTGGTGAAATACAAGAAGACTTTAGATATTGTATATGAGAATCATTAATATCATTGAGTCATTTGTCAACTTTAAGGTTTAAAATTCAGCGATGAATTATCCATCGAACCTATTAGATACCTTCTACATTCTGGTCCTATGGTTGCCGGGGACCATTATTACGTGTGATTTACGTTGGTTCATGGGCTAAGTGGAGTACAAATTGAAGGAATGCAAGATATCACAGTAATAACTAATCAAGATTCGGCATTGCCCGAAGCAAAGTACAACCTTTAATGGACAAAGTAAAAGTTAGTATTAACGACTTACTCCAGATTTAAACCGTAAACAACACACTCGAGATTTAAACAGTAAACAACACGCACACCATCACCAAGTTACCGAAAGGCGAAAACACCATCCGTATCCTATCATCATATGTCCTTGATGCAAAGAGGGTTGCAAGTTGCGCCAAGTTGATTAGAACATGCAGCTTCTGATTATGATGACGACGATTCAAATACAATGGCAATTGCATACATATTCTTGTTTTACTAGTCTGAAAAATGATGTATAAAAGGATGTATCTCCCACTTTTAACTTCAAATGCAAACATAAATTAGACCGGACCGACCATCTTTACACCATGCCGACCCTATAAACATCTGTTATTGAGGTTTATTAGCAGCGGCCCGACTCGAGACACCATGCAATAATTTCACAAATCCAAGGAAACTGAGTTTTCCATCAGTGTGTCGGATCCAGTCATGAAGGACTGCGTGTACGGGACCGATGAGCTGAGACCGAGTTCCTGAACAAGTTAATAAAACATAAGTTTAAACAATATTTTGAGATAATTAGGTTTTAGAGAATGGCGAGTTAACTAACAGAAGCGAGTTCTTCAATCATTATGGCTCGGTTTCCATCTTTTTCAAAGAGTTCATAGGCACAACGAGCATGTTGTTCCCATCTATCGAGAGCCTCGAGCTGATAAATGTTTATGGAAGCTGCACAAAACTCCTCAAAATCCATTCTTCGGTATTGAAGCGCGCTAAGCTGCAATTAATAAATAAAAACAATAAGGAGCAGTTTCATATATATGATTGAAAACTTGTATAATATCATATATACCCAATAAAAAAAACTAATATCAAAGTTACTCCCGTATCCTCAATGCAAGCATTAAGGGAAGGGTAAAAACGTTATAAATCTGAAAATGGTATATTTGATAGTGTGATATTATACCAAGTTTCAAGGGATGTACGAAATAAGATATTCAATAAATATTTATTTATCAAATGGCGTACCGATGCTAGGAAATCATGGACTCGTGACTCCTTCATGGCATCTGTAGCATGTTTTGTCAAGGCCTGAGAAGGTTCATGAGAAAAATCAATTAGAATTGTAACAATAAGACGCTTACAAGAGTTTGTTTTTATATAGTAATATGAGCTAA
Source organism: Scalesia atractyloides (assembly GCA_947069175.1). Lineage (NCBI taxonomy): Eukaryota > Viridiplantae > Streptophyta > Magnoliopsida > Asterales > Asteraceae > Scalesia > Scalesia atractyloides. The sequence continues at coordinate 22,432,625 of CAMTDV010000023.1, forward strand.
CATAGGATAACAGCAATTGCATTGGTTACTCACTGCTTTTATATTTTCCATGTTTATGGTTCCGCTTTTGCTCGGTTCCAACAAAGAAAACTGCTCCTTTAGATAAAACAGCTCATCTACAGTCAACGTCTTCGATAAAGCCTGCAAATCAATAACAAAAACAACTACATTGAGCACCAGTTGGTTAAAAAAAACAATCTTGAACATGGATTAATAACAAATCCCAACAACCCACCCGTAAAGCAGCTTTACGAAGAGCAGAAGAACGCATATAGTTCTTCATGAGTCTCAATATAGATATATCAAGAGGCACTTTCACTTCACTGGCCTTACTTCTAATCCATGGATGACCTGCTCCACATCATATCAAATCATATATATCATAATTAATTCAAGATTTACAAATTCACCGTCTTTTTAGCGAGAAAAAGGAAATGAACTAATGAGTAATGACACTTACTGAGGGCTTGAGCAGCCGTCAGTCTTTTCCTAGGATCTTTGATTAATAAATGTTTGACAAAATCTTTGGCTTCGGATGATAGCGTGGGCCATGGTACTTCATCAAAACTTGGATCCGCTTTCAAAACAGCACGAAAAATCCCGGATTCGGATCGAGCCCAGAAAGGTCGACTGCCACACAGAAGAATATATGCAATAACACCAATACTCCATACATCTGCCTCTGTACTGTATGATCTATGTAGAACTTCAGGTGCAACATAATACGCGCTGCCCACTATATCATTGAGCCTTTCATCTGAATACCATTAATACATAATATGAGTACCATATACAGTTATACACACAAAAATGTATATGTAGAGAGAAAGAGAGAGAGAGGGAATACCAGGCTTCACAAAGTCTGACAAACCGAAATCTATGGCCTTAAGCGGTGAATTTTCATCCTTGGACGTAAACAAGAAATTCTGATGCAATTATTAAAAGCGGTTAAACAAAAAAACTGTAAAAAGATAAAACCTGAGTTGTCTAAATGTTTTAACTAGTACAGCTGTCACCTCGGGTTTCAAGTCCCGGTGAACAACACCTTGAAGGTGACAAAACGCAACAACGCTTAATATTTGTGTCAATACGGATTTAGCATCATCTTCCGAGTATTTCCCTCCTCTGAAAAACAAATTCCGGACTCAGATCATTTATCAATTTAGTATTGATCAAAGTTTTACACAACCACGATACTTAAAACTTTGGGACTTTTATGCGGTGGAAACAAACAATGGTCGTTTTGACCCGTTGTATAAATTTGAGTTGGCCATATGCAACGTTTTTTTTATGCGGTGGCAACAAACAATGGTCGTTTTAACCCGTTGTATAAATTTGAGTTGGCCATATGCAACGTTTTTTTACCCAAATCAACCGAATATTTAGGAACGGGTCATGATTGCCACCTCAAGTTAAATGCAATAAAAATATTACCTTGAAAGTATTCTATCTAAAAGCTCCCCTCCTTCACATAACCTAAATAAATTCAACAAATTTAAGTCGCGGAACAATTAAGAAAACTACAAGAAAATTAAGCTTTTAACTGCAGCACATACTCCATAACAACATAGACTTTTTCATGATCTTCGTACGCCTCGTAAAACTTCACTAAGTTACTATGTCCTGTCAAAGCTCTCAATATCTTCACCTCCCTTCTCACATCTTCAATAGCTATGGCTGTTGTCATCTACATAAACACATTCAAACACAAAATTAAAACATCTTCAACAGACCGATCTTCGATCTTCAGCAGCCTAATACAGACATCAATTTAACCAAAATATTCAAAATGTTTATAACTTTACATGATCTAACCAATTACCAAACCAGCTTCAGATCTGATCACCACAACACACAGATCATAACACAATCTATAACATAACATAACACATTCAGATTCAAATTCACAAACCTTTGACTTTGGAATAACTTTGACTGCAACTTCTTGACCCTTAAACTCCCCTTTCTTAAACTTAGCTTTACAAGTAAACCCAAAATGCCCTCTTCCCACCTCCTCACCCACCTCAAATTTCCCCCCAAAATTCTTCAAAAACCCAAAACTCTTATCCAACCCAGAAACCCCTTCAACTTCATTCGGCTTCACCGACCCCTGCCGCCGGGCCAACAGCGACTTTATATGCTTCGCCGGCGACGGAGGCGGAAAGGGTCGCCGGAAAAACCTCCTCGGCGTCGCATTCGGCGCCGGAGACTTCGCCGGAGATGATTTTTTGGAGCACCAGTTCCGGCCTGGACTGGGGCTGTAAAACGGAAAAAATGGGGACTTTGGTGGGTTAAGGTTCTTATCCGACGTGGTTTCGGCTACTTTATCATCGTCATCATCGGTTATAACTACCGGAAGATTATTATTATTATCGATGGTGTAGTGACCGGAAGTGGGTTTGGAGGTGCAGCCACCCATTTGGGGGTATTATGGTAATTTAGTAAGTGATAAATGATACCCCCAAACAGGAAATGGTGACAGAGGGAAGACTAGCTGTGATGAAGCATTTTGTTGTGGTGGGTGGTGGGTAGAGAGAGAAAGTGTTGAGGTAAGAGAGAAAGTGGGGGATATGATGGAGATCTGATAAAAGGAAAGGGGAGAGGGTGTTGAGTTGAGTTGAGTTGAGTTGAGTTGAGTTTCCTGGAAGTTTGTGATTTCTTTTTTTTTAATTGAATTGATATGAACTCAACTGGATGCATGCAAGTGTAACGGTACTTTATTGTTTTAGGGGCGAGAATGATAAAGAATTTTAAAAAATTAAAAGGTGGATTTTAGTTTTTGACTTGTATTTTCAAAATTCATATGTCCAGCTCATATGTCATTTTATAGTTTTTAATATACTTGTTTTTTAATAAAGTTATTTATATATGAAAATGTAATGTAGATTTTGAAAAAGAAGACTACGTAAAAATACTTGTCATTAGAGCAAAACTTAGTTAAATGTTAAGGCGGGAGAGTATGGTTGTAGATGACACCTCATTGCCAAGTCATCAATAGCGAAACCTTCTCGTTAATGGCGCCTCCGTTTTCACACATAGATATGTTGCTATTGATCGCCATTGCATTCACATCCCCTCAATAGCGCCCTCCTTGATGACGCGCGCGGTTTGGCAAGGGGGCGCCATTGTGTCTTTTTTGCTGAGGTGACAATGGTATAACGACCCATACCTCACAGCCTAAATGAGAATGTAAACGGAAACAAAATTGATGGTGTCCTCAGCAAGGCAGGCAACCTTATAATCATAAATGTTTCAAAAAAGTATTTCAAAACTAAATATGTATTTTAGACTTACCTGTTTCTATAAAAAAAATTCAATGTGTTTTGTTGAAGGATATATTTATCTTTTAATACCCTTGGTTACTTACCTTTTCCGCTTGACAAAAAAATGAATCATGAATTAGATTCTATGAGAAAAATCACTATAAACTTAAAGCGACATGAGAACTAGAAGAAATGACAAGTTATAAGTATCTTATTCATTTTTAACACTAGGCTATCATCTTTCTGATTTTTGGTGCTTACCACTTCAATCGGAATATTCATGTGCCATAGGATCCTAGTTACTATTATTAGGTGTGCTACTGGAAATATTAGTTGTGTTGCAACTAAAAAAGTTTTAAGGTGAAATTAGTTTAGGAGGGTAATGGTTAACTTTATTATGTAATTGTAATAATAATAATAATAATAATAATAACAACATTCTTAAACTTCAAATTTTCATATATTACAATCAATTAGTATTTTATGTAATTATTGTAAATATATAAATAAATAAATGATAGTAGTAATAATAAATATAAAATTTAATAAAATAAAAGTGATACAAAATTTTCATTGTGAAACTTTTAAACCATCATACAAAGTTACAGATGTAGGAACTAGGTTCATTTTTTTATTATATAATATAATTATAAAATATATAATGACGAGACTCTCATTGTTTGTAGGAAATATCATAGTACAATGCCGGTTGCAATAACTAAAAATAATATAAAATATAATTACATATACCAATCTTGATTCAAGCCGCATCTCTGGTGGGTCCTTCACGCGCACTTGATAGCATCCTAACTCGAGTATTCATCATCTTAAGTCTTGAAAACACTCCTTGACTGCAACAAAGAGCACACTAGAATGTTGACGATTTTGGTTGAGACACGTGTTCAACATGCTTCCCTTAAAACAGATTTCGCGCTTCTACCAAAGACGACACGATTGTTTCCCAGGGTACAACAGCCGAAGCATATGTACTGCCGAAGATGGCTCACGCGCCCGAGGTTACACCGGTAATTGTAGTGTTTGAATTTATGGAACAAATAAGGATGTATGGTGGTGGAAAACAAGTAGATAGTACTCCTCTCTCTAGTTGGTCTTCAAGTGTTCATCCTCCTAGTATTCTACATGTATCAAGCAATACCATATTCTTATATACACAAAAAGAAGCACATAGCCTACTAATTGTACATAAGTTAAGGATTAGTGAAAGGTTTCACTTAATTAGAGACTTAAAAACTCTAATAAAACTAATTAAATGTCATAAGAAGCTCTACTCAAGAGTTTCTCTTTTATTCACCACATGAAGATTCTAATTAATATTTATAATTTCATTAAATTATAAATATATTAAATATCCATTCACCAAATTTCTAACAACAAACCCCAACAAAGGGATACGGGTAGATATGAAACTTCAACCCGATCCTCATCATCGGGTTACAAACTACAAGTTGTGTTAAACTTTAAAGTTTCATGGGGACCTCCAACTTGCAGAATTAATCAAGTTTCTTATGAGTTGCATGAAGATCTTATTCATGGCCATGTTCATTTTCACATTGTTCCATATGTCACAACTTAAAATAACGGTTGGGAAAATTGAGATGAGCTTAGAGGTATTAATCACTTTTAGGTCGAATTATTTTTGGTTCATCTGAAAAATTCAGTCAACTATAACTCAGATTGAGAAGAAGAACTTAATATATGATTGATGTAGAATTCATGAACTAGTCGAATTGGAGATGAAAAATCATTAATAAATGTCTCTATGCATTTATTATTTTAAATAAAAATAAATAAAACTTTCCTTCAAAATGCCCTAGTTTTCCATCTCTAAATAAAAGGAAATTTTAGAAAATTATTTTTCTAATGCATATTTAATGAAACAAATTAATTAAAATAAAATTTTTCCAACCCCAGTAAGGGGCTCTTTGGACCCTGCTCCTAGGGGCGTTGTCCTCGACCCTAGCTAAGGGGTTCTTGCCTAAGAACCCTCATTGACACTTAGACAATAACAAGTCAAACAAGTGTGCGCACCCACGTTTCCTAACTTGCTTGACGTGTATTACAATTCACTTTAGTCACCAAGTCAATCCCGATTACACGAAAATATCCAACAATAATCCTAGTTCTTATGTACCCAATAAGTAGGGTTGTAAACGAACTAAACGTTCAGCGAACAGTTCATGGACCGTTTGGCGGGAAGTTTGTTTATGTTCGTTCGTTTAGTAAATGAAAGAACATGACAAGAAATTTTGTTCGGTTAGCTAAATGAACGAACATGAACACATGTCCTATTCGTTCAATTGTGTTCGTGAGTGTTCGATAATGTATTCATGAACGTCTATTCATGTTTGTTTGTTTATATTATTCATGGAAGTTTCTTATATATATATTTATTTTTTTCTAAACAATCTATATTCTTTAATTTATTAACCTAACAATTAAAATAGGAAACACTATTCTCATTGTATTTTACCGTGTTCCTCGTTCCTTCTTTATTATTCACATCGATGAATACATCGACCTCCATTCAAGTTCCAGGGAAGACCCCTCCGTCATCCATTTTAAGCCTTTGTCGATTTTATATTGTTCATTTGTGTTCGTGAACACGTTCATTTCCTTAATGAACAAACATGAGCAAAAAATCTCGTTTGGTAAGTGTTCATAAACCGTTTGTAAACACATTATGTCCTTAACAAACGAACATGAACAAGACCTTGTTCTTGTTCGTTCAGTTCGTTTACAGCCCTACCAAGAAAGCTTGTAGATTCATATTTATTTTGGACAAAAGATGAGGTGTATATTTTAATTAAGTGGTTAACAGGTTAAAAGACGCTATATAGGAACTTCGGTCCGACATTGCTCAATGCTCATAGCTCAAATCTGTTTTAGTTTGAGCATTTAATTTCATGTTTGAGTTATTGCTTCTCAAGATAGCATTCTTACAATGAATTGAAAGTTTGGTGTCATGGATTTGAGAAGATGCAAGTATTTCTTACATACATTTAAAATTCCACCTTTTGATTCATATTATAACTTACATAAAGGCATGTGGTATGGTCAATGGTTTGTTGTGCAATTTAATTTGATAGAAGTATCAAGAACAAACAGGCATCAATTCTATCATTTTAATGAGTTAATTACATTGGCGATTACAAAAATGTTGGATTTTGCATTGATATGTCTTCATTGGACAAGGGAGGGTTGAAATACCTTAGATGGAATGTGAAAGTAGTTGGCATACTGTCGTTTACATACAAATGAATTTTTAAAATTTCTAATCTTGATTCATTCAAAATAAAGAGATAATAGCATTTCTGATGAAAATATGCATAATAAACCAACATATACTAGCAGGGTGGATGTATAAGTCAATTGCGTTGTACTTAATTGTATACTTAGTTGATGTATGTTAGGTAACGTTTATCCAATTTACAAAATCTTGACCGGTGCTAAGTCTCTTTTTCTTTTCCATAAAAAAGGTTTGATATATATAACAATTAATTCATAAACAGAAACACCATGAACTCTAGACCAACTGGTCTGCGTGTTGGTTCCTCACCTGTCAGACGCAGATTCGGACCCCCCCCCCCCCACCCAATAGGTTCTCAAGCTGCTACCGTCAAACTCCATCCTGACATTAGCACAATTTTTTTTTTATTTTTATTTTCTTATTTTTTACAACCTTTTTGAAAACACTAATTTTTCGACGGTTTAACGTGCCGCAACGATACCATCCGATGAAAATTTGTTTTATAGTTTTGATCAATATAAAACACATATCGACGTCCTCTTGGACATCTCTTTTAGATGCTATGCCGAGTGCTGATAGGTACCGATAACGAGCAAAAACCTAACCACACGTAATCCCAGCAATTATACACATCAATACACTAAAAGTTATGCATATACAATTATACAAGTTTATAGTCTTGCCAATATGCATATACAATTACACCTCCCACAAATTGTAAAAAATAATGTATCAACTTTAATTGAATAATATTTAATCAAACAAAATTTGCATTTTTCATGAGACGGCCCGCTTATGAGATAGGTTTATGCTTCATGTGGTAATGCATGAGTCATAAAGAGGCTTCCGAGAAATGCTGTGTTTGACTCCGCCAAAATTATTCGACTGATTAATTACGTGAGAAAAACTTGATAAGTTGTAAATTTTCAGAGTAAATTATTATTTAATTTAAGAGTAAATTGCAATTTGCGTCCCTGATAAAAAAGCCATTGTCAACTCGTGTCCCCAAATGAAAATATTAACCAATAAGTCCCTATTGTTTAAAACTCGCTACAATCTGAGTCCTTTTGTTAAATTCCGTTAGTTTGACCATTAAATCTAATGGTATTTTGGTAAAATAAAAAAAACAATTTATCATCTTCATCATGTTCATAGCAACATTTCCAGAAATCCTTACAAATTCTCTCTTAATACAAACATTGTCATCATCATCATTAGTAAACATCATCATCCTTTATATACACTGTACACACACATCCATACATCATACAAAATTCCCCAATTTCAACCCAAAACACTTCGTATAACAGTTTATTGTAACATTATATAACTGAAAGTGTAGGCCTAAAAGTGGGATGCAAATTGACAGCTCTTTCATTAAGGACGCAAATTGCAGTTTACTCTTAAATCAATCATGGTCTACACATTAACGAACCCTTGTAGTAGTTTTTCTTAATTGTCATAATATTTAATCAAACAAAATTTTCATCTAACTAATAAAAAATAATATTGGTAAATTATCACACTAATGAATGGTTAGATCGAAACCATATGGACATGCCAAATCGTAACAATTTGGCAGAGTTTGACCGTCTAGGCTTCATAATACGGTCGATATGTTTGGGATTATTTCAGCAAACCATTATATTATGTTCGATGTATGGTTTCGATATCTAAATAAATTGATTGTTTAAACACAACAAAACAATATATACATCTTTTAACATGTTTTTGTTGCGCTTTTGAAAAACATTAATAACAAAAACATAATAAGACCATTGAACTTGTTTTGTTACCCTTTCTAAGACATTAAAAAAATATAGTAGAATTTATTTATCATCACTCATTTGATATATAACACAAGAGTAATGATATATGCTCCCATCAAATCATATGACACTTGATCAAATAAAGAGAAGAAATGAGAACAGAAAAGATAGGCTGCCAAATAACAAACATTTGTTAAAATGTTTTTTTTTTAACACAGTAAATATTTCTTCAGTCGAAATGATGTTTAATCAAACTGAAACCAATAAACATCTATATTTCACACTCCCATACTTGTTCTTATTTATCGTCTTTAATCGTCGTTTCATGGATGAAGAGATCTTATTATGCTGTATAGACCATGCATAGTGAGTATTATAGGGGTTTGATAACGTCCTCAACACCTCCTTTCTGGGCGTTATAAGGGTATGAAGCGGGAGGTACATCTCTAGTATAACGCAAGATGAGTAAGGAAAAAAAATGAAAAGTAATGAGTGAAATAACATTATAGGCGTTAAACATTACGCATTTTTTAAAAGGATATTGTTATGCTGATGTGACAGAACATGCTCATTTGGGGACATTAACGATTGCGAATGGTCTTAGTAAGGTTTATGAGTTTCTTTATGTCACATGTTAACAAACATTGATGGTACTATTTGTCACAAGTTACTTATTAAATGTTTGCCCAATATCACATGAAATGCTTATTCGAATGAAACTCGGAAGATGCTAGTGTTTTAGTGTTATCAATTTATATATAGTAAATTGGATCTATTCAAAAGCAAATGAGATGTTATAATAAGAATTGGTACGAATTAGGTTGTATAAAGATATGCTTGTTCAACAAGTAGAATAACTCAGAAATATTATACCAGAGAGAACATAAATATATAATCTTGACTAGGATAGATAACAAATTATCCTTTTGTTTTCAACTTTGTTTAGCTAACATATTTTTGTTCTTACGTGTGTAACAAGTCAACCTTAAATACGTTTTAATAAATGAGAAAACATTTCATTAATTAGTGAAAAGAACAAGTGAACAACTTCATGGTTACTGCTATCATTCCCTCTACCCACTTTCGAAGTTTCTGACCCCTCCTTTTACGACAACTAATCAAAAAATCAAAAGCTCTTCTACGTCAGTTTAAATAACGGACAATGCTATATTAAGTTAATATATAACCCCTAAAGTAAAAAAAAACCTAAAACAACCTAGAAAATCATCTAGATCGCATTTTGGGAGACTAATTAGATAGCATCATATAACCCTTAGGCTTGAGAGTGTGGGCTAGCTCCAAAGGCCCGCTAACATGGGCGTAGGATAGGGGGCGACGGATCCCCCGAACTTTTCGCTCATTAGTGAAGAGTATGTAGTTTCGTATAGAAATTTTTGTGTACATACATTTTCGACCCCCCGTCATTATAGAAATTTTTGGGTATATACGTTTTCGACCCCCCGGTTGGAAATCTCAAGCTTCGCCACTGCCCGCTAAGGAGGTTCGTCAAACCTTTAATGGGTGCGAGAGATAGGGCCACTCTAATACACCAATCACAAAATTTTCTTTTTTAATTATTCTAACCACACTCTAATACACCCAATCATGCCCTGACTATCATTTCCGCTGCGGGTTAGGATGCGACATAAGATACACAGGATTTTACGAGAAAAGCCCTTGATCGTTGATGATCCCTGGCATAAAACCTCGAGCGCCGACTAAACGTCGTCTACCGTTGTTTTTGCTATTAAATCGAAGAACAATATGTACAATGAGCTGAAGTGAATCGAGTTTTAAGTGTTACAAACTGTTTATGAGTGAGTGAAGTGTCTTTCCTATCAATCCATCAATTCTTTATATACAACAAGAAACATAACAAACTTTCCATTATTCCCGGGATACCGAGAATATCCTTTTTGAACGTTGTGGACTGGTTTAGCTTGTTTTTGACGTGCATATTAACTATAACTCCTAGTCTTTAGGTGAGACTAAGTCATATGGTCGTTCCTATGAGTATTAAATAAAACAAAGCATGACAAATACTAGTATCATATCACACACAAGTTTAGGATACTGAACTTGTCCGAGATCCCTAACAAAAGATCTCCAAGAATCCCGGAGATTAGTTAGTTTTCATTTGTGACCGTTATAAACCACTTTATCCGTATCTGTTGCACGTTTTCTAACTTCTTGATCGATTCTATATAAATGATGTTGTTAACACGTTTCGTATGACTCATTTCGCGTAGTCTTCATTGCATTTTTTGGTTGATGTTTATTATTTTCAATAGCTACTTCGATATATATCGAAGAAGCTATAAAAAATAGTAAACATTAAGCTATCTATATAAAGGTAAAGATGTAATAAAATAATATAAAACAAAAATGTAAAAGTAAAATGCTAGTATTTTTCCATGAAAATGTCCTTCATCTTAACAGAAAAAATAAACGAGTTAATATTTTGGATGTAAATGGCAATAAAACACAAACATGAAGGACACAAATGCACAAAAAAAATATTTTAGATGAAACAAACAAATATAACTAAATTTCATAGATGATTTAAGCATTTTTACTCAAGATATTTTGTTCAATCACACTTTTTAGTTTTTCCAAATTAAAAACAGAAGAGAGATGAAAATAATGTGAATAAATAAATGGATTGATATGGGAAAAAAATTGCATACCACAATAACAAGTTTTATAGTTTTTAATTGATATAACAAAATATAATTAATCAGTATTTCTATACCAAGCACCTTTTCAGTACGAGACCATTGTGTTGTAACTAAAATCTGATTCAAACCGACCCATGCCTCTTAATTCAACAACAAAATGTACTATTAATTTGACCATTTGAATTAAAGTCAAGTAAATATATAGGTTAACATGTTTTTTTTTTTGCGAATCATATCCGTAAAAAATATCACAAAATTTCAATTAAAAGGCTAAATAGAAAATCAAGTTATATAAATGAGAAGTTCCTACGACTTAAACACTCTATTTATAGATTTGTTCTAAAAATTATTTTGTCAGAAGTCGTTTACAATATTTAACCAAACAAATACGATAATCGATTAAGTTGAGTACCGTAGGTTAACGCCCACCTCCAATCAGATTGTTAAAGCCCTCAAACACCGGGCACAAGTTACCCTCCGTCAAGCCCTTAATGGCGTTATCCATTCCAATGTGTGGGGACAACTTGATTCAACCAATCACATTTCTTTTTTTAGTTTTTGGTTTTTTTAAGCTTAGGCTAAATCACATCGGATTAGTTAACGATTGACCTAATTAAAGCCAGTTGCGTATGTGACAATGACGTGACCCTTTAACTCCCATACTGGTTAACCGACACCACTCAGCCTTTGGATCTTTGAGCTTTTTGGTTATGACTATCGATATCAAAAAATAACATTAAAGCAAACAATATACAAGGGTGGAAGGGGTGCTCCCCACACGGGGTGTGATAAACTCTCCATCTAACCAATCATCTTATGTCATGTCAACTCGCATTTTCACTTCCCATTTTACACTCAAACACTAAGGATGCTCTATCAAAACAATTTTTTCATTAAAAAAAGAAGATAAAATAGAGTGGGCCCTACCATTAAACCTCTCTCTCATCTTCTCCGGTCCGGCGATGATTACTCACCAATCTCAAAGGTTCACCAACTGAAACATGAGACCAGCGGTGAACCCAGTTACTCGCAACCTACTTACCGCAAACACCCTTTCCACCCTAAGAAATCTAAGGTACTAGTATTTTAATTATTAGTATTTATATTCATATATACGGATATACCAATGTGAACCTAAAGAAATGTACTTAATGGTATTTGACGGTCAACTGCAAGTACATGGTCCAAGCTGTACGGTGGATGTCCATGTGAATTGCCTGTGTGAATCCCTTTCTCTATGCTTAAAAATTCTCTTCATACCATAGTTAATATGATATTGTACCTATTTGTTTATATTTAATGAAGAATTTACATTCTTTTAGATTTGCTTTGTTCATATGTAATGAAAATTATAGAGACATAAAAGGGTTATTAATGCTTTTAACACCGTCTTTTTAAACGTTATAGGAAAATGAAGAAAGAGAGACATTTCTATAATAATGCCTAAACATGAAAATAAATGGAAAGTAATGAACGAAATGAGCATTAAGCGGCATTACCGTTACATATTTTTTTAAAAAGATATTATGATGTTAATGTGATAAAAAATACTTCTTAGGAGGCATTAATAATTACGGATGACCTTAGAGAAAGAATATTGATATTTTAATAATTTTTTGCTAAATTCGATTAATAAACGGGTCCGGTTGGATAGTAAATCAACATTAGTGAACAGTTACGTTTTAATAGATTTATGATTAAAGGTTAAGGATTAAAGATTATATTATTATACTTCGTGGATGACAAAGAACATACACCAAGCACAAAAGACTAATGTTGGGAATATGGAATGCTATTTTTTGGCATGTTGTATTGTTAAATTACAGGTGTGGACGAGGATGTATGATGGTAAGTTTTTTGCGCCGCACACATAACACCGTCAACAGAATTTTGTATGGCCTTGTGGAATGGGCTTGAACATTTCCACCACGTTAGCTATAATATGTTGGTCGACATGACGTTCTGTTATTGGATGGTAAAATTTAGCCATTGGCCTCAACGGCTAGTAAAAAAAAGGTTGTATTTTTTTTTTAAATTTACTCCTATATATGAATACACTTGTTCTTCCATTTAACTAAATCACTCAACTATCATAAAAAACACCACCTTAAAAAATTATCATAAAAAAACCCTCTTAAAAAGCCATACGAAATGCTGGTGATTCCTTGGGTCGTACAAGAGGACATCGCGTTATACGAATCGTGGGTCGCGGTTGTGACCAACCATAGGGCTACGTTACAAATGGCTCCGTTTTGGGATCGAGTTTACCATGAATTTTGTTTGCGTAGGGGTGAAGGCCATCCGAAGTGTGGACACATTAGTTCACGTTTTCGGATGATTCACAGGGATTGTGCAGATTTGAGGCGATAATCAACAGTGTGGACAAAGACGATGGTGAGCTAAACGAAGTCGACATCATCCAAATCACTTGTGTCGAGTACCATAACATGTACAATCGTGACTTGAGACACTACGTGGCGTGGCAAATAATGCGTTTTTAGGTTAACGTTTTAGTCTAAGTTATATAATCTTTTTTAATTTTTTATGTTACGTAATGTTTTAAATATTTAAGTTACGTAATCTTTTAATTTTAAATTATGTAATCTTTTAATTAGTATTAATTGGGTTTTATATAAATTTAATAGATTTTATAAATATAAAATAATAATAAAAAAGTGTGTGTCATGTGTCGAATAACGTTATTCTTTCAAGCTCTTTCCATCCATCCGTTTTATGTACCACGCCACTTTACTACACACGCTGATGTGTCAAACCACGTCCAATTTTCAAACCTTTCGACGCCATATAGTCTTAGACTGTTTTGAGTTCATGTGTGAAATCGAAGGGATACATATGAAAAGAGAGGGCTTATAAACAATAAAGTATTTGATTTTTAATAGTTTTTATTTATCATTCAATATGATTTTCTTTAGTAATTTAAAACAATTCTAAATTCACATCTATATTTTTTATTTGTTTAACATTCTAACTTATTTGCTTGTGCTGTGACGTACATTAATATGGGCATTGGATCGATTCTAAAAGGAACACTTGTATCGGGTTCGATATTGTTCAAACGATATCAATTTGTTCAGATTTTTACGGTACTAGTACCGATGTATAAATGAAAAAAATTCGAAACCAGAAACCACAAAAATAAATACAGGTACTGATACGAATATTGTTCAGCACGGTAACATAGTGATATAGTGTCAGTTTATTGAAAGATAAAACAATAAATCGAAGACCAATACCGAAATCGTTGTTGTTCGTTCAGTTTCACTTTTGGTTTACTATGGTAGCGACATGATATCCGCTATCAAACAGAAAAAAAAATTGGAACCGGGAATGATGTTTTCCGGTTCGGTTTGGCGGTGTTAGTGTATCGAAAGCAAAACAATAAAATTAAATACCGGTATTGATACAAATGTTGTTCAGTTTGTCTTGGTTCGGTTTAATATGATAGTATTACAATATTTGTTTCCAATAAAATATATATCTCAATGTTAAGAAAAACATAGAACGCAAACGAACCAAACTGATATCAACTAAACAATAGCAGTACCGGTATCGATATCATTTTTATTGTTTTAAGGTTTTATATTAGGCTTAGAATTGAAGAAGAAGAAGAAGACTAAAGAGAGAATTAAGTTCAGATCCAAGCTAACCCTTGTTCTGCTAGCTCAATTTGTATTTAACGAACATGCTGTTACAATTATACAACTGTTACAAATCAGTCCCTCTATTTTACTGATTGACACTATAGATCCTTAAACAAATTACAATTGTAACAATACTTCCCCTTTAATGATCATTGACCTCAAGCATCAAGAATCCTAATCTATTCGACAACATTTAAAATGTATGAGATTGAACTTAAACATAATTAGTTCAATGCATTTCTCTAACCAATTCCTATGGCCCATTGTTCCATTACACTCTCTTCACCATCCACAACTCCACTTATAAAAAACTTCACCACTACGCTTCAGTTTTTCTTCCTTGGAGTAAACATGGATACGAATTTTGGTTCTTCTATGCATTGCTTTCGATTTTTGATCCTGTTATCCATTAAGCACCAAACTTCAGTAGATTGAATAACAGGGGCGGATGTACCTCACAATTAGGGGTAGCCTCCGCTAACCCCTTGGCACTCCGGTAGTAGTGTAAATTTTAGAAAAATTTGACGTTTTTTCGATTTCGTTACCCTTTCTTTTAAACGTTACCCCTATGAAAGTTTTCTAGATCCACAACTGTTGAATAATAGGCCTTGTAGTAATAATCCCTTTCTCATTGTAGTCACTCTTCATATTTTGAATCAAATCAAACTCACCCGTGAAGAAAAAAATTAACACAGGGAGAAAAAAATCAAACGTCACAAGACCAACATAGGATTTTTCCTTCACCCAACCCATACAATCTTACTTTGTTTAAGCGACTGGTGTCACACCCCAACCGATAGCGAAAACATCAGAGTAAGACGAAAACGAGATTGTAAGAGACTTCATAACGACTATTGGTGACAAGTATTTAAGAAGCAAAATTCATTTCATTACTAAAGCAAAGATACAATGTTTGGAAGCAAATTACAACATCTTTTAACATAGAAATCAAGTACAATACATGAACTAAATTTAAAGTGTGTTTCTAGTCCATCCTACTAGATTTGCATCATCATCATCACCATCCTGCAATATACGTTAAAATATATGTCAATACAAAATGTACTGGTAAGCATACAAGTTTGGTGTACTAGTATAAGTATAAAAATGTATTAACGAACTCCACATGGAAAAACGTACACTAAGGCATAATCATGGTAATACTAGCATGAATGCGTTTGTTAGAGTTTGATTAAGTTTACATATATTGCACCCAAAAAGTGTGAAAACTAAAAAGGGAGTCATAAATACTCACGGTTTACAAAGCTTCCAAAGTAAAGATAAGTTGACGAGTCGTTGAGGATGGAGCACCAAAGTTACCCTACATTGGGGAAATGAATGTGTATGAGTATATGGAGTTCGTAGAGAGTTTGGATTTGGAGTTAATATGGAAAGTATATGTGCAATGAAAATATATCTTGTCTAGATACTTATTTGACACTATGTTTTCATGGGCCCTAATTTACCCATTAGAATCACAAACGAGGAGTCTAAAAACTAAGATAATCTAACCTAAGTTCTTGACATCTAACCGTAATTCAGTTAGTATTAAGAGTTCGATTAACATGTATATATTATATATTATAGAGTATATGTTATAATTTCGGCCATCATGTATTATCATGTAAGTCAAGCACGGAGGTAGGATGATTTCCATCCATTAAACCTCATTGTATGATTCACCAAAGCACAAACTCATCAACTTAGTTAATGAGTTCGGTTGATCATGAATATAAGATTAAATTTAACTAACTAACTAAAACAACCAACTGAGCAAACTAGATTCGTGCATCTCGAGCATGGAAAATATTCGAGGACGTGATGTAGCGTTGTCACTTTATGGAAATTGTTTTTGTACAAAACATACAAGTGAGGTAGTGGAACAAGTTTGGAGAGCCAAAGCTTCCTTGGTTCACACATTTTCCAAAATACAAGACTCACCATAAGGAAGCTGGTGAGCTTGGATGATCACACACTTGAAGGTTGCTTGGAACCTTATCAAAACAGAAAGTTTAGAGGGCATTTACACCTCTAAACTCATGACAATCCACCATACACAAGCTCCTTAGCCATAGGTTTGATTAGAAGCAAGGTAGGTGTAAGATTGTATAAGTTTAAACAAGTTTTTAAAGATGTAAGTAAAAGTTCTTCCAAAACAGAAAGTTTCGACCTTAAAATGGTGATGTTCCACCTTAGTTTACCATGGTAAACTTGTAAAAACACTCCTAGAGGTGTTCTAAGCTTTCAATAAGAAGAAGAAGTGAAGAAACTTGAAGAAAAGTGAGGTAGAAGCTCACTTTTGTACTTGAGTATAATTTGCCCAAAACTTTGACTTTCAGCTGATTAGAGATGATTATGAGAGTGTTTAGAGAGTTGGAAAAGTGAATGAAGGTGTAGGAGACTTGGTTTTATAATGGTGGATTAGGGTTTGAGATTAAATGAAGTTATAAGGTGATTGGGCGAAGAAGGACGTTGAGAATTTGGCCAACCCAAGTGCTGGAAACAACTTTTTGAATAAGGAAAGTATAAAAATCCGAAGCATTACAACTAGAAAACCACTAAGAAGACAATGAAACAATTGAATTATATAAGAACTACTTCTTTGGATGTTTGGAACCAACACATCTTGATTCTTAGTTTTCCAGATAAGCCACCATAAAGTAAACATAATTGTTCCTAACACCTTTTTCTTTTCTTTAGACAACACGGTCGAATCTAGTCAAGTAATTAGGTTTGTGGATTCTAGAAACCGACATCTGTAAGTCGAGCCAACAACCTATACCATCACACACTTTAGAAGCCATAACACGATCACCAAAAACATGGTTGGAAGATTCTATCGAACTCGAACAAACTGGGCACATAATAGTAGTTATATCAAGCCCATATTTACTGAGATTTAGTCTTGTTGGACGACAATTGATGATTAATCTCCACAGATGTATATTAACTTTTCTAGGGGCCCACTTACACCACCTCATAGAGTTAAGTTTTCTCTAACGACTATTAGTCTTGAAAATGAAAAGTACATAGGTATTTTTTACATAAGGGTCCTAACAGGGAAATCAATCGCATTTGAATATGTATAAAATATAATAAAAAATGCATCAAAATGGCCTAAACATCGGTACTTTTCAATATAAAATGATCACATGCCAAAACCTGTTGTTTTGCTAACAAGTTATTGCCAATGATGACTTTCATAGTAAAGCTACATCACGAGTACAACAATATGGTAAGGTTCTTGGGTAATGATATGCACATATAATGTTGGTGTAGGATTTAAGATAAGACTGTGATTGCAAGTAGTGGTGTCGACGAGGGTCACCAAGTGTGCTCCCTCGTTTGGCCCCTTACTTCCAACGGTTATTGTGCCTGAGCCCACGATTGCATTCCTTTTCTACTGCGCTTGTAATAAGTGGACCAAGTCAAAGATCCCTGGTTCCTGTCCATGAAGATATGGTATTGTTTCGATAAGAGGAGAAGTGGTGTGACCGATCTTTGGCATTAAATGCTCCATGCTCGTCAGCCACCTATGAGCTGATAATCATGTAAAAGGGAGATTGTTTACTTAGGAACGAAGAATACATTAATGAAGGATATATCGAAAGATCCTCTCAAGGGACATGTTCTGAGGAGATATCGAAAGATCCTCTCAAGGGGACAGGTTCTTAGGAGATACCCGAACAATCTTATGGTTTGGTGGAACATTCCCCTGGTCTCTGAAGAGAGAGAGAGAGAGAGAGAGAGTATGTCACACCCCGACCCGCAGCGGAAAAGGTGATCGGGGCATGATTGGGTTATCATCAAAGCTCATGACATTTATTATGCGTTTCATATTCATTAATACAATTTAATGGAAATTTACAATAAGAATTACAATATGTTCTAACTATCAATCTAAGCTTCTTTGTTCTCTTCTAAGGCATTTCCTATGTTTTTCCTTGCTTCAACCTGTTCACCTGTATCATGTGTAAAAGGGTTTTTTTGGATCAACATAATGTTGGCGAGTGAATCCTATGGAAAACATTTGAATTGATTATGAAATATGTGCACAACCAAACATGAGTAAAAATAGATGTAAACTTATTCAACAATCATAAGATATTAAATAAAACACACATGAACAATAATGGAACATTTAGAGGCACGCGATGCTCAACTCGTCTCTCACGAGGAACTGAGGGGCCTAATGAATGAATTGCATAAACATGATAATATGAATGACACAACTACAAACAATATAAACTCAATGATACACACATGAACAATAATGAATTTGATTTGAGGCACGCGTTGTTCAACTCGTCTCCCACGAGGAACTGATGGGCTTTATGAATGAGTTTCATATAATTTGACAAAAGGAAATAAGTAATCACAACAATATAAACAATCTAAGTTTAGATCATGATGTGGTATGGCACAAGTTTAAATAAACAAGTTAATTATTTTTATAACACATGACACACCCCAAAACGTGTAATTTAAAAGGGGGAGTTGTAAGATTCACTCACAGTGGGTGCGTTCGGTTGATGATGTTGAATGCACGCGAAGTGGTTTTAACCACGAGTGAGATTAACCTAGATAAATCGCATTATGGTTTGGTAAGTAAACGGATTTTATTAACCTATTTTAGTAGAATTGTTGGGTGTATTTTTGTGAGTTTGAGGTTATTTTCTAACCTTAAAAATGTTATTTTTAAGTATTTTTACTTGATTTTTAATTAAAATAATTAAATAAAAATAATAAAAAATTTTGATTTTTTTCTGACCGTTGACTTGACCGTTGACTGACCGTTGACCGGTTCGAATCGTGTATATAAGTGCGCTGAGAGAGGCTCGAACCCGAGACCTCCCGTACGCATGCACGCAGCTCTACCAACTGAGCTACGTGTCTAACCCGTTATATATCTGTTTTTAATTATATATATATATTAATTATGCTAAACCGAAAATCCTTTATTTTTAAAAACGATTTTAAATCAAAGAAACGGTGCGCTCCACAGGTCTCGAACCCGGGACCTGTGGCTTAAACTAACACACAGTCCACCGCTGGATTGTGTGTTTAACATGTTATATAATCCGATTTTTATTATACTTAAATACAAACTGAACATTTCTTTTTCTGCCTTAAATAAAAAGATAGATAATTGTCCGAGTCGGTGCAGAAGACCGGACTCGAACTCGCGTCCCGTGATTAAACATACACACAGTCCACCACTGGACTGTGTGTCTAACTTGGTTATTATTCCGGTTATTAATATACTTAACATATACATAAAATGAATCCGGTTCGGTTAATAAAAAAAAATCATTTTTATTAAGGCCGCGTGTGTGGAACAGGATTCGAACTCGAGACGTTAGTGTTTATTGTGCACACAGTCCACCGCTGGACTGTGTGTCTAACCCGAGTAATATCTTGCTTTTAATTATACTTAAACGTTACCGAAACATCGTCTTCTTCACTGGTTTTAACCAGAATCGGAAATCGACTGGTTCGATGATTAAAACATGATCTTTAGCGTTTTAGGTTAATTACCGATGAGATAAAAGTAAAAAAGAAAGGAAAATTAGGCGTGAGGTATACTGACTAGCTTTCCTCTGTTTTTCGGCAGAACTCCGGCGACAGCAATCCCTTCCGGCGACGTGGGTCTTGCAGCAGCGAGTCTTCAGGAAGTTCGAAAAAGGTATGGGTGACTTCGGTATAAGTTCAAAGGGTTTAGTAAGGCTCAGAAATGGGGAAACCGGTTTTCCGGCGATGAGCAGAGATATTCCGGCGAGTGGAATTACGTCCGGTAAATGTGTGGTTTTGAGCGAAAAAGTTTGCGGTGGGTTGTGGGTGAATTTATAGGGAGAAACCGAGATGTATTTGGCCCGATTTCCAACTGGATTCATTGGTTTGAATTTCTCTGGCGGTTATGACTTTGGTCGCGGACTCAAACGTCGGTTATAACCGATATGGCGTTTATGATTTACGTTATAACGGAAGTTGTCGTTAAAACTCGCTAGATTACCGGGATTTCCGACGACTGAACTTTTGGGCGCCGGTTTTGAATTCGTAACGTCATAATATCAATTAAATGATTCTAATATTTAACAAATAACATCAGTGGCGCAGTGGTTCAAGTGTTATGTGTTAAGTCTGTTTGTTGACCGGTACTGACCCGGGTTCGAAACCCGGCAGGGACATTTTATTTTTATTTTGCGATTTTCAACAGTTTTTCAAAAACTAAATATATATTCCCGTATAATAATTGATTATGTATCGTTTAAAATTATTTTGGGCATTTAATTCGCAACGAAAATTTTAACTGACTGTTCGGTTGATAAACGGAGCGGGTTTGGTAAATCCGTTTTTGACGGATGTTACAGTATCCCCTGCTTTTTAGAAATTTCGTCCCGAAATTTAAATTGTGATATATTTGACTAAAAGAATGATGGTGTTTAGTTTGACAGTTATATGCTTAGAAAAATAAGGGTTTAAGTTTTTTTTGTTCGAGGCGGTAACGTTCCTTGTAAGGGTTAAGTACCCTATTACAGTAATCGCTTTTTGTTGCCTACTGTATAAGTATTGATAAGCAGGAATGATTCGCTAAAAATGATATCATGCATAAGAGTTTAGATACGTTTGGAAAAGTATGGTTATATCCTAAGGCAAAACTTCTAACACTACAACCTACATGGAAACATAAATAAAACACAACAGCTGATATTTGAACATAATTAAACACAACAGCTAATATTTGAACATAAATAAGCACAACAGCTAATATTTGAATCCACATTCTGATTGCATATATGTTTGAATGGTGGAAGTTCCTCTCTCGTTTGTTATGATGGAGAGGTTAGTTTATGTAGAAATGGAACACAATCCAATCTCTTTAAATAGCAAGATGATATAAATGTAACACAAATTCCAACCAAGGCAATACTAAATCCTACATGGAACTTCTCATAACCGCCTGATAATGCCTCTGATCCTTTGGCAAGAATACTTATATATAGGAAGTACCAGCGGCGTATCCACCATATTCTTGCCAAATTTTCATTAGTTTTATCCACAAGTTATGATTAGTTACCAAGAAACTAATAAATCCTACATAGAACTTCTCATAACCGTCCGACAATGCCTCTGATCCTTTGACAAGAATACTTATATATAGGAAGTACCAGCGGCGTATCCACCATATTCTTGTCAAATTTTCATTGGTTTTATCAGTGAATTATGATTAGTCCTATAACTCTACAACCAATACAACAAACATAAAATACTGAAATGAAATATATCTGTGCGATCAAGGCTCAATCAAACGGAGTCGATCGTATTGCATGTACTGAAAATGAAATGTCTGTGCGCTCAAGGCTCAATCAAACGGAGCCGAACGTATTGAATGTACTGAAAATGAAATTGTCTGTGTGCTCAAGGCTCAATCAAACGGAGCCGAGCGTATTGCATGTACTGAAAATGAATAACTTAATCACACAAACAACCTATGCATGGAACCTCTCATAACCGCCTGATAATGCCTCCGATCATTTGACAAGAATACTTATATATAGGAAGTACCAGCGGCGTATCCACCATATTCTTGTCAAATTCTCATTGACTTTATCCGCAAGTTATGATTAGTTCTATGCGACTCTACAACAAACACAACAACCACAAGATACTGATAATGAAATTGTCTGTGCGCTCAAGGCTCAATCAAACGGAGCCGAACGTATTGTATGTACCGAAAATGAAATTGTATGTGCGCTCAAGGCTCAATCAAATGGAGCCGAACGTATTGCATGTACTGAAAATGAACAACTTAATCTAAACAACAATCACACAAACAGCCTATGCATGGAACCTCTCATAACCGCCTGATAATGCCTCCGATCATTTGACAAGAATACTTATATATAGGAAGTACCAGCGGCGTATCCACCATATTCTTGTCAAATTCTCATTGACTTTATCCGCAAGTTATGATTAGTTCTATGCGACTCTACTACAAACACCACAACCACAAGATACTGATAATGAAATTGTCTGTGCGCTCAAGGCTCAATCAAACGGAGCCGAGCGTATTGCATGTACTGAAAATGTAAAATGAACTGTGCGCTCAAGGCTCAATCAAACGGAGCCGAGCGTATTGCATGTAATGAAAATGTAAAATGAACTGATCGATCAAGGCTCAATCAAACGGAGCCGATCGTATTGCATGTATTGAAATGTAAAATGAAATGACCGATCAAGGCTCAATCAAACAGAGCCGATCGTGCGGGCACGCCACAGATCAACCGCATAATAAAATGGGGATCAAGCTCAACCTCATGGATGGGGAGCTGCGGCCTCGGCAAATGCATATACTGAAAACAATAAATAATAATTACTCTAACAGTCTACACATGGAACCTCTCATAACCGCCAGATAATGCTTCTGATCCTTTGACAAGAATACTTATATATAGGAAGTACCAGCGGCGTATCCACCGTATTCTCGTCAAAGTTTCATTGGCTTTATCCTTAAGTTATGTTTGGTTCTATGTGATAAAGAAAAACATAAAACTAAACGATAGGAGTTGAATCTGGATCTTCGGCGAAGAGGACTAGTTGGGTATCTTCGTTTGGGCCGTCATTATCTTCGACAGGATTGGCGTTGATATTGAAGACTCTTCCTCTTGCTGGTGACATAGTGGTTGGGTTTTCTTGGTTTACTTGGTTAACTGGGTTTGATTGGGCTTGAGTGTTGATGACATTAACCAATTGAGGGCATGTGTTTCTAAAGTAGGTAGGGTCGCCACAATTGAAACAAGCTCGAGCATATGGGAACATGGAGTATTGGGGTTGTTGATAGGTTTGGTTTATGGTTTGAGTAGGGGAAAAGGTTTGGTTTTGAAAGGTGCGACAAACCTTGCTCAAATGACCATAGCGTCCACAAGTTGTACATAGACGACAAGGTAAGGTAAGGGGATGGTGATAAAAACAGTTGTTGCATCGAGGGTGAGGTCCAAGATATGGCTTCTTATTTGGGTAAGTTGAGTTGGGTGCCACTTGGGTGATTGGGATAGCTTGGATGGGTATGGCGGGTGAAATAGGTTGGTTTCGTTGGGTAGCAGCGAAAAGTTGTCCGTCTCTTCTTCTCTTATAATTGGGTTGAGAAGGGGATTCGGTTTGGGTGTAGTCGGAGGTTTCAGTCGATTCTTTATTCTTCTTCTTCTCCTCCTTGAAGTCTTTGTTTCGGATTCGGTTCTCGGTGAGCTCTGTTGCTAGCTCCATTGCTGCTTCCAAGGTTGCAGGCGAGGTACTTATTACAGGGTCTTGAATCTTTGACGGAAGACCACGAATGTAGTGCTCGATCAAACGGTAGGGGGAGTGAACATGTTGGGAACCATTTGATGTAATTCGAGGAATCTTTTGTTGTATGTGGTGTGGTCTCCTTCCTTTTGCTTCAACGAATAAAATTCATCTTCCAATTTCTTGATTTCACTCCTTGGGCAAAATCGTCTGGTCATGATTTTCTTCAATTCGTTCCATGTTAAAGTCATAGCATCGTCAACGCCTCGTTTGGCCTTCTCTGTATTCCACCAAGTAAGTGCTATCCCATATAATCGACCGGTAGCATATCGCACTTTGCGATCGTCAGGGCAATCGCAATTTAGAAAAGTGTTCTCCATCTCTTCAAACCAATAGAGGAGTGCGGTGACACCTTCAGTCCCTTTGTACTTTGGAGGGTCGCATGATTTGAAATTCTTGTAGGTGCATTTAGCGGTATTTGAGGGAGAGTTAATAATGTTTTGGTTTTCTTGATTGACAAGATTAGCGGTGAGTGCTTGTTGAACTTGGATTACAATGTTGGGTATTACGACAGCCATTTGTTGAGCGATTTAGAAAAGTGTTCTCCACCACTGGACTGTGTCTCTAACTTGGTTATTATTCCGGTTATTAATATACTTAACATATACATAAAATGAATCCGGTTCGGTTAATAAAAAAAATCATTTTTATTAAGGCCGCGTGTGTGGAACAGGATTCGAACTCGAGACGTTAGTGTTTATTGTGCACACAGTCCACCGCTGGACTGTGTGTCTAACCCGAGTAATATCTTGCTTTTAATTATACTTAAACGTTACCGAAACATCGTCTTCTTCACTGGTTTTAACCAGAATCGGAAATCGACTGGTTCGATGATTAAAACATGATCTTTAGCGTTTTAGGTTAATTACCGATGAGATAAAAGTAAAAAAGAAAGGAAAATTAGGCGTGAGGTATACCGACTAGCTTTCCTCTGTTTTCCGGCAGAACTCCGGCGATAGCAATCCCTTCCGGCGACGTGGGTCTTGCAGCAGCGAGTCTTCAGGAAGTTCGAAAAAGGTATGGGTGACTTCGGTATAAGTTCAAAGGGTTTAGTAAGGCTCAGAAATGGGGAAACCGGTT
Organism: Scalesia atractyloides; assembly: GCA_947069175.1. NCBI lineage: Eukaryota > Viridiplantae > Streptophyta > Magnoliopsida > Asterales > Asteraceae > Scalesia > Scalesia atractyloides. The sequence goes on from CAMTDV010000023.1 coordinate 22,457,687, forward strand.
TTCCGGCGATGAGTAGAGATATTCCGGCGAGTGGAATTACGTCCGGTAAAGGTGTGGTTTTGAGCGAAAAAGTTTGCGGTGGGTTGTGGGTGAATTTATAGGGAGAAACCGAGATGTATTTGGCCCGATTTCCAACTGGATTCATTGGTTTGAATTTCTCCGGCAGTTATGACTTTGGTCGCGGACTCAAACGTCGGTTATAACCGATATGGCGTTTATGATTTACGTTATAACGGAAGTTGTCGTTAAAACTCGCGAGATTACCGGGATTTCCGACGACTGAACTTTTGGGCGCCGGTTTTGAATTCGTAACGTCATGATATCAATTAAATGATTCTAATATTTAACAAATAACATCAGTGGCGCAGTGGTTCAAGTGTTATGTGTTAAGTCTGTTTGTTGACCGGTACTGACCCGGGTTCGAAACCCGGCAGGGACATTTTATTTTTATTTTGCGATTTTCAACAGTTTTTCAAAAACTAAATATATATTCCCGTATAATAATTGATTATGTATCGTTTAAAATTATTTTGGGCATTTAATTCGCAACGAAAATTTTAACTGACTGTTCGGTTGATAAACGGAGCGGGTTTGGTAAATCCGTTTTTGACGGATGTTACAGAGTAAACCTCGTATGTCGGGCCAACCTCATATACGCAAGAGAGAAGATCATGAGATGGTAAGTTATCACAACCCCACAACAAGAAACAGAGAACCACTCTCAACTCACATTGAATTCTTACATTCAATACCGAGATCTCACCAAAATCATTCTAACCCATTCATTGATTACATTTACTATCGATCCAGTCTAGGAAAGGAATCTCATTCTCAGTCGGAGCTTGGTCAAAGAACCCCTCCTGTCACACCCCAACCGATGGCGGAAACATCGGGATGAGACGAACAAATTGCTCAAAACTTCATAACGCTACGTGACAATATAGATTAAATTCAAATTTCATTCAAGACTAAATTGTCATACAAAAATTCCAAATAATAGTCAACAATTGTTTCAAAACGACATAACATCAAAATAGATAAATTAATCTAGATATGTATCTAAGTCCACCTAAATCTTGTTTCATCTTGTAACATCACCTCATCAATCAACCTGCAACATGTATTAAAATATATCAACAAAAAGTTGGCGAGCATACAAGTTTTGTTACATAGCATAATATAGAATAAATTTGTTTAAAGTCTCATATCCAACATGAACCATAATACGCAAGTTTACTAGCATGCCGAAACGGTGTACTATATGTTCAAACCCAAGAATCCAACGCATTAAAGTAGTTTCATGTTAAGCATGGATAGAGATTAAAACAGTTTATGTGTCGTGTGATTTTGTATAATGTACATGTTGCACCCAAAGTGTAAAAAGGAAAAAAGGGATCGAGTATGCTCACGGTTTTGCAAGCTTTCCCACTTGAAATCCCGCGAACGTTGTTGATGGATTAGTTTCGAGCACCTTGTCCTTCTACACGAAGAAACATAGGCATATGAGTATCGGGAATTAACGTAAGGTTATGGATTCGGAATTAAAATAACGTGAAATTAGTATTATGAAAGTAATCATCTTGTACTCATAACACTTGTTCTTGACACTATAGAACCTCAAGGGTTAGGTATGTTTTTATGGATTCAAAGATCCATTGGAATCGTAACAAGTGTATGGTCTTTAGATGATGTAACCTACTATTTTGACAATTGACCACTTGTTCATCATCAAGAGTTCGGTTACTTTGATAATATATAAGTATTATATAGTGTACATTAAGTCATATAGGTCAAGCATGAGGTAGGAGGTTGAACCATCCATTTAGGAACCTCTTTGTAGTTTACATAAGTCAAGTAGAAGGTGGGAGGATTTACCATCCACTTAAGACCTCTTTGGATTCACCACTACACATGTGTCTTAGACACAAGGAAGGTCATGAACTTACAAGTAAGGAATGAAATGAGACAACCAAGCTATGAAAATCATCAAGTAGTGTGTGGATTCAATGATGGATAGCCCAAGCTAGTCCAAATATCACACATTCATCAAGCTTAACTTGAACACTACTTGTGGGTGTAAACCCTAGTCGAAAACAAAAAGTTTGTGATGTTTAACCTCTAGTTTGACATGTCTCAACCTTGTTTTTAAGCCTAACCAACCACATATAGTGTTGTAAGTATTAGGACATAGGTTTGAGATGAGTTGAACTTAAGTTAAACAAGTTTTATAAAAGTTTGAAGAATATAAATCAAAACAGTCCACTTTGGAGCCTTTTTCGTGACATTCCAGGGCCTAATTTTCCATGGAAAACCATTGGAGATGTGCACAAGGTCAAACCAAGCAAGTGGGAAAAAGAATGGAGTGTTTTCCTTGAGAAACGAGTGAGTTACACTCACTTTAGTGAAGAAGAGTAATTCCGCCCGAATTTGCAACTTTTAGCTTGAGTATGGAGGATTGAGAGTGTTTTGATGATTAGAAAAGTGTAAAAAGGCTTGGAGAATGATGGGTTTTTATAGGGAAGGATTAGGGTTGGGTTTGGTGAAGTATTAAATGTTAAAACATGTTTAAAACTCAAAACAAACACAAAAACCCGCTCAAATTGCGAGTTGGAGGGGCTGGTTCGCGCTGGTCAAATTGAGCTGGGATATGTTCAATGAGAGGCTTGTGGTGGAGTGGCTGAGGCGCTGTTTGTTGAACCGGGTGACCCGGGTTCGAGCCCCGCGGGCATCGGTTTTGGTTATTATTATTATTTTCGATTAAAAGCATTATATTACTTATAATTATGGACATAAATGGTCCCTGCAAGTTCTAAAATCATTAAATTACCAATTGGACCCTAGACTTTATTATTTTTATGATATCACCATTAAATTACTAACTTATTATATATATATATATATATATATATATATATATATATATATATATATATATATATATATATAAAGAGATAACTTTTTAAATTGTAAAAAGTTTAATTAATCTAATTAATTAATTTAATTACTCGATTTAAATAATGAACAAGTAATCGTATACGTAATGAGTTAAATTAGTTTAGTTTAACGAGTATCGAGTGTCATTGTGTAATAACAAATCGAGAATTTTGGATAATATGATTCTCCAACATGATTAAAATAGTTTCGTTCTTATTATGATCAATAGTCTCAATTACAAATAAAAAAACGAAAGTCGATTACGAAGAGAGTACAAGGGACGCTTTCTAATTATGGAAATACGAAAACCGGGCGTTACAGTCTCCCCTCCTTTAGGAAATTTGGTCCCGAAATTTAGGAAGAAGTAACCAAAAGATGCGGATACTTGGTCTTCATATCACTCTCGAGTTCCCAAGTAAATTCAGCGCCACGCTTTCTTTCCCATCAAACCTTTACGATAGGAATTCGACTGCGCCTTAGTTTCTTGATATCTCGGTCCATGATTTCGACAGGTTCTTCCACAAAATGCAAGGTGTCGTTGATTTGGATATCTTCAATAGGAACTTGGAGTCCTTCATCAGCGAGACACTTCTTGAGATTCGAAACATGGAACGTTGGATGAACGTTGCTGAGTTCTTGAGGTAAATCGAGTCAGTATGCCACCTTACCAATCCTCTCGAGTATCTTGAAAGGACCAACATAGCGAGGGGTCAGTTTTCCCTTTTTACCAAAACGAACTACTCCCTTCCAAGGAGATACCTTGAGGAGTACATGGTCACCAACGTTAAACTCCAATGGTTTACGTCTCTTGTCAGATAGCTCTTTTGTCGACTTCGAGCCATGAGTAGATTATCACGGATTTGAAGAATCTTATCCGTCGTTTCTTGTATGATCTCAGGGCCAGTAATTTGTTTGTCACCAATCTCATACCAGCTAAGAGGAGATCGGCATTTGCGACCATACAATGCCTCGAAAGGAGCCATTTGAATACTAGAGTGGTAGCTATTGTTGTACGAGAATTCGATCAAAGGTAAATGTACATCCCAACCACCACCAAAGTCGATGACACAAGAACGGAGCATGTCTTCTAGAGTTTGGATAATACGTTCAGTCTGTCCATCCGTTTGAGGGTGGAAGGCCGTACTGAGATTCAAATTGGTACCCATAGCAGACTGGAAAGTTTGCCAAAGACGGGAAGTAAAACGACCATCACGGTCAGAGATGATGTCAATGGGTATACCATGACGACATATGATTTCATTAGTGTAGAGTCGAGCAAGTTTCTCAACTTTGAAGTCTTCGCGAATAGCAAGGAAATGCGCAGATTTGGTGAGACGGTCGATGATTACCAAAATGCTATCATGACCAGAAGGTGTTCGAGGAAGTTTGGTTATGAAATCCCTAGCAATGCTATCCCACTTCCAAACAGGGATTTCGGGCTGATTGAGCAAACCAGATGGACACTGGTTTTCAGCTTTGATTTTCGAACAAGTGAGGCATTTCGAAACGTAGATGGCAATGTCCTTTTTCATGCCATGCCACCTACGAAGATCATGGTACATCTTATCAGCATCGGGATGAATCGAGTACTTGGATTTGTGTACCTCGGTCATAATGAGTTCACGAAGATTGTCGCGATTTGGCACCCAAATACGATCAAGATAGTATTGAAGTCCGTTCGATTTCGTCACGAGTTGATCCATAGGAGCACCTCGTACTTCGTCAATTAGACTTCCTTCGTTTACTGACGAGTATTGAGCTTCACGAATACAAGTGTGGAGATCGCTTGAGACTTGAAAACAACGAATGCTACTAACATGAGCCCTACGACTAAGAGCATCGGCCACGACATTCTCTTTACCAGGATGATAGAGAATCTCGCAGTCGTAGTCGTTAAGCAATTCCACCCAACGTCGCTGACGCATGTTTAGTTCCTTTTGGACAAAGATGTGTTGCAGGCTCTTATGGTCAGTGAAAACCACACACTTTGTACCATATAGGTAGTGTCGCCAAATCTTTAATGCAAAAACAACTGTGCCAAACTCGAGGTCGTGGGTAGTATAGTTTTTCTCATGTATTTTGAGCTGACGAGAAGCATAGGCAATGACTTTGTCTCGTTGCATGAGCACGCAACCAAGACCACGATTTGAGGCATCACAATATACCATGAAATCATCATTCCCATCAGGAAGAGCAAGAATAGGAGCGTTACAAAGCAAGTTCTTGAGAGTTTGAAAAGATTCCTCTTGCTCGGGACCCCAAGCAAAAGGTTTCTCTTTTTGAGTCAACGAGGTGAGAGGAACAGCGATTTTTGAAAAGTTCGAGATGAATCGGCGGTAATAACCTGCCAATCCTAAGAAAGAACGGATTTCAGAAGGAGTTTTAGGCGCGGTCCAATTCTTCACTGCTTCGATTTTGGAAAGGTCAACATGGATTCCTTTTTCACTAACAACGTGTCCAAGGAATTGGATTTCTTTGATCCAGAATTCGCATTTGGAAAACTTCGCGTATAGACGATTACTACGCAAAAGTTCGAGTATGAGGCGTAAATGACGTTCATGGTCAGCCTGCATCTTTGAATAAATAAGAATGTCGTCGATGAAAACGATTACAAGGCGATCCAAATATGGTTTACAAACACGATTCATAAGATCCATGAACACGGCTGGTGCGTTGGTCAAGCCAAAAGGCATAACCACGAACTCGTAATGTCCATAGCGAGTGCAAAATGCGGTTTTGGGAATGTCCTCTTTGAGAACACGAAGTTGGTGATAACCAGATCGAAGATCGATTTTGGAGAAGCAAGTTGCGGCTTGAAGTTGGTCAAATAGATCATCGATACGCGGGAGAGGGTAACGATTCTTGATGGTGAGTTTGTTAAGCTCTCGATAGTCGATGCACATGCGAAACGAGCCATCCTTTTTCTTGACGAAAAGTACAGGAGCACCCCAAAGTGAGGTACTTGGTTGTATGAAACCCTTATCGAGGAGTTCTTGGAGTTGAGTAGATAACTCTTGCATCTCAGAGGGTGCAAGACGATAAGGAGCTTTGGCAACAGGAGTCGAACCAGGTACGAGAACAATACGAAAATCAACAGATCGAGGTGGAGGAGGACCAGGTAAATCTTCAGGAAAGACGTCAGGGAAGTCGCGCACTACCGGAACATCACTTACGCTTTTTCCCTTGACTTTTTCTTCCACAACGTGGGCTAAAAAGGCAAAGTACTGTTTACGTAAGTAGCTATTCGCTTGTGTGCAGGACATCAATTTCAGTCCTTTCGAAGGTCGGTCTCCATAGACGCGTAAGGTGTCACCAGAAGGAAGAGGTAAACGAACGTATTTCTCGTGGCAAGCAATTTCAGCATGGTTCTTGCGAAGCCAATCCATGCCTACTATGATGTCAAAATTACCCAGTTGCATGGGTATAAGGTCGATAGGGAAGGTGAGCTCGTTAAGAGTGAGAAGACAGTCACGAAGAATGGAATCGACTAAGATAGACTTGCCATTGGCAACTTCAACGGAAAACGACTTAGGCAGTTTAGAGCGTGTACAATTTAGCAAAGGTTCAAATTCAACAGACACAAAGCTTTTGTCCGCACCAGTATCAAATAGCATTGAAGCGTAAAGGTTATTGACGAGAAACGTACCATTAACGACTTCATTGTCGTTGCGCGTTTGATTTGCATTGAGGTTGAAAGCTCGTCCTCTAGCAGCTTGTTGTTCCTGATTCAATTGAGGGCATTGAGGACGAAGGTGCTTTGCGTCACCGCATTTGTAGCAGGCTCTAGCTGGTTTAGCGTTTAGAGCTTGTTGGGCTTGTGGCGCAGGATTGTTCTTACAATAGGCGGTGTTATGGCCAAAACGGTTGCAAATGGTACAATGGCGACAATTGACGTTGGCAGGGTGATGATAGTTGCAGGTAGTACACTTGGGTGAATCCCAATGTATGGCTTTCGATCGCTTGCAGGTGTAGCAGGGTTTGGGTTAACAGCTGGTACAACCGCGTTACAACTAGGGTTCGATTGCTTTCGCTTCTTCCCCTTGTTGCCACTTGATTGTTGGGTAAGTTGATGGGCTTGTTTGGAGGAAACTGGGGTTGAAGTTTGCTTATCGCGAATGCGATTGTTGTTTAGGGAAGCGACGAGACGATACACGGCTTTGATATTATCGAGTTTGGCTGCCTCGAATGGTATCTCGCATAGCAGGAGGTAATCCATGGAGGTACATGTGGATTTTGCGTTCGAGGGTCAAAACAAGGTGAGGAGCAATGAAACTGAGTTGCTTGAAACGGGTGGTGTAGGCTTGGTTATCGTCGCCAATTTGCTTTAGGGTCCAAAATTCATCTTCTAGCTTTTGTTGCTCGTGCGGGGGACAGAATTCTTCCATCATGAGTGTCTTAACTTCCTCCCAAGGTAAAGCGTAAGCTTCTTCGTTGGAACGAAGATTCCTTTCGTTTCTCCACCATTCTAGAGCTCGGGCTTGGAATACCCCTGTCGCACTACGCGTTTTGAGCTCTTCGGGACATTCACTATTGATGAACGTGACCTCTATGCTATCGAACCACTCGAGCATATCAGTCACCCCATCGTTGCCAGTGAATGGCTTAGGGTTGCAAGACGAAAAGTGCTTGTAATTAAAGTTCACAGTTTTGGGTTGAGCCGCTTTCGATTCCACGGAACCATTGGGGGTGTTCGAAGCTTGAATTTCGGTGACGATCTTTGGGACAATACGAGCGATTTGATTGGCCATGAAAGCCATCATCTTCTTTTTGGAGTTGGTCTTCGACTTCTTAATCGAGTTGGAGAGATGAGAAGACATCTAAGATTCAAAAGAACGAATAGGTGAGACTTGATCATAATGATTGTTTAAGAAAAATTGTTTCCATGAATGCATCACATAGCATATAGTTTCACATAGTGTATAAATGTTCAATTTGACTCACATAGCATAATCATGAATTCCACATAGCATAACATGTATAATGAAAGCGTCGTAAATTTAGTTTGTTCACGAGAGATTATTATTGTTTTTTATTGCGATAGACTGCGAATTGTCACACCCCAACTGATGGCGGAAACATCGGGATGAGACGAACAAATTGCTCAAAACTTCATAACGCTACGTGACAATATAGATTAAATTCAAATTTCATTCAAGACTAAATTGTCATACAAAAATTCCAAATAATAGTCAACAATTGTTTCAAAACGACATAACATCAAAATAGATAAATTAATCTAGGTGTGTATCTAAGTCCACCTAAATCTTGTTTCATCTTGTAACATCACCTCATCAATCAACCTGCAACATGTATTAAAATATATCAACAAAAAGTTGGCGAGCATACAAGTTTTGTTACATAGCATAATATAGAATAAATTTGTTTAAAGTCTCATATCCAACATGAAACATAATATGCAAGTTTACTAGCATGCCGAAACGGTGTACTATATGTTCAAACCCAAGAATCCAACGCATTAAAGTAGCCTATCCCAATAGAGTAACGGGAGGTTAACATGTTTGACTTAACAATACCCCAAGTTTCGTGGGCGGTGCGTTAATCCTATAGCGCTATAATTGTTAAGGTAGGCTAGCAAAGTTAATGAAGCATATATCGACACAAAAAGTTTACATATCATACAAGTCTAACAAGCATCAAGTAGTTTCATGTTAAGCATGGATAGAGATTAAAATAGTTTATGTGTCGTGTGATTTTGTATAATGTACATGATGCACCCAAAGTGTAAAAAGGAAAAAAGGGATCGAGTATGCTCACGGTTTTGCAAGCTTTCCCACTTGAAATCCCGCGAACGTTGTTGGTTGATGGATTAGTTTTGAGCACCTTGTCCTTCTACACGAAGAAACATAGGCATATGAGTATCGGGAATTAACGGAATGTTATGGATTCGGAATTAAAATAACGTGAAATTAGTATTATGAAAGTAATCATCTTGTACTCATAACACTTGTTCTTGACACTATAGAACCTCAAGGGTTTGGTATGTTTTTATGGATTCAAAGATCCATTAGAATCGTAACAAGTGTATGGTCTTTAGATGATGTAACCTACTATTTTGACAATTGACCACTTGTTCATCATCAAGAGTTCGGTTACTTTGATAATGTAAGAATTATATAGTGTACATTAAGTCATATAGGTCAAGCATGAGGTAGGAGGTTGAACCATCCATTTAGGAACCTCTTTGTAGTTTACATAAGTCAAGTAGAAGGTGGGAGGATTTACCATCCACTTAATACTTCTTTGGATTCACCATTACACATATGTCTTAGACACAAGGAGGGTCATGAACTTACAAGTAAGGAATGAAATGAGACAACTAAGCTATGAAAATCATCAAGTAGTGTGTGGATTCAATGATGGATAGCCCAAGCTAGTCCAAATATCACACATTCATCAAGCTTAACTTGAACACTACTTGTGGGTGTAAACCCTAGTCGAAAACAAAAAGTTTGTGATGTTTTAACCTCTAGTTTGACATGTCTCAACCTTGTTTTTAAGCCTAACCAACCACATATAGTGTTGTAAGTATTAGGACATAGGTTTGAGATGAGTTGAACTTAAGTTAAACAAGTTTTATAAAAGTTTGAAGAATATAAATCAAAACAGTCCACTTTGGAGCCTTTTTCGTGACATTCCAGGGCCTAATTTTCCATGGAAAACCATTGGAGATGTGCACAAGGTCAAACCAAGCAAGTGGGAAAAAGAATGGAGTGTTTTCGTTAAGAAACGAGTGAGTTACACTCACTTTAGTGAAGAAGAGTAATTCTGCCCGAATTTGCAACTTTTAGCTTGATTATGGAGGATTAGAGAGTGTTTTGATGATTAGAAAAGTGTAAAAAGGCTTGGAGAATGATGGGTTTTTATAGGGAAGGATTAGGGTTGGGTTTGGTGAAGTATTAAATGTTAAAACATGTTTAAAACTCAAAACAAACACAAAAACCCGCTCAAATTGCGAGTTGGAGGGGCTGGTTCGCGCTGGTCAAATTGAGCTGGGATATGTTCAATGAGAGGCTTGTGGTGGAGTGGCTGAGGCGCTGTTTGTTGAACCGGGTGACCCGGGTTCGAGCCCCGCGGGCATCGGTTTTGGTTATTATTATTATTTTTTTATTAAAAGCATTATATTACTTATAATTATGGACATAAATGGTCCCTGCAAGTTCTAAAATCATTAAATTACCAATTGGACCCTAGACTTTATTATTTTTATGATATCACTATTAAATTACTAACTTATTATATATATATATATATATATATATATATATATATATATATATATAAAGAGATAACTTTTTAAATTGTAAAAAGTTTAATTAATCTAATTAATTAATTTAATTACTCGATTTAAATAATGAACAAATAATCGTATACGTAATGAGTTAAATTAGTTTAGTTTAACGAGTATCGAGTGTCATTGTATAATAACAAATCGAGAATTTTGGATAATATGATGCTCCAACATGATTAAAATAATTTCGTTCTCATTATGATCAATAGTCTCAATTACAAATAAAAAAAACGAAAGTCGATTACGAAGAGAGTACAAGGGACGCTTTCTAATTATGGAAATACGAAAAATCGGACGTTACACCTCCCCCCCTTGGGGCTCTCCGTAAGTGGCAAATGTCCATGAATCTTTGGCGACGGACACATCATCCGCTAGGTCTGGGATTCGACAAATGGCATGACCGTCATTCACCACGTATAATAATACATGTCTTTAGTTATGAAGGGTTAAGTCAAGCATTAAGGCTTTTTAAAATACGTAAATAAAAAGGTTCTAATATAAAGGGTTAAGTCAAGCGTTGAGGCTTTCAGTCCAATTTTCATTCAAGTAGTTGGAATGCTTTTTAAAATGTTAGCCCCTGTTTATGTCCACTTTCCTCTGATGAGAAACAAAAATTAATACTACGTTTCAAAGTTTTACTCGAATAAATGAAAATGCAAGAGAAGAAAGAAGATAAAAGTTCATTTATTTTTATATAGGTTATTAGTTATAAAGAAAGAAATTTTACACGAATAAATGAAATGGTAAGAGAAGAAAGGAGATAAAAAAGTTCAGTTATTTCATATAGAGTAAACTTATATTTTGCTTCTTATGGTTTGGTCATTTTAACGATTTTATCTCAATCTTTTAAAAGTAACTATTTTACCTCCTGATATATGAAGCCTATCACGATTTCACTTCCTGTCCCAAACGACATCCATTTTAAACGTTAAAAGTTTTTACGTTTAAAATGGATGTCGTTTGTGGCAGGGAGAGAAATCGTGATAGGCTTCATAGATCAGGGGGTAAAATGAGTACTTTTAAAGAATTGGAGCAAAACTGTTAAAATGACCAAACCACAAGTAACAAAATGAAAGTTTACTTTTTTTTTTTATATATACGTTATTAGTTATAAAGAATGAAAGAATAAAAATAGCTTTTATAATACGTTTGACAAAGAATTGAAAGGAAAAGTGACAGTTTACGTAGATCTTTCATGTTTACATATTTCATGACCATTATGGTTTCATATATTGGGAAGATTTTTTTCGTACAAGACAACTATAATCACATGAGCTCTTTCCTTATTATTATTATTTTTTTTTTTGAAAGTTTGCCCCACATCTTCTATAGGAGCATTTTAGGACACATTATAATGTCCGGAGCATGCTACGTGAGTGTCTTGTGACTTCAACACGTTATGGTTGGAGTATGATATGTACCAATAGCAAGCATTAAATGCCATGAAATACACAAATAAACATATGTCCAACCACACGAACTAAAGAAAACTAACACTTAACATGTAGGCCCGTTGATTAAACCTTGGACATCTTGTCGCGCTTGACAGTGCCACATCTGGCATCGTGGGAAACCATATGGACTATAGCAACAACTTTCTTTTAACTACATGCTGGTTTCTAGAAGTTGACAGATCAAACCCGAAACGAATTGCACAAACTAAAAACCGTTTCAGGCACAAGAACTTAAAACACGACTCATATATTTACGAATTGAGAGGAACAAAATCTCTTTAACTGGAAACGTTTTAAATTCTTTTTTCCGGTTACTTAACTGCTACTCTAAAATGAAGTGTACACAACAAAACATTAATGTCTATAAAGTTACACCCAAAGTACGACACACGTTGCTCTTTTAACCACTTAATATTTAACATAAAATATTCAATTCGTTAAGATTTTTTTAGTATAAAAATAAACTAGTCATCCTACAAACAAATTAGGTTGACGCAAGCCAAACCCATTTAAATATCATGGGTTTGATCCAAAAGTAATCCAAACCCAACTCGTGAATTACGTTTTAGATTTTCGTGCCCAATATTGCACCAAAAAAAAGATAATGGAAAAACACACTAAAGGACTGTTTGGCAATTTCTGAATGATTAAGTGCTAAATCAGTAAGGTGTCTGAAACATTAAGATCCAGTATAATGCTTAACCGTATAGAGGCAAATATTAAACCAATTCAGATTAGAGGTCTTAACCATCCAGACTCAGTATTATGCTTAACCATTCAGATACAAATATCTGAACCATTAGATATTTGCTTGTGAAACAAATAATCTGAAACATTAAGTGCTAAACTAATAAAAAGTCTAAACCATTAAGAGCCCATGAGAAGCTAAACAAATAGCTCAAAATTCTTTAGCTCAATTCTCTTATTTTCCATCTTTTTCACTGAAACAACCTATAATCCACACCTTATTACCTTGTCCTTTCTCTTTCCCTAAAAAAATAAATCTAAAAACACAATACGATAACTATGGCAAGATATAAAAGTTATAAAGAATCGAGACCCACTTAAACGATCATATAAATCACAAAAAAAAAAAAAATTCATTAAACAACCATATTTTAAATCATATAATTATTAAGTTTTACAACCATATTTTATATCACATAATTATTAAGTTTTACAACCGCTAAAAGATATTAAAAAAAAAGGAAAAACAGAAGAGTTAAAATGTGGTGGTGACCGGAAGTGGCAAACAAGGTAATTGGCCCGTGGAGAGTGTACTTTCAATGGATTTCGTCACATATAATCTAAACATGATATGCAACTTAATAGTTTGGTCTACAAATTAACTCCCCACTTTAAATATCACATCTAAATATTTAAAGAATCCCCACTTACAAACTCACATCATAATTTTTAAAGTATATTTAATTAAGAATGATGATTTTTCAGTTAGTGTAATTCATATTTAAGCAATTATCATCATCATCATCATACTCAGTAAATTCCATCAATATCAAATCTACGGTAGAGTTTGAGAAGGATAAGATGTACACAGTCTTATCTCTATCATGTAAGAATAGAGATGTCACTTCCAGTGAGACATCCGGCTCTACAGTAGTTTAGCATCAAGCCTTGGAAAGAAGACACATAACTCTCGGCAAAAAGGCCGATTAGTGCATGTGCCGCTGATACGAACCGACCCGTTCGCATCCAGAAGACTCCACTTCGTTTGTTGGACTAAGGGATTAGTCAAAACATTATCTTTTTTTTTATATTTGTTTGAATTATGCATGTAAGTTAGGAAGGTTGTTGCTTTCTTGTTTTGCATTTTGAATTCGTCCAGTAAGTTCCTAGTATTTAGGAACAGACTTGCAATTTCCATTGTTTAAATTGTACTTTGATCCTTTAGAGGTCATGTTTAATTTGATCAAAAAGTATTTCCTTTCCTTTCCTTATTTCTAGAGATTGGTCATCTCTAAGTAGACCTATCAATTGGTGCTTTCATCTTCGTTCACCATGCCTCCCAGACGTGATAATCAAACCCCTGAAGAACTCCTCACCTCCATGGCTGAAATCATGTCCTGGTCATCTCTAAGTAGACCTATCAGCCCCCTTGTCTTTCGGCTATCAACGCTACTAGATGATACATGATTAACCGTCCCCGCTTTTAACGTTATTTTCACGAAATTAGTAAAATGCTGTTAAAATTAATGCAATATCACTTTTGCTCCCGAAGACTCACACATATATACATTACATGTGCACACCGTAAACATGACGTGTATTTAAGCAATTAAATGAAATTAATGCAAAAAAATAACACGATTACCACATCACAAAGAAACGTGTTATTCCTACATATATAAATAGCAAGTGGAGTTGAATTGAAAGGAACAAAGAACAATGCCATATGATTGCATTTGCACCAATGACCGACCTCATATAGCCATCATCATTTGCACCATGACCGACCTCATATAGCCATCATCATCATCCCAGTCGCTTATTAAGGAAAGTGCATGAATAGTAATTTTATTTTTATATTAATATATTGCTTTTTATTATTATATTATTAATATTATATTATAATTATAATACAATAGTTTATTATATTTTCTTCTAATAACGTATTTTTTCTTTTTTTAAACAATATGTTTACTTTTGTAACTTTTTTAAAAATTCAAGTACCTAGTTGTGCTTGATTTTTTTCTCTCGACATTCCGTTATAAGTTTTATTCAAAACGAAGTTATACTCAAAATAAAGTATTTATTTTGTATCATAAAACGGTATGATGATAACTAAACCGTTCTAATAGTTTAGCTTTCTAAAAAATATGTTTTATATTATATACCGATGTGTTTATATTGTAACCTATAATATATTAGAGATTTGACCTTACAGCCTTCGTAGGTCTAATGAAAAGTGTGTGTGTGTATATATATATAACAACTTTTCGAGAGTGAATTGAGTGAACTAATCTTGGCCTTTGATCATTTTTTTAAATTAAAAGGGTAAGATTGATATTAATCAAGTACTTTTAATTAAAATCCTTAATGTTCTCATCTCTTAACTCTCTCTCTCTTTTTATAATTATTTTTAGTTATTTCTCTATTATTTTAATTATAAGAGATTAAAGGGCTAATGTTTATTTTTAAATAAACTCTTATGTTCTTTTTAAAATTAAATATTAAACCTAATTAAATTATGTTTTTTTACATATGTGTATACATGTCAGTATATATAAGACTTATACACTTGTGTATGATTACATCTTGTTCCCATAGACTGGTATAAACCAGATTTATACACTGTGTATTATTCAAGTACATATGTGTATAAACTAACAGTTGTGTATCTTGTATAAATTGATAGTTAGCGAGACTATACACATGTGTATAAATTAGCATCTGTGTATCTTGTATAAACTAATATTATCGAGAATGTACACATGTGTATACACTAACAACTGTGTATTTTGTATATACAGAAACTAGCAAGATTTTAGGAATTTTGATTATATTGTTTAATAAATACAATTTACAAAAGACGCAAATACCCTTCTGTAAATTAATTTAAAGGAAAGTTACAACATTATAATTACAATCTTGTTATTGTTTAAAAATCTCTAGATGATATAATCCAATGACTCAGATTAGTTCACACAGTTCACTCTCAACCTAGTGTTCACTCGAACCATACATACATATATATATATATATATACATATATATATATATATATATATATATATATATATATATCTTTTTACGATGAGTAATTTTTCGGGCCGGAAGTTTGGAAACCATAAGTATAAAAGGGGCACACATAGAAACTAGATATTAATGGTTATTTTTGCAACCATACAATCTTCACAATATTTTGTTTTGTTGAACTTTGTTTAGTATATTGCTTCTTGTTTAACTTTGCTTGTTTGAAAATTCATATCTCAGACCCGACCCAAATCTGTACCGTTCAAGTTTGTCCCAACCCATAATTATGTGAAGACGTATATTTTTTATAATTATGTCATGGTAGTTATATTAATCATGTCGTTTTCATATATTTAGATCACTTAGGTGAAGATGACTAATTTTCTCATGTTATTGTACTTATCCTCATTTATAACGCTTATTGGCCATTTATGTTTGTCATTCTGATTATAATTTAAAAAATATATAACTGTATGCTATATATATGTATCTATATTTTAATTGTGTATAAGCAGTGGTGAACCCATGAATTATTTGTTGAGGGCGAATGAATGGTTCAAACATATTTTCAAGGGGTGCGTTCGGGTTTTTTGACTAAAAGATACACTAAATTTTATTTTTCAAGGTGTGCGCCCGCCCATCCTTGGCTTCACCTAGGTCCCCCTGTGTATATGTTCCTTTATATAAAGATTTAGGTTATGACAATTCACTACTAGAAAACTGCTATTATTCTCACGTTAAAATCTATGGGAAATCCGTGGGTAACTGCAGACCCACAATTTCCCACAAATAGGAATTCTACTCGTAGGTAATCCTCTTATGATGTATTTCCTACGGATATTCATACTCCTTTCCCACACATTTGTTTCGTTGGAATTCTCTTACTTATTTCTCGCGGAATTAATTTTTTTAACTTTCCAACACATTTCTAATGGAATATTTATTTTTTAAAATTTAGTGTTTAAATCAAATATATTTATATTTATTATATTTTTAATTTTCTTAAACAATTCCTACGAATATTTTTTTTCTTCCTACACAATTCCAACGGAATGTATTCATTTTCCTAACACAATTTCTACAAAAATATTTTTCCCACACAATTCCAACTGAATGTATTTATTTTTTCTACGCATTTAATTAGATTTTTTTCCTACATAATTCTAACAGAATATATTTCTTTTTTTCTACCCATTTCCTATAAAATATTTTTTTTTCTTCCTACACAATTCCGTATTCTAATTTTATAATTAAAGTGGGTAAATATAAACTTATAACTGTTTTGATTTAATATATTTGATATTATTTTTTTATTATATTGAAATGACTTTATACAACTTATTTTTGAAATATACCAAAATGTCCCATATGCTTTTGTCTTTAAAAACATCAGAGAGGCAACTGTAAGTGATGAACTCGTCATCACCCATATAATGCATATATCTTCTATATGTGTTGAGGCATATATGGTGGTCATAGTTTCTAACAACAAAAATATATTGAGATCATTTATCCAAATATTTAATTTACGTGATCATTCATTTTATTGTTACCATTATGTTGGAATGACGTGACCATTCTTTTTTATGTTACTATTGTTATTGCATAGCTTACCGTTTGATTGAAAATGATGCAAAACATGTATACGTGAGCAATATTACTATTCATTTTTACTGGAAAACTACATCAAAACTTTATTTAATACAAAACATTTAAATCTGATAGGTAGTTTGATCTTAAAAAAAATAAAAGTGAAAGTTAAATTGACAGGTAAATAAACTTGTGAATTTCTGAAATGCACGATAAGAATTTGAATTCAAGAGCCATGTAAACTACCTATGTTCCTAAGTACTGTTTGGTTTGTTAATAACTTTTTTTTAACGTCAGAACATTTTACGATTATAGAACAGGACCAACGAAGCTGTAAACCCAGAAAGAGTAATAAACGAGAAGGAAATCACAAACATAAACAAAATTACATTATGACATCTCTTACATTGAAATCACACCATCTTCTCTAATCCAAGTTCTTCAACTTTGATCTTCCTTTTAGCAACAAAAAACGAATTAGACTTTATTTCTTCTACCGTCTTATGAGGTGACTGAATATCATTTTCAAATTCGGTAACGTTCTTTGCCTTCCAAAGATGTCACATCGTTGTCAAGGCTACCACGCCAATTACTTTCTTCCAGTCTTTAGAACCTTGAAGGGTCTTTATTTTCTTCATCACGTCCCTACACGAGCCTGCATACATGTTTAATGGAAACTTCAGCCAAAGCATTACAGCCCACCACACTTCCTGCAAGTAATTAGGATATGGCCAAGTGTTTGTTAATAACTGATGCATGTAATTCTAAACGTAGCAAAAGTTAAGAGCATATACAAATCTTTTTAACTTTTATCTCCATATATAATAAGACATAAAAACAAACAGGAGTCTGTGGTGGGAATTTTGATAACTTCATTTATCTTAAAAATGAAATAAAAACTAATCATTTCATGTAGAAATTTCTCAAAAGTGTTGCCACTTTAATGATATAAAGGAACCCCCACCTTATGAAAAGGACATGGTCAATGTTGCGATTTATGGATATAAAAATAGGAGAGGTAATACAATGAGTGGTTTGAACCAACTTCGAACTATTTAGACTTGCAAAATTTACTTTTTAAAAAAAAATTATATAAATGTTTTCTTTTTCTTAAAATATTTAGATTTGCAATATATTGTTCTCGTAATCGATTTGGTCTAGTGATAGAGAATACACATGAGATCGGTCCCTAAGAGATCAGTCCCTAACACCGTCTTATTTGTTTGCGATTCATATGATTTACCATTTTAATGTTAAGGCAAAACGGGTCTATTCGAGACCTCAGGAGTGGGTTACCAAAAAACACCTCTTGTACACATCTTCATGTTGGGTTATTTTGATTTAATAAGTTAGAAAATCCTAGCAAGTTGATTAGTATTCAAGGACTCAATCGACACATACTTATTATCATTTGGTTAGGGATTACATTGGTCTACTTTCGACTTATTTGGTTTATGTGAATTTAAAATTTTGAAATTGAACTCGAATGTATAATCTAAAAAACTGATTTAACTTTGATCCAAAGTCAAACAACCTGAATTATGAATATAAAACAAACAAAAATTAATAGCATATATAAAAAATAAATAAAATGTATGTACTCTTTTGGTAAAAACAAAATAGATTTATACAGCTTGAAGTAAAATAATCAGGTCGGTT
The DNA here is from genome assembly GCA_947069175.1 of Scalesia atractyloides. Taxonomy (NCBI): domain Eukaryota; kingdom Viridiplantae; phylum Streptophyta; class Magnoliopsida; order Asterales; family Asteraceae; genus Scalesia; species Scalesia atractyloides. Next base: position 22,476,347 of record CAMTDV010000023.1, read on the forward strand.
GGTTCAGTTCAAAATTCATTGATTCCGATTCGAATATTTGAAACCCAAATTTGATTTCCGTTTGAATCAAACTATGGGTTTTCCGAATCCGATTCAAATATTGAACACCCCTAAAAACATATGGCCAAAAACAATGACAATGGGGCACATTTCTAAAAACAACCATAAATTGTGAGCTTGTGACACTTGGATACAGGGGCGGAGCTAGCATGTTACTAGGGGTAGCCCCGCTACCCCTTAACGCTCCGACGGTAGTGTAAACTTTTGAAAAAAAAATGATATTTTTTCGATTTCGTTACCTCTTTTTATATGAAACATTGCCCCTATAAAGGTTTTCTAGATACACCACTGCTTGGAAACGTCCCATAAATATCCAACTATAAGGTTGTGACATCTAGGTAAGTTTCTAGCAAGATGGGACTAGAACGAGGCCAAAACGCAAGAATTTACGGAGTGAAGACAGACCAGTTAAGCCTCGGTCAATTGTGGTCAGGATCAGCAATGTTCAAGCGCTTTATCAATCGAACGATTTTATTGCAAAGACAAAATTATATGTTTGCATATCAGTTGTTCATCCATGAAGGGTTCATATGTTGTTACTATGACTTCAAATATTGTACATCATTTGCCAAGTATTTTTGTTATGTTTCAGTTGTGTTGAGAAGGATGGTTTGCATGTATTTTGAATGACAAATATTACTCCGACTCTAGTTTACACTAATAATACTAAATTACAAATTTGTATGCATACTGCAGACAAGTTGTTTGAGGAAATACAGTTTCTTTTCAACTCCTTATATCAACCTAATTCCTAATATGGCACGATAATACTCGAGAATCTGTTAGTGATCCAAATTTGCCGTTAAAAAAAGTTAAACTTGTAAGATAATTTGTACATTAGTAAAATTTATTTAATTGAATAAAAAAAAGAGTAATTTTGTTCAACTACGGAATAAAAATATAGAGATATCGTATCTTTCTCTTTTGTTACGAAGATTCGTGAGCATCAAAATCCTAAATTCGTTACGCAAAGACCAAATCCCGATGCAGATGCCACGATTCCCTCGTGCCACCGTCCCCCAACTATGCATCTCTACATTTTATATCTTCTTTATAGGTTAGAGGTGTGTGCGTGTGTGTTGACATACATAAAAAAACACTAAAATGAATTATTATATTTTTTTACAACAACATACCATAAAAGATATAATAATCCGTTGGCAACTTAGCACTCATTCATTCATGTAACCTGGACCAAATATAAACATAAAAAAATGGGATTAGATACAAATCAGTTCAAAACATTTTATTGGATCAGAATTTAAAGCCCATGAAGATTAACAAATTAAGCAATGGTGTGCACATCAAATAGGTTTGTGAACCGAACAAAAAGACTTCACATTCATAATTTGTTGTCTTGGCATAGCACTAGTTGTACTGCCAAGATAGATCATATGAATATGCACTAATAATTCCACTGGAATTTTTTGTTTTGTGGTCTCTAGTTTGTGTTTTAAACATAAGTGAGAACTCGGTTTCAAGGTATAGCAGATTGATGTCCCTTGTATACATCTTATGACACTAATAGATCACTATTATCATACAAATATACAATGACAACAAAACCAAACTAAAACGACAAATTATGTTCAAACAACGGCAAACCTTAATTCGTGCTAACCTACGTTCATTCAAGTGACTGATGAGGGCCAATACGTTGGATATTGCGGAATCAAGATAAAGAAAAAAACAGAGTTGAGTTTCAAAATAATATCTTGTATACAGTATGAAATTCATATTTTAATGTCTATTCAATTCAAATATTGCATGTCAAAAGAAAGAGTTACAGAACAAAATTTAAAGCCTAGACAAAAATAAACGGACCAATAGATTGTTGGGGAAAATAGAGTACGTAACGGAAAATCTGATATCTGTGTAACTACTTTCAGATCGAATTAATTAGGTTGTTCTCTCGAAAAATCTGATCGGATACAACTCAATTGAGAATGAGAACTAGTATGTGATTTTTGTGGAATGCGAACCAAAACACTAATTTCAAATTTGGGGATGAATCCCGGTAGCTCCCTTTAGGCATTTATTATTTTTTAAATTAAAATTGCCTCAAAACTGGCTTAATTTTGCATCTCGAAATAAAAGGAATTTCCATAAAATTATTTTCCTAAGGCATCTTTAGTGAAGCAATTTAATGAACCAGAAGTGTAACCAAAACACTAATTTCGACTTCAGAACACCGCTCCAAAGTAGGGATGAGCATTTCGTATCGGTACCAAACTATACCGGGCATATTCGGTATTGGTACCTATTTTTCCTATTTTTCGGTACCGATACCGGTACGGTACGGTACTGGTATTTACTGGTAAAACACCAGTAAATACCGATACCGGCACCAAATTTCTCGGTTTTTCAGTACCGTTACTTTTGGTACGGCACCAGTTCGGTACCGAACGGGTACCATGTACGTCTCTGCTCCAAGGGGCACTACCCCCGAACCCCGCTTCCTTAGCACCCCCATTGATTAAGGGCTATGCCTGAACACTTAAATTATAACAACATAAACAAGCGTCCCCGCACACCTCCTAACTTGTTTGATGTGTATCACAATCCCCTTTAGTCACTAAGTCAATCCCGATTACACTGAAATATCCTACATAGATTGCAAAAATCTTTTAAGCACTAAAAACCCCACATGAGTTGATTTCAAAACTACTTTTCGACGAATACCAACGTCACTAGAATGTGTATCGATAACTTTGCTCTGATCATTGCCATGATGAACACATGCCAGATAGCCGGAGGCAATCGCTGGTCATATTATATTGCCATTAACTTTTACCAGGTATGGAGTACAATTTGACTTTTGAGGTCAGACACTATTCTGAGTATTTTTTTGCTGTAGAGGAGTGACATATCAGATTAGTCTATATAGATGTTAATATATACTAGAGCATCAACCTCCCCACCCCCTTCATTTTTTATCCTATATTACACTAAAAATCACTATTTTTTCTCTCATTTTCAATTATGCAATACGTTTTAATACTTTTATGATTATATTTTATCTCTTTTTGACTTGCAACACTTTCAAAATATATTAAAAATTAGCGTGAATTACAAGTTTTGTCCTTTATCTTTATATCTAATTTCAGGTAGTGTCCTTTACCTTTACAATTGATTAGTTTTGTCCTTTATGTTTTAGAATATTGTACTTTTTGTCCTATTAGCCTAACTTAGTGTTTTTCATTAAATATGATCATGTGCATTGCACATGAGGGCAAGTCTATCATTTCATATTTTCAAGGACTAATTATGTGTAACTTAAACATCTAAATATTTTATAAAAATACTTTAAAACCCTCTATGCTCTCTCTCTCTTCCTCAACTCTCCATTTCTGCCACTTATCACCACCACCATCCACCCCACACCACCTATTACCATCGCCATTGTCGATTCCACCGCCACCGTCACCCCAACCATTTGAAACCCAACCACGCATCACTTGTAAACCCACCACTGTGCATTCATTAAACAACATGTGCAAGAAATAAGTTAGTAATATATTAGGAACAAGTTCAGGATATCAAACCTATTCGTAATTCTGGACTCCCAGTGTGAACTCGGGCTCAGAATACTAGTTAGAATTTTCACCCATGACAACTTTGTTAAGATTTTATTGAGTTCTTAATGTCACGAGCTTAAATTTTTATATTTTACTTGTTATAATAGATTCTTAAATTATATTATATGTTAGGGACTATGAAAAATCTAAATGGTATCTATAAAGGTTTTGTTTTTCCTAAATAGAAAACAGAATTGCTTGTTAAAAATAATAAAACATCTCATATGACCTTTGAATAGCAAACAGAATCGCTTGTTAAAAATAATGAAACATCCCATATGACCTTTGGGAATTGGGCAATCATATCCGAATGGACAGGCGAGGAATCTTTATGTGTCACCAAAGGGCTTCTAGTTCAAACTTCAAAGCCTAGTGAGTGCCTAACAAAAAAAGGTTAATGTAATGTGTTAAAGAGTTTCATTGGACCCAACGGTAAGTTTGAACACACAGCCTAGTAACTTAGACGTGAGTGCCTAACCATTGGATCAAATGTACGGCTTATATCAGATCGCCATATCTAACTTGTTAGTCCATATATATACGTTGTCACCTGAGTTCTTTAACCTAACCTTTTATAGATGGGAAAACATATGAGAGAGATCTGGAGGTCGGGATATAATCGCGTCAAGCACAAAATGTATACCCACAATACAAACATATGAGAGAGATCTTTGCAGTAATCAAACGAGGAAGAAACAAGATTAACCTTATTTGGACGAGTCACAATCCACAAGTTAACATCTGGATCAACTTGGTGTTTCTTCATACGCCATTCTATTATCTTGAGAATCATACCAGGGTCCAGATAGTTCTTTACCTGATACTACTATAGTAAGACCCTTCTATTGCCATATATTTATCGCATTAAATACGATGGATATTACCGGAACAATGAACATGTCTCCTTAAGTCGTAATAAACCAGCTCAATTTAATAATAAATATATTTCTCTTTTTCTTTTATATTTTTCTAGGGTTGACAAATGAATACGAGAATGGTTCTGATTTTTAGAGAAAGTTTCGTTGTATGTTAGAAAGAAAGTACAAAGTGCCCGTGTTTGATCATGAATCATGATTATTGAAATTACTTCTTATACTCTAGAATCCATTTCATGAACATATTTTAGATTCTTGTTTCATCTTCATCCACAGTCTTTTTATTTTAATTTCTAAGATGGGGCCACTTATAAGATTGTATGTTATTGATGTATACTAATTAGAGCTGGCAAGCTAGGTGGGTTTGAGTCACGGGTTAGAACGCGTTCGTATAGAGTTTGAGTAGGATGAGTCATTGAAAAAAAAAAAGTAAACCACTATAATGGTCCCTGAGCTTTGGTTTCTTTTGCCAGTTAAGTCTAAAACTCAAACCTTTTGAATCTGGGTTTCTGTGGTTTCTGTTTTGTTGTCATTTTCATCCAAAATCAAAATATAGTCAGACTTTTCAGTTACCATCATGTTGTTTTGCCTTTTTCCTCCTTTTTAATTAAGAGCAAAATGGTCAGATTTCTTTTTAATTTGTTATAATAAAACGTTAAAAGAACATTTTGCTCTTCATTAAAGAGATATTGGATTAAATAACCTCAACTTTCACCAATTGGCCGATAACGCTCCAACCTTCAATTCGTACACCAACACTCTCAGCTTTCAACTTATTGGCCGATAACACTCCTTAACTAACTGAAGCCTAACCCAGTTAGTTGACGTCAACTGCCACGTCATCAAAAATGTCATGTCAGCTGCCACATCAGAAAAATGCCACATCAGCTGCCACGTCAGCAAAAAGCGCCACATCAGATAGGCCTATCAGCAAAAACTAATAGGGTTAGGGTTCAGTTAGTAGGAAGTGTTATCATCAATAAGTTGAAAGTTGGAGTGCTAGTGTACAAATTGAAAGTTGTGAGTGTTACTGGCCAATTGATGAAAATTAGGGTTATTAAAATCCAATATCCTCTCACTAAAAGGAAGGAAAAAAAAACAAAACAGTTGGATGTTAACTAAAAAATCTGACAAAATTTTGCTTTTGGATGAAAAGGCAACAAAATTGAAACCACATGGACTCAAATTCAAAATGTTTGGAGTTTTGAACTAAAAAAAGTTGACCAAATTCATTGACCAGGTTACTCTAGTTGGATCAGGATGGGTTTTGCCAAAAAGAAAAAAAAAATGTGTCAGAATGGGTCACAAGATTAGGGGCCCAAAATTTTACAACTGTGGCAACCGACCCAGATGAAGAAACTGAAATTGGACGGAGTTATGCAATTTGTAAAGCTTGAGGTAACTCGCACTTATGGACAAACCGAAAGGTGTTGGGGAAAATCGATACTGATGGCGTTCATGTATATCAAATTTGAACCCTCGTTTAGCTTTGTTGCTTCAAGGCAAGCAAAATCTGGGACATTGATTTGCGGTTGTTTGTAAATCAAAATCGAAACATTGCCTTTTCCTTCTTATATTTACCCATTGACTTTCTTCTTATGACCCATCCTGTCCCATTAGCACTTTTCCTTCTTTTAATTTTGCCCCGTTAGACCCGTCAAATTTTATGCATCAACCCAAACTAACCCAAAGCCTTGAACCAAAAGTCCAAACCAGCCCAAATTGTGTTATCCGGGTCGGGTTTGCCAGGTCTAGTGCTAACCTACATTGATTTGAATGAATGATGAGAGCCGCGTCCGTTGAATAAACCATACTTGTGTAAAATCACGCACATTGAAGAAGCACATGATTGCGCAATCAGAAAAAACCAAATATAGAGTTTCAAAATATCTTGCACAGAGTATGAAATTCATGTTTTAAAGAACGTCTAGTCTATTCGACTCAAATGTTGAAGAGTTTCAGAACAAAATTCAAAGCCTAGACATAAAGAAACAGACCAATAGATTGCAAAACTGTTTTGAAGCACTAACAAACCTCACATGGGTTGTTTTGAATCTATACCTGACGTATCTGAGTAGAACATGCTAACTTGAGGTTTAAGTAACCTACCAGGTGCAAATATGTAACCTACAAATACATAAATGCAAGGTGGTTAGACAATAACTTGAGGTTTAAGGAATCCAAACGATCTTCTGTTGAATTTGGAATGGACCTTTAATATTTGTAATCTACTGAAACATTTTTGCGAACGCTTTCTTTTCTTGTTGACGTCTATCAGCGATCTGCATCAACGTTCAGGTATAAGCCATATTCCCTACTAATATTATAGAACTTTAAGAAAATCAATTTGAAATGAAAGTGCTAGAACTAACCTTTTTCTTTGCAGCAGCTAGCTCCTTCTTTATACCAGCTGAGTAACAAAAAGAACAAATCAGCTGGAGGTCTTGTGTGTAAACAGTATGCAAAACAAGCTGATCAAATGGATTGATAAAACTAACCGTCATTAGGTTCCAAGACCAGTGATTTCTTGAAACTTTCAACTGCAGAATCTATGTCATTGAGAGCCATGCTTGCCTGGTTGTACAAAAAGAAGTAAACTAAATCAAAATTGCAAGACTGATGGTAACTTTTGTGAATGATTGTTTTGTATTAAGATCAAAATGAAAAGAGTTTGTTGATAAGAGAAATTTAATAGCAAGTAAATGAGCGCAGCAAGTCAGGAAACCAATAAAATACGTTGACTAGCCAAAACTTATGCGATTCTCACAGTTTTCTACTTAAAATTGGTTACGTATTGAATGCGCCACTATATATGCAAATAAAGAATCCATTTCGTATGCAAAGCTCTTGAACAAAGAGGAAACAGAAGCATGCACAAAGTTGATGTTATACTGTAAAGCAAGAAGTTATCCAAAATAAAATATAAGTTCAAATATTATTCTATGAAGTTGAGGGCTAATGTAACATAATATTTCTGAAAGCCATATAATAGTTCACTTTTTATCAGTACATACATGTTTCCTATAGAAGCTATTACAAATATTTATATAGTCATCTTTGATCTAGATCTATAGCTTGCGAATAAAGAAGAGTTCTTCTTTATACATTTTTTGCTTTTTAAACAAACAGAATAATAAAAAAGAGTTGGGTATGGACTTCTAAATGCTTTTCAATCGTTTTCAAGCTTAACTAATAGCCAAAATGTAAGACATATGTTGGCAACAAATGTTTCAAAGACAGTATAAGAATATTGTGATTTATGACAAACCATGAAGGTCTGCAACCAATAATCACAAATTTGAGATTACGAATAGATATGGTTACCAACCTGCCCTTGACGATATAGAGCTTTCACATTATCATCTATCTCACGAAGTGCAAAGTCCGCATCCAATAATGCTCCTTTCAGATCTCCCAATTTTAACTTGCAAGCCTAAAAAAATGTTTATCAACATTTAAAGTTTATAAAATAAACCTTGAATAGACCACGATCAAACATGTATTCAGCCATATAGGGTATCACTAATAAAAAAGATGTGGTTCTGCTTGAATGTCAAAATTCTATATCTAACAAATTCAAAGAGGTTGTACAGTATTGTATTTGATTGGATGAAGTGGGTGGTGGCTCCAATGAATTTTTGTTTGACTAAAGGAAAAAATTTTGCAAAGCAAAGGTTAGGTGGACTAATTACTATATCTTTTATATGTGATATTTCTTTTATATATTAAACAGTGACTTAAATTTAACTACATGACTTAATTTTTTATTTTTGGTTATTATATTCTTTTGGAGTTTTTTTCTTAAATTAAATTAACCAAAGTAAATGTATTTGTATATAGTTTGTGGTAATTTTTCAAATTTGGGGCTATTACAACTGAACAACATCGGTATTGATAGCGGCATCATCCGAACTAGTATTGGTATTTGTTTTTATAGTTTTCGGTTGTTATAGCGAGTGCCGATACCACAACAAGCTAAAGTGATACCATGTGAGTTCCCGCCGCAAAGCGCGGGAATCCCACTAGTTTTAAACATTTTGTTCAGAAACCAAATACGAAGAAAAGAAAAAAAAATCAGACTTAACAAATTATATAAAATATATACAAAAAAGATGATATGGCCACTGACCTATAGAAGTATAAAAAGAAAGACACAAGCCTATTAACATTAATACCACCTCTCATATAAAAACATCAATCAGATACAAGACATACCAACTCGACAGTAAAAAATGGTCACCATTGTAATTTAACTATAACTGAAAAGATGTTTCCACTTTAACCTAGTGTTCTTATTTTGTAGTTTAAAATTGAGATTTAGTGTTCTTATTTTGTAGTTTAAAATTGAGTATTTAACTGAAGTGTCTAAACATTTGCAGCATTAAGACAGAGACAACTTACAGAGCTGTTGGTAAATATTTGAGACTTTGTTTTCCTTAGAGCATCCGTTTTTCCTACAAAACCAAAAGAACAGCCAAATTACTCAAAAAAACACATATGACCATAATTACAGATAGCGAATGGCGGACGATAGCGACAAGCTACCTATATGCTACATAGCGATAGCAATGCAATAGTGGGCGCTATTTATGTTTAGCGACACACTAGGAGAAAATTTTAGAAACATTTTATATGTATACTATATCCACATAAGCTGTTTATATGCATGCTTAACAAAAAAAACCTAAAAATCCTGCCATTTTATACCTATAAAATCCCGCTATTTATATTAAAGCAGAAAAAAAACCTAACATCCCGCTATAAAGGCGCCAAAATCAAATAGCGACACATGAATGCTACGCTATTCACTGTGGCGCTCACTATGAGCGCTATTAATAACTATGCATATGACCATCCAGTTCCAGTGGCCAACAAATAAGTAATAACGATTTATCATGGTGTTTTTAGGCACCCACCTTCATCAATATCTTCCTTCTCCCAGCAGATATCCAAGTATCGGAGAGCCTTGCGATACTTTCTAAGAGCACTTTTGTAATCTTGTTTCTGCAACACGCAATAACAATCACAAAGAAACTAGTTATTTGTTGAAAAGAACATAAAAATACATTACTTGCCAAAATTCATATCTAACTACTAGTTCAACACGGACTACAAAAAGAAAGTAATCACAGATGCAAATTCTGTAATGCAACTAATAGGCGTAAAGTTTCCATGCAAGGTACCTTGAACTGTTCATTCCCCATAATTTTAATGGCATCAACAGCATTCATCCACCAAGAAACATCCTCTGGCTTATTATCAAGATCAAGTGGCCAATCAGGATAAGTGTCACCGTCTTTGAAAAAGTCACACACTCCATCATCTGCTCCTTCAGGAATCTCCCCACAATCTTCGATAATGACATCTAAAGTAGGTACATCATTTTCTCCAGTAGTAGTATGCTCCACTGAACGAACTATTCCTATTCCTTTGATAACCCTCCCAAAAACAACATGTTTCCCATCTAGATGAGGAGTGCGAGTAGTTGTGATGAAAAATTGAGAGCCATTAGTGTTAGGACCAGAATTAGCCATGGATAACATTCCTTTTCTTTCATGCTTCAATTCAAAATTCTCATCTTCAAACTTCGAGCCATAGATTGATTCTCCCCCAGTGCCATTTCGAGCGGATATGTCACCACCTTGGATCATAAAGCCTTTAATAACACGGTGAAAGCATGAACCCTGCAAGTAACCACACATGAGCAATTTTGCATATCGTTTCATACTAATACTTACACAACAAAATAAAGCAAAAAATGTATTACAAGAATTGAATTGTAACCATGGTTGTCAAAGGTGCGCCTTGAGCCTATGGTGCGTAGCATAAACATGTCATTTTTGGGTGTTTTAGACATGTATTAGGCTTGATAGAAAGAGCACGTTTACATGATTCATATTTTTACAAATTTTTCATCCATAATCACAAGCAGGGAATACTAATCTCAATCTACACCTAAATAAAATGTAGAATCAAGCACAAACAGATAAACTAAATCAAGCAGAAACATACACCAAAACTCACAAAAAACAATACCAAAATTTAAAATAAATGTGTTGTATAGATAATTGCACACATTCAAATTAAACTGCAACAACACTCATTCAGACGGTCACTCCACACACTCCTGTATAAACCGATTATATATGTATATCATTCAAATCCATCTTCATGTCAATTCTAGTCATGTGCATTTTGATCTATATAATTCCTTAACCAAACACACTAAACAACAGAGTAACGGTTGACAAAGATGTCAAATTCTCATGATCCTAGCATCATCATACCTACAGTCAGCTCTAACATACTTTTTACGAATTTTTCTTCCATAACTACTAGCAGAACACACACTAATCCAAACCGGCAACACGTACATCAAAGGTAGAATCAGGTAACAACAGATAAAGTAAATAAAGCACATAAAAACAATAACACACCAAAACTCACAAAAATCAATACAAAAACACAAAATCGAACACACTACAAAAATAAGCACACACATTCTCACTAATAACAGCGCAAATTAGATAATATACCTTCAAATGAAGAGGAACACCAGTTTTAGGCCCAATCCCCTTCTCACCAGTACAAAGAGCCCTAAAATTCTCAGCGGTTTTCGGAACAATATCTTTGTACAGTTCCACCACTAACCTCCCTTCAAGCTCTCCTCCAACGCTAATATCCAAATAACATCTCGGATTCGCCATTATTTTCTCTCTCTACACCACCGACAGAGTTCCAGAAGCTTGAAGAATACGAAGAACCAAAACCCTAACCGCTACTGCCCGCTATTTATTTTCAAAGTGTGTGTGGGATGGTGCTAAGATACGCAGGGTATATTGTACAACCCTGATTAAAAATGAAAATAATAATCGGATGTGTGATAGAGCAGGGGGAGTGGCGTACGGATGAGGGTGGACGGTTGGATGTGATTTGAGAAAAGGATCGGACAGTGGAAATGTGAAAAGACGTTCGAATAGAGGGATTGTCGGATGGGGATGTGACCCTCGTGTGATTAGGGGGTGACTTGGTTTTGACCCGATATGTTTACAGGGTATCGGGTTTTACATGACTATTCTTGATTTGGACTAGATCATGGAGACGATTTTTTTTTTTGTATTTTAGTTATTCAATTTGATACGTTCAGTTAAAGACATCTCAAATTATATTAGGGTGTCAAGGGTGTACATAACGGGTAGTTTAGGTATATCGAGAACATTGATATTAGGGTTGTGGGTAGAGGTAGAGGTAGAGGGTAGCACTCACCTATTCGTGTTAATTGTATGTGTGCTTGTGACCATTGAGTTTGGAAAAGGCATGGGGGCAGGTTAACGGAAACATCGACGCAGGTATCTAGGTTTGAACGGATTCCCTTATACCTTATGTTAGTGTAGAATCAAAACAATACTCTTAACTCTTTAAAAAAATAAAAAACAAAATATCTAAAGTCTAAAGAAGAAAAGTAAAATAGTGATATGTGCGTACAAACCAAATAGCAAATAGTACATCCATTCACGTACATCACATATATATATATGTTTTTTTAACAACTAATTTTACTAGTTTTCGATCAAATGGTAAGCAATAATAAAAAATGGTCACGTCATCCCATTAAATTAAAATGGTAAGTAACACTAAAATGAATGATCACCTTAATGGATGATATGTTTGTATAAATGATCTCAATATATTTTTGTTGTTAGATACTATGACCACCATATATGCCTCAACAGATATATGCATTCACTATCTCAATATAAGAAACGGATATCATTGATAATACAAAGACTCAAATTTAAACTCATTTGAAATTTCATTGTTATCTTGGGTTTTGAGAGCTTATTCCATCTAAACATTTATATATATATATATATATCCGTAATAATCGTCATCTTAGTTTTTTCTTCTTCTTTCTTTTTTTTTTTCAAAAATTCTTCTGCGTGTATATTATCGTATGTGCAGTTTATCTTTTAGAAGTAAGTTTCTGCCGAATAAAATTAATTTTGTTTGAGATTTTGAGCGGTTTGAAGATCTTGTATTCATTATTGTTAATTTTTTTCCTCTTGTGCAGGTGACAAGGATTTTGTTTAGAAGAGAAAAGAAAAAAGAAGGTGAGTTTCAATCGTTAGACTAGAACTAATTCTGCTTTCATAGCAAGTTCTTTGTTTTTTCAATATTTTGTTGTTCAATTGGAATATCTGATCTTGAAAATATTTGTTTACCATCAGTTTCTTGCATAATTGCACTGTCTGTCATGATTAGGGCCGTAAACGAACCGAACGTTTGTTAAGTAAATAATGTGTTCACGAACGGTTCATGAACAGTTAACGAACGAGATTTTATGTTGGTGTTCGTTCGTTAACGAAATGAACGTGTTCACGAACACATATGAACGCAAAAAAAAAAAGAAAATCGGCGATGGAGGCTAGAGGTGGATGGCGGAGAGTGCAGCTAGATTGAAGCCGTAATCGTAGAACAAAGGTCAAATATGTTCGTCAATGTGAATATAGAGGAGGAAAAAGGGAAAAGATGCATAAACACGGTGGAAAGAAATAGGTTTTTTTGTTTAATTTTTAGGATAATAAAATAGATTAATTAAAGTTAAAGAATATTAAAAAATTACTTAGGATAATAAAATTGATAAAAGTTAAAAGAATATATCAAAAATTTAGATAAAATAAATAAAAGGTACAAAAATCTAACGAACAACATAAACAAACGAAGATGAACGAATGTTCACAAATACGTTACCGAACGTTCACGAACACAATTGAACGAACGAGACCTATGTTCATCTTTGTTCGTTTAAACAATCGAACGAAATTTGTTCAAATCATTAATTAACCGAACGAACGTAAACGAAATTCCCGCCAAACGGTTCACGAACTGTTCACATAACGTTTAGTTCGTTTACAGCCCTAGTCATGATGTATATGTTCTTGTGTAAATCATTTTTATTAATCATCTAATTCTTTTTATGATCTTGAATTTTAGTTCTTCTTTATGATTTTGAGTTTCAGTTCTTTTTTATGATTTTGAATTTCAGTTTTCAAGTTTCATGAAATTTTGAAGGTAGCAAGAGGAGTAGTGAACAAAACAAATTTAAAAATGTCGTCCTCAAAAACTCCGTGTGCCGCATGTAAGACTTTGCGTCGTAAATGTATCAACGAATGCGTGTTTGCACCATACTTCCCACCAGACCAGCCTCATAGATTCGAGAGCGTACACAGAGTCTATGGAGCAAGCAATGTTGCAAAAATCCTCAGCGATCTTCCTGAAACTGATAGAGTAGAAGCTGTTATTTCCCTTGTATATGAGGCAGAGGCTCGGCTAAAGGACCCAATATACGGTTGTGTGGGTTCAGTCTCTATTCTCCAGCACAAGTTAAAGCAAATACACGCCGAGATTCAAGCCGCCAAACAAGAATTGGCTACCTACATTGGACCATCGGCCATGAATACTGGGTTTATGCCACAGTTCCCCAACCAGCATCCGTTGGTAGTTCCTGTCATAACTTCTAACTCGGAGCGGATTTTGGGGACTTCTGATGCTCAGCATTTGTATGAGGCTCAGAGACGGCATTTGGTTGGATCTGGTAGAGAGCAGGACATGTTAAGGAATTTTGAGCACCATCCACAACAACAAATACGACATCAGCTGCAGTCAATGGACATATCGATGCTTAATAGACGTTTTGATGGAACTGGTGGTCAGCATAATCGGCAACAATTATACGAGGCTCAGCAACAACAACTGGTTGAAGAGCAGGATATGTTAAGGAAAATGGAGCACCAACATCAACAGCCGTCCATGGAACAATTGATGCGTGGTTTTGATGGTGCTGGACCTTCACATCAGGCAACCTATAGCGGCTCGTATGATAGTAATGTGTATCGGTCATCACAGCTGCAGTCGCATCCACAACAACAGGATCATCATCTACAACAGCTCATACAACATCAACTCTTGCTCCAGCAACAAAATCAGCCATCACAGCCGCAGCCAGATCATGGAGATGGTAGCGAGGATCGTAGCAGCTTTGATCCGTGATGAAAATCAGGTTATGATCATTCTTTTTTCAGTTAGTTTTTCATAGAGTCGAGCTACAGTCGATATTATTTTTCGTTCCATTAGGTTTTTCTTTCTTGATAGACTAATTGTTACATTTTCGCATACTTGCAGCCGTTTTGGCCATTTATAATTTTGAATAAAAACTTTGTTTGTCTATATATTGTTCATGCTTTATTCTTATTATGTTTTAAACTACATACTCTTTAAATTATTTAACTGTGAGCATCTTAACATAGTCATTTCTCGTGGTGCACAAAAAAACCAAACCCTGACCCATACACGTTAAAGAAGACCGGAACTAGGTTTTTTTAAACTGGGTATTGGGTACTCAAACCCGTATCCGGACCTACCCATAGGGTACGCACCAGGCATCACTTTCAGTTCAAAAACCCGTATCCAGAACTAGACCCGATTTGTACCCGACTGCACCCTAAAATTGGTTCCAGTTCTATGCCCGTAAGCTGGTTTTTTATGCCCGAACGGGTTGTTTTTTGTATATACCTGAATCCACATGTATGTGCAGCAAGCCCCTTAAAAAATTCCATCCATACACCAAAATACCCGAAAATAGGGTATTAAAATACCCGGGTATAAGGTACCTGGTTCCATACCCCACTTGGAGCCGTTGACACCAAGTATGGGTTTTCAAGCCAATAACCGGTTCCTTGCCTGACCCGGTCATGCCAATACCCAATTTCTCCATACCCAGAACCAGGTATTGAAAAAAAGCGGTTTTGTGCACCTCAAGACTCGGCCCTAGTTCTATAGCCAAGACGCCAATCTGTTTGCAGTCTACTCTTTTTCGTTTCCGCCAGACTAAAGCTATTGGGCCATTGCGCTATTAAAGTATCATAATATAATGGCAACTTTTGGTTTCATGTACTTGCTAGATTTTGCATAATACCTCTATTGTTTACCATATAGGCTATTTTGTAGAATTGTGTTATGATAGTTTCACTTATATAAATGCTTGACCGATTAGTATAGCTAAAACACGAATGTGATGATGCACGACTTTATATCTAGAGAAATCGTCTTAGGGTCATAAATGGTTTGTGGATGTTTTTTCGCGAGTTATGGAACTCATTGCTGATCAGACAACTAGCCATCGAGTTGGCAACCTCCTAAAGGGTTCGGAGAGACTTTTTAAGGAGTTTTTGGCGTCTTCCATGCGGTATTCTGAGAATTGATCTTCCCTGTGGAGTATATGTTGGTAGAATTACCTATGTTATCGCCTTCCAACTAGATATAAATTGAAGTTCCAAGTATGCAATATTGCCTAGCGTACCGTTTTACTATTGCAAGTATCATTGAGGTCTATGCAAGTGAATACCAAAAAACTTGAAAAGAGATTTGAGAATAAAATTTAGTTTTACATGAATAATGCGAATGACAAATCTGTAGCACCGCTAGCCACATAGCCTTAACGTCGATTTACCATAGACCTATAATGGTCCAAATGGTTGCTTTCACCCATCCTACAGTGGACCATACAGTATAACAAGTTAATCAAATTACAATTTGGACCAATTCAACTAAAACCACCATTTTTTCCTCCAAAAATCCAATTCCACCGTTACAACATCTGGATAGAACTTCAATAGTGTTATTATACAAACCAAACTCAATCAGAATCATCAGAGGAATAATCTTGTTGAGGATTAAGTGCCAAAACCATCTTGGAAAGATTTTCACCAATATCTTCAATTTCTTCCCTTCCAAAACCCCAACTTGTAAGCACGTTGGCACCTATCGATCCTCTTTCAATGCCAAATTTACGAATGTACCCCAATCTATTTTCCAAGAATGGTAAAACAGCAGTGGTGGACCGCAATCTAGCTGCCATAGGGATCGAGTAGACATCAAGTGGTCCCTTCCTTGAAGGAGATCCTGATACGATGGGGCTATTCGATAACAGATCACCATGCTGGCTGACAAGGTTGTTAAAGATGGAAGGAAAAGGTAACGGGATTGGAAGAGGACAACGTGATACTGATAAATGAGAGAATCTAGGCCTTGTTGATGACGTGTTCTCATATTCTGTTTCAACTGCTTCTCGAACTTCAGAAATCGACACCTCTTTCTCTCCTATATTAACAAAGAAAGCCCAAATGCCGATTTAAATAACTGTATATTTTGTTAAACAGAGTAAAATGTCATTTTCGTCCCTGAGGTTTGCCAGTTTTTCGACTATTGTCCAAAGGTTTTTTTCGCATCTGGATCCAAAAGATTTGAAATCTTGCCATTTTCATCTGGCTCATTAACTCCATCTATTTGTCTCCATTAAGTCAGGGTTATTTTCGTCTTTTTTGTTAACTTAAAGGGCAATTCGGTTTTTTGAATACTTGTACATTACACTAAGTACTTGTACATAAAGTGGAAAAGACCGAATCGCCATTTAAGTTAACAAGAAAAGATGGAAATACCCCTGACTTAACGGAGAAAAAAAAGATTGAGTTAACGAGCCGGATGAAAATGGCAAGATGTCAAACTGTTTCGATCCAGAAGCGGAAAAACAAACCTTTGGACGAAAGTCGCAAAACTAGCCAAACCTCAGGGACGAAAATGGCATATTACTCTATTAAATAAATATAAATGTACATAAAAAGAGGTAAGACAAAACAAACATATTAAACTCATACCAGCTCCAAGGGCTCCATGCACTATCATGGTTTCAATGGCTTGCGAGTCATCCACATCGTGTGCGGTTTCCGGGGTTAGTGGATGCAAGTTTCCTAACAAAGGTTGTTGGAACCGCTTACCTAAATTCAAAAACCCACCAAAGCGGAAACAATAAAACATTTGGGAGAAAGTGATTGAAATCTGGATCAATATGTATATATGTATAGATATATATATACATACCAGTCATTGACGGTGGTGGCATTGCAGCATCAAGAATAGCAACAGTATTTTGCCTGCCTTGCCCTGCTAGCATTTGTATGCATTCGTATAAATCCATTGCACCAGATTCGTTTGACGATTCACCAGTGGGGCCCATTTTTTTCATCCGGAAAGGGAGATTGATAGAGTGTATTGCAGATGCATAAACCGCACTAGATTGATAGGGTTTTACGTCTTCTACACTAAGGTATTGTGAAACCCTGCCTTTAGACATAAAACACAAAAGATTATTAATACAAAATAAAACCAGTATAATTCTTGGCATTGCTTATTAGGGAGAAAAGCCTACTTTCATTAAGCGATGGTAAGCCCACAGGAACAATCAACTTGCATAAGGACGATAGTGCCGAAAACGACACTGCATCATGAAGATTACTGGTGATGGAAAGTTTTCGGCTTGTGAGGGTATTATAGTAATTAGGGCTTCTAACAGAAAACAACAAAACAGGAACATTAGTGTACTCGTCTGCGATATTCTCCAAAAGAGACGCAGCTACGCCAGAAAATCCTCCTGAATCATCAACCATAAATTGAATTCCCTGAACTTGATCACATTCTTCCATGAAAAAACGAAGTCTTTCATTAATTTCGTCGCCTTGTAGACCCTCGGATACTGTATTCCTTCCAATACCATAGTTGTTAAACTCTTTAGGATCCAACCATAACCCGTTTAATTCGAATAAACTTTGTGGATGATAATGAACTTTCGAAAAATCAGTCCAATACTGAACGCCGTCCTCGAGAGACTTAACTACATCTGTATCCAATATCTCACTCTCGTTTATCTCCTGCCCTTCATCATACAACCTTTGCAAGAACAGATTCTTTTTATGAGATTCAGATGCTTGAGTTGAAACATTTCCCGTCCTGTACAATTGCATATAGAGTGTTTAAACAATTTGTAAACAAACATTAATAATGGTTAATATACCATACACAGAATCAGAATCTCACCATGTGGCAACACCAGATGATGGAGATGGATTATGGTTGTACAATGTACCACGTGAACTCATAGATCCAAGAGATCCTGCAATACAGAAAAAAATATTCGGATCAATTTAATACCGTGGATAGACGCATAGTTGTTAATGTCGAATAGCGACATATAGCGACAAGGTACCTATATGCTACATAGCGAATAGCGATAAATAGTGGGCGGCTATTTTATAAATAGCGATACACTAGAAAAAAATTTCAAAAATTTTATATGTATATTATATCAAAATACCTTGGTATATATGCTATTTTACATGTATATTTAACAAAAACCTATAATCCAGCTATTTTACAGCTACATTTAATTGCTATTTATATTAAAAAATAAAAAATAAACTGTCACTATTATTGCTACAACCTTATAGTGAGCCTAGACCTATACGTTACGTAGCGCGCTATAGCGATCGCTACGCTCGTTATTGACAACCATGTCATCGATGATATTGTAAGATAACCAATAGTCGCTTTCTGTTGATTTAAAAACTTGGTGAGTACCTTGAAAATCAACCGAAATCAAGCGAGGCGTATAAGTGGGTATGCCCTGCATATCAATGATACAATTTTACATGAGTGTTACTTAAGATGAAAAAACTTAAGCCCTTAAGATATATCAATTACAAAAATTTTACTCCATAGATCAACTTAGTTTTACCTGTTGCGTCTCTCCAGTTCGGTAGAGAACATCCATATCAGCATTTTGGTTCTTGAAGACTAAGTGAACCTGGGGGTCTTCAAGCAGTCCCAGCAATTCATCCTTCAAAAGGCAAACAACATCATGAAGTGACCGTTCGATAAGTTCGTGACGAACCATTGGATGAACTTTAACATAAAGAGCTTGTTAATAAGCACTGAGAAGTATAAAACTATAAATAATATTGAGCACACAGCAGACACACTTGTGTCCTGAAAATTATAGCATCCATAGATCTTCAACAATTTTAGCTACTAGCTATGGATTTATGATGATGTTGTTTGTATAATAGTGTATTTACATCAGCACACACAAACCGAGTAGACGCGTAAATTTACCTGAAAGTTCCAGAAGTGAGAACCGATGAAATTAGCATAACTCCCAACTTGAAAGGTCACGAGCTCTTTCATACTTTGCTCCTATCAAGCAAGATATGTCATTAGGTGGACAAATGGGTCGGGTCAAAAAATGTGTTGGTTCAAAAGAGAAGTAATGAAAAAACACATAAAACAGTATAATATAATTTCAAAATGAGTTAATACAACTACATCTTCATCGGTAACATTGGCAAATTCATCTTGAACAAATTATACGCATTCAAAAGTTCACAAATTCGATAGCACAAACATGACTTTACAAGCTTCATTGTCAAAAAAACATCTCTCAACTGCTACGGTTGCATTACACAAAACAAATGTTAACTTTAATAATCGATAGACCAAAGAATACCATAGATGTTTCCTTGTTTCCACCATCACTCTAGCAACACTAGCGGAGTCTTTTCAGTCAAACCAAGTGGTTCACCGTTGGTAGTGTCCTTTTAAGCTGAATCTTCTCTTTCTTTCATCTAGAGTTGGGTGGAAATCGGGAGTACCCGAAAATACTTGAAACCCGAACCGATATATACCCTAAACCCGGACCAACAAATACCTAAACTGGACAAATATTTGTATTGTGTTTCGTCTTCGGTTCTTATATTTTCATATTATTTTTGGGTCGGTCCTCGGGTCTGGACCGAGGGTAAACTAAATTAAGATAAGCAAACTGAATTTCATTAACTCTCAAATGTATCTCTAGGTTGTTCACACTTCACACTTGTTAATCACTATCTAATTTTACCCAAGGAATTACAGCAGAATCCTTGTTTTAGCTACTTATTCACCACTAGGCCATGGGTATGTTTGAACACCTTAGAAAATGAATCCGGCCGTTGTCATAATTTCACATTTCAGATGTGTACGTGAATGGTCACTAACTGTCAAATTTTGATTTTGTTTCATAACTGTTAGTTTTATGTAAATAGAGCATACAGATACTCATATCCAAAACGTGTTGACCAATTTGGTTATACAGGAAATGTGTACTTAAATTGTTGGCACTTGAAAGTTTACTTGCAGTGAATGTCTTATTGGCGGTGGGTTTTAAAGGGGTTTCCGGCAGGGGCTGACTTACGTAGTAGGATACGGGTTCACCGGAACCCATTGACTTTTGATTTTTAGTAGAGATTATATTAAAAAGCTGAGCGAACCCATAAACAAATATTAAGTGAACCCACATATCAAAGTTTAACTTACTGCAGCTAGTAGAGGGCGTGTTTTTATGGAAGAGGTCTCAAGTTCGAGCCTCTCTGCTGCGTTTTATACCTTTTTTTAGTCTGAGAAGTGTAGTTGATAATCAAACTCAGATGGCATAAAATATGCAACATTAAAGAACATGCATACTTTCATATCAGTCTTTGATGACCAGTATACCACTTAATAAGACAGCCTTAAGAAAAATTATAGAGTACAATCAATTTCACCAACATTCATACTGATAAACAAGAATTTTTTTCTAAAGAAAAAGAACAAACTGTTCATTTAAAGAACCAAAAATGAAAAGTTACATCTTTTGGGACAGAGGGAAGTTAAAAAAATTCGATAAAATGTATTGTCATTTTATGCTTCAATAAACGGCAACAGACTCCAAAAGTAAATTCTTAATAGCAATAGAATAATCTAAAGGCTATGCATGAAAATGCACAAGCAACTAAGCAAGTAACTGCTATAAACAGAAAACATCAACCCAAAGTAGTAAATGATTGAGCAGTTTAACGCTTTCACAAGTAAAAGTTGTTGACAGAGGAACTACCAATATAAAGATACAAATGCTAATTTCTCGGGTGGTTTACACAACTCGAGTGCCTAAGAAGATATGCCATACATACATACACTAAGAATACACTAGTACATCAAAGCTGATGTAAAAAATACTGGCAGTCTAAATAATTACAAACTTGTTCAAACCCACAAGCACTTTTAAGTGTAATGTGCAGTCATTTCAACTTGAGTTCAGGTAAAACGATAACTTATCAGCACAAAACAACTATTTGTAGTGAGAAATTTGTGGTAAACTTCTACTTATTAATGTTTGGTTGTGCGAAATTTGACCCAACCCGACCCAATCTGAAAATTTTAACGTTTGGTTGTGAGAATTTGACCACCGGAAAAAAGTGAACCCATAGGAAAAAATTCATGGGTCCACCACTGGTTTCTGGAATGTTATAATATCATAAACGTTAACATCCTTTTAACACTAAAGTATCCCTGTCGTTTGACCACAGTAAAAAGAAGATCAAAAGATCACAATGTCAAACAGTGAAACTAAGCAATAAATAATATAACATCATAAAATCCATAAGATGCAAAAAGATATGGAGAGCAATAAGTTATATCATTAACACACAAGTTGAGTAACTTTAGTTAAGCAAAATGTCATGGTTGCATTGCAACTTCCAGAACTATACACTCTGCATCATCCCATTTTAGAAGCAATGTTTTGGCCAGGTTGTTAACTACTTGATTGCAGCTAAATTTGAGCAAAAGCACAAGCAAAAATTGCAAGAAATTTCATTGAGACATTTCATCAAACATGTGGAGGGCATGATTGAATCTTGCAAATAAAAACGAACGTAAATTGGTAAAATAAGCCATAAAATCACATGAACTAAACAAGATTCATGCTAACTTGCAAAGTGACTGAATTCTAAATTAAAAGTCTTAAAGATTCATGCTAACTTACCTGAGGTTATCGACTATTTGCAAAAGTTAACGCGAACAGAAGCTTTCAGGTTAGTTGCAAGTGGGATTCGAGCGAATTAAGGAAGCGAAACCATTGGGAAATGAAGGTTAAGTAGCTCAAACAACAAAATATGATAGAATTAAGCAAGGGAAACCATTGGGAATTGTTAAACAGGTATTGGCGGCACTGCCAAGGGTTGTTGAGGGGTTGAAATAACCTGCCCATTTTGACCCCCATAGCGTATTAATTATAAGAAAATTAGAAAACTAAAAAATTAATTAAAAAAAGTAAAAAATATACCAAATCTTTTTTTTCTATAATTTTTTTTGTAAAAAACTCTACTTTTATATATATATAAAAAAACTAAACTACACATATACATTATATGCATGTGTTGTACATGTGCATTATATATTTAGATTTAGCTTTTGAGTTTAGCTTAGCTTTTACGTTTAGGTTTTTTAGGGGTTTAGAATTAGGATTAGGTTTTTGGGTGTGGGGAGGGGGGTTTAGGTTTTTGGGGGTGCGGGTGGGGTTTAGGTTTTTTAAGGGGTGTGGGTGGGGGGTTTACGTTTAGGGTTTAGTTTAAGTTTTTTTTTTTCTGAGTAAGGGTGAGGGGTTTAGGTTTTTTGGGGGTGGGGGTTTTAGGCTTTTGGTGGTATGGTGGATTTAGATTTTTGGGGGTGGAGTGAGGGGTTTAGGTTTTTGGGGTGTCGATGAGGGTGAGTTAGGTGGTTTGGGCTTTTTCATATTAATGCACATGTGCAGTAAACTTTTTTTTTTGAAAAAAAATTGTTTATATATTATATATAGGGAATTTTATTAAAAAAAAAAAAATGATATGTTTTAGGCTTTTTAGTTAGTTATTTTGTTTTCTCATTTAAACTAGTTTTCTCATTGTCCATCCCCTAACATATTATTATTATTATTATTATTATATATATAATTTGATAACTCTTTAACTACAATAAACTTTGGAACTTTTTTGTTTTGGCCACTCAGTTTCTATATGTTTTAGTTTGACTACCAAATTCTATTAGCTACATTGATTTTTTTAGTGGATGATTTTTATTTGCATCCCCTCATCTTGTTAATTTTTTTTTAACGATTTACATTACAACCTTTCTTTGAACTTTAATTTTAATAAGTTTGTCATTTTAAGTTTTTAACGAGTTTTCTGTTAGGTTATTTTTATCTATGTTTCGATGAGAATTTTTGTAACGGTTTTTTTAAACCAAGCGGATGTTTTAAACATTATTTAAACCATTCGGTTTTTTTTTAACTCCCTAATGCTTATCTCTAAATACACAATTGCAACGCGTTTTTTATCAACATATCTAAGACCGACTCGCTGTAATGCACGGTTGTCGTTTTATCTAATTTATATGTGTTTTAGTGTAAAGTTTGTTTGAGTAGCTTGACTTTCGTAATATAACGTAGTTTTCCCATGACTTTCGAATATACTGTCGCCCGTGATTTTTGTATTGTCACGTTCACGATTTGCTTATTTTTATGTGTGTTAAACCCGCCGCGGAGCGCGGGTGGTAACCCACTAGTTAATATATTAATGGACTGTTTGACAACTTCTAAATGATTACGTGCTCAACTAGTAAGAGATCTGAATCATTAAGTGTTGAACTATTAAGATGTCTGAACCATTAAGAGCCAATATAATGCTTAAACCGTTCAGAGGCAGATGTCTGACCACTTCAGATTAGAGGTCTTAACCATTCATACTTAGTATAATGCTTAACCATTTATAGACAATTGTCTGAACCATTCATACATCTGCTCGCGAAACAAATAGTCTGAACCATTAAGTACTAAACCAATCAGAGGTCTGAATCATTAACAATCCCGTTAAAAGTTAAACAAACAACCCCTAAGGATTAACTAAAATCACCCTCATTATTTTTATGTAGAGGTGCAAAAAGCCCCATTAAGAGCTTGAAAAATCGTACGACGCAACTAAATCAAGCAAAACCATATGGAATTGAATTTGATGGAGTTTTTAACAAGATAATTGACAAGGGTATTGCAAAGTGCAACCTACTTGACGGTTAGGTCTTTGTAGAGTTGGAAGATAAAGTGCGACGTAGTTGACGGTTAGGTCTTTGTATATTTATTAACGTAAATATATTTTTTTCAATTATTATTGAAAAATAAAATATAACTTTATCTATGGTTTGTAGTTGGTATCAATGAGAAAACAATAATAATTTAAACCATTAACCAAAAACTGGCTTCAATATTCAGTTTAGTAGATAAACAAAACAAAATCCCATTAATTGAATTTGAATTAGTTCAATGTTTTGGTATAAATTTGGATTCAAGAACATGAAGAGGTAGAAACATAAGAGAGGAATTTCATCAACATATTCATGACTTCATTGATCTAAGTATTGTGGCTTATAAGCTTAATTACAATTTAATGATTAGAACAACATATGCTTAGAACCAATCAATTAGTTAGGATAGTTAAGCCCTTATTTACGATTTAATCCCTCTATGTAGGAACTATATAACAGCGACCTATATGTGTAATTATGTAAGTAACAAAACTACCCATAACAATGCCCGCCTCTAATGAATTTCTTGATTTTAAGAACTGAAAACAGAGCACACAAATGCAAATCAACAATCGACAATCTTGTGTGATTTCCATGTGTTAACCCATTAATTGGATTTATGATTAGAAAGAATAAGTATAAACGAAAAAGAGATAAATCCGTCAACATATTCATGAGTTTATTGATCAAGTACTTTGGCTTTGGTATATATATAATTTGATTACAACCGATTCAGGTGGAAGAGCACCACTCATCAATCACAAATTGTCACCTCGTTTCATTCAGTTCTATAATTCTATCATATGATTACTAAATCACTTGCACCAATGAAGCATTTCTATCTCTTTGGTTATTTAAAAAAATTAAAAACAACTTTGAAAACAAAATATTATTTACCTTTCTAATTAATGTCTTTAATTTTATATTATTTTTATATATTGATATTTCACATACCTGTTAAAATAATTTAAATATGTTATTTAATTTGGTTGCTATTTTTCATTTAAAATTATTAAACTTATATAGTGAGTTATTATCTTAAAAAATACGTAATAAGAATGTAACGAAACAACATAAAAACTAAAATCGTCTTGAAAGTATACTAGTGATAAAAATTAATACATAAATGTAGTGAAACAAGATTATCAATCTTTATTCAGAATACTAATAAAGCAATTAGAATATTGATAAGAAAATTATATAACTCTTTAGACTAGAATACTGATAAGGCAACTAGTATATTGATAAGAAAATTATATAACTTTTCGGACTAGAACACTGATAAAGCAACTATTATATTGATAAGAAAATTATATAACTCGAACTAAATATTGATGAAATAATATTGAAACTGTCACACCTCGGATTTTCAACCTGAAATCCATACACCGGTGGGCCCGGTGGAGGAGTATCGCGACGTCAGTTGATAACATCCTTGTCAATTAAACATGGCATATTGGAAGTCTTAGAGTAAAATTACTATTACAAACTGAATGTTCGAAAATACAAAATAATATACAAGCTTGTAATAGAAGATCCACAGGCGGATCATAAATTGTACATGGAAAGAATATAAAACAGACTTTGGGCAGATTTAGGATTTGCAAGATCCTATATCGCTACCGAGCACTTCCGGCCTATTTTCGTATTGTACATGCAGATTTAGTCTTTTGAAAATACGTCAGCTTTGCTGGTAAATACACCAACTGACTCATTTTGAAAACACTTCAAAAATGTTTTAAGTGCGTATCAGCACAAAAATCTTTTTATAACTTGAGTTAATTGACCGTATTTACATGTTTGTCATACATACGGGGCTCGGTACGAAAACCGAGACACGATTAACGTACACACCACTTTGGACTCACGAAGGAGTCAATTCCTCCCAACCTTGTGGGAATGCATAATTGAGCGTCTATCGGGTGTATGCCTACACCCGCGCTAAGGTCGTGGCCATTTCTATTGTAATGAGCCGAGGATATCCAGGACACGGTAGTTAACCCCCGATGTTTAAATTATCAAACTGATTAAAACAGAATATGCGGATTTATTATCTCGAACCGGCGTTCGATTGAATCCCATTTCCGACCAAGCGGTAATAATTTACCGTAACCCAAGCCCGTATAGGGGAAATAAGTCAAGAGTATTTACCTGAGCTAGTATTCTTTAAATTTTTAATAACTCAGCCGTACACAAAAAGGACTAAGTGCAATAGCATTTACCGGCAAGTCTCTAGTCTGGATTATGGCATAAACTAACCAATTAAATACTAATGGTCTTTATTTAAGTCATAGACTTAGACCGACTAGCGTACTTGATCAAAACGTATGACGCTAGATTAAACGATGATAGGATAGAATTAGTTTAATCCCAACAAGTACCTTTACTTGTTTAATATGGGTAAACTATTAACATTCTGGATTTTGAGGCTTAAATGACAAGGTTAAACCCGTTTCGGTTAACTTCGTAAAATAGTTACATATACGTAACCGTGCACATATTAGCGATATCGGGTAACCGGATAGGTCATGGACAAGTTCTATATGCCATTATGTTTCCAATAAGTTAAGATATCAGTAGGATATTAACTTATATGCCTGTTATGGTTTTAAAACGAAACTATGCCTTATAAGGGCATTGTAATTTCATACCACATAAAAGGAACTTGAATATAATTTAAGTTTATAATCATAAGTATTAGAAAAATAATTTATTTATGATATAATATCAGTAGAATGTCAATTATATGTGTAAATTATCTTTTATGACCAAACTATGCACTGAAGGGGCATTTTGGTATTTTACACATAGTTTATAAATTATTTGTGATTTGAGTTTATAACATGTACCTACTGTAAATATGTTTAAAATAAGTTTTAAAATCAGTAGGTAACAAGTCTTGGTCCATTAATATGGTTTAAAACCATACTATGCGCCGAAACGGCGCTTATGTCGTAAAATAACGTTTTATGCGATGTTTAATGAAACTGATGTTAAAGTCAGATTAAAATGTTTAAAATATGTTATTTAATATAACATATCAGTAGGTAAATGATTTACCTTGAAAAGATTTGATTAAAACTATTTTATAAGCCACATGGGCTAAAATCGTCAATTATCGACATAGTTTAAGGACCTGCTTGAAAACTCAGTTTATACTTGGTTTAACATCCCAAATAATCCTACTTATAATATTACGTCAGTATAAATATCATTTTCAAGTTCATTACCATTTAAAAACCTTGTTTATGCAAAAAGGACATTTTGGTCAAAAATGACATAATTATGGAACTTGCGCATAAACTTGGATTCTGATTATGATCATGTAATATAACCTCAGAGGGTTATGCTACATTATATTATGATCATAGTGCAACTTTAGATCAGTAGGTAACTAATTTAATCGGGTCAGAATCGAAAGTCAAAGCAGAAGTCAAACTTCGCGACTTTCGGTTGCGAACCGACCCTAGAACTGAAATTGACGAGCCGAACATGTTCTAATAATTATTACCAACTTGTTTAAGTGTCAAAACAGGTTTCATAACATATATAAGATCATTTTATGATTTTTCCGAAAAATGACATGTTTGACTTTTTAATATCATAACTTTGACCCGTCAATTGGTCTGGCAAACGTGATCTTCAGGAGGTGCCTTTTATAGGGATTAACACCTATATTATTACGATCACTTAGCCATGTTCATTTCAAACAATGGCTGGACCATAATGGTCTTAACCGAAAGTCAAAGCGTTTTACGAAAACGCTTGACTTTTGGCTATAAAAACCTATAAACGAAAATGCACAAAGAAGGAACACTTACCAGTGATTCCTAGATGCAAAAGAACTATGTTGGATTGTTCCTTTTAGTTAGGAACTTCCAGAGAGGGAGAAGAGTGAATGAGAAAGGTGCAAGTTGAAATGGTGAACTTAATGCACCTACTTATAGTTGGAGAACTAAAGGAGGTGAAGCCAGGTGTTTAGGGGTGTAAGAAGAAGCTTACAAGTGTCCCAAAACGTGGCATAGCAGTTAGAGAAGCCATGGTTTCGAATTAATGGTTTTGGAGTTTTGCTTGGTCTCCAAACAAAACTTTCTGCAGCAGAGCCTCTCTCGCGCCCCGCGAGAGACCCAGGCCTGGTCTCTCGCGGCCCGTGACCGCCACAAGGCCACTTTCAAAGTTTGACACTTTAGCCCCTTAACTTTAAAAAGCTTCTAATAACCTTTTTAAACACCCTTTTGGCACTATTAGCCCTCCGTAGCCAATATTTAGCATACCCAGGATTATGCCTGGACATTGTCGAGCTCTCGGTTCGATAAAAGGTCACTCAGAGGTATAAATTAACATGTTGACACTTTTAATCCCTCCATCATCCACTTTCACATATTTACAAAATTGAACCCTCTCGTCCAACAAATGGCACGTATGAGAGTTTAGGACTTCACAAGGATCACTCAGAGGCTTATGATAAGCATGTTGATCCCGATGTCACTCAGAGGCTGGGCATGTTGACATATCAGTCACTCAGAGGCCAAATTTCAAGCATGTTGACGTATTAATCACTCAGAGGCTAATGATTTAAGCATGTTGACATATCAGTCACTCAGAGGCTGTTCTTTTATGCATGTTGACATCGGATCGTCACTCAGAGGCTCAGATTGAGCATGTTGACGCCTTTAGTCCTTATTGGTCTTTAACGGACTATTTTTAAAAAAATACAACACGTGTCACTATATTATTGGACACGATTTTACAGGGTGTTACAGAAACCATATCAAAATTAATGAACAAAGCAACAAGAGAAAAGAAAATCATGAAATGTTTTTTTTCATCTAAAACCAAAATATCAAAGATGTTTCATAGATGTAAATTAAAATTAAATCAAAATCAAAATATAAGAGATGTTTCATAGATGAAAATAACATTGAAACCATATCAAAATTAATGAAAAAAGCAATGAGAGAAAAGAAAATGATTAAAATAATTCTTTTTCCTTTTCATCTAAAATGAAAATATCAGAGATGCTTCATAGATAAGTTAGGTTTACTTTACAGACACTTGCCTCCTTTTTATACTCGTTTAATTATTTGATTTACCAGTTGTTTTATGTCTTTTGTTTTCATTTTCAGTTAGATTCTTTCTTCTGAATTTGTTTATTTCAAATATTTCGTCGTAAAATTTAATAAACGGTGGTTTTTTATTTGTTATAATTCACCAAACAGGCATATGTTAGATAAGCCAAATCTTAATCAAAAGAAAAAGATAACCAAATTTAAGTCTATTTGATGTTTTCTTTAACTGGGTTATAACTTATAAGGATGATATGTATGGGGTGTTTGGATGTGTGTTTAGAAAGTAATTATGTGACATTAAATAAATAAATGAATAAAGGCTTGCAATACAAAATGTCGGTTTGATGTGAAAGTGATTCTTAATTCTTTTGTTTGAAGTTGTTATAATCACTTTGATGGTGTTGAATGTTTCCAGATTATAATCATTTACTTTAAGGGAGTAATATATTTATACAACAAAATAAGGGTAATGAGTTTATAGAGATAGTTTAACTCATCATTTTTGTTGCTGACTATACGACTGTTTACAAGTTAATCATATACAAACGTAGATCACTCTCAAGTAACACTATAATCTGATGTAGTTTTCGTTATCAAAGTGGTCGTGTGAACACCCGAACTATAACTTGAATGGGTATATGAAAATGGTTTAATCTCGTCATGGGAAACCCCCATTAAGAAGCTTAGCCACACCAATGTATGAACTTTTCTTTGAATCGTCACTTATTATCTTGTACTTGGCTTATTTTCTCTGTGTGAGTAGTAAAAATAGTTCATCTTGAATCAATTTTTATAGTTTCAATATTGGTTCAACTAAAACGGCCCGAGATGAGAGTTAAACGTTTGTCTAAAGTTCAACGTTCGTCTAGAGCACAAGGGGTGGATATAATCACTACACTTCCGCAAAACATAATAGAAATCATCCTATGTCTTTTACCGATTAAAGAAGCAGCAAGAACAAGTATCCTCTCAAGGGAATGGAGGTTCAAATGGACCACAATTCCTAAACTCGTGTTTCTTAAGGACACTATGAAAATGTCAACTGAAAAGTGGCATTTGTCTAATCGGAAGCAAATATCTCATTTAGAAAGTGAAAGAAGAGACAAGGAAATGATGTGTAAAATTTTCTATACTATACACCAAGTTTTGTTACCAGCGTCAAGGTCCAATATAGGAGTTCACCCTTTCGTTATTTTGGTGGACCTCTTTTGAAATTGATCAAATCATACTTCATTTGTCGAGGAACCATACTCTCAAGGGACTAACATTCAACTTTTGCGAGGGCACATTGTGTCGTATACCCTTGTGTGTCTTCTCGTTGCATCACTTGACAGACCTACATCTCGAACATTGTCGTGTCTACCTTAAACCTGTATTCAACGGACTTGGCAGCCTAGTACGCTTAACCTTAAACAAGACATGGATCTCTAGAGAAACTCTTCTACATCTTTTATCTGGTTGTCCCTCACTTAAGAGCTTGTGTGTAAGTTCATTCTTGTATATTCATTCTCAGGGCTTTCAAAACTTATCTGAATATTTTAAGTTGACGGACGTTAAGCTTGAAAATCACATATACGATATTAGGAAGCCCAACATTTAAAGCTATTCAAGTGTTTAACTCACACTGAACATCTGACTACTTGGGGTTATATCACTAAGGTATTATTTATCCACATCATATATAATTCAAAAGGAAAATTAAAGCTTTGGTTTTTAACCAAATAACCATTGTTTTGGTCTATGGTTGAAGTAGATGGTTCAAGACTGGATGCCAAAGCTTCCACCCTCACTAATCCATCTCAAATACTTTTGTATAGAAGAATTAGGTTTTGGTCCCAGTAATGGATTTGCTTTTCTTGGTGTTTTGCTCAAATGCTCCATGAACTTGGAGAAAATTAAAATAGAGGTAAATGGTAATGTGGCATATAAAGTCGATCATGTATTCTATTTGTTTTGATTCTGATGTCTAATTTTCCCTCATGTTGTAGATTGAAATAGATGATGGCTATAATAAGATAGAGTCAGATAATAGGGAAGATGAATTTTCCCTCATTTTGGAAAAAGAGCATCTGAGTGAATTGGAGATTCTATATAATGAAACCTATAAGCTTGAGTTGTATTACTGAAGTTCATCTTGGCTAGGTCACCTAATCTGAAGACGGTGAAATTCCGAGCCGGGTTGTTTTCAAGGGAAGATTTGAAGATGCTAAGAACTCTGTTACGCCCCCCACGCGCATCATGGGTATAATTTATTTTTGTCTAGAACTAATGTTTATATTTATGATGATAATCTTGTATGTCTTTATTTCTGTTTATTGGTTAGTTGAAAATGTACCAGATGTTAAAAAAGTCAGAAACATTTCCTTGGACTCAAATTGTTGTAGGCTTGCAACAACAATAATATGATTTTTGCATCTCATCGATTTTGGGTAGCTAATTGATAACAGAAACACGTTCCATAATCGGTTTTGTAGTCGACTCTCACAGAACATTCAAAGCTTGATATGTGAGTTTGATTGGTTCATTTTGGAATATATGATCTACATGATTCTATCAAAACCACGTCCGGTGCTTTTGCTGTTTTCCACATCAAATCAAGCTTAAACGATGAAACCAACTTCGCATTATAGGCCCACCTCGAACCTGTAACATTACGCATAGGCTTTATAGATAAAACTGGCAACAAACCAAGTTCAAAATTTAGATATTGAGCTCGAAACAAGTCAAGCTCGAATGCAATATGAGCTTTCAATATCAAATCACAACTTCGTTTCGATTATTACACAAGCAGATTATTGTAAGCGTTATAACGTTGAAAGAAAACCATTTTGGAAGCACAAGGGTTTTAACGATGCAGATCAACAACTTTTATGAGAACGCAATAGATAAATGATATTGTATCCATTCACCAATCTGTGTACATCACATTCATATATACACAGAGAAAAGGTAGAAATTGTCTGTGGAGCCGAGAAGTTAAAACATCCATCTTGAAAAGTCACAAGGCCCCACATACATCGCCCCTGCCGATGTACACATTCAATTTACACACAATGCGCAACACAAAAACCATACTCAATAAATCCCATAAATAGCAGAGTTATCAATAGGGTCTGGGGAGGGTGGGATGTAGGCAAACCTTACTTCTATCACTAGGGATGTACACAATGCACAACACAAGAAATGATAAAAACTGTAGGAGATTAAAGATTTCCATGTTAAAGTGATAAAATGGATATAATAAAGGGAAAGTGAAATATGGTTCTTACCTAGGAGTTGACTCTTAAGAAAACGAGAAGCTACATGTCTAGATACACCAGATACAATACAACACAAGACAATACAGAATTACAACTAGTTTTCAACTACACATGCAATGGCTTTCAAGATATAAGAAAACGAAAACAATATCAGGAAATTAAATCACACAGTGTGTGTTATAATCCAAGGGAAAACATGAAAATCATGATGAAAACTGATGAGGAAAAACAACAAAGAGAAATGTCTTGAAATGCATGCATTTGTTGTCCACTTATTGTTGTTCACTGGGCCATTGACATATGTAATTTATATGTTTCATTTGCGTATATCAATACCACTCCTAGGTTCACCATCACATGAAAACCCATCACACCAAAGATCAAAGGGTTGCGGCGGTGTTTGAATTGAACCTACCGTGTAACACCCCCAAATTACCACTTGTGGAGTTTTACCGCGAGAAATTGTCTGTGGAGCCGAAAAGTTAAAACATCCATCTTGAAAAGTCATAAGGCCCCACATACATCGCCCCTGCCGATGTACACATTCAATTTACACACAATGCGCAACACAAAAACCATACTCAATAAATCCCACAAATAGCAGAGTTATCAATAGGGTCTGGGGAGGGTGGGATGTAGGCAAACCTTACTTCTATCACTAGGGATGTACACAGTGCACAACACAAGAAATGATAAAAACCGTAGGAGATTAAAGATTTCAATGTTAAAGTGATAAAATGGATATAATAAAGGGAAAGTGAAATATGGTTCTTACCTAGGAGTTGGCTCTTAAGAAAACGAGAAGCTACATGTCTAGATACACCAGATACAATACAACACAAGACAATACAGAATTACAACTAGTTTTCAACTATACATGCAATGGCTTTCAAGATATAAGAAAACGAAAACAATATCAGGAAATTAAATCACACAGTGTGTGTCATAATCCAAGGGAAAACATGAAAATCATGATGAAAGCTGATGACGAAAAACAACAAAGAGAAATGTCTTGAAATGCATGCATTTGTTGTCCACTTATTGTTGTTCACTGGGCCATTGACATATGTAATTTATATGTTTCATTTGCGTATATCAATACCACTAGGTTCACTATCACATGAAAACCCATCACACCAAAGATCAAAGGGTTGCGGCGGTGTTTGAATTGAACCTACCGTGTAACACCCCCAAATTACCACTTGTGGAGTTTTAACGCGAGGCGTGTGACATACCAGGATCTAGCCACTAATCATGTCGAACTAATAGTGAATTCCAATTAAATTATTGCAAACATAGTATGTAATCAGTGGAAGCAAATGTAAATATCTTAAACAATCGAAAAATAAAATGTTTTAAAACGTAAAGTTTTATTGTTTGCAATCAAGTAACACGCCCCATGACACTTCAAGCTCCCCAGACTGTAAGTTCTCATGCAACGATTATCTAACGACCTGCGAGCATGCAGAAAAGTGTATCAGCGATTAAGCCGGTGAGTTCACAGTTTTATGTAACGAAAACGGGTTGGTGTTTAGTTTAGAGACATGTCGTTAATAACTCGATACCGGGTGACGTATGCTTGTTTGCCCTCATCAATGCCTATCAACATTGGCCATGTGTTTAAGGTTCTTAATTCACGCCAGGCTCCCAGTATGGTATGAGGTTTGTCAAGCCTAATAGCGCTATCAACTAATACCCCGTTGCCTCCCAGACAACTAGTTCGGTAGTAAGTAAGGACTTTCATGATAGATTTTGAGTTTATTAACTAACATCGAAATTAAACTACAACATTTATAATAAGTGTTATCTGGAATAGTTCGTATACAGGAAATTCCCAAAAATGACAGGGCGTGTCAATAGGAGCACCTACTATTGTGTAAAAATTTGGTGACGAAACTCCTTAAGGATTTTCCGTGAAAAATCAAACACTGAATAGTGATCAGATTCGTGAAATCTGACCCCTGCCCACTAAATAATTTCTTAAAATTTCATCGTTTATCCGATTGACTTGAAACCAGTGGCAAAATTCTTTAGACATCAAAGGCTATCTACAGTAGGAATTTCATTGGAAAACTCCTGATACGCATCAATTTATGATGCAAAACATATCGCATAAAATTTGCAGAAAAACGCAGCTTTAATTGCTGAAACGAAATAATATATTTAAAATAGCAACCGACATCCAAAAATCATGATTCCAGCGCATTAGAAGCGTATTTCAAAATAACACGTTATAGACTCAAGAAAATCCGGTTTTTATTAAGTTATGATTCGGTTACAGCCGATTAAAGTCGGATGTAACTGTTAGATAGCTTACTGTTTTTGT
Organism: Scalesia atractyloides; assembly: GCA_947069175.1. Classification (NCBI taxonomy): domain Eukaryota; kingdom Viridiplantae; phylum Streptophyta; class Magnoliopsida; order Asterales; family Asteraceae; genus Scalesia; species Scalesia atractyloides. The sequence goes on from CAMTDV010000023.1 coordinate 22,511,309, forward strand.
TACCCGTTCCCGCAAACGATTAACTAGCGAACCCGAGACGCATAAATATAATTCACAACAATTACTATCACAAAATAGATCATGTAACAACCAACTTATCAACAACACCTGTCACACCTCGAATTTCCAACCCCGAAATCCAAACACCGGTGGGCCCGGGTGGGGAGTATCATGACAACAGTTGATAACATCATAGTCAATTAAACACGACACACGGGGAAGTCTTGGAGTAAAATTACTATTACAAACCGAATGTTCGAAAATACAAAATAATATACATGTCTTGTAATAGAAGATCCACAGGCGGATCATAAAATGTACATGGAAAGAATACAAAACAGACTTTAGGCAGATTTAGGATTTGCAAGATCCTCTATCACTACCAAGCAGCTTCCGGCCTATTTCGTATTGTACCTGCAGTTTAGCCTTTGGACGATACGTCAGCTTACGCTGGTAAATACACCCAACTGACTCATTTTGAAAACATTAAAATGGTTTTAAGTGCAAACGGCACCAAAATCTTTTATTAACTTGGGAAAGTTGACATTGCAACCTTGTATCAGATTCACATGTTTGTTCAAACATACAGGGCCCAGTACAGAAACCGAGACATGATTAAATACACATCACTCAGGACTCACGAAGGAATCATCCACAACATCTTGGGAACATTGCATATGAGCATCAAAAGGTCTATGCCTACACCCCGTGCTAAGGTCGTGGCCAATAACTAATGTATTGAGCCCAGGATATCCAGGACACGGTAATTTAACCCCAATGTTTAACTTATCAAACAAAACTGATTAAAATGAAATATGCGGGTTTACTTAGCCATAAGCGGGCATTCGATTGACCCCATTTTGGACCAAGCGGTAATAATTTACCGTATCCCAAGCCCGTATAGGGAAAATAAGTCGAGAATATTTACCTAAGCTAGTCTTCTTCTTTTATTTTTAAATAACTCAGCCGTATACAAAAGTACCAAGTGCAGATAGCATTTACCAGGGAAGGCTCTAGTCTGGATTATGGCATAAACTAGCCAATTAAATACTAACGGTCTTATAAACCGAATAGTGTACATGATCATTATGTATAACGCTTGATTAAAAGATGATTGGATAGAATGTAGTTTAAACCCGACAAGTACCTTAACTCGTATGATATGGGTAAACTATATATATTCTGGATTTTGAAACATAAATGACAAGGTTAAATCCGTTTCGGTTAATTTCCGTAAAGAAGTTACATATATGTAACTATGCGCATATTAGCGATATCGGGTAACCGGATAAGTTATGGACAAGTTCTATATGCCATTATACTTTAAATAAGTTAAGATATCAGTAGGATATCAACTTGTATGCCCGTTAAGGTTTTAAAACGAAATTATGCCTTATAGGGGCATTTTGGTAATTTTATACGTAGTTTATAAATTATTTGGGATTCTGAGTTCATAACATGTACCTACTGTAAATATGTTTAAAATAAATTTTAAAATCAGTAGGTATCAAGTCTTGGTCGATAATATGATTTAAAACCATACTATGCGCTTAAACGGCGCTTATATCGTAAAATGACGTTTTAAGCGATGTTTACTAAAACTAACATTTGGATCAGATTAAAATGTTTAAAATATGTTATTTAATATAACATATCAGTAGGTAAATGATTTACCTTGAAAAGATTGATTAAAATCATTTTATGAGTCACAAGGACTAAAACCGTCATTTATCGACATAGTTTAAGGACCTGCTTGGAAACTCAGTTTACAACTTGGTTTAACATCCCAAATAATCCTACTTATAATATTACATCAGCAAGAAACTCATTTTCAAGTTTATTATCATTAAAACCTTGTTTTGTTCAAAAAGTGCATTTTGGTCAAAAATGGCATAATTATGGAACTTGTCCATAAACTTAGATTCTGATTATGATCATGTAATATAACATCAGAGGGTTATGCTACATTATATTATGATCATAATGCAACTTTAGATCAGTAGGTAACTAATCTAAATCGGGTCAGAATCGAAAGTCAAAGCAGAAGTCAAACTTCGCGACTTTCGGTTGCGAACCGACCCTAGAACTGAAATTGCCGAGCCGAACATGTTCTTACATGTTCTAATAATTATTTCCAACTTGTTTAAGTGTCAAAACAGGTTTCATAACATATATAAGATCAATTTATGATTTTCCCGAAAAATGGCATGTTTGACTTTTTAATTTCATAACTTTGACCCGTCAATTGGTCTAGCAAACGTGATCTTCAGGAGGTGCCCTTTATAGGGACTAACACCTACCTTATTACGATCACTTAGCCATGTTCATTTTGAACAATGGCTGGACCATAATGGTCTTAACCGAAAGTCAAAGCGTTTTACGAAAACGCTTGACTTTTGGCTATAAAAGCCCATAAACGAAAACGCAAGAGCAAGGAATACTTACAAGAGGTTCCTACAATGAAAGAGAACTAAGTTGGATGCTCCTTTCAGCTAGGAACTTCCAGAGGAGGGAGAAGAGTGATTTAATGAGAAAGGTGCAAGTTGGAACGAGAACTTATGCACCTATTTATAGTTGGAGAGCTCAAAGGGGGTGAAGCCAGGTGTTTAAGGGAGTAAGAAGAAGCTTACAAGTGTCCCAAAACGTGGCATGGCAGTTTAGAGAAGCCATGGTTTCGTTTCAATGGTTTTGGAGCTTTGCTTGGTCTCCAAACAAATTTTCTGCGTTAGACTTGTTCTCGCGGGGTGCGAGAGGCCCAGGCCAGGTCTCTCGCGGCCATCGACCGCCCCTTGGCCAGTTTCAAATCTTGACACTTTTAACCTCTTAACTTATAAAAGCTTATATAAACCTATTTAAACACCATTTTGGCACTTTTAGCCCTCTCTAGCCAATACTTGGCATACCCGGGATTATGCCCGGACATTGTCGAGTTCTCGGTTCGTTAAAAGGTCACTCAGAGGTATAAATTGACATGTTGACACTTTTAATCCCTCCATTATCCAACTTTCATATATTTACAAAATTGAACTCTCTCGTCCAACAAATGGCACGATGAGAGTTTAAGACTTCACAAAGGATCACTCAGAGGCTTATGATAAGTATGTTGATTCCGATGTCACTCAGAGACTGTGCATGTTGACAAATAAGTCACTCAGAGGCCAAGTTTTAAGCATGTTGACGTATCAGTCACTCAGAAGCTAATGATTTAAGCATGTTGACATATCAGTCACTCAGAGGCTGTTATTTATGCATGTTGACATCGGATCGTCACTCAGAGGCTCAACTTGAGCATGTTGACGCCTTTAGTCCTTATTGGTCTTTAACAGACTATATTTAAAATACAACACGTGTCACTATATTATTGGACACGATTTTTAAAAGGTGTTACATCCTCACCCCCTTAAAAGAAATATCGACCTCGAGATTTTATTCAAAAAGATGGGGGTACTTTTGTCGCTTAGTGGACTCAACCTTCCATGTATACTCAGGACCTCTAAAAGCGTCCCACTTAACCTTTACTATATGTAGCATCTTTCTCCGGAGCTTCTTAACCTGTCGATCCTCGATCGAAATTGGTTTCTCTACGAACCTCCGGTTTTCATCAATTTGCACCTCATTGTGCGACATTGCTAGCGACTCATCGGCTAGACATTTCTTAAGATTAGATATGTGGAATACATCATGGATTCCACCAAGCTCCTCTGGCAATCTGAGCTTATAAGCCACAGTTCCGACACATTCGACTATCTCGAATGGTCCAATATTTCTTGGGCTCAACTTACCCTTCTTTCCAAAACGCATCACACCTTTACAGGGTGATACTTTCAGCATGACTTTGTCCCCTATTTGGAACTTAAGAGGTTTACGCCTCTTGTCAACATAGTTCTTCTGCCTATCCCTGGCAGCTTTGAGACGATCACGGATTTGCATAATCTTTTCCGTGGTCTCCAGGACAATCTCAGGTCCTGACAGTTGGGCCTCCCCAACTTCTGCCCAACATACGGGCGTTCTACATCTTCTCCCATACAAGGCCTCAAAAGGAGCGGCCTTGATGCTAGTATGATAACTGTTATTGTAAGAGAATTCTATTATGGGTAAGTGGTCATCCCAACTTCCACCTAAATCAATTACACATGCCCTATGCATGTCTTCCAAAGTCTGAATAGTACGCTCACTTTGACCATCAGTCTGCGGATGGTATGCCGTACTAAAATTTAATCGTGTGCCTAACGATTGTTGAAAACTTTTCCAAAAGTGAGATGTGTATCTAGTATCTCCATCAGATACAATATATACTGGCACACCGTGTAGGGACACTATCTTGTCCACATACAACTTAGCCAATTTATCTGAATTATACGTTTCTTTTATTGGCAAGAAGTGTGCTGACTTGGTCAGCCTATCCACTATGACCCAAATAGTGTCATTTCCACTTTTGGTCTTAGGTAACTTGGTAATCAAGTCCATAGTTACCATTTCCCATTTCCAAGTGTGAATTTCTAATTTTTGTAGTAGTCCTGACGGTTTCTGATGTTCAGTTTTAACTTGCGAACACGTCAGACACTTAGCTACATAAGTGGCAATGGATTTCTTCAAACCCATCCACCAATAGTTTTTCTTCAAATCTTGATACATCTTGTCACCACCCGGGTGAACAGAGTATCTTGAATTATGCGCTTCCTGGAGGATTAGATTCCTAGGTCCTCCAAAGATCGGAACCCAAATTCTATCATTAAATCTTAGGATTCCATCCTTTCCAGGCGTTAATTGATCAATGGTTCCGCCTAATCCCTCATTAGGGATATTAGCCTCTAACAAGGCTTGCTTCTACGCATCTAATAGCTTCTCACTCAAGCTATTTCTGAGCTCAATGCTCTTAGCGTTAATCCTTATAGGTTTAACCTTCTCCTTGCGACTTAAGGCATTGGCAACTACATTTGCCTTGCCTGGATGGTAGCGAATCTCGCAATCATAATCATTAAGAGTTTCCATCCAACGACGTTGTCGCATGTTCAATTCTTTCTGATTGAATAGATGCTGGAGACTTTTATAATCTGTGTATATAACACACTTTGTGCCATACAAGTAATGTCTCCATACTTTTAGTGCAAATACAACGGCACCCAATTCCAAATCGTGGGTGGTGTAATTCTTTTCATGCATCTTTAATTGTCGTGATGCATAGGTAATCACCTTGCCTTTTTGCATTAGCACACAACCCATGCCAGTGTGCGATGCATCACAGTAGACTACAAATTCCTCAATACCCTCAGGTAGAGATAACACATGAACGTTGCTCAACTTGTGTTTAAGAACCTCAAAAGATTCCTGTTGCTTTAGACCCCAATTATACTTAATATTCTTATGGGTCAAAGAAGTTAAAGGAGTGGCTATTCTTGAAAAGTTCTCAATGAACCTTCTATAGTAATCAGCCAATCCTAAGAAACTACGAACTTCCGTTGGGGTCTTGGGCACTTCCCAGTTTATGATGGCCTCAATTTTGGCGGGATCCACTTGGATACCACGCTCACTTACCATGTGTCTAAGAAATTGGACTTTTCTAAGCCAAAATTCGCATTTAGAGAACTTCGCACAAAGTTTCTCCTGCCTTAATAATTCTAGGATGCACCGAAGATGTTTCGCATGATCATTTTGATTACGAGAATAGATAAGTATGTCGTCTATGAAGATAATGACAAACTTATCCAAATATGGCTTGCAGACTCTATTCATGAGATCCATGAATGCTGCTGGTGCATTTGTCAGGCCAAAAGGCATTACTAAGAATTCAAAATGACCATCGCGGGTCCTGAAGGCTGTCTTAGGAACATCTTCACTTTTAACCTTTAGTTGATGATACCCTGATCTCAAATCTATTTTAGAAAAGTAACTAGCCCCTTGAAGTTGGTCGAATAAATCGTCGATCCTGGGCAGAGGATATCTATTCTTAATGGTTAGCTTGTTCAGCTCCCGGTAGTCTATGCACATTCGCATCGAACCGTCTTTCTTCTTTACAAACAGAATAGGAGCTCCCCAAGGTGAAGAACTAGGCTGGATAAAGCCCTTTTTCAAGAGTTCGTCCAATTGAACTCTTAGCTCATTCATTTCGGTTGGAGCTAGCTTATATGGAGCTCTAGCTACGGGTGCTGCTCCTGGTATGATATCTATTCTGCACTCCACTTGCTTATCTGGAGGTAGGCCTGGTAATTCTTTAGGGAAAACATTGGGATACTCTGAGATAACTGGTTGATCTTCAAGGTTCGGCTTTGGTTCATTTATGGTAACTTGTGCCATGTAGATGACATAGTCTCTTCTCAAACACTTGGATGCCTTAAATAACGACACCTTGTCTGGCAATCCATAGTGTGAGTCTCCATGGTGGTGATCATTTCACCAGATGGCGTCTTAATCTCGATGAGCTTTTTATCGCAGGAAATGCGGGCTTCACAAAGGATCACTCAGAGGCTTATGATAAGCATGTTGATTCCGATGTCACTCAGAGGCTGGGCATGTTGACATATCAATCACTCGGAGGCCAAGTTTTAAGCATGTTGACGTATCAGTCACTCAGAGGCTAATGATTTAAGCTTGTTGACATATCAGTCACTCAGAGGCTGTTGTTTATGCATGTTGACATCGGTTCGTCACTCAGAGGCTCAACTTGAGCATGTTGACGCCTTTAGTCCTTATTGGTCTTTAACAGACTATATTTAAAATGCAACACGTGTCACTATATTATTGGACACGATTTTTATAGGGTGTTACAACACCCGAGAGACATACCCGAACTCGTGATCAACGTAACATAAAAAATCATCATCTATACATAAAACGCCGCCAAGATGTATAATAAGAATCCTGTATAACCATGTGCAGTTATTGCAAAACACAAGATTCAACCCATACCCGAAACCCTAGTGACTTAACCGAACTTATAGTTGATCCTAACATTATAAGCACATGATTTCTAGCACCTAGCACATCATGTACGTCACACCATCATGCATATCAATAAGAACATGCTAAAAGTATCAATACGCAGCCAAGTTATCAAGAACCAGTGTGCAACTCTTGCCAAAAAACTTATAAATTAAAAACAATTTACAAGGTATAATACCTAGCGATCAAAGAGAGGTGTGATAGGCCTTGAAACTGAGCGTACGAACCCCTTGGTGCCCTTGGTTGCGTCAACAATAGTGAATGGAGGGAAGGCAGGAGATGATCGTAGGTTATGGGGTTTACAGTTGGGAAGTTTACGTAATATAAAAGATGTGGGTGGTTTGGAGTTTGTTGGCAGAGTGGGCCGGCCACAAGCAATTAAATCAAAAGGGAAAATGGTTGGGGTTGGGCTGATAACAATAAACAAAGAAAAGAAAAGTTGGCTGCACTCAGAGAATTATGCGAAAGAATTGTTTGACTAGAATACTAAATATTCAATTATGATTATTATTATTATTTTAACACTTCAACAACTGATATATATATATATATATATATATAAAATCAGCAATATAAATATATTACATTCACGCTATGGTTCGGACCTCATAGGTTTCGAGTTAGGCGAGTGGGTTGAATCGACAAGCGAGACACAACATTGGTTGAAACAGTTCAAGTCGGTTCAACCCAATATGGATTTGGTTTCGACTACACGCTTAAATTAAATAGGTATAAATTAAATTCGTCGAAGAAGATAAGTATATAATTCGATTTATAAATACGAAAACGAACGGTATCAACCTCGAAATTACGAGTTGTCACATACCGAACCCAAAATGTAATCATTGAAGTGCCTCGAGTGGCCTAGAAAGGCAAGAAACACATGATCGAAGGGTCATGCACCATGAGAATGAGATTGATAATGATGCACCTATTAACAAAGAAAATGTTGAAGGTGTACAGCGACATCAACTATAAGTCAGCACAACCAAACATTCAGGCTAATGTGGAACAAAACCCTGAACATCTTAAGGAACAAGTTCAAAACCCAAATCCAGAACAAGTCAATGAAATACTTGATCCAATTCATGATGCAAATGTTCAAGCTGACTTTGTTCAAGTCAAAGAACTAGTTGTTAGGAACTCCAACAACCTAGTAATGTTGGTGATACTAATGAAAGGATTGAGAGTGAAAATGAAAAAGTTCAAATTGATGTGAGACACAAACTTTATACAACGAAGAGAAAGAAGAGATTTACTCAGAGTCAAATCAAAAGAAGTATGACAAAGAAACCATGTCTTGTGCCTTCTCAGGATGTTGGCTGTTCTTTTAGAAGTTCAAAGCAAGCATAACCAGTTATTCAAAACAAGGTTGATGATAGTGAGATTCCACCTTGTAGGACAGGAAAATGAACGTTGAATATTCAAAACCCTGATCCTACAACTCCGACTGTGGTACCAGTGTCTCCGGTAGAGCGTCAGGCAGCACCCAAGTCAATATATGTTTCCACTTCAGTACCTTTGAATGTTCCATCCACAACTGAAGTGCATATGAATGTAACTGCTTCAGCTTTAGTTCCTTTAACTACTACAACTACAACTACAACTACTGAAGTTCATGTGATGACAGAAGCTACTACTACTACAACAAACATGTTTGATAACCCATTTAATTCTCAAGATAGTTTGTTCAATGGTCTGAATGAAATTAACTTAGAAGAATCTTTCTTTTCACTCCATAGTGGTACTCCTTCAACTCCACAACAACCATAACAAGCTGATTCAATTTATTTGTACATTATTGTGGTGAATCTTCAGGGTCATGTATAACGATTGAAAGCAACGATAAAAGTACAATAAGGAATGATTAAATAACAACAACAATTAATTGTTGCACAACAAGTGATGCTTGCTTCTCAACAAGCAATGATTAATTCCTAGCAAGAAACAATCTCTACATTGAAGTTGCTAGTTCAAGAGTTGGTAGATAAATCTGGTTACCATGGGGAGATAAAAAGAAGAAGATCAGATAGACATGATGGTGCTGGTCTTTCAGGCGCATATGGTGTTAGGCCATCTGATCATCAAGATAAAGATAAGCCAGATTTTGGAAAACCCGATGATGAAGATAAATGAGATGATGGAAAGGCGGAGTCAGTGGTAGTGGTAAAGGTAAGAAGATAGTTGAAGGTTCAAAGAATCCAATTGCTGATAATATACATCTTGCTGATCCTAACATTAAGGAATGTAAAATGGTTCATAACTATTCAAAAGAAGAGTTGAAGAAAATGTATGAAAACAATGATGACCTAGTGGCAGATGTAGTGGTGGATAAGGTGACTAGTTAATGAGTAACAGTTTGATGAGGTTGTGGTAGAAGATGTTACTGATGAAGACGAATATATGTATGCTGATAAGAATGCAGGGGCTGAATTCGTACCATTCAATGAACTTGAAAAAAAAAAGATAATTCAACCATTGCATACAAAGAACGTTTGAAATAAAGAATACAAAGCTCCGATGATTGTTCCTTAAACATCGTTCTATCATAACAATGAGGTGGCTAGATTTATGATAAGAAGCTTAACACATATGTTGTGAAAAGGGAGTTTGGGATCCAATACTTTGAATAATGGTTTCATTTCAAATCATTACCAAAATGGGATATCTGAAGACTCTCAAAGTTACAGTTAATCAAGAGAGAGAGAGAGAGAGAGATGGTTTGCCAGGATACTTTGAAAGAAAATGGAAACAAGAATGTGCAACCAAATTTCAATATTTGAAGCCACGGTCTACTAAAAGATGGCTAGATCTTAGAAGAATCAATCCCTTAACAAACAAGCCATGAGTTACTTTAAAGTTTCCTAAACCGAAAACTATAAAGAAAATACCGCTAGGGAAACAAGAACAAGATGTGTTGAAGACGTTTATAAATGGTGGTATTGCGATAGTGTCAACAAGTGAAGCAATGATTGTGTGGCAAAGAATAATTGAGTTAGCAGGGTGTTTGATCCAACGTTGCTAGTCAATTTCTCAATGGAAGATATCAAGATCCTCTATTACAACAACATTTTCTATCACTTGGAGGATATGGAGCAAGCGTTGAAGATTCAATGTGTTGTACAAATCTGCTTTGCTTTTGATATTCATGCGAGGAGTGGTTGGAAGACTAACTGGAAGTAATGCAGACGAATGCCAAAGATGAAGACGTCCAACTATTGTCAATGAGGAGTCTATTAGAGCATATTCAATGATAACAACTTGGAAAGCATCTTGTTTATGTTTTGGGTTTGTTTATAGTGTGTGTAATGCGTCTGTAATGCTAAGATTGTGCTTAAATGAGTTTAGATGTGTTTTTATTGACCTAGCGCGGAGGGAAATGTAACATCCGTCAAAAACCGGGTTAACCAAACCCGCTTCGTTTATTAACCGAACAACCAGTTAAAAATTTCGTTACATATCTAATGCTCAAATTAATTTTAAACGGTACATAATTAATAAGTATATTAGAATATAAAATTTATAATTGAAAATCTATTAAAAATAATGAAATAAAAATAAGATACTGATGCCGGGACTCGAACCCGGGTCAGCCGGGTTGAACCCCAAAGTCTTAACACACACACATTCCACCACTCCCCACTTGTTGTTTTTGTAAGATTTAGGGAACAATTAAAACTTATGAACAACCATGAATCAACCTGTTGCGCCAAACTGAAACCGTAATCGGCTTTCAACCGTCCAAAACGTTCGAGTGATCGCGGATTCTGGATTATAACCGATGCACCGACGATCCTAATCAATTCAGTCTTGAATTAACTTAAATTTTGGTGATGTTCGGTTTTTATAACCGAAGATATTCAATTTCTGAATTACGCCAACAATTGCTTCCTCTCTCGACTCAAAATCATCCGCATAACCTTCAATTTCACTTTCGCTATACTTTCAGTTCGTCGGAAGAGCTTTTTGAACTCGCCGGAAAATCTCTGCAAGTCGCCGGAAAACCGAGACCTTCATTAATACGGTAAATACCTCGACTATTTCTGTTTCAATCCGTTTTTAGACTGTTACTAACTTCAAACCAACAATCAGAATCAATCCCATACGACATAGCCGGAATATTCAGCTCTCGCCGGAAAACTTCTGGAATTTCCAATCTCACGCGGTGAATCGGTATGAACATTCAAAACTTCTGTTAATCCTTGTTTAGTACCCCATTTTCATAACTAATCAATCAAAACTGGTAATTGACCCGAACAGAGGAAGCTCACAAAACAGAGCCGGCGATCCTTGCCGGAGTTCTGAGAATGACGACCTGTTCCGGTACTTTCTTTCCCCAAACCCTCTCCGTTCATCACCTTTCAACTTGTTCATATTATTCGTTAACCGAATTAAACAAATAACAGCTAGTTAACCGTTGTCTGTGTTATAGACGAAGAAGACGAAGTAGTGAATGTTATTAAGATTAATTAAAATGGGTATTATAAACGGGTTAGACACATAGTCCAGCGGTGGACTGTGTGCACACATATATCACACGCCGCGAGTTCGATCCTTGACACACGTATGCTCTGTAATAAAAATGTTTTATTTTTCTAACTGAACCGGATCCTTTTCGCCGTTAGATGTTAAGTATAATAAAAATCTGTATATTAACCAAGTTAGACACACAGTCCAGCGGTGGACTGTGTGTAACGTTAAAGCACAGGTCCCGGGTTCGAGACCTGTTGACAGCACCGGGTTGATAATTAAAATCCTTTTTAAAAATAAATGAATTTTGAATAAACTGAATTAGTATATAAATATAATTAAAAACAGGATTATTTCGGGTTAGACACGTAGCTTAGTTGGTAGAGCTGCGTGCACGCGTATGGGAGGTCTCAGGTTCGAGTCCTGCCTGGCGCATACATACACACAATAAAACTGGTCAAACAGTCAACGCTTATGGTCAAACGGTCAACGGTCAACGCAAAAGTCAACATATTTTTATATTTTTATTTATTTAATTTAATTTAAAAATCAATTAAAAATACTTAAAAATAATGTTTTTAAAGATAGGAAATAGCCTTAAACTCACAAAAATATATCTAAGAATCCTATTAACATTATTAATAAAATCCACTCATTTACTATATCTTCTATTATTATTTAGGTTAGTTAATCCTCGTTGTTCAATTTTTCCAACTCGTGCGCATCTCATCATCTCCAACCGAACGCACCCAATGTGAGTGAATCTCTACAAATTCCCCGTTTTAATCACGTTTTTTGGGTGTATCATGTGTCTTACCAATTATTATATTTAAATCATTGTGCATACATCATCATGAACAAATGTGTATTCAGCTTGTATCAACTGTTGTGTGGTTATTATTTAGATTTAATTTATTACGTTCAGTACATGCAATTTCATAGGTCGCCGCTCCCCATTACATTATGAGCGTTGAGCAGTTCCCCATTACATTATGAGCGTGAACCTGGCGTGCCAACATACGATCGGCTCCGTTTGATTGAGCCTTGATCGCACAGACATTTATCATTTTCAGTACATACATTTATCATAGGCCGTTCGTTCCCCATTACATTATGAGCGTGAACGTGATGTTGCCAACATATACAGTTTCATTCATGTTATACATTCATGCAAGTTCATATGTTATTGTATGTTATTGTATGTTATAGTTTGTGATTGTTATTGCTATTGTTGGATTATTTACATTTGCTCGCATATGACTAGTGCACAATTTTTCCTTGATAAAAATAACAAGAAATCAATAATAAATGTTTAACTAACAAGGTTCACTCGCCAACTTATGTTGACCCCAAAAAACCTCCATTTTTACACATGATACAGGTGAACCAGCTGCAGCAAGAAACACATAGGATTGGCCTAGAAGAATAACTGGTTTAGAGCTTGGATTGTTTAGTTGGTTATTTTTCTTTGTATTTGTATGGACATGTTTGGATTATTGAGAATGTAACTTTGACTTTAATAAATATGAAACATATTAGTAAATATCATGAGTTTTGGTGATAACCCAATTATGCCCCGACTCTTATTCCGCTGCGGGTCGGGGTGTGACAGGAAATGTCTTTGCGCTAGGAGGCTTAAGGATAGACGCCTCTGCGCTAAACAGAATAGCGTAGAGGCCCAAGCCTATATAAACCAGCACTTTGTTGTTTAATTTAACGGTTCTTTCCATATTATACACATGGGGTGTTGTCAGATTTAGTCCAAACCGGTTTATTTACATCGTGTGTTGTTCAATTACATCTCTCTGTGTTCATTATGGATTCCGCACATAGTGTTTCACGTATGGTTGTTTCGTGTTCTCGACCAATTCCATCTAGTGGTTTTACAGAAGATTCACCGACTTTCAGACCTATAAAAATCGAATTCAAATTCTAAACCATAATCGGTATATCGGGTTAACTCAAATCCACTTTACCTCTATCAGAATACCGAACCAGTTAATATAGGTCAAGTTCAGGTCATTACTTGTGCGAGTTAAATTTAGTCGGGTAACAATTTAATCAACCTCATATATTTAATTCGAGTCGGGTTTGGGTTCTAAAAAACTCCACCCACTCATACGTAAAAGATAACTTCCAAAACTCAAAAGCTTAATGATAAAACCGATAAACAAAACGACGTCGTACTCATATCCATATAGATAAGATTTGTCTTTTCTCTCACCCCACCCCCGCCTCGTCACCATCACCCCTCTCCAGGCTGCAACCAACCACTGCCCTCATCTCACCCGTTATATTAAATATACAAACACACACATAATATAATATTATTTATATAATTTTCAACCATCCCACTTGGCTGACCCAACAAAAATATCTCTCCCGTTATTCCCAAAAGCAACCGACTTTAGGAACTCTGGGCCCCTTCTCTATCTGTTTCTTGATAATCTTTTTATTATTATAACTTCACCGGCATAATAATATTAAGCTTTGGCTTCCGGGATCTTTATATAAACTAATCACCCGTTGGTTACCATATGTGGCGGTGCGATTGAATTGAGTTGCTGTTTTGATGTGAATTTGAGTTGGGTTTTTTTATCTTGGATATGGCTCGTTCGATGGCGGCTGCTAGTTCTGCTATGGATTTGCCGATCATGCACGATAGTGACCGATATGATTTGGTTAAAGATATCGGGTCGGGTAATTTTGGAGTTGCTAGACTTATGAGAGATAAACAGACTAAAGAGCTTGTTGCTGTTAAGTATATTGAAAGAGGTGAAAAGGTCAGTTTGTTGGTGATGAATGATGTTCTTGAATCTGAGATAATAATAATAATATTAACAATTTTTTTTTGTGGGTTAGATAGATGAATATGGTAGTTGGGGTTGAAGGGATTTGATTGATCGGATCAATATCTGTTTTGGGTGTTGTTGTTCAAACTTTGCAATTCTGGGAAGTTCTGTTTTTTTCTATTTATGGATCTTTGACTTTTATAGTCAATTTTAAATTTTATCCATGTTAAATTTAAAAAAAAGGAATATAGGGCAAAATTAAATGATGAAATTTGGGATTTGTTGAATTTCTGAAATTAAAACATTTTTTGTCAGAGTTTAGTTCTTGTGAAAATTTTGTGAAAATCTTGGACATGAGTTTCTGTTTTAGGGTTTATGTTAATATTGAGAAATTTTAATTAGGGTTTTTTGGATTATTGTTTAATGAGGTGAGATTTGGTTACAGATAGATGAGAATGTTCAAAGAGAAATCATTAATCACAGGTCTTTAAGGCATCCTAACATAGTTAGGTTCAGAGAGGTAAAGCTCCTTTAGTTTTTTTTTCTTGAATATTATCTTTAATGCTAATTAGGCTGCAAATTAGTAAATTACTTGATGTTCTTGTCTTTTTAACACTTTACAGCTCATCTTGACACCAACCCATTTGGCCATTGTGATGGAATATGCCTCCGGTGGGGAACTGTTTGATCGAATTTGCAACGCTGGCCGTTTCAATGAGGATGAGGTTGTTGTTTTGTCAATATCATAAAGTGTTAGTTGCAGTTGTTTCTTTCTTTCTTTCTTGCGAATGCTTATTTTTGTCGATTCTTCCAGGCCCGATTCTTCTTTCAACAACTAATTTCTGGAGTCAGCTATTGTCACTCTATGGTATCTGAGACTTCTATATCCCAATATTTCTCTTTTTTTCATGTTTTTTGTGAGTTATTTTTAGCTGGATTATTATTTTTTTTGTTTTTGTTTTTCATGATTAAAGCAAGTTTGTCACCGTGATTTGAAGCTAGAGAACACGTTGTTGGACGGAAGTCCTGCTCCTCGTTTGAAGATTTGTGATTTTGGATATTCCAAGGTAGTTTTCTTTATAATTTACATTATAACATTATTGGTCAAAGTTCATATAGGTTTACCTTTCTCTATGTTGCATTGCAGTCTTCAGTGCTGCATTCACAGCCAAAGTCTACGGTTGGTACACCAGCATACATAGCTCCTGAAGTGTTGCTTAGGCAAGAGTATGATGGAAAGGTCGGGTCGCTTACCTACACATTCTTATTTGTTTCTTGATCCATATAAGATGTTGGGTCAAACTTTTAATTTCTTGAAGTGTGTGGTCAACTAAATTTCACTCATAACTTTTATTCCTCCTTTTTGTTTCAGATTGCAGATGTGTGGTCGTGTGGTGTGACATTATATGTCATGCTTGTCGGTGGCTACCCTTTTGAAGACCCTAACGAACCAAAAGATTTTCGGAAGACAATTCATGTATGGTGTAAACATATTCACATAATGCTAAAATATGTAATATTAAATTATTAATATAGTTGTGATCTACAGAGAATTCTTCATGTCCAGTATTCGATTCCAGAAAACATCCAGATATCCCCGGAATGTCGGCACCTCATCTCGAGAATATTTGTTGGAGACCCTGCACAGGTTAGTCACGTAAAAAGCTCTCATTTTTATCAACCAGTACTATGTGCTAAAGATGTTGTACATTTCAACAGAGAATCACAATGGCAGAGATAAAGCAACACGAGTGGTTTCTAAAGAACCTCCCTGCTAATCTCATGGATGAAGATAAGATGATGAACAGCCAGTTCGAAGAGCCGGATCAACCGATGCAGAGTGTGGGATGTCATCATGCAGATAATATCCGAAGCCACTATTCCACCCGCTGGTCTTTACGATCTTGACATGATGGATGATGATCTGGATGATTTTGACTCTGACCCTGATGAACTTGATATCGATAGTAGCGGCGAGATCATATATGCCATATGATGGTCCGGTATCTATATACAAGAAGTTGTAGAATCATATGTGGGTTGTGGTTAGATGTCGAGATGGCAGTCGGGTTGTGGTTTTTGTATCAGGTCAGGTCTTCTTTTTTCATGAACGGTGTTGCCAAATCTAGGGATTTCTATAGCGGTTTGGTCTTTGATCTGTCGTGGAAAATGGGTCTGGCCTTTTTTGTATCACTACGGGAGTTGGAATTCAATATGTGTACGTATTGTTGTTTCTGGATCTTGTGGACCCCTTTTTTGTGCAACAGAATGCCCATTCTGCAGCTATGTACAATTTTTAAAGTGCATAGGTTGTGATTTAGCCCCAATTTTGATAACTTTTGTTAGGAGATGGGGTTAGAGTATATTCTGCATATAGATATTGGTTTTCGGCATGTTGGATAGATGCAGGGCCGGATCTTAAAAAAGAAATTCAAGCAGTCAAAGTTTAGGGCGTGGGTGTGAATATTTGCAACGGCATGGTACCCAACAAAAAATGCGCGTGTTGGGTCAAGTCCAATCCAAAAATTCATGTCTTTTTGTCGAAGTCTTAACCTTGTTGAACCATGGGGTTTGGGTCAACCTTGTTGTTTAAGGAATTATTATTCATGGTTAAAAGCTTCTGTATGTAAATTTAAGTAAAGATTACACTTTGTTCGCTTTGGAAGGCAAAGTGTGCCTGTCACAATATGGCTCTCTACGTGAGGTATCCGAAGATTTCTGGGTTGACCCGGTCAAGGTCAACTTTTATATCATAATTGTTATTATATTTTAATGTTCAATGGTCCTTAAAACGTGAAGACTAAAGCAAGAAAACAGGTGTATTACGTTGTTCTATGGTCAACATGAGGAATTGCTGGAAAATTTCATTTGTGTTTCTGTTTGGGGTGGGGTGGCTGGAATATTTGGAAGGTTATTTAATACTTGTGAGGTTAGAGTTTAATATAGCTGGTAGAATATTTGATGATAGTTCTTTGATGTTGGCTTTTAAGGTTTTATTATTATTAGAAATTTAGTTTGGTACAACTGTACATGTGAAAAACCACAATCAAGATTCTATTGATAACAAACTACCAAAATGTGATAAATAACCTACTGACCATTCCAAACGATCCACAGCTGACCCGCTGACCTATTAACTTGTAACCCGCTCACCCGTTGAATAAACAATTAACCCCACTGATTTGGATTTTGAGAGTCCGGCCTCCACTGATTTTTTTTTGTTTAAGCTCCGCTAGTGTGTATAGTTAAACTATCGCAGTCCAAAGCATTCGGCCTATTTCTGACAGAATATTTGTACCAATCTGACTATATCCAACCAGTGAGAAGCGTAGTGAACCATTAATGTCAAAAACAGAAAGGTGACAAATGTGCAAAGTGCGTCATCAAAACTTACTATTATGTTTATAGCCCAAGATAGCAACGGGTGCTTGTAAGCCTCACTGTTTCCATCGACTACGGGTGCTTGTAAACTCATTTTTAGTAAGAGACTCAACCAAAAGATAAACATTTTATTGTTATCATTTTCAAAATAATATTCCATATAACTATAAATAGAAGAAGGATTACAACGCCATGCTGTAGCTGGCCTTGGTCAATTTATTTTCAAATTTTTTTCTTTTAGTAAGTTTTTTTTTTTTATTTTTTATTTTATTCTTTACCCTTCAATATTAAGTATTAACACTTACAATCATTCAGTTGTCTAAAAACTTTAAAATCATTTTTTACGTGCTTATATTTATGCGTGCGTCAGTATAAATTCAAGTTGATTACGTTTCTTTGAAAATGGGTAGACTCAGATATAATATATATTTTTTTGTTTTTTTTTATGTTTTCAGTTGATCTACGTTTTGGTATAAATTTTGTTTTACAACAAGTCGGGTCAAATATAATGTGTTTTCATTATACTTTATAAATTCGACTTACTTTATGTTCCGGTTCCACCGCAAAACGCGGTAACATTTAACTTAAAAAGCATATTTTTTACTTATTTTTATGTACCTGTCGGTGTAAGTTCAGGTTGGTGTCGACGTAATTTTTTTTCGCAAATGAGTCGGGCCATATATAATACGTTTCCGTGATTATTTGTATGTACATCTCTCGTTTATCTATGTTTTGATGTATCTTTTGTTCAAAAATGATTCAGATCTTTACTATACATTTACTAGTATAACTACAATTTGAAGTTACGTCTACGGTAACTTCATTGTTTTTTTTCCCTTTTAGTGTCTTTTTTTTCCTTTTACCTTCACCCTTTTTCTTTTAACATTTAGTATTGACAGTATCAACTCTCAACTTTTTGAAGACTTTTATTATTTTTTTATGTACGTGCCAATACAAATTTCAATTGATTCACGTTTTGATGTAACGTTTAGGCTCAAATATAACACGTTTTTGTGTTTATTTTTATGTATGTTTTTAGTTGGTCTACATTTTGTTCTAAATTCGAGTTACTTTATGTTTCGACGCCACCGCAACGCGTCGTACCATTCTTTAATTGAAAAACACAATTTTCTTACGTGTTTATTTTGATATATGTGCCAGTATAAATTCAAGTTGGTTAACGTTTCGACGTAAATTCCTTTTACGAATAAGTCGGGTCAAATATAATACGTTTGCATGCTTATTTTTATATACGTTTTCAGTTGGTCTACGTTTTGACGTAACTTTTGTTCAGAAACGAGTCAGGTAAAAAACAATACGTTTTTATTAGACGGTATAAGTTCGAGTTACTTTACGTTTCGACGCCGCCACAACGTGCGGGGAAATTTGCTAGTTAGCAAACAAATCGACAAATGCCAAGGTCTAGACTGAACAAAACTCAAACCCATCCAGACACAACTGTGATCTAAATATTAATCACACTAGTGCCAACAATCATCATATTTGTTAATCTTCTATTGGTAAGTATAAATAATTAGCCAAGAATTACCATATGATAATATATCTCCACCGATACAGGTTTGAGGTTTGTGTTTGCACTACATATATTCTCCTTCAAACATTATTCATACTTAGGTCTCCCATCAATAGAAGACAACCTGCTTTAACTCGTCCATACCGTACGATCCACTTTTAGGTGAATGAGTGTGATGATGGTATGTCCGATCAAGCTGAGTACCTGGGCGGACTCAGATGTGGTCCAGCCCATTGAGCCTAACCTGACCCACATCCTGATGTGTGCCATGAGTCTGGTCGCATGCAGACGTGGGTTGGCATGCATGAAAATGGATGAAGTACGGGTTATCCTTTCTTTCTTTCTTTCTTTCTTTCTTTCTTTTATTTAGCATAAGTGGTTTAATGGGTTAAGTGGTTTATTTGAGGGTGCGGTGGTATTTCCGTATGCATGATGTAAGGCTATATAAAGCCAAATAGTTATTTGTTTTGAGTTATGAATGAAAATTAGAGAATTATTTGCTTCTTGATAATTTCTTTAGAGCTTGACCCACTCAACCAAGGCCAACCGCTTAGGGCCACTATCTTTTAAGGGGCCTTAATTTAGTTTCTGCAGATATTAGGCACCATATGGTTTCTACTGTGAAGGATTTTATGCAAAAAGAGAATGGACCAACAATGAGTTTACTTATTTTATACTGATATTTTCTTATTTATAAACTTTGCTATTTTTTACTTAGATTTTCTTATTTGTAAACTTTGCTATCATATTGCTTTGATCTGTATGGTTGCTAAATTACTAAATTCATTTATTAATATTCATTACTTGTACTTGGGGATAGAAAAAAAAACCCACATAGTCTATACATTGATTACTCCTTACTAATAATTTTTATGTCAAATAGAAATCGAAAGTGCGAACCAAATTCTTTGTTGACAAAGGGCCGCGAATTCTTACTTCGCTTTGGGCCTCCAAAATGATTGGGAGCCGGCCCTGCACCCAACGGGTTATTTATAAATCCAATTAGTACATATAACACATCCCCTCCTATGTAAGGAGGCTTACTATTAGAGCATTAAGTGAGTAGTTGGATTTTAGTTTTATTTCTATTGCATTGGCTTGATCACAGTTATATTTGTTTTGTAACAGCTTATGAAGGCTCATATTTTCCTCTAAATAGAAGGCCGAAATTGTACTTGATATCATTCTAGTCATTACATTTCACACACGCCTGTGTTTCACTTTTTGTAGCGTACGGAAGATTTGGAGATTGATCTGCATTTAATCACGGATGTGGTTTTGGAGATTGATCTGCATTTAATCACGGATGTGGTTTTGGCTCGGTCTTTCAGCACTAATTATGTGCCTACTACTACTACTACTACTACTACTACTACTACTACTCAGATGGCTGATATTTTCTCCATTTTAGCAATTTCGTATGCCCGGGAGATAGGGCGTAAGTTCTGGGCATTCTCCATATACAAGTCTCAGCTGAGTCTAAATACAAGTAGTTTAACTATAGTTCATGATCATTTGGTCCAGGGAGAACAGGAATGAAACGTAAAACAGGTTTTAAAGTTGTGCCCTTCAAGATGTTATCATCTAAGAAACTCAAAAAAAAACCCTCAAATCATCACCAAAGTTAAACTTTTACATAGCAACCTCGAATATAAGGTTTAGTAGGTTAAGCTGACAGAAGTGGTTTACATATGTCACACAGACGTTTCCACATGCAGAGGTTAGCACACACTTACAAGTCTACATACGACACAAAACATAATCGAAATAACCTACATATAAAGGTAGACATAATTTCAACACTACCAATACTAACACTTAAACTGAGGTCTACGGCTTTGTGGCCCGCTCTGGACGAAGGAGACAGTGAAGCGCAGACCATCAGTATCCAGGACCATTAGAGCTACTACCCCGCTATTTTCATGAAGTTTGCGAGTCGGTCATCTTCAACGACATTTATCTTAGTATCATGTAGAACACTTTCATAATAACACCATAAATACGATGTCTCTTCGTCGCATATCACATCTTCTAACAAAGACAATTTGGTCACAGACGGCGGCAACTCTTCTAGTCCATGACAACCACTCATCTTAAACACTCTCAGTCCTTTTAGCTCCCCAATCTGATCAGGCAGCGAGTTTATACTCAAACAATCAGATATATCAAGATATATCAAATTACAAAGGTTCCCGATCGACTCAGGTAATTTGGCCAATCGTCTACAAGAATGAACCCTCAGTATTTCCAGATTTAACAGACTCCCGAGTCCTTTAGGAAGAGTATCAAGCTCATGGCAGTTAATGATGCTGAGTTTCGCAAGATGAACAAGATAACATATGCTAGCAGGCGCTTGCTTCAAATCATAACAACCGTCGATTTCAAGCTCCGTGAGGTTCGGTGGCATAGGTGAAGAGTCAACGGAACCACTATCTAACGCATTAGCCATCTCAAATTCCATGAGGTTCGGTGACATTGAAGGGGAGTCAATGGTACAGCTCTCTAATGCATTACCAATCTCACATATGATAAAGGAAAGCTTCTGCAAGTTCTTCAATTCATAAATGGACTGAATTGAGGGGGAAAGCGAGACGTGTTCAAGTCTCAGTCTTTTTAAGTTGGATAGGTGACTAATCGAAGTAAGTTCATGCAACTCGGAAGGATAAATCCCGTAGCTTGTGACGTTTAAAGCCTTCAATTCGTTCATTGTTTTTATAAAGTGGGGCAGTGCGTACTTTTTACCTTGCGTGTTTAATACCAAAACATCAACTTTTGGTGCTTTTAGATCATACCAAGCAGACGAGAATGTTTCATCTGCAGACAAAAATTTCGGTACAGTTACTAAAACAATACTCGCAGTTTCGCAACGGTTATATTCATGATCCGGATAAATAAATGAAACCTGTTGTAATAGATAGGAGACGAGCAGAGATTGGTTGTGTTAGTTCAATCCACCATGCAGGTATGTTGTTCCCATGGATTTCTATCAGCAATCGTTTTTCTTTGTGGTATTGGATCTTGGCTACTCAGATGTATGGCTAAATCTCTTAGTAAATCATGTTGTGTGACATAGTGCTCGTTACAGTACCCTTCAAGTTCACTAGCATCTTTGCTGAAATAAAATGATAATACAGTTGATAAATGGAGAAAAAAAAACCAATAATTAAATTATTATTTATATGATAACAATTTCTAACCTTGCAACAATAAGATTCAAAAGATTTCTTGATGAAAGCTCAAGATGACATTCAATGGTATACATTCCTTCTTTGTCGAGATTATATAACTCGATCCACAAATCCATAAGAGCAGAAGCTGCAATCTTTTCGTCTTCAGGAAATGAACCCATATCAAGGAAACATTCATGAGCTATTGGCAATTGAAACGTATAATTGTAATTAGGTTTTCTTATTGAATAATGAAGAATACAAGGCCCTATATATAGATAAACTAATTACAACTTGGTACCCTTAATAATAATAAACTTGTCTAATTTAAATAACTTAGTCTAACATCCCCCCGCAAGTTGAGGGCGGGGAACGACCTGCAACTTGGACCGTAGAAACTCAAATCTTTGTGAAGGTAGAGCCTTTGTAAACACATCAACAATTTGATCATTAGTGGAGATGAACTTGACATTCAGCTTCCCTTGAGTAACTTGTTCACGAACAAAGTGATAGTCTATTTCAACATGTTTTGTACGAGCATGAAACACTGGATTAGCAGAGAGATAGGTTGCACCAAGATTATCACACCAAAGCGTTGGTGCCTTGCTAACCAGACCGAGCTCATGAAGAAGAGATTTCAGCCAAATCAGTTCTGCTACAGTATCAGCAATAGCCTTATATTCAGATTCTGTTGAAGATCGAGAGACAGTTCGTTGTTTTCGAGCAGACCACGAAATAAGATTAGAACCCAGATAGACAGCATATCCCCCCGTGGAACGACGATCGATAGGGCAACCAGCCCAATCAGAATCCGAGAACGCCCGAAGACTAGTGGCCCAATGATAGTCAGAAAAGGCTTGTAGCGTAGACCCCGTGTTGTGACGAAATAAGAGACCCAAATCAGCCGTGCCCTTCAAGTAACGCAGAATACGTTTCACCCCAGCCCAATGATTCTCGGTAGGAGCATGCATGAATTGACAAACCTTATTAACTGTAAAAGCAATGTCCGGACGAGTTAAAGTTGCATATTGAAGAGCACCGACCGTTTGCCTGTATCTAGAAGGATCATCAAGTAACGGACTATCATCAGGTAAGAAAATCTGAGAAGTACTCATAGGGGACGACACAGGTTTGCAGTCTGCAAGGCCTGCACGATGAAGAATATCAAGAATGTATTTTCGTTGAGATAGGACCAGATCCGAACCATGATGCACCACTTCAATGCCCAAAAAATAATGTAATGGACCCAGATCTTTAATTGCAAACATAGAGCTCAAGCGGTCAATAACAGCAGTAACAAGCCCCAGGGTGATTGCCTGTGATGATAATATCATCTACATAGACAAGAAGGTAAACCAAAGTACCATTGTTGTTAAGAATAAACAGGGACGGGTCAGTTTTGGACCCGTGAAAACCCAATTGGTAAAGAGCCGTTGATAATTTAGTAAACCAAGCACGAGGAGCTTGCTTGAGACCATATAAAGATTTGTGTAATAAGCACACATGATCTGGCCTAGTTGGGTCAACAAAACCAGGAGGTTGTCTCATATAGACTGTCTCCTGAAGATCACCATGCAGAAAGGCATTCTGAACATCTAATTGTCTGAGAATCCACTTGTTGGTGACAGCTAGGGATAAAATAGTCCGAACCGTAGCAGGTTTGATTACTGGGCTGAAAGTCTCATGATAGTCAACTCCATGTTGCTGGTGAAAACCTTTAGCAACAAGTCGTGCCTTGTACCTGCTGATGTTCCCACTTGCATCTGTTTTTAACCTGTAAACCCACTTGCAATCAACCAAGTTAGTATGAGGGGCAGGGGGAACTAACGTCCATGTCCCATTCCTATGTAGCGCATCCAACTCTTCAGCCATGGCTTGGCGCCATTCTAAAGACTTATTAGCAACGGTAAAGGAGGTGGGCTCAGCGGGTAAGGTAGGGGTAGTGGTGGCAGTATAGGCAGCGGGATTATAACGAGTGGGTGGCTTGGGGTTTGGAACGAAGGTTGGATGGGCGAGGTCTAGGTGCTTGGGTGGGTTCTGTGGGTTCGGTGGAGGGTTCGGGTGGGTCTGATTGGGTAGGTTCGGGAGGTGCAGGAGTGGGAGGTATAGGAGGAGTATCGGTTTGTAGTTGTGGGTCTGATTGGGTAGGTTCGGGAGGTGCAGGAGTGGGAGGTATAGGAGGAGTAGGTGGTGTGGGTGCAGCTGGAAAACCGGGTGGTAGGTCAGGAAATATTGAGACGGGTGGGGAAGGTTGTGGTGGTGTTTGGGTAGGTACAGGTTTGTTATATGGAAAGAATGTTCATTAAAGCGAACATGTCGGGCAATGTATATTCGTTCGGTGGATGGGTCCAGGCATCGATAGCCATGATGAACAGGGCTGTAGCCAAGAAAGACGCAAGGAGTGGATCGAAATTCAATTTTGTGACGGTTATATGGACGAAGATAAGGAAAGCATTGGCATCCAAAAACACGAAGAAAAGAGTAGTCGGGTTTTCGTTGAAATACATGTTCATATGGAGATTTGTTAGAGGAGACACGAGAGGGAAGTTGGTTGATTAAGTAAACGGCTGTCTCAAAAGCAAATTGCCAGAAACGTTGGGGAAGACTGGATTGTGCAAGAAGTGTAAGTCCGGTTTCCACAACGTGCCGATGACGACGCTCGACCATCCCATTTTGCTCACTTGTGTGAGGACAAGAGCGGCGATGAATGATACCATGACTGGTACAAAAGGATGTAATCGTACGAAACTCTCCCCCCCAATCAGATTGAATGCATTTAAGTTTGGTGTTAAATTGTCGTTCTACTAGTTTAATAAAGTTGGTTAGCACATTGTAAACATCTGATTTTTGAGCTAGGGGATAAAACCACATGTATCTAGAGTGGTGATCTACACATAACAAAAAGAAACGATAACCATCAACAGACAAATCGGGCGACGGCCCCAAACATCACAATAAACAAGATCTAACAAATTTTTGCTACGAAAAGATGAGTCTGATAAAGATAATTTTGACGACTTGCCTAGTTGACAAGAAGTACATAATGTATTTGAAAACTTGTCAGTAATAGGTAAAGAACAATGAGAGATAATTGAACGAAAAACTTGAGCATGAGGATGTCCTAAACGTTGATGCCAAATGCTAGAAGAAGCTTTGACAGCCGTGAAAGCGACTTTAGGGATAGACTGGAGCTGAGGAAGACGAATGGAGTACAAACCCTGTTCACTGGGACCCGTTAGGAGGATTGTGCGTGTAGACTCGTCCTTCACAACAAAATAAGACGAGTGAAATTCAAAGAAAACATCATTATCCACACAAAATTTTTGAACGGACAAAAGGTTTTGTTTAAGGTCAGGAACGTGAAGTATATTAGATAATTTAAAGGTTTTGTTAGGCGAGTAAATAGTTGAGGAGCCAATATGAAAGATAGGTAGTGGGTTACCGTCACCAATAAGTAAAGAATCATTACCAAAGTAGGCCTCCGAGTTGTCAATGCTAGATAAGTCTGGAGTGGCATGTCCATTGCATCCGGTGTCAGGCTTCCAAGTGAATCCTGATTGGGAGGCAACATCAGAGTGAGCAGCAAAGTTGGCTTGTGGTGCTGCACGAGATTGGTTCAGTTGATTTGGACATTGAGATGGGAGATGACCAATGCCACAACGGATACAGTGGCCATAGACTGTGTTCTGTGTTGACGCCCAAGAGAATTGACGAGTGCTAGTGTTGTCCTGATTGCGGTTATTTTGGCCACCACGAGAGTTACCACGGGAAGAACCACGAGAGCCACTGTTGCCTCTGTTGTTGTTAAAGGAGCGAGACCCAAAGTAAGCTTGTGGTTGTGAAGAAGATGCAGGATGAAGTTGATATCCCAACTGAGAAGCCATGAGTTGAAGATTGTGAAGTTGTTGTCGTAGGGAATCAATATTTGGCTGTGGAGGAGTTGGGACAGCAGCTGTAAGAGGCTGTTGTGAGGTTGTGGCAGCCGCAAATAAGGCGTGTGGCGCCTGCTGATGGGTGGCCAAGATCTTTGTGATCATGTAGTCATGATCACTTAGTAACCCGTGTAGTTCAGTAAAAGTAACAGGAGGGGAACGAGCCAATAAGTTGGCTTTGAGGCCATTATATTCGTCACGAAGGCCGGTAACAGTTAACATGACCAGATCTTTTTCCTTCATCGGTTCTCCTATGTTGGCAAGGGCATGTAGCATACTCTTGAGCCCGGGCCAAATAGTTAGCCGGTTTTTCATCACCCTTCATGGTGATACGCAGCAGTTGGCTTTTGAGAGTAAATTCATGAGAGGAAGAAACGGGTGCATAAGCGCGTTCAAGTGATAACCATACCTCACGAGAAGTGTGTCCTTGAACATGCTGAAAAGATTCCTCAGAAACTGTGTTGGCAATAAGCATACGGACATGAGCATCATTGGCAAGCCATGGAGCGTAACTCGGGTTGACAGTGGTGGTTGTTCCAGTTGTAACATCCTTTAATGGGCAAGGGATGGTACCATTCACATAACCGAGTAGGTTATGAGAGGCAAGGAAAGGTTCGACTATTTGTTTCCAATAGCCATAGTTTGTAGGTTTTAGGTTGAAAGCAAACTTGTGAGAGTTATGGATAGCTTTTTCCTGATTTGTAAAGATTGTGATGGCAGCCATAATAATCGGCTGTTAGGGTTGATAGCTGCAGCAGGATAGCACAGTATTGGTAATCGGCTGTTGGTTTGGTGATCGGCTTGTGGCGGCTGTTAGGTTTAGTAATCGGCTGTTTGCGGCTGTTAGGGTTGATAGCTGCAGCAGGATGGCACAGGATTGATAATCGGCTGTTGGTTTGGTGATCGACTGTGGATGTTAGAATCCACAGGATTGGTGATTAGCTGTTTGCGGCAGATTTAGGGCAGAAGGAGGCTGCGGCAGATTTAGGGTAGAAGAAGGAGGTTGCGGCAAATTTAGGGTAGAAGAAGGCTGCGGCTGCTTTAGGGTTTAGGGAATCCCGGAGCGTATAAGCTCTGATACCAAATTGAAACGTATAATTGTAATTAGGTTTTCTTATTGAATAATGAAGAATACAAGGCCCTATATATAGATAAACTAATTACAACTTGGTACCCTTAATAATAATAAACTTGTCTAATTTAAATAACTTAGTCTAACATTGGCAAAGATTCAACAAGTGCATCAACACTGGCCCGAAGACGAAGCAATAACTCGCTGTTTGACTCAAATATAGATTGACCTCCAGACCATTTTTTCAAAGTTGTTCTCCACTCGACCTCCCTTGACCGCGTAGTGATGCACCAACCGCTTTGAGGGCCAATGGAAATCCCTTGCAGCTCTTAACCATCTATAAAGGAAACCACAACCAAACTTCATTAGTGATACATAATTATGTAATATGCAGAAAGATATAGTCATGGTTGCAGAAGTCGCTAGGAGCTCCCAAGTCGGTAGATTGGGGAGTTACGAGTACTTGACCTAGGCAGAGAGTACTCGAGGAGTACTCGAACATATTAACTTATAAAGAAATCAGTTTCGGGAAATTATATTTGTGTCAAATATCATAAGTTTACTAATATTTATAACAAAAATACGTAAATATCAATACAAATAATACCACATGTTCAATTAGTAAAGTATTTCAAAAGTTGATATTCATTCCTTGGAAAATGATATTCATTCTTTAATATGATAGACACAAAGATTATGTTTATTTTTTTAAGTCACTCTCGGCCCGAGTTGACCAATTAGATCTGATTCTGGCCGAGGTTGACCGCATTTGATCGATTCTAAGTAACTAGGTGGAGTTGAAGAAAATCGCCTCGGCAGCCTACGTTGTAGTGATTACTCGACATGCGAGACCTTGTTTTACAACATTGGATATAGTCAAGAAAGTGGAATTAAAAACTCTACCTTGATTATAAGATCTTCAGGCACATTAATATGATCCCCATCACAGGGAAACGCTGAATGGTAAATTAGGGTTCTTGCATCTTCATCGTTTAACAAGCCCAATTTATATGTCGAACCAACACTAAACAAGGACCTTGATGTGACCAAGATTTTGTATCCCGGGATAGGGAATATAAGGGCCTGAATAATCGATTGAGATTCAGTCCACACGTCATCTAGAACCAGCAATATCTTCTCCGATCCCATTTGACTTATCATGTTCTCTAGTTGGTTCTTTGCATCCTCATCAGATTGAAACTCACAATTTTTTACATGAAGATGATGCGCAAATATTTTCTGGACGATAGTCTTAAGGGAAGTTGTCCTAGAAACCGTAATGTAAAATATATTGTCCCCAAAATGCCTGTACAAATACCAGCAGGCTCGATGGCCGACATGAAATATACGTAACCATCTATATACAACACTATAACTAAAGCCAGTTAAATGTTAAAGTGCTGTCATATATAATAAACAAAAGTTCATACCTTTAATTTCATTATCATGACAAAGCATCTTTGCTAGTGTAGTCTTACCACAACCTCCTGGAGCCGAGACGGTGAGCACCTGGTTAGTGTCATTGAGCAGAATGTGTTTCAATTCTTGAAGATGAGCATCCAAGCCAACAATGAAATCCGGGAGCTCAGGAACACCGGAAGAGCTTGAAAATCCACCTGCCCGATTAGTAACCTTGAAAAGTACTCGATCCATTTTATCGCTTAAATCATAAACCTCCTTCAAAGTCCTCAAACTAATACTCATATTATCCAGCGATTCAACCCGAAAGAACCTCAATAGCTCATGGTCCAACTGAATCAACTTATTAGCATGATCAAACTTCTCATACACATTCCAACACTTGATCAGTGAGCACTCCAGAACCAGTTTCTTACCATTCCCCAAATAATTTATGAACATTTCGGTCTCCGGTTCTCTGGTAACATGCAACGGCCGCTTTCGTGCAATATTGGGCGGATGTTTCTTAAAGTTTTGTCAAGGCGTTTGAGTAAAGTTGTAAATTTGGGTGTTCTCTTGATTTCTGATGCTACTGCTTCCATTAATTCTATGACTCCTGTTTCTAATGCCATATCATGTGCACTTTTTACATCCATCTGTTTAAAGATAGAACCACAACTAATTTATTTATATATACACAAATAAAACCCTAAAAATCAAGTATCGACTTAAAACTCAAATTCAGTTTGTATAAGGGCAATAAGTTTATATGAGGATTGAACATTATCCACAGAAATGAAATAATACCATGGATGTTGGGAAATTGTTGATTGCTTTTTCACGTATGGATGGTGATGGGCGTGCAAAAGCAAAACATCCATCGCGTTGCTGCTAAGTAACAACAGTATTTTTCTTACCTATGGATGAAGTTGACTCCTGCTGTGGAGGAACCCATGAAGTCTTCTTTTGCTTTTACCTCCATATATATATATATATATATATGCAGTTGGGATAACACGTTTTTAAAACCACGTAAGGAAATGAGTTCTGAACCTCTAAGAGCAATTTATAATTACTTAACCGGGGTTTCAGTCAATGCAAATGTCTAACCAATTTAGATTAGAGGTCTTTAACATTTAGACTCGGTATAAGTGCTTAACCATTCAGATGCAAATGTCTGAACCATTCAGACATCTGGTCGCGAAACAAACAGTCTGAACTAATAAGTGTTGAACCATTAAAAGTCTCATTAAGAGCTAAACAAACAACCTGAGTTCTATATATTGTATGGAGTGATTCTGAGAGGAAAAATGTCACTATTCATCAATAGATTTGGTAAAACATTGTTCACCTTTTTCAATTTTTAAATATCCTTTTAAAGTAGTTGCGAGTAGTGAAGAGAGAAAATCTAATCATAAAAGTATAAAAAATATTACCTAATAAAAATTAGGAAAAAATATAGTAATTTTTGGTATAGTTATAGAAATAAAGAGATAAAAATCAATTTTAAATCTTACACATTGTATTATTTTTTATGTTTAAATGGGCATATTAAATCCTAAATTCATATAAGTAATTCTGATGTTTGAGAGTTACTAGATGTTTAATATACTATTAAATTTTTTTTTTTATACATTATTTCAGAATCACTAAGTCAAAAGTGTGACATAAATATTTGAAATACAAGATCGTCCTGAGTGTGTGCTGGCTGGGTGTCGGCTCAGAGCCAAAAACGTAAATGACCCATAAAAAAATTTCAAATATTTTTTATATACATTATATATATATATATATATATATAATTAAAACCCAATACTTGTAACAAATCACTGAAGGTCCAGGATCTGGCGGTTCTAGACGGAAGTTTGAGCATAATATCACTAATTCGGTAGAATGTTATTAAGAAAGGAGTAGAAACAGAATCAGCGGAAGCCTCATTCATTCATACCGAAAGAGTATACATCTTGTCAAGCTGGCGAAATTCAACGTTTCCCCTTTGGGAACTCCAAAGCTTACAAAATAATAAACACAGGACACTATTTATAGAGACGTTTTACCCTCATGCAAGTGAGGAAATTACCTTTGTGCGAAGGTAGCTTACCTTCGTACGAAGATAACTATTACCTTCGTGCGAAGTGAGCTATCACTTCGTACGAAGTGACACTACAAAATCGTTCTCGTTCGCTTTTGGGTCGTGTGTTCGTATCTATTCTATACAATATTTAACACACACTCTATCTTGCCTATTCGTAAGTGACGAACACAAAGTGTATCAACAATCACCAACTGTAGTCCAGCGGTAGGCTGCACCTTACAAGTTTCTTGTGCACCTTACAAGTTTCTTGTGTTAAGTTCGAAACTTGTTGTTAAAGTTTTTTAGAATTTTAATCTCATTCTATTTAATGCTGCAATGCATCTACAACCTAGAATTTTAGTGCTCATTCTATTTAATGTTGCAAGGTATCCACAACCCTCTCATACTGCACACAAAAGATTTCTTTTTCTGTTGTTTTACTTAAGTTTTATTTTTATTTTCTGTAGATAATCAAATTCTTTTATTGTTTTAATATTAATAATTATTAATTATAAACACATTTTGTTTTTGTGTTAACTTCTAAATTTTTTTTTTACAAATTATTCGACTGACTTGAACCTGTTTGATTTGTTATAGAACCCATAATAGGGTTTGATCGAATTGTTGAGTGACGCAACAACAGCTTTGAATTCTTGTTTTACTAGGGCGGGTAGTGACCGGATCTTTTATCTAGCCAAGGGCCCAAAAAATTTTAAACATTTTCGGAGACGTGTTAAAATATCAGGAACTTTTCTTAAATTTGCAACCACATAAAAACATTAGAAATTTCATGAAATGTATGTGAAGAATGGACTCATATTATTAATGTATTGCATTGCTTCTTCACATGTCTTTCTTTGCATGGTTTTTAGCTTGTGATTTCTTCGAAATTGCATTGTATAACAACATATCTACTAGAACATGACATATAATGAATAAGTATATCTTTCCACGTGGTATTTCTTACTTGCATTTACGGGATTCATCATAATTTCGCCAAGTACATCATACCTAACTAAAAACATGCAATCTTATTTCATCTTGGGTGTATTTTCCACGCGTTGTATCTCACATTTACTTAGGTATGTTGTTGTCATTAGACCTATTCACTGGAGTATGAAATTGGAAGGACATGTCTTAATCTAGAAATTTATCGTTGAATGTTTTCCTTTTAACATTGCGTAAAATATCTTAGAACATCTATATCCATTTGGATAGAAAAACCGCAATAAGAAATTAACACCTATAACATAAGTCCCAATCCCATAAAATAAACCCCAGCTGACTACACATACAACTTGGAACAGAAAGCCCAAACTCCCAGTCCAAGTACACAAGCTCGAGTATGAATAGGAAACACAAGAGTCACAACTCTCAGGTGTATCAAACAAAAAGTAAGCGTCAGGGCCTTTGACCATCACTCAACTATGAGTTGTGCCCCTACAACAACAAGTCACTACACGACAAGTCTAAAGACTAACCCCAAGACACAGAATCGACAAGATAATGGCTAAGCTATTTAGAACACGCAACCTAAGTCAACATACCAAATAATTCTCATTAATAACAATAAAACCCTTTGCACAATAAGATTGGATTTTCCTTACCATAGGGGATTCAAGCTTGATGGTTGTGGTCCACGTGTGTGAGAGGTAGTAAAAATTCTATTCATATACATATAGAAAGGCGATGATGTAGGTTTTTCGAATGTTTGGGATTTCCCTAGATGGGCTTTTGAATCATGTGTATCACTTTTAGATTGAAGTAATTTGGCAGTGCTATAAAATCTTTAATCAAATAAGATAAATTCTCAAAAAGAGTATATCTTTTTCGTGAATTTTGAAAGTATGAATTCGTAACTAAAACTAGACCAGAAAATATCTATTTATATGGGAATGAACCGTCACAAGATTTCAGTTTGTAGTTATATGGTTATAAGTATAACCGCTTTGTTGGTACCAAAGTTCTTTGTACTTTACACCTCCTTACTTGCACTAAGAATATCCAAAAAATAAAGTCACGATATGCCCATAAAGATATCGATACGTGTTTTACATCAATCAAAAGCTATGTTAGTGAATATCTAGTTCGGTTGAAAACGTGGTACCGATATTGTTGGGACGGTATTAGCTCTCGGTTCGTCATGGTACTGATACGATATTGAGTATCGACACTTACTATAGCTTACAAGTTATAAGAGAAAAACATAACATGTTTAATTTTAATTAGAGTAAACTGCCAAAATGGTACCTGAGGTTTGGTCACTTTTGCCACATCAATCCTCAAACCTTTTAAATCTGGGTCCATGTGGTTTCAGTTTTGTTGTAATTTTCATCTAAAATCAAAATCTGCTCAGATTTTCATCTGGCTACCTGTTGAACTATAAAAGAGGTCGCTCTACTGGTGAGCTACCGAGTTGGGGCTTAAGATGAGAAATCTAAATGGGCACACTTTTTCATTCATTATATGACAGATCATGTAATGAAAACCCGTAGATAAGAACTTTAGATATATTAGATTTCCAAATTTTATTGCGTTTATAATGCGTTTGATGTACTTGTTGATTTTTTTTTATGACCAAACCTAAATTAAACCGAAAAAATTTAGTATGTAGCGATGAAGAATCTAACCCTTAAAATTTCTGTACCCATGAAAAACTTTCCTGGATAATGGATAACATGTTTCCAGATGTTTCATCATTAATTGCGTTAGAAACAACATAACCTAAGAAAGTGTCTTCTCATTTTTTCTTGGGTCCCTACTGCGTTTTTGATCACTTTTATTTGTCTGTTGTTGTCGTTGGACACTGGGACCCATCCAATGGAGTGTTCATGTTTTATGTTTATTTAGAGTAATAAAAAAGAAAGAAAGAAAGAAAACACAATCTAATTGCCTTATTGTTTGCTAATATTATTAATGGGTATATTAGGCTTGATTTATTTTAGTTGATACAATTATTTTTCTAGAGTTGACAGCCACTAAAAAAGAGGACGGTGATGGCAGGGGATTTGACCATAGCAACAAGAGAGTAAAAGGTCGAGCTTGTTGAGTTGGTTTTGGAAACAATATATCAAACGAGGCACAATATAATTCACGATTTGGGCCCAACCCAATTCCTCTTTACTTGCTACTCGGCCCAAAACATATCAAAAGAACTCGGTCTCAATGGGTATTCTTCAATACAACACTATTTGCTTTCTCGGTTACACTTTTCTTTATTGTTTCGGTTTGATAAAACTTATATACTTCGGCAATGTTTTCTGAAATTATTTGCTTTAAATTTATTTTTGCTTTGCTTATTACTGTTAGTAGCTAAACATGGGTTGATGAACTAGATGATTGTTTGATTGAATAACTTGTGGTTTTGAGTGAATGTGGTGATTTACAAGTTATAACTTAGAAAACCGATTCTAAATAGTTGTGTATTGGTGTTGATTGGTTTGATAATATATTTGTTGATTCCATTGTTATAAAAACTTAGAAATATATTTAGAGCCGGGAGTCATTTAGGTTGTTAATCTGTCAATCCAGACCTTGAAGGTGAGAAATCTAATTCAAGTTAATAATTATTAAAACCAATTGATTAAAGCATGCAATCTTTTCTAGAAATGAGAAATCTAATCTAGAATTGCTAGTTTATTAGTTGGGCGTTGTTTGACAGTTTGGATAGCCGATCACTCGGATTCACCTGTTTATTTGCGTCTAGAGTTTCCTAAGGTTTCCGTGTTTTTAGTTATTTCTGCTTCATGACTTGAGGGTTTTAGTATATAAATTACTTTATACCTAATAGTTGTAGGACTTGGTGGTCGATAACTCGAGTAAGTCCATCTTAGTAGTTCTTCACGTATCTTACTGTTAGATTCGGTTCATCTTCCGGGGTTTTATCGGGTTAGATCATTCAATACCAGGGTTAGTATTCTATTCATGAGTCTATGAATTCTTGCTTAGGTAACCTATTTTTCTCATACTTGAGAGTTCCAGTACAGTCTCCAGTTGTCTGTGTTTGTTGTCTGTTTGTTCATATGTTTGTTTAATTTATTTTTTTAGTTTAAAAACCATTTTTGCAACAACGAGATTATTATGCTAGGGGTCGATAGAGGTCTAATATCGAAAGTCGCTATTATTGTGTTCACGATTCGATATATACTTGGACATGTTTTACCCTTTCGACTGGTACACTTGTCGGTAGCGTGTGGTTTAGCGGGTTTTTCCAATTTTAAAATTTGTCTGAATTTAAGTAATACATATTTTACACATCAGGAATCCATTAAAATATACCAATGACCTATCCATTTTCTCACCGAAAATCAAATGAGATTACACCACACCGTGTTAGTGTGACACACCTTAGTTATATATTAATTATCAATTGTTATAATAGTTATAATAGATAATAGATGGCACGGGAGGAATTTTAGGGAGCAATCAACTGTTACAATATTTTTTTGAATACAAAATATTATTTAATGCTATGTAAGGGCATATTCGTAATAAAGTTTATTTCTCTATAACCCTTACAGTTGGTGAAGCTATATACAAAATACAAAAGTAAACAACAAAGAAGCTTCACCTATCGTCAACAACCTCCCAATGTCGGGTCTCTGGCCTAATCATTTCACTTGGATAAAATTCCATATTTGTTCGAGGCCGACGATGCTTGATCATACGTTTTCTTTCCCCGTAAAAAAAAAAAGGATTTGATGATGATGATGATGACTCTTGGAAGAATGGTGTATACTCATGGTACGAATGGAAAGCAAAGTTACAATCCAAGCACTTCCAAATTATAGGGGATTCCAATTTTTTTCCGCACTGTCGGCATAACCCATCATTCTGACACCCGAGCAGAACAAGTGACACGGGATGTTGATGAACTTCTAGCCTTGTAACAAGCCCAAACTTGATGTTAATGTACTCATAAACACCTTCAAACTGGACAGAATTTACACCTTGTTCAGACTTAAGTATTAACGGAGCACATGCCGAATGAATGGATTGCGCGCACTCTGCACAATGGTAGAACCACTTTCCAGGATCAAGCTCCTCCTCACAAACTTCACAGAAGTATTGACTTCTGTGATCCTCAACTGGGGAGTAACTCAGCTTCAGCGAGTGCTTGTCCAACTTATGCCTAATTGTTTTAGGTACATGCAAAGCACATCTGCAGTCCAAATAGAAATCACAAGTAGTGCATCTAAAATAAGTCTCACTTTCAGCAATACTCAGACGACATGCCGACATTCCATCTTAGAACGGCTTGATGAAGCACCATCTACTCTTGTAAGTAAGTGATTTGCGTGTGCTTCATGTGTAATTTCTTTAGGCATTAAAGCACAATTAACATCAATGAAGTAAAAGCAATAAAGGCAACAGTACATAAACCCATTGCAAGGCAATCCACAAATTACACATTTGATTCCAGAAAGGAAAGCATGATAGTTTATAAGCGCAAGTGTATGAGGGTGGGCCACATTTCTGATTTGATTAGGTAGCCGGGTGCACCAATCGTGGAGAACGAATTCGCAACTAGCAGCATCATCTGCGCAGCATTTGTAAAAGGGTATTTTTGTAACTGGTCGTGAACACGCATCGCATAATAGTTTAATCCTCCTCATTGGGTCATGAAGAGAGGTGGTTGCATCATTATTTATTAGGGCTATTGGATGTTCATCAGGAATATGCAAAGATACGATGGCTTCTAATATTCTGACAAGAGTCTCCTACAATTTGATGTGATAAGATATGTGATTCATCAGGGGGTGGCAAGTGAAGAAGGTTGGGGTGATCACTATCTTCGAAATTTTGTTTTTGTTTTGTATTTCCTAAGCCTGGTACATTGAGATTGAACAAATTGTAACCACACCAGGTTATTCAACATAATGAAATATAGGCAGGCTACTTTGCGCCATGAGTTGAGATGAAAAAAAGAAAATGTATAAAACTAATTGAAAAAACATGAAATGTGGATATCGAAAATGAGTATGAAGTATAGTTAATAAGAATGATGTAGAAAAAGTTTGCATGACTCGTTTCTCTTTGCAAATGTATATGTACAATCTACACACAATTTAAATGTCTCTAATAGTTTTTTTTGAAAAAAGGTGTATTGTGGTATAAAATATTATCGTAAATTCAATGTTAAATGAAAATTGAAAAAGGAAACAAAATTGAATTTTTTTTGGAGATGTAGCAGTTTACAGGCCACGACATACCTATTATTATTATTATTATTTTATTGTTATTGTTATTGTTATTGTTATTGTTATTGTTATTGTTATTTATTGTTATTGTTATTGTTATTTATTGTTATTGTATTATTATTTATAAAAGATGATAGGCCTCTTGTCACCACAATCTTTAAAATTTGCCCATTTCGAAAAAAAAACATTCATGAAGTCTATGCATACAGACATGTGTTTTAATATACCTGGTAAGACGACGGGCATGGAAGGTTCTATCCTTTGTGTTGCACAATCTGGGTGAACATAGTACATGCATTTGCTACACTTATAAATCAAATGTTCATCTTCTAATTTCACACCACAAATCCTGCATTCGCAATCATATAATTGATCTACAAACGAATATGAAAGGGTGAGCAAGTGACGGTGGCTAAATTGTTGAGTTTGAAGTGATAACTTTATGGGAAGGGAAAGGCAATCGGAATTTATTAAGAAATTAAAACAAGTGGTACATTGATAGAAATGCCCTTCATGTTTTTTCTGACATGCAAAACACTCGCTCAAATTAGGTTTGACACTAACAAGGATTAATGGGTGTGGGTGACTGGGGTGATGGATCGTATGTTGCTCCACAAATGTGGCACAAAGTAGATCAATTCCATAATTGCACGGTGAACAATGATACCAAATGCCAGCTCGATGATATTTGAGACAAGCACCGCATTTCGCATCATTTATTGTTCTTTTAAGAAAAAGAGTATGAGAAGGGTGGCCTTGGAATTTTAAGGTTGATGGTATTTCTTCACAAAATTTATGGAGAGAGTAATAACATGACAACATGCTACACTTGTAGTAATAACGATGGTACCAATCAATTCGTCTGTCACATCGGTTACATATGCACTTGAAGTTTTGTGACTTGATCAAATCAGAGTCCTCGTAATCGTCATCGTCTTCTATGTAATCTCGATGCATCAGTTGCAAATCTACAAACGTTAGTGGATGCTCATGTTGAAGCTCTTCTAGGTTTAGCTCCTTGACATCCATTTCGGTGTTTCTCTCTGTCACTTTTTTATACATGACGTTTGATTATTTCCAAATGTAACATACAAACTAAACATAAAATATAATGAAAATCTTTAACACAGAAATTGGGGTGTAAATTAGTTCAGTCATTCTTAAACTACTAGTGATAGACTTGTTATTCATATAAATATAAAATACTATTCCATATGATATAATGTATGAATTATTATAAACTAGGATTTCCTCATCGCGTTTTGCGCCGGAAAATTCATGGACGAAACGAACGGTAAAATAAGTTTTTAATGCAGTTACATTACATTAAAATATATATTTAAAACAAACTTGTTCTAACTAAAAATGACCGTTTAAAACATCAATTTTAGATAACGTAAAAGTAAGTATATAAATTTTCCTGGTGGGTACTGGATTGGTATGTTTTCTAAAAATATTTTATTGCTAATTTAGTTTGTAAAAAATAACGAACGGAAGTTATAAGAGGAAAAGAAAATTATTGCGTTAAAGGCCTATATTATTTAAAGTGTAAGAGATTAATTTGAAACTTAAAAAAATATATTGGACTATATGTAAAAAGGGTAATAATAACTTTACTAATGTTCAGGGGACACTTAAAAAATTTAGTTGAAATTCAAAGGATAGGAAAGTAAGTTGTTTAAAAAAAACTAAGAAAAGTTGAGAGGACACTAAATAAACTTAGTTAAAATTCAAGGGGTAGGAATGTAAGTTGTTTAAAAAACTAACAAAAGTTAAGAGTACAATTAATAAATTAGTTAAAATATTAACAGGTAGGAATCTAAGTTGTTAAAAAAGTTGAGTGGACACTTAATAAATTAGTTAAAATTTAAAAGGTAGGAATGTAAGTTGTTTTAGAAAAAACTAACAAAAGTTGAGAGGGTAAAAATGAAAAGAACCAAAATCTTGTGGTCAAAACATAAAAATTAAAAGAATTATCGTGAGATGGTTACCAATGCCACTCAAAGAGGAGTTAGTTACAAAAATACCATGAAGAAAGGAAGGTTAAATATGTGAGTGGATGATGTTCTTGTAATTAAAACAAAAAGAGATAATGAGTACATGCATGCATGCGTATATATATTTCTAGAGAGATATTAGGTAAATATGCAAATTTTAGTAGTAGATAGCAAGAACCGCATATCGGCTTATACCTAATGTATTAACGTATGCCTGACTTTAGCGGCAGAGTTGTCCCCGAGAACTCTCAAAAAAATTCGGGCCTCGGGCGAAAAAAGAAATTGGGTCCAAAATTGTGGTTAAGTGGAAATGAATTAAAAAATAAAACTTTGGTGGTGGATCGAAGACTTGGACTTGAGACCTTTACATTATCTTGAGATAGTTTTTCGCTCCACCACCAACACTTTCTAAATAATAAATGGATGCATATATTAAATATACATACAATATATATATATATTATATATATATGGTTCTAAAGAGAACACAAGTGTATTTGTGAACTAAGTAAACAAATCCTGACCATTAATTTACATCATCAAACCGTAAAAAACACTAGTGTATTTTAATCATTAAATCTTGGCCATTAATTTACATTTGTGTATTAATAATCAAGGGTTAAGATTAGTTCACTAGTGTTCACAATCAAGGGGACTGTTCACAAATGAACCTAACCATATATAGGGTGGGTTCTAGAGTGAACACTAGTGGATTTTTGAACTGAGTGAACAAATCATGGCCATTAATTTACATCATCAAATCGTAAAATACACTTGTGTATTGCAATCAAGTGCTATGATTAGTTCATTAATGTTCACAATCAAAAGTGTTGTTCACAAATGAAACTAACCATATAATATATTATAGTAGTTATAGTTGTAAAAAATATTGAAACAATAATGGTGATAAAAACAAGCAAAACAATTATTCGGTTCAAGCTTTTAACATTGTGCAAGCTTGAACTCAAGTTCTTTAACTATAGATTACATGAAACACTAAAAGATAGGGAATAAATAAATGTGTACCTTGGTGGGTAATTTATGGTACTTGTATATAATACTTATGACTTGGATGTGATTATTATTTGGTATATATAATGGGTGAGATCGAACTTTATTTCGAAAAGCAAAGCAAAGAATAAGCATTCTTATTGTTTTGTACTCAAGTAAAGAATTATACTTTTTTTTCTAGATAAAGAATAATGATCTTATTACAATTTGGGTAAAGAATAATATATAACATATTAATTTTTTTGGATTTACTTTGGTCTTAAAATATAATACTTTTGATAATTAAATTCAAATCCTAAAAAAAATCAATTGGGTTTTCACATAAAGAAACCTAGTATCCAAATTTAAATGTATATGATATGTCATCACACATTCAAAACTTGCGTTTCGTATATTTATAATAGAACTTCACAACATAGGCTTTAAAACCGGCTCCACGTAAACCTGTTCATGAGCCACGCTTTGCCCATTTCACAGCCAAAACCAACTTCACAACCACACTAAAAACACACCTTATCTCACTATTCACTTATAAACCTGATTCTTTATATTCACTTATAAACCCGATTCTTTAGTATTTTCTTTTCACAAAAGTGACCACCATGCCCTCTCTCATTCGCAACATTCCCTCCTCAATAGTGCCTCAAAACTGACTATTTCCAATGCACAAAATTATTCACTATTCAAATGCCACTATAACACCCACCACTTTCTTGAGTTTCGTAGTGTCATTTAATGTCACATCCCAACTGACGACGGAATGTGTCGAGTAGTGATGATTGTTCATAACTCATGATACTAATTATGATTAAAGTATATAATCATACAAAAATTTTAATGTCAATACAAGAAGCAAATAGTTTTCAAACATACCATAACATGGAATAAAGTTTTTTTACTAAGTCTAAGTCCGTAGCATCCTACGTGATTCATCAAACTTGTAAAGTTTCAAACTGTATCTCCCGTATCATGTATAAAATAAAGAGTCAACTAACAAGTTGGTGAGTAAACCTAGGTTTAATATACATATAATAGAATTAAATTACGAATCATAAGTCAATGATATAATTCAAGCATGTATGTAAAAAAATGCAATGATCAAACCTTATAACTAGTGTCCTTAACTCGCTAGTTAAGTTTAGTATAATTTCAATTTCGATACCGAAATGCCTTGGGCGGTTGTCAACCAATAACGCTATTATCGTTAGTTTAGGCTTAATTTGTTAATAATTTGTTAATGATCAATGCTAGGTTAAAGAATGCATATAGACTTAGGGTCTCACAAGATATAGTTTAACATAAAGCATAAATAACACATATAATGAATCACATAGTTTAAATAAAAGGATTTATAATTTTTAATGAATATGAGTGCTCACATACTGTAAAGATAAGCAAATTACAACTTAACACAAGTTGTAATGTTTGAAATAAATCCCAAAATTATTCTACATAAATATTATACAAGTATGAATAAAGTAATAAAATGAATTCGAATAAACTAAGGATTTTTAGGTTTATATGAGTTTAGGAGATTTTTAGGTTAAGATGATAAAAAATGATTATAGTGTCAAAAGTATACACTGCAATAATAATTCGTATTTAAATAATATAGTGAGACATATAGTTTGTGCGATTTCGAATAAATAAAATATAATATATCTATCCTAAAATAAATATATATATTAAATATTCTAGTTTGACTAAAATTGCATGTAAAACATAATTTTTTGTTTAGCCAAAACGAACTTCTAATACTGTTGTGTTAGAATTTATATAACAAGTCTAAAATGATCATAAACTCTATGAACTTCTAATATTGTGGTATTAACTGTATGATATGTGTTGGATATGATTGATGATATGTACGATCATGTATGCTAACAAGGACATGAATGTATTGACGTGTAAGGATAGGAATCATATCAACCTAGACTCAAGCATGGGGGGTAACAGGTTTAAAGGAGGCAAGGAAGAAATCATGAACACAGATGCTCAAGGTAAGTGATTCCCGACTTAATTCTTATTATATAAGGTAGTTTTGAATGTAAGAAGATGGGGAATCATGAAAGGAACAAATAAAAAATAAACATATTTGGAGAGTTTAAGATCAAATTTGATAAAGATTTAAACAATTATGGGTGAAAGTGTAATTTAGTAAAAAGAAAAAGATACCAAATAAGAAGATACGTAAGTTTAACCCTACTTCTATATCGTATTCTTTCTTTCTGCCCTAGAATCCAGCCGCCATCCAAAATCCTTCCATCTGCTCACCTTTTCCCCATCGTCACTAATATCTACCCATC
This sequence comes from Scalesia atractyloides, assembly GCA_947069175.1. Classification (NCBI taxonomy): domain Eukaryota; kingdom Viridiplantae; phylum Streptophyta; class Magnoliopsida; order Asterales; family Asteraceae; genus Scalesia; species Scalesia atractyloides. The sequence goes on from CAMTDV010000023.1 coordinate 22,553,582, forward strand.
TCTATCGCACTTCTTCATCTCATGTATGCTTTATTTTCTTTTTCTTCTAACATATATGAACATATTTTTATACAAAAAGGCCCGATTGCATCTCCCTTGTACATGAAGCGTTCGCTTCTCGCTTCAACATTTTACAAGAAAAGCACCATAGGCGCTCGCTTTATGTACAACCCTCGCCTTGGGTAACACAAGGCGCAACAGCTTGCGCCTGAGGTCGCTTTGCACCTAGGCGCATTTTTTTAAACCAAGGTTGCATGACATGCCACACCAAGAAACATAATGTTAAAATAGATTTGTTGTGCTTACATAAAAACAAGATAGCATAATTAAATATATAACAACCAAACCCCGGTAATATGTGATAAAAAGAAGTTAAACTGTCCTTGAACATATATGCCTTTCTCAAACCACATTTGTATTGATGCTTCCATTTATCAATCCATAGTTATGGTTAAGAGAAATGCGCAACATACCTTTTATCCTTTTAAATGTGTTACTTTGGCCAAGGGACCACAAATGCTAAAACCACCAAAAATAAACGATTTACAGGAAACACACAAAAGCTAGAAGGACCAAAAATACCAAACACAAAAGAAGAAGAATCAAAGTCGTGAAACCTTAATTTTTGTATAGAGGATACTTTTGTCCTTCTCCTATAAAGTTTTGCCTAGCCATGAGTCAATACTCACCATTGCTTTGGTTTTCGGTTCGGTTTCTAATCGTATTCGAATTGTGAATTCGGTTTTCGGTTACACAAATATTACTTTATTAGATAACCGAACCTAATTAATCCAATACACCAAATAATAATTGATTTGATTAGAAACCTCAACTGAATAAACCACATAAATTAATTTAACCTGTTTGATTTTGTTCGGATAGAAAAAAATTGTAATTAGGATTGGTTCGGATTTCAGTTAGGGCAAAAAAAAATCAAACTCGAATAAATCGACACTTGGACTGATGAAACCCCCAACAATATGCAGGCACTGACAAAGGGTTCCTCGACCCGTGTTGATGTTTCAGTAGTGTAAATTTTTCAGTATTTTGTCCGGAAATTTATAAGTATTGAGTCTGACCCCTACCAATTTTATGTTGAAGTGCTGTTAAAGTGATAAATCTAAAAGAAATAAAAAAAGAGAAGAGACAGCCATAAGAGAAGGAAACTCGAGTTCAAACTATGACGGGCAACCTGGTTATTTAATTTGAGGAGAAGAGAACTTGAAAGAGAAATAAAGAAACAATAAAATTAAATAAAAAGGGGACACTTTGTCAAATAAAGAGAGACCTATAAGTTTTATTATTTTTTATTTTTCTTTTAGAGTTTTTTAAAATTATTGATTATTTATTTTATTTTAAACTATTTAATATTGTATAACTTACAAGATATTTGTGGATTATGGTTGGTATTATAATGCTTAGTGGATTGTACCATATAAAGACAATTGTGTACCATGTTTTGGACAGTCGTTGACTATTATTGGGTGTCAATCTGAATGGTTTTACAAAACAATTTACATACCTCTTATAAAACTCAAAACCACCTTTTACTCCTCATTATCTCACACAAATACACTAGAGGGAGAGAGAGTGGACGAGATGAGTGAATCGGCACACTAGGTTTTGTCGGGTGGCAACCGTTCCGGTCATCTCTGTTGACGTCATACTCCGACAACTCAACCAAAAACGATGATGAGTGTAGACCTTCTGATGGTGGTTCGCATAAGATGGAATCATTTACAACCACAATTGGCTTCTAGAAACAATTTGCTTATGATTCTCACAAAAAATTTCACGAGACTCTCCTAAAGTTCAAACTCATCTCAACAGGTGCATTTATATTGCCATGTTTATGATTTTTGCGTTTTTCTTTGGGGAAATATAAATTGTTTATGTGTTTTTGGTTGTGTAATTGGTGTTTTTCTTTAGTATAGATACTATCAAATTGATTGATACGTATTCAGCGTTTTGGTGCTAGGGTTACTGGTTATTATGAATTTGTTGGTGTTTGATATGTAAGTTTATGATATGATATTTTTGTTTAAGTTGTAATTGATACTGTAGAGAAATCTACTAGCAATTATAATATAAAGCTCTACATAAGAATGTGAATTGACTATCCTGTTTGACATAAGCTTTTATAATCTGTAATATACCAAATCAATCACACGCAGTAAATACATATACGATTCGTTGATGAATCGAAAAGGATATCTTATTGGTGGGTATTCCTTATTGTTCATTATCTTTTCATTGTCTTTGTTATTTAACTTGGATATTGAAGATGTAACACCCTGTAAAATTGTGTCCAATAGTATAGTGACACGTATTGTATTTTAAATATAGTCTGTTAGAGACTAATAAGGACTGAGGGCGTCAACATGCTCAAACTGAGCCTCTGAGTGACGGTCTGATGTCAACATGCTTGAAATTTGGCCTCTGAGTGACTGATATGTCAACATGCCCAGTCTCTGAGTGACATCGGAATCAACATGCTTATAATAAGACTCTGAGTGATCCTTTACGAAGTCCTAACTCTCATATGTGCCATTTGTTGGACGAGAGGGTTCAATTTTGTAAATATGTGAAAGTTGGATAATGGAGGGATTAAAAGTGTCAACATGTTAATTTATACCTCTGAGTGACCTTTTAACGAACCGATAGCTCGACAATGTGCGGGCATAATCCCGGATATGCCACGTATTGGCTACGGAGGGCTAAAAGGGCCAAAAAGGTGTTTTAAAAGGTTTTTAGAAGCTTTTTAAAGTTAAGGGGCTAAAGTGTCAAACTTTGAAACTGGCCATGGGGCGGTCGCGGGCCGCGAGAGACCTGGCCTGGGTCTCTCGCGGGGCGCGAGAACAGGTCTGACGCAGAAAGTTTGCTTGGCTTCCAAACAAAAATGCCAAAAACCATTAAATCGAAACCATGGCTTCCCAAACTGCTATGCCACGTTTTGGGACACTTGTAAGCTTCTTCTTACACCCCTAAACACCTGGCTTCACATCCTTTGAGTTCTCCAACTATAAATAGGTGATCAAGTTCACCATTTGAACTTGCACCTTTCTAAATCATAACTCTTCTCCCTCCTCTGGAAGTTCCTAACTGAAAGGAGCAATCCAACATAGTTCTTTTGCATCTAGGAATCAACGGTAAGTGTTCCTTCTTTGTGCATTTTCGTTTATAGGCTTTTATAGCCAAAAGTCAAGCGTTTCGGAAAAAACGCCTTGACTTTCGGTTAAGACCATTATGGTCCAGCCATTGTTCGAAATGAACATGGCTAAGTGATCGTAATAAGGTAGGTGTTAATCCCTATAAAGGGCACCTCCTGAAGATCACGTTTGCTAGACCAATTGACGGGTCAAAGTCATGATATTAAAAAGTCAAACAGGCATTTTTCAGAAAAATCACAAGTTGATATTATATATGTTATGAAACCTGTTTTGACACTTAAACAAGTTGATAATAATTATTAGAACATGTATAAACATGTTCGGCTCATCAATTTCAGTTCTAGGGTCGGTTCGCAACCGAAAGTCGCAAAGTTATACTTCTGCTTTGACTTTTGATTCTGACCCGATATAGATTAGTTAGCTACTGATCTAAAGTTGCATTATGATCATAATATAATGTAGCATAACCCTCTGAGGTTATATTACATGATCATAATCAGAATCTGAGTTTATGCGCAAGTTCCGTAATTATGCCATTTTGACTAAAATGCCCTTTTTGCATAAAACAAGGTTTTAAAGATAATAAACTTGAAAATAAGTTTACTACTGATGTAATATTATAATTAGGAATATTTTGGATGTTAAACCAAGTTATAAACTGAGTTTTCAAGCAGGTCCTTAAACCATGTCGATAAATGACGGTTTTAGTCCTTGTGGCTCATAAAATAGTTTTAATCAAATCTTTTCAAGGTAAATCAATTACCTACTGATATATTATAATAAATAACATATTTAAAACATTCTAATCTGACCATAGCATCAGTTTTCATAAAACATCGCATAAAGACGTCATTTTACACAAAAGCGCCGTCTCGACGCATAGTATGGTTTTAAACCATATTTAAGGACCAAGACTTGTTACCTACTGATATTAAAACTTATTTTAAACATATTTACAGTAGGTACATGTTATAAACTCAGAATCCCAAAAAAATTATAAATTACGTATGAAATTACCAAAATGCCCTTACGAGGCATAGTTTCATTTTAAACCTTAACGGACGTGTAAGTTGATATCCTACTGATATTTCAACTTATTTAAAATAAAATGGCATATAGAACTTGTCCGTGACTTATCCGGTTACCCGATATCGCTAGTATGCGCATAGTTACGTGTATGTAACTATTTTACGAAAATCAACCGAAACGGGTCTAACCTTATCATTTTAATCTCAAAATCCAGAATGTTTATAGTTTACCCATATTATACAAGTCTAGGTACTTGTCAGGTTTAAAATACATTCTATCCAATCATCGTTTAATCTAGCGTCATATTTTTGATCAAGTACGCTAGTCGTCTAAGTCTATGACTTGAATAAGACCGTTAGTATTTAATTGGTTAGTTTATGCCATAATCCAGACTAGAGACTTGCCGGTAAATGCTATGTGCACTTAGTCCTTTTGTGTACGGCTGAGTTATTTAAAAATAAAAGAAGACTAGCTCAGGTAAATACTCTCGACTTATTTCCCCTATACGGGCTTGGGTTACGGTAAATTATTACCGCTTGGTCGGAAATGTGATTAATCGAACGCCGGTTCGGGGATAGTAAATCCGCATATTCTGTTTTAATCGGTTTTGTTTGATAATTTAAACATCGGGGGTTAACTACCGCGTCCTGGATATCCTCGGCTCATTACAATAGAAATGGCCACGACCTTAGCGCGGGTGTAGGCATACACCCGATAGACACTCAATTATGCATTCCCACAAGGTTGGGAGGAATTGACTCCTTCGTGAGTCCAAAGTGGTGTATACGTTAATTGTGTCTCGGTCTCTGTACCGGGCCCCGTATGTATGACAAACATGTAAATCTGTTAACAAGGTTGGACGGTCAATTAACCCAAGTTATAAAAAGATTTTTGTGCTGATACGCACTTAAAAACATTTTTGAAATGTTTATAAAATGAGTCGGTTGGGTGTATTTACCAGCGAAACCTGACGTATTTTCAAAAGACTAAACTGTAGGTACAATACGAAAATAGGCCGGAGGTGCTCGTAGTGATAGAGGATCTTGCAAATCCTAAATCTGCCCAAAGTCTGTTTTGTATTCTTTCTTGTATATTTTAAAGGATCCGCCTGTGGATCTTCTATTATAAGCCTGTATATTATTTTGTATTTTCGATCATTCGGTTTGTAATAGTAATTTCACTCCAAGACTTCCGCTGTGTCGTGTTTAATTGACTATGATGATTATCAACCGACGTCACGATACTCCCCACCCGGGCCCACCGTATGGATTTCGGGTCGGAAATCCGAGGTGCGACAGAAGATAAGTTTTATTTTGTTGTCTTTAGCAACCAATGGTGTTGAGGCTCACGGTTCACCCCTTGGGTTTCTTCACCAATTATAGAAAGATTTTATTTTACTATTGGGACACAGCTAGACATGTGAAATTTGGTGGACTTTGTAATGTATATTAGTAATAATTGTTTATATAAAGATTTGGTTATTTAGTTTTTGTGGATTGAATATTAGTTAACTCGAACATAAATCTGAATTATCTACCGTATTCATGGTCAATGTACCATTATATTTTTTTTTTGTAACCGCAAGATTGACATACAAGAATGTTCCCTCATGGCATCGTGATCATTGTTGGTATGTGCACATGTTTTTTAGTTTATTTCCATTGTGGTTTATCGATGTTCTATACTTCTATATTGTTTTGCTCTTTATAGTGTGTGTGGAAACATCCCAGTTGTGCTGTGTGGAAACAAGGTTGATGTAAAGGACTGTTAAGTCAAGGCAAAACATGTTACTTTCCATAGAATAATCTACAGTATTATGAGATCTCAGCCAAAAGAAATTCCAGTTTGAGAAGCCTTTTCTTATCTTACTACGAACTTGCTGGGTAACTAAAATTTACTGACCGTTAAAGAGTTTTTTATGTTGTTTTAAAAGATGAAAGGCCATATATGTTTTAATTTTATATACGTCGTTTTTTGGGACCTCAACTTGCATTTTGTGGAGTCTCCTACCCTAGCTAGCTCTTCCAGTGGTACGAATACACATGTCTGTTGAACAACATTAAGCTCTTAGTTGTATTTAATTATAACAATTTTAATGCTTCTGTATGGTGATGAGAGATAGATGCTATGTTTTTATGTTCATATCTTAACACATAAAGTACACTAAACAGCCTTTTCTAACATTTCAGATTCAAGCAATGCTTCTAAGAAGGGACGTAAGGAATGATAGGAAGAGGAAACACCTTTTGTGCAGTTGCCAGCTGGGAAAGAACCACAACTTGAAGCCGTAGTTCAACAAGCCACATTGCCTAGGAAAATACCTTTTGTGCAAGTTATGTAGCTAACATGCTCCATGTTAGGCACGTAACATGTGAATTAACTAGATACTAATTCTATGCATCACTTATGTAACTATATCGATGTGACTTAATGACAACCAGCTGAAATGAGATAAAAATCTAAGCCCCGCTGCATTGGAGCGGGTTGCACTTCTAGTTTTATTCATTTCGCAACGAAAAAACATTACATTATTTTAAATGATAATTTTCAAGGATTATATAATTATTTTTATTATTTGTATCTTTTAAAATTAGCTTCAAGATTCATGTTTGTATAAGTACTTCTAATATTTATTTTTAAACTATTACCTACAAATGAATACAATAACAAAACCTACAAACGAATACAATAACAAAATTAAGACTGTAAATTAAAACTTGAGGATCTGATATTGATTTTAGTATACCAATTAATAATTATTGATAAGAAGTGATTGGTGTAAAATAACATAACTAATTTTTAATTTTACTAGCATAATAAAATAAAAAAAAGGTTTTTTACTTTCATCATCTGATTCAGTCTTGCATAAACCAACAAATAATGAAGGTGATGATACTCTTAATGTTTTTTCTCATATGCTTGACTACTACACTAAGTCTGAAGCTACACATTGTTACAAATGTCCAACTTGAAGGTGTATGTTAGCCAAATTTGTTATCTAATTATCATTATTTAAAGTATTATACATCTTCATGTTTGTTTATTATCATTATTCTATTCCAGGTTAACTATAAGCATGGTTATTTCTTTAAGTTCGTTACATCATTATTGTATCTCCAATTTAACTATAAAGGTGGTTATTGAAGCTTCATCTATACATTATTTGATTAGCTTTCTATTCTATATTATATAAAAGAGATCTCCTTTTTAGTTATTAATAAATAAAAATAATAATAATAATACTTAATAAATAATGTTAATTCTTTGATGCCGGTTTTGGGACATAAAATGAGAATCAAATGGGAATAAAATGAGAATCAAATCAGGATAGAAGAACAAGACGTACACAAAACGAAAGGACTCATTGTTGAACAAGATGTACATAAGACACGTTGTATCATATCGAAGAAACAAATGTCTATGTATTATAGTCTAGAAATAATACAATTACAAACACAGAACATAGTTCCCTTAATATCTTTTTTGTTGCTATTTCACACAATTTTTAACCCAATACAAATACATGTAAAAAACCTACTTAAACAAAACAACACATTTATTTACAACATTATTATAGAACATCGGCATATCTTAGATTATCAACTATTCAACTTTCTTCTCCTTAGTTTCCTCCTTTCTTGGTGCGTTGACTTTGACTTTCGCCTTCAACTTCTGCAGCACCTTCTCATCTATCATGCTGTAAAACCTCTTGCTATGCATCTGCAACCTCTTTCCATGTTCCCTATCTTATAATCATACTTCACCCAAATCACAGGCACGCTCATTCCCACCACAGTCCTAACAACAAAACAACAATAATCAATGGCGGATCCAGAAACTTTTTCTGATGGATTCGTTTTGATAAATTCTCACTTAATATCTATTAACTTTTTCTGATGGGTCGTTTTGATAAATTCTCACTTAATATCTATTAATAAAGCAATGGAAATGAATAGTGTTTGTGTTTTGCTAATGACCTATTTGGGCGGTCATCCCGCATTCAGACGTGTTCTTCCAGCTTTCCATCACTGTTTCGCTCGACCTATTTGAGGTGCGTCTCAAAAGAGAGAGAACGGGAAAAGAGGGGGCGGTGGCAGGGTCTGAGTTGGGTTAGCATTAGTTCGTGTCTAGCAGTTGTCGAGTTTGTTAATAAAGAAAAAGAGTCAAAAATATGTTACTTCAAATATAACATGCTTTCGTAACTCTTTTCAAATCATACTCTTTTCAAATCATACAAGATTCTCACTATATTTTCCATTTCTTTTTCAATCCGAGTGGGTTCATGTGAACCCACAAAACAGGGTTGAATCCGCCACTGACAATAATTCACACGTCACGGAACTAGCCCAAAAAATACGGTTATCCCAAATATATTATATATAGGATTATGATCATTTGTGAACAACTTTTTGAAAATGAACTGAGTGAACTAATCTTGACCATTGATTATTTTTGAAATTGAAAGGGTAAGATTGACATTAGCATTAGCGCGCTCTCTCTCTTAATTAAAATCCCTTAATTTTCTCATCTATTAATTCTCTATCTTATCTCTATCTCACACACATTTTTAATTACTTCTCTATTATTTTAAACTCGTGTAGAATCTGTTGCTAATAACGTATATGAAACTTCTAACGAAACTAGGTACTGGACACCAACTGTCCTTCCCGAATTCAAACCGTATATGAAACTCATAACGGAAATAAGTCGCGGACTACAAAATACACAGATGTATCAAAGTCTATACACATCTGTATAAACTAACTGTGTAACTTGTATAAACTGATAGTTAGCGAGACTGTACACATGTGTATAAACTAACAGCAGTGTATCTTGTATAAACTGATACTATCGAGACTGTACACACGTGTATAAACTAACATATGTGCATCTTGTATATACGGAAACTAGCAAGATTTAGGAATTTTGATTATATTGTTTAATAAATGCAATTTACAAAAGACGCAAATACCCTTCTGTCAATTAATTTAAAGGAAACTTACAACATTATAATTACAATCTTGCTATTGTTTAAAAATTTCTAAATGATATAATCCAATGGCTCAGATTAGTTCACACAGTTTCACTCTCAACCTAGTGTTGTACGTGTACGTGTACGTGATATACTACATTGGAGTTGAAGAAAATATTTGGAGTTAAAGAATATTTATCCTTTGTATGTAAAAAATAAAAATTTTACACTGGAGTTGAATAATATTTTTAAGTTACAGAGACAGAGTTGAGGGCAACTCAACTCTTTATCATCAAGAATATTATTATTCGAACTTAATAATTCAAATTCATACCTATGAAGAGAAGAGTTAGCAGATCCGATGAGCCGCCGATAATGGAAAGTAACCACAGGCCAACAACCGCAACCGCGAAAACATACCACTCGCTTTGAGCACCAACTTTAAACACCCACCTAGCTGCATCTTCTGAGGATTCTGTTACCCATTTCGCCATTTTGTTAGCCGTGCTTTCGGATATCCCTATTGCCGACATGCTTGGTTCCTCTCTGCAAGAATCATTTCAAAAAATAGATGTCAAAGTGCCGAACTTTTGCGATCGGGTTTTTCGCTAAAAGTTACATTGAACTTTTTTAGGCTGGCCGCCCACTCATTAGGAGTAGTAAACATGTAAATACCGGATTCGGATATTATGAATGTTTTTAGTTTTCAATATTGAAAATTTGAAAAATCGAATATAGTTTTATTTTAATCTATGCACGAAACAATTTTTTTATTTTTGTATAAATCGGATATCTATTTGGAAAATTTGAAAACGCACGAGACAATTTTTTTTATTTTTGTATAAATTCGGATATCTGTTTGGATATCAGATATCCGAAAGCCGGATAATCCGATCTTGAACACCCGAAATTTCGGATACAGATATTTATATTCACTATCTAAAATTTTTGGATATCAGATATCCAAAAACCTGATAATCCGATCTTGAACACCCTAGTGTAGGTCGGCCCTGGTCAAATGATCTCATAGAACACGGTGAACGAACTTTGGGCTTACTTGTAAACGAGCCTGTAAATGTTGGCCCACGTGAACAGGGTGGAGACAAGAAAGATGGCGATCCAAGATGCCACTGTGATGAAATTGTAGCCGTAGATTTCCATCACCGCCCATAACATCGTCATGGTTGTTAACACTCCCACACTCATAGGCTTCCTTCTCCACATTATTACATCTTTCACCGAGTAAGTGTCATCTTGATGCATATGAGGGTGTGCAAATCAGGGGGGTTAATAAACCGTTATTACTGAACGGCCCAACTCCAATCGAATCGGTCAGTTTGGCCGGCTTCAAACGGATCGGTTTCGACTGTTAATGGCTTGGTTTGGATGGTTAACCCAATTTAAAACTTGAAACCGACAGTGTAACCCAATAACACCAAACCTTTATTATTTATATATTTATTTTATCCATTTTAATTTTAAATAATAATGTTACGAGTAAATGAAGGGAAAATATTGGTTCAAACCGCGAAACTGAACCGGATGCCGTTAGTACGGTCATTCAGGCGGATTAATTCGTCATTCTCTAAAATTTACACACTCATTTTAATTTTTTTAAAGAAAATAAACGAACCGTCAAAAAACCGAACTGTATAGGAGAATAAGTACCATACACATATAGACGTGTGATAGGGTTGTTCTGATAACAACAGCAAGAAAAAGGCAACACATCCAAAATAATACATAAAAAACAGCAGAAAGAAACAGAAAACATACCTGTTGACGACGGAGGTGAGGGTGAGGCTGAGGGTCATGTGTTGTCTCGGACATTGTTGTTTATCGGGATAGTTGTGAGTGTTACTATGATGTTTAAGCTGTAAGCTTTTAATCCTATATTTGATGGTGAAGGAGACAGCTCAGAAAGCTGGAATGTACAGGTGTCAATGATGTACATGTGGCGTACATAGAGTTACACGTGGAGCTCATGCATGCTAACTATAAATATAGTTTCGGTTCTTTATCTTTAAAATTTCGGCACGTCGGTAGGCGACACATTGCGCTAAATTTAGTTTCAAATTTTATTTTGTTGACTTGAAAAGAGACTTGTAACATATTATACAAGTATTTTAGGCTAATCCACACAGCAAATTATACACGTTTGATTTATACTTATTTTTAAAAGTACGTAAACTAGTTGTAGTGAATTAAGTATTATCATGTATCACGAGATATATATTACTTATAACTCACCAGATCTAAGATTCTTTTCGTTAGGTCGTAAATTTTTTAGAGTCGGTTATGCATCGTTAAATATAAATTCAAGTTTATTAGGTTAAATCAAAAATTTTAATAAAATATTTTAATTAATGTCACGTGACATTCTCTCCTTTAATTTTATTATTACTCCAATTTATTAATACACAACAGATAAATATGTAATATATAAAAAATATTGTGTTATCATTTAATAAAAACATAATATAAATCCTTTAATTTTTTTAAGATTTTAATATTTTCAATAAATTAACGCAATTTATTTTTATGGCTGACTTTTATATATCTCCATGTATGTAAAGAAATAACTATTAAAATTCTCTGCATAATACGGCAGGAATTCAGCTTCGATTGGTATCGGTTTAGTTTGTTACGGTACGGTATCCATACTTGGTATAGCAACCGAAATAAAAAATCAAAAAACTAAATTCGTTAAAAATCAAAGTATAAAAAAAATTGTGGCACTTTTCATAAAGAGTTCAAATTTTACGAACAAGATATCAAAGTGAAAACATTAACGAATTCTTCATAATGTTTAAAATTTATCAATATGCTGATTCCTCGTGTGTAGTTTTTCATTTCAAATTTCAAATTTCAAATAATTTATAATTCAAGTTGTGTAAATAGTAAATCTTAGCTTATGTATTTATTGGTGATTAACAATAATTATATGTGTAACACCCCAACCGATGGTGGAAACATCGGGATGAGACGAAAACGAGATTGCTCATTGCTCACAACATTATTAAGTGACAATAATTAATTAAACCATATTTCATTTCATAAGAATTTTCAAATACATCAATGTAACAAAACAAAGAACAACATAACATTTGCAAAATCATAACAAAATTGATACGTCGACATTAAACCTAACGTCTAATTTGTGTGTATCTAGTCCTTGCTATATTGTTTTCATAGCGTCATTTCCTTCAACCTGTAACATGTTTTAAAATAAAGTCAATGCAAAAGCAAAGGCGAGTACACAAGTTTAAGCATAGCATACGTATACGAATAAAGTTTTAACAATCCTCATGGCAACCAAATCTATACAAGAGCAATATCAAGGCATACAATACTAATAATCAAACCCTTAACGCAATCACGATGTTTTAACATGACCTCACGAATAACACGATGGAGGTGGATGCGTGAATTCCTATAGCGCTAAGCATGTCAAACAAAGGCTAAAAATAGTTAATGACTAAAGCATAGCATAACATTTATCCCAGACAAGCAACACGTATACGATTCAAGTAGTCATGTGTATAGGATTGTTTGTGCGTTTCATAAAGTTTAAGTGTTTGTGATTTTTGTATATGGAAACATGTTACACCCAAAAAGTGATATAAACAAAAGTGGGTCGAGTGTACTCACAAGATTGCTAAGTCTTCTTTGGTAATCCGTGACGAGTTGATGAGTTGGAGAATGAGACACCGAGGTCATCTTAAATGACAAACGAATGTGTCTGAATAATCGAAGATACGACGGAGGATTCTAATCGGGGTTGAAAGCACGTGTACGCATATCACGGGGTTTGTGTAGCGATTCTAAAATTAAATTCGGCAAAAGTGCCGTAAAAGTGTTATCAAAATAATACAATAAATATATATATTTTTGGCGAAAAGAAAGTAGATAAATGCATATTTTGACGAAACGGGATAATAGACATATATGTATTTTTAACGAAAAGAATAATAGATAAATATATATATTGTTTGTCGGAAACATGTAATATATATATATTGTCGTTAGAGAAGTATAATTTTCGAAAAGTATATAATATATATTTATTTTGCCGGAAGGAATAATATGAGTATATCTTGTCGTTAAATAGATATATACTTTGTCGAAAGGAATATTAAATAAATATGTTGTTGAACAGTGTAATGAATAAATGTGTTTTGTCGAAAAGCATAAAGTGAAAATATATATATATCGCCGGAAGTGTAATAAATAAGTATATGTATTTTTTTTTGGATAAACGGGCAGAGTTTCCTCTTGTTTTGGATGATCCCGACAATCTAGTTGTCGATAACATTTTCAAAACTCAACAATTTTATCAAAACAATACAAATATATATTTTCATATCCTACTTATGTTTCCAAATTATATATAAAATTAGGTTACACAATTAAAACGATAAATGAATATGAAACAACAAGATTTAATATACACGTCATTGCTATACCGGGCCTCGTTTTTAGATCGTTGACCGACAGTTGACCAGGTTTGACTTTTTGACTGAAGCTAAGCCGAGTCGCACTAAACTGAACCGAGTTAACTTGTGTCGTGAAAGCCGAGCCAACTGAAACGACAAAACAACCGTCGAGTTGAGACACGAAACTGACTAAATCGGAAACAAAATAGAATAAGAGACTCGAACCTGAAATCGGTGTTCACCCGAACTGAAACTGTTGTTTACTGATGTTGTCTCGAACCCGCGACTGTTTGACCACAGTTGACCAGGTTTGACCTGGTTTGACCGAACGCCAAACTGAACTGAAACTGGAATAACAACAATCGAACATGAATCGAATCTTAACCAATTTAACACTTGAAACGTGACTACCTGAACCGAGACTGAGACTGGACCGGCTGACTTGGCCTGAACCGAACATCGAACCTGAAGTGAACCTGAACTTGAACCGGAAACTCGAAACCTGGCCGAAGTGAACCAAACCAAAGTTAACCCAAACCGTGAACCACCCGAACAGAGACTGAACTGAGTTTACCCGGACTGAAGAAACATTGATCTGAGCCGGACGACTGACCTGAACCGAGGTGCTGCCGCCGAAGACCCGTGGCTTCTGCCGCCGTCGCTGTTGCCGGCCGTCGTTCTAGGACGAGGGAGAGGGGTGTTGTTGGGGGTTTCGGGTGTGTGGGGTCTACGGGAGGAAGGAGAAGGAGGGAGGTAGGTGGTTTGCGGCCGGAGAGACGGCTTGAGCCGTTGTCGGAGGAGAACCGAGGGAGAGAGGCGAGAGGTGAGTGCAGGCGGTTGAGGGGCGACCGTGAGTGACGAGAGAGATAAGATAGGCGGTGTTGTGGTGTTGGCTGCCGGAAAACCGGGAGAAAGAGAGGGAGGTGGTTGAGCGGGTGTTTGTCTGCCGGGAAAAGGGGTCGCCGGAGTCTCGCCGGAAAGGCGGCTCCGATCGCCGGAAATGAGAAGGTAGGTGAAGAGGGATGAGGCTTTTATAGTGTTAGGGTTTCAAGGGTGTTGGGCCTAAAGCCCCATAGCGGCCCGATATCGTTTCTGAAGCCCATTTCAGCGCCCGAACGTTACAAAATAGCGTAAAATTTTACCTAAGTTTTAAACACGGGAATTAAATGTAAGACATCAAAAAAAGTCGCGTTTGGTTGTCGTTTCGTTAAAAACACGTAACAATGCGTTGTTTCCGTTTTTAAACCGTTTTTCGATCCGATTGTAGTTGCGACTCAGGAAATAGAAAACGAGCGTGAATTTTTATAAAAATAATAAATCTTGGAAATACGAGTCGTTACAATATGTGATATATTGGCCTTTTAATTGTGTAAATTTAAATTTATTTTAAAGTTATTATGTTTTTCTTCAAATGTCAAAAAAACAAAATTGTCATTTTCCTAAATATGGGTGGTTTTAAGCAACTTTTATATCGTATTTATCATTTTTACTTTTGTGAGATATTTCCTTAATTTAACCCGTGTAATAGCGGGTCTATAACATAGTCATATAATAAAAAAAACTAAATTAAATTTAAAATAATATGATAATAAATCTAGCAACAATTTTTCAAGTTATTAACATTAACAAACATAGTAACATTCAAATATTGAAGCATTCTAACAAATAACTGGCCAATAAATCAAATAATCTAATCCGATGCTAGCTCACTTGATACAGGCATATGACTCTTAAAAAGGGATCATAGATTCAAACTTAAGCAGCGGCGTAGTTTTTAAATTTATTGGTGTAATGTAAAGTAGTAACATTTTTCTGTTCGAAAACAAAAACAAAATAATCGAATCCGTTAATTAGTAATCTTATAATTAATCTAGAAAATAATAAGCTATTTTATAAATTTGGATTGATTTGTTAAAAGAAGTTCGTAAACTTATCCCAAACAAACATAATACGTGGAATGCAACGACGATTCACTAATCACTTGGTAAAGAGGTACATGCCTTTCAAAGAAGAGATCTTAATTTTAAATATGGTTAAAGACGTAATTATTAGATTTATTTGTATAATTTAAAGAAGTAACATTTTGATGTGTGCCATACCCTTGGTTTTAATTCTTTTTTTTTCACTTCCTATTTGCATTATATTAAGTTTGGTGGTAGGAGTTATTTTTTTTGGTTAATTTGTCACGTAAGGCCATATAATAGCCACTTGGTTTCATTAATAGATATAAATGAAAAATATTAATTGTTCTTGAATTCTCTTTAAATAATCTTTTAGTTTCGTTTGATTTTCTTTTGGCCAACGACTAACCGTTGGAACCATACCAATGGTGTCAGTCATTGTGATCCTCTCGAACCCATGCTCACACTCTATCCGAAACCGAGTTTCGTGAATAGGTGAATGAATCCTTTCCGAGACTCAAGTCCTAGTCGCAAACCATCTTCAGTAAGCTCCGATCGATCCCAAACGCGTGGGAAACCCCTCAAACCCATACCCCATCACCACCTAGTTCTGCTCCCAAATCATCATTACCTACGATAAAAGCCGTGAAACCAGCCCCAAAAACTGAACCGTCCGCACTCACACCCAAACCATCAACAAAACTTGTGGATAGTAGATTGACTCTTGCAAGCCCTGTGTTTTTTCAAAGTTTTGAAAACTCTGATCCTAAAGATAGTTCGCAAACCACTTCTGGTTTATTCTCACCAAGTTGTGACCCGTACGTTAAGATCAATGAGAAAACATATATTATCGGAGGCATTTTTGGGAGGGCATGCTCAGCAGTTTGATGTCTCACATTACAAGGGTGTGGATAATGTTGTTGATGATCAACTGGGTGTTCCCGTTCCTGATGCACACTTGTTCTACTACCATGTTGATGGACATTGCACATGGGTCAACGTGATTCCGTAAGGAAAAACTAGAACACCAATTATTCATGGCTCTTGTATGGTCCTCTATAAAATGCAAGCTTAAAAAGGATGACTGGTTTGGTATCAAAAGTGCAACTCGGAAACCCGAGTGGCATCTAGCATGACACTTTATTACGATTTGTCCGAGTATCGTCGGAAGAACCTAGTAGAGGCCGAAGTGGCATATCGCAACGTATCTTCGGATTACATCCTTGAGGACAAGGATAGTTTTCGCGGTGGGGAAAGATCGATGTGTGCCACACCCTTGGTTCCCCTACCCACGTAGTTCATTCCATGCATGTCTTCTATTTTAATTCCTTTTTTTTTCACTCCATGTTTGCAATATGTTAAGTTTAGTGGTAGGAGTTATTTATTTTCCATTCATTTGTTACGTCAGGCTATATAAAAGCAACTTGGTTTGATTAATGGATATGAATGACAAAATATGAATTAGTCTTGAATTCTCTCCAAATATTCTTCTAGTTTCATTTTATTTTTCCAAAGACTAAGCGTTAGAACCACATGTTCCACATCACATTTGTCGTTCAAATTTAAAAAATAATCCAATCCACTAATCACTAGTCTAATAAATAGAATATGGCTGTTAAAACTGCCCGGCGTTCGTGGATCGCTCGACGATCGCTAGATAATGTCCGACAAATGTCCGTTCGATTTCCACTTAGTTTGTAAGTGAGTCGCTCAGCTCGGTTCGATTTGAAAACGAGCCAAGCATGAGCAAAGGTCCGCTCGCTACTCGATCGCTCGGTTGCGCTTGAATTATTTTTTACACAATTAATATATATATATATATATATATATATATATATATATTAGAATTTAAAGATTTATAACTTAAAGTATAAGTAGCCAAAAAAATACAAAGTCCAAGAATCAGATTTAGCCCAATTCAATACTGAGTACTTATCTTAATTCCTAAATCCCCATTCCCCACTCCCCAGCGACTTGCCGACTTGTGTCTGCACTCTGCTAGACTGTGACTGTGCGACATTGAATAAACTGTAAAGACTGAACTTCAGAGACACCGGTGACTACCCCTAGCTCCGACTTTAAGAAGTTGTTTATGGCTTTTGAGCTAAATGACAATTTGTATTTTGCACTTTATTTTGTGCTTCAGATTTGATTTCAGTTAAGAACATTTTATGATAATGATTTTAGTTATTTGGTGCCTTATAATAGTCTTAATTTTAGTTTTTTTTTGTGTGTTGAGAAAAAACCGAGCGAAAATGATCCGCTTGATTAAAATTCGAACCGAGCACGAGCATCACTTTTGTGCACGGTTTTGCAAAATCGATCCGAACCGATCTGCTTAGTTGTAATTCAATCCGAGCACGAGCAGACCCTCGCTCGGATCGAATCGGCTCATGAACACCCCTAATCTAGAATAGGAATTTAGATTGATTCGTTAAAACACTTCCTAAACGAACATAATAGACAATACGTAGAAGGCGACAAAGACCCACTTCAATCTTGGGTAGGGTGTACAAAAAACCCGAAACCGGTTAAAAAACCCGGAACTGGGTTTTTTTAATACCCAGGTATTGGGTACTTGTACCCGACCTTATCCGTAGGGCACGCAGAGGGTATGCATTTTAATACGAAAACTTGTACCCAAAACCGCACCCAATCCATACCGAAAAAGTACCAATATTTCAGAACCAGATCGGACATTAAACCAGACGCCTGACTGGTTCACTGGTCCAACCGATCAGACCGGTTGAACCGGGTTTTAGAACCGAATTACATCATAAATAATATAAATATTTGAAAATATAGAAAATAATTATAGTGTGAAATTCTATATTAGAATTCAATTCTATACATGATATAAATTTACTGATATTGTTAGGTAAATTTATTATTTTTTAAAGTTAAACTATAAACATTAAATGGTGAAGGATTAAATAGGCTAATACTCTATTTCTAAAGGTGTTTATTGTAACTCTTATTTAACCCTAATATATAATGAATCTTTTATCAAGCCTAAATTACAAAATTTGTGCTTTATGTTTACATTAAATTGCAGGCGTTGTTATTTTTTTCAAAAGTTTATAGACGGTGTCCTTAACCTTCTAAAATCTTGCATGTTATGTACTTTAGGCTAAACCCAGTTAGATTTTTAGTTAAAATTGTCATATGCCTTCACAGAAAGGCATTGTTGTCATTTCATCTCTTCAGGGACTACTGGGTAAGATGAAAGAAATATAATATGTTTCTTTGTATCTCTCTACTTCCAATAACCACCACAAGCCACCACCCTCCACCATTTTCACATCACCATCACACCACGACTAAAACCTCCTGCGACCTCCCTAACCCTCATAAACCGACACCCAGTCCTCTTACTTCCCCCCAATCTTCACCCCTCTAGTCTGCAACACCAATTCATGCCCAAACTCATCATGAATTCAGACCAATACATGTGTAATTTAGCCAAACATTCATCATTAAAAAAGTTTAAAAAATATAATAACCTGATACTCATTAATGTCATTTCGTTGACATTACACCCGGAATGCAACCACAATCGCACGCATCAGACCACCAACACCGCAACCAGCATCAAGAATCTTCTGTCCAGCCTTCACTACAATCAGATCTACAACCATCTGTTCATGAATTCTGGTCGATTCAAGGTTCAATTTGCGATCTGTTCAGATCTCGATGCGGGATTTGAAAGTAACAATTGTTGATGGGGCCAGACACTTGTTATCAGCGGTGGTGGTAAAGACGGTGGTGGTTGCAAGGTGAAGACGGTGGTTGGATGGTGAAGACGGCGGTGGTGGTGGTGAAGACGACGGTGGTTGCAGGGTAACAATGGTGGTTGGATGGTGAAGACGACATTGGTTGGTTGGTGAAGACGGCGGTGGTGGCGACAACATATGGTGGTGGTGAAGATGGTGGTGGTGGCAGCATATGGTGGTGTAAATGAAACGGTGGTGGTGGTGTGGAGGCGGCATATGGTGTTGACAGGTGAAGAAAGATAGAGTGAGGAAAGAGATATAGATGGGTTTTATATATATAAATGGTTTTTACAATTACTCCCTTACTATGATTTTTTTACACAATAGTCGTTGGAGAAGTAAAATGACAACAATGCCCTCATGTGCAAGGCACATGACCAGATTTAACCAAAAAATCTAACTGGATTTGATCTAAAATAGATACATAACATGCACGATTTTGGAAGGTTGACACCGCGTGTAAACTTTTGGAAAATAAGACAACGCCTGCAATTTGGTTTAAACATAAAGGACAAAACCTGTAATTTACTCTTTTATCAAAGTGCAGCAGCCATCATCTCTTTCCTTCTTTTCCTCCTCCTTCTATCTTTTCTTTTTTACATAGCAATTCCTAGATCTGCTGTTGAAAGATTGGGTTTTCAATAAAAAACTTCATTTTTGCTTTATACTTAGATGCCCGAACTCAACGTTATGTTGGTTAGTTTCTAGTTAATCGCTGTTTTAGACGAAAAAATAAAGAAAAATCTCATCTACCGGTCCAACTGGCCGAGTTGCCGAACCAGCAAGATGAACGGGTCGCCCGGTTTTTTGTGATCTTAATAATTTCCTATGACCGGACCATTAAGCCAGATGAACCTCGGTTGAACTGGTCGGCCCGGCCGGTCCGATCCGGTTGTCAAAACCTTGCCAAAACTAGTTCTGATCCATACTCTAAAGCGGGTTTTTTCCTCAATAACCCAACGGGGTACTTTTAATACCCGGTATATAAATATGTGTTTTGATGTTTTTGAATTTTTTTCTTTGTAATATATATAATTTCTACTATACATGCATATTTACGTTAGTTATTTATATTTACCATATTGATTTTGAAGTTTTATGCAAAAAAAAAAACTTGGATTAAAAACAAATGTGCATCCCCTTAAAAAGTGCCTGATCTATACCTGAAAACCGGGTTTTTTTTATACCAGAAAATATGGTATTTTGATACCCGGGTATATGGTACCCGAAACTGTTACACCGGGTGTGGTTTTTCATGCCAATATCGGACCTGGTTATTGCCAATACCTGAAATAATCATATCGGTCATATCCGTATTCAGATCCATACCCGGACCTGGGTATGAAAAAACCCAGTATTGTACACCTCTAATCATGATATAAAACTGTTGGACTTCAAAGAAAACGGCCTAACATGGCCTAAAATATATGCAATGGGCCTTTAAACCTTTGAGCTCAAGGAAAACAGCCTTACAAGCCCATATTGAGTAAACACATTCAAACCCAGATTCTTATATGACCACGAAACTAGCCCCAACCAATATTAAACATATTCATCTATTTCAGTTATTACAATAATTAAATTTACACATATATATTTCAGTTATTACAATAATAAAATTTACACACATACTTTCCTTTTTCTCCGCCCAAAAGAACATTCTCAAACACGGTACCTTTTTTTCTTTACAAGGGAACTTTTCAAATGTGCAACGATCTAGACCACTCGTCATACACTCATATGTTACACATAAAACAATGTACCATATACTAGTAACACGTACGAAGATCTATAAAAACCCTTATCTCTTGACCCCAGTACCCTAGGTCTGCTCTTGAATCTTGACAATAGATGGAGGTGTCATGCTAATATAAACTTGTATCGGGTATCCGAAGTGTTCGCTAGCCTAGAAGTTAGGACCATAGGATGGTTATATCCACATCCTTCGATCATGATGAATTAAACCTTGACAAGTCTTCATACAATGTTCCTCTAAGATAAAAGTTGCTCTTTTTGTGACAATTAGTATATAAGCAGCTTGTAACTTTTTTTTAATGGCAAGCTTTAATAATGTAACCAACCCTTTGAAGTTTTCTAACTGTTCATTATAATGAGCACGTAAAGTCAACCGTGTGGGCGCGCCTCATTGGGTGTGCATGGTTTCATTCATAACCCACAACAACCTCACATGGGATTGTGACATTATTAACCTTTTTCTTTTTTAATACTTATTCTTCCAACTATCACTTCCTTTAATTAAGAAGATGCCGACAACCATACTCATTTATGGACCCAACTTCCTTTCACTATTTTAATTTCTTTTAAATAATTAGTAAAACAACTTAAAAATTGAAATAATTATATATCACGCCATTCACTTTTTTTACAAGACTTAATTTACAATACAATACACCTTTTTTTGACTAAAAATGCATTAAACAAAATAATGGGTCCAATTTTGTAAGCTTAATCATATACTGCCATATACTTTCTTAATACATGTATACTTAATTTATTGATCACTTCATCTAACTAATAACTTGAGTAAACAAATAACCGGGTTCATATCATTTTCATCAAATTTCTTATGAAACATATGTACATCTCATGTGTTAAACGATGTGTCATTGTATTCCCTTCTTTATTATTATAGCTATTACAAAAATTTTGTGTGTATGTGTTATATTATGTATAAAATTAATAGTTTGTCAATCATCTATGTAGTTTAAATGTGGCCCTTTTTTTATTAAATAGTTGTAATGGTACTTTGATCATAATTTGAAACCAAACCTTATGGTACTTTTATAATTTGGTTTCCTTCATGTAACGTTTATTTTCAGTTTAACAAGTTTGAATATCGATGAAATGAGTTTACTATTCATTATTGATTTGACTTTATATGTATGTTAAAATATGCAAGATGATGAACAATGTTTTTTTGTTGATTAGTGATTTTTCATTTTTATCCTTGCAATTTAATCAGTTTACTTTTTACTGCATAAACTTTAATAAAGTAATTAAGCCTAAAACTTTAGTAAACTTTTCCTCTGACTTTTTTTCTTGAGATTTCTCTTTCAGTTGTTATACAGGGTCTTTTTTTGTCGTTTAGTGATCTTTCACTTTCACCTCTATAGTTTACTCATTCTATTTCTTACACCCTAAACTTTAATAAAATTATCAAACAACCCTTAAACTTCAATAAACTTTTCTTTCGGCTTTACCTTTATGTTTTTCTCTTTCTGTTGTTATACCGGGCACCGGTATCGCATCGATGCCGTAATGAACTGACCTAATGTCGATCAAACTCCCACCGCAACGCGCGAGTAATTTTACTAGTAAAAACAGTAAAACAAGACCATGAACTCGTCTAACTTAGAAGATTTGCTCTTAAAAAATTGTATTAAAATGATATTTTAATGCAATTACATTACTTGAATCAGAATTTTGTCAGCAGTTTAGGTTTGTACTAGAATGATGGTTTAGAAAGGAGGGCCCGGGATCCAATTTAAGGTGGAAAGGAGAGTGACAGCACTTACTTACACGGTGGCGTAAACTGTGAAAGTTTTACTTGCAACAAGCTTACTTTACTTTTCTTGTATTAAACACATCACCCCTTTTGATTGTTTATTGTCACTCACCCACTAATAGTAAATCATTTCTCTACCAAAAATAAAAAATTGTACGTACAACACTCGATTTCTTATAATTCAAAACACGTGTTAATAGTGTGATATTGAGTTTAAATAAGAACCCGCAAATACTCGTAACCGAAATTGATCAAGGGATAGTAAAAAGTTAAGACTAAAAAGACTACGATTTAAATGTGCTCTTTTGGTCAAATCATGCGATTGAGAGTCCTTCGTCGTAAAAGAGGGGTCTAAGTTGACCAAAATGCCCTCGAGTGATAAAACAAGTAAACGACCTTGAGGGTAGTTTAAAAATGAGTTTTATAAGAAAGTTCACCCTTGCGGTAGTGTAATAGCGAACGGCATAAGCCGTTTTGGCTTAATGACTCATATTGGGTCTTTTTCGTAAATTGTCAAACCGAATGGTAGAATTTAAAAATATAATATTTTCTATAAGTGAAGCCGAAGAAGCATAGGTAAATGAAATATTACTCAATTTAATTAATTACATAATGGTTTTTGTTTGAACATTTCTTTATTGGTTTTTACATGAGAGGGTACTTTGCAGGTGATACCTCTGTAACATCCGTCAAAAACGGATTTACCAAACCCGCTCCGTTTATCAACCGAACAGTCAGTCAAAATTTTCGTTGCGAATTAAATGCCCAAAATATTTTTAAACGATCCGTAATCAATTATTATACGGGGATATATATTTAGTTTTTGAAAAACTGCCAAAAATCGCAAAATAAAAATGAATTGTTTCAGCCGGGTTTCGAACCCGGGTCTGTACCGAACCAGAATCAAGTCTTAACTCTCACACACAAACCACTGCGCCAACTGCTTTGTTTGTTATATAATGAAATCATTTAATTGATAAAGTGTCGTTACGAATTCAAAATCGGCGCCCAAACGATTCAGTCGTCGGAATCCCGGAATTCTCGCGAGTTTTAACACCAATTTACGTTATAACGTAAACCCTTAATCACATATCGGTTATAACCGATGTTTGAAGTCCGCGACACTTTTCAAAACCGCCGGAAAATTTAAGTAACGAACACAGTCGGAATTCAGACCAAGTGCATTGACGATTTGTCCTATAAATTGACCCACAACCGACGACAAACATTTTCGCTCAAAAATCACACCTTTTCTCGGCATAATTCCACTCGCCGGAACTTTCCTTTTCGTCGCCGGAAAACCGGTTTCCCCATTGCCGAGCTTTTCTGACCCTCTGAAGCTTATACCGGAGATACCCATACTCTTTCCAAGTTTTTCGGAGACTTGCTGCTGTGAGACACCAGACGCCGGAGTTGTTTTCTGTCGCCGGAGTTCTGCCGGAAAACAGAGGAAAGCGAGTCGGTATACCTCACGCTTATTTTCCTTTCTTTTTACTTCTATCTTACCAGTAATTAACCTAAAACACTATTGAAACTTGAATAAAAACTTGAACCAGTCAGACCCGATTTCTGGTTCAACTTTGACGAAGAAGACGACGCACTTCCATATCATATAAGTATATTATAAATCAGGATTTTACTCGGGTTAGACACACAGTCCAGCGGTGGACTGTGTGCACATAAAACGTTAAGCATGCAAAGGTCTCAAGTTCGAATCCCGTCTCACACACGCTGCCTTAATAAAATCCATTTTTTTTTTACTGAACCGGATCGCCACAGATATATGTTAAATATATTGTTAACCGGAATAATAACCAAGTTAGACACACAGTCCAGCGGTGGACTGTGTGTTTGTTTATATCACAGGTCACGACTTCGAGTCCGGTCTTCAGCACCGACTCGGACAATTATCTTTTCTTTTTAAATAAGGCAGAAAAGGGAATAACTAATTAGTATTTAAGTATAATAAAAATCGAGTTATATAACATGTAGAACACACAGTCCAGCGGTGGACTGTGTGTTAGATTAAACCACAGGTCCCGAGTTCGAGACCTGTGGAGTGCAAAACCGGTCCGCTTAAACTGTTTTTAAAATAAAATGATTTTCTGTTAATTCTAATTAATGTATATATGAAATTAAAATCGGATATATAACGGGTTAGACACGTAGCTCAGTTGGTAGAGCTGCGTGCACGCGTACGGGAGGTCTCGGGTTCGAGCCTCACCGAGCGCACAACAATATGCCTCAAAACCGGTCAACGACCAGTCAAAGTCAACAGGTCAATGTCACTGTAGCAGAAAAAAATAAAATATTTTTATTATTTTTATTTAATTATTTTAATTAAAAATCAATTATAAATACTTAAAAATAACATTTTTTTTTTATTAGAAAATAGCCTCAAACTCACAAAAATACACCCAACAATCCTACTAAAATAGTTTAATAAAATCCGTTTACTTACCAAACCATAATGCGATTTATCTAGGTTAAATCTCACTCGTGGTTAAAACCACTTCGCGTGCATTCAACGTCATCAACCGAACGCACCCACTGTGAGTGAATCTTACAATTCCCCCTTTTAAATTACACGTTTTGGGGTGTGTCATGTGTTATGAAATAATTAATTTATTTATTTAAACTTGTGCCATACCACATCATGACTTAAACTTAGATTGATTTATTGTTGTGATTTACTTATATTCCGTTTGTCAAATTACATGAAACTCATACATTAAGCCCATCAGTTCCTCGTGGGAAACGAGTAGAACATCGCGTGCTTCAATTCAAATTCATTATTGTTCATGTGTGTTTTCATTGAGTTTATATTGTTTGTAGTTGTGTTATTCATATTATCATGTTTATGCAATTCATTCATCAGGCCCCTCAGTTCCTCGTGAGAGACGAGTTGAGCATCGCGTGCCTTTAATTGTTCCATTATTATTCATGAGTGTTTCATTTAACATCTTATGATTGTTGATCAAGTTACATCTAATTTTACTCATGTTTGGTTGTGCACATATTTCATAATCAATCTAAATAAATTGTTCAAATGTTTTCCATAGGATTCACTCGCCAACATTATGTTGATCCAAAAACCTTTTTACACATGATACAGGTGAACAGGTTGAAGCAAGGATAACATAGGATATGCCTTAGAAGAGAACAAAGAAGTTAGATTGTTAGTTAGATCATGTTGTAGCAATCATTGTAAATTTTCATTTAATTTGTATTAATGAATATGAAACGTTTAATAAATGTCATGAGCTTTGATGATAACCCAATCATGCCCCGATCACCTTATCCGCTGCGGGTCGGGGTGTGACAGATTGGTATCAGAGCCATGGCTATAGGGATATAGGATAGGTTATTAGACCCTTAGAGCCTATACTATAGTCTGCCTAAATTTTAAATTGATTAGGTGGTTACATACAAACTTGTGATATTTATTTGTTTCATATTTGTTTACATTTCAGTCAAACATACATGCTCATATACATATTCATTATACATATATACATATTCATTATACATATATCGATGTTCATGTATTCAATTTATTTTCATACTCTCATTATCCAAAGATTTTATGCAATTTTCAAATCTCATCAAAGTAAGTTCTGCGACGGGCATGTAGTAACTGGAAGGGTACGAGTACCGGTAGTCGGAACGTCCTGTCTAGGCTGGCATTCGTATAAATCCAATATAACGGACCAGTTTGCCTACCTGGGGACCAACGATGAGAGTACGAAGGACCTATTAGGCCAAAGCATGCCACACCAAACGTCGTTCGAACTAACCCTACTTTGAGGTGTCACCGTGTCTACACCTGGACACATTCCGAACATCACACGTTGTATACATATTTCTCGATTTTCCCGGGTTTTGTGTACGCAACCAGGCAGAAACCGTGCGAACCATATGAAAAACCGGTATTCATGGGGGCCCACATGATTACATAAGGTAAAGTATGGCGGCATGACGGGCCTAACACCGAGCAAAGCCCAAGACATCCTATGGATGTAGTATTTTTGGTATAATTATTTTATGAATGTTCATTCTTGAATGCGACCCACGATCCCAAAAGCATCCAACTCATACCTTTGTCATGTATTCCTTGTAGATGTCTTCTAACCTCGCCCGTAGGAAGACGAGAGCAAGAAAAGCCCGCGAGCGCATGGCTGCCTTAATCGCTCAACAAATGGCTGCCGTAATACCCAACATTGTAATCCAAGTTCAACAAGCACTTACCGATAATCCTGTCAATCAAGCAAACCAAAACATTTTCAACTCTTCCCCAAATACCACTAAATGCACCTACAAGCATTTCAAATCATGCGACCCTCCGAAATATAAAGGGACTGAAGGTGTCACCGCACTCCTCCATTGGTTTGAAGAAATGGAGAATACTTTTCTAAATTGTGATTGCCCAGATGATCGCAAAGTGCGTTATGCTACCGGTCGACTATATGGGATAGCACTTACTTGGTGGAACACAGAGAAGGCCAAGCGAGGTGTGGAAGATGCTATGTCCTTAACTTGGAACGAATTGAAGGAAATCATGACCAGACGATTTTGCCCAAGGAGTGAAATCAAGAAGTTGGAAGATGAATTTTACTCATTGAAGCAAATGGAAGGAGACCACACCACCTACAACAAAAGATTCCTCGAATTACATCAAATGGTTCCCAACATGTTTACTCCTCTCTACCGTTTGATCGAGCACTACATTCGTGGTCTTCCGTCAAAGATTCAAGACCCTGTGATAAGTACCAAGCCTGCAACTTTGGAAGCAGCAATGGAGCTAGCAACAGAGCTCACCGAGAACCGAATTCGAAACAAAGACTTCAAGGAGGAGAAGAAGAAGGATAAAGAATCAACTGAAACCTCCGACTCCACTCAACCCGAATCCCCTTCTCAACCCAATCCTAAGAGAAGAAGAGTCGGGCGACTTTTCGCTGCTACTCAACGAAATCAACCCGTTTTTCATGCCATACCCATCCGAGCTATCCCAATCACCCAAGTGGCACCCAACTCAGCTTACCCACATAAGAAACCATATCTTGGACCTCACCCTCGATGCAACCACTGTTTTTATCACCATCCCCTTACTTTACCTTGCCGGCTATGTACAACTTGTGGACGCTATGGTCATTTGAGCAATGTTTGTCGCACCTTTCAAGACCAAACCTCTTCCCCTACTCAAAACATGGCCCAAACTTATTACCAACCTCAATATCCATTGTTCCCAGATGCTCGAGCTTACTTCAATTGTGGCGACCCTACCCACTTTAGAAACACATGCCCTCAATTGGTTAACGTTATCAACACTCAAGCCCAATCAAACCCAGTTAACCAAGAAAACCAAGAAAACCCAACCACTATGCCACCAGCAAGAGAAAGAGTCTTCAATATCAACGCCAATCCTGTCGAAGATAATGACGGCCCAAACGAAGATACTCAGCTAGTCCTTTTCGCCGAAGATCCAGATTCAACTCCTATTGTTTAGTCTTATGTTTTTCTTTATCACATGTGTAGACTGTTAGAGTAATTATGATATATTATATATTATATATTGTTTTCAGTATATACTTTTGCTGAGGCCGTAGCTCCCCATCCATCGAGGTTGAGTTTGATCCCCATTTTATTATGGGTTGATCAGGGCGTGCCCGCACGATCGGCTCCGTTTGTTAGAGCCTTGATCGGTTACGTAATTTTACATTTCAATACATGCAATACGCTCGGCTCCGTTTGATTGAGCCTTGAGTACACAGATTTATTCTCATTTCCAGTTCATGCAATATGCTCGGCTCCGTTTGATTGAGCCTTGAGTACACAGATTTATTCTCATTTCCAGTTCATGCAATATGCTCGGCTCCGTTTGATTGAGCCTTGAGTACACAGATTTATTCTCATTTCCAGTTCATGCAATACGCTCGGCTCCGTTTGATTGAGCCTTGAGCACACATACAATTTCATTATCAGTATCTTGTGGTTGTGGTGTTTGTAGTAGAGTCGCATCGAACTAACCATAACTTGCGGATAAAGTCAATGAAAATTTGACAAGGATATGGTGGATACGCCGATGGTACTTCCTATATTAAGTATTCTTGTCAAATGATCGGAGGCATTATCAGGCGGTTATGAGAGGTTCCATGCATAGGCTGTTTGTATGGTTAAGTTATTCATATTCAGTACATGCAATACGCTCGGCTCCGTTTGATTGAGCCTTGAGCACACAATTTCAATTTCAGTACATGCAATACGATCGGCTCCGTTCGATTGAGCCTTGATCGCACAGATATATTTCATTTCAGTATTTTATGTTTGTTGTATTGATTGTAGAGTTATAGGACTAATCATAATTCACTGATAAAACTAATGAAAATTTGGCAAGAATATGGTGGATACGCCGCTGGTACTTCCTATATATAAGTATTCTTGCCAAAGGATCAGAGGCATTATCAGGTGGTTATGAGAAGTTCCATGTAGGATTTATTATTGCCTTGGTTGGAATTTGTGATACATTTATATCATCATGTTATTTAAAGAGATTGGATTGTGTTCCATTTCTACATGAATTAACCTCTCCATCATAACAAACGAGAGAGGAACTTTCATCATTCAAACATATATGCTATCAGAATGTGGATTCAAATATTTGCTGTTGTGTTTATTCATGTTCAAATATTTGCTGATGTGTTTATTCATGTTCAAATATTTGCTGATGTGTTTATTCATGTTCAAATATTTGCTGTTGTGTTTATTCATGTTCAAATATTTGCTGATGTGTTCATTCATGTTTGAATATTAGCTGTTGTGCTTACTTATGTTCAAATATCAGCTGCTGTGTTTTTATGTAGATTGTAGTGTTAGAAGTTTTGCCTTAGGATATAACCATATTTTCCCAAACGTATCTAAACTCTTATGCATGATATCATTTTTAGCAAATCATTCCTGTTTATCAATACTTACACAGTAGGCAACAAAAAGCGATTCCTAAATAGGGTACTTAACCTTTCCAAGGAACGTTACCGCCTCGAACAAAAAAACTTAAACCTTTATTTTTCTAAGCATACAACTGTCAAACAAAACGTCATCATCCTTTTTAGTCAAAATATATCATTATTTAAATTTCGGGACGAAATTTCTAAAAAGCAGGGGATACTGTAACATCCGTCAAAAACGGATTTACCAAACCCGCTCCGTTTATCAACCGAACAGTCAGTCAAAATTTTCGTTGCGAATTAAATGCCCAAAATATTTTTAAACGATCCGTAATCAATTATTATACGGGGATATATATTTAGTTTTTGAAAAACTGCCAAAAATCGCAAAATAAAAATGAATTGTTTCAGCCGGGTTTCGAACCCGGGTCTGTACCGAACCAGAATCAAGTCTTAACTCTCACACACAAACCACTGCGCCAACTGCTTTGTTTGTTATATAATGAAATCATTTAATTGATAAAGTGTCGTTACGAATTCAAAATCGGCGCCCAAACGATTCAGTCGTCGGAATCCCGGAATTCTCGCGAGTTTTAACACCAATTTACGTTATAACGTAAACCCTTAATCACATATCGGTTATAACCGATGTTTGAAGTCCGCGACACTTTTCAAAACCGCCGGAAAATTTAAGTAACGAACACAGTCGGAATTCAGACCAAGTGCATTGACGATTTGTCCTATAAATTGACCCACAACCGACGACAAACATTTTCGCTCAAAAATCACACCTTTTCTCGGCATAATTCCACTCGCCGGAACTTTCCTTTTCGTCGCCGGAAAACCGGTTTCCCCATTGCCGAGCTTTTCTGACCCTCTGAAGCTTATACCGGAGATACCCATACTCTTTCCAAGTTTTTCGGAGACTTGCTGCTGTGAGACACCAGACGCCGGAGTTGTTTTCTGTCGCCGGAGTTCTGCCGGAAAACAGAGGAAAGCGAGTCGGTATACCTCACGCTTATTTTCCTTTCTTTTTACTTCTATCTTACCAGTAATTAACCTAAAACACTATTGAAACTTGAATAAAAACTTGAACCAGTCAGACCCGATTTCTGGTTCAACTTTGACGAAGAAGACGACGCACTTCCATATCATATAAGTATATTATAAATCAGGATTTTACTCGGGTTAGACACACAGTCCAGCGGTGGACTGTGTGCACATAAAACGTTAAGCATGCAAAGGTCTCAAGTTCGAATCCCGTCTCACACACGCTGCCTTAATAAAATCCATTTTTTTTTACTGAACCGGATCGCCACAGATATATGTTAAATATATTGTTAACCGGAATAATAACCAAGTTAGACACACAGTCCAGCGGTGGACTGTGTGTTTGTTTATATCACAGGTCACGAGTTCGAGTCCGGTCTTCAGCACCGACTCAGACAATTATCTTTTCTTTTTAAATAAGGCAGAAAAGGGAATAACTAATTAGTATTTAAGTATAATAAAAATCGAGTTATATAACATGTAGAACACACAGTCCAGCGGTGGACTGTGTGTTAGATTAAACCACAGGTCCCGAGTTCGAGACCTGTGGAGTGCAAAACCGGTCCGCTTAAACTGTTTTTAAAATAAAATGATTTTCTGTTAATTCTAATTAATGTATATATGAAATTAAAATCGGATATATAACGGGTTAGACACGTAGCTCAGTTGGTAGAGCTGCGTGCACGCGTACGGGAGGTCTCGGGTTCGAGCCTCACCGAGCGCACAACAATATGCCTCAAAACCGGTCAACGACCAGTCAAAGTCAACAGGTCAATGTCACTGTAGCAGAAAAAAATAAAATATTTTTATTATTTTTATTTAATTATTTTAATTAAAAATCAATTATAAATACTTAAAAATAACATTTTTTTTTTTATTAGAAAATAGCCTCAAACTCACAAAAATACACCCAACAATCCTACTAAAATAGTTTAATAAAATCCGTTTACTTACCAAACCATAATGCGATTTATCTAGGTTAAATCTCACTCGTGGTTAAAACCACTTCGCGTGCATTCAACGTCATCAACCGAACGCACCCACTGTGAGTGAATCTTACAATTCCCCCTTTTAAATTACACGTTTTGGGGTGTGTCATGTGTTATGAAATAATTAATTTATTTATTTAAACTTGTGCCATACCACATCATGACTTAAACTTAGATTGATTTATTGTTGTGATTTACTTATATTCCGTTTGTCAAATTACATGAAACTCATACATTAAGCCCATCAGTTCCTCGTGGGAAACGAGTAGAACATCGCGTGCTTCAATTCAAATTCATTATTGTTCATGTGTGTTTTCATTGAGTTTATATTGTTTGTAGTTGTGTTATTCATATTATCATGTTTATGCAATTCATTCATCAGGCCCCTCAGTTCCTCGTGAGAGACGAGTTGAGCATCGCGTGCCTTTAATTGTTCCATTATTATTCATGAGTGTTTCATTTAACATCTTATGATTGTTGATCAAGTTACATCTAATTTTACTCATGTTTGGTTGTGCACATATTTCATAATCAATCTAAATAAATTGTTCAAATGTTTTCCATAGGATTCACTCGCCAACATTATGTTGATCCAAAAACCTTTTTACACATGATACAGGTGAACAGGTTGAAGCAAGGATAACATCGGATATGCTTTAGAAGAGAACAAAGAAGTTAGATTGTTAGTTAGATCATGTTGTAGCAATCATTGTAAATTTTCATTTAATTTGTATTAATGAATATGAAACGTTTAATAAATGTCATGAGCTTTGATGATAACCCAATCATGCCCCGATCACCTTATCCGCTGCGGGTCGGGGTGTGACAACCTCCTAGTGACAAATGGAAATACTTGACCACCTTTTTGATAACATGTTAACTTTATTATAAGAGATAAACTCATTTTCTAAACGGGTAATGATATATGTTAATATCACAAAGAACATTTGACACAGCTTATATGACAATATTATGTTGTTTCTTCAAACATCACCAATAAAACAATGACTTAATAAACCAATGGTAAGAGACGTATATATATATACAAACACAAGTCATTCCTTAGTCTTCAACAAAGAGTTTTCTTCACTATCTTATCTTTAAAACATGTGTAGAGATCATGTTGTGTAATTTTCTCTTTAAATAGTGAAGACAAACAACAATTTCTTCATAAAAATATCTACAGATTTTATCTACACAGGATTCAGGAAAGTTGGTAAGCCAAAAACAAAAAATAAAGTAACATTGATGTGTTCCTTAAAAGCATTGCTTTATTCATTTTTATCAAAGTTTTCTTACCATGACATGATTAGGTTGGAAGACTATGAGATGAATATTTACTCCAACAACTTCTTGATTAAACCAACATTTTATAAAGCTTGTAAAAATTTACAAAAGTCCAAATTTATTATAACTTTTGTTTTCTTAGTTTATATAATTAAAATAAAGTTTGTATTTGAGAGATTATCACAAATCCTAACATAACTCATTTTACCTTTGATTTAAATCCATCTTAAATATCCTCAACTTTAACTTAAAGTTTGAAGTTCTACTTGATCTGTTTGCACAAACCTGTCACGGTTGATCCATGGTCCAGCCATGTATGCATCATCCTTTTATGTTCTCCAGTCTCACCTTTTTCAATGCGTGATCATTTGTTATATATTTTGTTGTTTACATAAACTTGTCACTTTGATATGTTTTAATATAAACTATAAACACATGGCTAACTATATATCACTTGTGTTATATATTCTTATTATACTTTCATCAAAAGTGAGCTGCATTTTTTTTTAAATACACCCACTAACGGTCTAAATTTTCGGTTATGCTTTATGTTGGTGTTTAATATTTTGTCAAATAGCTTTTAAAAAGTATGAATTAGGGTACAACTTTTCTTAAATAAATGTATATTAGGTTGTTCACTATACGCCCTTTCACTCCACATCATAAAGTGACTGTTACCTTATGGAAACATTACCTCCCACTTTCTTTTACAAACACCTACTATGTCCTCCCCCCTCTTCTTTCACTATCCAATACCCAATAAAATAATACTACTTTTGAATAAGTTAAAAATAAACAAACAAAAAATTGTGATTGGTTGAGAAAAGCAAGGACCCCACCACACAAGCTACTCAACGTCATGAGCTCAACCCCACCCTCTCCGTTGGTGTTTACCGCCCACCACGCAACCATCCTTGTTACCTGGATGGAGCGTTCATCGATAGGAGACAACCTTATATATAACAAAGTAATATGATACCATGATCTTATTTGGTAACTAACATTCTAACTCAATTTCTTCATCTCTTGTAACCTTATTTCCTTTACCCTTTATAACAACCAAGTGACTCCTAGTAGCAAAAACCATAGGGGGTACTATTGTACAAACCTAAAATAGAGGGCATAAATCCCTAAAATTAAACCCAGATTATATAATAATAATAATACCATGCATAATTACAAGTAGTCGATAGAGAGACACAATAATATCACGTAGAGTTAAAAAACAAAATCAATGATTACTCAGACCGCGTGAAATCCGCCGAATTTGGAAAGCTGACACTCTGTTTTTTTGAGGGTTTAACCCTTTTCATCATCCACCAAAACCTTCCCCACTAAAGTAAACCCCTGATATCAACCATATACACTTTACAACTTGTCAGTATAATATGTGCACTTGTATCTATTTATACACTCCCCATAGATATTTCATATTGATAATTCACATTAGAGTTTAGACCAATATCTCTTGATCTAAACCTGGTATGTACCCATTTGGTATTTGCTCTGTAATTCAGTAGCCTTTTGACAATACAATGCTGTGTTTTTTTGTTCATTTTGTGTTGGGATCAAGTCAAGAAGTTCTTTTGAAAATAATGAATTTTGTTTTTGAAATGTACTTCTTTTTTCAAGATTTGTGCAGGTTAATTATACCTACAATATGGCAGATAGAATTTGGAATAACCTTTTTTTTTTTTTTTTTTTTTAATATTTTGTATTTATAACTGCAAGATTGTGATACCCACATTGCATAAACATGTTTTAATTCACAAAGTTTGAAACTTTTCAGGGATTTGGTTGGATTCTGGTGAAATGGAGAAGAAAATTGTGCCAATTTTGATGATCTTTATTTTGGGTGTACTGAGTTTTTCTGTGGTGAAAGCAGAGGACCCTTATAAGTATTATACCTGGACTGTTACATATGGAACTGCTTCTCCTCTTGGTGTTCCTCAACAGGTTCTTTCATACTTTTGAATCTTAGTTTAGTGGAGTTATGTTGGTCTTGTTATAATTAGTGTTGGATTATTACAGGTAATCTTAATCAATGGACAATTTCCTGGTCCTACCCTTGATATTGTCACTAATGACAATATTATCCTCAACCTCTTCAATAAACTCGACCAACCTTTCCTCTTGACATGGTTCGTCTTCTTTCAGTTCAACTCTAGCTTTTAGATTCAATGTAGTACAATAACGTACTCGATTTAGTATAGTTAGTATTTGCTTATGCGCGTTTTATATTCTAGTTTATGAATTTAGCCGTCTACATTAGGGAAGTGTGATCTTTATTTTAGAAGTACTTGTAACCCATACCAAAATCTTTGCCTGAAGTTGTTATTTTTAACTTTCTATTCTTAAAGTTTAGATTTTTAGTCATTTGAGACTGGTACAAGATATGGGACACATGGAATACATAACAAGTTTTAAATAACAAACTCTCTATTTAAAATTGGTTATGTATTGCACGCTCCTCTACAAAATTTAGAACTTGATGGTTACAAAATGTTGTTGTTTTAGGAACGGAATTAAACAAAGAAAGAATTCATGGCAAGATGGGGTTTTGGGCACAAACTGCCCAATTCCTCCAAACTCCAATTTTACATACAAATTTCAGCCAAAAGATCAAATTGGAGGCTACACATACTTCCCTTCAACTGCAATGCATAAAGCTGCTGGTGGTTTTGGAGCTATCAATGTATATGCCCGACCTCGTATCCCTGTCCCATATGCAATTCCTGCAGCTGATTTTAATTTACTTATCGGTGACTGGTACAAGGCGAACCATAAGGTGAGGATCATATTCAGAGTCAAAGTCAAAGTCAAATGGTAGAGTTTTCAAGTACAAATCTATATTTTACCTTTTGGATTTTAGCTCAAAATTTTAGTATATGTTTTGTTTTGTAATATTATACTGTGTTATGAATATTTTAGTAAAACCTTAATAAATCTTGTTGATTTTGAGGACTAAAACCAGCACCTTTTGACTCTTAAAAGTCAAAACATCATTTCATTTCACTTTTGAGTCTCATAACTTAAAGTGATTTTCATTCTTGATTGCATGCATTTTCAATGACAAAGACGCCTTCTTTGGTTTCAGGGTTTGCAGCAATATCTCGATTCAGGAAGATCGCTTACTTTTCCAGACGGTATTCTTGTAAATGGACAGCCAAGAACCACATTTAGTGGCGATCAAGGTCATTCTCAAGCTTTAACGTGCTACCTAAATAGAACTAGTTTTTACTACATTTCAGATTATATAAAGATGGATTTTGTTACAAAATTACAAAAAAAATTAGCAACCTGTGTTTGACTTTGAAAGTCAAAGGTAATCATCCAGTTGTGACATTGCTATTTTTTGGAACTTTTTTCAGGTAAAACATACATGTTCAGAATATCAAATGTTGGATTGTCGACCTCATTCAACTTTAGGATTCAGGGACATAAAATGAAACTAGTTGAGGTTGAAGGGTCGAATGTGGTTCAAAACATATATGATTCACTCGATGTGCATGTTGGTCAATCGGCTTCTGTCCTGGTTACATTGGACCAACCTGCAAAAGACTATTACATCGTTGCATCTACCCGTTTTACAAGAAAAATCCTTACATCCGTTTCGGTATTACACTATACCAATTCGCATACACCAGCCTCCGGCCCACTCCCTGCTGGCCCAACCTACCATGTTCACTGGTCAATGCAACAAGCTAGAACACTAAGGTATAAACATTCATGAGTTTGTGTTAGTTTGAAAAATAAAAAAACTAAAACAAAGTGGTTTCAAGTTTGAAATTTTGAAAACAGACGTTTAGGTTTCAGCTTTGAACTGGACTGATTGAACAAAAACTGCTTTTGAGAAAATTAAAATCGGTTCAGTTCGGTTTGGTTGAACTTTGGATTCGCTGTTCCAAGATGAGTTTTGTCAAATCAAACCATACTTTGAATAGAAAGTAACGCGGATGGATTAGGAATGTAAATAAGTCGAGCTGATCTTGAGCTCATCCAAGATCGAGCTCAGCTTGTTAAGCTTAATAAAGTTGGAGCTCGAGTTCGGCTCGTTTCAAGCTCTATATCCAAAGCTTCAGCTTGGCTTGTGAAAAATTTTTCAAGCTCAATCTCATCTTGGATTCTGATTGTTTATTAATTATTAATTCATTTTATTACTTTTATTTATTTATACTTATAGATATATAAGTTAAGATATATTATTTAGTTATTAGGTCATAACTATATATAATTATTTTTACTATGCAATATAAATTTATTTTATTATATAAAACATATTACATTTGCAAAGATAATGGACTTGGTATAAGAAGTTTGGGCTCTTTTATTAAATTAACTTATTTTCAAACGAGGTCGTTAAAACTCGGGTTGTTTCGAACTTTTAGCGAGCAGATATGGTATAACTCAATAGTGGCTCAGGTTTACACCCTAAATTTGATGTAGGGGTGTTGAGTGTATATGAACTGATCTAAGCCCAAGTTAAATTTCTTGTCTTGGGCTCAAATTGTGGCTTGCTTAGCTTTCAGAACATGGACTTAAATCCAGCTCACAAATTTTAAATCTTTTTGTTTGGTCCATCGGGCCTGGGTTAGTAAAGTTGGGCTGGACTCATTGCTTATGGTCTAATTCTTTCTTTTTCATGTTGTTAGATGGAACTTGACCTCTAATGCAGCCAGACCAAACCCACAAGGCTCATTCCATTATGGAACCATCAAACCAACAAGGACAATCGTGTTGACTAACTCGGCATACCTAATCAACGGGAAGAAACGGTACACTGTTAATGGCGTTTCGTACATAAACGCAGACACCCCGTTGAAGCTGGCCGATTACTTTAACATCCCTGGTGTTTATTCCACAAACGCCATCCAAACCTTCCCAACCAACGGCGGCCCGCTTTTGGCCACATCAGTTATGCCAGCCTCACTTCATGACTTCCTCGAAATTGTTTTCCAGAACAACGAGAACACGGTGCAGTCATGGCATCTCGACGGCTATGATTTCTGGCCCGTCGGGTAAGTTTACATGTATAGATAGATACACGGTTCTATCTCTACATAAAATATATACCGTTAAAGAGCGATCTAAGAGTTTCTAATTCCGGACATGCAAACTAATGTAGGTATGGATCCGGACAATGGTCTCAAGCAAGTAGAAAGAGCTACAATTTAGTTGATGCTCTTACAAGACATAACGTGCAGGTAAAACATCATTTGCTAGTAGTTTTTATCTAAAAGAAGTGTTGTGCTGTGACTGTGATGTTTGGAATAATTGTAGGTGTATCCAAACTCGTGGAGTGTGATATACGTGTCGTTGGACAACCAAGGTATGTGGAACCTAAGGTCCGCAATGTGGGAACGACAGTACCTCGGTCAACAGTTCTACCTTAGAGTTTATAATCCCGTTAAAAGTCTTGCAAATGAATATGACATCCCTTCCAATGCTCTTCTTTGTGGTAAAGCTGCAGGACGACACTCTTAAACTTTATTTTCATCGACTTCTTTCAAGGTCAACCGAAGCAGACCTTAAAACCTCTAAGCCTTGTTTAACTAAAGATTAGAACTTGTTTACCCAAGCATAATAATTATTCTTTTATCATTTTCATTGTGTACGTTATATATTTTATGTGGAGACATACGTTAATTGTATCGACAAACTATGTAACGCTGAGGATAGGGTTAACAAGTCAAGCTTGATAAGAGTTGAGGTGTTTGGTTATGTTTGAGGTTGATTTGGAATATCTTTCTTTCTTTTAACGGTAAGGAACGACGTGCTAGCTATTATGACACCGGGCGCTGTGGCCAAATGAGGAAAAGGGGAAGGGCAACACTATCCCTATTGATGAGGATGAAATAGAGATCGATGACATGAAGGATAAGGGAAGGGGAAATATATCTCATAAGTATTTTCAAAATAAAAAAGTTCCATCCAAAGTATCCATTGCTGGAACTCAAATTTGATCTCCTTCCATACTTCACAAGCAGCAGCTAGTTCAGGACTCCATTTGGTAGCCTCAAGGATAATTTCATTACCCTCATACTACTTGTAAAATTAAAAGAAAGAGTTAAATGTCATTTTCGTCCTTGTGATTTGTTTACTTTTGTCATTACAGTCCAATTTTCAAAAATACACCAGTTTCCTCCCTAACATACTGAAAACATGTCACTTCAGTCCAAAAATTAAAATCCAGTTAAGTCAGAGGTTTAATGAAGGGTATTTTTGTCCTTTTATATTTCTTTTATTTTCACTTTATTTTATGAAAGGACATAAAATACCCTTCATTAAACATGTCTAATTTAACTGGGTTTTAATTTTTGGCTAGAAGTGACACGTTTCCAGTATATCAATGAGGAAACTAGTGCATTTTTTAAAATTGAACTGAAATAACAAAAGTGAACAAATCAAATGGACGAAAATGATAGTTAACTCTAAAGAAATTTGCACACAAACTATCACACAACTTATAAAATTAAGTTTAGGTACACACTCGAATAAGGGAAAAAAAAGGTTAAAATTAACACCAAGCTCATCTCAGTATAAGAATAAAAAGAACCGAGTTAACGTCTCTTTAAACTTTTCTAACCATATTTTGGACATAACGTCGCTTTAAACTTTTCTAACTATATTTTGGACATACTATATGAAATTTTGAATATATTGTATGAATTTAATATGACATCATATAATTTATTTCCTACTAGTGAATATATTGTATGAATTTAATATGACATAACACAATTGATTTCATTTGCATTATATTTTAATTTATTAAAAGTAAAACAAATACAAGTGTATACAAATAAAGGTTGATATTATTTAGTGTTTGTTATCTTTAAGCAATAATACTAATAATGTAAATATATTATATATAAAAATTCAAGCTACGCTCGTTGGTACCTTAAGCAATAATAAGAGTAATGTAAATATATTATTTTTTATATATAAATTCAAGTTACGCACGTTCATACGTTTTTAAAGAGTAAAGATGATTGAAAGAAACAAAAGCTAAAATAGCCTTATGTTTCATATATCGAGTCTCACTATGAAGTCCTTATTTTGTTAGAAGTGTATGAAATGGTTGGGTCAGTGGTGGAGGGACATAGCCGAGTTCGGATGAACTGACCAATTATTTTCGTGTATCATGAACCACAATAATTTCATGATCAGTCTCATAGATTTTATGATTTTTTTTACCATATTGGCCAATATATGTTTTTACTAAATAAACAAAAAAACTTATATATTCGCTTTACTTAATAAAAAGTTAATGTTTATTAATTAAGACCAATTTTAATTTCTAAATAATATAGAGCCCATTTTAACCAACTGAAAGTCCATGTCATACTAATATGGTGCATTTGATGTTGCAAGGATACAATTATATTAAGGTTGGTCGAGAGGTATCAATGTGATTTTAACTATGAATAAAATGATGATCTTATGCAAGAGCTTGGCATCTAAATTACTAATATGAGATGAAATAAAATGTTTGTTGTAAAACCCTAAACCCTAGAGATCATACAGTTTGGTTCAAGCATCAGCCATAGTTCATAAATTGATAAATGTCATACAATTGCAACCAAAACGACAAATTACATCAAGCCATTCATTCAAAACATAACATTTCAAGTTCAAAACAGATAAATAAGGTTGATAAGATGCCAGACTTCAGGGTCGGGTAGCCTTCAATCCATGTCGTGTGACTTTCTATCTAACGTAATACCTGTTTAACCTGACATGAATGCTATCACTTGTTAGCTACGCTAATTGAGTTCTACTTTATGTTAAAAACATTGAGTCATCATTTAAAATAAAAGAGTAAGCTACACTTTTACTACCTGTGGTTTGTCAAAAAAAAACTTTTAGTCTAATAGCTAGGTTTATTTATTACACTTACAGTCCAATAGTTTCATGATTTGTTTCAATTTCAGTTCACACCACTAACACTGTTATTATAGTTTACCTAAATTAATGTGAAATGACGATATTACACGTGAAAAAAATACAAAATAATAACAAATTGTCACCATCACACCATCTTCACTGTCACAACTTTTCATCTTCATCATATACCTTCACTAACCTAAACCCTAATTCTCCCCAACCACCATCACCTATTGCAATTACAATCACATAATCACAACTGTAGATCTTCGTCGTTCACCATATTCGCCATAAGATCCCAAAACTGTTGTTATCGCCACTCACCTTCATCTATAGCGCAAAGCCCACAAACCCCATCAGAGAACTCTCTCACCATTGAAACCTTACGTCAACATCATCACAACCATTGTCATCTGTGCCTCAACCTTAATTGACATCACTACAAACACACCGCCACGATTCACCACCATTGGAGAACTCCTTCACCCTCCTTTTTGTCGAAGCACCCTATTACCACAAGTGCCAGCACCATCAACCCCATCTTCAGCCTCTTCGATTTCAAAATCTTCAACCTCGTCATTAGAGCACCCTGGTTAAACTTTTGTTTGTTAAACCCCCCAATCAAACAAATTAATCACTTTTTGAATCTACAGTAAGAAGGGTATGATCGATGTTGGTGAAAGATGTCGGTGGTGGGTGGTAAAGATGATGAGCAATGGTGGTGTTGTGGTTGTATGAGGCGATGGTGCTAAAAAAAGAGAGAAACAAAGACAAATGAGGATGAGTTGGGGGAGGGGTTATTATAGTTGTTAGACCTACAAAAGAACAAATTATATTTAAAAACCAAAACATGACTTACTGGTCAAGAAATAAATAGTAGATGAAGCATTCTCCTCCCAAAGATAGTGAATCTTGAATACTAATTAGAACATTTACCGAAGACATGCTAACATTTGTTCAAGCCTTGGAACCACTGTTGAAGAAGAACCAATCATTGATCAAATCGCCAAATCCCTGTTGAAGCAAAGCTTTGTTCAAGAAGACTGAACATTTGTTTTCGCCAAACAGATGTTTGGAACAAAGAAACAACGGTTTAAAGATCA
This sequence comes from Scalesia atractyloides, assembly GCA_947069175.1. NCBI lineage: Eukaryota > Viridiplantae > Streptophyta > Magnoliopsida > Asterales > Asteraceae > Scalesia > Scalesia atractyloides. The sequence goes on from CAMTDV010000023.1 coordinate 22,595,649, forward strand.
GAGGTTTCATTAATATAATAGTACTTGCTTTGTAACAGAATTTTCATGTAATAGATCAGATGTTAGATCTCTGCAGATTGCTAACGTCTGTGGAATCTTTTCTGTTAGATATGTTAGATGTCACTATCAGGGTGATGTCAACTGATTGCAAACAAACATTTTGTACTTAGTATAAATAGATCTCACATGTCAGAGATCTATTCTTCATTTTGCCACATTCTCTTTTGTATGCACATATTTGTGTGTGATCAAGCTGAGGGGGGGATTGTATAATCATCATACTGTAATTGAAATCATTTGAATCTCAATAGAAAACAGTTGTATATATCTTCCTACTTGTGTGTTTACTTCATTACTTGCCTTGCAATTTATAAATTGTTTGTTCTTTGTTTGATTAAAACCTCAAGTATTAGAACTCAGATCCTACAATATTATTTAAATTGGTTTATTCTAACAACAATTTATGTCCAGGGATAATATCATCATTTCACATTAACATAACTACACTAATGGTGTTAGTGGCGTGAACTGAAATTAAAAACAAACCTTACAAATATTGGACTGTGAGTGTAGTAAACAAATTATAGGACTAAAATTGTTACTTTTGACAAACAAATGGGACTAAAAGTGTAGCAAATAATTATATATATATGAAATAAAACTAAAAAAATAGTCATGTAGCAAATAATTATATATATATGAAATAAAACTAAAAAAATAGTCATGTAGCAAATAATTACATATATGTAATAAACGAGCTCAAATATGTTGTAACTACTATTTATAGAATTGTCACTCATTTACTATGTATATGTATTTATTGCTACACACTTAGAAAAATTCCTGCAAAGGTTAATATTATATAAGACATATTAGAATAAAAATACTGGTTTGTTTTTGGGTTTTCTTAGGGAGGCAAATAGAAGAAGACGAACTCTAGATTCATTCAAGAATTCCAAAAATAACATTTTTAAATTAGAGGCCCTATTAGATTTAGGGGCTAAGACCCTAGCTCAAAATACTACCCCTTAGCCGACCCTAGAAATATTTATAATGTTATATATTATATACCTAAACTTTTATAAGTCAAATATAACATCAAACTTTGGTTTACATCAATAAAACATGCTGCTTAATCATGATGTAAACTTACATCTTGTAACATCTTGTCTGAAGCCTTACTTTAAGTATGTTATCTCCAAAAGCCTATATTACTTATTTACATGGTAACTTATACTTGAATGGTAAATTGACATTATAGTTCATGTCCTCAAGCATCTTTAGCATGATGTGCTAAAAGTATAAACTATTTAAATATGAAAGTACGAGTAAGATATACACGCCGCATGTCTCTTATGTATGAAAATACTGTCACACCCCGACCCGCAGCGGAAAAGGTGACCGAGGCATGATTTGGTTATCATCAAAGCTCATGACATTTATTATACGTTTCATATTCATTAATACAATTTAATAGGAAATTTACAATCATAATTACATCATGACCAAACATCTATCTAAGCTTCTTTGTTTTCTTCTAAGGCATTTCCTATGTTTTCCTTGCTTCATCCTGTTCACCTGTATCATGTGTAAAAAGGGTTTTTGGATCAACAAAAGTTGGCGAGTGAATCCTATGGAAAACATTTGAACAAGTTTATTTAATTGATAATAAAATAAAGTGCACAACCACACATGAGTAAAAATAGATGTAAACTTATACATCAATCATTTAATATTAAATAATGCACATATGAAAAATAATAGATCGTTTTGAGGCACGCGTTGCTCAACTCGTCTCTCACGAGGAACTGATGGGCCTAATGAATGATTTGCATAAACTTGACAATATAAAGTATATAACTACAAACAACATAAACTAAATAATTCACACACAAACAATAATGGATTTGTTTTGAGGCACGCGTTGCTCAACTCGTCTCCCACGAGGAACTAATGGGCTTAATGAATGAATTTCATATAAGTTGGCAAAATGAAATACATAACCACAAACACTATAACCAATTTAAGTTTAGATCACAATATGGCATGGCACTAGTTTAAATAAACGAGTTAATTTTTGGTGACACATGACACACCCCAAAACGTGTAATTAAAAAGGGGAGTTGTAAGATTCACTCACATTGGGTGCGTTCGGTTGATAATGTTGAATGCACGCGAAGTTGGTTTTAACCACGAGTGAAATTTACCTAGATAATGGCATAGTGGTTCGGTAAGTAAACAGATTTTATTAATCCATTTTAGTAGAATTGTTGGGTGTATTTTTGTGAGTTTAAGGCTATTTCTAACCTTAAAAATGTTATTTTTAAGTATTTTTAATTGATTTTTAAATAAAATAAATAAATAAAAATAATAAAAAAATGTTGACTTTTTGACCGTTGACCTTTGACCTTTGACTTTGACTGTTGACCGGTTCGCATGAGTAATTGGTGTGCGCTGGGTGAGGCTCGAACCCGAGACTTCCCGTACGCGTGCACGCAGCTCTACAAACTGAGCTACGTGTCTAACCCGAAATATTTCTGTTTTTAATTATATTTATATACTAATTAGATTAAACTGAAAATCATTTATTTTTAAAAACGATTTAATGCGTCGGACCGGTGCGCTCCACAGGTCTCGAACCCGGGACCTGTGGGTTGAGTTAACACACAGTCCACCGCTGGACTGTGTGTTTAACTTGTTATATCACGAGTTCGAATCCGGACTACCGCACCGTTCCGGACAATTATCCAACTTTTTAAATAAGGCAGAAATGAAATAATTTAATTGTATATAAGTATAATAAAAATCAGATTATATAACAAGTTAAACACACAGTCCACCGCTGGACTGTGTGTTTAACTTGTTATATAATCTGATTTTTATTATACTTATATACAATTAAATAATTTCATTTCTGCCTTATTTAAAAAGTTGGATAATTGTCCGGACCGGTGCGGTAGTCTGGATTCGAACTCGTGACGTGTGTTTAAACATTCACACAGTCCACCGCTGGACTGTGTGTCTATCTTGGTTATTATTCTGGTTTTTATTAAACTTAACATATATCAGCAGTGAATCCGGTTCGGTAAAAAAAGAACATTTTTATTAAGGCGAGTGTGCGTGGGACATGTATCGAACTCGAGACGTTTGCGTGCTTAATGTGCACACAGTCCACCACTGGACTGTGTGTCTAACCCGAGTTATTTCTTGATTTAAATTAAACTTATATACTACCGAAACTTCGTCTTCTTCGTTGATCTTAACCAGAAACGATGACTGACTGATTCAACGATTTTAATCATGTTCTTTAGCGTGTTTCAGTTAATTATGGGTGAGATAAATAAAAGAATGAAAAATTAAGTGTTAGATATACCGAAACTGGACTCCTCTGTTTCTCCGGCGAAACTCCGGTGACTGCAGAAATTTCCGGCGACGTATGTCCTGCGGCAGAGAGTCTTCAACGAGTTTGAGATAAATGTGGGTGACTTCGGTATAAGCTCTGGGGGTTCAGTAAGGCACAGAGGTGAAGGGTTCGGTTTTCCGGCGATGTGCAGAACTTTTCCGGCGAGTGGAATTACGTCCGGTAAAGGTGTGATTGTGAGCGAAAAAGCTAGCAGAGGTTCGAGGAGGTATTTATAGGTCGGGACAACCAATATTTGAAACCACATTCTGATAGCATATATGTTTGAATGGTGACGGTTCCTCCCTCGTTTGTTATAATGGAGAGGTTAGTTTTTGTAGAAATAGAACACAATCCAATTTCTTTAAATGGCAAGATGATATGAATGTAACACAAATTTCAACCAAGGCAATACTAAATCCTACATGGAACTTCTCATAACCGCCTGATAATGCCTCTGATCCTTTGGCAAGAATACTTATATATAGGAAGTACCAGCGGCGTATCCACCATATTCTTGTCAAATTTTCGTTGGTTTTATCCGCAAGTTATGATTTGTTACCAAGAAACTACTAAATCCTACATAGAACTTCTCATAACCGTCTGACAATGCCTCTGTTCATTTGACAAGAATACTTATATATAGGAAGTACCAGCGGCGTATCCACCATATTATCGTCAAATTTTCATTGGTTTTATCAGTGAATTATGATTAGTCCTATGTGACTCTACAACCAATACAACAATCACAAGATACTGATAATGAAAAATGTCTGTGCGATCAAGGCTCAATCAAACGGAGCCGATCGCATTGCATGTACTGGAAATGAAAATGTCTGTGCGATCAAGGCTCAATCAAACGGAGCCGATCGTATCGCATGTACTGAAAATAATAAATTTAATCTAAACAATAATCACACAAACAGCTTATACATGGAACCTCTCATAACCGCCTGATAATGCCTCCGATCCTTTGACAAGAATACTTATATATAGGAAGTACCAGGGGCGTATCCACCATATTCTTGTCAAATTTTCATTGACTTTATCCATAAGTTATGATTAGTTCTATGTGACTCTACAACAAACATAACAACCACAAGATACTGATAATGAAAAATGTCTGTGCGATCAAGGCTCAATCAAACGGAGCCGATCGTATTGTATGTACTGAAAATGAAAATGTCTGTGCGATCAAGGCTCAATCAAACGGAGCTGACCGTATTGCATGTACTGAAATAATAAACAGTAATCACTCAAACAATTTATACATGGAACCTCTCATAACCGCCTGATAATGCCTCCGATCCTTTGACAAGAATACTTATATATAGGAAGTACCAGCGGCGTATCCACCATATTCTCGTCAAATTCTCATTGACTTTATCCGCAAGTTATGATTAGTTCTATGTGACTCTACAACAAACACAACAACCATAAGATACTGATAATGAAAATGTCTGCATGTATTGAAAATAATAAACAATAATCACTCAAACAGCTTATACATGAACCTCTCATAACCGCCAGATAATGCCTCTGATCCTTTGGCAAGAATACTTATATATAGGAAGTACCAGCGGCGTATCCACCATATTCTTGTCAAATTCTCATTGGCTTTATCCTTAAGTTATGATTGATTCTATGTAATTCTAAAACATAAATAAAAACATAAAACTAAACGATTGGAGTTGAATCTTGATTTCCGGTGAAGAGGACTAGTTGGGTGGTTTCGTTTGAGCCGTCATTATCTTCGACAGGATTGGCGTTGTTGAAAACTCTTCCTCTTGCTGGTGGCCTAGTGATTGGGTTTTCTTGATTAACTTGGTTAACTGGGTTTGATTGGGCTTGAGCGTTTATGATGTTAACCAATCGAGGGCACGTGTTTCTATAGTGGGTAGGGTCGCCACAATTGAAACAAGCTCGAACATATGGGAACATGGGGTATTGGGGTTGTTGATAGGTTTGGATCGTGTCTTGAGTAGGGGGAGAGATTTGGTTTTGAAAGGTGCGGCAAACCTTGCTCAAATGACCATAGCGTCCACAAGTTGCACATAGTCGACAAGGTAAGGTAAGGGGATGGTGATAAAAACAGGTGTTACATCGAGGGTGAGGTCCAAGATATGGTTTCTTATTTGGGTAAGTTGGGTTGGGTGCCACTTGGGTGATTGGGATAGGTTGGATGGGTATGGCGTGTGAAATTGGTTGATTTCGTTGGGTAGTAGCGAAAAGTTGCCCGTCTCTTTTTCTCTTAGAATTGGGTTGAGAAGGGGATTCGGTTTGGGTGTAGTCGGAGGTTTCAGTCGACGCTTTATCCTTCTTCTTCTCCTCCTTGAAGTCTTTGTTCCGGATTCGGTTCTCGGTGAGCTCTGTTGCTAGCTCCATTGCTGCTTCCAAAGTTGCAGGCGTGGTACTTATTACAGAGTCTTGAATCTTTGACGGAAGGCCTCGAATGTAGTGCTCGATCAACCGGTAGAGGGGAGTGAACAAGTTGGGAACCATCTGATGTAACTCGAGGAATCTTTTGTTGTATGTGGTGTGGTCTCCTTCCTTTTGCTTCAACGAATAAAATTCATCTTCTAATTTCTTGATTTCGCTCCTTGGGCAAAATCTTCTGGTCATGATTTCCTTCAATTCATCCCAAGTTAAAGTCATAGCATCCTCAACACCTCGTTTGGCCTTCTCTGTATTCCACCAGGTAAGTGCTATTCCATATAAACGACCGGTAGCATATCGCACTTTGCGGTCATCGGGGCAATCGCAATTTAGAAAAGTGTTCTCCATTTCTTCAAACCAATAGAGGAGAGCAGTGACACCTTCAGTCCCTTTGTATTTTGAAGGGTCGCATGATTTGAAATGCTTGTAGGTGCATTTAGTGGTATTTGGGGGAGGGTTGATAACGTGTTGATCTTCTTGATTGACAGGATTCGCGGTAAGTGCTTGTTGGACTTGGATTACAATGTTGGGTATTACAGTAGCCATTTGTTGAGCGATTAGGGCAGCCATGCACTCGCGGGCTTTTCCTGCTCTCATCTTCCTACGGGCGAGATTAGAAGACATCTACAAGGAATACGCATCATGAGTATGAGTTGGATGTTTTTGGGTTCATGGGTCGCATTTAGGAATGAACATTCATAAAATAATTATAGAAAAATAAATCTACTACATCCATAGGATGTCTTGGGCTTTGCTCGTCATTAGGCCCTACATGCCGCCATATTTCACCTTCGTAATCATGTGGGCCCCCATGAATACCCGGTTTTTCATATGGTTCGCATGTGTTAGCCTGGTTACGTATACTAAAACCCGGAGAAAATCGAGAAATATGTATATAACGTATGAGATTCGGAATGTGTCCAGGTGTAGACACGGTGACACCTCAAAGTGGGGTTAGTTCGAACGACGTTTGGTGTGGCATGCTTTGGCCTAATAGGTCCTTCGTACTCTCATCGTTAGTCCCCAGGTAGGCAAATTGGTCCGTTATATTGGATTTATACGAATGCCAACCTAGACAGGACGTTCCGACTACCGGTACTTGTACCCTTCCAGTTACTACATGCCCGTCGCAGAACTTACTTTGATGAGATTTGAAAATTGTAACAAAATCTTTGAATAACGAGAGTATGAAAATGATTTGGATATATGAAAATTGAAATATGTATAATGAATGTGTATATAAGTATGTATGTTTGATTGTAAGTATAAACAAATATGAAACAAATAAATATCATAAGTTTGTATGTAACCACCTAAACAATTAAAATTTAGGCAAGCTATAGTATATGCACTAAGGGTCTAATAACCTATCCTATATCCCTATAGTCATGGCTCTAATACCAATCTGTCACACCCTGACCCGCAGCGGAAAAGGTGACCGAGGCATGATTGGGTTATCATCAAAGCTCATGACATTTATTATACGTTTCATATTCATTAATACAATTTAATAGGAAATTTACAATCATAATTACATCATGACCTAACATCTATCTAAGCTTCTTTGTTTTCTTCTAAGGCATTTCCTATGTTTTCCTTGCTTCATCCTGTTCACCTGTATCATGTGTAAAAAGGGTTTTTGGATCAACAAAAGTTGGCGAGTGAATCATGTGGAAAACATTTGAACAAGTTTATTTAATTGATAATAAAATAAAGTGCACAACCACACATGAGTAAAAATAGATGTAAACTTACACACCAATCATTTAATATTAAATAATACACACATGAAAAATAATGGATCGTTTTGAGGCACGCGTTGCTCAACTCGTCTCTCACGAGGAACTGATGGGCCTAATGAATGATTTGCATAAACTTGACAATATAAAGTATATAACTACAAACAACATAAACTAAATAATTCACACACGAACAATAATGGATTTGTTTTGAGGCACGCGTTGCTCAACTCGTCTCCCACGAGGAACTAATGGGCTTAATGAATGAATTTCATATAAGTTGGCAAAATGAAATACATAACCACAAACAATATAACCAATCTAAGTTTAGATCACAATATGGCATGGCACTAGTTTAAATAAACGAGTTAATTTTTGGTGACACATGACACACCCCAAAACGTGTAATTAAAAAGGGGAGTTGTAAGATTCACTCATATTGGGTGCGTTCGGTTGATAATGTTGAATGCACGCGAAGTTGGTTTTAACCACGAGTGAAATTTACCTAGATAATGGCATAGTGGTTCGGTAAGTAAACGGATTTTATTAATCCATTTTAGTAGAATTGTTGGGTGTATTTTTGTGAGTTTAAGGCTATTTTCTAACCTTAAAAATGTTATTTTTAAGTATTTTTAATTGATTTTTAAATAAAATAAATAAATAAAAATAATAATTTTTTTTTGACTTTTTGACCGTTGACCTTTGACCTTTGACTTTGACTGTTGACCGGTTCGCATGAGTAATTGTGTGCGCTGGGTGAGGCTCGAACCCGAGACCTCCCGTACGCGTGCACGTAGCTCTACCAACTGAGCTACGTGTCTAACCCGAAATATTTCTGTTTTTAATTATATTTATATACTAATTAGATTAAACTGAAAATCATTTATTTTTAAAAACGATTTAATGCGTCGGACCGGTGCGCTCCACAGGTCTCGAACCCGGGACCTGTGGGTTGAGTTAACACACAGTCCACCGCTGGACTGTGTGTTTAACTTGTTATATAATCTGATTTTTATTATACTTATATACAATTAAATAATTTCATTTCTGCCTTATTTAAAAAGTTGGATAATTGTCCGGACCGGTGCGGTAGTCCGGATTCGAACTCGTGACGTGTGTTTAAACATTCACACAGTCCACCGCTGGACTGTGTGTCTATCTTGGTTATTATTCTGGTTTTTATTAAACTTAACATATATCAGCAGTGAATCCGGTTCGGTAAAAAAAGAACATTTTTATTAAGGCGAGTGTGCGTGGGACATGTATCGAACTCGAGACGTTTGCGTGCTTAATGTGCACACAGTCCACCACTGGACTGTGTGTCTAACCCGAGTTATTTCTTGATTTAAATTAAACTTATATACTACCGAAACTTCGTCTTCTTCGTTGATCTTAACCAGAAACGATGACTGACTGATTCAACGATTTTAATCATCTTCTTTAGTGTGTTTCAGTTAATTACAGGTGAGATAAATAAAAGAATGAAAAATTAAGTGTTAGATATACCGAAACTGGACTCCTCTGTTTCTCCGGCGAAACTCCGGTGACTGCAGAAATTTCCGGCGACGTATGTCCTGCGGCAGAGAGTCTTCAACGAGTTTGAGATAAATGTGGGTGACTTCGGTATAAGCTCTGGGGGTTCAGTAAGGCACAGAGGTGAAGGTTCGGTTTTGCGGCGATGTGCAGAACTTTTCCGGCGAGTGGAATTACGTCCGGTAAAGGTGTGATTGTGAGCGAAAAAGCTAGCAGAGGTTCGAGGAGGTATTTATAGGTCGGGACATCGACGTATTTGGCTCGTTTTCCGACTTGATTCGTCGGTTAGAAACTTTCGGGCGGTTATAGCTTGTGTCGCGGGTTCATGCGTCGGTTATAACCGATGCAGGTTTAATGTTTACGTTAAGACTTGAAGAAACCGTCCAATCTCGCGAGATCGCCGGGATTTCCGACAACTGCAATTGGGCGCGTCGTTATTTGAATTCGAGAATTATAATATGTATTATTTGTTTCCAATATTTAACAAGAAGCATGAGCGGCGCAGTGGTGGAGTGTGTGCGCGATAAGACTTTGGTGAAATGCTGGCTGACCCGGGTTCGAAACCCGGCAGCTGCTTTTTATTTTTATTTCATTGTTTCTAACAGTTTTTCAAAAACAAATTATATATTCCAATATACTTATTAATTATGTATCGTTTAAAATTATTTTGGGAATTAAATACGCAACGAAATTTTTAACTGATTGTTCGGTTATTAAACGGAGCGGGTTTGGTAAATCCGCTTTTTGACGGATGTTACAAATACTTCATAGCTCATCCATTTATAATATGTTGTTATAAAACATAGAACATTAATCAAAATTGTCACACAACTGACACAAATTAGAAAACTGAAAATCACTCAATTAAAGGTTCATCATCTTAATACTGTAATCTCATATTCTGTTTAACTGATTATAGCCGAGGAAGAAAGCCCTCTTTTTTTACTCAGGTACAAAAACCTAACGACCTAATAACTTACAATTATCTAGTTTGTCACTTTTAGTCTCTTAACTTATTAACAAAGACAAAACAGACTAAAACCTTTTGTTGACTGAACTTTGACTCACTAAACTAATGATTAAGACATCATTAACTCTAACAAATGTGACATCAAAAGTTGAGTTATGACTTTATTTTTCACAATTAAATCAATATAACAATTACTTTATATACATTTGGAAATTCCTTTTTAATATAAACATGAGTAGCCTAAAACAAGAAAGCAAGTATGTAATGAAAACTTGCTTTAACCTTATACATAACTATTAACTCTTATATCATATATATTCTAAAGAAATTATATAAATACATGCAACTTGTATAAGTTCACTTAAGATATCTTGATTTAAAGTACATATTCTAAAAATTTTACATTTATAAAGTAAAATTTTGATTTCTAAGATGATTACATGAGCCCAAATGTTTACTTTTTATTACATTTATCATATCATAGCATGTGACATATCCACATGCTTAAACTCATAATATCACATAAGATATACACCAATGTTTGATTTTTCTTTTAACATCTTGTATTGCCTATCTGCTTATAATACAACCATGTGATTAAGTGAATAGTAATTTACTTATGTACTTAGTTTCACAGGCAACACTTTATTGATTGATTACAAGTTGCTTAATATTGTTTTCATACTATGCCGTAAGTGATTCTCAAAAACAATTTTCAATTAGATGTGGATTCATAAATTTGCAACTAAGAAATGTTGTGTGAGCAAAAATGTAATATGTATTACACACTTATCTATACTATATTATAATATATATAAAGATGAAAAAAAGTAATTTTTCACGTATGATATATTTCTTATGATTGATATGATATGTATAGATAGGTGATTACTTTGATATTTTTTTAAAAGACAACACACCAAACAATCATGTTTTCTTTAATTTGTTAATAGTATTGGTACAATTTTTTTTAAATAAAATTAACATGTTACGTGATTACATACCATTACGTGATTACATGCTCTACCAGTATTTGTGTTAGTGAGTTGTGTTTCCCTCTGTTTCACACATACACCCCTCTAGTTTATATATATATATCAAGTAACAGTTCTAAATAAACTCCTTTAAGATTTGTAATGCTTACAGAATGCATTAGTAAGAAATGTTTGGTAATCTCAAGCAAGTTGAATACAAGTTAGTATAGGGTGACTTATATAACACACTGAATAAACCTCTTAATTGAAATCCAAAAATCCAAGTAGTGGATTATTAACATTTGTCCAAACAATTTTACTATATATATATTAAAGGAAAGAAGGTTTAATGGTGTCATGATCAACATTTTTAAACTTGGACCGGGCCAGCCGGGATCCGGAAGGGGTAGCGGGCCGGTTCAGCTAGTTAGGTCGTTTCAACATTGACCCCAGGGTCGGGCCGGGATCTGGGCAACCGGGCCGACAGTTCTTCTCAAAAGATCGGGCCGACTCTTTATTTTTTTTAACATTTTCACCCTAAACAGCAAAACCTAATGTCTCGAACTCTCAAAATCAAAACACACAACCTCCATCTTCTTCTTTACTGAGTACGCACAACCTCCGTCTTCTTTAAAAATTTAACCCAAAACAACAAAACATAATAACACAACATCTTCGAGTCATATATATTTTTATAATATATGACGTAATCCGGGTCTTGAATCCGGTGGACCGATCGAACCGGTCCGACCTTTGATCCGGTAAGGCGACCGGGTCGACCTTCAGTTCGGTCATGATAACATTGGTCATGATACTAAAATGTAAAACGACCAATGAATGGGTTCCGAGGAGGGGTGTTAAAAAAATCCTGATGCGAAAGTGAATTCAAAATGTCCGAAAATCCATAAATATCGGGTTCGGATTCAAATATAGATTTCTAAAAAGTTCAGATAATCGGATTATCCGTAAATATCCGAAAACTAAAAAAATAGTAAATATATATTAACTAAGCTATAACCCCGGAACCTCCCGGGCAGGAAAATTAATTTTGAAAATATTACAAAATTATATAAAAATTATGTTTACAAATATTTTATTGATTCGTGTCATCTATAATTTAATTGAGTTGTGTAAATGATGTAATTAGTAAGGAAAGACGGTATAAATGAAATAAATACAAACTATCCGTGTGAGCCGTACATATCAAGGTAGAAGAGTGACCAATTAAATCGAAAAAGCTCAACATCTGTGTGAGCCGTTACTTAGCCAGCCTACTCCGTCTAGTTAGTAAACTTGGTGAAAACAATGTTATTCAGGCATTATTAATGTTTTTTTGTTTTCAATATTGGAAATTTGAAAGTTTGAATACATATTTTGTTTTAATCTATGTATGAAACGTTTTTTTTCTTATATTTTTGTTTTATAAATTCAACTATCCGTTTAAATATCTGAATGCGTATCCGAAATTTCAGATACCCAAAAGTTCGGATACAGATATCTATACTCATTATCTGAAAATCAAATATCCAAAACATGATAATTCGGTTTTGAACACCACTAATTCCAAATGGGTTATTTTACCTTTTCTAATACTTTTTTCACATATATTTTTGTATTTCATTCCTTTTATCTTTTTTTTACTTTTTTAAATATTTTTTTAGTGCTGATGCTACGTGGATATTGTAACAAACAGAAACAATACTTGTCGAATTTTCTATGCGTAACGTTTCTGAAATGATACCGAGTGAATCACTGCACGAGCTTATATTAGGCTACTCGGTACGGGGGACGTCCCCGCCCCGTCAAGCCCCGACGTCGGCCCTCCAGACCGTTTCTACAGAGACGTCGTCGTCCTCGACGAGTTGCAGCCGGGCTGCCACGTCAGCAGTTCCACCCCGCACACCATCACAGTCGCACCACCCTACCTTGCCGTAAACCCGTTCAACCCCGCACACCATCACAAACTTGAACATTTTGAACAATACGAGTTGCGGACGAATTGGATTTTTTGATGGTGGTGGTGTTGTGGCGGCTATTTAGTTCAAGAAGAGATAGTAAACCTAATTGCTAGCTTATATATACTAGTCATGAGTGGGTTATGTTGGCTGAGATATGAGGCTTTCTTTACTGAGATAAAAGAATTTGAAGGGAGATTGGAAGCTATAACCGGGAAGCAGTAATCCGACCCGATCCATGGTTTTCGCGGCTCGCATCAACGTGCAATCAACTTAAAACACTCACCTTCTTCTTCCCTCCATCTCCATTATGTTTGAATCCGTCCTCCACTGCGACATTCTAGGGTTTCATTTCACCGACGAATCTCTCTCTCTCTCTCTCTCCAATTCACCACCCCTGTAGTGTATCATATACATGTTAATCAAACTCCCTCCTAATTTCAATTATCATCACCTTCTGCTACTTATTACTCATAGTTATGAGGTCATTAATATCCACCATGAAATGCGCCGTACTTCATCACATTTTCTTTACCGGGAATCGCTTCTTTCTTCTGCATCCTGGTGTTTCCCGCTGTATAAATTCTCCAATCCTGTTGCTTCTCTTCATCACTCACTCTCTACTTTCACTCTCCTTTCTGTTTTTCTCCTTTGTAAGTACCTAACTTCTTCATTAAAAAATGTATTTGTACATTTAGTTGGTTAGTTTTGTTTGTAAAGGATCTAAGTATCTAACCATTCATTGTTTTGATTGATTTGTATATGTAAGATTAATCGATTTCCAACGATGCAGGTGTTATTTTGGGGAGAACATATCCTGACAACATGAAGCAGGCCAATTTCCTACCGTTTTATCTTGGACTATTGGCTTGGGTGTGTCTTCTGTGTGAATGCTGAAGAGCCTTACAGGAATTTTAATTGGGTGATTACATACGGACAGATTTCGCCTCTTGGTACTCCACAGAGGGTAAAGTATTCTTCACAACGCATATCGAGTTCTTGTTATGTTCAAATGATAGCGAATGGTGTTAAACTAATAACGTTTTATTGTTATATAACTATTGCAGGGCATACTCATCAACGGCCAGTTTCCAGGCCCGAATATAGAGTGCGAAACTAATGACAATGTAATTGTTAATGTTGTTAATAAGCTGGATGAACCTTTCCTCATCACATGGTGTGTGGTTATTTGATCTATATTTTTTTAATTTTGTTTCAAGCTCATAATATATGAAAAATGTGACAACAGGAATGGGGTAAAACAAAGAAAGACCTCATGGCAAGATGGAGTGCTGGGAACAAACTGTCCAATCCCACCAGGTGGACAGTGGACTTATCATATGCAAGTGAAAGATCAGATTGGAACCTTTTCGTATTTTGCTTCGCTTGGTATGCATAGAGCTGTTGGCGCTTTTGGAGGGTTTAACATCCAAGCAAGACTGTGATTTTTGTCCCATATCTTAAACCTGTTGCTGAGTTCACTATACTTGTCAGTGATTGGTGGAAATCTGATCACAAGGTTTGTACTTTGTGTTTTGTAATATACCAACTTCTCAAAAGACATTACAGTTTGTTGGAAGTTATAAACAGTTAAAGTTTCCTTTTGCTAGACGCTAAGACAAAGACTGGACTCCCGGAAAGCTCTTCCTAAGCCTGACGGTCTACTTATCAACGGTAGTCCTCGTGCAACATCTTTCACTGGTCAAGCAGGTATTGAATTATTGATCTCTTTTCGGTAAAAGCGCCTGATTGGAATGTGCGCCATGAACTCGATCTGATATGGGTTGGTTTTATTTTCGATGTATTTCAGGTCAAAGGTACTTGTTTAGGGTGTCAAATGTGGCGTTAACAACTTCGATTAACTTTAGGATCCAGGGTCATACAATGACATTGGTTGAAATAGAAGGAGCTCATACTTTGCATGAATCCTATGAATCACTTGACCTTCATGTTGGTAATCCGCTTCTTTCTTGGTCACACTACACGCTCCTGCGAAAGGTTATTACATTGTTGCGTCACTAGATTTACAAAACCAGTTCTTACCGCTACCAGAATCCTTCATTATGCTGGATCTACAGCCAAACCGTCTTTACCATTGCCCATTGCACCTACCTATCAGGTTCACTGGTCCATGAAACAGGCCAGAACAATCAGGTAACCGGTTAACTAATTATGTTTTAGTCCCCAAATTCGCACTTATGAGAAACCGTACTTACCAATCTGTTTATTGTAGATGGAACTTGACAGCAAATGCAGCAAGGCCCAACCCTCAAGGTTCATTTCACTATGGAACAATCCCGATAACCAGAACAGTTGTGCTTGCTAATTCAAAAGCTAATATTGGCGGAAAGCTTCGGTATGCTGTGAACAAAGTCTCTCACGTCAACCCAGCCACCCCATTGAAGCTTGCTGACTACTTCAACATTCCTGGAGTATACAAACTGAACTCTATTAAACCCACCCCACCTGCAGGCCCTGCTGTTCTATCCCCATCAGTTATGGGTTTCACCCTTCATGATTTCGTTGAAATCGTCTTCCAGAACAACGAGAACTCCATCCAATCATGGCATCTTGATGGTTATGACTTTTGGAGCGTCGGGCCCATTTCTTGTACTTTTTTATTATTAAGAATTGAAATACTTAGCGTCGTGATCCTGCAATGTGTAGTTTTGGTGGCGGGCAATGGAATTCGACACTGAGGAAAAAGTTCTACAATATGAATGATGCTACCTCACGATACACAGTCCAGGTAACTGAGACTTTCTTGATGCTTAAAAAACAAAAAATTGTAGTTTTGTTGAGTTAATTATATTATTAGATAAAATATAATAACGGAAATCAATCTTCCATTGACCTTGTTGTTTTGTTTGATGATTTGCAGGTTTACCCAAAATCTTGGAGCTCCATATTGGTGTCATTGGACAACAAGGGTATGGGAATTTGAGATCAGCAAACTGGCCGCGACAGTATTTGGGACAACAGTTGTATGCTCGAGTTTGGAACGACAAAAAGAGTCTTTTCACCGAATATGACATACCTCAAAACGCATTGCGGTGTGGCAAGGCTAAGTAGGCAAATGTTAGAATTCAGCTTTCATTCTCCCCCTGCTCAGTTACGAGGGTGTAACCATGGCGTTTAGGAGAATAATAATGTTTATTATTACAATTATGATTTCGTTTACAGTGTAAGAATAAACTTTATTCTAATGATTATTGTTTTACTTTTGAGATGATTCAAATATAAGATCTTAAAGACTTATATCAAACTATGACTTAAAATGTGACGATCTACATGATTCGTGGGCTAGAATGGTTTAGGTTTGGGCTGATGCCGTTGTAAGAGCCCAAATAGAATGGTTTGTGTTTGTGCTTGACTGATTTTCGATCGTTCTACATTATTTTGCTACTTCCAATATATGATAATTTGTTACAACTATAGTGTTAAGTTTAATTTTGTTTTTAAAGAATTACATTAATAATCTTGTAATCACCATCACATATTTGGTTAGTTTCACCAAGTATAAAAATCTGATAACGTGATATATAAGGTTCATTACACTTATTATTAAGAAAACAAAAATAAATAAGAAACCATGAAAATAGTCAAATATTTCAAACCCATCTTTCGATGAAACCACCATTTTTTTTCTACATTCATCTCAAACTCGGCTAGCTTAAGCTATGTTTTTATTGTGATCGAATCCTTTATTATATGTTATTTATTTATTTATTTATTTATTTATTTATATTATAAGTATTTAAATACATATACACACACATTTATAAGTGTAACATATATATATAATATATATTAATAATATTATAAAACGTAATATGTAATATTTAATTATTTTTATTGTATATTTCTGTACAATATTAATTATTTTGTAAATACATGTTTAAGATATTAAATAGAAGTTATTTAAATATTATTCACAGATTCTTTAGTGTTCACACCATTGTTTGTAATTGAAATTTTATGGAAATGGGTTGATTATTAACTTGTTTTGTAAAAGAAACATGCCTATCCAACATTGATGAGTGTAAGGGAGAAAATTAATTCCAAGGATGTAGGAATTGATATACTGAAATGCTTGATAAGTTACATAGTTTAACCTCTTGCACAGTAAGATTCAATTTCTCCGGCAAGCTTTTGCTACATGTCATAATGCTGTATTGGCTTGTTACTACTAGTAAGCTTTCGCTTACATGTTTTAATTAGGTATGATCGTTTGGTACGGTGTTGTAGTGAACTGTATCGATATATTTGATATGGTATTTGAGATATCCACTTTTTTAAAGAAATTTGATGTCTTTATTTTCGAAACTGGAATCATACCGATCTCACCTCTAGTTTTACAGATGCTTTTGGCATTCCACTAAGATGTATCTTTGCTTACATCTTTACTTTTTTTTAATATATTTTTAATCATATTCTCGCATGAATGCATGTCTATTTTATTTTTTGCAACTAGAAATATTTTGACCCGATGCGGCATGTTCGAGCTTGACCCATTTTGACTGCACTTACGAAAAGTCTTGGATCTGTTAGTATTCACAAGTATACTAGTTTACGGTCTTATGTGGCTAAAAACTAATTATTGAAATGCTCCTTAAGCGAAATACGATCTTAAACTTACATGAATACTTGATTTAAAATTTTAAATACCAACTGCATTTCGAATAATTCTATAATATATTGAAGTCTTAGCAACTTCAACTTACTATTCATTATAATTTTTAAGTTATATAATAGGTTAATATACTAAAAACTAATGTGGGTAAACAGGTTTGAATAACTGGACAGATATCACCAAATACCATATTCGTCTTAAACCTGTAATTTTTTAAAGGTTATTGGATCTGGCTGACCGGAGATCAGGTCAGAGGCAATGACGATCCAAGTCAGTGGTGGCAGCAGTGGCCTAGTTTGCAGTCAGGATGACATATTACAAATCCTTTATGATTTTTTTCCAATCAAATTCTAATTCAAATTGTTTTGTAGCTTCCAGATCCTTTAAATTCCAAATTCTAATTCAAGTTGTTTTGTAGCTTCCAGATGTTTTAAATTCCAATTTCTTTTAAAATGTTTAAATTCCAATTCTTTAATTCTAAATTCCAATTCTTTTAACAAATTTCGATTATTTAAGAAAATATTCAAACCAAGCACACCCTTAGATTTTGTGAAGTTATGGATAATCATATTCTCATATAAATCTAAATTAACTATTTTGAAAGTAATAACAAAATATCTTAAATTAAGAAATTAGTTTATTCTTTTTATATAACCACACTTGTAATGAATTATCGTATGTGTTATGTTTTTGAGAGAATCAAATAAAAGTAAATAACAAATCTTGACTAATTTCAAAATTGTATGAATTGTAACATGACTTGACTGAATCAAGACTAAAAAGTAAATAACAAATCTTGATTAAACCCAAAATTGTATGTATTGTAACATGACTTGACTGAATCAAGACAACATTAATATACATATCAGTTCTCATTTTAACCCAGTATTGTATGAATTACATATGGTTTGTATTTAGATAATCAAGACAAAACAAAGACAAGTTAATTGAAAAAGTTGATTTATCTTTTGATAATATGATTCTAACTCTAAAAGAAACTAATGTTGATAAAGTGTTCCTAATAACATCTAATATAGAGAAACTAAATGAAGAAGTCTTATTTATCGAGTAAGTATGTTCATACGTAAGATCATATATTTGCGGTAAAAATACAATTAACACAAACCAAAGAGCGTATGGTCTAGCGATACTAACATGTTGGTTTGATCATATTGAGTGGTGAGTGTTGAATCTACATCATTAACAAATAAATGAAGTTCAATATTTAATTATGATGCGTGTGAGTTGTCACTCTAAAAAAATACAATAAACACAAAAGATTAATGAAAAATGAGTAACCATTTAAAAGTTAAAATGATATCAATAATCATATTTGTATTCATAACAAGTTAGACTTTACCATGTAAATGACATTTATTGTAACTATGTTTATCATGAGTTATGGGTATAGATTAGATTTCTTTTATAATTTTTCATTCAGTAATATTAAAACTATGAACTAGTATTTATCGCTATGTAATAACATATTAACATGGGTCAAACTCATAACTAATTAAAAAAATATAAATTAAATTAAATTAATCATATAAATTAAATAACCATAAATATGCATAATATTATATAGTAATGAATGTAGTAAAAATATTTTCTAAACAAAATCTTTTATACAATATAAACATAAATTGATATATCGTATTTTACGTTCACTATATTTTGTTTGCTTTAACTTATTTTAATATAACTTTTAATATGATGTGTTTTTTCTATTTTGATTTTTGTACAATGTTTTATATCGTTTATAACTTTTAAATATGATGTGTTTTTTCTATTTTATTTTTTTACAATGTTTTATACTGTTTATCGTGTTATTATTATTTTTATTTAAATTATATTAAGAACTTAACTGGAATTTCCCACCGTGCCGCTTCTACTAGTTTGATATATTTTGATATTAGTATTGTCCAGAACTAAATGTTCGTATAATTAGCCAAGTGAAGAATGACACAATAAAATTGGCCACAAAGCTATGATCAATTGGCCACAAAACTATGACAAATTCAACAATTAAAGTATAATGTTTAACGTTTATTTTTATTGTGCTTAAAATAATAAAATTACCTTGTTAAAATTCATAAAAATCAAAGTGGATGCACTTTTAATGTACTCAGAAAATATTTTCTAATAATTATTTAGTAGTGCATTTTCTGCATTTAATTAACCTACTAATTAAATATTATAATATAATGAGCTAACCATCATAGTAGCATTTTTGTGGATTAGTACTCTATACACTATACTAATATTATATCATGGAAACCATATTAACAATAGTGAACTCAAGAATCTTCTCTTTTCATCCATCATCCATCCACTAACCAGAAAAGGGAAATCAACCCTAAATATGTTGAGTTAACCAAGAAGATATGCTCTCTTATCTATGTGTTTTGCCCACTCCTTTGATTCCATATACTATTTTATATATACTCTCCTTATCAAAGCAAATTTTATAAAATTTTAATTGAATGCATGAAGAAACCAGGCCATCTTCTTCAACGCAAGATTTTGTTTTTCCCAAAAATTGTTCACTCTACTTTTTACCTATTCCCATGGTTATTCATCACCCTTAATCTTGAGATTAAACCTCAAAATTACCAAAAACAAAAATGATTTGCAGCCCTAAAATATCAATCTAAAGATCTATTCAACATATTCACTGCATAGAATATGCTCTTTATTATTTTTTTAATCAATTTTAACCTTCCTTAAACTCATTTTAAACATATCAATTAAACCAAGCTATATTAGCCATATCTAAGTCACTTTATGAAGACCAAAGAACTTGTAGCTAGTGAAATCTGGGTGTGTGAATTAGAAATTCACAAAAAAATGTTTATAAAGCAGTTTTTCCTGTTAAAAAGCCTAGGTGAAGAGATGAGAAACATTGATGCACCGAGCTAGAGTACAAAGTGAGTGTATACACTCCTTAATTAAGCACACATACATGATATTAAATAACAAACCATATTCATATACCACACCCCAAATCACCAGAAAATTCAAGTTTACCACAAACCCTATCTAATTAACCTCTTAACTATGAATAAACAAAACAAAAAATAAATATCAAAGATTCTTGATTAACTTAAGGGTATGCACCGTTCGCCGCGGCTAGATCGGACCATGGAAGTGTCTGGTTCCAGAACCCTAGCTCACCACTTGCAAGAACCGGAGCAGAATCCAAGATAGTTGAAGTAGAAGTTGAAGAAGAAGTGTTGCCCACATTGCTACCCAAGATCAAAGGTCCAGTTTGATCATGATAGAAGTTACCTGGATATGATGATCTCAACCGTTGATTATGTTGAACTTCATGACCAGTGTTCATGATCATCCCTTGTTGTTCATGGTGGTTTTGTTGACCTAAATGATCACTTGATTGTTTCTCCACAAAGAACTGCATAGCCCTAATGATGATGTTTGAGTTTGGTTTGACCTAAGGGTTCAAACCCTAAACTGTTATTACCCATGTTTGATCCAACCATTAACCCTTGATCTTTCATGTGGGTTAATGTGTTTGATGCAAAATTAGGGCTTGGGTTTTGTGTGGCTCGGAGTAATGAAAGAAGATGAGATGTTTGTGGTGGACCAGACCATAAAATAGGGTTAGGATTGAACTCATGTTCAAAACCATTTATAAAACTGGTCTTTCCAAGCTCAGATGACACAACTGCTTTCAGTTTTCCATTGGCGGAGATTGGTTTACCCACGGCGGCTGCTATGGTGGTGCCTTTGTTTTTCCGGCAACCACCTCCGATTGGGACGTTACGTAGAGCTCCACCTTTGGTCCAGTAACGCCTACAAGTCTTGCAGAAATGGCGTGGCTGAGTGAGGTTGTAATTGTTGTAGTAGCAAAACTTTGTGTTGGAGGAATCACACCGTGGACATCTTAACCTCTGGGGCTCTGAGGTGGTGGAGTTGGGGACCGTGGTGGCGTCTGTGGCGGTGGCAGCGGCGGCGGTGGTGGTGTGGGTAAGAAGAGGGTGAGGGAGATGGTGAAGGTTCAAAGACTCCTGGAATGGGAAGATTTCGGTCTCGATTTAGAAGTCCGGTAGCACCTCCACCAAATAGCTCTTGGATCATCTTTAACTTTGTTGATTTGAAGAAAGGAAATACAAGATACAAGAAATAGGGGAAAAACAACAACAAAGTTGGATGAGATGTAGTCTTTAGGTTGAAAATGTGAGTGGGAGAGAGAAGTGGAACCAAGAGTTGCCTTTGTTGTTTGAATGGCTTTTGGCCAAAGAATAGGGAGATCAAGAATGTGAGGGTTCAAGCTTTTAATAGAGTGACATCAAAAGAGTGGATGGTATGTCGATTGTACTTGATAAAAGAAAGCTAATATCATAAATACCACACATATTATTATTGTTATATAAATATTTAGTAGTTATAATTTAATTTATATACATACGTATTTAAAAAAATAGTACTACGATGTGAGTGTAACTGAGGCTCTTTAAAGAGCACATATCTTAAACATCATGTATATTTGGTTATTATTATTATTATTATTATTATTATAAATATTTAGTATTTATATATTCAAGTATTTAAATAAAATAATACTTAATCATATTGGAGTATTACTAATATTATTATAACTATTTAGTAATTATATACCAAAGAATTTAAATACTTACTTTATACCTAGCGGGTTGGTCCGCGTGATGTGACAAGCGTCACATAAGCTTTGTTTTTTTGAGATTGCAATCTAACTCGACATGTCTTCAATACTGATCGTATTGGGTATTATATTATTGTTATTACTTTTATATACTTAAGTATTTAAATAAGATAATACTTAATTTAAACACTATTTAGTTATGAAAAAATTAGTAAATGTAAATTTAAGTCCTAATTTAAAGTATTATAAATAATATAAATATAATAACTAATATAGTGAATTAATAAACTCATGTGCGATAAATAATGCACTAATTAAAAAAAGTTTATTAAATGAAGCAATTTTGACGTTATTGCATAGATCACTTGTATCCTATATTTGAAAAGTTGTAACAAACGTCTTAATAAGTTTGTGAAATTAGCATCATGTCTATATAAATGATTTATAACGTATTTAATAAATTATAGATTATAGATATAATTTATTTGTATTAGAAAGTCTCTAATTTCCATATATTATATATAGTTTCTAAATGTACAGATAACGAACATATTTAATTTTTCAATTAGTTAAGAGGTAATAATTAACTATGAAAACCTTTTTTTAATTACAAATACATACATTTTACAAAATTGTTGAGAATTTAATGTAGCAAAATTATATTAAGGGATTCTTCAGTTTTTTTTTCATGTTTACTAACTTTAATATTCCAAATTATGCTGACAGTCTTGCGTGAAAAACATAAGTTTATATTGATTTTTCATGATATTAACCTGAAAACTTATAATAATTTTACTTTTCACATTTTATTACTTATATTTTGAAATATCACATAGAGGAAAGTCGGTAGAATAGATAAATTGACCTTAAAAATAAAGAAAGGAATATGCATATTCGGCTGTTAAAAATAAACAATGAACAAAAGAACCAATTAGACGAAGCCAAAGAGAATTTGCTATCTAAGACGACTAATATTTAGTTGGTAAAAAGCCTTGAAAAACACATAGGGTCCAAAAAAAGACACATGTAAAGCACGAAATAAACTTAGCTGATAGATGAAAAAGTGTAGACGAAGTAGCCAACAAATGCAAGAAATGGGGAATAAAGTAGCCGGCAATGCCAAAAAAATGGAGCGATAAATCCTAGCTGTCGGCTATTTTAACTCACACTTTACATATATTTCAATATGTCTAGCTATTATGTGGACTTATTTGTACTTCACCATAATATTTGTGCAGAATAAACTCTAACCTTCTTAGTTGGCGGATCTTATTTGACATTTTTGATCGATTCTTTTTGAGGTTGTTAATTATACTTAATGGCTAGATGCTTATGTCTATTCCCTTAATTTTCAATTCAATTGTCTATTTTATAAATGTTTTATATTCATAATTTTCTTAAAGTTCAATAAAAAGCTAAATGTTGATGAATTTTAATAAATGTATAAATTCATTAAGAATTTTTGAAGATAGTTGATTACAACTATATATATAATTATTTCAAATGTTTTTTAGTTCTATCATTGTTAAAAAAACAAATATATTGAGATTTAACAAAACTCAAAGAATTAGAAGTTAAAACTTTCGTATTAAAAACAAGGTAGGTTTGGTTTGAGCCACACCAAATTCTACACCTCCGATGTGTTAGGGCACACCTTCGTGAGTAATCACGACCACCCAATTGTTTCTTTAACATCAATTTCCTTTTGTTCCTGTAGTATATGGGACTTGAACTCAAAAGCTTACTCTGCGTTTACCAATAGACCACCATCCCATTGGTAGTCATGTTAATTTTTGAATTCATGTCTGTGGTGGACGCCCTATGCTAGGCATTCATGTTCAACGGTTACAATGGTAGTAGTTTTATTTTTATTTTTTATTTACTTTCATAAAAACTTTAATATTTTTATTTTTAATATTTTATAAAGTTTGATAACAACGTTACTATTAAACATTATCCATCATTGGTTATTTAAAATTTTATAGGAAAATCTATAATGATATATTTTAGTTGTTAACAGTATAAAAAAATTAATTTGATTGTTATAAAAAATAAATGTACTACATGTTATTTACTGTAGATAACTTTATTGTAGAACTATACAACTCTATGATAAGTAGAATGTTAAGTGAAACGAAAATATAGATTCATGTGAATGGATTTAATGATAGAAAATGATAAGGTCGAGGGGTATCGTCTCGGGTGGGACATTAGGGCGCTGATGTGGAGGGCTTCCCCGACGGGAAATACTGCCTCCTCCTTGTAATCGGTGAACATGATGAAGAATCGTCGTCTGCCTCGAATATGTATGTGCTTGTGTGATGTGTTGTTGTTTGTTGATTGGAGGGGAAGTACTATACCCGTTTGATGGGGTAAGGAAAAGAGGAAGAGGGTGGTGGTAAGGTGAAGGTGATGTAAAGATGAGAGAATAGAAACCATACCCCTTAGCATAATAATAGGAGAATGACATTTTTATATTGCACAATGCACATTATTTTAAAAAAGGATAATAAATAACATTCAAGACCTATACTGAGCACAAAGACTATTACATAGGTTAGGTTCACTTCTAAACAACTCTCTTAATTGTAAACACTAATAAACTAATCTTAGCTCTTGATTATCAATATACAAATATAAATACAATTGTAAATCAATAATCAAGATTTGATAATAAAAATACACTAGTATATTTTATAAATACATTAATATTCATTCTAAAACTCCACCCATTACATCAGATATTATTAAATCAATAAATAACATTCAACACTTACACTCAGCATAAAGATTATTACCTAACATGATTATCAAATCAGCATTTAATACAACTCTTTTTCTCACCATCCAACTGGTATCAAGTATTTATTGGTATTTACTTGCTTTTTCGTTACTCTATACAAATATATAATAGTAGTAGAATTACTAATACCCAACATGACGTGGCATGAATTCGGTTTTAAACGGTATTGCTTTAATTTGTTACTTACTGATACAAAACTGATGTTCGATATAAATTACGATTACGTGTATGAATACAATTTCAACTAAAATAGAAAGCAAAAAAAATTAAGTAAAGTCTTGCTTATACCTCAAACAAATTAAGTCATATTTATATCACAATGTCAAGTAAAAAAAAATAAAAGCTCATGTGCATTACATTTGTAAAAACTAAAGAGCATAAATTATTAAAGAAACATCATATTAAATAATGAAAATAAAAAGACTATAGATATATATTATTTAAAGTGTAATATGTGCATTTGAGACTTAAATAATTATATATTTATAGCATACAAAATAAATAAGTCTATGTGATGGTTGCGAAACATTTTACAATTTCTATGTGCACAAGAATTTTTTTTAGTTATCATATTTCAATCTTTCGTTTTTCTACTTCTTAAATTAAAAAGAAATAACAAAAAGATGGAAATAAACATAAGAGAAAATTACTTTTTAAGTTTTTGTGTTTTAGTAGTGTCAACCACTTAAATCCAAAATCAAAATACTTAACACCCTGAATTCCTAAATGCTTATTTTGAAACCTTTTGAGTCAAAAATTTTAGCATCATCCACCAAGTCTGTTAACTACAGGGGCAATTTAGTCATTTATACCCAAAGTACAGTTCTTATATGCACAAGAGTATAATGAACAAGTTTTTAATACATAAAGATTTTAACATTATATATAAAAACAATTATACAAACATCTCTCTCTCTCTTTCTCTCTCATTTCAGACTTTAAACAAATTGTAAGACCCCACTTGTATATATAAGAGTTTCGCAATTTATGCGACTGTTATAACAAAAGATTTCATGTTTTAAAACATAAGTCACACAAAGTGGAAATAGTTCAATTTCGTAATACATGACCACATGTTTTACAACCGTTTCAAAATCATGTTAACGAAAACGAATGACCATTCGAAAAGTGTTCGATTCCATGCGCGGCTTCATCTTCATTTGAGTCCTTGGTTTAGACTTTACCTATCAAACCATTTCCAATTAATTTTTAAAAAACATTTAACTGAACATGAACATATTGAAATTAGCAAAATCGATGGGGCTGGCAAAATAAAACGTCAAGGAAAACATTACTTTGCTTAAATGTGCACAATGTGCACATTACTAAAATGTGCACAATGTACAAAATGTGCACAATGTGCACTTTGCTGAAATGTACACATCCCTAATGTGTGTACTTTGCTGAAATGTGCACATCACCAACATGTGTACTTTGCTGAAATGTGTGCATCCCTAACATGTGTACTTTGCTGAAATGAGCACATCCCTAATGTGTGCACTTTAATGCACTTTGCTAAAATGTGCATATCACTAATGTGTGCACTTTGCTTAAATATGCACATCACTAACGTGTGCACGTTGCTGAAATGTGCACATCCCTGATGTGTGCACTATGCTGAAACACTAATGCATGCACTACACTAAAATGACACTACCTTAACGTGTGCACTATGCTAAAATGTGCACTACACTGACATGTGCACTATGCTAAAATGTCCACTGCACTAATGCATGCACTATACTAATGTATGAACTATAGTAATGTGTGAACTACACTAAATATGCACTACCCTGACATGTGTACTATGCTGAAATGTACAGGTCTGAACTTGTTAGTTCCCAAACCATTCTTTCGGTTCGGCATTTAACCCAAACCAACCCGTTTGGAGGTATTGAGCATTATCTCAATCCACCCATATTCTTTATTACCATTCTCTTTTCCCCAACTACAATCGCAAATGTAGTTGGTAATAATATACAATACCTCGGCTTCTACGGCCCCGGTCGCTTATACCTTGGTTTTACTTGTCCACTATCTAGCTTATGGCCTTATGCTCCATAAGTGACCTATTTGGTTTGCCTCATGGTTTTCATCCTCCAAAAGCGATAACCATCACCTTTTTAAAATCATTTTGTCGTGGTCCTTGACTGTGTTCATTATGTTGGACATCACCTCCGTTTCTATGACCTCACTGGTCAATTATACTTCGGTTTTACATGTCCCAACATGTCTTGTTCAATACTCATTTTCTTTGCATTGTCATCATTTATGCTTCATCTTTTCAATCAATCTTTGAAACATCTCTTACTAACAACTTTAATAAATAAATAAATAAACAACGTAACAATAAAGCTACGTACCTCAAAGCTTTCCTTTTAAATGAGTATCTATCTCGGCTTGACTTCCCGAAGTCTCACTTGTATTGCCTACGAGTTTAACCCCAAGTAGCCATTAGCACATATGTCATTCATATCTTTTTCAATGAAAGCTCATTAGCATGGATGGGATATTGAGTTGTGAATGATGTGGTGATTATGTAGGCAAATTAAGATAGTGTGATGACTTGTAGATAATGCACACCAAGTGTTTGATAATATGCCTAAGTGAAATCTAATTGCTTTTAACTCATGAAAACCTTGGTGAAATCATTAAGAATGTGAAAGTGATCCTTATTGAAAGGGCTATAAGGTATTATGTGTTCTAATAATTACTTAGGTTAAAGTTTAAGGTAAGTTAAGTAAGGCTTCGGGGAAGCCGAGCCGGGAAAGAAGCACATCAAGGATGATTAATAAGGTACGTAGTTAAAGTGTTACGTTGTTATTATTTAACTTATTTTGATGTTACTAACTTGAAATACTAAATGAGTTGATTGGTGAATCTCTTTTTGTGATAAGTGAAGAAAGTTATGTTTTAAACAAATAGTATATATGTCATGTAAAAATGAAGTATAAATGATCAACACGGTCATAGAAAAAAAAAGGAGGTATTGCCTAATAGAGTTAAAAGTGGCCATGTACCTTGGTGAATGAATAAGAACAATAAAAAGGGTGGTTGTCGCTCGTGGATGATGAACATCCACGAGGGCGAACCAAACGGGTCGTTTATGGTTTAAAGGGGCCACAAACTAATTAACAAACATGTAAACCCAAGGTATAAATGACCCATGGGATCGTAGAAATCAAGGTGTTGTCCAAGTTACCAACTTTTATCTTTGATTGTGTTTGGGAAACAATAAAAAATTTGATGAAAGAGTGTGGACCAATTAAGCTAAAGTGCTTAAATGTAAGACCCGGACTTACTTAAAAGAGAATTCATAAAAGATTTGCATTTATATAAAGTAACGCAAATAAACTTACATACAAAATTCAGGTTTGATTAAAACCTTTTAAGTATTTCAAAGCACATTAAACTATTCAGTTTCTAAAACAAACTAAACAAAAACAGAAGCTTGATCTTCTGTTGTGTTCGGTTCTTCGTTAAATTGATCAATCATCCGCGATACCATATCAATCATCTACATTACGAAATTGTTAAAAACCTTAATTATATAATACATATAACATATTAAATCATAACAAACATCATCAAATGGTCTAACAAAAAAAACAAAAAAATTTGTTTCAGACCCCGCCGTAAGCTATTGTTGACCAGTGTGTGTTCTAAGTTTTAAATTTCTTTTTATTACTACTAGTTTCCTAACTGTCCATTTCAGTCCTTCATTTTTGTTCATTATAAAAAGACTCTTTTCAATGTCTTATTAATTATCAATAAGTAACCAAGTTAAATTCTTAATAGTATTCATGTATATAATATTTACCATTAAGGTAAATATTATTGTTTGATATTTGATATATTCAGGGGTTACAAGTCCACCCCTATTAATGGGGTTTCGTCCACGAAACATGTACATGTACCGAAAAGTGAAGGGTAGAGCTGTTTCATTTTTTCTTCGGACTTCCAAGTGGTATCTGATCCCTTCCGATGCTCCCATTTGACCTTCACTTAGTCAATTTCCTTATTTCTCAATCCCTTGACCTTTCGGTCAATAATTTCAATCGGTTTAGCTATGTAGCTTAGTTTGTCATCTAGTTCAATATCATCAAGTGGCACATAAGCCGTCTCATCCGCCAAGCATTTGCGAAGGTGCGATACATGGAAAGTGTTATGTATCCTACTTAATTATTCCTGAAGTTCTAGATGCTAAGCCACCTTGCCCACCCGACTAATATTCTTGAATGGCCCGATAAACTGCGGGCTTAATTTTCCTCTCTTTCTAAACCGAATGATCCTCTTCCACGAAGACACCTTGAGTATTACCTATCGCCTACTTGAAATTTGATAGGTCTTTGTCTTTTATCTGCATAAGACTTTTGTCGATCTTGGGCCGCTTTTAAATGGGCTCGTATCACGTCAATCTTTTCGTTTGTAGCCTTAACCACATTCTTATGGGCGAGTTCCCTCGGACCCACTTCACCCCAACATACTGGGGTTCAACATTTTCGGCTATAAAGCATATCATATGGCGTCATACCAATGTTCGAATGGTAGCTGTTGTTGTAAGAAAATTCGACTAACGGTAGATAAGCATCCCAACTACCACCAAAATTGATAATACATGCCCGAAGCATATCTTCTAATGTCTGAATTGTTCGTTCGCTTTGCCCGTCTGTCTGGGGTGATATGCAGTGCTAATTAACAATTTTGTGCCCATTTTTTCTTGGAAATTACACCAAAAGTTCGAGGTAAACCGGGTATCTCTATCGGACACAATCGATACCGGCACTCCATGGCGTGCTATAATTTCATTCACGTACACCTCAGACATTTTTTCAGATGTATAGGTTTCGTGGATAGGAATAAAGTGAGCACTTTAGTCAATCAATCCACTACCATCCAAACGACGTCAAAACCCCAAACTGTTCTTAGCAATTTGGTTAAAAGATCCATAGTGATATGATCCCATTTCCAAACGGGTATGTCTAATGGTTGGAGCTTGCCATAAGGCTTTTGATGCTCTGCTTTTACTTGTAAACATATTAAACATTTTTCAACATATTTTGCCACGTCTCTTTTCATTCCGGGCCACCAATAATTTTGTTTCAGATCTCTATACATTTTGGTCGCTCCCAGGTGAATCGAGTAGCGCGACTTATGCGCCTCGTCGAGTAGGTGATCCTTAACACTGCATGTGTTTGGGACCTAGATCCTACCGAACCGATATTTCAACCCTTTGTCACCTTCCACAATATCCTTCACTAAACCTTTCACTCGTTCTTTTCTCAAGTTTTCTTCCTTTACTGCTTCGATTTGTGCTTCTCAAATTCGCTCAAGTAAACCCGAAGTTACTATAAGTTACATCGACTATACTCGAATGGGAGTGTATCCTTCTTTTCGACTTAGCGCATCCCCTACTACATTAGCTTTTCCGGGATGATAATGTATCACGCAATCGTAATCCTTCACCGTTTCTAGCCAACGCCTTTGTCTCATGTTTAACTCCTTTGGATCGAAAAAGTATTTCAAACTCTTATGGTCGGTGAAAATAGTGTACTTCACTACATATAAGTAGTGCCTCCAAACCTTTAAGGCGAAAACCACCACCGCCAATTCGAGGTCATGACTTTAGTCAAACTTTTCATCCTTACGGGTTAGTCTAGTCAATGGGGAGGCAATCTTGGAAAAATCTTGTATGAATCTCCTATAATAACCCGCAAGTCCTAAAAAGCTTCTAATCTCCAAAGGATTTTTCGGAGGGTTCCATTTTGACATTGCTTCTATTTTGGACGAATCGATTAATAATCCGTCGGCACTAATGATATGCCCAAGGAATTTCACTTCTCGAAGCCATAAAGCACACTTTGAGAATTTAGCGTAAAGCTTTTCTCGCCTAAATGTTTCTAATACCTCTTGCAAATGACGAGTGTGATCCGCCTTGTTCTTTGAGTACACGAGAATTTCATCGATGAACACTATCACCGACTTGTCCAACATCGGCTTGGATACCCGTTTCATGAGATCCATGAATGTCGTGGGTGCGTTCGTTAGCCTGAAGGACATTACAAGGAACTCGTAGTGCCCATACCGTGTACTGAAAGCTACATTTGGTATATCCTTTTCTTTCACCTTTAGTTGATGGTAACCCGACCTTAAGTCGATCTTTGAAAACCAACTCGCACCTTGTAGTTGATCGAAAAGATCATCGATTCTCGAAAGCGGGTATCGATTCTTTACTGTAAGTTTGTATAACTCCCGGTAATTGATACACGTGCACATACTTCTGTCTTTCTTCATCACGAATAATATAGGTGCTCCCCAAGGGGAGACACTTGGTTGAATAAATCCCTCATCGAGCAAGTCTTGCAATTGGGACAATAATTCTTGAAGTTCCAATGGTGCTAACCTATATGGGGCCATAGCCACCGGTTTTGCAACCGGGACTAGATCAATTCCAAACACCACCTCGTGCTTGGGTGGTATCCCTGTTAAGTCTTCCAGAAATACATCTTCAAATTCTCATACGACAGGTACGCCTTCAATCTTTGGCGACTCTTTTTCCGAATCACGTACGTAGGCCAAATAAGCCTTACACCCATGTTGAATAAGTTTATGGCCTTCCATCATCGAACCTACTATGGGGTTGCAATTCTTTTCCTCGTAAATAACAACATGTCTTCCGCTCGGAGATGTTAGTTGTATGTCTTACAGAAGCATATTACATTGGCGTGGTAACGAGACAACCAATCCATCCCAATTACCACTTGGATCTCCCCCATCGACATGGGTATCAAATCAACCAAGTAGTCCTCGCTATCAATGTTTAATTCGCAATCCTGACATATATCACAAACAACAAAACTTTTATATTACCTACTTTCTACTTCTATAGGCATAGGTAATTTCGTTTATGCAAACAAAGGGTGTCGAATAAATATATGGGAAACAAAAGATTTATTTGCACCTATATCAAATAAAACAGGTGCGGGAATAGAATTTACGGAAAATGTACATGAAACCACACCGGATTCACTTTTGGCTTCGATGTGGTTATGTGGAAAGATCTTGCCCGCATCTTTGGGGATTCATTCTACACATCGGTTGCGTCTTTCTTCCCAACCAACTTCGGGCATTCAGACTTCTTATGACCCGGTCGTTAGTATTTAAAACAAACCGCTACTTTAGTAAGTCAATTTGAGGGTGCATGTCTCGTCTTTCCACACATGACACATGATTTGTTTTTGTAGAAACACTCGCCCCGATGGGAGTGTCCCCAAACCTTGCAGCTAGGCGATCCTCCTTTCGCATTTCCCTTCTTTAAGGACTCACTCATCTTTTGTTTCTTTGTGGGGCTTGGATTTGCATCCAAGGCCTTCGTTCGCCTCTCTCCACTTGTTTTTTCAATTCAATTCACGTTCCTGTGCGGCATTTACAATCTCTGTGAGATGTTCATATTTTAAGGGGGTCATAAACTCCCGATATTCAGCACTCAACATGTTGTAGAAATAGTAGATCTTTTGCTCTTCTGTTTGCACCAACTCATCACAAAACCTCAACTTGTCAGGAATATTCCCGTGCTTGTCAATCGTTTCACCCTTTTGCCTTAACTGGATAAATTATTGATTGATTTTGTTAATTACAGCTTTAGGGCTATGATGTTTAAGGAAAGGCACCTTAAACTCTTCCCATGTCATAGCTCTTTTGGTTTTGATCCCTTGTTCCTTTTTAAGATTGTCCCACCAATCCTTCGCCTGACCCCTTAGTTGACAGGTCCTGTAAGCTACGAAATCGGTTGTATCACAATGGGTTTGCTCAAAGACTCCTTCCATATCACTTATCCATCATTGAAAAACGATTAGATCTACTTCATCGTTGTAGATCAGGGGTTTACATGCCATAAATTTATTGTAAGGGCATACATTCCCTTCTTTAGCCTTGCCTTGATTGAGGCTTTCTTTCATTTTACTCATCCATTCTTCCATCATTGTTAACATTGTTGTTTACTGCCTTTCCATGAATCCGGGTAAGGCTGTTTCCAACGCCTTTCCAACCTCCTCGGAAATCTTTACTCGTATCTCCCCCGTCATGAGGGATACCGTATCATCACCCGTTCCATCTAACATCTCTCTAGCTAAAATGTCCATAATAATTTGTTAAATAACTTGTTTAATCATTTCCATATTATTATATGGAAATTTATTCTCATCACTTGATATTACACGTGATGTATCTTTCTCCTTTAGTTTGGTCAAGTATATAACTTGCCTTAACCATTTACACTTAGTGTATTTCCGTGCTTCGAGGGTACTAATACACCCCTCCCATATACCTTTAATCATTGTCTTTTCTAATATTTTCAATTGAAACTCATTTCTTAACTAATTCTTACTGGATGTCTTGATCAAGCCTCAAACCGAACACATTTACTTTTTAACCTTAAGCTCTGATTACCATCTTGTAAGACCCGACTTACTTTAAAGATAATTCATAAAAGATTTGCATTTATATAAAGTAATGCAAATAAACTTACATACAAAATTCAGGTTTGATTAAAACATTTTAAGTATTTCAAAGCACATTAACACAATTCAGTTTCTAAAACAAACTAAACAAAAAAATTTGTTTGAGACCTCGCCGTAAGCTACTGTTGGCCACCGCAACTTACATTCACAAAAAGAATTTGGAGCAGAAAAGCTCAACCGTAACTTACTGTTGGCTACCGTAGGTTACTGTACACTGCTGCTGCTGCTGCAGAGATTTCCTTGTTTGCCATTTTTTACGAAATTGTCCATAACTTTCAAAATACACATCAGTTTGACTTGAAATTTGTTTCCATGCGTCCCTAAAATATTTACCCACATACGTAGTTCATAAACCCATAACTTGGTTTTATAAATTTTTGTTTTACGCTATTGGTTCTAACTTTAAGTAATCAAATATTTGACCCGTTTGCATAATTAAGCAAACAAGCTTATGGAATCATATCTTTTTCACATAAACATCACTTCTATGAATGTTTCCCATCATCCGGTTTAATTTCTTTGTCTTTTGCACATCCTTTTTCCAGTGCACAATCACACTTATTCAACCCGTTCAACGTTATAATAGTTGAACTTACTTATTTCGAATTCTTTTCACAAATTCACCATTCTTTGATTAAGACTCATTCTCCGAGTCCCTTGACTTATAGTCCGCATTCCTGTTACTCGGTTTACGCTTATATTCCTGATTTTACGCATCAACCGGGTTTAGACCGAAGTCATTAAACACGCATCCATTCCGGTAAGCATTAAAACTTCATTTTGACCCGTTTGGTTGTTCATATGAAATCCATCACTTTGAAATAAACCAAATTCTCTATTAACTTCTTTATTTTGACCCGTTTGGATGTTTATATGAAATCCATCACTTTCAAACAACCAAACTTAATAACATTTCTTTAGTTTGACCCTTTGGAAGTCTATGGAATCCATCAGTTTCAAACAACCAAACTTAATACCATTTCTTTATTTTGACCCGTTTGGAAGTTTATGTGAAACCCATCACTTTCAAACAACCAAACTTTACGAATATTGTAATATTAATAAATCAAACGCAATTAACAACAAATTTAACAACATCCTACGAAGCAATAAGCCATGTACCTTACAGTTTTCCCTTCATACGCGTATCCGCCCTGACTTGCCTACTTGATGCTTCACCCAAATTGCCTATAGAGTTCAATCCGATTTTCGTTTAGAACTCATAATACCCCACATATGATACACAATTTGTCAAAAAACTCATTTACATGAGTCTTTCATACTTTTCGACAATCCTTGATCACTTAGACAATACATCAAGCACCTTGTGGGCAAGATTTTCATGCTACTTTTATCATGTCTACGATTGAACTATTAGCCATGTATTCAAAACTTTTCAAGCCTCTATGTCTAGTATGTGCGATTAGCATCTAGAATTTAACACATGAACATCAAATACTACAATTTCACTACCACAATTCATGTATTCATCATATTTAACAAATCCTATTTAGCACAAGCATTGTTAATCATTAAAACGCTTAAGTTATAGCATTTGATTACTAATTTTTCATCAAGGGTTTGTTCCTATACTTGTATACATCTCAAATCATGTTATAGCATTCACAATTTATACTTAATTTAGAACTTGTGGAGTTCATGTAATTTCATAACATCACCATACATCAAAATTCAACATATACCTTATGATCCCTTTGTCTAGGTGATCGTTAATTTATGTAAATGCACAAAATTTAGGCCTGATTTCCCTTTGAGGAATTGACGATTTTAGATTTTTCTTGGAGCTTCCCCTTTCTTGCTCTAATTCAGGTCGACCAGAACACACACATCAGTGTGTGTTTTGAGTTTTATATTTCTTTTTATTACAACTAGTTTCCTAATTGTCCATTTCAGTCCTTCATGTTTTGTTCATTATAAAAAGACTCTTTTCAATGTCTTATTAATTATCAACAAGTAAATAACCAAGTTAAATTCTTAATAGTATTCATGTATATAATACACACCATTAAGGTAAATATTATTGTTAGATATTTGATATATTTAAGGGCATTATATTAAATTCTCATAAGGGTCATTCTGGATAAAAGCCAAATTTAAAGATGATACGAGAATATTTAAGGCTTTGCCTGAAGGTTATCACCATAACCAAGGTTGTGGTTGGGGAAGCATGGGAAAAACCATCATAAGAAGATATGAAGTATGGATAGCGATGCTAAAACACCACCTAACAGGTCGATTTGGATAATAAACACCAAACCGAATGAATGAAGTGAAAACTTGAAGAATCCGGGTCCGGGCAATGGGTTACGGGTTTAAAATCATAAGAAAAGAGTTCTAAAGAAAAAATTTGGGTTAGGGCTGATCTAGCTACATTTTTTGTGAAAAAAGCAAAATTCGGCCAAGAGTGCAAAAACTGCCAGCTCTGAAGCTTTTCATTCTGGAAAAGTGCCACGACGGCGCCACACGGGAGAGACACCAGACCCCCTCCACCATGCACGGGGATGCCTGGTCAAACATCTTGTCAAATTGGGCCTCCCCGCGCCACAAAGGGGAATATAAGTTGCCTATCCGCGACACGCAAGGGCTTTCTGAACCAGTGAAATGTTTCGTCTCATGTTTTAACGTTTTCATTCAGTTTAAGTGTTTACTAACCGTTTGAATGAAAAATATTGATAGGAAATGTCTAAATTCAAGCTACAGATGAAGATCAAGATGCACATAGAACCGAACACTGTTTCAATGCCCACTTCTCATCTTTTGTTAATGTTACTTGAAATAACTTATAAGTGTGATCTTCTGTTTTGAATCAATCCGATGTCACCTTTCTTTGACTTTGATCCCAAAATATGAATTCTTTTATTTTAATCACTTACATAGATTTTATATATCCTTAATGTGAGGCTGACACTAAACTTGGTTTTTTGCAGTATGCCTCCCTTTGGTTACAATACCTCGTATTATGCCTCCCTGTCAACATAAGACAGTGTATTTCAGGGCTATCATGGTAATTTTGTCTCCTAACATATCCACCACTCTTCATCATCTCTCTTTAACTTTTCCACATCACATTCTACCTCCTCAACTTAACTCTTCACTTCACCCACCACCACCATTATCCAACAAAACCACCTCAACCATCGTGTTCATTATCCAACAAAACCGCCTGAACCATCGTGTATTTTGTTTGAATTTGTGCACCGAATTCTTAATGTTCAGTTCATATATCTTCTGAGTACCACTAGTTCACCACCACAAAAATCTCCAGCCACCTATATAACAATCTCTCTATGGCCACCAATTCACCACCACAAAAACCAATGAAACCTCTCTACCCCATCTTCTCGGCCGACATTTACAGATGGAATAGAGAACAGAGAAATAACGAGCTACTCAGTAATTACTAGCGCATATATATTCTCGCATCTATCGCAATTTAGAAAAGAAAAAAAAAGAACCCTTAAAATATGTTGCTAAACCATTCTATCACACAATCCGTCGGTGCATAGCTAACATTTTCTTCCCCATGTTAAAAAACCGTCGCAAATCCTTTACAACACAATGTGACGGTTATGATGGTCTCTAATCGTTGCCTCGCACTCAATGTATTCTTACAATAATGCATGATTAAGATAATATCACGTGTGTGTAATATGTATGTCTATGAGTGGGTGGTTTACCATGTCTTGATAAATAAAAAGGAGGAAATGAAAGGGATAGAACCAAAGATATGTTTTTTTCATGTAACATAAACTTTCTTTTTCAAGCCATGCTCCAATTATAGTACCTTTTAAAACCATAATCTGAATTTTCACCATGACAATTAATACAATCACTT
This sequence comes from Scalesia atractyloides, assembly GCA_947069175.1. Classification (NCBI taxonomy): domain Eukaryota; kingdom Viridiplantae; phylum Streptophyta; class Magnoliopsida; order Asterales; family Asteraceae; genus Scalesia; species Scalesia atractyloides. Next base: position 22,633,109 of record CAMTDV010000023.1, read on the forward strand.
ATAATTGTATTCTTTTATTTTTATTTATAATATCATAACATTATATTTGTTATACATATTACACCAAATAATCGTTATAGAATGAATTTAATAAATAAACAATGCAGGAATGGACCCTATTATGAAGCGGGTCATTTACAATCATTCAAAGTTTCCAGTAAAAAGACCAAATTATTATCCTCATAATTCTTTCTGTTTTTGAGAGGCAATCGTGCTCATGATTATGCTATAAAAGTGACAAGATATAGCAACAAAATTATCATTGACTGAATAAAAACAAAAAAATGGAGAAAAAGTATCATAATTTTTTGTGTGTACCAAATTGAATTTAATTTCTTGTTACAAAAAGATAACCTGAGCACTAGCTAGTCCGTGTGAAAACAAAATATATTTTAATCTATCCTACGTAATTCTTGAAAAAAAAGATTATTAAACCGGTTTAATTTATGTTGGTTAGTGAGATCTTATATAAATCCGACGTCGGTTTAATATTGATAACCTCACAAATATGTTAGTGATATTTAACAGTATTAATACTAATACTACGTACAACTAAAGATTAAATCTAAGTTAGACGGTTAATTATTACAAGAATTACAATAGTAATATTATATTTAATAATAATTTCATTAATATTGTTTTGTGTTTAGAGTTAATTACTGTTTTCGTCCCTGTGGTTTGTCAAAAATCACTATTTCAGTCCATTAGTTTAAAATTGCAATTTCAGTCCCTGTGGTTTCACTTTCATAACCATTTCAGTTCACCTCGCATCCATTTCAGTCCCTGTACTTACAGAATAAATGGATTGAAGTGGTTACGAAAGTGAAACCACAGGGACTGAAATCGTAATTTTTAAACTAATAAACTGAAATAGTGATTTTTGACAAACCATAGGAACGAAAACAGTAATTAACTCTTGTGTTTATCATTAGTATACTAGTGTTGTGATGATTTTCCAATGCGTGTGCATAAATCGTAGAGGCCATGTTAATCATTGTATTCGTTGTAGTGATTATTAGAGAATTCCTGAGAGCACGTAGTGGACTACTAAATTATTATTAGCCCCTTTATCTCAAGACACACACACACAGAGACAGTTTCTAATCAAAGTTAAAGATAGATTTTACATTGTTAATTTTTTTTAGTTTTAATTTATGATGGAGTAAAATGCCAAATTAATCTCTGAGTTTAGGTCACTTTTACCACTTTAATCCAAAAATAAACTTTTGTATCTGGGTTTTTGAGGCTTCATGTTTGTTGTATTTTTCGTCCAATAAACAAACTAGGTTAGAGTTTTATGTTAACTTGGTAATCAACGGAGGCCAGCCAGGCATACTTTACTATTCATTTCATCTTGTCTTTTAATAGATAGAGATTTCTCACTTTTTTGTTGTTTTTCCAATTTAAATGAAGGGTATAAACATCATTTTGTGCTATAATATATTTTAACTAAATGAGGAAAACGACAAAAAAGGGAGAAGTTACTAGAAAATTGTAACTCATTTTGCCAATGGAATGAAAATGACAACAAAGATGAAACCTTAGGGACTCACATAAAAAAATTCATTTTTAATAAAGTGGCAAAAATTATCTAAACTTAGAAACCACTTTGACATTTTACTCTTTATAATATTGAAATACATCATTTTGTGAATTTATTAATTATTGGTGATATTGAGGAAATTCTTTTTGCAGAAGCAAATTTTACCCTAGAAGGTTGGAAAGGTTCACTTCAAATTCTACGATGAATACATTCTACAATATGTCATTGAAATTTTTAGAATAGTTTTAAAAAGGAAGATATATAATCCATCAAATTATTTTAATTACAAAAATGAAATAAGTAACTTTCTTTAGAAGATTATATTATGTGACTAATAATAAATCTTCAAATTCAAGACTGCGCTTACTTCAAACAAAGAATTGATTAGTCTTCATTCAAATTATTACAAAAAAAGTTATATGCATTTCTAGTTAAAATCTTCTAATTATTTCTTAGTCACAAAATAATTTTTGTGAAACTTTTATTGTCTCATTCTGTATTATTGAAATGCTTTTACCACCTGTTGTAAAAGATATATCATTACTTTATTATAAATTAATATAAATATTTTCTTAGTGCAACGTTATAAAAAAATCTAAAATTTTTCAATGTTTGGTATTAAAATATGAAGAACTAAAAAACCGTAATCGGAGAAATAAAAAACATTTATTTATTTTGTTAGCCACCACCAATATAAGCTTTGGTAGAGGCATATACCTTTTAGAACAAAGGTTTTAGGTTCAAATCTAAATAAAGAAGAGTAGTTTATGACTATTTGTTTAAATATTTGTTTAAATGTATAGTAGAAGTAAGGAAGGACGGGGCATCTCACGGGTATGGCGATGCAGGTTCTTTGCCACCACCCATGCGGGTTGCCTTGCAGGTTGTTGACAGTGGTTACTTCTTGCCGCTAGAATCAAAACAAAAATGGCATGTAACGGTCAAAAAATGGACTAAATGGACTGTTGGAGAAGACAATAGGAAAGGCGGAGAAGACAACATGAATTCGACAAACCATCGGAGAAGACAACAGGAGCAGGATTCACTTTTTTTTTTTTTGGAAAGTTCTGCGGTAGAAATTGGTATTTCTACCTTTGAAGTAGTCGTGATGTTTGCAACCATCATGGTTTTTTCCTCTTTGTTTGATTATTAATATATCTAAGTTACCAGGAAAACATATACAACTTCATCCAGTCAAATAAATACAAATGTATATAAGAAAATTTTAATTTCTTTTTGTCTCCATGTTGTGGTTTCATTTAGATTTGGGGGTTTGACTTGATAAACTTGTTTTACGGTTTACTTATTATAACACACCTGAGAGACGTCCTTCAAAATCTAAGGGTTTTGTGTTCTTTTATGATTCCATTTTGAAGTAAACTACTACATAAATGCATTTACCAATTTCTTTTACTATAGTACATATGTTTAAAAAAATCAGATAAAGGCGTTATATTGAGTTTTGACTCAGATCCAGGGTGGACGTCGAGTGTTACAAGGGGTAACCTTCGTTGCCCCTTAACTCTCAGACGGTAGTGTAAATTTTGAAAAAAAAATTGACGTTTTCTCGTATTCGTTACCCTTTTTAATTTGAAACGTAATACCTATATAGATTTTCTAAATCCGCCACCGCTCTGATCAATTATAAGTTGATTATCAACTATGACGGTGTTGGTGCTTCTCAATGTGTGAAATTATGAGGATGTGATGATATAATGAACACTGGTAAACGTTGGAGTTTATGTATCTGATTTGAATCTTAGTAGGCAGTATAGCATTTAGAGGGCACAAACAGGATTATTTTTTTAAAATCAATTCGGATATGTTTAACAATATCAAGATTAGATTAAAGCTAAACCGGTTTTAGAAAGAATTGTTGCCTGTGAAGTTTGATATTCACTTGTAACTACGATTACAACCATGGCTGATATGGGCAAAAATAAGTTCCATTGCTTTCATTGGATTGGGTGTTGGTCGGAAAAAAATATAAAATACACACAAACGGAAGGGAATATTGATCATTAATGTGGACTTCGCTATAAATTTTAAATCCAGTCAGTGTAAAGGACATAAAATGTTACAAAACTTTTTAGTACAAAGGATGTATGATGTAATTAATAAAGATTAAGTACTCAACATGCAAGCAAGCAAGTATAAAGTATGTATAAAAATGAAATCTGTAACTTACTCTACCTTTTAGTGAAATAAAAAAATGACTTAAGTTCGGGAACTAAAACCAAATATTACAAAGATCACGTAATAATTACTAGCAATCAAAATGAGGAAATCATGGTGCTAATTACTCCTTCAAACCAAATATTTAACATTCAAACACCTTTTGGTTTTTAATTATTAGAGTGTTTGGTTTAATACCATCAGAATTCATAAATAGTAATGGGAATAGATTTTTAAACAGCCAATGAGTCTTAGATCAATTGGTTTGGAGGTAAACACATGATTTTTTTAATGTGGAGATTATGGGTTGGAGTACTACTTGGCACAATTTGCTTTCAATTTGTTTTAGGTGGGCTGGGGGTTTTATCATACTAGCTTTCGGACGGTAGGTTTCCTTTGGAATGGTGGGTGGGCTTTGTCACCAGTGATGTCTGCATACGTAAGGTGTGGGTGACCTTTCACCAATAGATTTACCCAGGTGACCGGACTTATGTAGTATTCGCTAACCGTTTAAAAAAAATATATAGATTTATAAACACATCTATTTAATAGGCGTACATATGTTCAAATTATGGGTTTAATTCCCATTTTAAAACCCCTAACTTATTAACCAAAGGACTCCTTCATAGTGATTAGCCAAACATTACCCATATCTTTTATTGAACATGTAACAAAGTCCGTTTTTTCCCATGGCAAAAGGTCATCCACACTCGCGATCGTAAAAAAATGCTGGTGACTTGGTCCGTCATCAATTTTTGAAGAACTCTACCGTCTGAAGGCCCACTATTATGGACTAATACCATTGCAAGGTATGGACTTATCCCACATCACTATTATGGACTAATACCATTGCAAGGTATGGACTACATGATGTATGTACTAGATTTTCATTTTATATAGTTTATAATTTAAATGGATATGAATTCTGTAATTAATTGTTTTCATTAGTCATTGTTAATACATAGCATGTCAAAAGACTTTTACATAATTAGATATAAATGAGTTATGTGAGTAAACATCAATTGATTTAGTTTTAAATAAACTATACAACTTATAATGCAATATATTATTATTATTGTTATAACATGATTATGCAAATATCGTTTGGTACTTATACTAAGGTTAATGCTATAACAAATTTTGCATATAAGAAATTCATATAATAGATTAATATTGCTAGATATCATTAGTTGTTTTTAGAGAAACATTTTCTAGCGATGTCGGTACCTCTAATGCATTTATTATGCCATGTCATAATGTTTAACAATTTATTTGCATATTAACTATTACCATTGCTAGTATAAAATAGTGACTATTGCTATTATTTCATATGTACAATGTATAGATTGCTTATATGATGTCATCAGTTGTTTAAATATCAATAGAGAAGAAAAAAAATGAGTACGTTATGTAATTCATCAGTATTACAGTTTTCAAATAAAATTTTCAAATACAAATAATAAATGATCTGAGAACTTGAAAGAGATATATGTTTAACTTTTAAAGTAAGTGTTCAAAATATATAAGATATTATGTTTGGTTATACCATAATAAGTTATTACACAAATTATATGCGTTTGCTTATTAGTGATAAAAAAGTTTCTTATTTCATAAAGGCCCATCATAAGTTGTTTTTATATGATGATATGCTATAAGGTCATGTATTGTATGATTTGTTGCTATCTATACTTTGTATATCACTTCTTTGCATCGATAATACCGAGTAGAACTACTAAACCAAAGTTGTGGTTTATTGTCGTTCTCATGAAAAAGTAGAAATATGCTTCGATTTGACACCCAAAGTGTCATACTCCTTGTATCTCATTATCAAGTATAAAAGAAATATTATATGACTCGGACATATAATTACTTCTCAATTGACGTTATACGAAGAGAAGTTTATTTATAAGGGAAATCGGATAAAACAAATTTTGTTTGTCAAACCTCAAATATACTCCTGAAGTAGCAATATCAATTAAAGGGTATAAACGGTTTGAAACGACTGTATATCTATATGTTCGAGAAAATAATGGAAAACCGTAAAAATTGTGTGTGTTTTACTCTGATGCATGAAGTGAATATATATTGATCATTAGCATCATTAGAAAGTTGTAATCGTGATCATATTAATAATGAGATTGACCATCAGAAGTGCAACAATCATCATGTTAATAAGAGATCAAACTATCAGAAATTATAAGATAGTCAAGCTAATAATGAGATCGAATATCAATATTATAATGATAGTCATGATGAGATCGACCACCAAAAGTGGTAAACTAGTGATTACATAACACGATGGTTTGAACTTTGAAGTTATAATACATTCTTTCATATCTTATATTTTGTATTACATACATGCAAGTAATACATATAGAATATCATAAACCATAAGTTTATGGATCATGATTATTTACTTTATTGGTATGACCGGTTAGATCAGACCGAGTCAATGATGATGTGAAATACAATGAAGAACTTGAAGATTCTTCTAGTTGATAGCATATTATGTTTGCTCTTAAGGGAAATTATTTATTTGCCAATTAATGGTATAAATCCTAAAATATTATGGAATGAATGAATGATGTATATATCCAAACATGATACCATTTAGTGTTTTTAAATCGATGCATCGTCTAAATGGTCATCAAATTTACAACTTGAAGTTGTGTGTAGCTTAGCTAATAAGATAGCAAACATATTATTCCATATTATCATATTTATGGTGGTTATAACATTGAATTTAATATCCATGTTACTAATGATTATTGGAATAAGTATAGAACTTTCTAAATGCTTAAGACACAAATTGCTTTTGTTGAAGACGATGATCAAACGTCTACAAATTGATTGCAAAGCCAATAATCAAGAGAGCAAAAGTTCATATTTGAGAACATGTGATTTACATGCGGTAACATTATTTTATAACAAGCCAACATGTTGTAATAGTTTCTCCCTATTATAGTTGGTTTTGTTCAGGAACCAATACTTCCCATCAAATCTTTTATTGTGCGTATACACTGGAATTGATCCACCACAACGCATAAAGATTGAAATTCAAATAATGTTGGGAATATATGTTGGATGAAAATACTATTTATGATTACATACTTAGAGCAATTAACGAGAGATTTATTTATGGCTCGTTAAATCTTACTTTAAGTAAATTAACATTTTCAATATTAGGGGGAGATTAATGACAGTTGAAAAAGGAATGGGTATGCATGAATTATCATTGATCCTCAAACTAAATTGTGTGAACAAGAAGTTCAAAAGATAATTCGTTACCTAGATTAAAGAATCAATCACCAGACATGTTAACTGACCTAAATACAGTGAGTAAGTAAGTCACGTAGTCAACTGCTAATGCTCCAATTAAGTTAATTGTCCTAGTAGGGCAAACCATATATTAATGAGTCTATTGCACGCCTGGAGCGTGGTAGACTAGTCGATTCCAAGAAAATAAAAATTCCTCGAAAAATTGGAGCAAGTAATGAAGAAGATGGTCAAGTCGAAGTTATAGTAAAAAAAGGGTTTCTTGAAGAGACATTAGACATGATGGTTCTGGAAGAATCTCAGGTACCTGAAAATAAATAGCTCTTAGTAAATTATATCATGTCTAGAAGTGTATGGAATCGAAACAAAATCGACGTCGTTATACTTTTGTATATATAGCGCTTGAAAAGATGAAATGATAACGATCAAGATTTAAAATCTACCTATGAATAAATACAAAGAAATAATTGGCCAAAAATGGAACGACGCAAATGAGACAGAGTTGAATTCTCTATTGAAATGGAAAGCTTACGGGCCAGTAGTCCATAAAAAAAGTTGTAAAATATATTTAATATAATTAGGTCTTTTATGTGGATCAACAATTGATGGCACAAGGATTTCGTAAAGACCTATGATTAATTATGAGGAGACGTATTCTCCAATGGTGGATGCAATAGCTTTCCAATATTTAATTAGTCTGGTAATATAAAGAGAGAATTGATATGCGTCTTATAAATGTTATGTATCATTTAGATACTAAAGTTTACATGCAAGTCTTTGAAGGATTTAAATTATGTAATTCATGTAAAGTAAGTTCTCGAGAACAATATGATCGTTGTATGATTGAACTCCTGATAAGTTTCTTAAAGCAATTGAGTTCTTTAAAGGTGAATCAAAACATCTTAACGATGTAATTCTTGTGCACCAATAAACACACACTGAAAACTTGTACCCAGTGAGTGTGATATCTTAATAAATAGTGTACACGCATGGTACAATATGGATTTTGGAGATAAAAACAAGTGTTCATGACACTTTTACATGATATAGATATCTATGTGTTAAATGGGCAAATTTATATAGCAAAACTCCTGAAGAGTGAAAGCACATGCATATATGGATAAGATGAACAAATTCCCTCATGGATTGATAATGCTAGAAGCATTGATGTCAAAACCTCAAGAACATACTATATGAAGTTGACAAAATATGTGTGTACTAAAATAGTCGAGTCAAATATGATATAATTGACTCACCAGTGAGCTCGAAAACGAGAAATACATATGGTGAAGTTGATCCATTTGTTTTCATTAAAAGAACGATATGAGGTTTACAAGTATTGCAATATATGTTGATGATGTCATTGAATCTCCCGAAGAGAAAAAAAAGAGCTCAAACAGTTAAGCAAGAATTTGCAAATGAAATACAATATTGCAAAATTATGGCTCGATACGTAGGACATACTTTATATTATAATTCATCAATCATAATACATCTAAAAAATGTTGGACATTTTCATATGGACAAAGCTTTTGGTTTAGTACATTTAATGATGTTTAAATATTTGATATAGATAAAAATGACTTTTATCATCTTCTATCAAAGAAGCAAAGATCATTGGTCATGAAGTACCATAATTTAATACAAATTGTATTAATATATCTTGCTAGCTATACACGAACATATACCATTAAATTTATTGGCAAGATTTAACTCGTGTACGACAAGGAGATAGTGAAATGAGTAAAACATTTATTTTCTATACGCTTAAGGTACGAAAGGTATGAGTTCATATTTTACTAACTCCATAATTCACTGATAGAACCAACGAAAATTTGACAAGAATATGGTGGATACGCCGCCGGTACTTCCTATATATAAGTATTCTTGTCAAAGGATCAGAGGCATTGTCAGACGATTATGAGAAGTTCTATGTAGGATTTAGTAGTTTCTTGGTAACTAATCATAAACTTGTGGATAAAACCAATGAAAATTTGGCAAGAATATGGTGGATACGCCGCTGGTACTTCCTATATATAAGTATTCTTGCCAAAGGATCAGAGGCATTATCAGGCGGTTATGAGAAGTTCCATGTAGGATTTAGTATTGCCTTGGTTGAAATTTGTGTTACATTTATATCATCTTGCCATTTAAAGAGATTGGATTGTGTTCCATTTCTACATAAACTAACCTCTCCATCATAACAAACGAGAGAGGAACTGCCACCATTCAAACATATATGCTATCAGAATGTGGATTCAAATATTAGCTGTTGTGTTTATTTATGTTCTATAGTCATAGAACCAATCATAACTTACTAATATTGGCTGTTGTGTTTATTTATGTTTAAATATTAGCTGTTGTGTTTATTTATGTTCCATGTAGGTTGTAGTATTAGAAGTTTTGCCTTAGGATATAACCATACCCTTCCAAACATATCCAAACTCTTATGCATGATATCATAGTTAGCGAATCAATTCTGCTTATCAATACTTTTACAGTAGGCAACAAAAAGCGATTCCTGTAATAGGGTACTTAACCCTTACAAGGAACGTTACCGCCTCGAACAAAAACTTAAACCCTTACTTTCTCTAAGCATGTAACTGTCAAACTAAACACCATCATTCTTTTAGTCAAATATATCACTATTTAAATTTCGGGACGAAATTTCTAAAAAGCAGGGGATACTGTAACATCCGTCAAAAAACGGATTTTACCAAACCCGCTCCATTTATTAACCGAACAATCAGTTAAAAATTTCGTTGCGAATTTAATGCCCAAAATAATTTTAAACGATACATAATCATTTATTATATGGGAATATATAAATAGTTTTTGAAAAACTGTTAAAAATATGAAAATAAAAATGATTTGTTCCTGCCGGGTTTCGAACCCGGGTCAGTCGCCGGGTCAAACAAACTTAACACTCAACACTTGAACCACTGCGCCACTTGTATCTTTTGTTAAATATTGAATACAATTAATTCATATCATGACTTTCCGAATTCAAAACTGGCGCCCAAATGCAGTCGTCGGAAATCCCGGCGATTTCGCCAAGAATTTACGACTTTTTCAGTTATAACGTAAACTCTAACTCATCATCGGTTATAACCGACGTCTGAGTCCGCGACACAAACTATAACCGCCGGAGAAATTATAACCGACGAATCAAGTCGGAAATAGGACCAAATTCATCGAGACTTACCTTATAAATACCCCCTCGAACCTCTGCAAACATTTTCGCTCAAAACCGCACCCTTTCTCGGCGAAAACTCACTCGCCGGAAATCTTCTGTATCTCGCCGGAAAACCGAACCCTCCTTTTCTGAGCCTTACTAAACCCCCTGAGCTTATACCGAAGTCACCCACATCCTTTGTAAGCTTTCTGAAGACTCGCTGCTGCAAGACACACGACGCCGGAACCTAATACTGTCGCCGGAGTTCTGCCGGAAAACAGAGGAATCCAGTCGGTATACCTCACGCTTAAATCGTCCCTTCTTTTTATTTAATCTCACTTGTAATTAACTAAAGAACGCTAAAGAAACCGATTAAAACATTGAACCAGTCGGACTTCTGATTCTGGTTAAAACCAGCGAAGAAGACGATGTTCGGTAATGTTTAAGTATAATTAAAATCAAGTTATTACTCGGGTTAGACACACAGTCCAGCGGTGGACTGTGTGCACAATAAACACTAACGTCTCGAGTTCGAATCTCGTCCCACACACGCTGCCTTAATAAAAATGTCATTTTTTGTTAACTGAACCGGATTCATTTCATATATATGTTAAGTATATTAATAACCGGAATAATAACAAGTTAGACACACAGTCCAGTGGTGGACTGTGTGTATGTTTAAATCACACGTCACGAGTTCGAGTCCGGTCTACTGCACCGACTCGGACAATTATCTACCTTTTTAAATAAGTCAGAAATGAAAATACTTAGTTTGTATTTAAGTATAATAAAAATCGGTTTATATAACTCTTAAACACACAGTCCAGCGGTGGACTGTGTGTTAACGCAACCCACAGGTCCCGGGTTCGAGACCTGTGGAGCGCACCGGTCCGATTCAGTGAAATCGTTTTTAAAAATAAATGATTTTCGGTTTAATCTAATTAGTATATAAATATAATTAAAAACAGATTTATTTCGGGTTAGACACGTAGCTCAGTTGGTAGAGCTGTGTGCACGCGTACGGGAGGTCTCGGGTTCGAGCCTCACTCAGCGCACATATACTCGCATACGAACCGGTCAAAGTCAACGGTCACGGTCATGGTCAACGGTCAAAGGTCAAAAAAGTCAAATTTTTTTATTATTTTTATTTATTTATTTTAATTAAAAATCAATTAAAAATATTTAAAAATAACATTTTTAAGGCTAGAAAATAGCCTTAAACTCACAAAAATACACCCAACAATCCTACTAAAATGGATTAATAAAATCCGTTTACTTACCAAACCATAATGCTATTTATCTAGGTTAATTTCACTCGTGGTTAAAACCACTTCGCGTGCATTCAACATCATCAACCGAACGCACCCACTGTGAGTGAATCTTACAACTCCCCTTTTTAATTACACGTTTTGGGGTGTGTCATGTGTCACAAAATAATTAACTCGTTTATTTAAACTTGTGCCATACCATATCGTGATCTAAACTTAGATTGTTTATATTGTTGTGATTACTTATTTCATTTTGTCAAATCATGTGAAATTCATTCATTAAGCCATCAGTTTCCTCGTGGGAGACGAGTTGAACAACGCGTGCCTCAAAACCAATCCATTATTGTTCATGTGTGTATCATTGAGTTTATATTGTTTGTAGTTATGTCTTTCATATTATCATGTTTATGCAATTCATTCATTAGGCCCATCAGTTCCTCGTGAGAGACGAGTAGAGCAACGCGTGCCTCTTAACGTCCCATTATTGTTCATGTGTGCTTTATTTAATATCTAATGATTGTTGAGTAAGTTTACATCTATTTTTACTCATGTGTGGTTGTGCACTCATTTCATAATCAATTAAATAAACTTGTTCAAATGTTTTCCATAGGATTCACTCGCCAACTTTTTGTTGATCCAAAAAAACCCTTTTTACACATGATACAGGTGAACAGGATGAAGCAAGGAAAACATAGGAAATGTCTTAGAAGAGAACAAAGAAGCTTAGATTGATAGTTAGAACATGTTGTAATATTTATTGTAAATTTCCATTAAATTGTATTAATGAATATGAAACGTTAAAATAAATGTCATGAGCTTTGATGATAACCCAATCATGCCCCGATCACCTTTTCCGCCGCGGGTCGGGGTGTGACACTCTGTAGCTAACTCCATTGCTGCTTCCAAAGTTGCAGGTGTAACATCCGTCAAAAACCGGATTTACCAAACCCGCTCCGTTTAATAACCGAACAATCAGTTAAAAATTTCATTGCGTATTCAATGCCCAAAATAATTTTAAACGATACATAATTAATAAGTATATGGGGATATATAATTTGTTTTTGAAAAAACTGTTAAAAATAATGAAATAAAAATAAAATGGTACTGCCGGGTTTCGAACCCGGGTTAGTCAGCCAGCGTTTCAGCAAACAACTTATCTTCCAACTCTCCAACCACTGCGCCACTTGTATTTCTTGTTCAATATTGAAGACAATTAATCCATAACATGATTATCGAATTCAAAATCGGCGCGCCCAATTGCAGTCGTCGGAAATTCCGACTATCTCGCTAAGATTGGACGGTTACTTCAGTTATAACGTAAACCTTAATCATTACATCGGTTATAACTGACGCCTGAGTCCGCGACACAAGTTATAACCGCCGGAAAGTTTCTAACCGACGAATCAAGTCGGAAAACGGGCCAAATACGTCAATGTCCTGCCTTATAAATACCCCCTCAAACATCTGCTAGCTTTTTCGCTCACAATCACACCTTTTCCCGACGAAATTCCACTCGCCGGAAAACTTCTGTACCTCACCGGAAAACCGAGCCCTTCACTTCTGAGCCTTACTGAACACCCAGAACTTATACCGAAGCCACTCACATCCATCTCAAGCTTGCTGAAGACTCTCTGCCGCAGGACACACGTCGCCGGAAGTTCTGCTATCACCGGAGTTTCGCCGGAGAAACAGAGGAGTCCAGTTTCGGTATATCTAACACTTAATCTTTCATTCTTTTTATATATCTCACCTGTAATTAACTGAAACACACTAACGATTTTGATAAAAACTTCGAACCAGTCGGACTTTCGATTCTGGTTAAGATTAACGAAGAAGACGAAGACTCAGTTGTATATAAGTTTAATTTAAATCAAGATATAACTCGGGTTAGACACACAGTCCAGTGGTGGACTGTGTGCAAATAAAACACGCAAACGTCTCGAGTTCGAATCTTGTCCCACGCATACTCGCTTGAATAAAAATGTTCTTTTTATTACTGAACCGGATTCATTTCGCATAGATGTTAAATTTAATAAAAACCGGAATAATAACCAAGATAGACACACAGTCCAGTGGTGGACTGTGTGAATGTTTAATCACAGGACACGAGTTCGAGTCCGGGCTACCGCACCGGTCCGGACAATTATTAAACTTTTTATTTAAGACAGAAATGAAAATATTTAGTTTGTATATAAGTATAATAAAAATCGGTTTATTTAACAAGTTAGACACACAGTCCAGCGGTGGACTGTGTGTTAACTCAACCCACAGGTCCCGGGTTCGAGACCTGTGGAGCGCCCTGGTTCGATGCTTTAAAATTGTTTTTAAAATAAATGATTTTCTGTTTAATTCAATTAATATATAAATATAATTAAAAACAGAAATATTTCGGGTTAGACACGTAGCTCAGTTGGTAGAGCTGCGTGCACGCGTACGGGAGGTCTCGGGTTCGAGCCTCACCCAGCGCACACAATAACACATACGAACCGGACAACAGTCAAAGTCAACAGTCAACGGTCAAAAAAGTCAACATTTTTTTATTATTTTTATTTATTTATTTTAATTAAAAATCGATTAAAAATACTTAAAAATAACATTTTTAAGGTTAGAAAATAGCCTTAAACTCACAAAAATACACCCAACAATCCTACTAAAATGGATTAATAAAATCCGTTTACTTACCGAACCATTATGCCATTATCTAGGTTAATTTCACTCGTGGTTAAAACCACTTCGTGCGCATTCAACATCATCAACCGAACGCACCCACTGTGAGTGAATCTTACAACTCCCCTTTTTAATTACACGTTTTGGGGTGTGTCATGTGTCATAAAATTAACTCGTTTATTTAAACTTGTGCCATACCATATTGTGATCTAAATTTAGATTGTATACATTGCTTGTAGTTATGTATTTCATTTTGTCTATTTATATGCAATTCATTCATTAGGCCCATCAGTTCCTCGTGTGAGACGAGTTGAGCAACACGTGCCTCAAAACAAATCCATTATTGTTCGTGTGTGTATTATTGAGTTTATATTATTTGTAGTTATGTATTTCATATTGTCAAGTTTATGCAATTCATTCATTAGGCCCATCAGTTCCTCGTGAGAGACGAGTTGAGCAACGCGTGCCTCTAAACGATCCATTATTGTTCATGTGTGTATTGTTTAATATTAAATTGATTGGTGAATAAGTTTACATCTATTTTTACTCATGTGTGGTTGTGCACTTTATTTTATAATCAATTAAATAAACTTGTTCAAATGTTTTCCATAGGATTCACTCGCCAACTTTTTGTTGATCCAAAAAACCCTTTTTACACATGATACAGGTGAACAGGATGAAGCAAGGAAAACATAGGAAATGCCTTAGAAGAAAACAATGAAGCCTAGATTGATATTTAGGACATGATGTAATATTGATTGTAATTTTCCATTAAAGTGTATTAATGAATATGAAATGTTAAAATAAATGTCATGAGCTTTGATGATAACCCAATCATGCCCCGATCACCTTTTCCGCTGCGGGTCGGGGTGTGACAGCAGGTGTGGCACTTATTACAGGGTCTGAATTTTTGAAGGAAGACCTCGAATGTAGTGCTCGATCAAACGGTAGAGGGGAGTGAACAAGTTGGGGACCATCTGATTTAACTCAAGGAATCTCTTGTTGTATGTGGTGTGGTCGCCCTCCTTTTGTTTCAAAGAATAGAACTCATCTTCCAATTTCTTGATTTCGCTTCTTGGACAGAAACGTCTACCACCATTGTTACAATTTATATCATTTATTCAACACTTGTGCTGCTACCATTGTATGAACTAACGTGCTATGTGATATTTGGTTTATTGTTATTTTCTGTTATACTTTCTCATTTCAGTCAAGCTTTCACATTAGGCCCATCATTTCCCTGTTTCGTACGGGTAGAGCATCGCGTTGCCTAATTAGATCGGCTACGTTTGATTGAGCCTTGATCTCACAGCACATCACTTATCGTGCTCACATGTACATTGCTAGATGATTATGTGGTTTGTGGATAGTTTATATATATATTTGCTCATATTTGGTTTATGCACATTTTTATTAAATTAATCAACATATCATTTCTTTCAAATTTTTAAACGGGATTCACTCGCCAACTTTTGTTGACCCAAATCTCTATTTTTACACATGATACAGGTGAACATGTTGAAGCAAGGAACATATAGGATTGGGCCTTAGAAGAAAAATAAAGCGTTACTTGAATGTCATGTTTAGAACATTTTGTGCTTGTATGGTTTATGTGTTTTTTGGAATTTCTCCTTTTAATTTAAATTAATAAATATGAAACTTTATTATAGTAAATGTCATGAACTTTGATGAAAACCCAATCATGCCCCGACTACCATATCCGCTATGGGTCAGGGTGCGACAACAGTAATTCCGGAGACCTTATGTCTTCACCCATGTTTCCGGTACCGTTCCATGGTTCCGTTGAGTTCACCGGGCTATCTTTAGTGCCGATTTCACCTTCGCTAGTTCTTCATCTACTTCTATCTCTGGCCTACCATGACATCCCATCTCATGTACCTCTTCACCAATCACCTTTTGCGAGTCATTAACGGGATCAGCAACCACACATTTGCCACCTTCCTGTATGTAACACCCTGTAAAATCATGTTCAATAGTATAGTGACACGTGTTGTATTTTAAATAGTCTATTAAAGACCAATAAGGACTAAGGGCGTCAACATGCTCAAACGGAGCCTCTGGGTGACGGTCCGATGTCAACATGCAAAAATAACATCCTCTGAGTGACTGATATGTCAACATGCTTAAATCATTAGCCGCTGAGTGACTGATACGTCAACATGCTTGAAATTTTGGCCTTTGAGTGACTAATATTCAACATGCCCAGCCTCTGAGTGACATCGGAATCAACATGCTTGTAATAGGTATCTGAGTGATCCTTTGTAAAGTCCTAACTCTCATACGTGCCATTTGTTGGACGAGAGGGTTCAATTTTGTAAATATGTGAAAGTTGGATAATGGAGGGATTAAAAGTGTCAACATATTAATTTATACCTCTGAGTGACCTTTTAACGAACCGAGAGCTCGACAATGTCCGGGCATAATCCCGGGTATGCCAAATATTGGCTACGGAGGGCTAAAAGTGCCAAAAAGGTGTTTAAAAAGGTTTTTATAAGCTTTAATAAGTTAAGGGGCTAAAGTGTCAAAGTTTGAAACTGCCTTTGGGGCGCGAGAGGCAGGGCTTGTATCTCTCGCGGCCCGCCAGAGAGTATTTGTTGCAGAAAGTTTTGTTTGGTATCCAAGCAAAACTCCAAAACCATTAATTCGAAACCATGGCTTCTCTAAACTGCTATGCCGTGTTTTGGGACACTTGTTAGCTTCTTCTTACACCCCTAAACACCTGGCTTTACCTCCTTTGAGCTCTCCAACTATAAATAGGTGTTCAAGTGCTTCATTCCAACTTGCACCTTTCTAAATCATAACTCTTCTCCCTCCTCTGGAAGTTCCTAGCTGAAAGGAGCATCCAACTTAGTTCTCTTGCATTGTAGGAACCTCTTGTAAGTGTTCCTTGCTCTTGCATTTTCGTTTATAGGCTTTTATAGCCAAAAGTCAAGCGTTTTCATAAAACGCTTTGACTTTCAGTTAAGACCATTATGGTCCAGCCATTGTTCGAAATGAACATGGCTAAGTGATCGTAATAAGGTAGGTGTTTGTCCCTATAAAGGGCACCTCCTGAAGATCACGTTTGCTAGACCAATTGACGGGTCAAAGTAATGAAAATAAAAAGTCAAACAGGCCATTTTTCGGAAAAATTATAAATTGATCTTATATATGTTATGAAACCTGTTTTGACACTTAAACAAGTTGCTAATAATAATTATAACATGTAAGAACATGTTCGGCTCGTCAATTTCAGTTCTAGGGTCGGTTCGCAACCGAAAGTCGCGAAGTTTGACTTCGGCGTTGACTTTCGATTCTGACCCGATTTAGATTAGTTACCTACTAATATAAAGTTGCATTATGATCGTAATATAATGTAGTATAACCCTCTGAGGTTATATTACATGATCATAATCAGAATCCAAGTTTATGCGCAAGTTCCATAATTATGCCATTTTTGACCAAAATGTCATTTTTACATAAATCCAGGTTTTACTAATAATAAACTTGAAAATGAGTTTCCTACTGATGTAATATTATAAGTAGGATTATTTGGGATGTTAAACCATGTTATAAACTGAGTTTTCAAACAAGTCCTTAAACTATGTCGATAAATGACGATTTTAGCCCTTGTGGTTCATAAAATAGTTTTAGTCGAATCTTCTCAAGGAAAATCATTTACTTACTAATATGTTATATTAAATAACATATTTTAAACATTTTAATCTGACCCTAATGTCAGTTTTCATTAAAAATCGCATAAAACGTCATTATACGACATAAGCGTCGTCTCAGCGCATAGTATGGTTTTAAACCATATTGGACAAGACTTGTTACCTACTGATTTTAAAACTTATTTTAAACATATTTACAGTAGGTACATGCTATAAACTCAAAATCCCAAATAATTTATAAACTATGTGTAAAATGACCAAAACGCCCCTTCAGTGCATAGTTTGGTCATAAAAGATAAATTACACATATAAATGATATCCTACTGATATTATATCATAAATAAAGTATTTTTCCAGAATAGTTGTAATTATAAACATTAAAATATATTCAAATTCCTTTTATACAGTATATAATTACCGAAATGCCCTTATGAGGCATAGTTTCGTTTTAAAACCTTAACGGGCGTACAAGTTGATATCCTACTGATATCTTAACTTATTTAAAGTATAATGGCATATAGAACTTGTCCACGACTTATCCGGTTACCCGATATCGCTAATATGCGCACAATTACGTATATGTAACTATTTTACGGAATTTAACCGGAACGGGTTTAAACTTGTCATATAAGTTTCAAAATCTAGAATGTATATAGTTTACCCATATTAACAAGTCAAGTACTTGTCGGGTTTAAACTACATTCTATCCGATCATCGTTTAATCAAGCGTTATACGTAATGATCATGTACACTATTCGGTTTATAAGACCGTTAGTAATTAATGGCTAGCTTATGCCATAATCCAGACTAGAGCCTTGCCGTAAATGCTATCTGCACTTGGTACTTTTGTATACGACTGAGTTTTTTAAAAATAAAAGAAGAAGACTAGCTCAGGTAAATACTTTCGACTTATTTTCCCTATACGGGCTTGGGATACGGTAAATTATTACTGCTTTGTCCAAAATGGGGTCAATCGAATGCCCACTTGTGGTTAGTAAAACCGCATATTTCGTTTTAATCAGTTTTGTTTGATAACTTAAACATCGGGGGTTAAATTACCGTGTCCTGGATATCCTCGGCTTAATACATTAGTTATTGGCCACAACTTTAGCACGGGGTGTAGGCATACACCTTTTGATGCTCATATGCAATATTCCCAAGACGTTGGGGATGACTCCTTCGTGAGTCCTGAGTGGTGTGTATTTAATCATGTCTCGGTTTCTGTACTGGGCCCTGTATGTATTGACAAACATGTTAATCTGATACAAGGTTGCAAGGTCAACTTTCCCAAGTTAATAAAAGATTTTGTGCCGTTTTGCACTTAAAACCATTTTAAAGTTTTCAAAATGAGTCAGTTGGGTGTATTTACCAGCGTAAGTTGACGTATCGTCCAAAGGCTAAACTGCAGGTACAATACGAAATACGCCGGAAGCTGCTCGGTAGTGATAGAGGATCTTGCAAATCCTAAATCTGCCTAAAGTCTGTTTTATATTCTTTCCATGTACATTTTATGATCCGCCTGTGGATCTTCTATTACAAGCTTGTATATTATTTTGTATTTTCGAACATTTAGTTTGTAATAGTAATTTTACTCCAAGACTTCCGCTGTGCCGTGTTTAATTGACTATGATGATTATCAACTGACGTCACGATACTCCCCACCCGGGCCCACCGGTGTATGGATTTCGGGTTGGAAATCCGGGGTATGACAGGGTTGGTATCAGAGCCAACGTTTGAGAGAATTAAACACTAGCCTTTTGTGTTTAGTCTCAAACTTACACAAGCACATTCCTTAGACTTCCGAGTCTAGGCTTTGACCTAGGATTACTCATTTAATTATTAAGTTATAAGTATGTTTCGAATTGATTTTTAACAGGAAAATGTTGCCACTTGTGAGAGGACAAAGTGGACGAGGAAAAGGTCCAATGAGAGGAGGACCATCGGGGCGTATTCCCCCTCAACCTCATAATACAGATGCATACCAAGATTTAGGAGATTCGTCTCCTTGGCAACCAGCGAGACGTTATCTCTCTAATAGACACTCGCCCTCACATTCCCAAAATTCTTACCACTCACACCACTCCTACCATTCTCACCATTCCCATTCTCATCACTCCTACCATGAGGAATAACCCTAACCATTACTTAAACACACCCCCAGCCAAACAAAATCAGTTGGACCAGCCACACCCTATGGACAAGGACTCTGACCCGGAGATGCCACCGTCGGGATCAAATATGCATCCCATTGAAATTTCGAGCGATTCAAACTCATATAGCGGATCGCCCTACCAAGGTCCTAATGAGTGGGACCAATACTGGAACCAATTTACCTTCGCCCACACTCCTTCCCATCACTCTCAATCACCTCCTGTTCAAGAAGATGTCCACATGGAACCAGTGGACCAACCTCAACCACCACCTGAACCACCAAGAAGGAAGCGTGGAGCACGTATGTCGGTGCGTGCCGGAAAAAGGTCAGGATCGCTGCCACCTTTGCCCAACTCCTACCCCACAATTCAAGAGGACCCACAAATGGGTGGACCCTCTAATGTTCCACCTATAGTGGAACTAACACCAACACCTGCTGTTCAACCACCACCATCGGGTTATACTAACCCAATTCCCACATATCCAGACACGTCTGGATATGATCCTTTTAACCCGTCTACACCAGTAAATTATCAAGCATGGTCGCTAGACCCCTACATGCAAGCAGTTATGCACAACACACTTTACCCGTCTCCTTTCCCACCTACTGGATATCGAACTTATGTGTACCAGTATCCGGTTATGCCACAACCTCAACCTCAACCACAACCTTCACCATCACTTGAGGCCATTAATGAGGCCTTAGAAAGGATGAAAGAAATGCAGCAACAGGCGGAGAAAACGGAGAAGAAGATGAATAGGTTCTTCAAGAAACTCTCCAAGTTGGTCAAAGGGAAGAAGGACGAGTGAAGTTTCTTCTAATTATATGTAGTCCCTGCGAGGACATTGTTATTTCTTTTAGTCCCTGTGTGGACATGTTTATTTCCTTTAAGTCCTTGCATAGACAAGTTTATTTCATTTTTTTTCTTGTATTGTCATTTCTAATTTGAAATTTAATGAAGTATTTTGGAATTATATATATATGTATTCATCCTTTTGAAAACGAGCGTCTCGATTTTACTCGAAATTTATGCTCTACTATATAATTTCAAAAGATCTTAATGGTTTTGATTTGCCAAGTGGCATAGACCACATATTTGGCAATATATATATATATATATATGATAGTTAAGAACAAAAGGGTATTCTATCAAGATAGTTAAGGGAAGTTATCCTTCTATCCAGGGGTAAGGGACTAGGTCCAAACCTCCACGGTCGTTAAGGTCGAAGGTGACCGGGACCATTAATCAACCATTAAGGTCCTCTTATGATAACATTCAAGTAATGTGCATACTCATGGTTGTGTGACTTGAGGAATCACACTAACCTTCAAGGTAATGGACTATGTCCTAACCTTATAAATAGCCCTTGTGATCTGTTTGATCCCGGCTAAATAGCCCTTGTGATCTATTTGATCCCGGCTAAATAGCCTTGTGATCTGTTTGATCCCAGCTAAAATAGCCCTTGTGATCTATTTGATCCCAGCTAAATAGCCCTTGTGATCTGTTTGATCCCGGCTAAATAGCCCTTGTGATCTGTTTGATTCCGGCTAAATAGCCCTTGTGATCTATTTGATCCTGCTAAATAGCCCAGGTGATCTGTTTGATCCGGCTAAAATAGCCCTTGTGATCTGTTTGATCGCGGCTAATATCACCAGTGCGGTGATAAAACATCCATTAGTGATGTATTACCCTTTCGGGATATGATCTATTTTATAAAGCCCATGTGATCTATTTGATCCCGGCTAATATCACCAGTGCGGTGATAAAACATCCATTAGTGATGTATTACCCTTTCAAGTTATGCTCTATTTTATAAAGCCCATGTGATCTATTTGATCCCGTCTAATATCATCAGTGCAATGATAAATGAAACATCCATTAATGAGGTATTACCCTTTTCAGGTTATGAATTATTTTATATAGCCCTTATGATCTATTTGATCCCGGCTAAATATCACCAGTGCGGTGATGAATAAAACATCAATTAATGATGTATTGCCCTTATGGCTATGATATATTTTATATAGCCTATGTGATCTATCTGATCCCGGCTAACATCGCCAGTGCGGTGATAAATAAGACATCCATTAGAGATGTAGTGCCTATGTGCCATATTTTATGTCCGTTAGTGACAGGCCTTTGTGCCATATTTGATGTCCTTATGACAAATCTATGTGCTATATTGTGACATGCGATCCCCTGTCTAGTAATAAATGGACTATGTCCATATTTTAATTTGCCTATGATGGTCCTATTAAGACCTAGGCCAAAATATAGTTATATTAAGCCTAAGATCTGTGATGTTAATCACACTAGTGTAGGCCATGGATTTCCTTATATCCAATGTTTAAAAGCCGATATGGTTATTATACCATGGCTAAGAGAAATTTTATTTGGTATATAGAACCAAGGCTTTGAAGAATGGCTAACTCTAATGAGGCACAGAGTAGCATCGAAACGTCAAAGACGCCGAAAATATAGCCATAAATAATAATGACTTCCAAGCACGCATTGATGCGGCTGTAGAAAAGGCCATGGGTAAGCCCATAGAGAAGTTAAGAGAGTCTACTCGCTCTAAGCCATTATCAATTCCACCATCCTCAGCTCATAAGGAGAGCTCTGTTCACTCATCAAATGCGAAGAGTGAACCTAAAAGGATAGACTATGCTGATAGGTCCCGTTCTTCTAAGGACGGATGCACCTACAAGTACTTTGTCTCCTGTAAACACCGAGACTTTAGTGGGGAAAAAGGAGCCATAGAAGCCCTAAAGTGGCTGGACGAGATGGAGACCATTGTAGACATCAGCAACTGTGCTGAAAGGGATGTGGTCAAGTATGTATCACAATCCTTTAAGGGCGATGCCCTAACATGGTGGAAGGCCATGATTCAACCAACATGTAAAGTATACCTACATAATCTTGGATGGTCTAAGTTTGTGGACCTTATTAAGGAAACCTACTGCCCACCACATGAGGTGGAGAAAATAGAGACAAACTTCTTGTCTCTATCAATGAAAAACCTAGACTGTCGAAAGTATGTTTCCGATTTCAATTCCCTATCTAGGTTAGTTTCCTATTTAATTACCCCTGAATCCAAACGCATTGCGCATTTTATTAATGGGTTAGCGCCCGAAATAAAGGGCATGGTAAAGGCTGCATAGCCTACTACCTATAGTCTGCTGTAGACCTATCTCTTTCTCTCACCCTTGATCTAGTGAGACAAAAGTCAGTTAAGTCTGAAACTAACAGAAAAAGGAAGAGGGAAGATGACAACTCCCATAAGTTTAATAAGAAAAATAAAAGGAGATTTGGGTTCAAAGGGAACCAAGGCAAGTCGGCTATAATGCCATTTTGCAAGACTTGCAACCACAAACACTAGAGACAGTGTAATTCTGATTTTCAAGTTAGACCTTGTGGTATTTGTAAAAGGAGAGGGCATAAGACCCTAGATTGTAAAGATCTTAAGCTGCTGTATGCTATATCTGCAACGAAAAAGGGCACATTGCAACTAACTGCACTAAGAGTTCAAAGAATAATAATCTGAAGCCTGGAGAGGCCAAGAAGGGGAATACACGCGCCTTTCGGCTGACTGCTAAGGAAGCTGTTAATGACAATAACGTCATAACAGGTACTTTCACCATTAATGATATTTATGCTAGAGTTCTTTTCGATTCGGGTGCGGATAAATCATTTGTTGATCATAAGTTTAGTAAATTATTAAATTTACCCATAAGAACTCTAGATAAAATTTATGAGATAGAACTCGCCGACGGAACCTTAGAAACTGCTTCTTCCATACTTGATGGATGCTCTATATCCATTAAGAATCATTCCATCCTTATATCTCTTTTACCAATGAAATTGGTGGGGTTTGATGTTGTCTTAGGCATGGATTGGTTATCTCATAACCAAGCCCGCATTGACTGCGATAAAAAGCTCATCGAGATTAAGACCCCATCTGGTGAAATGATCATCATCCCTGGAGACTCACACTATGGACTGCCAGACAAAGTGTCGTTATTTAAAGCATCCAAGTGTTTGAGAAGAGGTTGTGTCATCTATATGGCACAAGTTACCATAAATGAACCAAAGCCGAACCTTGAAGATCAACCAGTTATCTCGGAGTATCCCGATGTTTTCCCTGAAGAATTACCAGGCCTACCTCCAGATAGGCAAGTGGAGTTCAGAATAGATATCATACCAGGAGCAGCACCCGTAGCTAGATCTCCATATAGGCTAGCTCCAACCGAAATGAATGAGCTAAGAGTTCAATTAGACGAACTCTTGGAGAAAGGGTAGATTAAATTGGTTTATTTTGAAACTAATTATAAGTGAATTTGGTGTTTGGATGTGCAATTTTATATCAATTTGATTAGTTCAAAATCGATTTGTCATTCAGTTTTTGATTAATTTATTCGGGGTGTTTTTTTGTGATGTGCAGAGGTGTAAGTAGGGTAAGAAATTATCCAGCCTAGTTCCTCACCTTGGGGAGCTCCTATTCTGTTTGTAAAGAAGAAAGACGGTGCGATGCGAATGTGCATCGACTACCGGGAGCTGAACAAGCTAACCATTAAGAATAGATATCCTCTCCCCAGGATCGATGATTTATTCGACCAACTTCAAGGAGCTAGTTACTTTTCTAAAATAGATTTGAGACCAGGATATCATCAACTGAAGGTTAGAAATGAAGATGTTCCTAAGACAGCCTTCAGGACCCGCTATGGTCATTTTGAATTCTTAGTGATGCCTTTTGGGCTCACAAATGCACCGGCAGCATTCATGGATCTCATGAATAGAGTCTGCAAACTGTATTAGATAAGTTTGTCATTGTCTTCATAGACGACATACTTATCTATTCTCGTAATCAAGCTGATCACGAGAAACATCTTTGGTGCATCCTAGAATTATTAAGGCAGGAGAAACTTTATGCAAAGTTCTCTAAATGCGAATTTTGGCTTAGAGAAGTCCAATTTCTTGGACATAGGGTAAGTGAGCGTGGTATCCAAGTGGATCCCGCCAAAATTAAGGCCATAGAATTCGGAAGTGCCCAAGACCCCAACGGAAGTTCATAGTTTCTTAGGATTGGCTGGTTACTATAGAAGGTTCATTGAGAACTTTTCAAGGATAGCCACTCCTTTAACTTCCTTGACTCGTAAGAATATTAAGTATAATTGGGGTCCAAAGCAACAAGAATCTTTTGAGATTCTTAAACACAAGTTGAGCAGCGCTCCTGTGTTATCTCTACCTGAGGGTATTGAGAATTTTGTTGTTTATTGTGATGCATCACACACCGGTATGGGTTGTGTGCTAATGCATAATGGCAAAGTAATTGTCTATGCATCACGACAATTTAAAGTGCATGAAAAGAATTACACCACCCATGATTTGGAGCTGAGTGTCGTTGTATTTGCACTAAAATTGTGGATACATTACTTGTATGGCACAAAGTGTGTTATATACACTGATAAAAAAAGTCTCCAGGATCTGTTCAATCAGAAAGAATTGAATATGCGACAGCGCCGTTGGATGGAAACTCTTAATGATTATGATTGCGAGATTTGCTACCACCCAGGCAAGGCAAATATAGTTGCCGATGCCTTAAGTCACAAGGAAAAAGTTAAACCTATTAGGATTAACGCTAAGAGCATTGAGCTCAGAAATAGCTTAAATGAGAAGCTACTAGATGCGCAAAAGCAAGCCTTATTAGAGGCTAATATCCCTAATGAGGGATTATGCGGAACTGTTGTTCAGATTGCGCCTGGAAAGGATGGAATCCTAAGATTTAATGATAGAATTTGGGTTCCGATCTTTGGAGGACTTAGAGATCTAATCCTCCAAGAAGCGCATAATTCAATATACTCGGTTCACCCGAGAGGTGACAAGATGTATCAAGACTTGAAGAAGAATTATTGGTGGATGGGTTTGAAGAAATCCATAGCCACTTATGTAGCTAAGTGTCTGACGTGTTTGCAAGTTAAGGCTGAACATCAGAGACGGTCAGGACTACTACAACAATTAGAAATTCCCACTTGGAAATGGGAAATTGTAACTATGGATTTAATTACCAAGTTACCTAAGACCAAATGTGGTAATGACACTATTTGGGTCATAGTGGATAGGCTGACTAAGTCAGCACACTTCTTGCCAATAAAAGAAACGTATAATTCAGATAAATTGGCTAAGTTGTATGTGGACAAGATAGTGTCCCTACACGTGTGTGCCAGTATATATTGTATCCGATAGAGATACTAGATACACATCTCACTTTTGGAAAAGTTTCCAACAATCTTTAGGCACACGACTAAACTTAAGTACGGCTTACCATCCGCAGACTGATGATCAAAGTGAGCGTACTATTCAGACTATAGAAGACATGCTTAGGGCATGTGTGATTGATTTAGGCGGAAGTTGGGATGACCACTTACCCCTAATAGAATTCTCCTACAATAACAGTTATCATACAAGCATCAAGGCTGCTCCTTTTGAGGCCTTGTATGGGAGAAAATGTAGAACGCCCATATGCTGGGCAGAAGTTGGGGAAGCCCAACTATCAGGACTAGGGATTGTCCTGGAGACCACAGAAAAGATTGTACAAATCCGTGATCGTCTCAAAACTGCCAGGGATAGGCAGAAAAGCTATGCTGACAAGAGGCGTAAACCTCTTCACTTCCAAGTAGGGGACAAAGTCATGCTAAAAGTATCACAGTGGAAAGGTGTGATGCGTTTTGGAAAGAAGGGCAAGTTAAGCCCTAGATATATAGGACCGTTCTAGATAATCGAATGTGTCGGCACTGTAGCTTATAAGCTCAGGTTGCTAGAGGAGCTTAGTGGAATTCATGATGTATTCCACATATCTAATCTTAAGAAATGTCTAGCGATGAGTCGCTAGCAATGCCGCACAAAGATGTGCAGATAGATGAAAACCTGAGGTTCATTGAGAAACCAATTTCGATCGAGGATCGACAGGTTAAGAAGCTCCAAGAAAAATAATACCTATAGTAAAGGTTAAGTGGGACGCTTTTAGAGGTCCTGAGTATACATGGGAGGTTGAGTCCAGCGACAAAAGTACCCCCATCTTTTTGAATAAAATCTCGAGGTCAAGAATTTTTTAAGGGGGTGAGGATGTAACACCCTGTAAAATCATGTCCAATAGTATAGTTGACACGTGTTGTATTTTAAATAGTCTATTAAAGACCAATAAGGACTAAGGGCGTCAACATGCTCAAACCGAGCCACTGAGCGACGGTCCGATGTCAACATGCATAAATAACAGCCTCTGGGTGACAGATATGTCAACATGCTTAAATCATTAGCCTCTGAGTGACTGATACGTCAACATGCTTGAAATTTGGCCTCTGAGTGACTAATATATCAACATGCCCAGCCTCTTAGTGACATCGGAATCAACATGCTTGTAATAAGCCTCTGAGTGATCCTTTGTAAAGTCCTAACTCTCATACGTGCCATTTGTTGGACGAGAGGGTTCAATTTTGTAAATATGTAAAAGTTGGATAATGGAGGGATTTAAAGTGTCAGCATATTAATTTATACCTCTGAGTGACCTTTTAACGGACCAAGAGCTCGACAATGTCCGGGCATAATCCCGGGTATGCCAAATATTGGCTACGGATGGCTAAAAGTGCCAAAAAGGTGTTTAAAAAGGTTTTTATAAGCTTTTATAAGTTAAGGGGCTAAAGTGTCAAAGTTTGAAACTGCCTTTGGGGCGCTCGCGGGGCGCGAGAGGCAGGGCTTGTGCCTCTCGCGGCCCGCCCATGAGTATCTGCTGCAGAAAGTTTTGTTTGGTCTCCAAGCAAAACTCCAAAACCATTAATTCGAAACCATGGCTTCTCTAAACTGCTATGCCATGTTTTGGGACACTTGTTAGCTTCTTCTTACACCCCTAAACACCTGGGTTCACCTCCTTTGAACTCTCCAACTATAAATAGGTGTTCAAGTGCTTCATTCCAACTTGCACCTTTCTGAGTCATAACTCTTCTCCCTCCTCTGGAAGTTCCTAGCTGAAAGGATCATCCAACTTAGTTCTCTTGCATTGTAGGAACCTCTTGTAAGTGTTCCTTGCTCTTGCATTTTCGTTTATAGGCTTTTATAGCCAAAAGTCAAGCGTTTTCATAAAACGCTTTGACTTTCAGTTAAGACCATTATGGTCCAGCCATTGTACAAAATGAACATGGCTAAGTGATCGTAATAAGGTAGGTGTTAGTCCCTATAAAGGGCACCTCCTGAAGATCACGTTTGCTAGACCAATTGACGGGTCAAAGTAATGAAAATAAAAAGTCAAACAGGCCATTTTTCAGAAAAATCATAAATTGATCTTATATATGTTATGAAACCTGTTTTGACACTTAAACAAGTTGGTAATAATTATTAGAACATTTAAGAACATGTTCGGCTCGTCAATTTCAGTTCTAGGGTCGGTTCGCAACCGAAAGTCGTGAAGTTTGACTTCTGCGTTGACTTTCGATTCTGACCCGATTTAGATTAGTTACCTACTAATATAAAGTTGCATTATGATTCTAATATATTGTAGCATGACCCTCTGAGGTTATATTACATGATCATAATCAGAATCCAAGTTTATGCACAAGTTCCATAATTATGTCATATTTGACCAAAATGTCCTTTTTACATAAATCAAGGTTTTAATAAAATAAACTTGAAAAATGAGTTTCCTATTGATGTAATATTATAAGTAGGATTATTTGGGATGTTAAACCAAGTTATAAACTGAGTTTTCAAATAAGTCCTTAAACTATGTTGATAAATGACGGTTTTAGCCCATGTGGTTCATAAAATAGTTTTAATCAAATCTTTTCAAGGAAAATCATTTACTTACTAATTTTTTTAAACATGTTAATCTGACACTAATGTCATTTTTCATTAAACATCGCATAAAACGTCATTATACGACATAAGCGTCGTCTCAGCGCATAGTATGGTTTTAAACCATATTAATGGACCAAGACTTGTTACCTGCTGATTTTAAAACTTATTTTAAACATATTTACAGTAGGTACATGTTATAAACTCAGAATCCCAAATAATTTATAAACTATTGTAAAATGACCAAAATGCCCCTTTGGTGCATAGTTTGGTCATAAAAGATAAATTACACATATAAATGATATCCTACTGATATTATATCATAAATAAAGTATTTTCCAGAATAGTTGTAATTATAAACTTAAAATATATTCAAATTCCTTTTATACAGTATATAATTACCGAAATGCCCTTATGAGGCATAGTTTCGTTTTAAAACCTTAACGGGCGTACAAGTTGATATCCTACTGATATCTTAATTTATTTAAAGTATAATGGCATATAGAACTTGTCCACGACTTATCCGGTTACCCGATATCGCTAATATGCGCACAGTTACGTATATGTAACTATTTTACGGAATTTAACCGGAACGGGTTTAACCTTGTCATATAAGTTTCAAAATCTAGAATGTATATAGTTTACCCATATTATACAAGTCAAGTACTTGTCGGGTTTAAACTACATTCTATCCGATCATCGTTTAATCAAGCGTTATACGTAATGATCATGTACACTATTCGGTTTATAAGACCGTTAGTAATTAATTGGCTAGCTTATGCCATAATCCAGACTAGAGCCTTGCTGGTAAATGCTATCTGCACTTGGTACTTTTTTATACGACTGAGTTATTTAAAAATAAAAGAAGAAGACTAGCTCAGGTAATATTTACTTATTTTTTGCTGGTACGTTATTATGCTTGTCCAAATAGGTAATCGGCCTTTGCTGTAAGTTTGTTATAAGTTGTTTGTACTAAATGGGTTAATTACGTGCTTGTCTGTCTACTAGTATGCAAATTGCACGGGGTGTAGGCATACACCTTTTGATGCTCATATGCAATATTCCCAAGACGTTGGGGATGACTCCTTCGTGAGTCCTGAGTGGTGTGTATTTAATCATGTCTCGGTTTCTGTACTGGGCCCTGTATGTATTGACAAACATGTGAATCTGATACAAGGTTGCAAGGTCAACTTTCCCAACTTAATAAAAGATTTTGTGCGTTTTGCACTTAAAACCATTTTAAAGTTTTCAAAATGAGTCAGTTGGGTGTATTTACCAGCGTAAGTTGACGTATCGTCCAAAGGCTAAACTGCAGGTACAATACGAAATACGCCGGAAGCTGCTCGGTAGTGATAGAGGATCTTGCAAATCCTAAATCTGCCTAAAGTCTGTTTTATATTCTTTCCATGTACATTTTATGATCCGACTGTAGATCTTCGATTACAAGCTTGTATATTATTTTGTATTTTCGAACATTCAGTTTGTAATAGTAATTTTACTCCAAGACTTCCGCTGTGCCGTGTTTAATTGACTATGATGATTATCAACTGACATCACGATACTCCCACCCGGGCCCACCAGTGTATGGATTTCGGGTTGGAAATCCGAGGTGTGACACTGTAACGCGAAGTCTGGCGATCAATCAAACTCCGTTTCACTCACCCAAACAGGGAATGTCATCCCTTTCCATTGCACTTCAATTTTGTTAGATATCTTCATGCCATCCGTCACCACTATCCCCACACAATCCTAAGCAAGATTGACATCCCTATATAAAGTAGTCGAACCATGAACTACAGGTCCGTAGTTTTCCCCTATCATGTCAAAAACCTCCGTGTCCCAAAGATGCATAGGGATCCCAGTGATTTTCAGCCATGCAACTCGTTCATATCGAAAGGTTTGACCCTCCCAAAACTCAAGGGATGAGGACCACGGACCCCATAACTCAGTCCCATCTTCTAGGAGTAAGTTAGCTAAACCATAAGTCGGAAAGGTCAAGAGTACCCTCAACCCACCAATATAGCGAAAGATAACACCACCTGTTGGAATGGATCTTAAGATGTCATCCATGCGGCAAAGCTTTGTTGTGTCCTTTGCCATACCCACTAATAAGCATTTCCCCCACGCTATCTCGGCTACATAAGATTTATTTGGCAACGAAATTACCTTCCCTTTACCGCCTGCTTCTGGTCACCTCTCTGCAGTTTGCACAATCTGTGGTGTAATTTTCGGCCTCCAGGCTACTTTTGGGGGTGGCGGAATATTCTGCAGAGGGTGAGGGGTATGGGAGGAGATTTTGGTATAAGTGTTCCTTCTTGGCCTTTCCTTTTTTTTTCAAACTTAGCCACATTGAAAAACACCTTGGAATCTCCTATGTGTATGGAGCTTAAAGCTTTATCATCTTTTCTTTATCCTTTACATCTTCAAATCGAATAAAAGCAAAGTATCTTCCGGCTTTGTCTTTCCTTCTCGCTAAGTACGCATCCACCATCTTCCCACACACCTGGAATTCCCTCCACAACATCCCAAGGGAGCAATGGTTGGGAGATTCGAAACGTAGAATGTGGTCTTCCGTCCTCCTCTATAAGTTGCAGTTTGATTTTCCAGCCAATTTTCTCTCTCTTGCCGCCATCACCTGGTTTAATGAACAATGAATTGGCTTACAATTAAAAGTAGAGAAGGTTGAAAAACAATACACATGTACTTTATTTTTATTTATTAATATGAAGATACACTCATAATATAATTAAATGGTGTAACAACCTTCTAAGTTGTATTGATAAAATATCATTATTTTGATTACGGTTAATTCAATTCAAATGGTTTCTGTCTTTCATAAACTTTGCTATTTTAGTCATACTTTACTATGTTAATATTGTTAACAGGGTTGATCCAGTTTTCTATTGAAAGTCATCTGGTAATTTATGGGTTATTTATAAAAGTGACTCTTAGAAAATGAAAAAAAAAAAAGAAGTGTCACCTACCTTAATGTTGAAGCAACAAAATTTGCTATTTGTTTCTTGAAAAGAAATATAATACGTTAAATTTGATTAAAGACAAGAAAGACATAATAATGAATGATTAGATGGTAATCCCTAAATTATTGACGAGCATTACACATGAGTGATAGATGCAAGATAAAAGACAATTGAAAAATCCAAGGAAAATCTCAGTTGGATCACTTCATTTAATAAATAAATATTAAATTATTCATTTTAAATCGTGCTACTGGGTCTATACTAGTGTTGACTTAATCAAGAAGTCTTCATAGCCGATAGATAATATTTGTTTTAGACTGAGTAAAAGACTGGAATTATATTAAAAAAATAACAAAAATCATCTCATATACTAAAAAATGAAGTCTGTGGAGAATTCTCCTTCTAGCTTCGATCTTTCAATTTTGGGTGTTGCTATTAGTAGTCCTTCATGTTTTGCATTTGTTTAGTTGGGCCCTTCAAACGTGTCTTATCATTACATTTAAGCGCATGACTACCTCTCATGTTTCCTATACTTACACGATACGCTTGCCTCTCCGTTTTACTCGTGTTTTCCGATTGCTTTTTCATTCGGTCTAGTTGATTTGGCTAACATGATGCCGCTACTTTAATATTGGATTTGTTGAATGTGGATGTCTTTTTGACATAGGTTTGATCGTTATCTTCGTAAGTTGTCTTATTGGCTATGCCGGTGTTGTCATGTTCTGCCATCTTGAAGTCGCTACAATTCCAGTGAGTGCGATTGAGTGCGGGATTTGTTGGTTTTCGGTGTCTTTCTAACCTAGACTTGATTATTTCTTGGTAAGTCGTTTCGATTATAGTGAGTACGATTAAAAAAGAAATAATTTTTGGCTTTGTTGATTTACTACGTGATGATTTTATTGAAAAAGTTAGAAGTCGTAGTATTTATATCACCCAAAATTGGGTCTCTAAAATCAAGTGTTCTACCTGTAGGTTCAGGGGGTATTCACATTTGACATATGCCTGCTATAACCGAGATCTTTGGGATGATTTTGTACTGCAGTTCGGTGGAGGAACTAGGGCACCCTTGGGGTAATGCACCTGGTTTCATAGCTAACCAAGTAGGTCGAGAAGCATGTGTACAAGCTCGTATTTAGGGACATGATCTTGCTAGTGAGGGTAATGAAATTATCCGCGAGGCTACCAAATGGAATCCTGACTAGCTGTTGGTTTTCATCGTCTTTTTGATGTTTGCTTGAATTATTGGGGTGTCTTTCTGGTTTCATTAGGCTTTTCCATTGGTCTTTGTTGGGGTTTTACTTTTTGTTTATGGTCTATGTTTCCTATGTCGTTGTAGGTGCTTATTTGATAATTTTTTATTTTGGAAACATATGGACTATTTGAAAGTCATGCGTGTGAACCTTATCTTGGGTGCTAATAGGTATTTGTGTTGTCTACTGATTTGATGTGTTGGGGTTGAACATTTCATTAGTTTCTACTGTTGATAACAACTATGGAGTTTAATGGGTTGCACGTGAACTCTATTTTTGTTGCTGATAGTTATTTGGCATGATGATAGTTTTTTTATAAACACTCATATAACCTAAATGTTGTATTGATAGTTATCTTTGTAACATCCGTCGAAAAACTGGTTTCAGAACCCGCTTCGTTTATTAATCGAATAGTCCGTTACAATTATCGTTGCTTATTTAATGCTCTTTTTAATTTTAAACAATACATAATTAATAAATATATTAGAATTTATAAACTATAATTAATAAACAATAAGATCGGTCGAAGAAATAAAATAAATGCCGCTGCCGGGTTTCAAACCGGGTCAGCCGGAAGAAACAAACAAACACTTAACCACTCCGCCACTTGACTCGTTTGTGTAATCAATGAATCAAATAAAATTTAAGTTCCACCGTGAATTTATCTGTTTGCGTCAAGAACTGAAACCGCTCATCGGCATTCAAATATCCAGAAACCTTTGGTGTGGTCGCGAGTTTCTGAGTATAACCGATGATTCAATGCTAGTTACAACCCACGTTCTTAATCAATTCTGTCTTCAATGAACTCGATTCATATGATTTTCGAGATTGAAAACCGAAATCATATTACTCCTGATTTACACTAATAATACCATCGTCTCACATCTCGGAAACAATCGCAACACCCTCAATTTCATTTTTCACTCTAGCTTCTGTTCGTCGGAATCACTATCTGCTATCGCCAGACTTTCGCCGGAAAACCGAGACATACATCAAATCGGTAATTTTCTCGACTCTTTCGTTTTGAATCCATTGTTAGACTTATACTAACTTAAATCCTTCAACTAGAATCGGTCCCAGACGATGTTACCGGATATTCTACACTCGCCGGAAAATCTCTGGACATTTCCGAAATCACACTGTAAAGCGGTACAATCATCTAAACCTCCTGATATATCTTGTTTAGTCATTTAATTTCACAACTCATCGATCAAAATTGTTAATTGATTCAATCAGACGGAATTCACAAAACAGAGCCGACGACCTTTGCCGGAGTTCTGAGAAAAACATCTTTTTCGGTACATTCATTTCCAAAACCCTCCTTATCGAGTACATATCAACCACCTATAAGTTTCGTTAATCGAATTAAACCAGAACGGTCGGATATCGTTTGTCTGTGTCTTTGAACGAAGAAGATGAAGTCGAACATTATGTATAAGTTTAATTAAAACAAGATATTAAACCGGGTTAGACACACAGTCCAGCGGTGGACTGTGTGCAAACACATAGCACACGTCATGAGTTCGAACCTTACAAACGCACCGACTTTCCGAATTAAAACCAATTTTTTTTAAAACTGAATCAGAGTAGGTCCCAGTATGTTTTTAAGAGTAATATAAACTGAAAGTTAAACAGATAAGACACACAGCCCAACTGGTTGGGCTGTGCGCTTACAAACCGAAGGACCCGAGTTCGATCCAGGTCCCTGCAACCGGTTCGATCATTTTAAATCCTTTTAATATAAACCAAATAAATTAAACATTTAATTAGTATATATATATAATTAAAACATAG
Source organism: Scalesia atractyloides (assembly GCA_947069175.1). Lineage (NCBI taxonomy): Eukaryota > Viridiplantae > Streptophyta > Magnoliopsida > Asterales > Asteraceae > Scalesia > Scalesia atractyloides. Next base: position 22,667,903 of record CAMTDV010000023.1, read on the forward strand.
AATATTTCGGGTTAGACACGTAGCTCAGTTGGTAGAGCTGCGTGCACGCGTACGAGAGGTCCCGGGTTCGAACTTCACTCAGCGCACAACATTTCCACAGTCCAACCGGTCAACGGTCAACGGCCAGTCAACGGTCAAAAAGTCAGAATTTTTATTTTCTTTTTATTTATTTATTTAATTTAAAAACCAATTAAAAATACTTAAAAATAATATTATATAAGTTAGAAAATGTTATTAAACTCACAAAAATAAACCTAAGAATCCATTTATTTACCGAACAATTTCGTTATTATTTTTATGTTAGTTTTCCTCGTCGATCCAATCCCAAAAACTCGTGCGCATCCAACGTCATCAAGAGAACGCACCCAATGTGAGTGAATCTCTACCAATTCCCCGATTTAATCACATTTTGGGGTGTATCATGTGTCGCTTATTATTTATTACATTTAAAACACTTGTGCATCCATCACATCCATGATCAAATGTGTATCCAATATGTATCAATTGTTTGTGTGGTTAATGTTTAGATTAAATTTATCATTTCCAGTACATACATCATCACAAGCTCGTCTGTTCCCCATTACCTATGAGCGGAACGTGGCGTTGCCAACATACGATCGGCTCCGTTTGATTGAGCCTTGATCTCACATACATCATCATAGGCTCGTCTGTTCCCCATTACCTATGAGTGGAACGTGACGTTGCCAACATACGATCGGCTCCGTTTGATTGAGCCTTGATCTCACAGTACATTATCATTTATGTCATATACTCATTCATGGTGGTTTGTGATTGCTTGTTCATTTACGTTTGCTCACATATGATTATTGCACAATTTTTCCATGTTAAATACAACAAGAAATCAATAACAAATGTTTTTAATAAGGTTCACTCGCCAACTTTTGTTGACCCAAAATTTCCCATTTTTACACATGATACAGGTGATCCAGTTGAAGCAAGAAACATATAGGACGGCCTAGAAGAATAAATCAGTTTAGGCTTTGGACTGTTTTACTTAGTTTCTTTTTCCTTGTAATTGTATGAACTTGTTTTGAATATTGAAGTTGTTATTTGAATTTAATAAATATGAAACATTTTAGTAAACATCATGAGCTTTGGTGATAACCCAATTATGCTTCGACTCTTATTCCGCTGCGGGTCGGGGGTGTGACAATCTTGGTAACACCTTCATTGTTGCGTGTTGCCTTGAAGTTCTATTTTTTCTGTCAATTGTGGCCTTTATTTAGCTGTCATTGAAACAACGATGGTCTCTTAAGCTTAGCATATATGTAGCTATTTTGATTTGTATCTATGGCTGGTGAACGCCTTTTAATATAGGTTGTACTTGCCTTAGACGTATTTGTTTGGAGGTATGTACACATTTTTTTACTATTTATGATTGCCAAATTGTTTTTTTGGCTTTGTTAATAGGGAATTGTAAACCCTAAAGGGCAAATCATGTCTTATTTTTCTTTTTTCTTTTTTACATTATTATGGTATACTGAGTCTTGCTTATTTATGCATGCTTTGGTTGTTCCATAATCTTTGCTTTATGTAATGATGTTGGGTGTAAACCTTTGAATTTGATGCTATTAAAACAATGGTAATTGGTCTTCAATTTGGTCCCCTATGTGTCTGTGTTGGATTTAATGTCGCAAGTGACGGGCTGAGGCTCTTAGCGAGGCAACTTCAAATTATGGCACAGAATCTCTCCAATCTTATGTTCATATTTTGTTGTTGTTTCTGCTTGCTTGACCGGCTATCTATAATCTTTAAAACCTATGTCGTTTTTTGTTGTTTGCTTATTTTGAGCTTTTGTTGTGGTAGCTTTGTTATTATGTATACAACCATGACAGATTAACCTTAGTATTTTATATCTTGACATAGCATTGGGTTTGATTGTTGGTGTCCTCCGCATTTTATGGTTATGATTATATGTATTTTGTATGTTAGAAAACGATATGGGATGGTCATATGATATGCAGCCATGCCTTACGGTATTTTTAAATTGAGATGGTAGGTAATTGAAGGGTATTGGTTCCTTAATTTCATGAGTTAGTACTATTGGTGATGGCTAGGGACTTTGAGTTGGTGTCTAATAGACGCATGGCGACACTCAAGAATAATCTATATATGTTGTTTCATTTCTTTTTGATAAGATTTTGAATGATTTTCACCTTAAAGTGTGTGTTTCTAGATCTAGAATTAGTGTTTATATTAGCAAAACATGGAGGAAAAGTTGTAATCATCATTTAGGTTAATAATGAATGGAATATTTGATTTCACTTGACTTGTTTTGGGTATACCTTTTTATGCTACACTTTTGAGGTTCAACACCAAATCGATTGGTGTTTTGGACCGATATTAGTGTTTAGATTATCATTAGTAGTGAGGTTATTTGGACATACACCATGGTCCACGACCACCGTTCCCCACCAAGCCAGAATCCTCCAAATGGAAATCATGAGTAGGTTTGTATATCCTGGTCGAGTAAAAAAAACCCTTGATCGGTGGTGTAGTGGGAAACAGAGTGTTAGGGAGAGGGGTTGCTAGTTGTTGAGTCGACGACGATGGTGTTTTTGAAATATTGAAGAGAGAAAAAGAAGAAGAAGAAGGGAGGGAGGGTGGTAGAGAGAGGGGTAGGGTGAGGTGGGTTTGGTTATTTGTATATTTATTGTTATTAACAATTAAGGATAGAACATTCATTTTTACAATTAAGTGAAAAATTCTAACAAAGTTAATCAATTGTATTCTAATTGGTAAAATTAGAAACCATAGGGGACCAATGGGCTAAAATATGGGGAATGGACTTAAATGTTAAGTTACCAAACCACATTGACTCAAATAGTAATTTACTTTTTCAATAAAAATATGAAGACTTAAGCGCTTAAAAGAGAAAAAAAACCTGGTCTGGCCATCCGATCGGCATTTTATATATACCCATAAAAATACGAGTTTTTATATATTTTCCAACTTTATCAAAAACAATTTTGAATATGATATTATTGGGTTATCTTTTTTCTCATACTACAAACACTCGAATTATCATACTACAAACACTCGAATTATAATCAAGCTTTATAAGAAAATGAATGTCATAAATTTAAAATTAAGTGTATTTGATACTATCCTGTTGTTATAAGTAAACTACTAAACATTCTCGCGCATTGCGAGGAAGTATTACATCGATCGAAATCCATAAAGAATCTAAAACTGATACCTATGTTGTGAAAGATATTGACATATGTTTTACATTAATCAGAAACCATAAAAACGAATACGTAACAATAGTGGTCCCAAATAATGCCGACATCGGTACATTTGTTGTTTGATCGGTCACGGTACCAGTACATTAACAATATTCCATATATTTTCGGATAATCAAAAATACTTTATCTTAAATGCAACTGCGTTTGAACAATATTTATATTTGAACGTTGAGAAAAAAATAATCAGAACCGCTATTTAATTTTTTTAAGTTAACGAATGCAAGTTGTTAGAGAAAATATAAAATTGCTATATTATTATAATATAAAGGTCGAAAATGAAATTATTGTATATATAAAGGTCGAAAATGAAATTATTATATATATAATTTAAAAAGTTGTTACCTATAGTGAAATTATATTGACATGTTTGTGTCTCACAAACATAATCTTATCCCACCATGTGAATGTGATGTTATTTTATTAATTAATACATATTTTACATGAAAATCTAAATTAGTATTATTATAATTTTCATGACTTCTATATTTATTTAATTAATTACTTTTTTTAAAGTAATATCCTTATTTTATAATTAAAACTAAAATGAATAATAGATAGAATCAATTTTTATGAAGTCGTATGAGTTTAGTATTTGTGTCGTGTGTATATGTACTAGAAGTCTATAATTAATTGGAAAGTTCGATTTAAATAGTCCATGAGATCAAACTACGATTAATAAATACAAAATTGCAATAAGATGTAGGTTCAACTGTATTAATACATCATAAGATCCGATTACAATTGATTTCTCAAACTTTGGAAGTATCTAAGGGTTGGAAACGTAATTACTCATTATTTTCTCTTAAAAGACAATTGTAAAAAAACATAATAATAATAATAATAATAATAATAATAATAATAATAATAATAATAAAATCATACGCTCAAATTACTAAAAAAAACCATCCCACAACGCAGGAAATGAATTCTAATTAAAAAAAATTATGAGTGTATATGAATAGTAAAATTCACTCTCAAAGCAAGTTTGGTAACTGTTATTATACTAATAACAATTTGATATTACAATTTACACTAGAATTGAAGATAATGACTCCAGGTTCCAGAGATAAGAGCTAACAAGTGTTTGTGAAAAAGACCCTTCACTAATTATGTAAGACAAGTTGTTTTTATTTGTAAATAACACTAGCTAGTTTACCAACCATCCTAAATAATTCTTTAATTAGATTAGTTCACCAACCATTCTTAATAATTCTCTAATAAGATCTATGTCAACACAATATGAGATTTCTCATATAGCTAAACACGCTCAATTTACTTTCCAAGTTGGTATAGCATAAATAACAAAACGTGTCTTGACATTACTCGTCTCAATCAAGAGTTATAATCTTGTGCATAACACTTGGATAAATTTAAAAAGTTAAGTTTAAAATGTAAATAAGTTTTCTGTCTGGAGTTAAGGCACTCGTTAGATGGTGATGAAAAAACGTCTGATAGCTCAGACTTATAGATGAAAATTCGTAGACGGATTTTCGATTCTCATACCTAAAACTTTTTGTCTTAAATCCTGATTTTGACTTAAAAGATTTTCCTCAAATCTGCACTTTTATTTAATTATTCTAATAGTAAAAACACATGAATAGTGAAATTTATAAATTGAGAAATTTAATAAATTTAGTTGTTTCGTTTGATTATATTTCTGTAGTATTTTGATTTTTTTTATTTCACCGCCTTTTGAAGATTCGAACTAATTTTTATTCACTCATATCAGTTTTAGCTTTTCCTCTCAAATAATGGGATTTTGTGTGGTAACAATTCATCTCACATGTTTAACAAATCATTATTAATTTTAGTAATTTACCAACAACTTATATCTTACACTAAATTAGATATATTGGACAACCTTATCTTGTTCAAATCTATATAAGATGAATAAACAAAACACCATGAACATTAGAAAAAGGAGATTTAATTTCTTACTTTCATATTTAAATTGCAGTCCTTGTTAAGTGTAGATGATGGGAAACTAGTGACATTTGAAATATGACAGAAAATGGAATGTTATCTAGACCTACCCCCACAAAATTGAAAATAATGACCCTACCCTATCCCCACTGCACAAAACAATATGTTTACTATGTCATAGGTTTTAGGGAATGAGGGACAAAAGAGTCTTTGCCCACTACTATCATGCAAGGGACAAACTTGTGTATGTTTTCTTTTATCATTCACAGTGTAATCACTTTATAGAGTAAGTACATATTTTTTTTTTTTTCAATTAAATATCATACTTAACTAGTAAAAATAAATATTAAAGAAAAATCTTCCATTACCTCTATTAAGACCAATTAGTATTTGAGTTTTACCTATTAAATATATAACGATTAACTTTTGTATTTGTAATTGGTCAAGCAAACTTTTTTTGACGGAACATAATCTAATTAGAAAAGTTTGATCGTTGTTTGGAAAAATCAGAATAAAAATGATTGTATAAAAACAATTTATGAATTATGAAAATTTTTTATATTTTAATTTTGGTGCTCCGTTTGTAATAATTTAATATCATATAAAGTTCACACGTCTGTTTGGTATGGGGTAATAGAATGAATGGGGGAATAGAATAAACAAAGAAATGAAATGGATCATTCCTTTCCATGGTCTTGTTTGATTAGCATGTGAGAATGAAAGAAATCATTACATTGTAGTGTTTGGTAGGCAGGAAAAGAAGAGGGAATAAAATCGGCAATGGGTGGCGGTTGTGGTAGTCGATGGCAGTTGTGGGTGGCGGCGACGATGGTGCTCCGGTGTTCGGTGGCGCACTTTGGCGACGGCGGTGGGTGATGGCGATGGTGGTTGGTGGTAGTGTGTCACATCCCGGATTTCTGACCCTGAAATCCATACACCGGTGGGCCGGGTGGGGAGTATTGTGACAACAGTTGATAACGTCATAGTCAATCAAACATGGCACAGCGGAAGTCTTGGAGTAAAATTACTATTACAAATCGAATGTTCGAAAATACAAAATAATATACAAGCTTGTAATAGAAGATCCACAGGCGGATCATAGAATTTACAAGAAAGAATACAAAACAGACTTTAGGCAGATCTAAGGATTTACAAGAATCCTCTTATTCTCTACTGAGCAGCTTCTGGCTTAATTTCATGTTGTACCTGCAGATTAGTCTTTGGAGGATACTGCAGCTTACGCTGGTAAATACACCTAACTGACTCATTTTGAAAATATTAAAAATGATTTCAAGTGCAAACGGCACAAAATCTTTTATTATCTTAGGAAGGTTAACCATGTAATGGACCATGCAATAATATGTTACCATATCCCAAGCGCTTATAGGGGAAATAAATTGAGAGTATTTACCTGAGATTGCTTTCTTCTTTTATTTTTAAATAACTCAGCGTATACAAAAGTACCGAGTGCAGATAGCTTTTACCGAGAAGGCTCTAGTCTGGATCATGGCATAAACTAGCCAATTAAATACTAACGGTTGTATAAACCGAATAGTGTACATGATCATTACGTATAACACTTGATTAAACGATGATCAGATAGGATGTAGTTTAAACCCGACAAGTACTTGACTTGTATAATATGGGTAAACTATAAACATTCTGGATTTTGAACTTAAAATGATAAGGTTAAACCCGCTACGGTTGAATTCCGTAAAATAGTCACATATACGTAAATGTGCGCATAATATCGATATCGGGTAACCGGATAAGTTATGGACAATTTCTATATGCAATTATACTTTAAATAAGTTAAGATATCAATATGATATCAACTTGTATGCCCGTTGAGGTTTTAAAACGAAATTATGCCTTATAGGGGCATTTCGGTAATTTTGTATCGTATAAAAAAGAACTTAAATAAAATTTAAGTTTATGATCATGAGTATTCTGGAAAAATAATTTATTTATGATATAAATCAGGATATCAAATATATGTGTATTTTACCTTTTATGACCAAACTATGCACCGAATGGGCATTTTGGTCATTTTACACATAGTTTATAAATTATTTGGGATTCTGAGTTTATAATAAGTACCTACTGTAAATATGTTTATAATAAGTTTTAAATTCAGTAGGTAGCAAGTCTTGGTCCATACCATGCGCCGAAAGGCGTTTATGTCGTAAAGTGACGTCTTTAAGCGATGTTTATGAAAACTGATGTTTGGATCAGATTAAAATGTTTAAAATATGTTAATTAATATAACATATCGGTAAGTAAGTGATTTGTCTCGAAAAGATTTGATTAAAACTATTTTATAAGTCATAGGAGCTAAAACCGTCATTGATCGACATAGTTGAAAGACTTGTTTAAAAACTCAGTAACTTGGTTTAATATCCCAAATAATCCTACTTATGATATTACATTAGTAGAATTTCATTTTCAAGTTCATTACCATTTGAAACCTTGTTTTATGCAAAAAGGACATTTTGGTCAAAGATGGCATAATTATGAAACTTGCACATAAACTTGGATTCTGATTATGATCATGTAATATAACCTCAGAGGGTTATGCTATATTATATTATGATCATAATGTAACTTTAGATCAGTGGGTAACTAATCTAATCGGGTCAGAATCGAAAGTCAAAGCAGAAGTCAAACCTTGCGATTTTCGGTTGCGAACCGACCCTAGAATTGAAATTGACGAGCCGAACATGTTCATACATGTTCTAATAATTATTACCAACTTGTTTAAGTGTCAAAACAAGTTTCATAACATATATAAGATCAATTTATGTTTTTTTTCCGAAAAATGGCCTGTTTGACTTTTTAATATCATAACTTTGACTCGTCTGGTCTAGTAAACGTGATCTTCAGGAGGTATCCTTTATAGGGACTAACACCTACCTTACTATGATCACTTTGCCATGTTCATTTTGAACAATGTTGGACCATAATGGTCTTAACCGAAAGTCAAAGCGTTTTACGTAAAACACTTGACTTTAGGCTATAGAAGCCTATAAACGAAAATGCACAAGGAAGGAACACTTACCAGTGATTCCTAGATGCAAAAGAACTATGTTGGACTGCTCCTTTTAGTTAGGAACTTCCAGAGGAGGGAGAAGAGTGAATAAGAAAGGTGCAAGTTGAAATGGTGAACTTAAGCACCTATTTATAGTTGGAGAGCTCAAATGAGGTGAAGCCAGGTGTCTAAGTGTGTAAGAAGAAGCTTACAAGTGTCCCAAAACGTGGCATAGCTGATTAGGAAGGCCATGGTTTCGATTTAATGGTTTTGGTGCTTTGCTTGGGCTCCAAAACAAACTTTCTGCTGCAGGCCTGTTCTCGCGGGGCGCGAGAGACACAGGCCGGGTCTCTCGCGGCCGCGACCGCCCCTATTTCAGTTTTAAAATTTGACACTTTGGCCCCTAAACTATATAAAGCTTATAAAAATGATTTTAAATACTATTTTGGCACTTTTAGCCCTCCGTAGCCAATACTTGGCATACCCGGGATTATGCCCGGGCATTATTGAGCTCTCGGTTCGTTAAAAGGTCACTCAGAGGTATAAATTAACATGTTGACACTTTTAATCCCTCCAATATCCAACTTTCATATATTTACAAAATTGAACCCTCTCGTCCAACAAATGGCACGTATGAGAGTTAGAACTTCACATAGGATCACTCAGAGACTTATTGCAAGCATGTTGATTCCTATGTCACTCAAAGGCTGGGCATGTTGACAGATCAGTCACTCAGAGGCCAAGTTTCAAGCATGTTGACATATCAGTCACTCAGAGGCTAATGATTTAAGCATGTTGACATATCAGTCACTCAGAGGCTATTATTTATGCATGTTGACATGGTTCGTCACTCAGGGGCTCAACTTGAGCATGTTGACGCCTTTAGTCCTTATTGGTCTTTAATAGACTATATTAAAATACAACACGTGTCACTATACTATTGGACACGATTTTTACAGGGTGTTACATAGTGGTGGTGGTGGTCCCGGTGTTTGGTGGTAGAAGGTGACGACGACGGTGGGTTGTAGTGGCGGGTGGCGACGACGACAGTTGGTGGAGGCGGTGACGCCTCGCTTTTTCATATTTTCCTTAATTAGAAAGTGTAATCATATTTCTATTTATGGAAACTTGTATTCGTATCGTAATCGTATTTCTTTTCCAATCTTGTAATCCGAGACTTTGATCGTAATAAAATTCATACTTGATACATACTTGTCTTACAAACGTGTTTACATACAAATCGGTACTTGATATACGTTCAAATATTCATATATTCATACTTGGTACCTAAAATATACTTTCAAAGACGTTATCCACTTAAAAACATGCAAAAGTATAGAATTATAATATGAAATGAAAGAAAAACCAAGTTCAGGGGCTAAAAGTGACAAAAATCAAAGAAGTTTCTGGAATAACTTCTCTCGCGGCCCGCAACACCGCTTTCCTTGTCCCCTCTCACGGCCAGCGAGAGGGCTTAATCCGAAGAATATGGTTTCTAGCTCATGGATTGGGCAAGTTTGTGTTTCTTACATTAAATGCACTCACCTAACTCACCCCCGATCTCAACCATAAATACCCACATCCTCCCTCTCTCATTTCACACCTCAAACACTCATCTCTCTCTCTCTAAAGCTCTCTCTCAAATCTGAAAGTTCAAGACTTTCAAGTAAGTTCTAACTCACATTTCCCTCTCTTCTTTACTCTTTTCTTCTTCTTAACACTTAGAATACCTCTAAGAGTGTTTCCATAGGTTTTCCATGGAAAACCAACATAGAACATCACCATATTTGAGGTTACAAGTGTAAGAAACTTTACGTTTTAATAGGGTTTTAACCCACAAGTGTTGTATCCTTCCAAGCTTGTTCTTGAAACAAGACTTAAGTTGATAGAGTGTGATTACTTGGAATCCTTGGCTATCCTACCTTCAATCCACCACATCACTTGATGATTTTGAATATGTTATGTCTTTTACTTTTATATTCACTTATCCATGACCATCCTTGTTGTCCTTGTGACAACTTGTGCATTGGTGAACTATACGGAAGAGGTTAAAGGAAGGTTATCCTCCTACCTCCATGCATGACTTCTATGAACTTCTATGATATTTATGATCTACTTATTATGTATACTACGTAATATATATATATATATACACACACACTCTAACTGAACCCATTGATGATAATCGAATGATTGTCCATCATGGTACTAGGTTACATCACCTAAGTACTTAATTTCTCGTTACGATTTTAATGGGTACCTTAACCCATGAAAACACATCAACCCGAATGGGTATCATAGTGTCACACCCCGGATTTCCAACCCAAATCCATACACCGGCGGGCCCGGGTGGGGAGTATCGTGACCTCAGTAGATAATATCATAGTCAATTAAACACGGCATAACGGAAGTCTTGGAGTAAAATTACTATTACAAACCAAATGTTCGAAATACAAAATAATATACATGCTCGTAATAGAATATCCACAGGCGGATCATAAATGTACAAAGAAAGAATATAAAACAGACTTTAGGGCAGATCTAAGGATTTGCAAGATCATCTTATTCAGTACCAAGCAGCTTCCGACCTATTTTGTATTGTACCTGCAAGCTTAATCTTTTTGAAAATACGTCAGCTTTCGCTGGTAAATACACCCGACTGACTCATTTTGAAAATATTTTAGAAATTTGATTTAAATGCACAAGGCACAAATCTTTTATGACTTGGGAAAGTTACTTTGTAACCTTGTTAACAGATTCACATGTTTGTCCATACATACAGGGCCCAGTACAGAGTCGAGACATAATTAAATACACACCACTTAGAACTCACAGAGGAGTTATCCCCAAAGTCTTGGGTAATTTGCATTTGAGCGTCTGTCAGGTGTATGCCTACACCCCGTGCTAAGGTCGTGGCCATTATCTAATGTAATGGGTCGAGTATATCTAGGACACGGTAATTTAACCCCCGATGTTTAACTTATCAAACAAAACCGACTAAAATAGAATATGCGGATTTACTAGCCACAATCCGGCATTCAATTGATCCCATTTCTGACCAAGCGGTAATAATTTACCGTATCCCAAGCCCGTATCGAAAATAAGTCAAGAGTATTTACCTGAGCTAGTCTTGATTTTAAAATGCAAGATTAATATCTCAGCCGTATCCAAATGGAATTAAGTGCAGATAGCATTTACCGGAAGGCTCTAGTCTGAATTATGGCATAAGCTAACCAATTAAATACTAACGGTCTTATTTAAGTCATAGACTTAGACCGAGTAGTGTAATGGATCAAAAACGATACACTAGATTAAGCGATGAACAGATAGAATGTAGTTTAAACCCGACAAGTACTTTGACTTGTATTATATGGGTAAACAATTAACATTCTGCATTTTGAGTTTAAAATGATAAGGTTAAACCCGTTTAGGTTGAATTCCGTAAACTAGTTACGTATAATCAACCGTATGCTTATAAGCGATAATGGGTAACCGGATAAGTCATGAACAAGTTCTATATGCCATTATACTTTAATTAAGTTGTAATATCAGTAGGATATCAACTTTGATGCCCATTATGGTTCTAAATTGAAACTATGCCTCATAAGGGCGTTTCGGTAATTTCATACCGTATAAAAGGAACTTGAATATAATTTAATATTATAATTATAAGTATTCTAGAATAATAATTTATTTATGATATAATACCAGTAGGATGATAATTATATCTATAATTTATCTTTTATGGCCAAACTATGCACCGAAGGGGCATTTTGGTCACTTTACACATAGTTTATAAATTATTTGGGATTCTCCGTTTATAATATGTACCTACTGACAACGCTAATAATGACAATATTTAATAAAGTCAAATTTCATTTTAATAATAATTGTCAAGTACAACATCAAAGCAATTACAATACAACAAAACTGATACAATGAATTTAGCCTAACGTCTAATGGTGTGTATCTAAGTCCTTGCTATCTGATTTCATAGCATCCTCTTCATTAACCTGTAACATGTTTTAGAATACAATTCAATGCAAAAGCAAAGGCGAGTACACAAGTTTAAGCATAGTATACGTATATGATTAAGTTTAAACGAATCCTCATGGCAACTATGATTTTACGAGAGCATATACAAGGCATGCAATACTACTAGCCAAACCCTTAACGCAAACACGCTGTTTTAACATGGCCTCAAGTTGATGCGGTCATGAATTCCTATAGCGCTATAGATGTCAAACGAAGGCTTTAAACAAGTTAATGACTAAAGTATCACAAAAAGAATATCCAAGATATAAGCATCACGTAAGTGTATCAAGTGTTCATGTGTATAGGATCGTTTGTGCATTTCATAAAGTTTAAGTGTTGTGGGTAAACATGTTACACCCGAAAGTGTCGAAAATGAAAAGTGGGTCGAGTGTACTCACAATTTTTGCAAAATCTTCCCTTGTTACTTCCGTGAAGGGCTTGGAGGAACACCGAGTTATCTTTTGAAACATTGAATCTTTAGAAGAAGAGAGCTCTTAGAGCTTTTAAAGAGAAGAGAAGAGATGATTGAGGTGTGAAATGAGTGTGAGAGGAGGTGGGTATTTATAGTTGAGGTTTGGGGGTTGAGTTAGGTGAGTATTAAATGCAAGAAGCACAATCCAACAAACACACTTTTGCCCAATCCATGAGCTAGAAACAAGAATCTGCGGATTATGTTATTTTTAGTCCTTGAACTTAGTTTATCTTTCATTTCATGGTAAAACTTGACATTTTCGCATGTTTTCAAGTGTATAACGTATTTGTAAGTATATTTTAGGTATCGAGAATGTATGTATGGATATTTGCACGTATAACAAGTATCGGTTTGTATGTAAACACGTATTTAACAATTAAATGCATGTAAGACAAGTATGTATCAGGTATGAATTTTATTACGATCAAAGTCTCGGATTATAAGATTGGGAAATGAAATACAAATGCGATACGAATACAGGTTTCCATAAAGAGAAATACGATTACACTTTCTAATTAAGGAAAGTATGAAAAAGTAAGGCGTTACAGTCTCCCCTCCTTTAGGAAATTTCGTCCCGAAATTTATTCAAAAGGAAGACTTTGGAAAAGATGTCATTTTGGTGAAAAAGTTTGGCCAAAATCAAGATTTTGAAGTTTAAAGTTTTTGCGGAGTTCATGTATAAGTGTGTCAATATGTATCGAAATCTTGAAGGATAAAAATGGTCGGTTCGTGAAAGGAATTTGTTTGACTAAGGTGTTTTTGAGACACCAATCGTAAATTTGTATAAGGATAAGTAAAAACGTGTATGTGTGTGTGTAAGCAAGTGAGTTTGACTGGGTCTAGACAACTCATTGGAAGGAATATTTTAAAAGAGTGCGACCTAAGAGGAAGGTTTTAGTATAACTATGGATGTATTTTGATTAAAATGAGTAGTCCGCACTAAAAGTTGTAAGAACGTTTTACGAAAATTTGGTAACATGGTAGGGACACTTATATATAGGAAGTACCAGCGGCGTATCCACCATGTTCACACCATGTTACGTCGTTTTTCTATTCGGTGTCATGTTACGTTCCGTGTTGCGATACACAGTAGAATCCACTATGGGTTTCATGCGCCTACAATTATAATCCCGTGTGCACCCGCGATTATTTTGGTTTGTGCATGATCCGCATAGTTTGTACTAGTAGTGTGCGGGTCAGGTTACATCTAGTAAGCAAATGGTATGTAAGATAGCGTATAAAAATTAAGTATGTAAACATGATTGTATGTATTTGTGAGTATGTCTAACGTAGGTGAAACCATTCGGGTTATGCCCACTTATAGGTTTCAAGTATGACTATGAAGTAGTGCGAATGTATGAGTTTTGAGTATGACTGATGACAAATACGTATAAAATTAGCATGTAGTATAGAACGTATAAGTTGAAATTTACATGGCGTTAAGCACATATAAGTCTAATATATAGTTTGAGTGTATAAATAAAAAGAGTAACAATGACAAATGTAGGATTGCTACGACGGCATAAATTGGATTGTGTATGATGATATGCATGTGTATGGTTGCTTGAGTCAAAACATTGAGTTGGTTAAATTAAAATAAGTCAGGTTTGTCGGGAATGAAGGACCAAAATTGTGAATGTCGGGTGAATATTGAGAAGAGTATTAATTTTTGATGTAATATGTGGTTTGTAAAAAGAAATGCTACTTTTGTTTTAAAATTTTGTATTCGCATATGAAATTTTTCTTGCCCATGTGTTCAGATTTAGATTTGCGTACTTTGAAAATGTTGTAAAATAGTGAGCTTGCTTTATTTTATTTTATTGATGCAAGAAAAGTCGTGTTTTGAAAATTTTCATGTAAAACTTAAATTTTTGAAAAGTATTTTAGCAAAGTACTTATACGTATGTGAGAGAAAGTTTTCGTTGGAAATAAAATATCTTTAGAATGGTAGTATAAAGTGAGTATGTTTTGGACGAGTTGTGAAAATCGAGGGCGAGAGGTTCGTTTGACTGACTAAGTTGATGGGTAGCATTCATAAAGTTTTTGAGAAATCGTGAAAGAAACGGTTAAAGTGTCATTAGGAGTTTCGTGTATGTAATTTACGTAAATATGTTGTAGGGTGAGAAATCATTTGGGTAAAATAGTAAGGTTCGAGGTTTATGCATAAATGAGAATAATTGAAACAGTGATAAAAGGTTTAGGTATAAGTTTTGATATAGTGATTGTTATGAAAATAGTCGAGTTGGAGTTGGACTTCGACTCATTTTCCCAACTTGAGTTTTGAAAAAAGATATCTAGGTGATCGATAATAAAAATCACGTTTGAGCATGTAAGTTTTGTATAACATGCATGAGTTCACATAGGTGACATAAGCATAACAAGTATTCAATAGTATAAACACGTATGATTGCGTAAGGAGCATGAATTTAGTTGGTTTGCGAGAATTATTATTGTTTTTGGATAGCGAAAGATGTGAGAATTGTGCATCGGGTTCGAAATGAACGAGGTAATAAGTATTAAAACACATAGAAATTGAGATAGCATAAAAGATATGCTTAGTAAAATATTGGAGTGCTTTGGGTTGAGAAGCATCAACTATTCCAAAGTGAATCGAAGATCCTTTCAAATTAGAGGAATGTGCTTTGGCCTATAGGTAAAATGCTCTCGTCGAGAAGCGATTAACGGCATTTTACCCTTCCAGTTACTGCACGTCTCTAATTGATCAAAAAATCGAAACCTTGGCGAGATCCAAAAATCGAGGAGTGGGACTTAATCGACAAGATGCTGGTTTCACCCCTAACTTGACGATTTCGTACCCTAAGTGTGGTTGGTACTTACCAAACGAAGAGCAAGTTCCGATTCGTTGGTGAGGGTTCACTAGAGTTTGAATTGGAAATTTTTCCATCAAGATGTGGATTTCAATCCTAACTTGATGGTGAAATTTCGTGCAAAAGAATAAGATTAGCGAAATGAGAGTCGTTCACCAAATTGTGGGTTTCACGCCTATTTTAGTGAACTCGTCTCGCTTGTGTTACGAGTGTCTTGAAGTCTTCAATGTGTGTATTATGTAAAAATGTCTTAGGAAGGACATTATGTATACGTATTAAGACCAAAAGAGAAGAGGAGAAGCAAGGTAGGAAACATAAAGTTTTAAGCATAACAAGAATGGTCAAATGGGTATTTAGAACTATAGACTAGGTCGAACATGGCAATTCTACCTAATTCCCTATAGTTATGGCTCTGATACCAATCTGTCACACCCCAACCGATGGCGGAAACATCGGAGTGAGACGATAACTAGACTTCTCATTGCTCACAACGCTAATAATGACAATATTTAATAAAGTCAAATTTCATTTTAATAATAATTGTCAAGTACAAAATCAAAGAAATTACAATACAACAAAATTGATACAACGAATTTAGCCTAACGTCTAATGGTGTGTATCTAAGTCCTTGCTATGAGTGAGACGATAACTAGACTTCTCATTGCTCACAACGCTAATAATGATAATATTTAATAAAGTCAAATTTCATTTTAATAATAATTGTCAAGTACAAAATCAAAGAAATTACAATACAACAAAATTGATACAACGAATTTAGCCTAACGTCTAATGGTGTGTATCTAAGTCCTTGCTATCTGATTTCATAGCATCCTCTTCATCAACCTGTAACATGTTTTAGAATACAATTCAATGCAAAAGCAAAGGCGAGTACACAAGTTTAAGCATAGCATACGTATATGATTAAGTTTAAACGAATCCTCATGGCAACTATGATTTTACGAGAGCATATACAAGGCATGCAATACTACTAGCCAAACCCTTAACGCAAACACGTTGTTTTAACATGGCCTCAAGTTTATGCGATGGAGGGGGATGCGTGAATTCCTATAGCACTATACATGTCAAACGAAGGCTTTAAACAAATTAATGACTAAAGTATCACATAAAGAATATCCAAGATATAAGCATCACGTAAGCGTATCAAGTGTTCATGTGTATAGGATTGTTTGTGCATTTCATAAAGTTTAAGTGTTGTGGTTTTAGTATAAGTAAACATGTTACACCCAAAACTGTCGAAAATGAAAAGTGGGTCGAGTGTACTCACAATTTTTGCAAAATCTTCCCTTGTTACTTCCGTGAAGGGCTTGGAGGAACACCGAGTTATCTTTTGAAACTTTGAATCTTTAGAAGAAGAGAGCTCTTAGAGCTTTTAGAGAGAAGAGAAGAGATGATTGAGGTGTGAAATGAGTGTGAGAGGAGGTGGGTATTTATAGTTGAGGTTTGGTGGTTGAGTTAGGTGAGTATTAAATGCAAGAAGCACAATCCAACAAACACACTTTTGCCCAATCCATGAGCTAGAAACAAGAATCTGCGGATTATGCTATTTTTAGTCCTTGAACTTAGTTTATCTTTCATTTCATGGTAAAACTTGATATTTCCGCATGTTTTCAAGTGTCTAACGTATTGTAAGTATATTTTAGGTATCGAGAATGTATGTATGGATATTTGCACGTATAACAAGTATCGGTTTGTATGTAAACACGTATTTAACAATTAAATGCATGTAAGACAAGTATGTATCAGGTATGAAATTTATTACGATCAAAGTCTCGGATTTTAAGATTGGGAAATGAAATACAAATGCGATACGAATACAAGTTTCCATAAAGGGAAATACGATTAAACTTTCTAATTAAGGAAAGTATGAAAAAGCAAGGCCTTACAGCAGAAGTCAAACTTCGCGACTTTCGGTTGCGAACCGACCCTGGAACTGATATTGACGAGCCGAACATGTTTTCACATGTTCTAATAATCATTACCAACTTGTTTAAGTGTCAAAACAGGTTTCATAACATATATAAGATCAATTTATGATTTTTTCAAAAAATGGCATGTTTGACTTTTTAATATCATAACTTTGACCTGTCAATTGGTCTAGCAATCGTGATCTTCAGGAGGTGCCCTTTATAGGGATTAACACCTACCTTATTACGATCACTTAGCCATGTTCGTTTCGAACAATGACTGGACCATAATGGTCTTAACCGAAAATCAAAGCGTTTTCCGTAAAACGCTTGGCTTTTGGCTATAAAATCCTATAAACGAAAATACACAAGGAAGGAACACTTACAAGAGGTTCTTAGAATGCAAGAGAACTAAGTTGGATGCTCCTTTCAGTTAGGAACTTCCAGAGGAGGGAGAACAGTTATGAATAAGAGGTGCAAGTTCAAATGGTGGATTTGAACACCTATTTATAGTTGGAGAACTCAAAGGAGGTGATGCCAGGTGTTTAGGGGTGTAAGAGGGAGCTTACAAGTGTCTTAAAACGTGGCATAGCTGATTGAAAGTCCATAGTTTCGAAAAAAATGGTTCTTGGCAATATGTGTAGAGGCCAAGCAAACTTTCTGCAGACACGGGCCTCTCGCGCCCCGCGAGCGTCCCTGGGCAGAATTGAAGTTAGTCACCTTTAGCCCCTCAACTTATTAAACACCCTTAAAACCTCCTAAAACACCTTTTTAGCACTTTTAGCCCTCCGTAGCCAATACTTGGCATACCCGGGATTATGCCGGACATTATCGAGCTCCCGGTTCGTTAAAAGGTCACTCAGAGGTATAAATTAACATGTTGACACTTTTAATCCCTGCATTGTCCAACTTTCACATATTTATAGAATTGAACCCTCTCGTCCATCAATTGGCACGTATGAGAGTTAGGACTTCGTAAAGGATCACTCAGAGGCCGTATAAGCATGTTGACTCCGATGTCACTCAGAGGCTGGGCATGTTGACACAACGGTCACTCAGAGGCCAAGTTTTAAGCATGTTGACACCAATGGTCACTCAGAGGCTCGTTTATGCATGTTGACAACAGAAATCACTCAGAGACTTAGTTTGATCATGTTGACACTTTTAGTCCCTGTTAGTCTTTAATAGACTAAAAATAAAATATTACACGTGTCACTATACTATTGGACACGATTTTACAAGGTGTTACACATAGTGTCAAAACGAGTATTAAGTCTAGGTAGTTATTTTCTCGTATGCATACTTTGGTGTATTTAATTCCTAAATCCTCCGTTATCATCCGCATACTTACCAACCCATGTTTTCCTCTTATAGGATAACTCGGTGATCCTCCAACTCTCCAAACTCTTCACGGAAAATAACAAGTGAAGCTTGCAAAACCGTGAGTACACTTGACCCATTTCCCTTTTTACACAATTTGGGTTGTAATATGTTAAACTTACAAAATACACGAATAACACACTACATGCTTTACACACTCAATCCGTTATACATGCTTGTTGTTATGCTTAGGTTCATGCTAGATTCATACATGCTTTTGTCATTAACTTGGCTATCCCAAACTTAACAGATATAGGCTATAGAAGTAGCACACCGCCCGTTGGGATATTGTTAAGCTTTAAGCTGATTCATTCTTAATCATACTTTAGTCTCGTTACTTCGTGTGATGAGGGACACATTCATTCTTATGGACACTTGGGTTTGACAATCTTATATTGCATGTAGTTACTTGTATACAATTCATGTGATTTGATAAATTCTTTTATACTTATGTGTATGTAGTTAAACTTGTGTACTCGCAATATTTTTATATGAACTATACTTTAACATGTGCAGGTTAAAGATGTTGAATATGAAGAATTTAGTAGGGACGACATAGAAATGCACCTAGAATGTTAGGCTTTCTATGTTGTAATTTTGTTGAAATTGTTGTATTTAAATTATATTGTATTTGACTTATGAAATGAAATGAGATTTGAATTTAAATATCGTCGCATATAGTGTTATGATGCCTTGAGCAATCTATTTCGTCGCACTTTGATGTTTTCGCCATTGGTTTGGGTGTGACAGGTGTTTGGTGGCAGAGGGTGGCAGTGGCCCCGGTGTTCGTGGTGGAGAGGGTGGCCAAGGCGGCGGGTGGTAGCGGTGGTGGTCGGTGGTAGCGGGGTGGCTGATTTCAGTGGCACAGGATGGCGACGGTGGTGGGTTGTGGTGGTGGGTGGCGGCAGTGGTGGTGGCACCGGCGTTCGGTGGCTGAGGGAGTGATGGCGACAACGGGTGGGTGGCAGTGGTCGGCGGTGGCGGGTGGCGAAGACGACATGGTAGACGGTGGCGCCGGTGGTCGACAACATAGGGTGGCGGCGGTTGTTGATGGCTAGTAAGGGGTGTGGATAGAATGAATTTGAGAGAATAAAATGCCCTAAATAATAGGTGATTCCATTACCTTACGACCAACCAAACACATTCTCACTCCCTCGTAACAATTCATTCCATTCCACATGTCATTGATACATAACAAACACTACCTAGATGTTAAAATCCTCGAGCAAGATTTCACCTGCCTTAGAAAAGGTTCTTAATTTTTTAAATCAGTAGGAATGAAACCCGAACAATATATAATCAAATTTAAAGCCGTAAGTTGTGCTGGAATTAACTATACAAGTAATCTATCTTAAAATAACCGTAAATATTTCTTCTTTATTTTCATCTGATATACATGTAAGCACTAGGATTGGTTTATTGGCATCTTATTCCGAGTAAGATCAGCATTATCTCAACCGCATTAAGTAGAAGATTTATATAAGGGATATCTACCAGTTTAGACATGATATAGTAAGATGATATTGAATTGAATTATCGATGAGTCATCATCAAGTGAACTAATTAACTAATATTTGAAAGGTGAACGATGCACCCATAATGAACTAAAATGCAACCAAAACAATCAATAAATCATCAAGTGACACTTTATTTTAATCAAAACTATTGAAATTCATCCGAAATCAATTTGTTGGGGATCTTCAATGGAGGCTTGCATCCCTTCCGACCCGTTTTGGGGGTTTGGGGTTTATGTTCGGCTGAGGATGTATCCACGTATGCTTTTGTGGCCTCGAGGGCGCAATCTTGGAGTTTACAGGACCACATTCTTCGAGACTGTGGTATTGTTGGGTTAGATTCTGATTATATGTGCGCGTTGGATTGTATGCATATGTCCCTTCCGGATTTTGATCTTGGTGGTTTCTCTAATAAGGACACCGCCCCCCCCCCCCCCTAAAGCCCAGAATGCTTTGGCGAGTGCCCTATTTAGTAGAACTGTCCAATGTTTGGAAGAGAAGTTTAACCTATCCCCTCGTCAGAAAGCTGTGTTTGATTGTCTCCGGGCACCTCATTCTCAGGATTTTCTGACAGTTATCCCCATTGAAGGACTAGGCCAACACATGTCAGCAGTGGAATACCGGGCAATTCTTAAGTACCGGCTAATGATCCATCTGTTTCCGGTTGATGAGCCCTGCCCAGTTTGTCGCAAGGCTTGTTTAGATACTTTCGGCGAACATGCGGTCCATTGTAAGGAGTTACCTGGTTTTAAATACCGACATGATTTGGTAAGTGATATTCTCTATGATGTTCTAAAGCGGGCAGGGATTTCGGCGAAAAAGGAGGCTCTGGTGAACTTTCTGACGGATCCGCTCGACAGGAGGTCTACTCTTCGGCCAGCTGATATTCTTATGTTTGGGTGGGCTAGGGGAAAACACGCTTGTGTGGACCTTACAGGAGTGTCCCCTCTTGTTCGACTCAGGGATAATGGGTTTGTTGCTGGCCAGGCTGCGTTAAAGGCGGAATCAGGCAAGGTCGCTAAACACGAGAAGGCTTGTTTAGAGAATCAACACGTGTTTATCACATTCGCTTTTGATACATTTGGGTCCCTAGCCCCAGAGGCTGTGGAATTTCTAAACAGGGTCCAACAGGTGGTGAATAGTAATCTTTCAACCTTTAAGGGTCGTTTCCTCTTTAGTAGGATTGGTTTTGCAATTCAAAAGGGGGTTGCGGCGCAGCTTGTTGCCCTTTTACCTGCCACTTGTTTGTAATTTGTTACTTTATACGAGGAATCAACTAACATTTATAAATAAAAAAATAAAATAAAAAATAAAAAAATTGTTGTAGTGTGCTATCCCATCAAGATGAACTTGATTCTAACTTTCAACCTTGTTCAGCTTTTCCTTCGATATCAAGCTCGGGTTCACCACCCCAAAAATCCCATATCAAATGTAACACCCAGTAAATCCCGATATACCATGGTAGTGATACATGTCTTGGTACTTTTCGCGTGATAACTA
Source organism: Scalesia atractyloides (assembly GCA_947069175.1). Lineage (NCBI taxonomy): Eukaryota > Viridiplantae > Streptophyta > Magnoliopsida > Asterales > Asteraceae > Scalesia > Scalesia atractyloides. The sequence continues at coordinate 22,689,777 of CAMTDV010000023.1, forward strand.
GATTAAAGTTGAGGGGTTAAAGTTATCAATTGATCAAAGTTGAAAGTTGAGTGACCGAAACTGTCAAATTAAGAAATTTTTGTTCTCCACATTTCAAGCGGTCCATGTGGAATCCAAGCGGCCTGTGTGGAACCCTACAAACCAGTAGATACGTGGTGGCTTCTACCACCACCTTGTGCTACCATTTCACAATGTTTTGACACCTCTCAGCCCTTGTGCCACCTTGGGGACACATGGGGTGACCTCATTAACCCTTTTTTTTTAATAAATAGCAACCTCTCTTAATCAATATGTTCATCCCTCTCATTTTCTCTTTTAAACCCTAAAGGTCTGCTCTGGTCTTTTAAGCTAGTTTGAGTTTTGAGAATTTGAACTCATCCCTAAGCCTTTAGAGTTTTTTTGAAGGCATGGAAAGTTTCTCATCTCTCCCTTAATCATCCAAAATTGTTGTCGTGTCCTAATTGCTTATGAGCTTCGCGAATTTCGTCGTTTTGACTTTTTGTTTAACTTCAGTTCTAGGTTGATTCAGCTCTCCATTCTCAAATTCCTTTCTTGTTGACTTACACCTTGATATTAGGTACTCTTGGTTCAGTTTTCTAACAGGTTCGTGAATTTATTAAGTCAAATGAATATGTGGTGATAAACCCACTTTGGTTCATAACCAAGTGTTCAATGGTTCCACACAACTCGTATTAAACTATAACTTACACAATAGACTTGTTTTATGATTGTGGAATGTATGTACAACTCTTTTCTTGTACGCAACTTGTAATATACACATTCTGTCTAAACCTAAGTAATTGGATCACGAACCGTTTGGTTTGGCTTAGTCCACCTAAACGGCCCGTAATGGACAAACTTTAATTTAATTGTCCATAATTGGGTTATGAACTGTAAAATGTGATTTCCTCATTCACATGGTTCATAAAACACCATTGTGTTTTATGAAGCGTTTAATCCAACAGACGTGTTTTCAAACCCGATTAGTTATGATCAGTCTAAATGATAATCAATGGTCAGAAACCATATTAATGGATAATAGTTCCATTCTATTCAGTGACTATAGGACCTATAGTTTAAAACACATGGTGTGAACAATAAACTTTATACGACTGTAATTCAAGTGTAATATGTTGTATTCCAAGTGCAGTTACAAGTAAATACATATTAACTAATTTATAAAACGATTAGAGATGAAGACATCTTGGATATTGTATCATATTAATTGGTGTGTGTTAAATAACATCTCTACCACAGTGATAATACAATTACTTCAGTATGTCTTCATGGAAAAACATATGTCATCTATACACGTATGTCGGTATCGGTTATATACATTTCAATTGATCACTAAGCACAAGCCTTTTAGGACAACATGACTATCGGAACGTGATGTGTATACATGGTAAAACCTAGCCAGTATATTTCTAGTTTAGATGCATTGGTTGTAAATATGGTAAAGTGAACTACTTATCGTTTCACAAAAAAAAGCCTTCAAATGCTTTATATAATGTGTCTGTTAATTGTATTAGTTGCACAAAAAAAAAGCCTTCAAATGCTTTATATAATGTGTGTGTTAATTGTATTAGTTGCGAAAGCTGGCTTATTTTAAAGATTGATCCCTAGGTGAAATTTAATGATGTATAAGAATTTATACATCTTTTAAACGTCAAATATGCCCCGTCTATATGAGAACTCATTTTCATTGATTTTGTTACTCATTTGAGTTATTTGTAAAAATACAGGTCCGAGCTTCGGCCCGGTGTTAAAACGAAGACTTTTGGAGCAAAATGAAGCAAAAACGGAACATTCTAATAAACTGCCAGATATGGGCATGACCGTGCCAAAACCTGGCACGACCGTGCCAAGCCAACGAACATCGGCACTCTTATCAGCACTATCAACCGACAACGCAAACCAGGAAAATCCATGACTTGCACGACCGTGCCACCCCCAAGCACGGTCGTGCCTGGTCCAAGTCAGTCTCTAATCAGCTCATTTCCGAGATCGCAGCAGTCATCATCGGCAATTCATCAATAAGCATGGTCATGCCATGGTTTGGCATGGTCATGCCACCTTGGGAAACTTTGAGCGGGATTTTTCTAGAAATGGTAGCAGAAAAGATCCAGACGAAAAGCGACGCTGACACTTATCAAGCGCGACCGTGCTAAAAGGTGGCATGGTCGTGCCAAACACTCAGCAGCTTAAATACGAGTTTCAAGCTCATTTGGAGGGGAGATGGAGCATTTTGGTGAAGTTTTCTCTCAAGAATCTGGACTTGGAAGCTTGTTGGAGCCAAAAAGGAGCCTTGAAGAAGACTTAATCATTAGAAGATTCACTCATTTACCATTTAATCTTGTCTTTAAACTTGGTTAGCTTACTATTTACATTATAAACAACTGAGTTTTCTTGTACTTGATTTGGTAATTATGAGCTTATGGGCTAAACATTTGTGTTGCTTAAACTTTGTTTATGCTAATGAATATGTGATAACATGGAAGTAGATGTGGTGATTGTTTTTGTTAATCTTCAAAGTGATGTTTAATCTTGTTCTTGGAGTTCATGTACATGTTTAAAGTCTTTGTTCTTGAATGTTTGGTCATAAGTATTTACATGTTGTGTTGGAAAGCCCATGTAGAGATTATGATTGTTGAATCTTGTTAATTTGTTAGTATGATTCATAGCATGAAACTAGAAATGGTAATTGCTAACATGAATTGAATGGTGATTTGCACAAGTGTATGAATTCTTACATTTAGATTTGGAAAGATCAAAAATAATGTTTATATAAATTCCGTAGTTTGTGTTTGTGTTAGTATGATGATTTAGGCCAAGATTGTCACACCCCGACCCGCAGCGGATAAGGTGATCGGGGCATGATTGGGTTATCATCAAAGCTCATGACATTTATTAAACGTTTCATATTCATTAATACAAATTAAATGGAAATTTACAATAATGTTACAACATGATCTAACTAACATTCTAACTTCTTTGTTCTCTTCTAAGGCATATCCTATGTTATCCTTGCTTCAACCTGTTCACCTGTATCATGTGTAAAAAGGTTTTTGGATCAACATAATGTTGGCGAGTGAATCCTATGGAAAACATTTGAACAATTTATTTAGATTGATTATGAAATATGTGCACAACCAAACATGAGTAAAATTAGATGTAACTTGATCAACAATCATAATATGTTAAATGAAAACACTCATGAATAATAATGGAACAATTAAAGGCACGCGTTGCTCAACTCGTCTCTCACGGGGAACTGAGGGGCCTGATGAATGAATTGCATAAACATGATAATATGAATAACACAACTACAACAATATAAACTCAATGAAAACACACATGAACAATAATGAATTGAATTGAAGCACGCGATGTTCTACTCGTTTCCCACGAGGAACTGATGGGCTTAATGTATGAGTTTCATGTAATTTGACAAACGGAATATAAGTAAATCACAACAATAAATCAATCTAAGTTTAAGTCATGATGTGGTATGGCACAAGTTTAAATAAACAACTTAATTATTTCATAACACATGGCACACCCCAAAACGTGTAATTTAAAAGGGGGAATTTTAAGATTCACTCACAGTGGGTGCGTTCGGTTGATGACGTTGAATGCACGCGAAGTGGTTTTAACCACGAGTGAGATTTAACCTAGATAAATCGCATTATGGTTTGGTAAGTAAACGGATTTTATTTAACTATTTTAGTAGGATTGTTGGGTGTATTTTTGTGAGTTTGAGGCTATTTTCTAATCTTAAAAATGTTATTTTTAAGTATTTATAATTGATTTTTAATTAAAATAATTAAATAAAAATGATAAAAAAATATTTTATTTTTGCTACAGTTGACTTTGACCAGTTGACTTTGACTGGTCGTTGACCGGTTTTGAGGCATATTGTTGTGCGCTTGGTGAGGCTCGAACCCGAGACCTCCCGTACGCGTGCACGCAGCTCTACCAACTGAGCTACGTGTCTAACCCGTTATATATCCGATTTTAATTTCATATATACATTAATTAGAATTAACAGAAAATCATTTTATTTTAAAAACAGTTTAAGCGGACCGGTTTTGCACTCCACAGGTCTCGAACTCGGGACCTGTGGTTTAATCTAACACACAGTCCACCGCTGGACTGTGTGTTCAACATGTTATAACATTCGATTTTTATTATACTTAAATACTAATTATTTATTTCCTTTTTCTGCCTTAATTAAAAAGAGAAGATAATCGTCCGAGTCGGTGCTGAAGACCGGACTCGAACTCGTGACCAGCGATATAAACAAACACACAGTCCACCGCTGGACTGTGTGTCTAACTTGGTTATTATTTCGGTTATCAATATATTTAACATATATCTGTGGCGATCCGGTTCAGTTAAATAAAAACTTGATTTTTATTAAGGCAGCGTGTACGAACCGGGATTCGAACTTGAGACCTTTGCATGATTAACGTCTTATGTGCACACAGTCCACCGCTGGACTGTGTGTCTAACCCGAGTAAAATCCTGATTTATAATATACTTATATAATATAGAAAACGTCGTCTTCCTCGTCAAGTTTGAACCAGAAATCGGAAAATCGGCTGGTTCAAAGTTTTATCGATTTATTAGTGTTTTACAGTTAATTAAGGTATTATAAAAGTGAAACGGAGAAGAAAACTGGGCGGAGAAAGTATACCGACAAGACTCTCTGTTTTCCGGCAGAACTCCGGCGTCAGAATTCACCTCCGGCGATAGGTTCCTTGCAGCAGCAAGTCTCCGGAAATCTTGGAAAGAGTATGGGTAACTTCAGTAAAGGTTTAGGGGATTAGTGAGGTTCAGAAAATTAAAACTCGGTTTTCCGGCGAAAAATAGGAAAGTTCCGGCGAGTGGAATTATGCCGAGAAAAGGTGTGATTTTTGAGCGAAAGTGTTTGTCGTCGATTGTGGGTCAATTTATAGGAGAAAACGAGATGTATTTGGTCTGGTTTTGAACTGTATTCATCAGTTAAAGTTTTCCGGCGGTTTTGAAAAGTGTCGCGGACTTCAAACATCGGTTATAACCGATATGTGGTTAATGGTTTACGTTATAACGTAAATTGGTGTTAAAACTCGCGAGAATTCCGGGATTCCGACGACTGAATCGTTTGGGCGCCGGTTTTGAATTTGTAAAGTCACTATATCAATTAAATGATTCTATTATTCATCAAACATAACAAGCGGCGCAGTGGTTTGTGTGTGTGAAGATAAGTTGCATCTGATTCGGTACAGACCCGGGTTCGAAACCCGGCAGATGTATTTCATTTTTATTATGCGATTTTTGATAGTTTTTCAAAAACTAAATATATATTCGCGTATAATAATTGATTACGGATCGTTTAAAAATGTTTTGGACACTTAATTCGCAACGAAAATTTTGACTGACTGTTCGGTTGATAAACGGAGCGGGTTTGGTAAATCCGTTTTTGACGGATGTTACAAAGATTGTTGTCTAGCATGACCATGCTTGTGGTTCATATCAAGAACATGATGAAGACATTGCTTACTTAAAACCAAGTTAGGGTGATTAGTATGTTGTTCATAGTAGTTTTCCCCAACTTGTAGAGTTAGGAGTTTTGACAAACAAATAACTCACCATTAAAGATTAACATCAACTTAGCAAGTGAACTTAAAAGAATAAATTTTAGGTGATTAGAATGTTATTTCATTTTAGTTTCCTAAGATTTATAAAACTAGGAAGCCTTGATTGGGGACTTAGTTGAATTTAGAGCTTGCATCACCACTAGTCTTTCCCATTTGTTGTCACATGTTTATTAGTGGATACTTAGTTTAGCCAACTTCTTTTAGATATTGTTCTTCCTTAGATTAGTTAGTAGTTTGTTATTTTTGCATGATAAATTAGAAACAAAAATCAACCCATCAATTGAAAAGGCTTTAAAGTAGCAAAAGTTTAGCATTGAGACACCGCGTCCACGGATTGATATCCGGTTCTTACCGATAAACTATATTACCACCTGACGAGTGCACTTGCCCTTTTGTGTGTATAGTTTAGTTCTTGGGTGAAAATCATTTTAAAACTAAATTTATGCAAAGGAGAATTAAATTATAAAAATATATATAATTCACGCACACCATTTAACGACTAAGGTGTTGAAATGATCTAGTTCTTATGTTTTGGAACTTGCCACTCCTTTGATGAGAACCTATGATGTCACAAAGTTATTTTGATTTTTGAAACTATTTTTGGGTTTTGTATCAGTTATTGATAATAATATTTTATCATATTTTCGAGTTTCGTATAAACTCGTATTTTTTATTAATATAAATATTTGTGATGTGATATTGTTAAGAATCAGTCACACACAAAACAATTTTCCCTTGCAACGTGATTCTATTAATAATCTTTATATTAGTTAATATATACAATACACAAAAGGTTATCAATGAAATAAATTTACCAATGGAGTATCTTTCTTCAGTATTATCAATAATCCCGCTATAATAAACAAATGATGTAAAGCATAAAACACTAATAACCACATCTAATCAAAGCTTATCGCAGTTATATGGACAATGAAATATACAACAAGGTACAATATGCAATTGAATTTCATAGCAATAGAACTTTTCTAAGCTCGAAGTTACAATCAAACTCACACCATGATTCCCTTTCCAATTGCGTCATAGAAACATGTTCCCTCTTATCTCCTCAACAATTTTGGCCACATAGATAGGAGTTTTCAAAAAAAGTTTATCAGTCCTTGTAGTACCCTAACACGTTTTAATTAAAGACACATCCTATCCTTACCCGCACCTTATAGACACTCTTCGGTAACTTTGGGGTACATTCGGGAGCTTAAAGACAAGTCACATACTCACCCATACCTCACACAACTATTTGGCAAGGTTGGGGTACCTTTTGGGAATTTAACGGAGCTTAGGAATGGGTTTACGGGGTCCGGGATCAAAGATAATGAAAAAAAATGAAAACTACCCACGTCGATGGGGCATAGACAACCCTTTAAGGCGTCTACCAGCCCCACTGCGTTGACGACCCAGTCACGGGCATCGTCGCTGACGCCCCCTGTAGTTTTGGTGTTCGACTTTCATTCCTTTGCGCATTTCAGCCCCTTTCACGCGTCCCAGAGGTCCCAAATTGTAAAATAGCATTTTTTTCAAACCCCAAATCATTCTAACACTTACCTTATGTCCCTATAACCAAATCGATACTTATAACCTTTCTTTCTAGATTTTTGACCTGTTTACTTTTACCATGTAGTTTCAAACATTGATAACCACACACAACCTGTTACAACAATACTTACCTTGGTAATTACCATTTTTCATTCATTCTGTCATGATTCCCCATCGTGTGTGCTTGTTGGTGTTCGTCAAGGTATGAAATCTGAACACCCTATGGTTGTGTATTTATCTAACGTGAATGTCATGGACTTCTGGTGGGAATATTTTATCATTAAATTTGTAAAACACTTCCACTCAATTAATGAGAGGTATTAATTAATAAAATAAACGCTTTTTATTTTTGGTACATTGTTCCCAACACATTTATCACCAAAAATGCCAGTTTCATCGTTCCTTCCTTCCATCTACAGATATTTTTCATACGAATCTTGTACCACTAGATGAATAGTAAGTTATGGTCTCCACCTGATTCATCGGATGAGTTCGACTTGAACGAGGGTGTATCATGTAGCATCCAATTTCTCACGGATATTGTCACCCAAACTGAAGTAGAAGACGAGCAACACAAAAAATATATGCCACGTGATAGTGAAAAAGCTCTAGAATATCTAATGGAAGATTATTCGTTGATAACCAAAATACGATGATGTTACATTTCATTCAAGGTATGAGAAGAAATTATTTTTAAAAATTGTTGATATAGAAGACAAATTTGAATGTTTTCAAGATGGCTTAGACATGAGGATGAAAAAGAATTTGATGATATTACAAAAATGCACATCGGTGGGGCAGTTTAACAGCTCGTAATTGGTAATCCTCCTGATGAATACAGTTAGTATATATGTGTATATATATATGTATCGTTGATAGGCATGACCAATATATAAGGGGTGATCACCAATACCCGTGGATCATGCTCGAAGCGATAACTTCAAATGATTTTTGGTTTGGCATGCATTCTGTGGTCCGCCCAAGTCAAACAACTAAACTAATATTCCCCAACAATCTCCAATATTTACTAATGAGTAGCTTGGAATTGTGCTTAAGTGTCCATTTCATGTAAATGGGCAATAATACAAACATGAATACTATCTTACCAATGGGATCCACTCTACTTGGTCTATGTTTGTGAAATCCTTTCCATACCCAATCATGCCAAAGGAAAAGAAGTTCAACAGTTGGCAAGAAAGAATGTCTAGCAAGCTTTCAGTGTTTTAAAAGCTAGATGGGGTATTTTTTAGGTGACTCACCCAGGCTTATAAGCCGGAGAAGTTAGGAACATGACGTATGTTGCATTTTATTACACAATATGATTTTAAAAGATGACGGAAATGTGATATCACTAGCTTACATATGGGATCCTTCAATCGATCCGCTTATTGATGAGAATGTGTTTTCGGAGTTGCAAGATACAAGTTTACATTTTAGTCTTCAATATGATATTGTGGAATACATTGCAACTCTAAACATCTTGATTTTGGACAAAAAGTAGTTTAAAATATTTGTGTATCTTTTATATTTAATTGATTAATGCTTTGTTATATTTATTTTGTTATGGAAATGATTAATATTTTTGTTTTTAGATATATAATTTATTTCTAATTAAAAAATGGAAAAAAGTTCAACATACTTACAACATTCACATCTCATTCTTCATTCATATCTCTGTAATTTAACTATAAACATGTTTTTCTTTAAATATTGTTTATTTCTTAAAAACCTTTCACATGTCATTCTCCATCTTACTCACAAACACTTATTTTTTATAATCTTTTCTCTTTCGTATACACTAACAACCAGTTTAGAGAATTATAAATAGTAAGCCATCAAATATGGATAGTTAACGTTACCCTCTACTATATAATGTAGAGATGTAGTGAAAATAGTGAAACAAGTAGAGATATTTTAGCCCTTTTGTCTTTAACTTATAGATGGAAAGCAAAATAGAGAAGGGGATGAGGGCGCTCTTAGAGCATTCACATTCAACCATCCATATTTATGTGAGTGTATTCTTTATATTTTATGGAGTGATTGTGAGTGGATAAGAGAGATAAAATATTATTGTTTGTTAGTTAATTTTGAGGAACATTGTTCACCCTCCATAATGTTTAATATTTTTTAAAATTGGTTGTAAGTGGAGGGAAAAAAAAAGTATAAAAATATTATTTAATTAAAAATAAAAAATATAATAATTTTTAGTGTAATTATAAGAATAAAGTAAAGAATTAATTATAAATGCTCTTACCTTTATGTCCTTAATGATTTTTTAGTGTTGGTGAAAAAAATGAGGTGGATGTTCCTCATCCCAACCTCTACATACACTATATCAAAATTATAAATAATAAATCAAAGAAATATTTAAAAATATCAATTGATCTCATTCTTTATAGCAATTTAAAAAAAAAGGAAGCCTCTTTATATAGAGGCTTAAAAAGTATACTCTATATAATTTATTGTGAGTGTATAAAAAATAAATAAAATAAATGTTTATGAGTAAAATATAGAATGAGATGTGAGAGGCCTTTAAAAAGTATACAAATTTTAGAGAAAATAATATCTTTTAGTTAAGTTATATGATAAAAAAGGAAATTGGAACTTGAATGTTGTTAATGATCTTTACAATTTTTGGTGTCTTGATTATTTTTAGCGCTTAATCATTCGGAATTAAATACCATCTACCTTTAATATATTATAATAACAAAAGAGTATTAGATTTTAATAATCCTAATTATTCGTGTTCGTTGCCAACAGTCTCAATTTAAAAAATAACAACTGGCAATTCCAACTATTAACATATTGGCCTCAAGTGGACCTAATGTCGGTTGCCGGAAAAACGTTTTTGGTCAGACTACTCCCTTGTGGTCGAAAAACAACATTTCGTCCCAAACCTCTTTGTAACCTTAGATTAGATCTTTAGAAACATTTTTTAGTAAAATCCCCAATTAATGAGGTCGTTGGAAAACTCCTTTGGGGACCTAAACATCTTTATAACCTTAGATCGGACCTTTAGAAATCTTTTTCCTGTAAAGCCCCGATTATCGAGGTCGCCGGAAAACTCCCTTTTTGGCCGAATAACTCAACATTTTTGTCCTCAAACTTCTTTATAACCTTAGATCGAACCTTTAGAAACCTTTTTCCGACCAAAAACGTTTTTCCGGTGACTAACAGTGTTAGGTTCCACTAGTCAGGGTCCATTGGAGGCCAATATGTTAATAGTTGAGACTGCCAGTTGTTATTTTTGAAGTTGGAATTGTTAACGGCCTACGACGAGTAGTTAGGATTATTAAATTCCATCTCCAATAATACTAACAATCCTTGTCAACTTCAGGGTCCATTGGATACCAATATGTTAATAGTTAAGTCTGTTAGTTGTTATTTTGAAGTTGGAATTATTAACGGCCAACAGCGAATAGTTAGGCTTATTTAATTTCAGACATTTACACAAAATCATCTAATATTTTCATTAAATATATAAAGATATACTGTATGATGGCCAGGTTCAGCATATAATAAATTCTAAGTAAAGAACCATAAGAATCGTAGTAAACACAGGTGTATATTTCAAATTCTACTTTTAATAAAGGATTCCAATGATTGTCATATGACGTTCTTTATTTAATTTATTAATAAAAAATCGTACTTCTAAGATGGAATTCCAATAAATTTCACATGACGTTCTTTATTTAATTTAGTAATAATAATACTAAATCATGATTATTCTATTTCCATCCTTATTTCTCTTTCTTATATTAAATAATAATACTAAATCATACTGATTATTCTGTTTTTTCACTATAATAAAATAATAATATTAAATCATAATATCCGACTTATCGCTTGTATATTTAATACTTTTTAGCTAAAACGTTTTTTATTTTTTTCTGCTTATCATCCAACATCGTGTATTACACAAGTTTCTAACCTAATAATGAATAAAAAACAAAGTAAAATGTTATAATCATGTAATATACAAGTCTGTAACCTAATAATAAATAAAAAACAAAGTAAACTGCTATAATAAGTAAATAGTAAAACAAGGTTCATTTTTTTGAAAACACATCTTGATGACTAAATATGTTAAAGGATTACGTTATAACTCTAATACACGTGTTTATTCAATTCATACAATACACTAGTTTTCAAAAGATTTAACTATTTTATTACTTAGCATATAAAATTATATTTAGAGTTAACTGTCATTTTCGTCCTTGTGTTTTGTCCACTTTTGCCATTTCAGTCAATTTTAAAAAATACACTATTTCCTCCCTGTCATATTGGAAACGTGACACTTCAGTCCAAAAATTAAAATTCAGTTAAGTCAAACAGGTTTAATGAATGGTCTTATTGTAATTCATATATCTTTTATTTTCACCTTATTTTATGTCTGACAAATGAAAAGACGATAACACCCTTCATTAAACATGTCTGACTTAACTGGGTTTTAATTTTTGAAATGAAGTGGTACGTTTTCAGTATGTCAAGGAGGAAACTGATGCATTTTTTAAAATTAAACTGTAATGGCAAAACTAAACAAACCACGAAGATAAAAATGAAAGTTAACTTTTATATCTGTTTAACTCGTATAATACACTGGTTCTAACATAATTATTTTGTAAAAGAAAGAAGTAGAGAAAAAAGGTGACATAGATTAGATTTAATTAAACTATTGTTTAATATTATTATGTAATAGAAAAGAGAAGTTGTAAAATAAAGATGATGATTAATTAGATTAATTAAATTAATTTAAGTAAGAAGTAAGAAAATAAGGGTGAAAATCTACGAGGATGGATGATACGTGTAAACATTTATTTAGTATTTATTAGTAGGAAAGAAAAATCAATCTACATCTTATAAAATTTTATAATTTTCATATATTTGGTGCATTTTAAACTGTTCAACTGTAGATCACAGCCCCACACATGTCTCGTTACATGCGGCAAGACCGTTTCCTTGGCCCCACTTTCTTTCAAGTGGGGATTCCTGTAAACTTTTTCAGCTTTTTAATTTTGTTACCAATAATTTTCAAAAAATATTTTTCTACTTCTACACCCCTCCTCCTTCACTCTTTTTTTCTTCTCTTGTATGCATATTTTTACTATGTTAGAATCCATGTCTTACACAACGTGAATGAAATTATTTTATATTAAATAATAAAAAAATTATATCTTAAAAAACCTCGTGTAATGCATTATTGATTAAATCTGTGTATTAGACATATAGTCGTTAAAATATGTTTTAAAAAATAAATTTTGATGTACAATTTATTTATTAAAATATGAGGGGATTAAGATGTCTTGGAATCCTATTTTAATCACACGATTAATAATAAATTTTAAATAAAATGTGATAGGATTAAGACTTATTGAATTGTTTTTTTTAGTTACATACATACTCGAAATTTTTATGTTTGATTATTTGTGTAATGATAGAACATTGGTAAATATTTTTATGACAAAGATTGATTAGTACCATATTTTACTAATATTTTATTTGTTTAATAAATATTCAACATGAATAATATCTACTAATTCCTCGAGTTAAAAACATTTTCTTAATATCTATTAATATCTCAAGTTAAAAACCGCAATTCTTAGTTTAAATTACTAATAACATATAAACCACTTATACATATTGTTTCATATACTTCGGTTGGAATGTTGTTCAAAAAAAACAAAGATGAATAAACTTTTAAGTAATATAATATATAAAGTTTGGGTTGTGACTCTCTCTTGTATATGGGTTCATCTCTATTTATATTTATGGGTTCATTCTAGATTTGTTATATATAATTTTTTTTAACTTATGGGCCTATAAGGTTTTTGGCTCTGAATCGGCGCCCACCCGACCCTAAGGGAGGTGGGGGCGCATAACCCACAATCCCTCCGAGTTGATGCTAGCAGGGGTAAGCACGTACATCGTTGCAGCCACAGTGATTTGGGCTCCCGGGTATCAATTGCGAGTACATTAACCCGCATGTGGTGAGTGTGAGTTGAGCTAGGTAGGTGTTTCCTTCTTTGTGGATCGAAAAGATTAAATTAAGTTGAATGAGATGACAAAATCATACTATCCTATTGGCTGATGAAATGAATTGGCATAGGTTGCTATATGAGTGCCTCTCCACCCTTAGTATTATCTATAAGCGTATCCTATCAGCTTTTAATGTTTTTTATTAAAATTATCCATATAATAAACATCTAATAGATTTCACTAAGTATTCATTTGTTATTGTTAATTAATTATTAAAATATGAAATGTAAGGTATAATCTCGTAAACTAGGGCGATAATTTCAGATATGAGTGAAAATACAAGAACCCTAGACAAAAAAGAGTTTTGGGTTACTTACTCTAACTCGTTAAATAAGCAGGTCATGTTTAGATTCTCTTGTCTAACTCATTCGGTAGATGAATGATGTTCACATTGTACTAGAACTAAACATGCCAATACGTATAATTAAGAATGAAAATAGATATAAACTGTAAGTTAAACGTGTCAACTCATTTATAGCTTGTTTAGTATGTTTACAATATGATTGTGATGTATTTATAAAATCCCGGTTGATAGACTGGGTTTATGGAATAGAAAACCAGTAAGACTGGAACTAAATCACTCTCTGGACATCATGGTCCTCAGATTGCGAGACAACATTGAAGATGCGCTACTTATAGATATCATTTCCAACACCATACCAACATGCATATATGTTCCCAAAGAGTGATCCAGATATGAGTTCACAAAGCTTCTTTCTGAAAATGGATAACCAACTATGAACAGATCCACCAAGCACCGATACAAACAACGACAATACCTGATTTTTTCTGCCACCAAGACGGATTTATTGAGGTTCGATTTTCAAGACAAGATCAAAGAGAAATGTTTTCTACGAGCAACATGATCCAGCCGGTAGAAGATCCAACCCACCTTTCCATTCAACATATGTGATTGTCAAGCATATCTAAATGATGCATATCAGGTTGAGTACGATGAAGACATCCAAAAAAAGAAGAAAAAGGGATCCCCAAATGCCCTAAAGAAAAAGAAATGAAGCCAGAGATCCAAACATTGGTCTTCTTGGTGAACCATCATGAAACTTTGACTATTATGTCTAGTATGGTGACTCACCATCAATAACAAAACTAGCACAATGTAAACCCCTACCACCACAATACCCACCTACCAAGTTGGATGGTTGCTTTACCATAACCTAGCACCCACTTCCCAGAATATCAAACTGAATTCCCATTCTTAACCACCTTTGAATATACCCAACAGAAAACCAAATATAGCTAGATGATCCAAAACCCAACCACCATTGGCCCTAATGGTACTACTAGTTTAGCAACAGTTGTTGAAGCAACACTAACTTGCAATGTGAGAATGTTGTTGTGTAACACCCCCAAAATATTAATGCGAATTTTTGTGTTACCATGATATTTTGAGATATAGTGTTTAATTAGGAATACTTAACCTAGTTAATATGTGTTACTAAACTATGAAATAACTAGGTTATGGCTTACTAAATAACAAACCAAGCTATAGGGACTAAGGTGGAACACAAATGAAAGTTTCAAGTATAAAAAGCTGAAAAAATAAAACACACACATAGAGTATTTGGTTTCGTGTTTAGAGAGAGAGATGGGGGAGGGAGGGAAAGAGAGATATCCTCTCAAAATCTCAAACCACAAAATCAGTAAACTGGAAGTGAAATACAAGTAATTTCCTTGCATGTTTGAGGATTTAGATCATCTAGCATCATCTAAACCTAAGGTATGTTGCAATTCCACATTTGATGGATTTTCTATGAAGAGGAACTTGAATGTGGTGATATTTGTTTGGCTATTGTTGATGGTATGATGAAATTGGATGTATGAAACTAGTTTGAAACCATGATATGAATGCTATATGTGTAGAAATTACATATGTGGTTATTCTAAATTGAAAACCCCATGAATGTTGAAGTAGGTTTTTACACGGCTATAATAAATTAGCCTCTTTAGGTTGAATTGTAGATACTAGTCATATGATATGAAATTTGATGATTGAATGTAGTTGAATAACTTAAAATGTGATTACTAGTGAATACATGGTAACTTTCTAGAATTTAGACATCTTGGATGTGAATTAAAAGTAGTGTCCACCAAGTGTTTGATAAAATGCCAACATGAGTTTTGATGTTTGTTAGTCCTTGAAAATCGACGAAAGATTTATGAATAATGGTTAGTGACCTTTGATGAAAAAGGTTATGATTGAATATGTATCTTAATAACCACTTGGTTTGAAATCTATAAGAAAATCAAGTGAGGCTTTGGAAAGCCAAGTCGGAAAAGACGCTCGTCTAAAAGAAAAGCTATAAGGTACGTAGCTACATTGTTCCTTTTACTAATTTGATTTATTGATAATGATGCTAATATAAAATATTATTAAGAAGATGAATCAAAGACCCCTTTTTGGGTCAAGTGGAAACGAGTTTAAGTAAACTGTATCAAATGGCATGTAAAACCGAAGTATAAATGACTTGTTGGGTCATTGAAGCAGAGATGTTGCCTAATGGAATAAAACCATGGTCATGGACCATGTGAAAATTGATTAAAGGATGGTTTCCACTCATGGTTGAAAAGGCAAACCAAACAGGTTGTTTGTAGTCTATAGGTCCACAAACAAAGTAACGGACATGTAAAACCAAGATAAAAGCGACCCGCAGGGTCGTAGAAGCCAAGGTATTATCCCATGACACCAACCATAATTTCGATTGTGGTTGGGAGGTAATGAGGAAACCGGGATAAAGAATGTAGAAGGCTTAGGCTAAGATTCTTAAAGGCTCGTAATGGGTCGGTTCGGGTAAAATGCCAAACCAGAAGGTGGTATTAGAATGCTAAGGTTTGCCCAAGAACCAGCCACAGTTGCGGTTGAGGTTGGGAGAAAATGAGGAAAACCTTGACAAGAATATAGGAGGCATGAACTACAATGCCTAACGCCTCCTAACGAGACGGTTTGGGTAAAAACACCAAACTGAATGAAGGTAGTGAAAATTTAAACAATTTGGGTTCGGGTAGTGGATTTCGGGTTTAAAGATGGAAGGGAATAGTCCTAAGCAAAATAATATGGGTTTGGACCAACTTAGGTAGAAACTTTGTGAAAAGTTGAAAAAAATTGGCAAAGTGTGCGAAAGTTGGAAAACACTGGTAACATTCTGGAAAAGTACCTCCCCTACGACATGCGAGGAGAAACAAGGCTCCCCCACGTGGCGTGGGGGAACCCTAAATAAAAGAAATTGTTTTCTTTGTTGTTTTGAAATGCGTCTGGTCATTTAACTTCAACCACGCAATGATTCAAGAATTACAAGATGATTACGCAAACTTGCACACGAATTTATTACTCAAGGGCAAAATCGTCAAGTACAAGAACTCTCTCTAGAAATCTCAATACATCAGTCTCACACTTTTAGTCCCAACAATCTTCCTCTAGACTGATGTTATCAAACTGTCTTCATAGTGAGAATGCAGCAACGTCTTCATCAAAGTCTATGGTTATTGATATGCTGGGTGTTGTTATAGTTATTGACTTCTGATCTCTGAGCACCGGGTCTTTTCTTTTACTCTTGAAGTTAGCTTCATATTAGGATCACGATCAGCATTTGCTTGAACATCTTGCTGAAAAGAATGCGAGAGGAGAATTCTCATCAACTCTTTTCTTTTTCAATTTTTCTCTTTCAAGCATGTTTTCAGGTACTTCTTCATATGTTCTACCACTGTCAGATGATGATTCATATTCTACTGACTCAGGTACACTTTGTAATATGGTGTTTCATGGTTGTCAGCAACTAAAAGCATCTCATTCGTCATCAACCCCTGTTTCTTGATTTGAATCAACTTCTGCAATTTCTCCGAAATTTTGTAAGTAAACAATTTTATTCAATAGAGGAACCAGTAATCACATAAACGCCGAATACATCCAAGTACTTATTCTCAAATTTTCACAATTTGAATTTCTTTAAACTTTTATGATCAGTCAAATCTTCAAGATTAGTTGTTATTTTAATCTTTTAGAAACAAATAAAACATTCTAGTTTTGGTTTTTTGGAAAAACAGGACACTATTTTTTTGTGTTTTTAAAAGTTTTCTTGTTTATGATATATATCGAGGTTACAAAATTAACATTAAAGACGAGGAATACCCGATCGAATTGATACCCATGGCGCGATGAGAGAATTTCACGTGATGGTAGGGATGGATTGGTTGTCCACTTCAAGGTGATACATCGGTATAGACGATAACTTTAGATAGAACGAAGTAAGAACGGAACTTATCAAGAGCGAAGACGACCACTAGGAGCTCTTACTCAGTCGTGGTATAATGTTCCTAGGCATCTTATAGGGTTTCACACGCGTAATGCTTCTCCCTACGCTGACCCAACATAGCCCCAACCTCAAAGTCGCTCGCGTCACACATAAGCTCAAAAGAAAGGCTCCAATCGGGAGCTAAGAAAATCGAAAACTCACTAACTTCTCATTTAGAAACTCGAATGCCTTCATAGTCTCCTGAGAAAACTCGAACGGGACTGTCACACCCCGACCCACAGCGGAATAAAAGTCGGGGCATGATTGGGCTATCACCAAAGCTCATGATATTTACTAAGAAGTTTCATATTTATTAAATTCAAATTAAAATTCAAGTATCCATCAAAATTCCATACAAACACAAATAAAAATCTAAATGTTTGTTCCAACGAAATAACTTGTTTATTCTTCTAGGCCATCCTAAGTGTTTCTTTCCTCAACTTGATCACCTGTATCATGCGTAAAACAGAGGAAATTTGGGTCAACAAAAGTTGGCGAGTGAACCTTGATAAAACATTTAAATAATTGATTTTTATGTTTATTTAAACAAAATTGTGCATAAATCACACGTGAGCAAATGTATATATGTAACCAAACCACATTGAATGAATATATGACATGAATGATGATGTATCTGAGATCAAGGCTCAATCAAACGGAGCCAATCTAATGAGGCACCTGATGCTCAACCCGTATCCCAGGAGGAACTAAAAGGCCTAATGAAATGAGTGCACTGAAATGATAAAATGTATCCACATATAAACCACACTACAATCAATACACATTTGATCACGAAATGATATAGGCACAAGTGTTAAATAAAATAAAGAAATGATACGACACATGATACACCCCAAAACGTGATTAAAATAGAGAATTTGTAGAGGTTCACTCACATTGGGTGCGTATTCTTGAGTGGGAAAGAGAGCGCACGAGTCGCGGGTTGCACCGACGAAAAAGTACTAACCTAAAATAATAACGTGATAATTCGATAAATAAATAATTTAATATTTAGGTTAAAAACCTTTGTTTAGATCTTTAGGTTATTTTTGTTGAATTTAAACTAAACTCTTTAAAGTATAAGGTATGTATATTAATGGAAAAAAATAAAAGTATTTTAATTGAGGGATTACAATAAAGAGAAAATAAATAAAGTGAAATAAAATAATAAATAAATAAAATATATAAAAAAAAAGTTGTCAGATCTGACGCTCAGATCTGACCGGTTTTTAGAGGAATTGGATTGCGTGTGACCAGAGTCGAACTCGAGACCTCGCGGTTGCGTGCACGCAGCTCTTCCAACTGAATTACGTGTCTAACTCGTAAGAATCCGGATTTTAATTAATCTTATACACAAATTAAGTTCATTCAATTCTGCTTGAATTTTAAAAAGAGAATAAAAGATTCGAACCCGGGTGCGCACCAAGGGTTCGAACCCGGGACCTCCTCTGTAACTTGCACCCAGCCCAACCAACTGGGCTGGGTGTTTAACCCGTTAATACTTGGAATTTAAATATATTTATATACTGTTTAATGCATTTCTGATTTAAGTAATTAAAAAGGTTTTGAAATCAACTAAACCGCTAAACAGAGGGTCTCGAACCCGCGTCCCGAAGTGGGATTGCACCCGGCCCGACCAACTGGGTTGGGTGCTTAACCCGATTCAACCCGTTTTAAAATGTATAAATATTCAAGCTATTGCTTCATCTTCTTCGTTTAGACTGAACCAGAACACATGTTTCTTTTAAACTTTTAATAACAATTAATCTTGATTGTTATACTAATATGATGCAAGAACTCTATACAAATTGAAATTTGAAAGGAAAAGATTACCGATCGGTAGAGGGTGTTTTCCGGCGAAAGAAAGTTTCTGGCGATACAACGATCTTAGAGGAGTGTAGGTTCTCGAGGGTGTGAGCGAGTTTAGTCGTGACTGAGGTGCAGTATTTATAGGCATACATGGGAGAGGATTTTGTTTTCGGTTTTTGGAAACGATTTAAGTGATTGGCGATTTCCAGAAAGATGACAGCCAACTAAATTGGGTTTTGCCAAAAATAACCCAGCGCCAGTTGTCGGAGAATTCAAAAAAGAAAGAAAAGGTGCATGAAGGGTGGACGATGATTCTGGTTAGTTGCAGGTTTCATCGCAATATCAAAATAAGAGTTTTAAGATTCTAACATTTGCACAACCAGTGTGTGCAGCGTAGTGGTGTTTGTGGTGTGTGTGTATCCGGGGGAACCCGGGTTCGATTCCCGGTTCACCCATTTTTTTAAAACTGAATTTTCTTTAATTTTTTTTCCTAATCCTTTTTAATTACTATAAATATGTATTATTCAGGTGATTTATTTTATTTATTTAATTGATTATGTGATGCAAATAATTTAATGAGTAAATTGCACAAAACATCCTTTATGTTTTCTCAAACTTGCAGGTTCCAGCCTTAATGTTTAAAAGTTGCTAAAAACAGCCTTTAAGTTTATTTTTGTTGCGGGTTCAATCCTTTACAGCTAACCACGTTATTTTCTTCAGTTAAGTTCCCTCACATGCATAACATGTGAGGGTATATTCGTCATTTTGGTTGATCATATGAGGGAACTTAACTGAAGAAAATAACGTGGTTAGCTGTAAAGGATTGAACCCGCAACAAAAATAAACTTAAAGGTTGTTTTTAGCAACTTTTAAACATTAAGGCTGGAAACTGCAAGTTTGAGGAAACATAAAGGATGTTTTGTGCAATTTACTCTAATTTTAAACCTTTATTATATATATAATAGTTTAATATCTAAAACACTAAATAAAACTATCGAACGGCATAAAAAATACGCTTTAATTGATAAATTGGGCGGGTTTTCGAAACCCAATTTACACAATTGTTACAGTATCCCCTACTTTTAGAAATTTCGTCCCTAAATTTAAGTAGTAGTTGTAACCGGAAAGAGATGCGGGTACTTTTCGCGCATTGAGTCTTCACGTTCCCAAGTAAACTCGGGTCCCCGGTTTGACTCCCAACGCACCCTGACGATTGGAATACAACTTCGCCTTAAACGCTTCTCACCGAAATCCATGATTTCCACTGGTCTTTCAACGAAGTGCATTGATTCATCGACTTGAATGTCTTCTAGAGGGATATGGAGATTTTCGTCGGCGAGGCACTTTTTCGAGTTTGATACGTGGAACGTGGGATGTATTCTGTTGAGTTTTTCTGGTAGGTCAAGCTTGTAGGCTACAGGTCCTACTCTTTCGAGTATCTTGAAAGGTCCTACGTAGCGCGGTGCTAGCTTGCCCTTTTGGCCAAAACGAACCACTCCCTTCCACGGTGATACTTTCAAAAGTACTTGATCACCAACACAAAACTCCAAGGGCTTTCGTCGTTTGTCAGCATAACTCTTTTGACGACTTTGAGCCGCTAGAAGATTGTTTCAAATTTGAAGGATTTTGTCGGTTGTTTCTTGAATCAATTCAGGTCCGGTGATTTGCGCTTTACCAATTTCGTGCCAACATACTGGAGATCGGCATTTACGACCATATAAGGCTTTGAAAGGAGCCATGCCGATACTTGAATGATAGCTATTGTTGTACGAGAACTCGACTAACGGTAGATGAGCATCCCAATTTCCTTTGAAGTCTATGACACACGCCCCAAGCATGTCTTCAAGGGTTTGGATGGTGCGCTCAGATTGACCATCAGTTTGAGGATGGAAGGCGGTGCTGAGGTCTAAACGTGTACCCAAAGCAGTTTGTAGGCTCGCCATGTGCGTGAGTGAAACGACCATCACGGTCTGAAATGATGCTTAATGGTACACCATGACGGCTTACGATCTCGCTGATGTAGATACGAGCTAGCTTCTCGTTCTTGAAGTCCACGCGAATCAGAATGAAATGAGCTGATTTTGCAAGACATCAATGATTTCCCATATGGTGTCATACCCACTGGAGGTGCGAGGTAACCGGTAATGAAGTCCATGGTTATGTTTTCCCACTTCCATACAGGTATTTCGGGTTGGACTAGAAGTCCTGAAGGTCTTTGATGTTCAGCTTTCACTTTGGAACATGTAAGGCACTTGGAAACAAAAACAGCGGTATCCTTTTTCATGCCAGGCCACCAGTAGGTGTATCGTAGGTCTTGATACATCTTATCGGCTCCTGGGTGTACAGAGTATCGTGTTTTGTGTGCCTCATTCATGAGGAAATCACGAAGGTTGTCGCAATCGGGAATCCATATGCGGTTTAAATAATATAGAATACCGTCGATTTGGTAAATTTTGAGTTCAGCTCCACATGACAGCTCATCGCGTACGTCATTTTCCGTTACAGAGATATGTTGAGCTGTCCGGATTCGATCCTTGATATCGGTTATGATTTGCGAACATAGAAGACGAATAGAGTTCGCATATCCCTTTCGACTGAGCGCATCGGCCACCACGTTTGCCTTGCCAGGATGATACCGAATCTCGCAGTCGTAATCGTTGAGCAGTTCGACCCATCTTCGTTGCCTCATATTCAACTCTTTTTGATTGAAGATATGCTGGAGACTCTTGTGGTCAGTGTATATTTCACACTTGGTACCGTAAAGATAATGTCTCCATATCTTGAGAGCGAACACAACGGCTCCAAGTTCCAGGTCATGGGTGTTGTAATTTTTCTCATGGATTTGAGTTGCCTAGAGGCATAGGCTATCACCTTTACTCTTTGCATCAATACACAGTCTAGACCTTGCCCTGATGCGTGGCAATAACACAAAGTCATCGCAACCTCAGGAGTGTAAGGATAGGTGCGTCACAAAGCTTTGCTTTAAGTTTGGAAGGCCTCTCTTGCTTAGGTCCCCAAATGAAGGGTTTTCCCTTATGAGTCAAGGCCGTGAGCGGAACGGCGATACGGGAAAAATTGGCAATGAAGCGTCGGTAGTAACCAGCCAAGCCAAGAAATGACCTGTCACACCCCGACCCGCAGCGGAATAAGAGTCGGGCATAATTGGGTTATCACCAAAGCTCATGATGTTTACTAAAATGTTTCATATTTATTAAATTCAAATTACAATCTTAAATGTTCAAATCAAATTCATACAAATACAAGGAAATGAAACTAAGTAAAACAATCCAAAGCTTAAACTGATTTATTCTTCTAGGCCCTCTTATGTGTTTTTACCTCAACTGGATCACCGGTATCATGTGTAAAATGGAGGAATTTTGGGTCAACAAAAGTTGGCGAGTGAACCTTGTTTAAAAACATTGTTATTGATTTCTTGTTGTATTTAATATTGAAAAGTTGTGCAATATTCATATGTGAACAAACATATATAAACAAACAATCACAAACCACCTTGAATGAGTATATGACAGGAATGATAATGTATTGTGAGATCAAGGCTCAATCAAACGGAGCCGATCTATGAAATGTATGATGATGTATGTGAGATCAAGGCTCATAAACGGAGCCGATCGAATGAGGCACCTGTACTCAACCCGTCTCCCACGGGGAGCTGATGGGCCTATGAAATGCATGTACTGAAAATGATAACTTTAATCTAAACATAATCCACACAACAATTGATACATTTTGAATACACATTTGATCACGGATATGATGGATGCACAAGTGTTTAAAATATAATAAATAATTAAGCGACACATGATACACCCCAAAAATGTGATTAAAACGGGGAATTGGTAGAGATTCACTCACATTGGGTGCGTTCTTTTGATGATGTTGGATGCGCACGAGTTTTTGGGATTGGATTGACGAGGAAAACTAACCTAAAAATGATAACGAAATAGTTCGGTAAATAAATGGATTTTTAGATTTATTTTTGTGAGTTTAAGGAGTTTTTCTAACTTTAAAAAATATTATTTTTAAGTATTTTTAATTGATTTTAAATTAAATAAATAAATAAAATTTTTTGACTTTTTGACCCGTTGATACCGGTCAGACTGTGAGTAATGTGTGCGGTGAGTGAGGCTCGAACCCGAGACCTCTCGTACTCGTGCACGCAGCTCTACCAACTGAGCTACGTGTCTAACCCGAAATATTCTCTATTTTAATTATATATATATACTAATTAATTGTTATTTTAGTTGAGTTAATATTAAAATGGTTTAAAATGGCCGAACCGCTTGCAGGGACCCGGAGTCGAACTCGGGTCCTTCAGTTCGTATGCGCACAGCCCAACAGTTGGGCTGTGTGTCTAATCTGTTTAAATTACGGTTTATATTATTCTTAAAAGCATGCTGTGACTCGTTCTGATTCAGTTTTAAAAAGGTTGGTTTTAATTCTGAAAGTCGGAACGTTGTAAGATTCGAACTCGTGACGTGCGTTGTATGTTTGCCACAGTCCACCGCTGGACTGTGTGTCTAACCCGGTTAAACATTCAGTTTTAATTAAACTTATACACTTATCGCCTTCGTCTTCTTCATTTATAAAGACACAGAACCAGATGCCCGACTGTTTTTGTTTAATTCGATTATCGAAACTTATAATTGGTTGGAAAGTATTAGATAATGAGATTAAAGAACAGAATTGTACCAAACAGGATGTTTTTCTCAGAACCCCGGCAAGGGTCGTCGGCTCTGATTTGTGAATTCCGTCTGAGCGGATCAATTAACAGTTTTGATCAATGAGTTGTGAAATTAAGTGACTAAACAAGAGATATCAGGGGGTTTAGATGATTGTACCGATTGACAGTGTGATTTCGGAATTTCCAGAGATTTTCCGGCAAGTGCAGAATTTCCGGCAACATCGTCTGGAACCGATTCTGGTTGAAGGATTGAAGTTAGTATATGTCTAACAATGGATTGAAAACAAAAGAGTCGAGAAATTTACCGATTTGGTGTAAGTCTCGGTTTTCCGGTGAAAGTACGGCGACTGCAGAATGTCTCCGGCGAGTGCTAAGACTTCGAGAAATGGTGCGATTTTGAGCGAAAGGATTATCAGAGACCTTGGGTGAGTATTTATAAGGAAGAATCGGAATGAATTGGGTCCGAATTTGGTCTTGATTCGTGGTCAAGTTTTCTCCGGCAGTTACGACTGCAATTGACTGTTAGACGTCGGTTATAACCGATGTCGACGTCGGTTATAACGTTATAGTCAAAAGGAATAATGGCTGAACTCGCGGATTGCCGGATTTTCCGGTGATTGCGAGTTCTGCCGCGCTGGAAGTCCGGTTTGAACTCGAATTTCATCTTAAGTATTATTTGTTTCTATATGATAACAAAGATGTCAAGTGGTAGAGTGGTATGCTGGGTGTTTGTTGAACCGGCTGTCCCGGGTTCGAAACCCGGCAGCTTCCTTTATTTTTTTCTTTAGCCGTTTTTGTTGTTTATTAATTATCGTTTATAAATTATAATATATTTATTAATTATGTATTGTTTAAAATTAAAATGAGCATTAAATAAGCAACGAAAATTGTAACTGACTATTCGATTAATAAACGAAGCGGGTTTTGAAACCCGTTTTTCGACGGATGTTACAGTATCCCCTACTTTTAGAAATTTTGTCCCGAAATTTAAGTAGTAGTGGTAACAGGAAAAAGATGCGGGTATTTTTCGCGCATTGAGTCTTCACGTTCCCAAGTAAACTCAGGTCCTCGTTTCGACTCCCAGCGTACCCTAACAATTGGAATACGACTCCGTCTTAAACGTTTTTCTCCGAAGTCCATGATCTCTACTGGTCTTTCAATGAAGTGCATAGATTCATTGATCTGAATATCTTCTAGGGGAATATGGAGATTTTCATCGGCGAGGCACTTCTTTAAGTTTGATACGTGAAATGTGGGGTGAATTCTGTTGAGTTCTACTGGTAGGTCAAGCTTGTACGCTACAGGTCCTACTCTTTCGAGTATCTTGAAAGGTCCTACGTAGCGTGGTGCTAGTTTGCCCTTCTGGCCAAAACGAACTACTCCCTTCCACGGTGATACTTTTAGAAGTACTTGATCACCAATGTTAAATTCCAAGGGCTTTCGTCGTTTGTCTGCATAACTCTTTTGATGACTTTGTGCCGCTAGAAGATTGTTTCGAATTTGATGGATCTTGTCTGTTGTTTCTTGAATTAATTCTGGACCGGTGATTTGAGCTTCCCCAATTTCGTGCCAACATACTGGTGATCAGCACTTACGACCATATAAAGCTTCGAAAGGAGCCATGCCTATACTCGAATGATAGCTATTGTTGTATGAAAATTCAACTAATGGTAGATGAGCGTCCCAATTCCCTTTGAAGTCTATGACACATGCTCGAAGCATGTCTTCAAGAGTTTGGATGGTGCGTTCAGATTGTCCATCAGTTTGAGGATGAAAAGCGGTACTGAGGTCTAATCGTGTACCCAAAGCGGCTTGTACGGCTCGCCATGTTCGTGAAGTGAAACGACCATCACGATCTGAAATGATGCTTAAAGGTACACCATGACGGCTTACGATCTCGCTGATGTAGATACGAGCTAACTTCTCGTTCTTGAAGTCCTCGTGAATCGGAATGAAGTGAGCTGATTTTGTAAGACGATCAATGATTACCCATATAGTGTCATACCCACTGGAGGTGCGAGGTAACCCGGTAATGAAGTCCATGGTTATGTTTTCCCACTTCCATACAGGTATTTCAGGTTGGGTTAGAAGTCCCGAAGGTCTTTGATGTTCAGCTTTTACTTTGGAACAGGTAAGGCACTTGGAAACAAAAACAGCAATATCCTTTTTCATGCCAGGCCACCAGTAGGTGTATCGAAGGTCTTGATACATCTTGTCGGCTCCTGGGTGTACAGAGTACCGTGTTTTGTGCGCCTCATTCATAAGGAAATCTCGAAGGTTATTGCGATTGGGAATCCATATGCGATTTAGATAGTACAGAATACCGTCAGATTTGGTTTCGATTTTAAGTTCCGCTCCACAAGACAGCTCATCGCGTACGTCGTTTTCTGTCACAGAAACATGTTGAGCTTCTCGGATTCGATCTTTGATGTCGGTTATGATTTGCGAACATAGAAGATGAATGGAGTTCGCATAACCTTTTCGACTGAGCGCATCGGCCACCATGTTTGCCTTGCCAGGATGATACCGAATTTCACAGTCGTAGTCGTTAAGAAGTTCGACCCATCTTCGTTGCCTCATATTCAACTCTTTTTGATTGAAGATATGTTGGAGACTCTTGTGGTCAGTGTATATTTCACACTTGGTACCGTAGAGGTAATGTCTCCATATCTTGAGAGCGAATACAACGGCTCCAAGTTCCAGGTCGTGGGTAGTGTAGTTCTTCTCATGAACTTTGAGTTGCCTAGAAGCATAGGCTATCACTTTTCCTCTTTGCATTAATACACAGCCTAACCCTTGCCCTGATGCGTCGCAATATACTACAAAGTCATCGCAACCTTCAGGAAGTGTGAGGATAGGTGCGTCACAAAGCTTTTGCTTAAGGGTTTGGAAGGCTTCTTCTTGTTTAGGTCCCCATATGAAGGGTTTTCCTTTATGAGTCAAAGTCGTGAGTGGTACAGCAATACGGGAGAAATTGGCAATGAAGCGGCGATAGTAACCAGCCAAACCAAGAAATGATCTTACTTCGGTAGGGGTACGTGGCGCTTGCCATTCCTGTACTGCCTTGATTTTTGAGGGATCAACATGAATTCCCTTGTCATTGACGACGTGTCCAAGTAATTGTACTTCCCTTAACCAGAATTCACATTTCGAGAACTTAGTATACAGCTTTTCTGTCCCTAAGAGTGTAAGGATGAGCCTAAGGTGTCGTTCATGATCGGATTTAGACTTTGAGTTGATGAGGATGTCGTCGATAAAGACTACGACAAAGCGGTCGAGGTAGGGTTTGCATACCCTATTCATTAAATCCATGAATACTGCTGGGGCGTTGGTTAAACCAAATGGCATGACCATGAATTCGTAATGACCATAACGAGTTCGGAAGGCGGTCTTTGGGACGTCTTCTTCATGTACTCTGAGTTGATGATAACCAGAACGCAGGTCGATTTTTGAAAAACAGGTGGCGCCTTGAAGTTGGTCTAGAAGGTCATCGATACGAGGTAATGGGTAGCGGTTCTTGACCGTTAACTTGTTGAGTTCTCTGTAGTCGATACACATGCGAAACGTTCCATCCTTCTTCTTCACAAAAAGAACAGGTGCACCCCAAGGTGAGGAGCTAGGACGTATAAATCCTTTGTCAGTCAGCTCTTGCAGTTGACTGGCCAGCTCTTGCATTTCGGATGGGGCTAACCTATAAGGAGATTTTGCGACTGGTGTAGCGCCAGGTATAAGGTCAATGCGAAATTCGACTTCTCTCATGGGAGGAAGTCCTGAGATGTCGTCGGGAAAGACTTGTGGGAATTCTTTCACTACAGGTATATCTTCGAGTTTATTTTCCTTGTTTCCCTTCTTGACGACGTGAGTTAGGAAGGCGACATAGTTCTTGCAGAGATATTTTCGGGCTTGAAGGCAGGACATCAATTGAGTCCTTTCGAAGGGGTTTCTCCAAAGATTCGCAGAGTCTGACCGTTTGCAAGAGGAATGCGAATGAACTTTTCGCGGCATACTACTTCAGCATGATGTTGGCTGAGCCAGTCCATACCGATTATAATATCGGAACTTCCCAATTTCATAGGAATGAGGTCAACTGGAAAATCGTGATCGTTTAGGGTGAGAGTACAATTGCGTATAATAGAGTTTAATGAGACCGGTTTTCCGTCAGCAACTTCCACCGTTATGGATTCCATGAGATTATCACGAGTTTGGTTGAGGATGGGTTCAAATTCTAAGGACACAAAACTCTTATCCGCGCCAGTATCAAATAACATGGATGCATAACTACCATTGATGAGAAACGTACCGTTAACCACGTTATTATCAGCCCTAGCTTGATTGGCGTTGATGTTGAAAGCTCTTCCTCTAGCAGGTGGAGGAACTTGGTTAGCTTGGTTCACCGGATTTGCTTGAGCCTGGGCATGAATGATGTTCACCAAGCGTGGACAAGTGTTTCTGAAGTGGTTTGGGTCTCCACAGTTGTAACAAGCTCGCATGGGTTGCATCATGGGGTAGTTGGGTTGGTAGTAGGATTGGGCTATATGTTGGGCAGGTGGTAGGAGTAAAGGTTGTTGGGCTTGACCCACTATCTGATGGTGGGTTTGGGTTGAGGGCTGATTGCGGTTCGTTCGCTGAAGTGTGCGACAGGTTTGGATGGTGTGACCTGCACGGCCACAGCCGGTGCAATGTTGGCAGGGATGTTCGGGAAGGTGATGGTATTGGCAACGGTTGCATTTTGGGTATGGGCCGGAGTATGGCTTTTTATATGGTGCAGCTGAGGGGGCAACTTGGGTGATGGGTGCAGTAGTGATAGGGGGGTTTGTTTGTGTGACAGCAAAGTTCCTGTTGTTTCGCTTCCTCTTACCAGCAAACTTTGAAGAGGAGGTGGAATGGTTTAAAGTTTGGGCCTCAATGGGGGCTTTCTTTTTCTCATTCTTGAATTTACCGTTTTGGATGCGATTCTCGGTAAGTTCGATAGCTAGTTCCATTGCGACCTCAAGTGTTGCAGGTGAAGTGCTTAGAACCGAGTCTTGAATTTTCGACGGGAGGCCTCGAATGTAGTGTTCAACCAGGCGGTACACTGGGGTGAACAAGTTGGGGATCATTTGGTTTAGCTCGAGAAATCTTTTGTTGTAGGAAGTATGGTCTCCTTCCTTTTGTTTTAACGAATGGAATTCATCTTCCAACTTCTTGATTTCGCTTCTTGGACAGAAGCGTCTTGTCATTATTTCCCTTAACTCTTCCCATGTTAAGGCCATAGCATCTTCGACTCCTCTCTTACCCTTTTCTGTGTTCCACCAGGTAAGGGCTACCCCAAACAGTCTCCCGGTTGCGTAACGTACCTTGCGATCCTCGGGACAATCGCAATTGAGGAAGGTGTTCTCCATTTCCTCAAACCAGTGGAGGAGAGCAGTGACACCTTCGGTCCCTTCATACTTTGGGGGATCGCAAGACTTGAAGTGTTTGTAGGAGCACTTTTTGGAGGGAGGGTTGTCGACGTTCTGGTCTTCTTGATTGGGAGGGTTGGTGGAATTCGCGGTGAGAGCTTGTTGGACTTGAATTACGATGTCAGGAAGCACCGCGGCCATTTGTTTTGCAATTTGGGTGTCCAAGCGTTCGTTTGACCTTCCTGACTTTCTACCTCCACGTAGTTGCCTAGCCGACATCTACAGGAACATACATAGGAAGATTGTGAGTTTAAGAAGTTTTTAGGTGTCATGTGTCGTTAAAAGTAATAAAATAACATAATCATCAATAATGCAACTACATCCATAGGATGTCTTGGGTTTGCTCATGTTTGGGCCTCCAATGTCCCCCATACCATCGCCTGTATAGTCATGTGGGCCCCCATGACTATTGGCTTAGTAGGATTCACATTGGTGTTGGTGGTTTAACACTCGCATCACCCGAATGAAAACCATGAAATATGATTGCGAGATGTATGGTAGGAGGATGTCCAGGTATAGACACAATGACAACTCAAAGTGGGGTTAGTTCACACGACGTTTGGTATAGCATGCTTTGGCCTAATAGGTCCTTCGTACTCTCATCGTTAGTCCCCAGGTAGGCAAACTGGTCCTTTATTTTGGATTTATACGAATGCCAAGCCTAGACAGGACGTTCCGACTACCGGTACTCGTACCCTTCCAGTTACTACATGCCCGTCATGGGAACTCACTTTGATGTGATTTGAAAAATACAAAAATCGTTGCAAAAAAATCATGGAAATTGTGTGGTGTGTGCTCTCATGGATATGATATGTTATGAGAATATGATTCATGATGAGCATTGTATAATAATATGTACTTATGAACATGCTTGCATAACATTGAATGTAACAATAAACATAAAGCATATAAACATCATGAATTTTGTATGTAACACATAAACAATTTAAAAATTCTAATCAACTATAGTATAGGCTCTAAGGGTCTAATAACCTATCCTATATCCCTATAGTCATGGCTCTGATACCAATCTGTCACACCCCGACCCGCAGCGGAATAAGAGTCGGGGCATAATTGGGTTATCACCAAAGCTCATGATGTTTACTAAAATGTTTCATATTTATTAAATTCAAATTACAATCTTAAATGTTCAAATCAAATTCATACAAATACAAGGAAATGAAACTAAGTAAAACAATCCAAAGCTTAAACTGATATATTCTTCTAGGCCCTCTTATTTGTTTCTTGCCTCAACTGGATCACCTGTATCATGTGTAAAATGGGAGGAAATTTTGGGTCAACAAAAGTTGGCGAGTGAACCTTGTTTAAAAACATTGTTATTGATTTCTTGTTGTATTTAATATTGAAAAGTTGTGCAATATTCATATGTGAGCAAACATATATAAACAAACAATCACAAACCACATTGAATGAGTATATGACATGAATGATAATGTATTGTGAGATCAAGGCTCAATCAAACGGAGCCGATCGTA
Organism: Scalesia atractyloides; assembly: GCA_947069175.1. NCBI lineage: Eukaryota > Viridiplantae > Streptophyta > Magnoliopsida > Asterales > Asteraceae > Scalesia > Scalesia atractyloides. The sequence goes on from CAMTDV010000023.1 coordinate 22,720,761, forward strand.
TGAAATGTATGATGATGTATGTGAGATCAAGGCTCAATCAAACGGAGCCGATCGAATGAGGCACCTGTACTCAACCCGTCTCCCACGGGGAGCTGATGGGCCTATGAAATGCATGTACTGAAAATGATAACTTTAATCTAAACATAATCCACACAACAATTGATACATTTTGAATACACATTTGATCACGAATATGATGGATGCACAAGTGTTTAAAATATAATAAATAATTAAGCGACACATGATACACCCCAAAAATGTGATTAAAACGGGGAATTGGTAGAGATTCACTTACATTAGGTGCGTTTCTTTGATGATGTTGGATGTGCACGAGTTTTTGGGATTGCATCGACGAGGAAAACTAATTTAAAAATAATAACGAAATAGTTCGGTAAATAAATGGATTTTTAGATTTATTTTTGTGAGTTTAAGGACTTTTTCTAACTTTAAAAAATTATTTTTAACTATTTTTAATTGATTTTTAAATTAAATAAATAAATAAAAAGAAATAAAATTTTTTGACTTTTTGACCGTTGACCGGTCCGTTGACTGGTCGGACTGTGAGTAATGTGTGCGCTGAGTGAGGCTCGAACCCGAGACCTCTCGTACGCGTGCACGCAGCTCTACCAACTGAGCTACGTGTCTAACCCGAAATATTCTCTATTTTTAATTATATATATATACTAATTAATTGTTATTTTATTTGAGTTAATATTAAAATGGTTTAAAATGGCCGAACCGCTTGCAGGGACCCGGAGTCGAACTCGGGTCCTTCAGTTCGTATGCGCACAGCCCAACCAGTTGGGCTGTGTGTCTAATCTGTTTAAATTACGGTTTATATTATTCTTAAAAGCATGCTGTGACTCGTTCTGATTCAGTTTTAAAAAGGTTGGTTTTAATTCTGAAAGTCGGAACGTTGTAAGATTCGAACTCGTGACGTGCGTTGTATGTTTGCCACAGTCCACCGCTGGACTGTGTGTCTAACCCGGTTAAACATTCAGTTTTAATTAAACTTATACACTTATCGCCTTCGTCTTCTTCATTTATAAAGACACAGAACCAGATGCCCGACTGTTTTTGTTTAAGTCGATTATTGAAACCTATAATTGGTTGGAAAGTATTAGATAATGAGATTAAAGAACAGAATTGTACCAAACAGGATGTTTTTCTCAGAACTCCGGCAAGGGTCGTCGGCTCTGATTTGTGAATTCCGTCTGAGCGGATCAATTAACAGTTTTGATCAATGATTTGTGAAATTAAGTGACTAAACAAGAGATATCAGGGGGTTTAGATGATTGTACCGATTGACAGTGTGATTTCGGAATTTCTAGAGATTTTCCGGCGAGTGCAGAATTTCCGGCAACGTCGTCTGGAACCGATTCTGGTTGAAGGATTGAAGTTAGTATATGTCTAACAATGGATTGAAAACGAAAGAGTCGAGAAATTTACTGATTTGGTGTAAGTCTCGGTTTTCCGGTGAAAGTCCGGCGACTGCAGAATGTCTCCAGCGAGTGCTAAGACTTTGAGAAATGGTGCGATTTTGAGCGAAAGGATTATCAGAGACTTGGGTGAGTATTTATAAGGAAGAATCGGAATGAATTGGGTCCGAATTTGGTCTTGATTCGTGGTCAAGTTTTCTCCGGCGGTTACTGTAACATCCGCCAAAAACCGGATTTACCAAACCCGCTTCATTTATCAACCGAACAATCAGTTAAAAATTTCGTTGCGTATTTAATGCCCAAATTAATTTTAAACGATACATAATTACTAAGTATATTAGAATATAAAATTTATTAGAAAATGTACTAAAAATAATGAAATAAAAATAAAATACTGCTGTCGGGTTTCGAACCCGGGTCAGCCGGAATCTAAATCCAAAGACTTAACACACACCCACATCACCACTCCGCCACTTGATCATTTTGTGAAGTTCTGGGGAACAATTAAGTCATATATGCAACTGAAAGTCAACCTGTTACGCCAACTGAAACCGATATCGGCTTTCAAACCGATCAAGACGTTTGATCTCTCACGGAATCCTGATCATAACCGATAAAACCGATATCTTAAATCAATTCGACGTTAATGAACTTAAATTCAGGTGTTGTTTGGTTTTTATAACCGAAAACTTTTATTCTGAAATTACTTCAACAAAACACTCATCTCGCGATTCAATTTCATTCCCAAAGCTTCTAATTCTGTGTTTATTCTATTTTCTGGTCGTCGGAAGTGCTTTCTGATCATCGCCGGAATTCTCTGCAAGTCGCCGGAAAACCGAGACTCAACTCAAACCGGTAAAATACCTCCACTTTACTGTTTCAATCAATTGTTAGAACCTTACTAACATTAACCCATCGCTCATAATCAACCACAGACGACATTGCTGGACTTTCTGTTTTCGCCGGAAAACTCCTGGATTTGTCGGAAACTCGCTGATTACCGGTATGCTCATTCAGACATACTGAAAATCATTACTCATTAGTTCAATTTCACATCTAATCCCTCCAACCTGTTAATTGATTCTAACAGCCGAAGGTTCCAAACAGAGCCGACGAGCTTCGCCGAATTTTCTGAAGAAGACGATCTGTTTGGTATTTTCTTTCCCCAAACTCTTCGATTCAATGCTTTCCAATTGTTCATCTTGTTCATTAACTGAATTAATCACGTATCAGTTGCTTTGATTGATGTCTGTGTTTGAAACGAAGAAGACGAGTTCAGAGATGACATAAGATTAATTAAAATCGGAATTATAAACGGGTTAGACACACAGTCCAGCGGTGGACTGTGTGCAAATAAAAAACATACACGTCCCGAGTTCGATTCTTGATACACACCTTTGCAGTAATAAAATGCCTTTTTTTTGTTTAAAACTGAACCGGGTTAACTCCGCTATATGTTAAGTATAATAAAAACTAGGATATTTACCAAGATAGACACACAGTCCAGCGGTGGACTGTGTGCCAAACTAAACCACAGGTCCCGGGTTCGAGACCTGTGGAGCGCACCGAGTCGTTATGTTAAAATCTTTTTAAATAAATGATTTTCGGATTAATCTAATTAGTATATAAATATAATTAAAAACAGAAATATTTCGGGTTAGACACGTAGCTCAGTTGGTAGAGCTGCGTGCACGCGTACGGGAGGTCTCGGGTTCGAGTCTCACCCAGCGCATACATGCACACTGACCGAACCGGTCAACAGGTCAACAAGTCAACGGTCAACGGTCAACGCAAAAATAAACAATTTTTTTTATTTTTTATTTATTTAATTTAATTTAAAAATCAATTAAAAATACTTAAAAATAATATTTTTAAAGATAGAAAATAGCCTTAAACTCACAAAAATATATCAAAAAATTCCATTAAAATCCTTAATAAAATCCACTCATTTACTATATTTTTCCGTTATTATTTAGGTTAATTATTTCTCGTTGTTCCGCTCTTACAATTCGTGCGCATCTCATCATCTCCAATCAAACGCACCCAATGTGAGTGAATCTTTACAAATTCCCCGTTTTAATCACGTTTTGGGGTGTATCATGTGTCTTGCTATATATTATATTTAAATCATTGTGCATACATCATATCATGAACATGTGTATTCAGTTTGTTTCAACTGTTGTGTGGTTATTGTTAGATGCAATTTATCATTTTCAGTACATGCAATTTCATAGGCCGCCGCTCCCCATTACATTATGAGCGTTGAGCATGTTCCCGATTACATTATGAGCGTGAACCTGGCGAGCCCACATACGATCGGCTCCGTTTGATTGAGCCTTGATCGCACAGACATTTTTCATTTTCAGTACATGCAATACGATCGGCTCCGTTTGTTGAGCCTTGATCGCATAGTTTTATTTATGTTATTTATTGTATGATGTTGGTATGTTAATATATGCTATCATATGTTATTGTATGTTATAGTTGTGATTGCAAATTGCTACTGCCTGATTATTTACATTTGCTCATTTATGATTATGCGCAATTTTTCATTGATAAACTAACAAGTAAATTAATATTAAATGTTTATCTAACAAGGTTCACTCGCCAACTTATGTTGACCCAAAAACCCCCATTTTTACACATGATACAGGTGAACCAGCTGCAGCCAGAAACACATAGGATTGGACTAGAAGAATAAAATGATTTAGAGATTGGAATTATTTTGTTTGGTTATTTCTTTGTATTGTATGGACATGTTTGGATTATTTGGAATGTAACTTTGACTTTAATAAATATGAAACATATTAGTAAATGTCATGAGCTTTGGTGATAACCCAATTATGCCCCGACTCTTATTCCGCTGCGGGTCGGGGGTGTGACAGTTACGACTGCAATTGACTGTTAGACGTCGGTTATAACCGATGTCGACGTCGGTTATAACGTTATAGTCAAAAGGAATAATGGCTGAACTCGCGGATTGCCGGATTTTCCGGTGATTGCGAGTTCTGCCGCGCTGGAAGTCCGGTTTGAACTCGAATTTCATCTTAAGTATTATTTGTTTCGATATGATAACAAAGATGTCAAGGGCAGAGTGGTATGCTGGGTGTTTGTTGAACCGGCTGTCCCGGGTTCGAAACCCGGCAGCTTCCTTTATTTTTTTCTTCAGCCGTTTTTATTGTTTATTAATTATAGTTTATAAATTCTAATATATTTATTAATTATGTATTGTTTAAAATTAAAATGAGCATTAAATAAGCAACGAAAATTGTAACTGACTATTCGATTAATAAACGAAGCGGGTTTTGAAACCCGTTTTTCGACGGATGTTACATGTCCTAACTTCAGCAGGGGTACGTGGCGCTTGCCATTCTTGTACTGCCTTGATTTTCGAAGGATCGACATGAATCCCTTTTTCATTGACAACATGACCAAGGAATTGTACCTCTCTTAACCAGGATTCGCATTTTGAGAACTTAGCGTAAAGCTTTTCAGTCCTTAAGAGTGTAAGAATGAGTCGAAGGTGTTGCTGATGATCAGATTTTGACTTGGAGTAGATAAGAATGTCGTCGATGAAGACTATGACGAAGCGGTCGAGATAGGGTTTGCATACCCTATTCATCAAATCCATGAAGACAGCGGGGGCGTTGGTTAAACCGAAGGGCATAACCATGAACTCGTAATGACCATGAACTCGTAATGACCATAACGAGTTCGGAAGGCAGTTTTTTGAATATCTTCTTCGCGCACTCTAAGCTGATGATAACCAGAACGAAGGTCGATTTTGAAAAAAACAGGTGGCGCCTTGAAGTTGGTCTAGAAGGTCATACGAGGAAGTGGATAGCGATTCTTAACCGTTAACTTGTTGAGTTTTCTATAATCAATGCACATGCAAACCGTTCATCTTTCTTCCTCACAAAAGGAACGGGCGCACCCCAAGGCGATGAGCTAGGACGTATGAATCCTTTGTCAGTCAGCTCTTGCAGTTGACAGGCCAACTCTTGCATCTCGGATAGGGCTAACCTATAGGGAGATTTTGCGACCGGTGTAGCGCCAGGCACAAGGTCGATTCGAAATTCGACTTCTCTCACAGGAGGAAGTCCTGAAACGTCGTCGGGAAAAAACTTGCGGGAATTCTTTCACAATTGGAATATCTTCGAGCTTCCTCTCCTTGCCTTCCTTCTTGACGATGTGAGCTAGAAATGTGACGTAATTCTTGCGAAGATAACTTCGGGCTTGAAGGCAGGACATCAATTTGAGCCCTTTCGAAGGAGTTTCCCAAAGATACGTAGTGTCTGAGCGTCGGCGAGAGGAATACGAATGAACTTTTCATGGCACACCACTTCAGCGTGATGCTGGCTGAGCCAGTCCATGCCAATGATAACATCGAAACTTCCCAATTTCATAGGAATGAGATCATTGAAAAATCGTGATCATTTAGGGTGAGAGTACAATCGTGTATAATAGAATTTAATGAAGTGGGTTTTCCGTCAGCGACTTCCACCGTCAGAGATTCAACGAGATCATCACGAGGTTGGTCGAGAATAGATTCGAATTCTAAAGACACAAAGCTCTTATCCGCACCAGTATCGAATAATATGGATGCATAACTACCATTTATGAGAAACGTATCGTTGACCACATTGTTGTCAGCCCTGGCTTGGTTGGCGTTGATATTGAAAGCTCTTCCTCTAGCAGGTGGAGGAGCTTGGTTAGCTTGGTTTACCGGGTTTGCTTGAGCTTGGGCATAGATGATGTTCACCAGGCGTGGGCAAGTATTCCTAAAGTGGTTTGGGTCCCCACAATTGAAACAGGCTCGCATGGATTGCATCATGGGGTAGTTGGGTTGGTAGTAAGGTTGGGCTGCGAGTTGTGCAGGTGGTAGAAGTAAGGGTTGTTAGGCTTGGCCCACCATTTGATTTTGGGTTTGGGTTGGAGGTTGAATGCGGTTCGATCGCTGAAGGGTACGGCAGGTTTGGATAGTGTGACCCGCACGGCCACAACTTGTGCAATGTTGGCAAGGGTTTTCAGGAGGGTGATGGTATTGGCAACGGTTACACTTTGGGTGTGGGCCAGTGTATGGCCTTTTGAATGGTGCGGCTGGAGGGGCGACTTGCGTGATTGGAGCAGCAGTGATGGGAGGGTTGGTTTGGGTGACAGCAAAGTTCTTGCCATTGCGCTTCCTCTTACCAGCAAACTTCGAGGATGAACCTGAGTGGTTTGGAATTGGGGTCTCAACGGGTGTTTTCTTCTTCTCATCTTTAAATTTGCCATTTCGAATGCGATTTTCAGTGAGTTCCGTAGCTAACTCCATTGCGGCTTCGAGTGTTGCAGGCGAAGTGCTTAAAACCGAATCTTGGATTTTCGAGGGGAGGCCTCGAATGTAGTGTTCAATTAGGTGGTATAATGGGGTGAACAGATTGGGAACCATTTGGTTCACTCAAGAAACCTCTTGTTGTAGGAGGTGTGATCTCCTTCCTTTTGCTTTAGAGAATGGAATTCATCTTCAAGCTTCTTGATCTCGCTTCTAGGGCAGAAGCGTCTTGTCATGATCTCTCTTAATTCCTCCCATGATAAGGCCATGGCATCGTCTACACCTCGCTTTCCTTTTTCCGTGTTCCACCAGGTAAGGGCTACCCCAAACAATCTTCCAGTCGCGTAACGTACCTTACGGTCCCGGGACAGTCGCAATTGAGAAAGGTGTTTTCCATCTCCTCAAACCAGTGAAGGAGAGCGGGTGACACCTTCAGTCCCTTCATATTTTGTGGGATCGCGGGACTTGAAGTGTTTGTAGGTGCATTTAGGGGTTTTGGGAGGAGGGTTGGCGACGCTTTGGTCTTCTTGGTTGGGAGGGTTAATGGGATTAGCGGTGAGGGCTTGCTGAACTTGTAACACGATGTCAGGAAGCACTGAGGCCATTTGTTTAGCAATTTGGCGTGGCCAAGCATTCGTTTGACTTTCCTGACCTTCTACCTCCACGTAATTGCCTAGCAGACATCTACATGAATATATGTAGGGAGATTGTGAGTTCAAGAATTTCCTAGGTGTCATGTGTCGTAAAAAAAGAATGAAACAACATAACTGAAAATAATTCAACTACATCCATAGGATGTCTTGGGCTTGCTCATGTTTGGGCCTCCAAATGTCCCCCATACCATTGCCTGTATAGTCATGTGGGCCCCTATGACTATTGGGCTTGGTAGGATTCACATTGGTGTCGGCGGGTTAACACTCGCACCACCCGAATGAAAATCGTAAAACATGATTGCGAGATGTATGGTCGGAGGGTGTCCAGGTGCGGACACAATGACAACTCAAAGTGGGGTTAGTTCACACGACGTTTGGTATAGCATGCTTTGGCCTAATAGGTCCTTCGTACTCTCATCGTTAGTCCCCAGGTAGGCAAACTGTCCTTTATTTTGGATTTATACGAATGCCAAGCCTAGACAGGACGTTCCGACTACCGGTACTCGTACCCTTCCAGTTACTACATGCCCGTCGTGAAAACTCACTTTGATGTGATTTGAAAAAAATATGAAAACATTGAAAAAATCTTTGAAAAGAAATCATGGAAATTGTAAAATCGTGAGGTGTGTGCTTTCATAGGTATGATATGTTGTGGAGATATGAACTATGATGAGCATTGCATATTAACATGTACTTGTTGGTGTGCTTGCATAATATTGTGTATGAAAATAAACATGAAACATATAAACATCATGAATTTTGCATGTAACACATAAACAATTAAAATCTAATCAACTATAGTAAAGGCTCTAAGGGTCTAATAACATATCCTATATCCCTATAGTCACAAGCTCTGATACCAATCTGTCACACCCCGACCCGCAGCGGAATAAAAGTCGGGGCATGATTGGGCTATCACCAAAGCTCATGATATTTACTAAGAAGTTTCATATTTATTAAATTCAAATTAAAATTCAAGTATCCATCAAAATTTCATACAAACACAAATAAAAATCTAAATGCTTGTTCCAACGAAATAACTTGTTTATTCTTCTAGGCCATCCTAAGTGTTTCTTTCCTCAACTTGATCACCTGTATCATGCGTAAAACAGAGGAAATTTTGGGTCAACAAAAGTTGGCGAGTGAACCTTGATAAAACATTTAAATAATTGATTTTTATGTTTATTTAAACAAAATTGTGCATAAATCACATGTGAGCAAATGTATATATGTAACCAATCACAAACCACATTGAATGAATATATGACATGAATGATGATGTATCTGAGATCAAGGCTCAATCAAACGGAGCTGATCTAATGAGGCACCTGATGCTCAACCCATATCTCACGAGGAACTGATGGGCCTAATGAAATGAGTGCACTGAAATGATAAAATGTATCCACATATAAACCACACTACAAGCAATACACATGTGATCACGAAATGATATAGGCACAAGTGTTAAATAAAATAAATAAATGATACGACACATGATACACCCCAAAACGTGATTAAAACGGGGAATTTGTAGAGATTCACTCACATTGGGTGCGTATTCTTGAGTGGGAAAGAGAGCGCATGAGTCGCGGGTTGCACCGACGAAAAAGTACAAACCTAAAATAATAACGTGATAATTCGATAAATAAATAATTTAATATTTAGGTTAAAAACCTTTGTTTAGATCTTTAGGTTATTTTTGTTGAATTTAAACTAAACTCTTTAAAGTATAAGGTATGTATATTAATGGAAAAAAAAATAAAAGTATTTTAATTGAGGGATTACAATAAAGAGAAAATAAATAAAGTAAAATAAAATAATAAATAAATAAAATATATAAAAAAAGTTGTCAGATCTGACGGTCGATCTGACGGTCTGATCTGACCGGTTTTTAGAGGAATTGGATTGCGTGTGACCAGAGTCGAACTCGAGACCTCGCGGTTGCGTGCACGCAGCTCTTCCAAAAACTGAGCTATGTGTCTAACCCGTAAGAATCCGGATTTTAATTAATCTTATACACAAATTAAGTTCATTCAATTCTGCTTGAATTTTAAAAAGAGAATAAACGATTCGAACCGGGTGCGCACCAAGGGTTTCGAACCCGGGACCTCCTATGTAACTTGCACCCAGCCCAACCAAGTGGGCTGGGTGTTTAACCCGTTAATACTTGGAATTTAAATATATTTATATACTCTTTAATGCATTTCTGATTTAAGTAATTAAAAAGGTTTTGAAATCAACTAAACCGTTAAACAGAGGGTCTCGAACCCGTGTCCCGAAGTGGGATTGCACCCGGCCCGACCAACTAGGCTGGGTGCTTAAGCCGATTACAACCCGTTTTAAAATGTATAAATATTCAAGCTGTTACTTCATCTTCTTCGTTTAGACTGAACCAGAACACATTTTTCTTTTTAACTTTTAATAACAATTAATCTTGATTGTTATACTAATATGATGCAAGAACACTATACAAATTGAAATTTGAAAGGAAAAGATTACCGATCGGTAGAGGGTGTTTTCCGGCAAACAATCCGGCGAAAGAAAGTTTCTGGCGATACAACGATCTTGGAGGAGTGTAGGTTCTCGAGGGTGTGAGCGAGTTTAGTCGTGACTGAGGGCAGTATTTATAGGCATACATGGGAGAGGATTTTGTTGGTTTTTGGAAACGATTTAGTGATTGGCGATTTCCGAAAGATGACAGCAATTGAAGGTTTGCATCGCAGTCGATTCAAAAGATGAAGGGAGATTTCTGTAGTTGAGGTTATGCTACAAAATAAGGTTTTAAGATTAACACAGAACAAGGTGTGCAGCGTAGTGGTGTTTGTGGGTGTGGTTAGTTCGGGGAACCGGGTTCGATCAGGTTCATCCATTTTTTTAAGCACTGAATTTTCTTTATTTTTTTATTTATCCTTTTACATTTCTTATAAAGATAACTCTGTATTATTTAGGTGATTTATTTTATTTATTTAATTGATTATGTGATGCAAATAATTTTAAACCTTAATTATATATAGAATAGTTTAATATCTTAAACAATAAATAAAATTATCGAACGGCATAAAAAGATACGCTTTAATTGATAAATTGGGGCGGGTTTTCGAAACCCAATTTACACAATTGTTACAGGGACATCCTTCTCCAACAATTGGATCATAGGCCTCGCGATCTTTGGAAAATCACGAATGAAACGGTGGTAGAAACCCGCATGGCGTAGAAAACTCTGAATAAATTAGAAAAGTGGTTCAAACTCAACAAAGAACATTATTTTGCTAATTCTTTGATTTCACTCTGATGTTAGATTCAATTGATCGTACATGCAATTTACTCGAATTCATATATGATCTTCTATTCATGTACTTGCACATTAGAGTATATTTACTTTAGATACTTAAATTCACCATAATCCAACCCTAAGCGACTTGGCATGTCATGCAAAACTTCAAACTAGGTTTTATAACCTTTCACACCAATTTATTCAAAAAAAATTACCAAATTGACAATTCAGCTCAATTCAAGGCATAAATCATCAATTTCACTAATTTTCAAAATTAACCAAATTCAGTGTAATTAATGTCCAAATTACACATTTAATGGTGATTATAGTCCTATGCAAACAAAATTTAGTTTGAAGACCAATTTCTTTCAATTCCACTTCATTTCAAAGTTGACGATAAACCACCAAGAACATTTACAAACAAGAGCGTAGATATATATGATAACAGAGATTAAACCGTTTCAACAAGTTAGAAACTATACTTACACCATTCATAAGTTATAATTTAGCTTAATAACAAAAACTAAATTTTGAACGTTAATCCTAGTTAGAACTTAAGAATGGTAAACGACAGTATGAATTACTTTAGACAGAACTTATACTAATAAGTGGAATTAGGCTTCTAAACCAATTTGAGTGATCAATTTGGGTTCGTCTTTTGGTTTTCATTGATTGCCCCTCTTTTCCTCAAGGTAACTACGTTCCCGTGTTTTCTCTTATGAATTTACCACTAGACACCCCAAAACTTAATTCTAGAATTCATTTGTAGTCAATTGGAAATTTTAACCTTTAAGTTAACATTTGATAGCCATTTGACAATTTAGTCTGGTTATTATTTTTTTTAACTACAACACTTAAACTTTTATTGACTTTTTGTCATTACACAAACAAAACTTCGTTGACTTTTACCTAAAGATACATAAAATAGAGCTTCTTAATTCCATCGTTATTATAAATATAATCTCAATATAATACTCTTATTTTAATGTTTTAACAACTGTTTTTTTACATTTAAATGTAAAATATTACTTAATCTTATATTTGTAAAAATTTAAACTTATACCTCTTTTATAAAAAAAATCAACATAATATCACTGGAGCACTAATTCATTTATATATGCTACATTATCATGAAGGGGAATAGCTTCAGGCAGTTGTTTGGCACCCTTTCATTGGTCGTAGCTTTTTGTATTTTACTTTCAAATCTTCAACTTTGCTAAAATACGTGTTTAGCCTCCCTGTTTAAAAAAGAAACTATTTGTTAATTTTGTTTATATACGTGTTTAGTTTCTTTTGCAATAACTTTAGTAGTGTGCGTGTTTAATCCTTCTATTTGTATTCCTTTTAGTGATTGATCGTGGATTTTTGTATCTTGCTTTTAAACCTTCAATTTTACTAATATACGTGTTTAGCCCCTCTGTTTAAAAAAACATTTTTATTGATTAGCTTTGTTCATATGTGTGTTTAGTGCCTCTACTTTAACTTTGGTTGTATACATGTTTAGTCCCTCTACTTTTATTTCTTTTAGTATTTTATTTTTTAGCCTTTTCCTTGCTACTATGACGAACTAACCCTGGGGGAATAATGACCGTTTGTTATTAGTGGACAAACGCTATGACTCCTAGACTTTAATAAAGTTACTCTATGGCGAGCGTATTTATACCTATGTCTCGGTGTGATTTTTATTGACATTGTGTTATGAGTAGTATGTTCAATTAACCGAAACACAAACATATATGTTATCAAACTGAGATATGTTATACTTACCGCGCTGTAAAAGGAGCGGAGCATAAAACTAGTTTTTCTAACATAACAAAAAATGATATTATAAGTGTCTCCTATTCTGCGCAATTGTGTTTTGCTATGGAGTGTATCACTTGAAAATGGTTGTGGCTTATTTGCTTACTTATTTGGATATAGTTGGGGAACATAAGAATATTTCTCACTATTTTTACATTTCTATATCTTATTGTCACATCCTTTTTCATTATATCTCTCTATATATTTATGTGTGTATAGAAATGAATAAATAACAGGGATGTGTGGATATTAACTCCCTTATAAAAATATATTTTATGTATGCACCAAGATACTCATTAGTGAGTAATTAGACCTGTGGACTAATAGATAGATATATTTTCTATTGTCACAATTTTCATGTATATATTGTTAAAAACCAGCTTACTTTTGAGCTTTTATGCAGGGGCAGGCACTCTCTGGTGAGGGTTGTCGCCCTAATAACAAATTTAGTGTAATTTTTATACAAAAATCCAGATCACCTTCTCGAAAGTTTGATCACATCCTCTATTTACCTTTTGAGAAAAAAATCATAAGTCCATCACTAATTTTATGCATTAATTCTATCTATTTGAGAATTTGTTTGCCATCGAAACTACTCAAAACTACCATCTTAAAAATCGTCTAAATCTAAATTTGTGATTTCAAGTTATAATGCAATATATAGTTATAAATCTAATTTAAAAAAAACATTTTGTAACCATTTTATCTATTTAGGAATAAGCTAGTAAAGTTGGCAAGTTAAATAGAATTTAGGATAGAAGAGCTATGGGGTTCGATCAATTCCCATAATGTGCAAGTTTAACCATTAAAAAATTAGAGTTAATTTTGGTTTGACTCCTTGAGGTTTACCTATTTTAACATCTGAATACAAATTCTTGTTTTTTCTCAAATTATGGCCCAAGGATTATAAATGTTAACTATTTGACTCCTTATGCCTAAATCCATCCAACTTCCACGTTAGCTCTTGAGGGTATAAATGTCCGTTCAATTTAGTATTTTAATAAATTTAAATAAAATACTAACTAGTGTACGATTATTTCTAAAGCAAATATACATTTTGCACATGAATTATTAAAGATCATGTGATGAATTAATTGGTGGAACTTGATTACATCAGAAAGAGAAAAATGGAGTTTAATTTTTATAAAAACTAGGTTATAGTCTCGTGTGTTACACATATTTTTATAAATGTAATATTATATAATTAATAAAAAACATGTTTTAAAAAACATATGCATTGCCCGCTTGAATAAAGTTGTGTATTATAATAATAGAATAAAACATAACGTAATTTGTTAACACATATAGTCTTTTACATACGTATTTAAATAATTGAACATTGACATGAAGTAATAAATTTTATTAAGTTAATTTTGAAAACATAATCTCTTTTAATTGGGTATTACTTTGATTTTCTTAATATTACCTATTTTTTTATTATTTAACCTATTGAATTTTAACATCGTTACCAACCAACCACATTAAATATTTAAATTTGATTTCTTGCTTACGTAATCAAGTTCCGTCTATTAATTCTATCATATAGAATTTTAATCCTTCACGGCCAAAGGTAAGTATGAATTTGTATTTGAATTTGATTTATTAAACACTTAAAACTTAATGGACAACTATACTCTCAAGAACTAACGTTAAAGTTGGACAGGGTTAGTCATAAGGAGTCAAATAGTTAACACTCATAAACCTGAGGCCATCATTTGAGAAAAAGTAAGAATTCGTACTCAGATAGTTAAAATAGGTAAATTTCAGGGAGTCAAATAGAAATTAACTCAAACAATTAACACACTTACTATTTTCTAAGGGTTACATACTTTGATATAAAAGAGTTAACTGTCATTTTCGTCCTTGTGGTTTGTTCATTTCTGTCATTTCAGTCCAATTTTCAAAAATGCGCTATTTTCCTCCCCGACGTTCTAGAAACGTGCCAATTTTCAAATAGATGTTTGGAACAAAATGGGTTGTGGGCTTGCTGGTTAATGTGTTTGTGTCTAAGCAGCTGGTCACAAGTTCGATCCATGCCAGCTGCAAATGTTTTTCTTTTAAACCTAGCTTAAAAAAATAAAATAAAATATTCTTTATTAAATAACCATATTACCTCTAACCTAACACCATTTTTTAACTGACGGAAATGAGAGTTAAGTCGATATAAAATGATATCCATGCTACATTAACCAGTTTAAAAAGAGCAAGTCACACATAATTATGAAAATAGAAAAAGAAGGATATGCATGTGAATTATTAAACCTAATATTAAAACCACCAATTATGACACAATGCCTGCAAGTGCTCCATTAACATGTCTACCACCACTCGTGCACATTATCATAACAACAACCATCACCACCGTCGTGGTCTTCTTTTCCGGTAATGTGTCCCTTACTTTATCTTTATCTGATGAAAGTTGGAGTGAAGGATCAGTGACCGCCGGAACCCTAATTCATATGTTGAAGTGCTTTAATATATGGTGGACCCATTGGAAAAAGAAAGGTGGAGGTTGATCTGACAAAAGGAGAGAGGATGGACAAGATCCTTGGTCCAGCAGGGGTGAGGGCTCAGATATATAATAATCTCTAGACAAACTTGGCATGTGGCCAGACATTCATTGGATGAGAGCAGCTTATAAAAAGAGAATTTTGAATGACAGATTATTGCCAGAAGAATTTATTTCTGACAACATCCCCCATGCTCCAATCTTCTCTTCATCAAGATTAGATTTGGGGTTCCATTAAAGTTCGAATCTTGATGTGGATTTTAATGGTTTTCCTTTGTTGCTTACTTAGGCTATTCTAGGTGAGTGTTCATGTAGGCGTTACATGTGTTGGAAATGTATCCCCTCTCACACTTACATGGGGTGGGAATACCTCATGTAAGTGTGAGTGGGTTTTTAGATGAGATATTATAACAAAAAAAAACATAGAACTTTTCTTGTTATTACCATCTTATTGGCTGAAGCAAGATAAAGTTTTCCTTTCTCGTCGTGAGCTCACCCACAGAAAAACCTCTCACGCTCACGAGGCATGTTATTGTTGTGACTGTGAGTTGACATGGAGAGGATCCCCACGCTCGCTGGACAGTGGCGGATTTAGAAACTATTCGTAGGGGTAACGTGTTATGAAAAAAGGGTAACGAAATCGAAAAAACGTCAAAAAAGGTCACGTTTTTTTCCAAAATTTACACTACCACCGGAGTGCCAAGGGGTAGCGGAGGCTACCCATTCCCCTAAGGTAGGTCTGCCCCTGTCGCTGGAGTATGCTGCATGACCTTAGATCAAACAATCAAAATCCCATGAATTGGATGCATGAATATATGTCTTGATGAAGTGTGTTAATGTATGCCACATGACCTTATCCAAATGACACAAATTCAACACATATATGTCAAAACGGAATGTATACTATTAGTAACAGATTTAAATGAATAATAGCAGGTGGTTTATTGAAAAAATGCACTACTAGAAATAATATTTTACTTACCAGCGGTTTAGCGACAAAAAAATGAAATTTTAAAATCCGTTAGCAGTTACTAACGTATCATTGGACAGAAGAAACAAAAGCCTAAAAAGCTAAAAATTTGAAAATCGTTGGTAATTAAATGATAAACCACCTATAGGAGAAACAAAACTATAAGAAAAACTAGATTTTTATAGTTCGTCGAAGATTTGTCAGTGAAAATATCTCCGGTGATCCGCTCATAATATCAGTTGATGAATTCTATATCACACCCAGTTTTCCAAGTGATTTTCACGGACCGATAAACAACGAATATGTCTGTGGATTAAAACCCTCCTATTTGAGATGACAGGGCAATGGTATATATGAAAGTGGCAAAACGCAATTATTAAGAAAACAATCGTGATTATATTAATACATGTTTGACAAAATGTATATGAAGTAGTTAAGATACAAGAATAATCTAAACCCTATACCCCATTAGTAAAAGTGATTAGAACTATAAATTCTAAGTTATTATTAAAAAATATTTCTGAAGACTTAGTTGGTAGAGAAAAGAAGTGACCAATAACTTCTGTTTCAGCCATTGATCTAGATGACAAATTCAACTTATTAATGTGAAACAAGATTGCATATTATCAATAACATATTAAAAGAATAATAACCATATAATTTTTTAGTAAAAATCGTGTGCATGATACACACTAAAGTGGCTAACTCAATTATATTGCAGCTTTAGGTCCATTTGATTGAGATGTGTGAGAGAAAGATGACCAAATCATGTATCATCCGATTTGGACCCGTTTTCAAATTTACCATTTTGACACATCTACAATAACCATGGTCCAACTCATGGGCCAACACATACAGTCTATTATAAGCTTTACATAGTGTGAATACACTTAGGAAGTTTGACTGAGTCAAACAGGTCAGAAAACCCTTCAAAGTTGTTAACACTCAGAGGTTTGTTAACCAACTGTTGCACCAACATAACCATGGTCCATCCAACTCAAGGGCCAACTGATACAGTCTAGTATAAGCTTTACATCCCATTGATAAAAGTTAGTGGGAATACACTTTGACTGGGTCAAACAGGTCAGATAACACAAAAAAAAATGTCTTAAAAGCTATTGTGAGCACAGAGATGTTTGTTAACCAACTGCTGCACCAACACAACCATAATTGCAGAAATAATCAAGATTCCCAACACACACATGAACTCAGAGTACCTTCCACCAGACACAATAATATTATAATTAGTCTAAAGTTGGCAGCCATACATATACTACTGTTTATGACCTGTAACTACATATGATCATATAAAATATAATATATATATATTATATATATATATATATAATATATATTATATATATATATATATATATATATATATATATATATATATATATATCATATAAAGTAGAATATGTTTGATGTTTATATCATGTAGACATAACATGATGAGAAAGTGAAGCATGACCATCAAAATCATGTAGATGATAAGAATTTCAGATTCTAAACTTGCAAGGCTATAACGATGACATCACAAACAAAACTTAGTGGTGCTCAGATATTACATTCCTCTGGCCCATCTAGAGAATTGACGAGACAGCATGAGCAATCCTAGAGGAACATGTTGTCACGTGAAGTACTATATTATAACAAAAGTTTAATTATGTGATTAAGCTTTCTTAACTCATGACCACTTGAATATGTTTTTTTAATTTTTTTAGGAGAAATGAAATGAGGGTTTGGAGAAACTGAGCTTTCGAACAGCTTGATGGCGATCCACGTGTCAAGTTTTGAAAAAACTTATCAATTCGGGCATCTTTTGTGAATCTTTGTCGCTCTCGGCTTGCTCCAATCAAGGGATTGGGCATCTCTGTCAGTTTCAAATGGGCAATATTTTCTTATCTCGAGTCATTATCACACCTTTAAATGAGGATTATCCACTAACAATAGAAAACTAATAGTCCATATAATAAACTACCAAGTTGTGTCTAGCAAGCATATTATATGCTAATTTATTGTTACAAGCAAGTAGTCCCCATTGACACTTCCAGTCGCATTCGTCAGTCACTAAAGTGCTCGAGTTGTTATTATAATCAGTAGGGCCCGTTTGACGTACCTAATCAGTCGGCTAAAAAGCAGTGAAATTTCAATCTTTTAGCCTCCTAATGTGATTATAGTTAGGTGGAGGGCTTTTACAAGTTGATAGTGACTACAAGTTTGAAAAAATATTAAGCTCAATCATCAAATAATAGTCGACATAAGCTGCAGACATGTTCATGGATATTAGCTATCTTTAAACTCATTTGTTCAAAAACAAACATAAAAGAAACCAAGTCTAATCAATATTGTGCACTTCTGGACCGCAATTGAAGGTTTAACCTAATAAAATTGCTTGGAAGCCAATGAGAATTCATACAAACAAACAAGTCACCTCCATCATTAGAGTTGTTATTTCTCGATGATGAAACTTCTATCTCCTTCCTGTGCGACTTTTACCTCTATTTTTCTGTCATTAACATAAATTAAGTTAGTAACAATGGTAAGAAAATCCTTGGTTTGCAATAGAAATATACAAAGATTCTTGAAATTAATTCAATAGAAAATTCATGCAGGATGGCTTACATCAAATAAATCAGTGTGATGAACACCAATTTGGGTTTATTTTCAAAACGTGTCAACTTGAAAAAAATCATAACTCATGAGTGTTAAAGATTGATACAGATACGATCTATTAATGTGCTCCAAAGAATTGAAATACTTGATCTAACAAGTAATAAAACAAAACACCCGATTTTGCTACACTGATGTAGGTCCATCCATAACCTATCTGGATTTGATCAGCAAAACAAAACAGAACGTTTTTTTTTTTGTTTTTTGGTTTTTTGTAAAATTCAACTCCTATTTAACATTCACTGATTATATTCAAAGAAATACTTTAAACATAACTTCATTTGTATTATATTTTAACTTTTAGAAACTTGAGGGGAGCAATTGCTTTGTTTTATAAGTTTGACTGAATCTATGATGCCAACTTTTTAATAATGGTTTCTGATACACAACTTAGCATTTAAAACGGTGAGGAAAAAACAACAGACATAAAGTTATCTTAATATGACTTATAAGTGTTTTCAAAAAAGTTATACCACTAATCTTATAACAAACAAAAATATATTTTTTAATAAAATACAGATAAGGGTCGACAGTTAAAGTGGGTGTGGTGTTTCGCGTGGTGAGGGGGTTGAGAAGTGCCAGTCCTAGTCAACAAAATGAAACAGATGGATCATTTTGAGTCACGATATGTCTATTTTGATTAGTTAGGTCATGTGTCAGACTCAGATCATGAACCACAGCCACTAACTAATGGGTCAGATCAAAGTTCATTTGATTGGGTAATGGGTCAAACATTAGTCGATCTGATCCATATATGGCCCAATTACAGGCATACAGCAAGAATCACAAAACAAGCAGCTAGGCAGATATCAGAGAATATTGTCAAGACAATAAAATCAAGCAGCAATTTAAGATAGCCAAGAAAAACTTTCACTTACAGATAAAGTATTATAACTTGCTCCTGATCCTGTTGCAGCCCCTATTCAAATAAAACAGATAAGCAATGAAATTAATGAATAACAAATGTCCTACAACAACAATAACAAGCATTTTGTTATGAAGATGAGGACCCAAAACAGGTGATGTACCTGTACCAAATGGTGTTGAAAACGCTGAAGCACCTGTAGAAGGGTTTGGGGAAAACGGTGTTGAAAATAACGAACTTCCAGTAGCAGCAGGGGTTGAGTTAAATAAAGAGGGTGTCGAACTGGAGGACGGCCCAAAAATGGACGTCTGAGGAGAAGCACCAGATGATTGAAATAGAGGGAATGACGGAGCTGAGGTGGCAGGAGTCGAAAATATCGAAGATGATGACGTGGAAGAAAACGGAGTGCTAAAAAGTCCAGATCCACCAGTTGCAGTCGGGGCAGATGCAGGCAGAGCAGCCGATGTTGCAGGTGTTCCTGAGCCGGCGGCAAGCAAGCTACCAGCACTTGAGTTGATGGCTGTGAATTAGAAGGCAGATGAAGAGTCGGGTGGACCCTGCGAGCGGCAGCCACTTGTTTGGCGGTTTCTCGACGGCCAGCCTCAAGAAACGGATCGTTCCCGTCCCCTCTGCCACGTTGGTCAGCCAAGTATGCCATTTTCATTGACTCCATATACTGATGAATGCTCTCCACCTGCAAACCATATGTAATGTCACTGCAAGATATAAAATATGTAATACATAAACATATTCTGAACAACTCATACCTTTGCAGCCACATAAACAAAGAAGTCATGGACATTTGACATAACTTTCGGAAGAGACTGCAACAACGACGAGTTCGAATTCATAGCATTCTTGTTAGCTTCTTGAAGAAGTAACTGTTCCAACTCCTCGATCCACTGGCGACATTCACCGAGATACTTTCAAATCTCGCAACAGTTTGTTGCAAAAACGGAGAAGGTTTTCGCGGCACGCCACTATAGAAATCATAAACGGGGACCACAGCTGAAGTTGTAGGTTGAGAAGTGGTAGTTAATGTTGTTGTAGCTCCTGCAGGCTGTGATGTTGTTGCAGCGGATGTTTTGTTTTGGTGAATAAACTTCGACCGAAGCATCATGAAAGAACGAACAGCGATTTCAGTATTTCGTAGCATATCTTTAACGTTAGCAGTAAGATCTTGAAGCAGAACTTTTTGTCTGTCCATTGCTGTGCTGATTCCGCAAAGTTCCTGTTAAAGTAGAGACAGAAAAAATAACAGATTAAGTGAATGACAAGTAGTCATAAGAAAAGTTAATTTTATAAAGTTCTGTAAAAAGTTATGAAAAAGCATCAACCAGCAGTGAAATTTAATCTCCAGGTATACACATGATATTGGAAAATTGCGTTTAAATGTGCTGTCACTATATACGTAATTTTAAGTACATTCTATACTAACAAATATAAAGATCAGTACCTGAACTATATGGCTTGCATCAAGCTCAAATCCGTCATTCGAGACAGAAGAATCATAGAGTCTGCCACATTGATCCAATCGTTGGCTTTCATCTCTGTACTCCAGTATTCTCTCCCTGTTAAACAAAAGATAAAAACAAAATTCACTTCCTGACTATCCATGTGTAATGGTAGAGAATAAACAATCAGAATCTACTCTCATTACTTACATCTAGAAGCGTGTGTGGGTCCAAAACCAAACCGAACCGGCCCAAACCGAATTTAACAGATTATTAAACCCGAACCGCTTATACGTGGGTGGGTCTCGGTCCTGCGGAGTTTAACGGGTTGAGTCGAGACTTGGGTCGGGCCAGAGACCAAAACATTGTGCAGAATTGTGTTCTCCACTAAGTTAAAAAAAATGAAGAAAGGTTGAAGGTTGCAATCGGATTTTTCCTTGTATACTGCAAGTGCCAAATATCATGAGACTGATTACAAATTGTTCGCATTGTGTAGTATATATTCAAAGAGAGAACCAGGTCAACAAGGTTGGATAAGCCGACCTCAGATGAAGCTCTGACAAAACTAGCCTAACACCCACATTCACCACCTTCCTTAAATTATTCCAACATTTGTTTTCTACAGTGCTTTATTCAGTTGTCCTTTTTGCTTATTAGGTAGTACTTGGTTTTCTTTTTGAATTAGAGTTTAAACACAGGGTAGTGCAGGTATTCAATACGTATCGAGCTTGTGGTTGATAAAAAGGGATGGTGTTTCTATGATTGAAATTTCCACTGTGTTTTCTCGTTTGGGGGTTACCAGTTTGTTATCCTCAATATTGTAGTAAGCGCTAGGCACTAGTCGGGCGGTGGGGTACCGACTAGGGATTAATCGATAAGACTTTATATGTTTAATTTTACAAATTTATATACATATAATGTTAATTTTATATTTTTATATATATTTTACAAGTTTAAAGGACTAAATGTAAACTAATGAAGATGGAGGGGGTTATATGTTAAAATACCCAAACTTAACTAACCCTAATCATCCCCACGTTCATCATACAACGTTTTCCCGCTCCCCCTCTCCTTCATCAGACGCTCCTACCAGTTGTCACTTCAATGGTTCAAAATCATGGAGTGATATCTAATTTTTGTTCAAATTAAGGTAATTCGTTCACTTAACCGATTTAGTCCAATTTTGACTAACTTCTAATCCAATTTTGACCGATTTGGTCCGATTATAGACGACTTTTGGCCGATTTTTTCAAACTTTGACCGCCTAGATTGACCGATTTGGCAAAATCTGGGCGAGGGACCTCCGATGAACACCTAATCACCGCCTAGGCGCGATTTTTACAACCTTGGTCATCCTCCATTGCTAGCTCAAGTTTGGCGACTGGAGTGGTGTTCTTTGAAGCCTAATCACAAGTTTAACTGGTGATTTCTGTATCCTAAACTCGTATTAGACTGCCCTAAGGACAAATCAAGTGTGTTTCTGTATCTCTATCAAACCATAGCCTATCCATTTCGTTGAATTCTAAAGATTATAAACGTTGCCTACAACTCTGATTTCTATCACATTGATTCTTTATTGATCCTTATCTACTGCAAGTACCAAATCAGAAGAAACAAAAAAGAAATCAGGAAAGTTTAGAATTGGGTTGTTCCTAATCCTTATCTACAAAATGTCAAAATCACGGGATTGAACCAAATTGTTAGCATTTAAACATTTATCTAACTGCAAGTAGCAAAAATCATGGGATCCTAAATCTTCAACCCTTAAGTGCCAGTTACACGTAAAAGCCATGTGTCGGTGACCACCACGTCCCTGATAAACCCAGAATTCAATCAAAACTACCGCAATAGTTGCCACACAACTTTAATATTTGAACACTCAATCGCAAAACGTACGCAACCACTTAAATAAACCACCGCAAAACCCAATATCTCACAACCACAATTGCTATATTTAATTCGACTTCCGTGTTTCTCAATCAGTCTTAGGCTTCTTTAAGTTTGAACCAGCCAGGCCAAGACCAAATTTCCAAGAAACCTAACACCAAAGACCAATCCTACTATGGTAATTTCAGTTGGTCTTGGTTCGGTCCAGGTCGCTTCTTCAGGTTGACCTGCGAGATACTCAACCTTACTTAAATCTCTTTGCAATTTGTGTGTAATGAGTTCTTCACACAACCAAGAAAACTAAAGTCATCACCTTTACTATGATTCGTATGTTAAACCAACTCTAAAATGCAAGATTCATACCCATACCATTATCATTCTGTTGTTCCCAATTCCGCTTTCAAATTTTAATGACTAAATCTACTAGAAACCCTAATTTAATTTAACAAAAAAAAAAGAAAACAATACAGATATATACGCATGGTGCAACAATATATTCTCTAATGCTAATTAATTCACATTCACAAGAATATGAATAAAAGAAAACTTACTCAATTTGAAGAAGAAACTTCTGAGAATCAGGATGAAGATCAGCCCATTTAGTGCCGTCACTAGCAGGAGTCTTTTCATTAGTAAAAAGAAAAAGTTGACTTTGCTGCTGTTGTTGTTGCTGCACCAGCTGCTGCTGTTGTTGTTGTGGTTGAAATAAAGTGGTGCCGCCACTCGGTTGAAACGGAGACTGTTGTTGGGGCTGAAAGAGTGAGGTAGTTTGCTGTTGTTGTTGCGGCGTGACCGAGAACGCCATTGTTAGACAGAGGATTGCTTGATTGAATTTTTCAAAACCCCTTTGTTTAAAACCCTAGATTTGATTTGATTTGATTTGATTTGGATTTTGGAAGACGATGAGAGGGAAAGTAACTTTGGGATTTTGATAATGGGCCGGGTTATATGTTGGGTTGGCCCAAGTGATGGTCTTTTGTAACTTTAACTTGAAGTCATGACATGGAGTGTAATAACAAAGACTAAACATGATGTTAAAAGGGTTACGAAATAGGGAAATTTGGGGGAGTATTTATTCTAAAAAAAAAAGTTTATATCAGTGGCGGAATTTGAGAAAAAGAAGATTTATAGTCACTTTATTTTATGCTCGGATGAAAACTATCAAATTGACTTTAGAGTTTTTAGATTAGATCAGGTCAGGTTAGATAATAAGACACAATATAGTTAAAAAGCATAAAGGTTAGATAATAAGACACAATATAGTTAAAAAGCATGAAAGGTGCGAGTTGGAGGGGAGTTCGGTGGTGGTGGTAACTGGTTCACGTTTACATATTAGGTATAGGATATAATTGGGTAAATGGGTAACGCTAACTATATAGGGAAATTTGGTTGTTGGGCTTATTTAGGTATTTGAGTGAACTAGTATATAGGACTAGCGCTTTGTAGCGAGACCAGGCCGTTAAACCAAACAAATAGAAAACATAAAAATAATGAATCACGTATACACGTAACGGCATATTAACTCGCAAAAAAATTAGACCCAAAAAGACAGAAATAGAAAGAATAACTAAGTCGGCTTGGGGCCCGCGAGTCTTGACAGAGTCGTTGCATCGTGTTTATTCGCAAAAATTAGAATGGATCGTAAGGCGACAAATTTATAAAATATGTAAAGGACATAGGCCAAAGCTTGAAAGTGTTAGGGCCAATAGAAAATGTTTGTGACAAATATATAAAAGATGAAAACTATGTGGTTAAAAGTGTACAAGATAAAAACTAAACGTTATGTAATTGATGAAAAGTATTAGAGTTAAAAGTGTAAAAGATAAAAAAAAAGTTAAAGAGTTTAAAAAAAGTCAAAGAGTCAAACAAAAATAAATAGTATTTTTTTAGACAGAGAACCTTTTGCAAATTAATATATGAAAAGCATTGGAATTAAGAGTGTAAAAGATAAAAAAAAAAATAAATGTTTGTGACAAATATATAAAAGATGAAAACTATGTGGTTAAAAGTGTACAAGATAAAAACTATGAACGTTATGTAATTGATGAAAAGATAAGTTAAAAGAGTAAAGATAAAAAATAAAATAAAAAGAAAGTTAAAGAGTTTAAAAAAAGTCAAAGAGTCAAACGAAATAAATAGTATTTTTAGACAGAGAACCTTTTGCAAATAATATGAAAAGCATTGGAATTAAGAGTGTAAAAGATAAAAATAATAAAATTAAAAAGAAAGTTAAAGAGTTAAAAAAATAAGATCAAAAGAAAGTTAAAAAGTTGAAATAAGAAGTAGTATATTTTTTTTAGAGAGAGAACAAAGTTAAAGAGTTTAGGAAAAGTCAAGAGTCAAACAAAAAGAATAGTATTTTTTTAGAAGAGAACTTTGCAAATTAAATAAAAAGTATTGGAATAAGAGTGTAAAAGATAAAAAAAATAAAAAAAAGAAAGTTAACGAGTTAAAAAAGTCAAAGAATCAAACAAAAATGAATAGTATTTTTTAGAGAGAGAACTTTTTGCAAATTAATATATAGTTAATATATATTATGTTCATCTGGACAAGCTTATTTAAATTGTGTTTAACTTAATTTTAGCCTATTAAAATAAAAATATTGAGTAGGGTTAGGTTCAATAGGCAAAGCAATTAGAGTTAAGGTGTTGCTCCCCTTAACACTAAGGGTTCAAGTCCCGTCGAAGATGAATTTAATATAATTTAAAGCCGTTAAAAAAATTATATTATTTGGGGGTTAACATTTTTTTATCTTTTTTTATAAGCATTGGGGTTGAAGTTTAAAAAAAATAGGATAAGTCAAATTTCGGAACCATACGGGACATGTAAGTTTTAAAAAAAAAAGTGAAGATCGTTTGATCCCGCTAAGTTGTTACCCGGTCCGGCCACGCTTAACATACTTACTAATTTTAAGTCGTTTGGCCAAAAAAAAGAATCCGATAAAAAGATGTGCTTTATCTGCTTTGATAGAAGTTGCTACGCCATGCATATTCCAAACCATATAAGTCAATCCCTATAGTTTGAGCTACTATGCATCATGTGTCTTATGTATCATTCATAACCTTTTAGGAACAGCAAAACTTCATCATGGTCACAAAGGTAAGTGATTTCCTCCATGGCATATTAATGGCGGGGGCTTGTGCACTGTGCGTGATGTGAAACTAAGGTTTACATATTTATTTATATACATCAGCTGAAAATGTCACTCATATGATAAGTGGTGCTTCTTTTTGTTTTTGTTTACATGAGAAGGACGTAAGTTGACTGTGGATGATTGTTGTTCCTATGAGGCATCACTACACAAGGTGACTCTAATTTATTGGCATTTCCTTAAGTCATACTATGAATTATTAGACCTTGATATTAGTTGTGTGGTATGCTTATTGATTATCGTGTAGCCATTGTCCTGATTACCGAGGTCAATATCAAGGATTGGAGGTCAGATGTCCACAAGTATTTTAATGTTGAACTAAACAAAAATATATGCACTTGTTTGCATTAGAAAATCAATGAAATATCAAGCATTCATGCCCCCGTGTAATGATGAATCCAAGGAATTTTTTTTTTCGGTGTCACCATATTTCTGTATTCGGATGCCTGATAACTTTTTTATCAGGTTGATTAGGTTGGCATGAGCCATCGAATTCTAACGATGTATACTTTAGGATCAAGATATACATACAATTATAAGATTATAGTGACAAACAATTATAATCATTTAAATAACTTTAAAATCCTTTTATTTTTCTGAATAAAGTCAGGCCATGTTGTTTGTTTTGTTGATTAATCGTTTCTAGAAAGAAAGATTCTTATATTGTTCTAAATACCTTTAATATTTATTATATTGTAAATTAAGCTTAGTATATAAGTTGGAATGGAATTTTGACTTATTATACCCTTTCATTATTTTAAGATTTTATTGGATTCTAAATGGCACATGGTTCAATTTATATATTTATTATAGTTGCTATTAGTGATACTATTTGTGGTGAAGCTTGAGATTTCTAAATAGGGGTGGAAGTTATCGGATCAAAAAAATTTTATAAAATCGAAGGGTCAAAAACGTAAATACTCAAAATTTTCTGTATGAAAATCACATACTCTCCACTACTGAGTGAAAAGTTCAAGCGGTCATTAAAAGCTTCGCCCATGAGTATATATTATTATAGTTGCTATTAGTATTATAAAAGAATTTCAGAAAAAAAAAATATTACGTATCAGAAATAAGAAAATACTAATATAATGATTATAAAAGAAGCGTTCATCAAAAATATATTCATAAAATTTATATATAATAGAAAGAGATCACGAAATATAGTAGATAAAAAATATCAAAAGTATCAGAGCACAGTTTGAACAAAAAACATGTTGGTAAGTAACCACCGGCATAAGGTTACTACTATGTACAAAATTCTGATAGACAATTGTTTTATAGTTGTTACTTGTTACCATTGTGAAATATTTGATGTCACTTTAAACTTTGAATATAAAAATAAATGTAACGATATCATAATACCATATTAAACCTATAAAATATCAATATGTTCATGATGACATGACATGAGAAAGAAAAAAAAATAGAATCCACCAAAGGTCAAAAGTTTAAGATGTGAGTATGAATGCCACTATGAATGTGATGCCGTTAAAAAAATCAAATAAATAAACTATGAATGGAATTCAAGAGGGGAGGACGTAACTAACACTTTACAATATTATAAATTTGTACGAACATTCTTAGAATTGGAAGCCTTTGGGTCCCGCTTAAAGTAAATGTGTGTTGGATGGAGATGTAGTTTATACCTTATGCCGGCATTTTAAAACGGAGGATTGAAACGTGTGTGTTTTGTGTAATGCTACGGCTAAGAATCTGGTCACATCGTGTATTATAGAAGAATATTAGTGGGTGGTGTGACATCCCACCTATATATGTTTTCTCACTGGAACACTTATTTCAAGTACACAAGTTTGTTACTGGATCAGAAGCTAAAAGGAAGGCGGCTCAACAGGTTATATTCTAGTGGCTTGTTAGTGTTACGGAGTGTGAAGAATAATTGCCAAACAGCCCCAAAGTTTGTTGTTAAAAAATGTAATGAGTAGACGAGTAGTTAATGTGGATTAGAACATTAAATGTTTATGAGTTATAATTAGGAAAAAATTTAAATGAAAACCAGAAGAGAATAAGTTGTGTTAGATTTTTAAATTTTTATTTTACATTTGTAATGACGTTTGATATATTTATGTTGATTATATAAATTAGTTTGGATTTTTTTTATATATTACTCGGCCGAATAAAATTATTATGTAACAATAGACAAATAACCCTTATAAGTTTTCGCTCATGAACGGAACAATAAAAAGATTAAAAAATTATTTTTAAAACGTATTATCTAGGTTTACGTTTGTCTTATTCAAATCCATGTTTGTTTCACGGACCAAACAGAAGGAGACATTCTAAGCATTTATCATTTTTCCAACATGTCATTCTAGAAATATGACGTGGTTTTTTTTAACTCTTAGCTGTGATATTAGACCAAAAAAAAACTGAAAATATAACGTGGTTAGATGAATATATAAAAACTAAATAAATATTATTAGTTAATATCTAGCTGCATAGCCTTATCTATTTAACCTGTACGGTTTATAAGAAAAAAGACTGAATTCTAATAGAAGTAACACAATTAATTCCTTCAGATTTCATATGAAAAGAAACTTAATACTTCTTTATCATATAACTTGAAACTTAATACTTTTTAAAAGATGTATAAAATTTGAATTAATTGTGTCCAAAACATTCATTTTCATCACTTACTCCGAGCCTCCACTTCACTAACGTCAGTACGGGTCTACCTATTTGCCTCGCTTTCCAATATCAATGTTTTTGTTTCTCGTTTTCCTCACAAACCAAGTCCCTACAAATATTTCTTGCTAGCCTCGCTTTGATGGTTCTATTTACTTCGTAAAGCATCATCACTCATCCCTCACTTTCACCAAAGTTTTCATGCGTGCCAACGCCTTTTCCAATGCCAATGTCCGAATCCTAATGGTCGCCCCTTGCAACCCGACAAATCATAACCAAAGACTATCTATTGAGCACTAGAATTTTTTTTAACGGCCAACAAAATCAACTCTGAGCACTCTCGGGGCACCCACTGGACCAAATGGAGTACTCCGAAAGTAACCCGAGTCCACCACCAATTCCACAGAAAACCCGGTAACCTACCCATCCGTAGACACGACGGTGAAATTACCAGTAAAACCTGTTTTGCTCAAGGATCAAACTTAGGTCTCCTTGGAATTTCTATCATTATCCACCAGTGCTTCATTCTGTAACAGGTGAAAGTTGAACCAGCATTTTAAAAAGACAAATGCAAACTTCCATCACTTGATCGAAAAAGGCCACTTGAATAACTGTAATACTAAATTCATTCAAGAAATAGTGTTATGTATCCCAAGCTTTTAATCCATGATAATCTTATATAACGTCACTTCTAGATCACTAATTCACCTTTAAGCAATATCAAATTATTTTTACTATTGGTTAAACAGAAACGTTGCATTTTGAGCATATAACCTTAAATTTGAAATCGAAAATAAACCTTGACCATTGGCATAAGAAAAGACACTCTCA
This sequence comes from Scalesia atractyloides, assembly GCA_947069175.1. Taxonomy (NCBI): domain Eukaryota; kingdom Viridiplantae; phylum Streptophyta; class Magnoliopsida; order Asterales; family Asteraceae; genus Scalesia; species Scalesia atractyloides. The sequence goes on from CAMTDV010000023.1 coordinate 22,750,227, forward strand.
AGTCTTAAAAACTTCTTTGTTTCTCGTACTAAAAAAACAGCAAGTAATCTAATACAAACAAAGAGACCACATTAACATTTCTACACTATCACTTCTAATTAGTTCTAACTTCTAAATCATCTTCATATCATTCCTGGTGTAGAAATAGCAAGATCCGGCAAACTCAAACACTCCCCTCCAACATGACCACCATCTCCACCCTCCAACTGCCACATATTCCCACCATCTCCGACACCGGAAAACCCCCACACCCCCCTTCCAAACCCAAAACCCCCATCCTCAAGCCCACCAACTCCAGGCCCATTAGCACCATTCAACAACGACGTAAAACTATCGCACACACTCACAGTTTTCCCATAATGCAACCCTTGTTCTCCGGCAAACGGGAACAAGATCGGGGTGGCGGTGGGTGGGGCCATGTGGCGATATTCAAGAATGAAAGTATTGGAGTTGTTGAAAGTGGTGGTGGTGGTGGTGGTGAGACGGGAACGTTTGGCGTTTTTGCGGCTGCCGCCGCCGATGGGGATGTCGCGGAGAGTGCCGCCGTGGGTCCAGTAACGGCGGCAGGCCTTGCAGAAGTGACGGGGCTGGGAGAAGTTGTAGTTGTTGTAGTAGCAGAATTTGGTGTTGGTGGAGTCGCAACGGGGGCAGGGAAGGTGTTCGGGTTGATCGGGTGGTGGACATCCGGTGGTGTGGTGGGGTTTAGCGGTGGTGGTGCGGCGGTGATCGCAGGAGTCGGATGGCATTGTGAAAGTTGGTTTTTTTTGTTGGAAGTGGGTTGTGTATTGTAGAGTAGAGTGGAACTGGGATTGGTTTGGTTGTGGTTGATATGTGTGGGTTTTATTTAAGGAGGGGAGGGGAGGGGAGGAGAGAGAAAGAGAGGAATAATAAGAGCAGACTGACTTTTTCAGAGATGGGGAAATAACAGAGGAAACAGAGACAGTGTAAATTGTGGGCTCCGCCACTACTCCATTAATATTGGTATTTATCGGGTTTAACATGTTTACTACCGCCTTCCTTACTGACCCTAAACAGATACGCTGTCCGTACGTAAAAAAACACCATCAACATAAATAAATTGAAACTGTATTTTGGGTCGTTAAATTAAGTTTTACATTGTTGCTGTTTACAACAAATGGTGTTGAGAGTGGCAAACCTGGAGATTTCCGCTTGATAGGAGAGGGGGGGGAGAGGTCACTGTATCTAAAATTTTATATAAAACCGGAAAGTCGAAAATGTATATACTCAAAAAAATTTATACGAAAACTAAATATTCTTTACTACTGAGCGAAAAGTTCGAGGGTCGACCGCCCCCTCCCGCCCTACTTAAACTTCGCCCATGGTGTTGGGTAAAGAGGTCTCACTTCCCTCGTCTCTTTTGGTTGTATATTAGTAATTTGAGAACTTAAGGGGTATGATAAGTAAAATTGAGGGATTGTAAGTTTTTTTAGCATAATCTTTAGAAGACCATAAAATAGATTGAAGCGTCCAAACAAAAACAAGTTGACTGTTTAGGATATAATGGTTCGATATTCATATTTTCAGCGTTTTAAGTTTTTAAATTTGGTCACGTTTAAACTTGGAAATGATAGTGTAAACAAATCGATCACTTGACGTTCCTTATGTGCCATTTGTTTTCATTTCCTCACACTATGTAATTATTTATAACATTTATAAGCTTGAAATTGAGATTGAATAAATAATTCTAAAATAGTTTCATTAAGTGACAAAAAGTATCTGGAAACAGTGAATTTTGGGGCGTCCTTGGTCGAGTACATAACATTATAACTCATAATGATTACTGATTGTCTCCCGAGAGGAACCCACAATAATATAAGGTATTTTATACGTGTGTCTAACTCTTAACTCTAAAGAAACATCAAACTAATCTAGAAATCAATAAGGGGTTTGTGTCTCGACAAATAAAGTTTAATCTTTTTTCGTCTCACTAATATCAACCTCAAGAATCTTGCAAAACTAACAAAACACCGTAAACTCGTTACAAGGAGGAGAATAAGAGGGTTCTCCTTGTAACCACCCTCCAGCGTGAGAATAAATATTTTTTTGATGATAATAGTGCGTGTAAAGTAAGAGAGCCAGGTAGCGAACATTAAACCTGGAGGTGAAGTCCTCTATTTATAGTCGGGGTGATTTGTGAAGGAGATGTGCTGACCGGCCTTGGGCCTGAGGTTGACAAAAAGAAATATCTATTTTGCCTCCTCTGTCACAACCGTTAGTGATTCCTGTCGAGAGGGTTAGTTGGCGCATGGTGAATGGATCCACGTGTCCTGACAGTTGTCCTTATTGTCTGGTCTGTCATCAGCCGTTGATTGAAGATCATGGACAGTGCTCGGTGCAAGTGATTGGTGCCATGTATGTGTCATTATGTCCTTCTTGTCCCATGCACGGTTGTTCATCGTGCAGCATGACCCAATACAGCCGGTTGAGCGCCTATTAGCCCACAACTTTGCCACTTGTACCTTTTGTACTTGTTTGGTGCCACCCTGCACTTCTTTCTTTCGCCTGACTTAAGGAACATCTATGCAGTTGGCACAAGGTCATAAAAGGCAGGCTTCTTCCTGACAAGCTAAGTGTCAGAAATGGTTTAGTCATTTTCCTGATCTCGCGCGCGACCTTGAAGGCATCCATATGGCCGGCGCAAAGTTCGGAGAAGTTATCATTTCTGATTATGTTGGGTATGGTCTCGCGAGTGACCAGAGGTTAATTCCTTGGCCGGCGTAGGATTTGGGACCATACCCCTTTAAGTCCCACTAGTCCAGTGCTGCTTCCATGTGCGAAGTAAGTGGTTGGAGCTCTGAACTAGAAATGAAAGCTAAGTGTATGAACTGTTACAAAAAGCTCAGGAAAAACTGGTTATGATAACATAGTTGACGCGCGAATGTCCATGTGAGATGTAAGCGGCGCAACTAGTTATTTTCTCTTTGAAGTAACTTCTCTTGTTTTGCGCGGGAAAATTCTCAAAATTTGAAAAGAGCATCTATTGACAGGTTGGTGTCGAAGGCTACGCTTGATGTGACTGCTAACACTGCAGGCGGCATGTCGTCACATTGTCAGCCCTACCTCTTCGTTTTTGTGTCAGGCAAGTGAGGCCCATGCGCGCGTGGTAACTTTCACCCCAGTTTTGCCGCATGACGTGTCATTTCCTATTGGAGACACGCCGCAACTTGCAGGGCACGGTTATCCATCGCATTTAATGCGATGGGTAAAAATAGTCGAAGAACCCTAACAGAGAAACACTTTCTTTTCAAATTCTCTCTCATTTATCCTTTAAATCTTCAAATTCTCAAGCCGTTCTTTGAAGATCTTCAAATATTCGTTAGGTTTTTCTAGAAATCGTCAAGAATTCTTCATTTTTTTCCTGATTTCTTCACCACCTTCATATTTCAGCATGTCTGATCGTGTCAACGACCCTGAAGTTGAAGAGGTTGGTGGTACTATGCCACCGTTAAAGTGGGAGGAAGCATCCTTTGAACAAGTGGTTCGGGGTAACCAATTTACCGCCGAGTGGGATGCCCGGTATCGGGCCAAGGGTCAAACCACCGCTGATGCTCCGCCCGGATACATCAGCTTGTTTACCGACTTCTTTGGTGAAGGTAACTTCCGACTGCCTACCGCCTATTTTTTGGGATCCTTCGCTCATATTACCACATTCATGTTTGACAGCTCAACACGCTGGGAATGGTTCGAGTTCGTCACTTCGAGTTTTGCCTGCGTTCACAGGCGAGGAACCGACCATAGACAAATTTCGCGCCTTCTATCAACTGCAAGCTAACCTAGGGTTTTATTCCTTTGCTACTCGAGGGTCCAAGAAGTTTCTCATCAACCCACCGAAGAGCTTTCTTGACTGAAAAGTAAATTTTTCTATATACGCGAGTGGGTGATTCCAATTGCCATGGAATTCCGTGATCCAGCGCCTATTCCCAAGGAAGAGCGGAAGATACTGAAGGGCGCGACCTTGTATGAGAGGTTGAAGGCGTTGCCGAACCAGGCATTTCGTGAGCAAGTTTTGATGGCGGCGGGCATGAGCAATAAGTGGCCGATTACAAGCACAAGTGATCCTGTGCTTCTTCTAAATGATCAAGGTGAGATATAAATTTTTACCCTTCTTGTCTTATGGTTGCTAATGCATGTCTTTTTGCACGATGTTGTATTGTAGAGGTTGCGCTCTACAATCGGGCCTTTGTTGCCCATGCGGGAAGATGAGCGTGAGGGCTTTGCACGAGGGTGAAGAACCTTGGTATGAGCAGATTCAAGGCAACTTTATATATCCTGTGGCGGGGTCTTTTGCCGCGCATCCTACGACGACTGAAGATGCGCATATCATGAACCCTAGGCCTTGTCGGGATATGCGCGAGCAACTCCCGTTAGGGTTTGCACAAATAGATGGCACCACATAGGCTTGGTCCATCCTCCTCCTACTACTCCGACATTTGTGAAAAGTTGTACGTCCTCTGGATCTGTTAAGTTGTTGAACTTACCCATAGTTTGCGGTAGTTTTGCCTTCTCTAACGGCGCGAGGGCGCTCTCGCGTATAAACTTCGACTGCTCTGTTGCAGCAGCTGGTCTGTATACTAAGCTATAATCGTGTTCTGCCGATGGGTTGTACGCCGCATGCGTGCTTGGCTTGTAAGCCTCATGATTTTTTGGAAGGCGACTGAAAACTTAAGTGACTTCTTGTTGGTAAGTTGGGTCGGATTCATCAGTATTGGTCTTCCATTCAGTGTTCAGAATGTTGCGCGGCCTAAGCCGACTACTGATCGGAGTACGTTGCCTTGACTCGGATGCGTGTAGAAGTAACTTTCTGAGTCATTGTGAACGTCACGCGCGGTGTGAACGCTCTATCTTCACGGTGACACTAGTTTGTTGACGTGTTGTCTCTGCGCATGCTCTTGATGCGGCGTTTCATAGTTTAACTATCTAAACATCAGTGCCACCATCGGAGCCTGTTGAGTTTGAGCTGGTGCTTGCCTCTGCTGCACACACAGTTGTGCGTAAATGAGGCTCAAAGTTGCTTGGCTTTTTGTGAACCAAGATGCGGGAGTTTCCCCCTCTAGTAATCCTGACATAGTAAGAGCAAAAGGACCAGTTACGTGAATCGTTGGGGTCACCGTTTGGGTGGCACAAGGGCCACTTGCACGGATCACCCCAGCCTCAGTGTATCCTCCTTCAGCATACTCGTCGATAGGTTGGCTTTGGACTTGCGCGTTGTCCGCTGCTGTCCCTATTTGAGAGTTGGTGCCATAAGTCAAAAACCGTGTACCCTGATCGGTTATCGAATTAGAGTATCAACTTAGAAAGAAGATGAAGTGATTGTAAAATTCGGTGGGCGCAAATGAAGAAACACCAAACTAATCCAGAGATTAGTAAGGGTTTATGTCTCGCCAAATACAGGTTAATCTTTTTTCATCTCGCCAATATCAACCTCGAGAATCCTACAAAATTAACAACACATCGTAAACTCGTTACAAGGAGGAGAATAGAGGGCTTCCTCTTGTAACCACCATCCGACGTGAGAATAAGTATTCGTTTTGAAGATAATAGTGTGCGTATAAAGTGAGAGAGCTGGGGAGCGATTCTTAATCTGGAGGTGAAATCTTCTATTTATAGCCAGGGTGATTTGTGAAGTAGATGAGCTGACGGCCTTGGGCCTGAGGTCGACAATAAAGAATATCCATTTTGTCTCCTCTGTTACGACCGCTAGTGATTCCTGGCAGGAGGGTTAGTTGGCGCATGATGAATGGAGCCACGTGTCCTGACATTTGTCCTTGTTGTTTGATATGTTATCAGCCGTTGAGTGCAGATCGTGGGACAGTGGTCGGCGCAAGCTGATTGGTGCCAAGTATATGTCCTTGTGTACTTCTTGTTCCCTACACGATTGTCAACTGTGTAGCATGACCCAATACAGCCTGTTGAGCGCTTATTAACCTACAGCTCTCCATTTATACCTTTTGTACTTGTTTGGTGCTACCCTGCGCTTCTTTCTTTCGCGCGACTTAAGGAACATCTGTGCAGTCGGCGCAAGGTCATATAAATCAGGCTTTTTTCCTGAAAAGCTAAGTGTCAGAAATGGTTTAGTCACTTTCCTGATCTCGCGTGCGACCTTGATATCCATATGGCCGGCGCAAGGTCGGAGAAGTTGTCATTTCTGATTATGTTGGGTATGGTCTTGCGCGCGACCTCAGATTAATTTTTTGATCCACGCAGAATTTGAGACGATACCCCTTCAAACTCTATCCTTGTAAGGAAATTCTGATTTCACTCAATTAATTTTATATTTTTGAATAAGTTATTTCTTAAAAGTGAAAAGGTACATACATATAAACAGTATGACCAATCAGGTAAAAAACAAACTGTTAGTTTCTATTACATTTTTTAACTGCAAGAAAGATAATATTATTAATCAACAAAAGGATAACTACCACCAAGAAGATAGTACAAACTGGAGATCATTAAAAAACATCAAAAGTACGCCAAAGATTCTAATCTAGCGTATTCTTTATCTAAAGATACGAGCTCGCTTGCATCCCCTCAATTGCGTTTCTTGTTTTCCAAAATGTCCTCAAGAAGGTTGCTTGACTTCTCATAGCGCCCAGAACATCACCCCTTGGATGTTATGGGGTGACGTGACGGTGATGGCGGGGTTATTGTTTCGATTTCTCTCTCACACATATACATACATATATATATGCATCTATAAGGGAAGGAGTTATCCACTACACACAACACATAATTAGAGAGAGGGGGGTTATGAGGGGTTATGTTTGAGTAAAGAGGGTATGACTACATGTAGTCGTTATTCACCGGTACCCCACATATGTCACAAGCTTGCACCATATTTTAATTTCATTCCAAAGTCTAAACCACTTTTGCAAATTTGCAGTTCACAAGAAGATGGTCCACCGTTTCTAGATGTTGGTCGGCGGTTTCTAAATGTTCACCACAGTTGGCACATAGCCACATACCGTAGTTGATACACTTGCAATTTCTTTTGCTAGACAGTGACGGATCTAGCCGGAGCGCCAAGGGGTAACGTTTTAAAAGAAAGGGGTAACGAAATCGAAAAAACGTCAATTTTTTCCAAAATTTACCCTATCATCGGAGCGCCAACCTCTTGTTATACACTAGATCCACCCCTGTTGCTAGAGCTATTCGTGTGGGAATTCAATCTAACCCCGCTCTGCAACCAAGAAAATCACTTTTATCGGATTTCTGTTTAGACAATCAAACACAAAACCATTTTGACAAAACATTTCATTTTCGATGTATTAATCAAATAATCTATGTTATGGTTTATATAATGGTTAAAACTAATCCAATAATATGTGTTTTTATGGTTTAAATAATGGTTAAAATTAACAAGAATACAAGATGTGAAAATAAAGGCTAATTTCATATGTTATTTTTAAACCTTGGTATAATTAATAAGAACTTGTTAACTAAAACTCGTAATATTAAATGCTATCATTTACAAAAATATGATATTTATACTTTTCTCTTAGAGCATGAGTTTAACTAAATTAAATAACAAAGGTTAGATATATATAGCGTAAGTTTTAAAGAAAATATATATGAAATTGCTTCTGATAAAAAAACAAAAGAAGAGAACAATAAAATTAAAATTAAAACTTAAGAGCAATAATGTCCAGTAGTGCCAGCTTCATGTAAACTTAAAACTTACGCAATAATGTCCTTTCACACTCTTAGTGGGAGGTGTTTGTTTAAACTAGGGATAAAACCTCGGTATCAATTGATATCAGTATCAAAAATTCATAAAAATGATTACCGGTATAAAAAATACCTGGTGTGGTTTGATACCAATGTTTAAAGGTTATAACCAGTAAATATCCATATTGAACAAAACTGAAAACATCAAAAGTTAGTACTGAAAATATTTTAATTGGAGATATTCAATACTGATACCTAATACTATTTACTCATGTGTGTAAAAAATAATGTCCAATAGTGCTAGCTTCATGTGTGTAATAAATATTGTTTATTGTTGTCTTTTCTTGTGTTTTCTAGACATATGAGAGTAAGGGTGGAAGAGGCATTCCCTAAATAGGGAGTGGTAAACTTGTATTTTAACTAATAATATCATGTCATGTCAACTCACCACTTCATTTCCCATTTTGTATTCAATCACTAGGGATGCTCAAACACATGAAGAGTGGTAAACACTTTTTTTGCTAAAAAAAATAAAAATTTGTGATTTGTTGAAAATATTAGGACCCACCATTAACCCTCTCTCTCTCCTTCTCTCTCCTCTTCCCCACTCGGTGAGTAGTCACCAATTTACACCTCAATCACTTATCGAAATTGTGCCGGCGCACCTTAACCGCGCAGCAAACATCACTCACCGAAGGGGTCACCGATGGTGCCCCTTCCACCCTAATAAAACTTTCCATATTATCACATATAGGGGAGGTTCATTTGAGAAGAAATTTAATGTGAGAAGAAAAAGAAGAAAGGGCATAATGGTAAAACATTAAATAGTTTATAACTCCTCTCGTTAATTATGTTATTTCTTATTAATAAAGCAAAATTTATCCTACACATTTCAAAATTTATACTACATATGTCTTACATTTACCGAAATTTACCCTATACACATGTAAATTTACTCTACACATTTCAAAATTTATCCTACACATACTAAAATTTATCCTATACATGTCGAAAATTGTCCTACACCATAAATTATTTTATCTTGAAAGGGTATATGAAAAAAATGAGTTACAAGTTTAATTAATTAGCTAATTAATGACAATTATAGATTTACCTATATGCCCTTTTGCATAACATTAAATACACACATTAAAAGTCGGGGCATGATTGGATTATCAACAAAGCTCATGATATTTACTAATAAGTTTCATATTTATTAAATTGAAATTAACTTCAAATATCCAACACAAAATTCATAGAAACACAAACAATAAACCAAATGATTGTTCCAAACGAAATAACTTGTTTATTCTTCTAAAGCCATCCTATGTGTTTCTTCCTCAACTTTTTCACCTGTATCATATGTAAAACAGAAAATTTGGGTCAACAAAAGTTAGCGAGTGAACCTTGATTAAACATTTGAGTAATTGAATTTTATTGTTGTTTAAATAAAATTGTGCATGAATCATACGTGAACAGATGTATATACATAACCAATCACAAACCATATTGTATGAACACATGACATGATGAATGATGTATTTGAGATCAAGGCTCAAGCAAACGGAGCCGATCTAAGAGGCACCTGATGCTCAACCCGTATCCTACGAGGAACTGATGGGCCTAATGCAATGATAAAATGTATCCACATATAAACCACATAACAACTATACACATTTGATCACGAAAATGATATTAGCACAAGTGTTAAATAAAATAAAAGAAATTATACGACACAAGATACACCCCAAAACATGATTAAAACGGGGAATTTGTAGAGATTCACTCACCATAGGTGCGTATTCTTGAGTGGAAATGAGAGCGCACGAGTTGCGGATTTAACCGACGAGGAAGTACTAACCTAAAATAATAACGCGATAACTCGATAAATACATAAACTAATATTTTGGTTAAAAACCTTTGTTTAGATTTTTAAGTTAATTTTTGTAGGTTTTATTGATATATTAAACCCTATATATTTTAAACATTTTTATTGATTTTAGTTAATAAGTCATAAAATGAAATATTAGAAATAAAAATAAAAATAAAATAATATATAAAAAATCTGGTCAGACTGACAAGGTTGTTAGTCGGCCGGTTCATTCGTATTATAAGCATGCGAGTGGTGAGGCTCGAACTCGTGACCTTTCGGTTACGTGCACGCAGCTCTTCCAACTGAGCTACGTGTCTAACCCGAAAGAATCTGGATTTTAATTATACTTATACACATATTAAGTTCATTCAATTTTAATCAAATTTAAAAAGAGAATCAAATGGTCTGACCGGTGTGAGTCAGGGGACTCGAACCAGTGACCTCGGTGATGTTATGCACCCAGCCCGACCAACTGGGCTGGGTGTCTAACCCAACTGATATGGCGTTTTAATTATATTTATATACTAGATACAATTAAACAGAAAAGATAGATTTAAAAAGGTTTTTAATGTGTCAGGCCGGTGTGTGCTTGGATTCGAACTGGTGTCCTGATTTTTAGTTCAGCTCCACAAGACAGCTCATCGCTTATGTCATTTTCTGTTACAGAAGTATGTTGAGCTGCTCGAATTCGATCTTTGATGTCGGTTACAATTTGAGAACATAGAAGATGAATGGAATTTGCATAACCCTTTCGACTGAGTGCATCAGTCACAACGTTTGCCTTGCCAGGATGATATCGAATCTCATAGTCGTAATCATTGAGAAGTTCGACAAATCGTCGTTGCCTCATGTTCAACTCTTTTTTATTAAAGATATGTTGAAGACTCTTGTGGTCAATGTATATCTCACACTTGGTGCCATAGAGATAGTGTCTCCATATCTTTAGAGCGAACACGACTGCTCCAAGTTCTAGGTCGTGAGTGGTGTAGTTCTTCTCATGTACTTTGAGTTACGTAGAGGCATAGGCTATCACCTTTCCCCTTTGCATCAGAACACAGCCTAACCCTTGCCCTGACGCGTCGCAATAAACCACAAAGTCTTCGCAACCCTCACGGAGTGTAAGGATAGGTGCATCACAAAGCTTTTGCTTCAAAGTTTGGAAGGCCTCCTTTTGCTTGGGTCCCCAAATAAAGGGTTTTCCCTTGTGAGTCAAGGCCGTGAGTGGAACGGCGATACAATAGAAATTGGTAATGAAGCGTCGATAATAACCAGCAAGCCAAGAAAAGACCTAACTTCGGTAGGAGTACGTGGCGCTTGCCATTCTTGTACTGCCTTGATCTTTGAAGGGTCGACATGAATCCCTTTGTCATTAACGACATGACCAAGGAATTGTACCTCCTTTAACCAGAATTCACATTTTGAGAACTTAGCGTAAAGCTTTTCACTCCTCAAAAGTGTAAGAATAAGTCGAAGATGACGCTCATGATCGGATTTTGACTTGGAGTAGATAAGGATGTCATCGATGAAGACTATGACAAAACGATCGAGATAGGGTTTGCATACCCTATTCATCAAATCCATGAAGACAGTGGGGGCGTTGGTAATCCGAAAGGCATAACCATGAACTCATAACCATAACGAGTTCGAAAGGCAGTTTTTGGAATATCTTCTTCGCGCACTCTAAGTTGATGATACCCAGAACGAAGGTCGATCTTCGAAAAATAGGTGGCACCTTGAAGTTGATCTAGGAGGTCATGGATACGAGGCAATGGATGGCGATTCTTAATAGTCAACTTGTTGAGTTCTCTATAATCAATGCACATGCGAAACGTTCCATCTTTCTTCATCACAAAAAGAATAGGTGCACCCCAAGGCCATGAGCTAGGACGTATGAATCCTTTGTCAGTTAGCTCTTGCAACTAACTAGCCAACTCTTGCATCTCCGATGGGGCTAGCCTATAAGGAGATTTTGCGACTGGTGTAGCACCTGCCACAAGATCGATTCGAAATTCGACTTCTCGTACAGGAGGAAGTCCTGAAACGTCGTCGGGAAATACTTGAGGAAATTCTTTCACGATTGGAATATCTTCGAGTTTCCTTTCCGTGCCTTCCTTCTTGACGATGTGAGCTAGAAATGCGACGTAATCCTTGCGAAGATATCTTCGGGCTTGAAGACATTGTCACACCCCGACCCGCAGCGGATAAGGTGATCAGGGCATGATTGGGTTATCATCAAAGCTCATGACATTTATTAAATGTTTCATATTCATTAATACAAATTAAATGAAAGTTTACAATGATTGCTACCACATGATCTAACTAACAATCTAACTTCTTTGTTCTCTTCTAAGGCATATCCTATGTTTTCCTTGCTTCAACCTGTTCACCTGTATCATGTGTAAAAAGGTTTTTGGATCAACATAATGTTGGCGAGTGAATCCTATGGAAAACATTTGAACAATTTATTTAAATTGATTATGAAATATGTGCACAACCAAACATGAATAAAATTAGATGTAACTTGATCAACAATCATAATATGTTAAATGAAACACTCATGAATAATAATGGAGCAATTAAAGGCACGCGATGCTCAACTCGTCTCTCACGAGGAACTGAGGGGCCTGATGAATGAATTGCATAAACATGATAATATGAATAACACAACTACAAACAATATAAACTCAATGAAAACACACATGAACAATAATGAATTTGAATTGAAGCACGCAATGTTCTACTCGTTTCCCACGAGGAACTGATGGGCTTAATGTATGAGTTTCATGTAATTTGACAAACGGAATATAAATAAGTCACAACAATAAATCAATCTAAGTTTAAGTCATGATGTGGTATGGCACAAGTTTAAATAAATAAATTAATTAATTCAAAACACATGACACACCCCAAAACGTGTAATTTAAAAGGGGGAATTGTAAGATTCACTCACAGTGGGTGCGTTCGGTTGATGATGATGAATGCACGCGAAGTGGTTTTAACCACGAGTGAGATTTAACCTAGATAAATCGCATTATGGTTTGGTGAGTAAACGGATTTTATTAAACTATTTTAGTAGGATTGTTGGGTGTATTTTTGTGAGTTTGAAGCTATTTTCTAATCTTAAAAATGTTATTTTTAAGTATTTATAATTGATTTTTAATTAAAATAATTAAATAAAAATAATAAAAATATTTATTTTTTTTCTGCTACAGTTGACCTTGACTTGTTGACTTTGACTGGTCGTTGACCGGTTTGCGGAATATTGTTGTGCGCTCGGTGAGGCTCGAACCCGAGACCTCCCGTACGCGTGCACGCAGCTCTACCAACTGAGCTACGTGTCTAACCCGTTATATATCCGATTTTAATTATATATATACATTAATTAGAATTTAAACAGAAAATCATTTTTATTTTAAAAACAGTTTAAGGCGAAACGGTCATGCACACCACAGGTCTCGAACCCGGGACCTGTGGGTTAATCTAACACACAGTCCACCGCTGGACTGTGTGTTCAACATGTTATAATATTCGGTTTTTATTATACTTAAATACAAAATAGATATTTCCTTTTCTGCCTTATTTAAAAGAAAAGATAATTGTCCGAGTCGGTGCTGAGGACCGGACTCGAACTCGTGACCTGTGATATAAACAAACACACAGTCCACCGCTGGACTGTGTGTATAACTTGGTTATTATTCCGGTTATTAATATACTTAACATATAACTAAGGCGACTCCGGTTCAGTAATAAAAAAAAAATAGATTTTATTAAGGCAGCGTGTGAGACGGGAATCGAACTCGAGACCTTTGCTTGATTAACGTCTTATGTGCACACAGTCCACCGCTGGACTGTGTGTCTAACCCGAGTAAAATCCTGATTTATAATATACTTATATGATATAGAAAAACATCGTCTTCTTCGTCAATGCTTGAACCAGAAATCGGAATTCGACTAGTTCAAGTTTTTTATCAGTTTGTTAGTGTTTTACAGTTTATTTCGGTAAGATAAAAGTGAAAAGGAAAAGAAACTGGGTGGAGAAATATACCGACAAGACTCTCTGTTTTCCGGCAGAACTCCGGCGACAGAATTCACCTCCGGCGATAGGTTCCTTGCAGCAGCAAGTCTCCGGAAATCTTGGAGAGAGTATGGGTAACTTCAGTAAAGGTTTAGGGGATTAGTGAGGTTCAGAAAATTAAAACTCGGTTTTCCGGCGAAAAATAGGACAGTTCCGGCGAGTGAAATTACGCCGTGGAAAGATGTGATTTTTAGCGAAAAGGTTTGCAGACGATTGTGGTTGAATTTATAGGGAATAATCGAAATGCATTTGGTCTGATTTTGGACTGTGTTCGTTATTTAAATTTTTCCGGCGGTTTTGAAAAATGTCGCGGACTTCAAACATCGGTTATAACCGATATGTGGTTAATGGTTTACGTTATAACGTAAATCGTAGTTAAGACTCGCTAATTTACCGGGATTCCGACAACTGAATCGTTTGGGCGCCGGTTTTGAATTTGTAACGTTATTATATCAATTAAATGATTGAAATATATAACAAACAGAACAAGCAGCGCAGTGGTTTGTGTGTGAGTTGTTAAATCGTTGCCTGACTCGGTACAGACCCGGGTTCGAAACCCGGCAGATGTATTTCATTTTTATTTTGCGATTTTTGACAGTTTTTCAAAAACTAAATATATATTCGCGTATAAAAATTGATTACGGATCGTTTAAAAATGTTTTGGACATTTAATTCGAAACGAAAATTTTGACTGACTGTTCGGTTGCTAAACGGAGCGGGTTTGGTAAATCCGTTTTTGACGGATGTTACAGTATCCCCTGCTTTTTAGAAATTTCGTCCCGAAATTTAAATTGTGATATATTTGACTAAAAAGGATGATGACGTTTTGTTTGACAGTTGTATGCTTAGAAAAATAAAGGTTTAAGTTTTTTTTTGTTCGAGGCGGTAACGTTCCTTGTAAGGGTTATGTATCCTATTCAGGAATCGCTTTCTGTTGCCTACTGTATGAATATTGATAAGCAGAAATGATTTGCTAAAATGATATCATGCATATGTGTTAAGATACGTTTGGGAAAAATATGGTTATATCCTAAGGCAAAACTTCTAACACTACAATCTACATGGAACATAAATAAAAACACAACAGCTGATATCCAAACATGAATGAACACATCAGCAAATATTTGAACATGAATGAACATAACAGCAAATATTCGAACATAAATGAACACATCAGCAAATATTTGAACATGAATAAACACAACAGCAAAGATTCGAACATGAATAGACACATCAGCGAATATTTGAACATGAATAAACACAACAGCAAATATTCGAACATGAATAGACACATCAGCGAATATTTGAACATGAATAAACACAACAGCAAATATTTGAATCCACATTCTGATAACATATATGTTTTAATGATGGAAGTTCCTCTCTCGTTTGTTATGATGGAGAGGTTAATTTATGTAGAAATGGAACACAATCCAATCTCTTTAAATAACATGATGATATAAATGTATCACAAATTCCAACCAAGGCAATAATAATTCCTACATGGAACTTCTCATAACCGCCTGATAATGCCTCTGATCCTTTGGCAAGAATACTTATATATAGGAAGTACCAGCGGCGTATCCACCATATTCTTGCCAAATTTTCATTAGTTTTATCCACAAGTTATGATTGGTTACCAAGAAACTAATAAATCCTACATAGAACTTCTCATAACCATCCGTTAATGCCTCTGATCCTTTGACAAGAATACTTATATATAGGAAGTACCAGCGGCGTATCCACCATATTCTTGTCAAATTTTCATTGGTTTTAACAGTGAATTATGATTAGTCCTATAACTCTATAATCAATACAACAAACATAAATTACTGAAATGAAACATATCTGTGCGATCAAGGCTCAATCGAACGGAGCCGATCGTATTGCATGTACTGAAAATAAAATGGATGTGCGCTCAAGGCTCAATCAAACGGAGCCGAACGTATTGAATGTACTGAAATTGAAATTGTGTGCTCAAGGCTCAATCAAACGGAGCCGAACATATTGAATGTACTGAAATTGAAATTGTGTGCTCAAGGCTCAATCAAACGGAGCCGAACATATTGCATGTACTGAATATGAATAACTTAACCACACAAACAGCCTATGCATGGAACCTCTCATAACCGCCTGATAATGCCCCCGATTATTTGACAAGAATACTTATATATAGGAAGTACCATCGGCGTATCCACCATATCCTTGTCAAATTTTCGTTGACTTTATCCGAAAGTTATGGTTAGTTCGATGCGACTCTACTACAACACCACAACCACAAGATACTGATAATGAAATTGTATGTGCGCTCAAGGCTCAATCAAACGGAGCCGAGCGTATTGCATGAACTGGAAATGTAAATAAATCTGTGTACTCAAGGCTCAATCAAACGGAGCCGAGCATATTGCATGAACTGGAAATGTAAATAAATCTGTGTACTCAAGGCTCAATCAAACGGAGCCGAGCATATTGCATGAACTGGAAATGTAAATAAATCTGTGTACTCAAGGCTCAATCAAACGGAGCCGAGCATATTGCATGTATTGAAATGTAATATTACGTAACCGATCAAGGCTCAACAAACGGAGCCGATCGTGCGGGCACGCCAAGATCAACCACATAATAAAATGGGGATCCAACTCAACCTCGATGGATGGGGAGCCACGGCCTCGGCAAAATCGTATACTGAAAACAATATATAATATATAATATACCATAATTACTCTAACAGTCTACACATGTGATAAAGAAAACATAAGACTAAACAACAGGAGTTGAATCTGGATCTATGGCGAAAAGGACTAGCTGAGTATCTTCGTTTGGGCCGTCATTATCTTCGACAGGGTTGGCGTTGATATTGAAGACTCTTCCTCTTGCTGGTGGCATAGTGGTTGGGTTTTCTTGGTTTACTTGGTTAACTGGGTTTGATTGGGCTTGAGTGTTGATAACGTTTACCAATTGAGGGCATGTGTTTCTAAAGTGGGTAGGGTCGCCACAATTGAAGCAAACTCGAGCATATGGGAACATGGGGTGTTGGGGTTGGTGATAAGTTTGGGCCATGTTTTGAGTAGGGGAAAAGGTTTGGTCTTGAAAGGTGCGACAAACATTGCTCAAATGACCATAACGTCCACAAGTTGTACATAGCCGGCAAGGTAAAGTAAAGGGATGGTGATAAAAACAGTTGTTGCATCGAGGGTGAGGTCCAAGATATGGTTTCTTATTTGGGTAAGCTGAGTTGGGTGCCACTTGGGTGATTGGGACAGCTCGGATGGGTATAGCGTGAAAAACTGGTTGATTTCGTTGGGTGGCAGCGAAAAGTCGCCCGACTCTTCTTCTCTTAGGTTTGGGTTGAGGAGGGGATTCGGGTTGAGAAGGGGATTCGGGTTGAGAAGGGGATTCGGAGGTTTCAGTTGATTCTTTATCCTTCTTCTTCTCTTCCTCGAATTCTTTGTTTCGGATTCGGTTCTTGGTGAGCTCTATTGCTAGCTCCATTGCTGCTTCCAAAGTTGCAGGCTTGGTACTTATCACGGGGTCTTGAATCTTTGACGGAAGTCCACGAATGTAGTGCTCGATCAAACGGTAGAGGGGAGTAAACATGTTGGGAACCATTTGATGTAATTCGAGGAACCTTTTGTTGTAGGTGGTGTGGTCTCCTTCCATTTGCTTCAATGAATAAAATTCATCTTCTAGCTTCTTGATTTCGCTCCTTGGGCAAAATCGTCTGGTCATGATTTCCTTCAATTCATTCCAAGTTAGAGTCATAGCATCTTCAACACCTCGTTTTGCCTTCTCTGAATTCCACCAAGTAAGTGCTATCCCATATAGTCGACCGGTAGCATAACGCACTTTGCGATCATCAGGGCAATCGCAATTTAGAAAAGTATTCTCCATTTCTTCAAACCAATGGAGGAGTGCGGTGACACCTTCAGTCCCTTTATATTTCGGAGGGTCGCATGATTTGAAATGCTTGTAGGTGCATTTAGTGGTGTTTGGGGAAGAGTTGAAAATGTTTTGGTTTGCTTGGTTGACAGGATTATTGGTAAGTGCTTGTTGAACTTGGATTACAATGTTGGGTATTACGGCAGCCATTTGTTGAGCGATTAAGGTAGCCATGCGTTCGCGGGCTTTTCTTGCTCTCGTCTTCCTACGGGCGAGGTTAGAAGACATCTACAATGAATACATGACAAGGGTATGAGTTGGATGCTTTTGAGATCATGGGTCGCATTAGGGATGAACATTCATAAAATAATTATACAAAAATACTACATCCATAGGATGTCTTTGGCTTTGCTCGCTGTTAGGCCCGTCATGCCGCCATACTTTACCTTATGTAATCATGTGGGCCCCCATGAATTACCGGTTTTTCATATGGTTCGCACGGTTTCTGCCTGGTTGCGTACACAAAACCCGGTGAAAATCGAGAAATATGTATACAACGTGTGATGTTCGGAATGTGTCCAGGTGTAGACACGGTGACACCTCAAAGTAGGGTTAGTTCGAACGACGTTTGGTGTGGCATGCTTTGGCCTAATAGGTCCTTCGTACTCTCATCGTTGGTCCCCAGGTAGGCAAACTGGTCCGTTATATTGGATTTATACGAATGCCAGCCTAGACAGGACGTTCCGACTACCGGTACTTGTACCCTTCCAGTTACTACATGCCCGTCGCAGAACTTACTTTGATGAGAATTGAAAATTGCATAAAATCTTTGGATAACGAGAGTATGAAAATAAATTGAACACATGAACATCGATATATGTATAATGAATATGTATATATGTATAATGAATATGTATATGAGCATGTATGTTTGACTGAAATGTAAACAAATATGAAACAAATAAATATCACAAGTTTGTATGTAACCACCTAATCAATTTAAAATTTAGGCAGACTATAGTATAGGCTCTAAGGGTCTAATAACCTATCCTATATCCCTATAATCATGGCTCTGATACCAATCTGTCACACCCCGACCCGCAGCGGATAAGGTGATCGGGGCATGATTGGGTTATCATCAAAGCTCATGACATTTATTAAATGTTTCATATTCATTAATACAAATTAAATGAAAGTTTACAATGATTGCTACCACATGATCTAACTAACAATCTAACTTCTTTGTTCTCTTCTAAGGCATATCCTATGTTTTCCTTGCTTCAACCTGTTCACCTGTATCATGTGTAAAAAGGTTTTTGGATCAACATAATGTTGGCGAGTGAATCCTATGGAAAACATTTGAACAATTTATTTAAATTGATTATGAAATATGTGCACAACCAAACATGAATAAAATTAGATGTAACTTGATCAACAATCATAATATGTTAAATGAAACACTCATGAATAATAATGGAGCAATTAAAGGCACGCGATGCTCAACTCGTCTCTCACGAGGAACTGAGGGGCCTGATGAATGAATTGCATAAACATGATAATATGAATAACACAACTACAAACAATATAAACTCAATGAAAACACACATGAACAATAATGAATTTGAATTGAAGCACGCAATGTTCTACTCGTTTCCCACGAGGAACTGATGGGCTTAATGTATGAGTTTCATGTAATTTGACAAACGGAATATAAATAAGTCACAACAATAAATCAATCTAAGTTTAAGTCATGATGTGGTATGGCACAAGTTTAAATAAATAAATTAATTAATTCAAAACACATGACACACCCCAAAACGTGTAATTTAAAAGGGGGAATTGTAAGATTCACTCACAGTGGGTGCGTTCGGTTGATGATGATGAATGCACGCGAAGTGGTTTTAACCACGAGTGAGATTTAACCTAGATAAATCGCATTATGGTTTGGTGAGTAAACGGATTTTATTAAACTATTTTAGTATGATTGTTGGGTGTATTTTTGTGAGTTTGAAGCTATTTTCTAATCTTAAAAATGTTATTTTTAAGTATTTATAATTGATTTTTAATTAAAATAATTAAATAAAAATAATAAAAATATTTATTTTTTTTCTGCTACAGTTGACCTTGACTTGTTGACTTTGACTGGTCGTTGACCGGTTTGCGGAATATTGTTGTGCGCTCGGTGAGGCTCGAACCCGAGACCTCCCGTACGCGTGCACGCAGCTCTACCAACTGAGCTACGTGTCTAACCCGTTATATATCCGATTTTAATTATATATATACATTAATTAGAATTTAAACAGAAAATCATTTTTATTTTAAAAACAGTTTAAGGCGAAACGGTCATGCACACCACAGGTCTCGAACCCGGGACCTGTGGGTTAATCTAACACACAGTCCACCGCTGGACTGTGTGTTCAACATGTTATAATATTCGGTTTTTATTATACTTAAATACAAAATAGATATTTCCTTTTCTGCCTTATTTAAAAGAAAAGATAATTGTCCGAGTCGGTGCTGAGGACCGGACTCGAACTCGTGACCTGTGATATAAACAAACACACAGTCCACCGCTGGACTGTGTGTATAACTTGGTTATTATTCCGGTTATTAATATACTTAACATATAACTAAGGCGACTCCGGTTCAGTAATAAAAAAAAAATAGATTTTATTAAGGCAGCGTGTGAGACGGGAATCGAACTCGAGACCTTTGCTTGATTAACGTCTTATGTGCACACAGTCCACCGCTGGACTGTGTGTCTAACCCGAGTAAAATCCTGATTTATAATATACTTATATGATATAGAAAAACATCGTCTTCTTCGTCAATGCTTGAACCAGAAATCGGAATTCGACTAGTTCAAGTTTTTTATCAGTTTGTTAGTGTTTTACAGTTTATTTCGGTAAGATAAAAGTGAAAAGGAAAAGAAACTGGGTGGAGAAATATACCGACAAGACTCTCTGTTTTCCGGCAGAACTCCGGCGACAGAATTCACCTCCGGCGATAGGTTCCTTGCAGCAGCAAGTCTCCGGAAATCTTGGAGAGAGTATGGGTAACTTCAGTAAAGGTTTAGGGGATTAGTGAGGTTCAGAAAATTAAAACTCGGTTTTCCGGCGAAAAATAGGACAGTTCCGGCGAGTGAAATTACGCCGTGGAAAGATGTGATTTTTAGCGAAAAGGTTTGCAGACGATTGTGGTTGAATTTATAGGGAATAATCGAAATGCATTTGGTCTGATTTTGGACTGTGTTCGTTATTTAAATTTTTCCGGCGGTTTTGAAAAATGTCGCGGACTTCAAACATCGGTTATAACCGATATGTGGTTAATGGTTTACGTTATAACGTAAATCGTAGTTAAGACTCGCTAATTTACCGGGATTCCGACAACTGAATCGTTTGGGCGCCGGTTTTGAATTTGTAACGTTATTATATCAATTAAATGATTGAAATATATAACAAACAGAACAAGCAGCGCAGTGGTTTGTGTGTGAGTTGTTAAATCGTTGCCTGACTCGGTACAGACCCGGGTTCGAAACCCGGCAGATGTATTTCATTTTTATTTTGCGATTTTTGACAGTTTTTCAAAAACTAAATATATATTCGCGTATAAAAATTGATTACGGATCGTTTAAAATGTTTTGGACATTTAATTCGAAACGAAAATTTTGACTGACTGTTCGGTTGCTAAACGGAGCGGGTTTGGTAAATCCGTTTTTGACGGATGTTACAGACATGACATCAATTTGAGCCCTTTCGAAGGAGTTTCTCCAAAGATACGTAGTGTTTGACCATCAGCGAGAGGAATAAGAATGAACTTTTCATGGCACACTACTTCGGCATGATGCTGGCTGAGCCAGTCCATACCGATGATAACATCGAAACTTCCCAATTTCATAGGGATGAGGTCAATCGATAAATCGTGATCATTTAGAGTAAAGGTACAATCACGTATTATTGAATCTAACAAAATGGGTTCTCTGTCAGCAACTTCCACCGTGAATGATTCAGCAAGACTAACACGAGGTAGGTCGAGAATAGATTCGAATTCTAAGGATACAAAACTCTTATCCGCACCAGTATCGAATAATATGGATGCATAATTACCATTTACGAGAAACATACCGTTGACCACATTGTTGTCAGCCCTTGCTTGGTTGGCGTTGATATTGAATGCCCTTCCTCTAGCAGGTGGATGAGCTTGATTAGCTTGGTTCACCGGATTTGCTTGGGCTTGGGCATTGATGATGTTCACCAGGCGTGGGCAAGTATTCCTGAAGTGATTTGGGTCACCACATAAAACAGGCTCTTAAGGGTTGTATCATGGGGTAGTTGGGTTAGTAGTAAGGTTGGGCTGTGGTTGGGCAGGTGGTAGATGTAAGGATTGTTGGGCTTGGCCCACCATTTGGTTTTGGGTTTGGGCTGGAGGCTGATTGCGGTTTGATCGTTGGATTGTACGGCAAGTTTGGATAGTGTGACCTGCACGGCCACAACTTGTGCAGTATTGGCAAGGGTTCTCGGGAGGGTGATGGTACTGGCAACGGTTACATTTTGGGTGTGGGCCAGTGTATGGCTTTTTGAATGGTGCGGCTGGAAGGGCGACTTGTATGATTGGAGCAGCAGTGATGGGAGGGTTGGTTTGGGTGACGGCGAAGTTCTTGCCATTTCGCTTCCTCTTACCAGCAAAATTTGAGGATGAGCCTGATTGGGTTGGAGTTGAGGCTTCAACAGGTGTTTTCTTCTTCTCATCCTTAAAATCTCCATTTCGAATGCGATTTTCAGTAAGTTCCGTGGCTAGTTCCATGGCAGCTTCGAGTGTTGCGGGAAAAGTGCTTAAAACCGAATCTTGAATTTTCGAGGGAAGGCCTCGAATATAGTGCTCGATCAATCGGTATAACGGAGTGAACAGGTTGTGGACCATCTGGTTCAACTCAAGGAATCTCTTGTTGTATGAGATGTGATCGCCTTCCTTTTGCTTTAGAGATTAGAATTCATCTTCAAGTTTTTTGATCACGCTTCTAGGGCATAAGCGTCTTGTCATGATTTCTCTTAATTCATCCCATGTTAAGGCCATGGCATCATCCACACCTTGCTTACCTTTTTCCGTGTTCCACTAGGTAAGTGCTACCCCAAACAGACGCCCAGTAGCGTAACGTACCTTGCGATCCTCAAGACAGTCGCAATTGAGAAAGGTGTTTTCCATCTCCTCAAACCAATGGAGGAGAGCGGTGACACCTTTAGTCCCTTCATATTTTGGGGGATCGCAGGACTTGAAGTGTTTGTAAGTGCATTTGGTGGTTTTGGGAGGAGGGTTGGCGACGTTTTGGCCTTCTTGGTTCGGAGGGTTGATGGGATTTATGGCGAGAGCTTGTTGAACTTGTAGTACGATTTCAGGAAGTATCGCGGCCATTTGTTGAGCAATTTGCGTGGCCATGCGTTCGCTCGACTTTTCTGACCTTCTACCTCCTCGTAAGTGTCTAGCAGACATCTACAGGCATATATGTAGGGAGATTGTGAGTTTGATAATTTTCTAGGTGTCATATGTCGTAAAAAGAATGAAAACAACATTTATAAATAAATGGAAACAACTTTCTACATCCATAGAATGTCTTGGGCTTGCTCGTGTTTGGGCCTCCCAATGTCTCCCATACCATAGCCTGTATAGTCATGTGGGCCCCCATGACTATTGGGCTTGGTAGGGTTCGCATTGGTGTCGGCTGGTTAACACTCGCATCACCCCAATGAAAATCGTAAAACATGATTGCGAGATATAAGGTCGGATGGTGCCCAGGTTAGACACAATGACATATCAAAGTGGGGTTAGTTCACACAACGTTTGGTATAGCATGATTTGGCCTAATAGGTCCTTCGTACTCTCATCGTTAGTCCCCAGGTAGGTAAACTGGTCCTTTATTTTGGATTTATACGAATGCCAAGCCTAGACAGGACGTTTCGACTACCGGTACTCGTACCCTTCCAGTTACTACATGCCCGTCGTGAAAACTCACTTTGATGTGATTGAAAAAAAATATGAAAACATTGCAAAAATCTTTGAAAAGAAATTATGGAAATTGTGAAATCGTGAGGTGTGTGCTTTCATAGGTATGATATGTTATAGAGATATGAACTATGATGAGAATTGGATATTAACATGTACTTGTAGGTGTGCTTGCATATATTGTGTGTGAAAATAAACATGAAACATATAAACATTATGAATTTTGCATGTAACACATAAACAATTAAAATCTAATCAACTATAATATAGGCTCTAAGGGTCTAATAACCTATCATATATCCCTATAGTCACAAGCTCTGATACCAATCTGTCACACCCCAACCCGCAGCGGAATAAAAGTCGGGGTATGATTGGGTTATCACCAAAGCTCATGATATTTACTAATAAGTTTAATATTTATTAAATTGAAATTAACTTCAAATATCCAACACAAAATTCATACAAACACAAACAATAAACCAAACGATTGTTCCAAACGAAATAACTTGTTTATTCTTCTAAAGTCATCCTATGTGTTTCTTTCCTCAACTTGTTCACCTGTATCATGCGTAAAACAGAAAATTTGGGTCAACAAAAGTTGGCGAGTGAACCTTGATTAAACATTTGAGTAATTGAATTTTATTGTTGTTTAAATAAAATTATGCATGAATCATACGTGAACAGATGTATATACATAACCAATCACAAACCACATTGTATGAACACATGACATGATGAATGATGTATTTGAGATCAAGGCTCAATCAAACGGAGCCGATCTAATGAGGCACCTGATGCTCAACCCGTATCCTACGAGGAACTGATGGGCCTAATGAAATGATTGCACTAAAATGATAAAATGTATCCACATATAAACCACATAACGACTATACACATTTGATGTCACACCCCGACCCGGCGTCAGCGGATTTGGGCGCGCTGTGTAACTGGGTTTGTTTTCCAGATTCATTTTATGTATTAATTGTTTCAATATGTTAACAAACAACACAAGTGGCGAAGCGGTTGGAAGGATGTAAGTTAAAGCTTTGCGTGATTCTCGGCTGACCCGGGTTCGAAACCCGGCATCAGTATTATATTTTTATTTCATTATTTTTAATACATTTTTAAATATAAATTTTATATTCTAATATTATTATTAATTATGTATCGTTTAAAATTAATTTGAGCAATAAATACGCAACGAAATTTTTAACTGATTGTTTGGTTAATAAACGAAGCGGGTTTGGTTAACCCGGTTTTTTACGGATGTTACATTTGATCACGAAAATGATATTAGCACAAGTGTTAAATAAAATAAAAGAAATTATACGACACATGATACACCCCAAAACATGATTAAAACGGGGAATTTGTAGAGATTCACTCACCGTGGGTGCGTATTTTTGAGTGGAAATGAGAGCGCACGAGTTGCGGATTTAACCGACGAGTAAGTACTAACCTAAAATAATAACGCAATAACTCGATAAATAGATAAACTAATATTTTGGTTAAAAACCTTTGTTTAGAATTTTAATTTTTGGGTTTTATTGATATATTAAACCCTTAGAAGGTATATATAATTTAAACATTTTTATTGATTTTAGTTAATAAGTCATAAAATGAAATATTAGAAATAAAAATAAAAATAAAATAATATATAAAAAAATCTGGTCAGACTCACAAGGTTGTCAGTCGGCCGGTTCATTCGTATTATAAGCATGCGTGTGGTGAGGCTCGAACTAGTGACCTCTCGGTTGCGTGCACGCAGCTCTTCCAACTGAGCTACGTGTCTAACCCGAAAGAATCTGGATTTTAATTATACTTATACACATATTAAGTTCATTCAATTTTAGTCAAATTTAAAAAGAGAATCAAATGGTCCGACCGGTGTGAGTCAGGAGACTCGAACCGGTGACCTCGGTGATGTTATGCACCCAGCACAACCAACTGGGCTGGGTGTCTAACCCGACTGATATGGCGTTTCAATTATATTTATATACTAGATACGATTAAACAGAAAAGATAGATTTACATAGGGTTTTAATGTGTGAGGCCGGTGTGTGCTTGGATTCGAACCAGTGTCCCGGGTTTAGGTTGCACCCGACCCAACCAGTTGGGCGGGGTGCCTAACCCGTTTGTAATCCGCATATTAATAAACATAACCACATACTGACATCGTCTTCTTCGTTTTACATTTGAAGCAACTATATACCCGTCCGATTTAATCCTTTCACCTCTGATTAAAACCGATGTACATTAAGTTAATTAAACCGAATTCAAAAGAAAAGAATGAGAATCTACCGAATAAACTTGAATGGAGGATCACGATTTTCGGCGGTGGTGGTTGACTGCGTTTTCCGGCGACAGGGGGGTGTTGCAGAGGAAATGCGAGCAGGATGAGTTGAGCGAGTTTTGATTGTGGGTGGAGGTTTGGTACTTATAGGCGAAGACAGGGTGCTTGGTTTCGGCTTTTTGGAAACTCGATTCGTTGATTGGCAATTGCCGAGAAAATGACAGCCGGTCAGATTTCAATTTGCCAAAAATACGCGTGGTTAGTTAACAGAAAGATTCAAAAGAAAAGGGAAAGGCGCGTGATGATGATTTTGGTCATAATTGCAGGTTTCCCCGCCCGAGTGTATGTGAATATATATGTGTTGTTATGCGGAATCAGATACAACTAGTGCGTGTAGTCTAGTGGTGTTCGTGGTGTGTGCTGACCCGGGGAACCCGGGATCGATCCCGGTTCACCCCTTATCTTGAGTTTTTATTTATTTTGCCTATTTTAAATTAAATCATTTATTAGATATAAATATTTAATATTTAACTGATTAATTATATTATTTCATTAACCTTTAATTATTATTTTATTTTTAAACATTGATTTTCATTATTAACTAAATGTAATATTGCAATATTGTAAACCATAAATAAATAACCGAACGACGTAAATAAATACACTTTGATTGATAAATTGGGGCGGGTTTTTGAAACCCGATTTACACAAATGTTACAGAATGTTTCCCTCATGGCCATTCGAAAACAAGAACATTTGTTGGTCGAAGAGTTAACTTCCATTCAAGAGGGTCTGTCAGCAAATTCACAGTAGCCTCTTTTTTGCGGAGATTCATGTCCGCTTTAGCACATCACAAAGGACATCCCAGACCAAATAAAGTTTGTATTTGAAGCCCAGTAGATCCTTGCAATGAAGTGCATGCTCCCCGTAATTATCCAAACAAACCCCACAGCAAACTAGGAAAGGCTGATCCACTTGAAACAAAGGGATTGTTAAACGATATATACGAATGGCTCGATGCTCCACCACTGACATGTGTTTACCTAACCCATTGATAGGGATAACAGCTAGAAACTCTTGAGCACGAGGGCCTTGTACACACTCTAACACCGCTTTCGGACGAGGGGGTAGGGCAAAAATCTCTCTAAACTCTTGACAGTTTTACTAATAGGGCACTCGCTAAAGCACTTTGGGATTTTGGGGAACGGTATCCTTATTTGCGAACTCGTCAATATCAAGATAGGGAAAGGACTTGTGCAAGTTACCCAACGCACATCCATAATCGGAATCCAACCCATCAATACCATGATCCCACACAATGTGGTCCTGTAAACTCCAAGATTGAGCCCTTGAGGCAACAAAAGCGTATGCTCAAACACCTTCAGTCGAATATAAGCCTAGACCCCCAAAATGGACTGGAAAGGATGTCAGCCTCCATTGAAAATTTCCAAAAAAATGGACCCACACAAACCACAATGTCTGCGATCACATCCCGGAGGCCTTTGCAAAAACATAAACAACTTCATCAACAAACACACGCCGGCATGTTCATAAGCCGAACAAGAACTTTGCAATCCCACAGGAAAGCGAAAGAGCTCATATTGAGGGTCCCACAAGCAAGGAAGACACCCCATAAGGTCTGCTACACATGATGCCTTTTTAAAGCAAAACTAATTATGTAACCGGTGTCCCGGCTAACAACACCCCCAACAAGTTTCACACCCAACTTTGGCCTCCCAATCCCACTAGGAAACAAACTGTCCTTCACCTTTACCCCATTACATGATGACCAATGATATTTACAGCTTTAGCCACTTCAACTACATCTCCTATAATCGAACCTCCTCCAAGTACCATGTATGGAAAAGTAACTTGCAACTATCTCGCACCCGATGAATGTGGGTATGCAAAACTAAGGCAAAAAGGAGGGGCCCTAAAGGGTCTCCTTGTTGAACCCCTAGTAGTGGACGCAATACAATCATCCTTGACATGTATACCTAGTCGGTTGCCCATATTGAAAATTGACCCATAGGGAAATGGACGGGCATTAGGAATGAACCTCCCTAGGAGAGTCGTCCTATCCACGAGGTTTAAGGCATTAGAGAAATCGATCGTAAGCATAGCCAACGACCCATCTGAGTGAAACTTCTTTAAAAACCGGTTCGCACTATGGAGCACTACCTCCGCCACACTAGGAATCCCTACCGCAAATTAGAAATCACCAAGATAATTGGACATCTCTATCCTCACCTTCCTCATAACCACTTTTGAAACCAGCCTCCTCCAAATCGGGCCTATAACAATCCCATAGTACAACTTAAGCAGAGACATTAGGGGCAAATGCAACAAACTCTATTAAGGCTATGGGACAGCTCCCCCCCCCCCCCCTCCAAAAGTTGACCATCTTAGATATAACTTTAAGCAAGCTAGTTTGGATCAAAGACCCCTTTCTACAAAGAGCGTCTAGAATGTTTAGGTCCCTCAGTCCATCCCTCTCATAATAAGTCCCTCCGATGAAGGATTTAATGCACCTCGGGATACAATCGAATTCCACAAATAAAAGGGATCTGCAAGTAAGGAGACAAGCAAAACTGGAGGGGTCAGGAAAGAGTGCTTATGCATTAACATTTTCATTGTAGCATCACTAATGTGTGCAACCCCTAAAGAATATAAAACTTTAACCACAATAATGAAGCGACCATCAACAACTTTCCTATGTTTCATAGCCATGCTTAATGTGCACACTCCCTCTAGAATTATCAAGGGATCCTCACAAGGTATAACCCCCTTTCCATGGTTTGGTTGAAAAATCGATTAGATGAGTTCAGCGAATCCGATCCCATCTCCATAAGTTGCTAGGGCCTGCTGAATACTAAGGAGTTGAAGAGACTTCCTATTCCCCGACCCACGCTTTTGTCTGCTTGAAGGACTGAAAACCCGCAACATGAAACGTGGTAACAACAAAAGTCTAATCCATGTCTCAACAGACTCTGCCATAGGCATCACATTGTACAAGTCACTAGTTATGTTCTAGGTAAAAGCCATCGGCAACTATAACAGATGTTCTTAATAGCATTGATATGGAGGGAGAAAACCCGTTTCAAAGAGGGCTTCATACCACCCCCCCCCCCCCCCCCCCCAAGGAAGCAACCTCACTCACTTCTCGAGACTTCAAAATACTCACAATGAGCTTTTCCACGTCACCTGTTCCTAACTTGAACCGTGCCATCCCGTCTCCATGATGGCAAGTCCGAATGAGGGGATGTAGATACATACACTCCCCACACATCTACAACAAAAAGATCCCAATACGCGGAGACCAAGTCCCGTAAGGCCTTCTTTCGTTCACTCGAACACAAGTGGTCTGCTTAATATGCATCGTTATCCTTGGGAACCCCTCCATAAGGCCTTCTTTCGTTCACTCGAACACAAGTGGTCTGCTTAATATGCATCGTTATCCTTGGGAACCCCTTTGACCCAGCCCTACCATCCAGGCAACAATGAAAACCCCTGAATAATGACCAAACCCCTCCCGAAAAGCTAGTATCCACTTCCTAGAAGGAGCTCCACAATCAACATGAGCCCCGGTTATAACCCCCAACAGGTGCATGAAGAACACCTACAAACTCGAGCTGAGTTTGAAAGCAAAATCACCTGAATAGCGAGGTAAAAAGGGAGCAACCACCAGTTGCTTACCCCCTATGAACGTGATCAAGTGTTAAGCCACGGGAGGGAAAATGATGGGGAATGGCGTTGGATTCCGGATTTCAAACTGTATATAAACTCAATCGGATTTCAAATTTAATTATGTCACTTGGACTATTGTGTTCCCAGTAATAATATTAGGCCTTACTCTCCTCTTTTTTCTCAATTACCGAAGCAACAACAAAAACCCAATATTCAAAAGTCAAGACTTGCATCTTCTTCAAACAATCCTCCAACCAATCAAATCACAAAATCTAATTTCTACTTTTTCGTTTTCTCCAAACTCATAGAAATGTAAACACTATTGGATCCAAGTAAGTGTAGGTTGATTAGATGGTGGAGAAATGGTGTTGTATGGTGTGTGTAATTGTTGGTTCAAGTAGGAGGCGATAAAGATGGTGGTTGCAAGTTGAGGCTGTAGTAGTGGGCCGATGGTGGCTATGTTGAATGTAATGGTGCGCTGCGATGATGGTGGATGGTCGTTCCCAATGGTTCAGAGCTGGAGATGGGTAAGGTAGGGTTTGTTGCAGGTGGAGGTTGTACAGGGAGCTTAGGGTTTCTGTCGGAGATGTGGGGCCGATGGTGATGAAAGGGTGATGTGTAGATAAATGGAAGAATCAAGTTTTGTATTGCGTATTATTTCTTTAAACTTGTAATTTCATAATATAAATAAGCTAAAGTAAATTAAAAATCGATTTAAACTACTGGTGTTCATGTCCATCCATAAAATATGTGTGTTTGGATTCGTGTAAAAATTTTCAAGTTCATGACATATTTAACCCGTAACCAGCAAACATATCCCTTATATATTCTATGCAACATTATATACTTTGTTATATAGTACAACAATTGGACTAAAAGCGCAGTGCTCTAACAGTATCTAGATGAATTTTTAGGAATGGTCGTCGGTTGGAGTTTTGTTCGTGACAAAGTGTTATGCGTGAACCAGAGGTTTTATCATAGTGAGCCTTCAGACGATAGGCTTTACTTAGATGA
This sequence comes from Scalesia atractyloides, assembly GCA_947069175.1. NCBI lineage: Eukaryota > Viridiplantae > Streptophyta > Magnoliopsida > Asterales > Asteraceae > Scalesia > Scalesia atractyloides. The sequence goes on from CAMTDV010000023.1 coordinate 22,780,731, forward strand.
CCGGACTTTATTAACCGTTCAAGAAAAATATAATTATTGGATAAAAAGATGAGATAGAAACTCCAATAAAACCATCCTATAAAAATGATATTTACACCGCCTAGACATTTAGTATAGTATTGAAACCGAAAATTTGTTTATACGCAAACAAATGGATAACTTTTTATCTGCAACTTTTTAAAATTTCAACTCTTCTAGATGATTTAAATGTCAATACGGTATTTAGATAATATCAAGTTTTCAATAAAAAAATCACCCATGAGGTCAGATACTTGATTACGACGGACCTATCATTGTGTTTTCTTTAAAATTGTGTGTTCATATATAAATCAGAAAACTTGCGAAGTTACATCAAAACAGAAGGTAGCCGGACAACAAGCTGTGCCGCCAATTCTTTCTGAATTAAAGGAATAATAGGTTAAAAGTAAACAACACCTTTCACACTAAGTTTGTAGTGGTCATATATTTCTTAATTTAGTTTTAGATTCCAACTATAACAAAATCTAAACGTACGTTGTTAATAAAAATTTGATTAAAAAACTTAATGTAATCTAGAATGTCATATTTTTCCCTAGGATGTGTGTCATTAGCAAGCAAGTGATAATATGTGATAATATATTTTAAAACCTAGGAAGCAAGTTTGAGCGCATCACCAGTTTCTCTAGAATATATGATTTACCTCACTTATATGTATAGCATACAATATAGGCATTGATACAGTTGATGGGCCCCACCATTTTAGAATGTCATATGTGATTTTATCAACGTGTGACATTTTAAGAAAAATATTGTTTAGGTCTCATTTAATTTTGGTTTTTAATTTATATATATATATATATATGGGTTAACACAAAATAAAAACTTATATAAGTTGTGAAAACTTAAATAATTCGGTCGTACAAAAAGTTTTTAAAATTTCTTATTTTACCAATAAGCCTAAAAATCAGCTTTTCAAAAAAAAACATGTTTTTTTCATTTATAACAGTCGTAAATGCTGTAAAGAAACTGATGTCATACTAATGACATTGCTTTTTACAACAACTGTAAGGGGCCAAAGACACCACTTCGATTTTTTTACGGTCGTTTTTGTAACATTTTAATCTAACGGTGTAAAAAAATGGGGACAAAACTCGCTCGAGAAGACCGAGTTCTCTAAGTTCTCACAGCTCGTATGAGTTTTCCTATCGTGTGAGAATCAACAGGCTAATCGAGAAACTTGAGAAGCATTCTGGACCACACATTTTCCCTAAACTTCTCGTAATGTACACAAATGTATAGTTCAAAATTGACTATATACATATGTGTATAATTCAAAATTTGATAATATACATATATGTATATGGTCAATTTTAAACTATACATATTATGAAAAAACATAGAGAAATGTGTGGTCCGAAATGCTTTTTAAGTTTCTCAAATAAGATGGACTTCTCTTAGGTTTGCTACCATACATACATACATGTATTCATGATCATACATACATACACACATATATATATAAATATATATATTATGATGCTTTTAACTAGAGTAAACTACAATATGCGTCCCTGGAAAAAGGGTCTGGTGTAATGTTGAGTTCCTCATTTTGAAAATTTTGCTTGTTAAGTCACCTCACATGTAAAAGTGCTACGATTTAAGTCCTTGCTGTCAGTTTCTGTTACTTTGACTGTTAAGTGAAAGGACACTTTGGTAACTTGACACTATTTATAAAAAACTAAAAACAACATTTGCACATTATCATCTCCATTACCTATATTCATAGGAGTTTTCTATTGGCACACCTGAAAATCTATCCGCACATCTTTACTTTTACAATACAGGTCGCATAGGCCTATACGGGTTGTATTCGTGCAAAAGTCAAAAATCAAATCTGCATGTGTTAGTTCTTGTCTGGCGGCTGGTTGGACCAATACTGGTCGTATTGCTATTGTTTTTACAAATTTTTGTATACATTTAATCATAGTTTTAACAAAGTTTAATAAAAGAATTCTTTTATTTTTAAACAAAAAACATTTTTAAATATTTATCATGTATCATAGGTTTTCAGGAGCAGATCTATATGGCATCAAGGGGGTGCACGGACTACCCCTCAACTTTGTTGGGTTGTTTTTAGCTAGGGTTCAGAATGCTTGAATTTTTAAGATTTGGAGCATTTCATATAAGTTTTTAGATGATGGTTGTAAGGTTTAATTGCCTTGTATAACTTTGATTTTGATTGACATCTATTTTCTCATTTTCTAGTTCTTGAAGAATCTCATTCCGCATTCTCTATTTCACTAAATCGTCTGCAAAAAAATAAAAAAAAAGTTGGTGAAATTGAATAACATTACCTTTTCACATAGGCGACACCACCCGTAGTCTACTAGTCATAATTTGCAAGATGTGGTTTCTATTGAAGATGCCATTGAGTTCATGAAGAATAATTACCTGAATTCGAGTTCATTAAGAAGTAATGACTTCTAACTAATTGAAAGACTGTTTGTCGGGCTTCCAATACTCACACAAGGTGATAAACAATGCTGATCTGGAATGGAGAACCTTGGTGGTTTCTGTACCCATCCACGCGTTGATAGCTTCCGTAACCAATGTTAGCATTGCCCCATTTCCATAGCCATCGTCTCCGTAGCCACCTGTTTCCATGACGCTTAGGGTTTAAAGTTTAAACTGAAAAGGGTAATATAATGAGATAAACAAAAACCTTTAGTTTTTGCATTTACTGGAGTGTATCCATCACGCCTTTAATGTTACTGGGGTCGGTAATCATGAAAGTTGCAATTTAGACTATCAGAAATTGACATATACGGATCGTATAGGTCAATACCGGGTTGTATAGCAGGCTAATACGGATCATATAGACCCCCTGAATTCTCAATCAAACCAGGTTTTATTGAGAATTCAGGGGGTCTATACGGTCTGTATTAGCTTACTATACGACCCGTTATTGACCCATACGATCGTATTATGGGTTCCTTTAACTTGTTGTGATTGGTTCAGTGACTTCCAGCCAATAGTCAGCCTATCAGCCTTCCCCAAATAATGACCTACAACAATCTTCCTTGCCTTCGATTTTCCATCATTCTTCACCATGAAGGGTTTATCACATTTGAAATCAGCTTCACCATTTTCAACAAACCCTTAATCTTGATCCCATATTCTTGATCTTCACTCGACCGACGAAGAAGTGCCACCATTTGAAACTTTAGTATCTGATTCATCAAAATATGAAAATGAGTCATCATCTGCAATTGTAGTCTCCGATTCATCAGATGAAACCGGGCATTTTCTTGCATTTTGTTTAACCGAGGTTTTAACACATCTTTTTTTCAGGGTAATGACTTCTAACTAATTGAAAGACTGTTTGTCGGGCTTCCAATGCTCACACAAGGTGATAAACAATGCTGATCTGGAATGGAGAACCTTGGTGGATCTGTACCCATCCACGCGTTGATAGCTTCCGTAACCAATGTTAGCATAGCCCCATTTCCATAGCCATCGTCTCCGTAGCCACCTGTTTCCATGACGCTTAGGGTTTAAAGTTTAAACTGAAAAGGGTAATATAATGAGATAAAAAAAACCTTTAGTTTTTGCATTTACTGGAGTGTATCCATCACGCCTTTAATGTTACTGGGGTCGGTAATCATGAAAGTTGCAATTTAGACTATTAGAAATTGACCTATACGGATCGTATAGGTCAATACCGGGTTGTATAGCAGGCTAATACGGATCATATAGACCCCCTGAATTCTCAATCAAACCAGGTTTTATTGAGAATTCAGGGGTCTATACGGTCTGTATTAGCTTACTATACGACCCGGTATTGACCCATACGATCGTATTATGGGTTCCTTTAACTTGTTGTGATTGGTTCAGTGACTTCCAGCCAATAGTCAGCCTATCAGCCTTCCCCAAATAATGACCTACAACAATCTTCCTTGCCTTCGATTTTCCATCATTCTTCACCATGAAGGGTTTATCACATTTGAAATCAGCTTCACCATTTTCAACAAACCCTTAGTCTTGATCCCATGTTCTTGATCTTCACTCGACCGACGAAGAAGTGCCACCATTTGAAACTTTAGTCTCTGATTCATCAAAATATGAAAATGAGTCATCATCTGCAATTGTAGTCTCCGATTCATCAGATGAAACCGGGATTTTCTTGCATTTTGTTTAACCGAGGTTTTAACACATCTTTTTTTCAGGGTAATGACTTCTAACTAATTGAAAGACTGTTTGTCAGGCTTCCAATGCTCACACAAGGTGATAAACAATGCTGATCTGGAATGGAGAACCTTGGTGGTTTCTGTACCCATCCACGCGTTGATAGCTTCCGTAACCAATGTTAGCATAGCCCCATTTCCATAGCCATCGTCTCCGTAGCCACCTGTTTCCATGACGCTTAGGGTTTAAAGTTTAAAATGAAAAGGGTAATATAATGAGATAAACAAAAACCTTTAGTTTTTGCATTTACTGGAGTGTATCCATCACGCCTTTAATGTTACTGGGTTCGGTAATCATGAAAGTTGCAATTTAGACTATTAGAAATTGACCTATACGGATCGTATAGGTCAATACCGGGTTGTATAGCAGCTAATACGGATCATATAGACCCCCTGAATTCTCAATCAAACCAGGTTTTATTGAGAATTCAGGGGGTCTATACGGTCTGTATTAGCTTACTATACGACCCGGTATTGACCCATACGATCGTATTATGGGTTCCTTTAACTTGTTGTGATTGGTTCAGTGACTTCCAGCCAATAGTCAGCCTATCAGCCTTCCCCAAATAATGACCTACAACAATCTTCCTTGCCTTCGATTTTCCATCATTCTTCACCATGAAGGGTTTATCACATTTGAAATCAGCTTCACCATTTTCAACAAACCCTTAGTCTTGATCCCATGTTCTTGATCTTCACTCGACCGACGAAGAAGTGCCACCATTTGAAACTTTAGTCTCTGATTCATCAAAATATGAAAATGAGTCATCATCTGCAATTGTAGTCTCCGATTCATCAGATGAAACCGGGATTTTCTTGCATTTTGTTTAACCGAGGTTTTAACACATCTTTTTTTCAGGGTAATGACTTCTAACTAATTGAAAGACTGTTTGTCAGGCTTCCAATGCTCACACAAGGTGATAAACAATGCTGATCTGGAATGGAGAACCTTGGTGGTTTCTGTACCCATCCACGCGTTGATAGCTTCCGTAACCAATGTTAGCATAGCCCCATTTCCATAGCCATCGTCTCCGTAGCCACCTGTTTCCATGACGCTTAGGGTTTAAAGTTTAAAATGAAAAGGGTAATATAATGAGATAAACAAAAACCTTTAGTTTTTGCATTTACTGGAGTGTATCCATCACGCCTTTAATGTTACTGGGTTCGGTAATCATGAAAGTTGCAATTTAGACTATTAGAAATTGACCTATACGGATCGTATAGGTCAATACCGGGTTGTATAGCAGGCTAATACGGATCATATAGACCCCCTGAATTCTCAATCAAACCAGGTTTTATTGAGAATTCAGGGGGTCTATACGGTCTGTATTAGCTTACTATACGACCCGTTATTGACCCATACGATCGTATTATGGGTTCCTTTAACTTGTTGTGATTGGTTCAGTGACTTCCAGCCAATAGTCAGCCTATCAGCCTTCCCCAAATAATGACCTACAACAATCTTCCTTGCCTTCGATTTTCCATCATTCTTCACCATGAAGGGTTTATCACATTTGAAATCAGCTTCACCATTTTCAACAAACCCTTAATCTTGATCCCATGTTCTTGATCTTCACTCGACCGACGAAGAAGTGCCACCATTTGAAACTTTAGTCTCTGATTCATCAAAATATGAAAATGAGTCATCATCTGCAATTGTAGTCTCCGATTCATCAGATGAAACCGGGATTTTCTTGCATTTTGTTTAACCGAGGTTTTAACACATCTTTTTTTCAGGGTAATGACTTCTAACTAATTGAAAGACTGTTTGTCAGGCTTCCAATGCTCACACAAGGTGATAAACAATGCTGATCTGGAATGGAGAACCTTGGTGGTTTCTGTACCCATCCACGCGTTGATAGCTTCCGTAACCAATGTTAGCATAGCCCCATTTCCATAGCCATCGTCTCCGTAGCCACCTGTTTCCATGACGCTTAGGGTTTAAAGTTTAAAATGAAAAGGGTAATATAATGAGATAAACAAAAACCTTTAGTTTTTGCATTTACTGGAGTGTATCCATCACGCCTTTAATGTTACTGGGTTCGGTAATCATGAAAGTTGCAATTTAGACTATTAGAAATTGACCTATACGGATCGTATAGGTCAATACCGGGTTGTATAGCAGGCTAATACGGATCATATAGACCCCCTGAATTCTCAATCAAACCAGGTTTTATTGAGAATTCAGGGGGTCTATACGGTCTGTATTAGCTTACTATACGACCCGTTATTGACCCATACGATCGTATTATGGGTTCCTTTAACTTGTTGTGATTGGTTCAGTGACTTCCAGCCAATAGTCAGCCTATCAGCCTTCCCCAAATAATGACCTACAACAATCTTCCTTGCCTTCGATTTTCCATCATTCTTCACCATGAAGGGTTTATCACATTTGAAATCAGCTTCACCATTTTCAACAAACCCTTAATCTTGATCCCATGTTCTTGATCTTCACTCGACCGACGAAGAAGTGCCACCATTTGAAACTTTAGTCTCTGATTCATCAAAATATGAAAATGAGTCATCATCTGCAATTGTAGTCTCCGATTCATCAGATGAAACCGGGCATTTTCTTGCATTTTGTTTAACCGAGGTTTTAACACATCTTTTTTCAGGGTATTCATCTCTGAGTAGTTGCATTGTACATAATGACACCAAACATCGAACACCCTTCGTATTTGAATACCAACATGTTTAAAAACTTTAAACTATAATGCTCTGCAAACTCACTCCACCGTTTCCATAGCCACCGTCTCCATAGACATTCCTTAGTGGTTTCTGTACCCATCCCCGCGTTGATAGCTTCCGTAACCACCTTTTCTCTTTGTATTTACCTTTTTCTTCTATAGAAACTTAAACAAACTCCTGATACTGAAAACCTTCAGTAATCATACTCTAAGAACTCTCATAACCCACCGTCATATAACGTTATAAATCGTAGCATCAAATGAAGGCGGTGGGTTTAACAATGGTGAAGTAGTACTTCAGAATCAGCTTGGAGGTTTCATGTGCCTGTAAAAGGAGAAAATGGGATTTGTTTCAAAGTAATGTGATTGGTGAGTTTGATTTGATTTTGAAAGAAGGAAGACGTATTGCAGAAGGAAGAATTCCGCAACCAACGTTCCCATATCCACCGTTTCCATATCTCTCCGTATTTACCTTTTTCTTCTATAAATATACTACTATAACTTAATTTAAAAAGGAATAATTCTTTGAAAAGCCTCATTACTCAAACCATGGCATCTAAACCCTTGAATCCTAACGCTTCACCTTACATGCATTAAATTTCTTCGTTTCCCGGGATTATGAAAACTAATTTCGTGAGGTGGTCTTTTTTCATGTTTCCCTGAATAATTTGAACAAGTCATCCTGCTTTGAGCATCTTTAGTGTCTTTTCTCTTTAATCTATTAGAACGATCCTTGTTTTGTCTCGTATCAGGAAGCAGATTCTACATCTAAGAAGTATGACTGCTGACTAATTGCAAGACAGTTTGTCACCATCCCCTCGTTGATAACTTCCGTAACCAATGTTCCCAAAACGCTTAGGGCACAAATCACATTTATTGTCACGTACATGCGTTTAATTCCCCAAATCATTACAAATTGTCAAAACATGAAACAGACGAACAATTAATAACGATGTTATTTATTTAACATGACATAGATGTGATTTGTAAGAAAATGGTGACTACTGCTGGTGTCGCATGTGTGAAAAGTTTGAAGATTTGTAATGATGTGTGGAAATTAAATGCATGTAAGGAGAAGCGTTGGGATTATTTCATTACGTTAAGGTTGATCTTATTTCATGTTCTGACAATTTGTGATGATGTGAGTAAATTAAATGCATGTATGGAAATATTTGCTCTGAACGCACGCCAACGACAAAGTTACTAGTTAATCTTAAATTGCTACAACCTTGTTTTTCCTTCAATTTCCAGAACATTCTCCACATACTCTTATTCGATTTCGGTTTAACATGGTTTATAATAAAACTTCAAACATTCTGAACCCTGGTTGCAAACAACCAAACAAACTCCGGATATTTAAAAACTTCAGCAATCATACTCTCTAAACTCTCACAACCCACCTATACCTCACCTATACTATACTACATTGCACATGTTATTCTTAAAAAAAATTAATAAAGTTTTTATTAAAAAAAATATTGTTTTAGAAAACTTTGTTTAAACCATATACAAATGTACAAAAAATTATATAAAAAAATCAACCAATACGACCCGTATAGATCCAATCAAATAGATAAAATCTAATATATCAGTCTTTATTGGAAATTGAAAAGGCAATACGACCCGTATAGACCTATATAACACATATTGAAGTTGTCGATTTAAGGATTTAAGTGTGTCAACAATACCACTCGAGACATATTCAATGAATTTCATAACCAATCTTCAAATTATGTGTTATTATCATGCACATTCAAACAATTCATTATTATCAACTAAAAAGCCATCTGCCACCACCCATCATCACCTTCACATCGCCTCCCAAAAAGCCACCCACCCAATGTTCACCACCACCCAGCCATCCCGGATGCCTGGAGACCACCGCCGCCGCTGCTCGGAGTGACCCCTCGCAACTCTCTCTCTTAGCGTGTCTCTTTCTCTAGAATCTGCTCTCCCTCTCCCTTTCTAAGAAAAGAGGGCTAGGGTTTGGTGGGTGGAAATGAAATGTGGAAGGAGAAGAATGGTTTACATATGGGAGTTTTGAATCTGATTTAGGTTTTATGAAGATTGTTCATGAATTTTTGAAGTCTGTTCATGAATTTGATGTTCATCCTTCACAGCCTCCCAAAATATATGTAGATATAATAAATAAAATATTGTTAATAAAAGTTGTCACTTGCAGCAAGATTTGATTTTTCTTTTTAATCTTTTTCTTTTCTTTTTCAATTACTTTGTAAAACAAAACCCAATTAAAACTTTATAACACCTTATTTAAAGGTTAGACGTTGAATTATTATAAACATAAACAACTAAGTAAAACACAAAATGGATGAAACAAACGGGACTGAATAATAATTATTAAAATTTTAAGCTCGGTATGTTAAAAACTACAAGGATGAAAACAAATAGAATATAAGGGTAATATAGTCATTTCAGAGATAAAAACTAACAGTGTTAGTTACGGGGATCCAAATGTAGCATTTTTACATGAAAGGGGACTCAACAAGCAAAATTTTCAAAATAGGGACTTAACATAACACCGGACCTTTTTTTCATGGACGCAAATTGTAGTTTACTCTTTTAACTATTATATACTTCTATCCTCTCATTCTTCCCAACTTTTGATAATGAACACATTTTTTAGATTTCTTTATTAGCTAAAGAAGTTCGTTTATGGTATGATTTGCATCTTGTGTTGAACAAAGCTTTGATAGGTGATTTTAACACGTTCATGGATGAGTGATTTGTATACAGCTTTAAAGTTAAGGATCCACTAATATTTAATTGTATATGATTTGTAGTTATGAGGCAAACATTTCAATAAGGCAAACATTTCAATAAATTCAATAGAGTTGTTTCCTATATTAATAAGCAAGATAGAATTATGGCTCATATAACTTTCTAAATATATGGCATGTAGCATCAATGCTTGTTACATACTTGTATTTTGGATGTGGAAGTGTTTGTACTCTCTTCTTTTTACTTAAAATTATCATGTTTAATGACCTTGCTCTATGACCATGATACAAGGACAAAGAGTTTCACCGATGATTTGAAACGCAAATTTATTTCTTTCTGCTGTCTCCCGCTCCTAAATTGTTTAAAAGTTTTACCTTTGCCAACGGCCACCACCCATTAACCATTTTTGTTATTAAAACGTTGTGTATTCCTTTTGTTATTTAGTGATTATTAAATGATAGAATATTTAAGTTTGAAAAAGACGTTAGGGAATAGAATTTATGTTGAAAGAAAAGACAAAGATAAAAAGCCAAAACTTAAGCGGGAGAATCGGAAAACAAATAGGGTGAAGCCGTGATGGGGACTCATGGATGCACATACTCACTCTAAGCGATATAAATACAAACGACAGAATGATGACTGTCGGATTACTGTGGGGATGCAATTATTGGATTGCTTCCTCTCCCTCGTCGTTTTCTCCTTCCGTTCAACTGTCTTCTGCCTGATTTCTCGCTCACCTTCATCACGAAGGCACCAATCACGTAAATTTTACCCCTTACCTCTTTTTCACTTATTTCATTTTTTACCCCAACTGAACAGTAAATTTAATATACCGTTTTTTTGTTTACTTTTATTTTGTAAACTGGTGGGATTCCGTTGCGTCGGATATTCGGTTGGTATTGGTTCGGTTCGTTACAGCATAGGTATGATATCGCTACTCGATGTAGCATCCGAAAAAGATACGTCCAAGAGGATATCAACATTGTTTTACATCGATCGAAAACTATAAAACAAATACCGGTATCGGTGTTTGCGCATTTTTATATAAATCAAGTCGTAACATAACCAAAACAATATCCACATATCTATGGTTTTAACTCTAAACACCTAATAATTGTTTAAGACTTATTTTTTGTAATTGCAAAACAAAAAGAATAAACCTAATAATTGTTTAAGACTTTTTTTTTGTAATTGCAAAACAAAAAGAATAAAAGATCCTTAAGCAATCTCAAAGATATATATACCCGTATACGTACACATGTTCGATTCATTATTTTTGTCAACTATAATTTATTATTTCTTAGTGTTTTGTTTAAAGCCAAGCAAGAAACAAAATAATAATTAACAAATTAATTAATTAAACAAAATATTAACAACAAAACTTAACATATCATTTGGCCTATGTAGCCACCAAAAAATATGGTAAAAAACGGCCAAAAACAATCTAAAGTGTCGGATATGCGCCAACCCATTCATGTGATGCAGACCTGACCACTCCAACAACGCTGGTTTTGTAATCCATTATGCGTCGAAATGTATATATCCCAAAAAATTGCTCGTGGAAAAAACAAGAAACAAAAGCCATCGCCCTCTGATCCAATCAAAGAGGGTCGGCTCATGTTAGCACACTCACTCTATTCATGAAAGTTAATTAGGGCAGATGGAGTGGCATGGGAAGACCTAGGTGCAGCACACGAAGGTTGGCTACACTTCGTGATTTAAAACTAAGACAAAAAGTGAAATTAGTTACGAGTTTTTCGCCGACTAGCGACTAGGGAGGCGATAAGCGATTGTAGTTTTTTTTTGTTTTTTTTAAAGCGAGTTAGAAAACATAATTCAAAAAAACATGTTCACTCGAGTCAACCCTTTCAACCCCCACAATACAATACAAAACCAAACATCAGCCCCATAATTCTCGCCCCACTAATTTCCATAACACTCGCAATATTCACGATCCCAACAATTTCCAATGGACAAACCGCCTACAACGAATTGAATTCTACTTCCCACCTGAAACCCCCGGAATTGCTAGCAAAACCCGAACCCACCCCAGCAAGTAAAGTGTAACACATCATAAGACATAGATACCAATATACAACTGATACTAACTCAAGGAGGGGTAACAAAGTATTATATTATTATACAGACATGTACATTATCAAACTAATCCCTAATTTTATTCCTAAAGATCTAGCGTTGTCCACCGGTCAACAAAAAGCTTCGCGACTCAATCAAGATTGACATCTGGTAGATGCTTAAAACTAAAGGTACAAATGAACCGAGTTGAGTCCGAGCTCCGATAGACTGGAGCTTGAACTTGTTTAACTAATAAAAGCTCGAGCTCGATTTGTTTATTATTTATTAATTATAATCATTAATTTATATATAATTTAGTTATTTTTCATAATTTAATAAATAATAATAATTAAATAAATATATATTTAATGGGGTATATAGGTATTTAATATACTAATTAAATACTATATAAATAGCGGACTTGTTTAGGTTCGCGAACCGGTTCGACCTTGATAAGCGAAGCTCTGGCTCAGGCTTGTCTACTAAATGAGCTACTTTTTAGGCTCGAGCTTGAGCTTGTTTAAAATCCGATGGTTCGAGCTTCTTTTTCGAGCCGACCTCGAGTAGCACGAACCGTTTGCACCCACTAATTAAAACAGAGGTTAGCTTGTGCTAATAAGTTCATGAACAAACGCAATTTTCAAATCGCATATTAATTAACACTATCATGACTTATTTCTTCTCCATTCCGATTACCTGCTCAACCCACATTAATATATCTTAACGGTTCGGTTTTTCATCAATATCATCGATTTATAGCATTTCATCAAAATCATTGATTTATGTTGACACTCTATGTATATATGTATGCATTGGAAAAATACTTATTTGAGTTTGAAGTATATAAGCATGATGTTGTATGTATAAGCAAGATATTGGCGGTTATTGTACTAATGAGTTTTGACATGATAAATGAAGGAGAGATTTTTTTTGAAATTTTATTCTCATCTTGTCAAGCACGTATTGTAGTCTCATAATTTAAAAAAATTTGTGTATATACACTAGTAGAGTAAATACATGGGTTTATTTATTTATTTATTTTTACATTGTGCAACTAAATATCATGCTTAAGTAGATGAGAAAAAATTAAAAAAAACCAAAAAAAGTTTACTTCATTTCTCTTGTTAAGACTCATTTGTATGTTAAAGATCCATTTGTATTTGATCTTTACACTATATCAATAAGTATAATGTGTGTGTTATATGTTCCAAGCAGAAAGTATGAATGTTTTATGTATCTATAACCATATATAACCAGTGTGCTAGTAGCCGATATCTATCATTATTAATTTCATAAATTCATGTACTTTAAACAAGTTTATTTACTCTAATACATCTAAATTGTGTCAAAGAATCGTTTATATAAACTAAGAAGGAATGTCATATTTAGGCTATGTGTTATGGGGCAGTACCCCTTCCCAGGTCATCATATATGGGGGTGAATCGCCGCCCCTTAGGGGCGTGTGGGCTCAATCACATTATGGCAACGGACACTAGTCTATCATGTGTGGATTGATGTGTGTGTACAATAATGCGAAAACCAATCCAAAAATTTCATGTGGCATGGAGCACGTATCACGAATCGGTAATACATAGTCGTAGCTTACGATATAAATAAGGGAAAATGACGAAAATGAACTTTGGCCAAACCTATTTTACCAAAATAAACAGTGGAAGAGTCTAAATTTAGGAAACACACGAAAATCCATTTACTTCAGAACGTGACACTTGTCCCGAGCATCTAAAAATTGTCTCCTAAATCATGGTGAACCCACCCTAAGATCCAATAAAAAATAACCATGTGTTTAAGAGTCTAGAAAAACTGTATATATGTTCATGCGTATAAAATTTAGACTTTACAAGTTATATTAGAGATGAAGAGGCTATGCTTTTAACTAAAGCGGCTATTATCAAATGTAGAGCCTGAGTCTAACCGCCACCTCCATAAAATGACTTACTACATTTTAAGAGTCTTCATATGTGGAGGTAGCGGCGGTCATTGTTAGATTCTACACCTGAATCTAGACGCCTCCCTTTAAAGTATAAAGTCTTCATCTGATTTTATTTGTAAAGCCTAAATTTAGACGCATGAACAAATATAAAGTTTATTTGTAGTATTAGGGTGTGTCCATTGTGATTTAAGAGTCTATTTTTAGATATTTCTCTTGAAAAAGGGGCAGGTTTTGAAGTGAATAAATTTTTGTATGTTCACTAAATTTTGACATTTTTTATGTTTATTTTTGATAAAATGGTTTAGAAGAATAAAATGTTAGTATTTAATAACGTGTAAATAATATATAGTAAAAACAAATAAGGTAGATACACGTGGAAGAAGAGTTGTTGGAAGGCAAATAAGAGTAGGAGGCTGGGACAGGTGATGTCGGGTGTGTCAAATAAATGGACCGGCACCGCACCTGTCTATTTGTCAGTCAAACCGGTCCTGTCTATTTGTCAGTCAAACCGGTCCTGTCTATTTGTCAGTCAAACCGGTCGGAGATTGGTTTATCATAGCACGCGCCACCTATTATTACATTACTAATATTCTTATTCTTATTCTTCTCTTACGTCTCTATCTCATATCCTTCCTCTTTCTCTTCCCAATGGAATCCAAATATTCTCTGCAATATCACCAAACAAACTTTTTTAAACTACGTGATCAAATGAAATATCAAATGGTCATTCGAAATGGGAGGTGACTCATGGAGCAAAACCGAAAAAAGATGAACATTAGTTGTTATGAGTCACATGAAAACATACATTAGTCGTACTAACAACTTCAGTAGTCGTGGATCATATAGTGCCAAAGCCAAACTTGGCGCCCTATAGCGCCACCCCACACTGGCCCTGGGCGTTATACCACCTGAATCTGGATTCTCGCGAAGATTACCACGGCGCCAAACAAGAAAAGATTTGCCATGTGTCTTATAACCCCTCATTTATGTAGGATATTGGTCACAATTTTAATAAAAAAATTATATAAATAAAAATAGTAAAGATACTCTCTTTACATATTTGGGAAATTATAGTACACGTACCATGAACAAATCTAAACGAAATAATATATATAATACAACATATGTAACTAAATTGATTCAAGCCATAGTCTTCAACAAGAGCCTTAACCGCGTCATCTTGTATGGTCCGTTGTGTAGTCTTCAACGAACTCTTGAATCGCGTCTCCTTATATGATCCTTTGTGTGGGCTTCAACGAGGTCTTGAACCACATATTCTTATACAACAATTTCCTACAAAATGAACAAACAAGTGTTGACGGTTGTGGCTGAGGCAAGTGTTCAACACGCTTCCCTTAAAACAGATTTCGCGCCTCTACTAAAGATGACGCGTGTGTTTCCCAGGGTACAACAGCCGAAGCAGTATGTACTGCCGGAGATGGCTCATGCGCCCGAGGTTACACCGGATAAAATTATAGTATTTGAATTTGTGGAAAAATAATGATACGAAAGTGATGGAATCGAGTAGAGAAAACTTATCTTTCTATAATTTTCAACATATGGATGTTCAAGTCTTCACAACTTCTTCAAGAATTCTTCATACATATTATCTTTCTCTTGTAGTTTTCTCATCAAACCAATGAAGCACATAGCCTACCATTTTTACAAGAGTAGTGGATAGTGAAAAGTCTCACTTAATTAGTTACTTTATTAGATAAATACACTCTAATAATAACAAATAAATTGACATAAAAACTCTACTCAAGAGTTTAATCTTTAATTCACCATATGAAGAGTTTAATTAGTAATTATAATTTTACTAAATTATAATTTCACTAAATTAATATACATTCACACTACATAAATTTCCAACAATCCCCACATGAATGGAGATCCTTCAAAACACATAAAATTTCCAATAGAACCTCGATAGTTGAGTATTGCCGGATAAGTGGGTGTTCCCTTTGAACTTTCCGTTGTGAAGCATACTTAGTCTCGTAGCGGTTTGTAGACGCGATGTCCTTGAACAAATCCCCATTTGTGTAGACGACCATACACTTCACACAATACTCTCCTTAGCCGAGTCATCCCCTCATAGTTGTGTCCAATAATGGTCGTGGAACACTTTCCTGGTTCTGCGAGAGCTCTAGGAATTGTGCCCCCAATTCCATTCGAAGTGACCCCACTTCTCTCTAACATAGGTGATTCTCCTTAAATCATTAAAAGCATCATGGTTACCATGCTTACGTAAAATCATTTACCACATAATATGCTTAGCCTCACAATTTGTCACTAAATTTCATAGGAATGAATAGGACGTATTTAAACACCCTTTTATCGTTTAGGGGGTGTATATAGCTATATAAACTAGCTTATGCATATCAGCTATGCTCACACAATGAACACCCTTAGGCATATGAATTCGTTGTCCTATTGAACTTAGATCTTGGATCTTCAGTCAACTAAGTTAGGTTTTCTTCACACACCCCTTTTCCATGGCCTTTAGTCTCATTCCACAACTTGATCTCTAATAAACCCTCAGGTTCTTGGATCAATAACATTATCTTTGTCATTGACAAGTCACTGAAGATAACTTTGCAGTTGAGATCAATTGTCATGACGTGTTCGTAATCGAAGTTAACATTGCCTATTGCCAATTTCTAAGGCTATAACCTTAGTGGCCACCTGAATCTGGTTATACTATTTGTCTTAGAATGATACATTTATAATTTAAGGCAAACACATATCCATTATGCACTATGACCTTTGTGTCATCCACTTAGTCATTTGTTTGCAATGTTAGATTTGATTACAAAATCATTATTGCCAAAATTTTATGGTACAAATGCAAGACACACCCACATTTAAGTGTTATTAGATAACATCCAGATGGGGTAATGAAACCATTTCTACATACCCTTATAGGGTTGTTTTCCTTAAATGGATCCTCCCCCACATTTCTTGCCGGTTGATCAACATTTCCGTAACTTCACTTATGACGACATTTATACACATATGATTGAACAAGATCAACCTCATTATATCAATGAATTCAACTCATATTGCATTAGCTTACATAAGCTTCCGAGCTAACCAAAGCAACACATGCCATTGTCATAAGTTTGTCACCAGCTAGACAATGAGTTCTCCTCGTTAGCTTTTCAAGCAAACTCTTCAAAAGTTACATGTCTTTTCCTTATAATTAATGAAAATTCTCCCTCAACTTTGTCTATACACAAATTCTTTTTGTGTTCATACACATTTGAATGTTATCAGTCTCCGTCAAAACGCATAATTAACCAAGTACTAGTCTAGTATGCTTTAGACTACAATACATTAGCATGTGAACAGATAATGCATCATTCTGATTCTTCACAGCCCCAAGGATATCATAATATCACTTTGCAACATTCATCCCTTGTTAAGACAAAATAACGAGACTTATTCATAATCCTAAAACATCAATATTTAGGAAGGTCTCACAAATTATTGTATATAGCACATAGCTAAATTTTATCATTCAATTAAGAAACATAACTTGTTTACCTTTGATCTCCAACGCTTTACCATTAACTCATAAGTACTTAAACATAAGTCTTAATCCAAGTCACTTGGTGAACACACCTATCGCCAACAAGATGAATGTTCCTCGTTTACAATCACTATTATATGGAAGATAGAGTCAAGTAAATCCAAACTCAACAACATGGCATTCATAATTTTGCCATAAGTGATTTGCACACATCTATTGTTATTCATTAGGAGATATGTATATTTAGGATGCTCTCCTAAACGAAGGTAAAATTTCCATATTCAAGTGGTAGACGCATCTACGTATAAATCTTGCAAGATTATTAAAGGTATAGAATAACATATAGTACTTTTACTTTCATATGTTATAATTCAAACTTGTGAATTTTTCAATAACTTCTAACGAATTATTTCGACATGAATCTCATTTGTGTATTTCATCTCAATACACTCAGTGTCACACCCCAACCGATGGCGGAAACATCGGAGTGAAACGAAATAGATTGCTCAAGGCATCATAACACTATTTGTGACAATAATTTGTCAAACCTGTTTCATTTCATAACAAAATTGTCAAGTACTACATGAAATTTCAAATACAATCAATTCAACAACATATATCCTAGCATACTACGTGTGTTTCTATCCCTACTAAGTTCCATCATGATCAACATCTTTAACCTGCAACGTGTTAAAAGTATAGTTCAATACAACAAGTATTGGCGAGTACACAAGTTTGATATAGCATAAGTACAAAAAGTTTAAACGAATCCACAAGTTAAGCTAGCATACAAGATTTATGTAAACATGGCATGCAATCTATAAGTCAACCCTCGCGTGTACCGCAAAAATAGAATAAAACTTAACTCGACCTCTAGAATGCGGGCGATGCGTTACTCCTATAGCGCTATACATGTTAAGGGGGAGACTTTAACCAAAGTTAATGAGAATAGTATCACATAAGAATGTTCCAAGTATACGAATCATGTAACATGTAACTATAGTATGTATGATGGATTGTTTGTATGATTGCATAAAAGTATAAGTGTGATTGCGTGTATTTTGATAGGTTAACATATTGCACCCAAAAGTGTAAAGCGTAAAAGGGTGTTCGAGTGTGCTCATGGTTTTGAAAGCTTCCACTTGGTACTTCTGTAAAGTGTTGGGAGAGTTTGGTGGATGGAGCACCGAGTTATCCTACAAGAGGAAAACGTAGGTTGGTAAGTATACGACGATAACGGGGGATTAGGAACTTTAAATACGCTAAAGTATGTATACGAGAAAATAATCATCTAGACTTAATACTCGTTCTTGACACTACAATACCTATTCGGGTTGATGTGTTTTCATGGGTTAGGATACCCATTAGAATCATAACGAGAGATTAAGTACTTAGGTGATGTAACCTATTACCATGACGGATAATCATTTGATTACCATCAAGTGTTTGGTTAGTATATATATATATATATATATATACATACATAATAAGTAGATCATAAACATCATGGAAGTTCCTAGAAGTCATGCATGGAGGTAGGAGGATAACCTTCCTTTTAACCTCTTTCGCATAGTTCACCAATACACAAGTCGTCACAAGGACGACAAGGATGGTCATGAATAAGTTAAACATAAAGGTAAAAGACAAACAAAGTAATCATTATCATCAAGTGAGGTGGTGGATTGAAGGTAGGATAGCCAAGGCTTCCAAGTAATCACACACTACCAACTCAAGTCTTGTTTCAAGAACAAGCTTGGAAGGATACAACACTTGTGGGTTAAACCCTATTGAAAACAAAAGGTTCTTACACTTGAGGCCTTATACATGGTGATGCTCCAAGTTGGTTTTCCATGGAAAACTTATGGAGACATTCCAAAAGGTGATTCAAGTGTTAAGAAGGAAGAAAGATCAAAAGGAGAGAGGTAATGGTGAGTTGGAACTCACTTTTGAAAACCTTGACCCTTTAGATGGAGAGAGAGCTCTTAGAGCTTTAGAGAGAAAAGATGAAGAATATTCGAGGTGTGATTTGAGAGGAGAAGGAGTTGGGTATTTATAGATGGAATTTGGGGGTTGTTAGTTGGGGAATTTAAATGCAATACATACAAAATTTGCCAATCCATGAGCTTGAAACCAACTCTTCCGGATTATGCCCCTCTCGCGGGCCGCGTGAGGGTGAAGTAGACTGTGGGAATTTTACTGCGCCTTAATTGCTTGATTCCTCGGTCCATGATTTCGACTGGTTTTCTCCATGAAGTGCAGAGTCTCGTTGATTTGAAGGTCTTCGAGTGGAATTTGAAGCCTTTCGTCAGCTAGACATTTCTTCAAGTTTGAGACATGGAACGTAGGATGGACGTTGTTGAGTTCTTGAAGTAGGTCCAATTGATACGCTACCGTGCCAATCTTTTCGAGAATTTTAAAAGGACCTACATAGCGAGGAGTGAGTTTGCCTTTCTTACCAAATCGAACTACACCCTTCTAAGGGGATACCTTAAGAAGTACAAAGTCATCCACGTTGAATTCCAACGGTTTGCTCCGTCTATCCGCGTAAATCTTTTGTCGGCTTCTGGCTTTGAGCAAGTTGTCTCGAATTTGTAAGATCTTGTCCGTCGTCTCTTGTATAAGCTCGGGACGGTGACTTGAGCTTCCCCGATCTTATGCCAACAAATAGGTGATCGGCACTTACGACTATACAATGCCTCGAAAGGTGCCATTTGAATACTCACGTGATAACTGTTATTGTGCGAGAATTCAACCAAAGGCAAATGCACATCCCAGTTGCCACCAAAATCGATTCCGCAGGAACGAAGCATATCCTCTAGAGTTTGGATATTATGCTCGGTTTGACCATTGGACTGAGGATGGAAAGCAGTACTAAGATTGAGATGAGTTCCAAGGGCTTTTTGAAACATTTGCCAAAGGCGGGAGGTGAAACGACCATCACGGTCCGAGATGAGGTCGATTGGGATACCATGACGACAAATGATTCCATCCATGTAGATACGCGCCAATTTCTCGACTTTGTAATCCTCACGTATGGGAAGGAAGTGAGCGGATTTGGTCAAACGATCGATGATTACCCAAATACTATCGTGACCGGACGATGTACGAGGGAGTTTGGTAATGAAATCTATGGTAATGCTCTCCCATTTCCAAACAGGAATTTCGGGTTGTTCGAGTAAGCCAGAGGGACGTTGATGCTCGACCTTTACTTTGGAACAAGTCAGGCATTTCGAAATGTAGAGGGCGATATCTTTCTTCATACCAGGCCATCAAGAAGATGTACGAAGATCATGGTACATCTTGTCAGCACCGGGATGAATAGAATACCGGGATTTATGCACTTCATTCATCAAGAGGTCATCAAGATTGTCACTGTTCGGAATCCAAATACATCGAGATAGTAGATGATTCCATTAGACTTGGTTACGAGTTGTGTTTCAACACCACACTTCAACTCATTATCAAGGTTACCCTCATTAATGGTCGAGTATTGTGCCTCGCGAATCAGCTCATGAATGTAACATCCGTCAAAAAACGTATTTACCAAACCCGCTCCGTTTATTAACCGAACAATCAGTTAAAAATTTCGTTGCGTATTTAATGCCCAAAATAATTTTAAACGATACATAATTAATAAGTATATTGGAATATATAATTTATATTTGAAAAAGCATTAAAAATAGTGGTTTAAAAATAAAAGGCTTCTGCCGGGTTTCGAACCCGGGTCAGCCAGCGATTCAAACAAAGCCTTAACACTCTTCCATCCAACCACTGCGCCACTTGTATTTCTTGTTAATTAATGGAAACAATTAATGCATATTATAATTCTCGAATTCAAAACCGACGCGCCCAATCGCAGTCGTCGGAAATCCCGACGATTTCGCCGAGATTGGACGGTTTCTTCAGTTTTAACCGAAGCCTTAACTACTACATCGGTTATAACCGACGTCTGAACCCGCGACGCAAGTCATAACTGCCGGAAAACGTAATGACCGACGAATCAAGACGGAAAACGGACTAAATACGTCGATGTCCTACCCTATAAATACCCCCTCAAACCTCTGCTAGCTTTTTCGCTCACAATCGCACTTTTTCCCGACATAATTTCCCTCTCGGAGAACTTCTGCAACTCGCCGAAAAACCGACCCTTTCACCTCTGTGCCTTACTGAACACCCAGAACTCATACCGAAGCCACCCACACTCATCTCAAGCTCGCTGAAGACTCTCTGCCGCAAGACACACGTCGCCGGAACAACCTGCTGACATCGGAGTTCCGTAGAAAAACAGAGGAGTCCATTTCGGTATACCTTACACTTAATCTCTCGTTCTTTTTATTAATCTCACATGTAATTAACCACCAGACACTAACGAACTTGATTAAATCTTCGAACCAGTCGGACTTTCTTTTCTGGTTAAGCCTGACGAAGAAGACGAAGTTCAGTATTATATAAGTATAATTAAAATCAAGATATATCTCGGGTTAGACACACAGTCCAGCGGTGGACTGTGTGCAAATAAAACATGCTTACGTCTCGAGTTCGATTCTTGTCCCACGCACACTCGCCTTAATAAAAATGTTCTTTTTTTAACCGAACCGGATTCACTGCTTAAATATGTTAAGTTTAATAAAAACCGGAATAATAACCAAGATAGACACACAGTCCAGTGGTGG
This sequence comes from Scalesia atractyloides, assembly GCA_947069175.1. Lineage (NCBI taxonomy): Eukaryota > Viridiplantae > Streptophyta > Magnoliopsida > Asterales > Asteraceae > Scalesia > Scalesia atractyloides. The sequence continues at coordinate 22,802,612 of CAMTDV010000023.1, forward strand.
ACTGTGTGAATGTTTAATCACACGTCACGAGTTCGAGTCCGGACTACCGCACCGGTTCGGGCAATTATCAAACTTTTTATATAAAACATAAATGAAATTATTTAGTTTGTATATAAGTATAATAAAAATCAGAGTATTTACCAAGTTAGACACACAGTCCAGCGGTGGACTGTGTGTTAACCTAAACCACAGGTCCCGGGTTCGAGACCTGTGGAGAACACCGGTTCGATGCATTAAAATCGTTTTTAAAAATAAATGATTTTCGGTTTAATTCAATTAGTATATAAATATAATTAAAAACATAAATATTTCAGGTTAGACACGTAGCTCAGTTGGTAGAGCTGCGTGCACGCGAACGGGAGGTCTCGGGTTCGAGCCTCACCTGGCGCACACAATTACACAACCTGACCGGTCAACAAGTCAACGGTCAACGGTCGCAAAAAGTCAACAATTTTTATTATTTTTATTTATTTATTTTATTTAAAAATCAATTAAAAATACTTAAAAATAACATTTTTAAGGTTAGAAAATAGCCTTAAACTCACAAAAATACACCCAACAATCCTACTAAAATGGATTAATAAAATCCGTTTACTTACCGAACCATTATACCATTATCTAGGTTAGTTTCACTCGTGGTTAAAACCAACTTCGTGCGCATTCAACATCATCAACCGAATGCACCCAATGTGAGTGAATCTTACAACTCCCCTTTTTAGTTACACGTTTTGGGGTGTGTCATGTGTCACCAAAATTAACTCGTTTATTTAAACTTGTGCCATACCATATTGGGATCTAAACTTAGATTGTATACATTGTTTGTAGTTATGTATTTCATATTGTCAATTTATATGCAATTCATTCATTAGGCCCATCAGTTCCTCGTGGGAGACGAGTTGAGCAACTCGTGCCTCAAAACGATCCATTATTGTTCATGTGTGCATTATTTAATATTAAATGATTGGTGAATAAGCTTACATCTATTTTTACTCATGTGTAGTGGTGCACTTTATTTTATAATCAATTAAATAAACTTGTTCAAATGTTTTTCATAGGATTCACTCGCCAACTTTTTGTTGATCCAAAAACCATTTTTTACACATGATACAGGTGAACATGATGAAGCAAGGAAAACATAGGAAATGCCTTAGAAGAAAACAATGAAGCCTAGATTGATGTTTAGGACATGATGTAATAATGATTGTATATTTCCCATTAAAATGTATTAATGAATATGAAACGTTATAATAAATGTCATGAGCTTTGTTGATAACCCAATCATGCCTCGATCACCTTTTCCGTTGCGGGTCGGGGTGTGACACATTGGTATCAGAGCCATGACTATAGGGATATAGGATAGGTTATTAGACCCTTAGAGCCTATACTATAGTTGCCTAAATTTTAATTGTTAGGTGGTTACATACAAACTTATGATGTTTATTTGTTTCATATTTGTTTATACTTACAGTCAAACATACATACTTACATACACATTCATCATACATATTTCAATGTTCATATATTCAAATCATCTTCATACTTTTGTTATTCAAAGATTTTGTCGCAATTTTCAAATCTCATCAAAGTAAGTTCTGCGACGGGCATGTAGTAACTGGAAGGGTACAAGTACCGGTAGTCGGAACGTCCTGTCTAGGTTGGCATTCGTATAAATCCAATATAACGGACCAGTTTGCCTACCTGGGGACTGACGATGAGAGTACGAAGGACCTATTAGGCCAAGCATGCCACACCAAACGTCGTTCGAACTAACCCCACTTTGAGGTGTCACCGTGTCTACACCTGGACACATTCCGAATATCATACGTTATATACATATTTCTCTATTTTCTCCGGGTTTTAGTGTACATAACCAGGCTAACACATGCGAACCATATGAAAAACCCGGTATTCATGGGGGCCCACATGATTACGAAGGTGAAGTATGGCGGCATGCAGGGCCTAATGACGAGCAAAGCCCAAGACATCCTATGGATGTAGTAGATTTATTTTTCTATATTTATTTTAATGTATGTTCATTCCTAAGTACGACCCATGATCCAAAAAACATCCAACTCATACTCATGATACGTATTCCTTGTAGATGCCTTCTAACCTCGCCCGTAGGAAGATGAAGCAGGAAAAGCCCGCGAGCGCATGGCTGCCCTAATCGCTCAACAAATGGCTGCCGTAATACCCAACATTGTAATTCAAGTCCAACAAGCACTTACCGCTAATCCTGTCAATCAAGAAGATCAAAATATTATCAACCCTACCCCAAATACCACTAAATGCACCTACAAGCATTTCAAATCATGCGACCCTCCAAATACGAAGGGATTGAAGGTGTCACCGCTCTCCTCCATTGGTTTGAAGAAATGGAGAACACTTTTCTAAATTGCGATTGTCCCGACGATCTCAAAGTGCGATATGCTACTGGTCGTTTATATGGAATAGCACTTACTTGGTGGAATACAGAGAAGGCCAAACGAGGCGTTGACGATGCTATGACTTTGACTTGGGAAGAGTTGAAGGAAATCATGACAAGACGGTTTTGCCCAAGGAGCGAAATCAAGAAATTAGAAGATGAGTTCTATTCGTTGAAGCAAAAGGAAGGAGACCACACCACATACAACAAAAGATTCCTCGAGTTAAATCAAATGGTTCCCAACTTGTTCACTCCCCTCTACCGTTTGATCGAGCACTACATTCGAGGTCTTCCGTCAAAGATTCAAGACTCTGTAATAAGTACCACGCCTGCAACTTTGGAAGCAACAATGGAGTTAGCTACAGAGCTCACTGAGAACCGAATCCGGAACAAAGACTTCAAGGAGGAGAAGAAGAAGGATAAAGCATCAACTGAAACTTCAAACTCCACCCAAACCGAATCCCCTTCTCAAGCCATTTCTAAGAGAAAAAGAGACGGGCAACTTTTCGCTACTATCCAACGTAATCCACCAATTTCACACGCCATACCCATCCAAGCTATCCCAATCACTCAAGTAGCACCCAACTCAACTTATCCAAATAAGAAACCATACCTTGGACCTCACCCTCGATGTAACACCTGTTTTTATCACCATCCCCTTACCTTACCTTGTCGACTATGTGCAAATTGTGGACGCTATGGTCATTTGAGCAAGGTTTGCCGCACCCCTCAAAACCAAACCACACCCCCTACTCAAATATGATCCAAACATATCAACAACCTCAATACCCCATGTTACCTTATGTTCGAGCTTGTTTCAATTGTGGCGACCCTACCCACTATAGAAACACGTGCCCTCGATTGGTTAACATCATAAACGCTCAAGCTCAATCAAACCCAGTTAACCAAGTAAATCAAGAAAACCCAATCACTAGGCCACCAGCAAGAGGAAGAGTTTTCAACATCAACGCCAATCCTGTTGAAGATAATGACGGCCCAAACGAAACCACCCAACTAGTCCTCTTCACCAAAAATCAAGATTCAACTCCAATCGTTTAGTTTTATGTTTTTCTTTATGTTTTAGAATCACATAGAACCAATCATAACTTAAGGATAAAGCCAATGAGAATTTGACAAGAATATCCGCTGGTACTTCCTATATATAAGTATTCTTGTCAAAGGATCGGAGGCATTATCAGGCGGTTATGAGAGGTTCCATATATAAACTGTTTGTGTGATTATTGTTTAGATTAAATTTATTATTTTCAGTACATGCAATACGATCGCTCCGTTTGATTGAGCCTTGATCGCACAGACATTTTTCATTTTCAGTACATGCAATACGATCGGCTCCGTTTGATTGAGCCTTGATCGCACAGACATTTTCATTTTCAGTACATGCAATACGATCTTTTGGTTGTTGTGTTTGTTGTAGAGTCACATAGAACTAATCATAACTTGTGGATAAAGTCAATGAAAATTTGACAAGAATATGGTGGATACACCGCTGGTACTTCCTATATATAAATATTCTTGTCAAAGGATCGGAGGCATTATCAGGCGGTTATGAGAGGTTCCATGTATAAACTGTTTGTGTATTATTGTTTAGATTAAATTTATTATTTTCAGTACATGCAATACGATCGTCTCGTTTGATTGAGCCTTGATCGCACAAGACATTTTTCATTTTCAGTACATGCAATACGATCGGCTCCGTTTGATTGAGCCTTGATCGCACAGACATTTTTCATTTTCAGTGCATGCAATACGATCTTTTGGTTGTTGTGTTTGTTGTAGAGTCACATAGAACTAATCATAACTTGTGGATAAAGTCAATGAAAATTTGCAAGAATATGGTGGATACGCCGCTGGTACTTCCTATATATAAGTATTCTTGTCAGAGGATCGGAGGCATTATCAGGCGGTTATGAGAGGTTCCATGTAGGATTTAGTATGTTTTGGTCGAATTTTGTTCATCATACATTTCAGCGTATTCAATTTCATCATTTAAAGAAGTTGAGCTATGTCTCACTTCCACAATGACTAACCTCTCCATCACAACAAACGAGAGAGGTGTTGTCATCATTCAAACATGTATGCTATCAGAATGTGGACTCAAATATTGGTTGTGGTGTTATTTATGTTCTAGAGTTACATCATAGAACCAATCATAACTCACTGATAAAACCAATGAAAATTTGACAAGAATATGGTGGATACGTCCGCTGGTACTTCCTATATATAAGTATTCTTGTCAAAGGATCAGAGGCATTGTCAGGCGGTTATGAGAAGTTCTATGTAGGATTTAGTAATTTCTTGGTAACTAATCATAACTTGCGGATAAAACCAACGAAAATTTGACAAGAATATGGTGGATACGCCGCTGGTACTTCCTATATATAAGTATTCTTGCCAAAGGATCAGAGGCATTATCAGGCGGTTATGAGAAGTTCCATGTAGGATTTAGTATTGTCTTGGTTGAAATTTGTGTTACATTTATATCATCTCGCCATTTAAAGAAATTGGATTGTGTTCCATTTCTACATAAACTAACCTCTCCATCATAACAAACGAGAGAGGAACTGTCACCATTCAAACATGTATGCTATCAGAATCTGGACTCAAATATTGGTTGTTGTGTTTATTTATGTTCTAGAGTTACATCATAGAACCAATCATAACTCACTGATAAAACCAATGAAAATTTGACAAGAATATGGTGGATACGCCGCTGGTACTTCCTATATATAAGTATTCTTGTCAAAGGATCAGAGGCATTGTCAGGCGGTTATGAGAAGTTCTATGTAGGATTTAGAAATTTCTTGGTACATTGGTTGTGGCGTTTATTTATGTTTAGAGTCACATCATAGAACCAATCATAACTTACTGATAAAACCAATGAAAATTTGACAAGAATATGGTGGATACGCCGCTGTACTTCCAGTATATAAGTATTCTTGTCAAAGGATCAGAGGCATTATTAGACGGTTATGGGAAGTTCCATGTAGGTTGTAGTATTAGAAATTTTGTTTTAGGATATAACCCTATCCCTCCAAACATATCAAAACTCTTACGCATGATATCATACTTAGTGAATCAACACTGTTATCAATATTTTTACCGTAGGCAACAAAAAGCGATTCCTGTAACAGGGTACTTAACCCTTACAAGGGACGTTACCGCCTCAAACAAAAACTTAAACTCTTACTCTTTTTCTAAGTATGTAACTGTCAAACTAAACACCATCATTTTTAGACAAATATATCACTACTTAAATTTCGGGACGAAATTTCTAAAAAGCAGGGGATACTGTAACATCCGTCAAAAAATGGATTTACCAAACCCGCTCCGTTTATTAACCGAACAATCAGTTAAAAATTTCGTTGCATATTTAATGCCCAAAATAATTTTAAACGATACATAATTGAATAAGTATATTGGAATATATAATTTATATTTGAAAAAGCATTAAAAATAGTGGTTTAAAAATAAAAGGCTTCTGCCGGGTTTGGAACCCGGGTCAGCCAGCGATTCAAACAAAGCCTTAACACTCTTCCATCCAACCACTGCCCCACTTGTATTTCTTGTTAATTAATGGAAACAATTAATACATATTATAATTCTCGAATTCAAAACCGACGCGCCCAATCGCAGTCGTCGGAAATCCCGACGATTTCGCCGAGATTGGACGGTTTCTTCAGTTTTAACCGAAGCCTTAACTACTACATCGGTTATAACCGACGTCTGAACCCGGACGCAAGTCATAACGCCGGAAAACGTAATGACCGAGAATCAAGACGGAAAACGGAACTAAATACGTCGATGTCCTACCCTATAAATACCCCCTCAAACCTCTGCTAGCTTTTTCGCTCACAATCACACTTTTTCCCGACATAATTTCCCTCGCCGGAGAACTTCTGCAACTCGCCGGAAAACCGACCCTTTCACCTCTGTGCCTTACTGAACACCCAGAACTCATACCGAAGCCACCCACACTCATCTCAAGCTCGCTGAAGACTCTCTGCCGCAAGACACACGTCGTCCGGAACAACCTGCTGACATCGGAGTTCCGCCGGAGAAACAGAGGAGTCCAATTCGGTATACCTTACACTTAATCTCTCGTTCTTTTTATTAATCTCACATGTAATTAACCACCAGACACTAACAACTTGATTAAATCTTCGAACCAGTCGGACTTCCGTTTCTGGTTAAGTCTGACGTAGAAGACGAAGTTCAGTATTATATAAGTATAATTAAATCAAGATATATCTCGGGTTAGACACACAGTCCAGCGGTGGACTGTGTGCAAATAAAACACGCTTACGTCTCGAGTTCGATTCTTGTCCCACGCACACTCGCCTTAATAAAAATGTTCTTTTTTTAACCGAACCGGATTCACTGCTTAAAATGTTAAGTTTAATAAAAACCGGAATAATAACCAAGATAGACACACAGTCCAGTGGTGGACTGTGTGAATGTTTAATCACACGTCACGAGTTCGAGTCCGGACTACCGCACCGGTTCGGGCAATTATCAAACTTTTTATATAAAACATAAATGAAATTATTTAGTTTGTGTATAAGTATAATAAAAATCAGAGTATTTACCAAGTTAGACACACAGTCTAGCGTTGGACTGTGTGTTAACCTAAACCACAGGTCCCGGGTTCGAGACCTGTGGAGAACACCGGTTCGATGCATTAAAATCGTTTTTAAAAATAAATGATTTTCGGTTTAATTCAATTAGTATATAAATATAATTAAAAACAGAAATATTTCAGGTTAGACACGTAGCTCAGTTGGTAGAGCTGCGTGCACGCGAACGGGAGGTCTCGGGTTCGAGCCTCACCTGGCGCACACAATTACACAGCCTGACCGGTCAACAAGTCAACGGTCAACGGTCAACGGTCGCAAAAAGTCAACAATTTTTATTATTTTTATTTATTTATTTTATTTAAAAATCAATTAAAAATACTTAAAAATAACATTTTTAAGGTTAGAAAATAGCCTTAAACTCACAAAAATACACCCAACAATCCTACTAAAATGGATTAATAAAATCCATTTACTTACCGAACCATTATGCCATTATCTAGGTTAGTTTCACTCGTGGTTAAAACCAACTTCGTGCGCATTCAACATCATCAACCGAACGCACCCAATGTGAGTGAATCTTACAACTCCCCTTTTTAGTTACACGTTTTGGGGTGTGTCATGTGTCACCAAAATTAACTCGTTTATTTAAACTTGTGCCATACCATATTGGGATCTAAACTTAGATTGTATACATTGTTTGTAGTTATGTATTTCATATTGTCAATTTATATGCAATTCATTCATTAGGCCCATCAGTTCCTCGTGGGAGACGAGTTGAGCAACGCGTGCCTCAAAACGATCCATTATTGTTCATGTGTGCATTATTTAATATTAAATGATTGGTGAATAAGTTTACATCTATTTTTACTCATGTGTGGTGGTGCACTTTATTTTATAATCAATTAAATAAACTTGTTCAAATGTTTTTCATAGGATTCACTCGCCAACTTTTTGTTGATCCAAAAACCATTTTTTACACATGATACAGGTGAACAGGATGAAGCAAGGAAAACATAGGAAATGCCTTAGAAGAAAACAATGAAGCCTAGATTGATGTTTAGGACATGATGTAATAATGATTGTATATTTCCCATTAAAATGTATTAATGAATATGAAACGTTATAATAAATGTCATGAGCTTTGATGATAACCCAATCATGCCTCGATCACCTTTTCCTCTGCGGGTCGGGGTGTGACAATGAAGCTTTCCCAAGGTTTGGTAGTAACGTATACTCCTAACAGGAGTTTTCCGACTAAGTGTGTCGGCTACAACATTCACCTTACCAGGGTGGTAGCGAATGTCGCAGTCGTAGTCGTTTAACAATTCCACCCAACGACGTTGACGCATGTTGAGTTCCTTTTGATCGAAGATGTGTTGGAGGCTCTTATGGTCGGTGAAGACCGTACACTTTGTACCATAAAGGTAATGTCGCCATATCTTCAATGCAAAAAAAAACTGCACCAAGTTCAAGGTCGTTTGTAGTATAGTTTTTCTCATGAATTTTGAGTTGTCTTGACGCGTAAGCGATAACTTTATCCCGTTGCATGAGAACGCAACCGAGACCTTGTTTTGAAGCATCGCAATATACGACAAAGTCGTCATGACCATCAGGAAGAGCTAAGATAGGATCATTACAAAGCATGCCCTTGAGTGTTTGGAAGGACTCCTCTTGTTCGGAACCGCAAACAAAAGGTTTATCCTTTTGAGTCAAAGAAGTGAGAGGAACGGCGATCTTGGAGAAATTCGAGATAAAGCGACGATAGTAACCAGCTAGACCAAGAAACGAGCGAATTTCGGACAGAGACTTGGGAGCAATCCAATTTTTCACGGCTTTGATTTTTGCAGGGTCAACGTGAATACCGAGTTCGTTGATGACATGACCAAGAAATTGAACTTCTTTTAGCCAAAATTCACAGCTTGGAGAATTTGGCATACAGACGTTCAGCACACAACAGCTGAAGGATAAGACGTAAGTGTCGCTCGTGCTCTTCTTGTGTCTTTGAATAGATGAGAATATCGTCAATGAAGACGATCATGAAACGATCGAGATACACCTTGTGCACGCGATTCATTAAGTCCATGAACACGATGGGTGCGTTGGTCAAACCAAACGGCATGACTACAAACTCATAATGTCCATAGCGCGTGCGGAATGAGGTTTAGGTACATCTTCTTCGAGGACTCGAAGTTGATGATAACCAGAATGGAAGTCGACTTTCGAGAAGCAAGTCGCGCCTTGAAGTTGATCGAAGAGGTCGTCAATAAGTGGAAGAGGATATCGGTTTTGACTGTAAGCTTATTGAGCTCACGATAGTCGATACACATCCGAAATGATCCATCTTTCTTTTTTACGAACAGAACAGGAGCGCCCCAAGGAGAAGTGCTAGGGCGTATAAACCTTTATCAAGAAGTTCTTGGAGTTGGCTAGATAGCTCTTGCATCTCTGAGGGTCCAGACGATAAGGGGATTTAGAAACAGGAGTTGCGTCGGGAATGAGATCGATACGAAAGTCAACTGAATGAGGAGGAGGCGGACCATGAAGATCCTCGGGGAAAACGTCAGGAAATTCGCAAACGATAGGAACGTCACTTATGCTTTGACTCTTGTCCTTCTTTTCCACAATGTGGGTGAGAAAGGCGAAGTATTCCTTGTACAAGTATTTGTTCGCTTGGATAGACGACATAAGCTTGAGACCTTTAGAAGGTTTCTCGCCATAGACGTGTAAGGAATCTCCATTCGGAAGAGGAAGACGGATGAATTTCTCCGAACAAACGACTTCAGCACGAACTAGCTTAATCCATGCCTACTATGACATCGAAACTCCCCATTTGCATGGGTATGAGATCAATAGAAAACGTATAATCGTTAAGTTTCAAGGAACATTTAGACAGGACGGAATCGATGGTGACGGATTTTCCGTTAGCGACTTCGAGTTCGAATGATTTTGGCAGTTTAGAGTGTTTACACTTAAGCAATGGTTCAAATTCAGCAGATACAAACTTTTATCTGCGCCAGTATCAAAAAGACAGGAAGCATAGACATTGTTGACGAGAAACGTACCATTGATAACATCATTAGCACTCTGAGCCTGAGCTGCTGTGATGACGAAAGCTCGACCGCGTGTTTGTTGTTATTGCTGGTTGACGTTGTGTTGGGGGCAGGTGTTGGCGAAGTGATTGGGATCTTCGCAACTAAAACAGGCTGAGTTGCGGTTGCTGGCAGGTTGGATTCGGTTGACGGCAGGGTTTTGGTGTGTTGTGATGGCTTGGGCTTGGCTGGCAGGGGTTTGTGGAAAACTTCAACATTACGAGGCGAAGTATCCATACCTATTGCAACTAGTGCACAACGCGGCAAGGGGTATTAATGGGATGATGGTAAGGGCAGTGGTTACACTTGGGATCTGGTCCAGTGTATGCCCTTTTGGCGAAGTCAGGGTTGGTTCGTGCAACTTGTTGGATGGGTTGAGGTGGCGGAGTGACTACCGCGTAGTTTTGGCTTGAAGCCTTCCGCTTCTTGCCCTTGTTGTTTTTGGTGGGAGGTTTGGAATGTATGGGTTCGTTAATGGTGTCGGTGGTGGCTTGGTGTGCATTCCTTGATGAAGCTTTGGAAGCTTCACGAAGAACGTGGTTGTTGTTGAACTTGAGGCTACCTTGTAGGTTTCCTCGAGGGTTTTGGGTGTGGCGGCTTCAACTAGGTCGGCGATGGAGGGAGGTAGGCATTCGATGTACTTAGCGATAGCCTTGTCGAGGGTGTCGACCTGACTAGGGCAAAGTGCACTTAGCTGTTTGAAGCGAGCTGTGAGACCAGCATTATCGTTGCTCACTTGCTTCAAATTCCAGAATTCGTTCTCTACTTTTCGAAGCTCGTGTGGAGGGCAAAACTCGTCCCTCATTAGCTTTTGAAGGTCGGCCCAAGGGAGGGCGTGCGCGCGTCGTTTCCACGAACGTTGCGTTCGGAAGTCCACCAATCGAGGGCTCTCGATCGGAAAATGCCCGTTGCGTTAGGCATACGTAGGTGGTCAGGACATCCACTTTGTAGGAACGTCACCTCAATGGCATCAAACCATTGGAGCAACTGAGTGGCGTCCCCTTCGCCGGTGAAGGGTAAAGGGTTACAAGAGCAAAATTTCTTATGGGTAAAAGTCATCTTAGGTGATTCCACCTTTGAATCAACGGAGGTATGAGATGATTCGGCGTTTGGCGTGGGTTGAACTTTGCTAACGATATCGGGTATGACCTTAGCCATTTGTTTTGCCATAAACCTCATACAATCTTTCTTAGACATCGAGTTGGAGTTGGTCCTTGACTTCAACCTTGCGCCAGAGTTTTGTGAAGACATATATGCAATAGACAATAGAGGAAAGGATGAGACTTGATCGTAGAGTGGTGTAAAAGTCACATTAAGTAAGTAACATGTATGAATTCACATAATCGAAATAAGTATCAAAAGTTTAAACACGTATAGTTACGTTAGGAGTATAAATTTAGTTGGTTTGCAAGGATTATTATTGTTTTTGATTGCGATAGACGTGCAAATCGTGCATCGGGTTCGAAATGAACGAGGTAACAAGTATTAAAACCACATAGAAATTGAGATAACATAAAAGATAGGCCTACTAAAACATTAGAGTGTTTCGGGTTGAGAAACGTTGACTATTCCAAAGTGAATCGAAGATCCTTTCAAATTAGAGGAACGTGCTTTGGCCTATAGGCAAAGTCCTCTCATCGAGAAGCGATTAACGGCACTTTACCCTTCTAGTTGCTACACGTATCTAGTTGATCGAATAATCGAAACTTTAGCGAGACTGAAAATCAAGGAATGGGACTAGTTGACAAGGTGCGGGTTTCACCCCTAACTTGACAACATCGTACCCTAAGTGTGGTTGATACTTACCAAACGAGGAGCGAATTCCGACTCGTTGGTAAGGGTCCACTAGAGTATGAAATGGAAATTTTCCATCAAGGTATGGATATCACTCCTAACTTGTTGGCGTAATTTCGTGAAAATCGAATACGCGGATTGAGAGTGATTACCAAAGTGCGGGTTTCACCCCTATTTTGGTGAGATCGTCTCGTTAGTATGAGTGTCTTCAAGTCTTCAAGTGTGTATATTGTGTAAATGTCTTAGGAAAGACATGTTGCATATATTAAGACCAAGGGAAATAGAAAGAAACGAATAGGAAGAATTAACATATTAAGCAAAAATTAAGAATGGTCAAGTTGGACACTTAAACTATAGAATAGGTCGAACATGGCAATTCTACCTAATACCCTCTAGTTATGGCTCAGATACCAATTTGTCACACCCCAACCGATGTCAGAAATATCAGAGTGAGACGAAATAGATTGCTCAAGGCATCATAACACTATTTGCTAAAATAATTTAGTCAAACTGTTTCATTTCATAACAAAATTGTCAAGTACAACATGAAATTTCAAATACAATCAATTCAACAACATATATCCTAGCATTCTACGTGTGTTTCTATCCCTACTAAGTTCCATCATGATCAACATCTTTAACCTGCAACATATAAAAAGTATAGCTCAATGCAACAAGTATTGGCGAGTACACAAGTTTGATATAACATAAGTACAAAAAGGTTTAAATGTATCCACAAGTTAAGCTAGCATACAAGATTTATGTAAACATGGCATGCAATCTATGAGTCAACCCTCGCGTGTACCGCAAAAATAGAATAAAACTTAACTCGACCTCTAGAATGCGGGCGATGCGTTACTCCTATAGCGCTATACATGTTAAGGGGGAGACTTTAACCAAAGTTAATGACGAATAGTATCACATAAGAATTTTCCAAGTATACGAATCATGTATCACGTAACTATAGCATGTATGATGGATTGTTTGTGTGATTGCATAGAAGTATAAGTGTGATTGCGTGTATTTTGATAGCTTAACATATTGCACCCAAAAGTGTAAAGCGTAAAAGGGTGTTCGAGTGCACTCACGGTTTTGCAAGCTTCCACTTGGTACTTCCGTAAAGTGCTGGAAGAGTTTGGTGGATGGAGCACCGAGTTATCCTACAAGAGGAAAACGTAGGTTGGTAAGTATATGAATGATAACGGGGGATTAGGAACTTTAAATACGCTAAAGTATGTATACGAGAAAATAATCATCTAGACTTAATACTCGTTCTTGACACTATAATACCCATTCAGGTTGATGTGTTTTCATGGGTTAGGATACCCATTAGAATCGTAACGAGAGATTAAGTACTTAGGTGATGTAACCTATTACCATGACAGATAATCATTTGATTACCATCAAGAGTTAGGTTAGTATATATATATATATATATATATATATATATATTATAGTATACATAATAAGTAGATCATAAACATCATGGAAGTTCATGGAAGTCATGCATGGAGGTAGGAGGATAACCTTCCTTTTAACCTCTTTTGTATAGTTCACCAATACACAAGTCGTCACAAGGACGACAAGGATGGTCATGAATAAGTTAAACATAAACGTAAAAGACAAACAAGTAATCATTATCATCAAGTAAGGTGGTGGACTGAAGGTAGGATAGCCAGGGCTTCCAAGTAATCACACACTACCAACTCAAGTCTTGTTTCAAGAACAAGCTTGGAAGGATACAACACTTGTGGATTAAAACCCTATTAACACAAAAGGTTCTTACACTTGAGGCCTTATACATGGTGATGCTCCGAGTTGGTTTTCCATGGAAAACTTATGGAGACATTCCAAAAGGTGATTCAAGTGTTAAGAAGGAAGAAAGATCAAAAGGAGAGAGGTAAGGGTGAGTTGGAACTCACTTTTGAAAACCTCGACCCTTTAGATGGAGAGAGAGAGCTCTTAGAGCTTTAGAGATAAGAGAGGAAGAATGTTTGAGGTATGATTTGAGAGGAGAAGGAGTTGGGTATTTATAGATGGAATTTTGGGGTTGTTAGTTGGGGAATTTAAATGCAACAAATACAAAATTTTCCAATCCATGAGCTTGAAACCAACTCTTCCGGATTATGCCCCTCTCGCGGGCCGCGTGAGGGTGAAGAAGTCTCGGTCGCGGTCCACGAGTGGGTTAAGGAGTTCGGTCGCGGGTTCGCGAGAAGGTTAATTCCAGAAGCTTCTTTGGTTTTTGACAATTTTAGTCTTAACTTAGTTTAACTTGTCGTTTTTGCACACGTTTTAAGTATGTAATGCATGTAAATATGATTGAGTAACGAATGCGATTGTATGAGTCTTTTACACGTAAAACAAGTATCGGTTTAAACGATTGTAAGCGTGTAAGCACGTATAACAAGTGTCAAAATGATTGTATGTATGCAAGCATGTATAACAAGTTCAGTAAAATAAGTGAAATTTTATTACGACTCAAGTCTCAGATTACACAACGGGGAAAAGAAAGGCAAATACAAGTTTCCAAAAATAGAAATATGATTATACTTTCTAATTAAGGAAAGTATGAAAAGCGAGGCGTTACACTTAGTATGTTTTTTCATTAATCTCTCATGATGTGGTTATACGTTTGATGTTTCATCTTTGACTTTTAGTCAATACAACAACTCTCAAGTTATTTATGCCCAAATATATTCATGTAATATCCGTTTAAAGCCATATTCTTTTAAACAATGTATAGTTGGCCTTATAGTTACTTTCCACAAAAATAATTTATACGTCACAAACATTAGTGATTTATTTCTTTGTAAAAAAATGCATATGTTATCCGAAGATATTGAACACAAAATAATAAAATACATTGGAAACTAAATCATAAGTGCCAAACACTTTTGAAATTTAAACGGAAGCACAGACGATATGTAGACATCAAATATCAAAGTGCTTTTATCTTCAACACTTTATAATCTGACCAAAATCTTCTCAAGGATATCGTCCCATGGCATGTCTTGAGATACTCCCTCAATAAGACTCCATGCACTTGTAAGTACAAGTTTCTCATTTCATCTTGAAACTTTAAACTTGGAAAATTCTACATAAAACAATACCAAATTGTTACAAAGACTACATTTAAGTAGTGAACTTGAACAATTAAATTTGTTCACAACAACATCAAATTGTTTTCCACCAAATAATATCCATGAGATTGTTACTTTGTTCACCATATGCTACTTCTAGCAAGAGTAGTGAACCATTTGAATTATCAATACTATGCAAAACTTTGTTTTAAAAATCACTCTAAAACATTTTCTTAGTTTTGCAATATACTACATTAATAATATCAATTAGGTTTTATGAAAAAATAAATCAAAACCCAAAATATCAAATGGTTTTATATTATTTAGTCTTACTATGCATGTACTAAACGTCTTCTAACACGCATGTTAGAAAAAAATGTTATAACGGCATATATAGAATCAAACGTTTATATAAAACATTTTCCAAAGATAAAGTTTATAAAAAAATTATTTCTCATCATTTTTAATGCACACATAGGCAATTAAATGTTTACATAAAGTATTTCTATCCATTATGGCTTATATAATGAAAAATCTCTAACCTTGTATTTGTGATACACATTTTCTACCACACGTGTTAGAAAATTTATGTCATTTTATATACATAAAACATGACCATTTGGATTTAGAAATCACAAATTAAAGTTAGTGATAAATCCCATACAACAATATCATCATTTTATGGTGATTAATTCTTGAAGCTAATCAAACATCAACTTCAATACATGACTTTTTTATTTCTAAACCATGCAAAGCATTAATGTGTTTATATTCACTAAAATCAATTCTACAACAAATTACTTATGTAAAATGTTTACATAAAACATTTTAAAGCATTTGTATTCTAACCATTTTTAACAATTATGTTAAAATGAAAAAAATCTAGCGCGCACGTTAGAAATATTAACATTTCCACTAAATGTTAATTCGACTTGTTATAAACATATATATGGTTCATATAAATAAGTCACTTATAATACACAATGTTAAAAAATAAACAACTAAAAATTGCTTCCAAACAAACACTTTTAATTAATCGTTTCTAACACGCATGTTAGAAGACAAATGATTACAACATCATTTGCATTTTTTATAAACGGTTTCTAGCTTTCATGAACCGTTTCTAACACGCATGTTATAAGACAAATTATACAAAAATCATTAGCATTTTTTTATAAATTGTTTCTAACACTTTTGTTAGAAATAAACAGTTACAAAAATTGTTATAAATTTTATCAATAAATGTTTTCTAACATACTTGTTAGAATAAATGATTATAATAACCATTATCATACCAATAGGTTCTAACAAGCTCGTTAGAAATAAATGATTACAGAAATCGTTATAAAACATATTAGTTTATATATAAAGCATCATTCTAACATGCTTGTTTAGAAATAAATGATTACAAAAATCATTAAAAGACTTATTAGTTTATACAAAATAAACTGTTTCTAACACTAAGCCGGTCTAACGCGCATGTTAGAGAATTTTAACATTTACAAAAAAAACGTATGGTTAACACTAATAAACCCGATCTAACACAAAGGTTAGAAAAGTTAACGATTACAAAATCGTTTTAAAAAACAAACGGTTGAACCAAAATTATTCGTTTTGTATCACGGTAAAGGATTTAAGATTTTATCTCAATCTCAATAAATCCAAACACCACAAGTTGTACTACATATATATTTCCTAAAACAATATTTATAAGATCATAATCTCTAAAAATATTTTTTTATTATAAATCCTTTCGTGAACCCAAAATCCTTATAAATAAGGTTTTAAGATTGTAGCAACAATCTCACGAAATCTGTTTTAAGTTTGTAGGATATGGGTCACAATTTTAATAAAAAAATTATATAAGTAAAAATAGTAAAGATACTCTCTTTACATATTTGGGAAATTATAGTACACGTACCATGAACAAATCTAAACGAAATAATATATATAATACAACATATGTAACTAAATTGATTCAAGCCATTGTCTTCAACAAGAGCCTTAACCGCGTCATCTTGTATGGTCCGTTGTGTAGTCTTCAACGAACTCTTGAATCGCGTCTCCTTATATGATCCTTTGTGTGGGCTTCAACGAGGTCTTGAACCACATATTCTTATACAACAATTTCCTACAAAATGAACAAACAAGTGTTGACGGTTGTGGCTGAGGCAAGTGTTCAACACGCTTCCCTTAAAACAGATTTCGCGCCTCTACTAAAGATGACGCGTGTGTTTCCCAGGGTACAACAGCCGAAGCAGTATGTACTGCCGGAGATGGCTCATGCGCCCGAGGTTACACCGGATAAAATTATAGTATTTGAATTTGTGGAAAAATAATGATACGAAAGTGATGGAATCGAGTAGAGAAAACTTATCTTTCTATAATTTTCAACATATGGATGTTCAAGTCTTCACAACTTCTTCAAGAATTCTTCATACATATTATCTTTCTCTTGTAGTTTTCTCATCAAACCAATGAAGCACATAGCCTACCATTTTTACAAGAGTTGTGGATAGTGAAAAGTCTCACTTAATTAGTTATTTTATTAGAGACATAAACTCTAATAATAACAAATAAATTGACATAAAAACTCTACTCAAGAGTTTAATTTTTAATTCACCATATGAAGAGTTTAATTAGTAATTATAATTTTACTAAATTATAATTTCACTAAATTAATATCCATTCACACTACATAAATTTCCAACAATTTACATAATCCCCACTACCATGGCCTAAGAATTCGAGATTGCGGGTTCCATGTTGATAAGAAGAAGAAGAAACCGTAGTTGAAGAACATCGTGAAGAAGTACACAACAAGGATTTAGGTTCGGAAGCACACATACAAATGGATATAATTGTAAATGTATGTAAATATAGGAATTTCAAATCTAATTTGAACAATGCAAATGTGTATATGGATGTATGTTCACTGCTTAGCATACACACTTGTATAAAATGCGCAATACATTTTTGGTGAATTTTTGTAACCAAAACGTTACAAAGGCAATATCATATAGTTAAAATTGGTGCGGATATGAAACAGAAATATGTAATATTGTTGTTGTGAACAATAAAAAAAATATGACAAAAAATAATGTTGTATAGGTGAATTTGGACTTGTACATTTCAAGATTTTGTTAGCAATTTAATTTAAGATATGACATATGTAAATTAGCCATAAGATGTGACCTGTGTGTATTTTTTAACTGAACTATTTTGATAAGAATGAATAAATCTATACGTACAATTTTACGAAGCATAATACTATTATATTGGATCACTATTACAAGTCCAAGCCCAAAATGTGCATTGGGCTAGATCCCTTGTAAGTCCAAACCCACTACACAAAATTTAAGAAGAAGAAATTAGGCCATTGAAAGTTTGAAACTATAAATTAAGTAGAGATGGGCATAATCGGGTTTTATTATTACCCGGAACCGGTTCCAACCCGGAACCGGTTCTGCTCGGATGTCATTGGAACCGGGTATGGTGTGGAACCGGGTCCAGTTCCTACCCGGGTTCACACCCAAGAATATGGAACCGTGTAGAACCGGGTACGGGTATTATGGAACCGGGTATGGTGTGGAACCGGTTCCTGTGTGGAACCGGTTCCTGACAGTCGAAAATCTGATTTTTTACTGTTTAGAACCGGTTCCTGACAGTCGAAAATCTGACTTTTACTGTTTAGAACCGGTTCCTAACAGTAAATCCTGACTTTTACTGTTCAGAACCGGTTCCTGACAGTCGAAAAATCTGACTTTTACTGTTCAGAACCGGTTCCTGATAAAAATGTTACCGTTATAACCGGTTCCTGATAAAAATGTTACCATAGAACCGGTTCCTGATTAAAAAAAGTTACCGTTGGGAACCGGTTCCTGTTCGTCGAAATCGGTTTTTTTATATAAACCCCTCCCTACTTACCATTTCAACTTACAAACTCACCATCATCAACTTACAAACTCACCATCATCAACTTACAAACTCAATCATCTTCTCAAAAATCTTGCAAAATACCTATGGCAAGCAACGAACAAGTTGTTACTGTCTTAGAGACGAAAAGAAACCCAGCTATATGGAAGAATTTTGATCTCTGTTTAATGTCCGACAGCCACGAGATGGCTAGATGCAAAGCTTGCGGAAAATTTATGAAGGCCGCAGCCAACTCAACCCTTAAGAAACACACTGAGCGGCATTGCCCAGTGACGAAGGCAAAGAAAAATGAGACGGGAGAAGGTTCCGGCACCAGTTCTTCAAATGTTTGATGTAACCCGTTTGGTTTGGTGTTTTAATAAAGTTTGTGTAATGTTTCTTTCTATTGTGTTTGTTATTTTTGTGTTTCTTTCTATCGTTAGTCTCCACTTTTTCGGCTATAACCGGTTCCAAAGGTAACATTTTAACGGTATAAACCGGTTCCTTCTAGAACTGCATTTCCGGGTACTGATGGAACCGGGTACTAGTGAAACCGGGTACGGGTAGGAACCGGGTACGGGTAGGAACCGGTTACTACCCGATTCAAATGGTAAAATTGTGGAACCGGGTTGGAACCAACGGGTATTTTGAACCCGGAACCGGTTCTACTTAATGTCGGGTAGGAACTGGAACCGGTTCCAGTTCGGTTCTACCGGTTCGGGTTCGGAACCGGTTTTTATGCCCATCTCTAAAATTAAGTGATTATAAAATCTAAAAGGGTCACACTCACACACAATTGGCTATTGTATACTTATTTAATTAACTGTCTCCTGATCTTGGTGGTCAATCAATTGAAGAAAAAAATCCTTAGGAGAATAATTATTCATATTGGTTCTTAGATTTCAGTAATCTTTTAAGTTAACTCATCCTGATCGATATCAATAGAGAAATATCATTCACATATATTAGTATAACATCCTGAAATTGTGAGACTTTTGCATCTCTTCAAAATGCTATAAATTCAAAGCTCAATTAATACATAATGCTGATCATTTTGGTGATAAGATTTTGTAACTCTAGTGCAGACATTTGTATCTCTTATAGATGCTGAAATAGAAAAGAGGTTTGAGAGTAGTCATCGAGTCTGTAAGATACTTCGGGGTGCTTAGATGTGCGTGTACTCTAATCTTGACCCAAAAGCCGTTTCGACCCAACCCATTATGCTTTTTTACTAGACTCGTGATGATCTAACCCGTTTTTGCCCTCTCCTCTTGATGAAAACATCATGGATCTGCTACTACATATAAATCTCAGTTTCAAATGATGAAGATAAAAGTAAACATGAACTACGAATAAAGTACCCTAAGGTATGTGCTCTGAAAACAAAACTAAACATTATTAAAAATCTCCTTTTGAATTTCTGCAAAAATAGTTCGAGCGTATGTAAATGAACATGCTCAATTGTTAAAAGTGTTTAGCGATTTGTTGTATCAGTGTTGTTATGGTAAACACATATTCAACAACTCATTGCATATACTATTATGCACCGTGTTGTTCAATTGTTAAAAGTGTTTAAGCGTTTATCGTGTAATTGTTGTTATGACTCATATTCAGTAAGTCTTTGCATATGTTATGTATCCATGGTTGTCTCAAAACACATCATGAATTGAACAAGAGTGTATTGCTTTCTTTAGTGTCCTTGATAAACGAATTAAAACTTTTACATCTAGATGTTTTCGTTGAACATATAGATAATTCCTTGAAATACCCGTGAGTGGATGGTTTGATAAATACATTCTATAGTAGCCTTATGGATGGTATTTTGTAAAAAGTATGGATACCTGAATTCTAGTATTAATCATGCACATATGCACTTAAAAAATATAAGATATATTACTAAATGTAAACATATTGTATCTTAGCTTGAAGTTTCCTTTCATAACATGTCACATTTATAGCCTATGTGTAGATTCAGCTAACACCAAACAAATAGCTTGCTTCATAGTCACATCGTGTCATGTTAAAATCACACTTGGTTGCTTAACATGAGCAAAAAAAAAACTCTAATGACTCGATGATTTCATTATATAAATTAAATCCCATAATGTAACAACTTACTATCCAGCATCAAATGCTAAAACATCCCAAAAAATCATATAGTTGTAATTTGAAATGTCATCTCCCACTTTTCACTTATGACTCTAAGAGCGACAATACCGTTAAGTTCTTTTCTAATTAACAATTGTGTACCAAAACCATCCTTATCAACTTAAGCTTTGAGTGGCAATACCATAATGCTCTTTTTTAGTTGACGAATGTGTATTAAAACTATCCTTATCAACTTAAAGCTTTATACAGTATAGTCACTGTTTTATATATCAAATGTCATTCCCTAAACAGGTTATGCCATTCCCTAAAGGTTGTTGCGGAGCAACTTGTTGCTCATTTACCTGTTATTTGTTTATAATTTGTTGTTTTGGTATTTTAATATTTAAGATTTGTTTTAAAAAAATTTGTTTTTGGCATTTTAATGATGAAGATTTTTTTAAATAATAATAATAATAATTGGAATCCAATATTTGTTTCTATTAGGTAATTCTTACAAGTTACTAAAAATGACTTTTCCAATGAAACCAAATACTTGAGCCCAAAATGTATATAAAAATAGATTTGTAGCAGGGGCGAATTCAAAAAATCTCCAACGGGGTGGCGAGGCACCCACTCAGATTGTTAAAACAATATAAATTTTTTAAGATTTGTTTGTAGGCACATTTCCATAATGCTAGAAAGGACCATTTGAATGATATACAAACTAAAAAGAGAGAGAAAGATAAAGGGGATATGATGTTTTCCGGCGGCGATGATGTTTATGTGAGAGAAAGAAAAGAGGATAATCATGCTCAGGATTATGATGTTTTCAAGATTAAATGAAATATTTACATTTAGCCCTTTTAGTTTAAGTAATGTTATAAAACAACCCGTTTAAAAGAAACATTTAAATATAGTTTTAGATATTAAATGAGTAGATAAATATTTATATATCAAGCCTTAACCATTGCTAACTAAATTTGAGAATATCAATAATGTGTTTTTAGTGTTGGTTAATTATAGATTTTTAAGGATTTTTTGCTTTCCTAATTTTTTGTTTAAGTGTTGGTTAATTATAGATTTATAAGTATTTTTTGCTTTCCTAATTTTTTGTTTTCCTATTTTTTTGTTTAAAGTGTTTCTTTTTTAATTTTGGTTTATCAAACACGTTTAAGTATGATTGCAAAATATTTTCAATGTCATTATATCATCAACTAAATAGGTATAAATAGTTTACATCATCGTTAAGTAAATAAATATAAATTGTTTTACCTGACACATTTTTAAGTAAATAAATATAAATTGTTTTACCCAACCTGTTTTGAACCGACCCATTTTGTCCCGACTTATTTGACTCTAGCAATTTGTGCACTCTGTCACGTTAGTTTCTGGATCCGCCACTAATTTGTAGTATGATGGACGCCTACATATTATTTATGTGTAAATACATTGTTATCTTTATAAAATATGTTGCTTTAACTGGTTTTTGTAGTTTATAGGTTGCCAGGGGTTATGTTAAAATGATAATATTTATAGTTAAAAGTCTCAAATTTTTATCATGCTAAATCTGATTAAGTATAATTAAATATTATTGATACTTATCTGAAAGTAGAGGTACACAAAAAATTCGAATCCGGACCCGAACCCTAAAAAAAACCCTGGACCCGGGTATGTACAACCCGAACCCGACCCTACCATGGTATGGACCAGGTACGGTATTCTAGCTAAGAACCCGAACCCGAGTTTTTTAGACCCACATTATACCTGGGTTTTATGTATACCCGGGTTTTTTCAATACTCGTAACCGGGTTTAATATACATGTACCCGGGTTTTAGGAATACCCGATACCAGGTTTTAAGAATGTATGCACTTTGATTATTCTAGTTTCTACTTACACCGGATTTAGGAATACCCGTCTGGTTTTTTTAACACCCGCCTAGGTTTTTTTTATACCCGAACCATACCAAACCCAGAAATAGGGTATTCTAATGTCCGAATATAGAAAACCGAACCCGGGTACACAGAGGATAGATTTCCTGACCAATACCCGGATCCGACCCCGACCCGGGTATTGACAATACCCGAAAATTCAAAACCTGATCATACTCGTACCTCGGTATGTACCCAAACCCGAGTGTTAAAACCCGGTTTGTGCACCTCTATCTGAAAGTGTATAACTTTAGGAATAACCGAATAAACATAAAGTAGCAGATGGGCTTTGATGGACTACAAGAATTAAATGGGCTGTGATGAAGACCTATGAGGAGGACTGAACATATCTTGGGCTATGGTTCAATAATAAAAGGGCTCTTTTCGATGGACTACTACAATTTAATGGGACAATGATTGGTGGAGCTGTAATTCTGTAAATCAAGAATTGGGCTTTAACGAGTATTCGGTATTATTAAAAAAAAAGAGGCAGCAACTATTGTCAGGAGGGTTGGACAAGAGGTGCAAAAAAAAAAAGTGAACCTGAAAAAAAACTGGTTCCGGATATTAAAAAACTGTTTTTCTCATATTCGGAACTGTATCTGACACTACTCAATAGATACGCATAGGGTATAGATTTCTAAGTAAAAAACCGTACCCATAATCAGACCCGATTTATACCCGGATTTCTTTAATACTCGGAACCGGGTTTTCCGAACACTTGTTTATTTTAACTTTTATATGTTTTCCTTTTTGTAGTTTAATAATGAAATATTATGATTTCATTTTTTAGAAAACTAATGTATTTCTACACCTCATTAATTATATTCTTAAAATGACTAATTTACCCATCATGTGCTAGGCATGTGTTTAAGTTAACTAAGAAAACTAACTAGGTTTGTGATAAAGGACGTGCACTGCAACAAAAAATAAAAGTAAAGGACGTGCACTGAAACTTTTATACATAAAGGACGTGCAGTGCAATTTAATGTAAAAGTAAAGTGTAACGCCTCGTATTTCCGTATTCCTATTCTTAGAAAGTTCGTATTCGCATTCTATTTTTAGAAACCTTACAATCGTACTCCATCTCCGTTATCACAATTTGAGGCATTAATCATAATGGAAATTCATTTTCTACATATACATGTTACATTTTATATTATGTTATATACGCAATCAATATTTAAGTACATGTTTATACGCAAAATCGAGACTTAAAATACACTTTGGAAACCTAAAAACAAGTTAAAATATAAGAAAACGGCATAACATAACCTAGTTACAAAGTGCATGGACTAAAAATGAGCAAAACCAAAACCTTTTTCACCTCCCTCCTACTCCAATCACCTTCCACCATTTTTTAGCCAATCAGATTTCACCCTTTTTCCACCTCCTTTCTCCTCCAATCACCTTCCACCTTCATTAACTCCCAAACCATAATCCTCACTTATAAATACAAGCCTCCATACACTCCTAAACACACTCCAAACGCTCAAATCACTCTCAAATCTTCTTGGTTACTCTTTAATTTCAAAGACTTGGCAGAAAGTTGCAACTATTCTAAGTGAGTTTTAGCTCACTTTTCTTCTTATTTTCTTATGTTTTCTTCTTTCTTTCTACTTGGATAACCTCTAGGAAGGTTTTCACAAGCTTGCTTTGGCAAACTAAGGTGAAACATCACGACATTTGAGGTCCAAAGTATGATTAAAATTTTGCTTTCATTTATACTTTTGTATCTTGCTTTTCTTGATTAAAACTTGTTTGAATATTGTGCCTACTTGTTCTAAAACCTATCTAAGGTTATGGGACTTGTTAGGAATAGATTCTTATGAGTTTAAGAGGTGCAAACACCTCTAAACTTTCTATTTTTGCAAGGTTTATGCAACCCACAAGTGATGAAACCATCCGAGCTTGCCATGAAGTTGATGGCAAGACTTGTGTTTTGGTATAGGTGTGAATACTTGGAAGCCTTGGCTATCCTACCTTCATTCCACCACCTCACTTGATGTTTTACAATTGTTATCCCAAGTGGTTTGCTAGCTTGAAAGTGACATAACCCCGTCAAGCCTCCGACACTTAGTTAACTCTTTCTATGTCGGTGCCGACTCATCCGGGTTGAAAGTTACTTGGCTACTTAGTATAGTAATTGTCACACCCCGACCCGCAGCGGAAAAGGTGATCGGGGCATGATTGGGTTTTCATCAAAGCTCATGACATTTATTATAACGTTTCATATTTATTATTACAATTTAAAGGGAATCATACAATCATAATTACAACATGTTCTACACATCTTTCTAGACTTCATTATTTCTTCTAAGGCATTTCCTATGTTTTCCTTGCTTCATCCTGTTCACATGTATCATGTGTAAAAATGGTTTTTGGATCAACAAAAAGTTGGCGAGTGAATCCTATGAAAAACATTTGAATAAGTTTATTGAATTGATTATAAAATAAAGTGCATAACCACATATGAGTAAATATAGATGTAAACTTATTCACAAAACACTTAATATTAAATAATGCACACACACATACAATAATAGCTTGTTTTGAGGCACGCGTTGTTCAACTCGTCTCCCACGAGGAACTGATGGGCCTAATGAATGAGTTTTGAGGCACGCGTTGTTCTACGAACTGATGGGCCTAATGAATGAGTCTTAAGGCACGCGTTGTTCAACTCGTCTCCCACGAGGAACTGATGGGCCTAACAAATAGTTTGCATATAACTTGACAATATGTAATACATAACTACAAACAATATTTACATTCTAAGTTTAGATCATAATATGGTATAGCACGAGTTTGAATTAACGATTTAGTTTAAGCGACACATGATACACCCAAAAACGTGTAATAAAAAGGGGAGTTGTAAGATTCACTCACAGTGGTTGCGTTTCTTGGATTGATGATGAATGCGCACGAAATTGGATTTAACCACGAGAGAAACTAACCTAGATAATAACATAACGGTTCGGTAAATAAGCGGATTTTATTAATCAATTTTAGTAGGATTTTTGGATATATTTTTGTGAGTTTAAGGCTATTTTCTAACTTTAAAAATGTTATTTTTAAGTATTTTTAATTAATTTTTAATTTAAATAAATAAATAAAAATAATAAAAAAATTGTTGATTTTTGACCATTGACCGTTGACTTGTTGACCGTTGACTTGTTGACCGGTTCGGTCGGTTATATGTGTGCGCTGGGTGAGACTCGAACCCGTGACCTCCCGTACGCGTGCACGCAGCTCTACCAACTGAGCTACGTGTCTAACCCGAAATATTTCTGTTTTTAATTATATTTATACACTAATTAAATTAATCCGAAATCATTTATTTTAAAAAGGATTTAATGTATCGACTCGGTGCTCGCCACAGGTCTCGAACCCGGGACCTGTGGTTTAGTTTGGCACACAGTCCACCGCTGGACTGTGTGTCTAACTTGTTAAATATTCTAGTTTTTATTATACTTAACATCTTACTGTTGTGGATCCGGTTCAGTTAAAAAAAAAAAGAGATTTTATTACAGCGAAGGTGTGTGTGCCAAGGATCGAACTCGGGACGTTTGCATATTGTTTGCACACAGTCCACCGCTGGACTGTGTGTCTAACCCGTTCATAAAACTGATTTTAATTAATCTTATAACATAACCGGACTTCGTCTTCTTCGCTCAAGAACACAGACAATGATAATTCGACTGATTCATGACTAATTCGATTAACAAACATTATAAGTAGTTGAAAGGTAATGAACGGAGAGAGTTTGGGGATAGGAGGTACCGATCAGTGTCTTTCACAGAACTCCGGCAAAGGTCCGTCGGCTCTGTTTGTGAACTTCGGCTGTTAGAATCAATTAACTGTTCTGTTCGATTAGTTATGAAATTGAGGTACTTAAACAAGGATTAACAGAAGTCTGAATGATCATACCGGCTCTCAGCGTGATTCTGGAAATTTCAGAAGTTTTCCGGCGAATGCAGAAATTCCGACAACGTCGTCTAAGATTGATTCTAGATGGTGGATTTGTGTTAGTAACAGTCTAACAACGGATTGAAACAGAAAGAGTCGAGGTATTTACCGTGCGGATGTGAGTCTCGGTTTTCCGGCGAAAGTCCGGTGATGGCAGGATATTTCCGGCGAGGGAAATTGCGTCGAGAAAAGGTGCGATTTTGAGCGAAAAGGCTACCAGAGATTTGTGGGTGAATTTATAGGGAAGAACATCGATGAATTGGGTCTGATTACTGTCTTGATTCGTCGGTCAATAATTTTTCCGGCGGTTATGACTGATGTCGCGGACTGGACATCGGTTATAACCGATGTAATAGTTATTATACGCGTTAAGCCACAAGAAACCGACAGTGTAAGGCGAAATCGTCGGGATTTCCGACGACTGCGAATTGGGCGCGTCAGTTGCCTGATTTGAAATCGAGATTTTGATATTTGAAATAATTGTTTTGATACATTATTAAAGAACACAAGTGGCGGAGTGGTTGGGCGAGTGAGAGTTAAGACTTGGAGGTCTCGGCTGACCCGGGTTCGAAACCTGGCTTCAGCATTTCATTTTTAATTCACTATTTTTAATACATTTTCAAATATAAATTTTATATTCTAATATACTTATTAATTATGTATCGTTTAAAATTAATTTGAGCATTAAATACGCAACTAAATTTTTAACTGGTTGTTCGGTTAATAAACGAAGCGGGTTTGGTTACCCGGTTTTTTACGGATGTTACAGTATCCCCTACTTTTAGAAATTTCGTCCCGAAATTTAAGTAGTGGCATGTTTGTCTCAAAAGGATGATGTTTTAATTTGACAGTTACATACTTAGAAAGGAGTAAGAGTTTAAATTTTTGTTTGAGGCGGTAACGTTCCTTGTAAGGGTTGAGTACCCTGCTACAGGAATCGCTTTTTGATGCCTAAGTTAATGAATATTGATAAACAGAGTTGATTAACTAAATATGATTTCATGCGCAAGAGTTTTGGTATGTTTGGAAAGATAAGGTTATATCCTAAAACAAAACTTCTACTACTAAAACCTACATGGAACTTCTCATAACCGCCTGACAATGCCTCTGATCCTTTGGCAAGAATACTTATATATAGGAAGTACCAGAGGCGTATCCACCATATTCTTGTCAAATTTTCATTGGTTTCATCAGTAAGTTATGATTGGTTCTATGATGTGACTCTAAAACATAAATAAACACAACAACCAATGTCTGAGTCCTAATTCTGGTAGTATACATGTTTGAATGGTGACAGTACCTCTCTCGTTTGTTATGATGGAGAGGTTAGTCTATGTAGAAATAGAACACAATCCAATTTCTTTAGATGATGAGATGATATGAATGCTAAATCAGTGAATATAACACAAACTTCAACCAAGACAATACTAAATCCTACATGGAACTTCTCATAACCGCCTGATAATGCCTCTGATCCTTTGGCAAGAATACTTATATATAGGAAGTACCAGCGGCGTATCCACCATATTCTTGTCAAATTTTCATTGGTTTTATCAGTAAGTTATGATTTGTCCTATGTGACTCTATAACATAAATAAACACAACAACCAAAGCTTTAGTCTTAATTCTGATAGTATACATGTTCGAATGATGACAGTACCTCTCTCGTTTATTATGATGGAGAGGTTAGTCTATGTAGAAGTGAGACACAACCCAACTTCTTTAAATGTTGAGATTGAAATACGTTGAGATGTATGATGATATGAATGTTAGATCAATGAGTATAAACAAAACTGAAATAGTAATTCGCATTAAGATTCTTGGATAAATTTCCAATGTATAATTGAGATACGTGAAAGTTGAGATAACATAAAGAAAAACATAAAAACGAAGCGGTTGGAGTTGAATCTTGATTTTTGGTGAAGGAGACTAGTTGGGTGGTTCGTTTGGGCCGTCATTATTCAATAAGATTGGAGTTGATGTTGAAAACTCTTCCTCTTGCTGGTGGCCTAGTGGTTGGGTTTTCTTGATTTGCTTGGTTAACTGGATTTGATTGAGCTTGAGCGTTTATGATGTTAACCAATCGAGGGCACGTTTTTCTAAAATGGGTAGGGTCGCCACAATTAAAACAAGCTCGAACATAAGGTAACATGGGGTATTGGGGTTGTTGATATGTTTGGATCATGTTTTGAGTAGGGGAGAGATTTGGTTTTGAGAGGTGCGGCAAGCCTTTCTCAAATGACCATAGCGTCCACAATTCGCACATAGTCGACAAGGTAAGGTAGATGGATGGTGATAAAAACAGGTGTTACATCGAGGGTGAGGTCCAAGGTAAGGTTTCTTATTTGGGTAAGTTGAGTTGGGTGCTACTTGAGTGATTGGGATAGCTTGGAGGGGTATGGCTTGTGAAATTGGTTGATTGCGTTGGGTGACAGCGAAAAGTTGCCCATCTCATTTTCTCTTAGGAATGGGTTGAGAAGGGGATTCGGTTTGGGTGGAGTTTGAGGTTTCAGTCGATGCTTTATCCTTCTTCTTCTCTTCCTTGAAGTCTTTATTCCGTATGCGGTTCTCGGTGAGCTCTGTAGCTAACTCCATTGCTGCTTCCAAAGTTGCAGGTGTGATACTTATTACAGAGTCTTGAATTTTTGAAGGAAGACCTCGAATGTAGTACTCGATCAAACGATAGAGGGGAGTGAACAAGTTGGGAACCATTTGATTTAACTCAAGGAATCTTTTGTTTTACGTGGTGTGGTCGCCTTCCTTTTGTTTCAACGAATAGAACTCATCCTCTAATTTCTTGATTTCGCTCCTTGGGCAAAACCGTCTTGTCATGATTTCCTTCAACTCTTCCCAAGTCAAAGTCATAGCATCTTCAACACCTCGTTTGGCCTTCTCTGTATTCCACCAAGTAAGTGCTATTCCAAATAAACGACCAGTAGCATATCGCACTTTGCGATCATCGGGGCAATCGCAATTTAGAAAAGTGTTCTCCATTTCTTCAAACCAATGGAGGAGAGCGGTGACACCTTCAGTCCCTTCGTATTTTGGAGGGTCGCAGGATTTGAAATGCTTGTAGGTGCATTTAGTGGTATTTGGGGGAGGGTTGACAACATTTTGAACTTCTTGATTGACGGGATTAGCGGTAAGGGCTTGTTGAACTTGAGCTACAATGTTGGGTATTACGGCAGCCATTTGTTGAGCGATTTGGGCAACCATGCGCTCGCGGGCTTTTCCAGATCTCATCTTCCTACGAGCGGAATTAGAAGACATCTACAAGGAATACATATCAAGAGTATGAGTTGGATGTTTTTGGTATCATGTGTCGTATTTAGGAATGAACATTCATAAAATAAACATAGCATAATAAATCTACTACATCCATAGGATGTCTTGGGCTTTGCTTGTAATTGGACCTTGCATGCCGCCATGCTTCACCTTCGTAATCATGTGGGCCCCCAAGATTACCGGGTTTTTCATATGGTTCGCATGTGTTAGCCTGGTTACGTACACTAAAACCCGGAGAAAATCGAGAAATAAGTATGTAACGTATGATATTCGGAATGTATCCAGGTGTGGACACGGTGACAACTCAAAGTGGGGTTAGTTCGAACGACGTTTGGTGTGGCATGCTTTGGCCTAATAGGTCCTTTGTACTCTCATCGTTAGTCCCCAGGTAGGCAAACTGGTCCGTTATATTGGATTTATACGAATGCCAACCTAGACAGGACGTTCCGACTACCGGTACTGGTACCCTTACAGTTACTACATGCCCGTCGCAGAACTCACTTTGATGAGATTTGAAAAATGGAAATGCGACAAAACCTTGAATAACGGAAGTATGAAGATGATTTGAATATGTGAACATTGAAATATGTATGATGAGTGTGTATGTAATTATGTATGTTTGACTGTAAGTATAATCCACTATGTATCACAAAATATAGTATCGGAAGTGTTTGCATGCATTTGTGTATGTAATAAATATGAAAGAAATAAACATCATGAGTTTGCATGTAACCACATAAACAATTAAAATCTAATCAACTATAGTATAGGCTCTAAGGGTCTAATAACCTATCCTATATCCCTATAGTCAAAAGCTCTGATACCAATCTGTCACACCCCGACCCGCAGCGGTAAAGGTGATCGGGGCATGATTGGGTTTTCATCAAAGCTCATGACATTTATTATAACGTTTCATATTTATTATTACAATTTAAAGGGAATCATACAATCATAATTACAACATGTTCTACACATCTTTCTAGACTTCATTATTTTCTTCTAAGGCATTTCCTATGTTTTCCTTGCTTCATCCTGTTCACCTGTATAATGGTTTTTGGATCAACAAAAAGTTGGCGAGTGAATCCTATGAAAAACATTTGAATAAGTTTATTGAATTGATTATAAAATAAAGTGCATAACCACATATGAGTAAATATAGATGTAAACTTATTCACAAAACACTTAATATTAAATAATGCACACACACGTACAATAATAGCTTGTTTTGAGGCACGCGTTGTTCAACTCGTCTCCCACGAGGAACTGATGGGCCTAATGAATGAGTTTTGAGGCACGCGTTGTTCTACGAACTGATGGGCCTAATGAATGAGTTTTAAGGCACGCGTTGTTCAACTCGTCTCCCACGAGGAACTGATGGGCCTAACAAATAGTTTGCATATAACTTGACAATATGTAATACATAACTACAAACAATATTTACATTCTAAGTTTAGATCATAATATGGTATAGCACGAGTTTGAATTAACGAATTAGTTTAAGCGACACATGATACACCCCAAAACGTGTAATAAAAAGGGGAGTTGTAAGATTCACTCACAGTGGTTGCGTTTCTTGGATTGATGATGAATGCGCACGAAATTGGATTTAACCACGAGAGAAACTAACCTAGATAATAACATAACGGTTTGGTAAATAAGCGGATTTTATTAATCAATTTTAGTAGGATTTTTGGATATATTTTTGTGAGTTTAAGGCTATTTTCTAACTTTAAAAATGTTATTTTTAAGTATTTTTAATTGATTTTTAATTTAAATAAATAAATAAAAATAATAAAAAAATTGTTGATTTTTGACCATTGACCGTTGACTTGTTGACCGTTGACCGTTGACTTGTTGACCGGTTCGGTCGGTTATATGTGTGCGCTGGGTGAGACTCGAACCCGTGACCTCCCGTACGCGTGCACGCAGCTCTACCAACTGAGCTACGTGTCTAACCCGAAATATTTCTGTTTTTAATTATATTTATACACTAATTAAATTAATCCGAAATCATTTATTTTAAAAAGGATTTAATGTATCGACTCGGTGCTCGCCACAGGTCTCGAACCCGGGACCTGTGGTTTAGTTTGGCACACAGTCCACCGCTGGACTGTGTGTCTAACTTGTTAAATATTCTAGTTTTTATTATACTTAACATCTTACTGTTGTGGATCCGGTTCAGTTAAAAAAAAAAAGAGATTTTATTACAGCGAAGGTGTGTGTGCCAAGGATCGAACTCGGGACGTTTGCATATTGTTTGCACACAGTCCACCGCTGGACTGTGTGTCTAACCCGTTCATAAAACTGATTTTAATTAATCTTATAACATAACCGGACTTCGTCTTCTTCGCTCAAGAACACAGACAATGATAATTCGACTGATTCATGACTAATTCGATTAACAAACATTATAAGTAGTTGAAAGGTAATGAACGGAGAGAGTTTGGGGATAGGAGGTACCGATCAGTGTCTTTCACAGAACTCCGGCAAAGGTCCGTCGGCTCTGTTTGTGAACTTCGGCTGTTAGAATCAATTAACAGTTCTGTTCGATTAGTTATGAAATTGAGGTACTTAAACAAGGATTAACAGAAGTCTGAATGATCATACCGGCTCTCAGCGTGATTCTGGAAATTTCAGAAGTTTTCCGGCGAATGCAGAAATTCCGACAACGTCGTCTAGGATTGATTCTAGATGGTGGATTTGTGTTAGTAACAGTCTAACAACGGATTGAAACAGAAAGAGTCGAGGTATTTACCGTGCGGATGTGAGTCTCGGTTTTCCGGCGAAAGTCCGGTGATGGCAGGATATTTCCGGCGATGGAAATTGCGTCGAGAAAAGGTGCGATTTTGAGCGAAAAGGCTACCAGAGATTTGTGGGTGAATTTATAGGGAAGAACATCGATGAATTGGGTCTGATTACCGTCTTGATTCGTCGGTCAATAATTTTTCCGGCGGTTATGACTGATGTCGCGGACTGGACATCGGTTATAACCGATGTAATAGTTATTATACGCGTTAAGTCACAAGAAACCGACAGTGTAGGGCGAAATCGTCGGGATTTCCGACGACTGCGAATTGGGCGCGTCAGTTGCCTGATTTGAAATCGAGATTTTGATATTTGAAATAATTGTTTTGATACATTATTAAAGAACACAAGTGGCGGAGTGGTTGGGCGAGTGAGAGTTAAGACTTGGAGGTCTCGGCTGACCCGGGTTCGAAACCCGGCTTCAGCATTTCATTTTTAATTCACTATTTTTAATACATTTTCAAATATAAATTTTATATTCTAATATACTTGTTAATTATGTATCGTTTAAAATTAATTTGAGCATTAAATACGCAACTAAATTTTTAACTGGTTGTTCAGTTAATAAACGAAGCGGGTTTGGTTAACCCGGTTTTTGACGGATGTTACAGTAATTATGGTACATTTCCTTTTCATTCATGACCATCCGAATTATCCTTGTGATAACTGTGTATTGGTGAATCTTACAGTGAGGTTAAATGATGGTTATCCTCCTACCTCCATGCATGACTTATGTGGCAATCTATGATATCCTTGATAGACTTAACTTAGAATTATTATATAAACTATACGATAAATATATATACATAACCGAATCCTTGACGATGATTAACATGGTTACTTGTCATGGTAATAGGTTATATTATCTAAGTCTTGAACCTCTCGTTAATGATTCTAATGGGTATCTTGACCCATGAAATCACATCAACCCATACAGGATTTATAGCGTCAAGAACGAGTGTTTAAGACTAGATCATTATTTTCTTATATACATACTTTCGCATACTTTAATTCCGAATCCAAATCCGAATCCTCCGTTAAACATTCCAGTACTTACACACATTCACTCTCTTATTCACATCAACTCGCCAAAACACGGATAATCGGGAAGCTTGCAAATTGTGAGTATACATGACCCTTTTACTTTTTGACACTTTTGGCGTTGCAATACTTATTCCTTATTAAAAACCCACACATACACTTACAAACATGCTTACAACATAACAATCCGTCATACATGCTTAATACGTTATGCTAGAATCGGTACATGTGCCATGCTTTGTCATTAACTTGTTTCAAGCATCCCTTAGCATGTATAGCGCTATAGGAGTAACGCACCGCCCATATTCGTGATGTAATGTTAAGTAAACAAAATGGTCTAGTCATTGTTATGATTAGATTACGCTAGCGGTAAACTTTGGGTTGACACGTATAGTTGCATGCTAGTATTGTATGATAATTTAAGTTAACTATTATGCCATGTGGATTCGTTTAAACTTTTGTACTTATGCTAGTATTCAGACTTGTATGCTCGCCAATTGTAACACCTCGTAAAATCGTGTCCAATAATATAGTGACACGTATTGTATTTTTAATTTAGTCTATTAAAGACTAATAGGGACTAAATGTGTCAACATGCTCAAACTGAGCCTCTGAGTGACTGTCTGATGTCAACATGTACAAACGTAAGCCTCTGAGTGACTGATATGTTAACATGCTTAAACAACAGTCTCTGAGTGACTGATATGTCAACATGCTGAATCATTAGCCTCTGAGTGACTGATATGTCAACATGCTTAAACTTGGCCTCTTAGTGACTGATATATCAACATGCCCAGCCTCTGAGTGACATCAGAGTCAACATGCTTATAGTGGGCCTCTGAGTAATCCTTTACGAAGTCCTAACTCTCATATGTCTCATTTGTTGGACGAGAGGGATTAAATCCGTAAATATGTGAAAGATGGATAATGGAGGATTAAAAGTGTCAATATGTTAATTTATACCTCTGAA
This sequence comes from Scalesia atractyloides, assembly GCA_947069175.1. Classification (NCBI taxonomy): domain Eukaryota; kingdom Viridiplantae; phylum Streptophyta; class Magnoliopsida; order Asterales; family Asteraceae; genus Scalesia; species Scalesia atractyloides. The sequence continues at coordinate 22,837,595 of CAMTDV010000023.1, forward strand.
TGACCTTTTAACGAACCAAGAGCTCGACAATGTCCGGGCATACTCCCGGGTACGCCAAATATTGGTTACGGAGGGCTAAATATGCTAAAAAGTTGTTTTACAAGGTTTTATAAGTTAATGGGTTAAAAGTGTCAAAATTTGAAAGTGGCCCAGGGGCGCGAGAGGCAAGGCCTGTGCCTCTCGCGGCCCGCCAAAAGGCTGCATCTACAGAAAAATTGCCTTGGCCTCCACACATGTTGCCAAAAACCATTAAATAGAAACTATGGTCTTCCAAACAGCTATGCCACGTTTTAGGACACTTGTAAGCTCCCTCTTACACCCCTTAGCACCTTGCATCACCTCCTTCAAGCTATCCAACTATAAATAGGTGCCAAGGTTCACCATTTGAACTTGCACCTTTCTCATTCACAACTCTATCTCCCACCTCTGGAAGTTCCTAACTGAAAGGAGCATCCAACTTAGTTCTATTGCATCCTAGGAACCACTTGTAAGTGTTCCTTCCTCTTGCATTTTCGTTTATAGGCTTTTATAGCCAAAAGTCAAGCGTTTTACGGAAAATGCCTTAACTTTCGGTTAAGACCATTATGGTCTAGCCATTGTTCATAACGAACATGGCTAAATAATCGTAACAAGGTAGGTGTTAGTCCCTATAAAGGGCACCTACTGAAGATCACGTTTGCTAGACCAATTGACGGTCAAAGTTATTATATAAAAAGTCAAACAGGCCATTTTTCGGAAATGTTATAATTTGATCTTATATATGTTATGAAACCTGTTTTGACACTTAAACAAGTTGGTAATAATTATTAGAACATGTAAGAACATGTTCGGCTTGTCAATTTCAGTTCTAGGGTCGGTTCGCAACCGAAAGTCATGAAGTTTGACTTCTGCTTTGACTTTCGATTCTGACCTGATTTAGATTAGTTAGCTACTGAGCTAAAGTTGTATTATGATCGTAATATAATTTAGTATAACCCTCTGAGGTTATATTACATGATCATAATCAGAATCTGAGTTTATGCACAAGTTCCGTAATTATGCCATTTTGACTAAAATAAACTTTTTGCATAAAAAGAGGTTAAATGATAATGAACTTGAAAATGAGTTTTTCACTGATGTAATATTATAAGTGGGATTATTTGGGATGTCAAACCAGATTATAAACTGAGTTTATGAACAAGTCCTTATATTATGGCGATAAATGACGATAAGGCTCTTGTGGCTTATAAAATGGTTTTAATCACATCTTTTCAAAGTAAATCCTTTTCCTACTGATACGTTATATTAAATAACATATCTAAGACATGTTAACCTGACCTTAACATCAATTTTCATTAAACATCACACAAATCGTCTTTTACGACATAAGCGTCGTTTCAGCGCATAGTATGGTTTTAAACCATATTTACCAACCAAGACTTGTTACCTACTGATTTTAAAACTTATTTTAAATATTTTATAGTAGGTACATGATATAAACTCAGAATCCCAAATAATTTATAAACTATGTGTAAAATGACCAAAATGCCCATTTGGTGCGTAGGTTGGTCATAAAAGACATATTACACATATAATTAATATCCTACTGATATTATATCATAAATAAGTTATTTTTTCAGAATATTTATGGTTATAATATTAAATTATATTCAAGTTCCTTTTATAAGGTATGAAATTACCAAAATGCCCATATGAGGCATAGTTTCATTTTAAAACCTTAACGGGCATATAAGTTGATATCCTACTGATATTACAACTTATTTAAAGTATAATGGCATATAGAACTTGTCCATAACTTATCCGGTTACCCGAAATCGCTGATATGCGTACGGTTAAGCATATCTAACAAGTTTACGAAAATTAAGCGAAACGGGTCTAACCTTGTCATTTAAGTCTTAAAATCTAGAATGTTTATAGTTTATCCATATTACACAAGTCAAAGTACTTGTTGTGATTAAACTACATTCTATCTGATCATCGTTTAATCTAGCGTTATACGTTTTGATCATGTACGCTAGTTGGTCTAAGTCTATGACTTAAGAAAGACCGTTAGTATTTAATTGGTTAGATGCCATAATCCAGACTAGAGACTTGCCGGTAAATGCTATATGCACTTAGTACTTTTGTGTACGGCTGAGTTATTAAAATCTTGCGTTTAAACGAAGACTAGCTCAGGTAAATACTCTCGACTTATTTCCCCTATACGGGCTTGGGTTACGGTAAACTATTACCGCTTGGTCGGAAATAGGATCAATCGAATGCCGGATTGTGGCTAGTAAATCGGCATATTCAGTGTTAATCAGTTTGGTTTGATAACTTAAACATCGGGGGTTAACTACCGTGTCCTGGATATCCTCGGCTCAGTACAACAGAAAATGGCCACGACCTTAGCGCGGGTGTAGGCATACACCCGATAGACGCTCAAAATGTATTACCCACAAGGTTGGGAAGAAATAACTCCTTCATGAGTTCAAAGTGGTGTGTACGTTAATCATGTCTCGGTCTCTATGCCAGGCCCTGTATGTATGGACAAACATGTGAATCTGTTAACAAGGTTGGACGATCAACTTTCTCAAGTTATAAAAGATTTTGTGCTGATACGCACTTAAACATATTTTAAATGTTTTCAAAATGAGTCAGTTGGGTGTTTTTACCAGCGAAAGCTGACGTATTTTCAAAAGACTAAGCTTGCAGGTACAATACAAAAATAGGCTGGAAGTGCTCGATAATGATAAGAGGATCATGCAAATCCTAGATCTGCCCAAAGTCTGTTTTATATTCTTTCTTTTGTACAATTTATGATCCGCCTGCGGATCTTCTATTACGAGCCTGTATATTATTTTGTAATTTCGAACATTTCGTTTGTAATAGTAATTAAAATCCAAGACTTCCGCTGTGCTGTGTTTAATTGACTATGATGATATCAACTTACGTCACGATATTCCCCACCCGGACCCACCGGTGTTTGGATTGGCTATGGAAAGCTGGGGTGTGATACCAATACTTTTGTATTGAACTATACTTTGTACGTATTGCAGGAATTCTATGATGACGATGACGAGTGGAACTTGATAGGAAGGACTAGAAACGCACCAAACTTTGAATTCATGTTTATAGATTAATCATGGAATATTTGTTGTATTCTTGTTTTCCGATTCATGTACTTGAACCATTAGTAATGAAATGAAATATTATTTATTAAATACTTGTCACATTTAGTGTTATGAAATCTCAAACAATCTAATTACATCCACCCTGATGATTCCACCATCGGTTGGGGTGTGACATAAAGGATGTGCATTGCAATTTTGTAAAAAAAAACCCGGTACCAAGCCCAATTTGAAATAAAAAAACCCTAAAACTAGGTATTAGATAAACCAGGAATGGCGTACCCGGTTACATACCCGACACTACATAATCACATAATAAAGAAGCCTAACAACTACCTAATGCTCATGAACATAGATGAAAAAAGGAGATGTTTGTTCACATCGGTTCAATTATCCAAATCGGGCATTAAGAGAAACCGGTTCCGAGTATGATCGGGTATTGAAAAATCGGGTATTAAGAGAAACCGGGTAGGGTTCGGGTACAGGTATTAAAGAGAAAAGTCATACCCTATGTACCCGGTTAGGGTATAATCAGGTTCGGGTACAACCGGGTATTGGAATCGGGTATTAACACCCAATTTTAAAAAAAATAGTGTTTTTATTTTACATAAAAATAAATGCGTTTAGAAATTAAATTTGGTTTGTAATTTGTAAAAGTAATTAAAAACAAATTATAATAAAATAAATTCACTCAAATACAAATTATTTATTTTATAATATGAAATTTTAAAAAACTTAAATATAAAAGTTGAAAAGTAAACATAAAAAATATACCTTAAAAATTTGGGTATTCTATTGGTATTAAAAAAACCGTTAGCGGGTATAGGGTATAACCGGTTTTGGGTATAGGGTACCACCAATTCCGAGTATTTTTTGGTATAAATCGGGTACGGTTTCGGTTACGGGTATTGAGCTCAAAATGTATACCCTATCCATACCCTACGGGAATGGCCGGGTTTGGTTACGGGTATACAATACCCGGGTACAAAAATAACTAATTTCAGGTTTTTTATCAGGTACGATTTCAGATACAGGTTTTTTTTGTGCACCTCTACTTTAAGCCATTGGTGATTGATCAAGAAACTGTACTGATAGGATTAGAGCGTTGTTAATGCGATCCATAGCTATGGCCCAGCAAAAATGAAGCCCAACTCAACTGATACAGGGCTGGTAATGAAAGAACAAAGGAGCTGAGACTGAACGTCCATATATTAAAATCTTATTAGGCAAAGATCAAACCTTACTGTCTTTATTTATTTTCTTTGTTTCTTTACTCACAAATCCAATCAATAAGATTAGATGAATATAAATGACAATTTTTTTATAACTTGGTACGCAAAGTAGATAAAGTATACGACTCATCTAAATCGACGATAATATCTATTGTGAAATTAAAATATTAAGACACACACATATATATCAGGGGCGGCCCTAGGTTGGGCAGGGAGGACCACCAGCCAGGACATGATATTTTCGAAGGGCACGTTATTTAAAAAAAACCGATATGTATATGTAAAAAAAATTATTAGGGCATATCCATACAAACACTAACATAAACCCACTTACAAAACTATTCTTGTGGTTTAGATTAATTATTAGCCCATTGGCATTAGGTTTAGACCTTTAGTGAGCCCTAATGCCTAATTTTGTTAAGGTCTTAGGGCAATTTTTTTCAAACTCGAACAGGGTAAACGAATTCTAAGGGCTGGCCTTGAATTAAATCAAATAATATACATAAAAACAAGTTTTGTAAATCTAATGGCACACAACTTAATGTAGTTTTACTTATTTTTTCCCCATGGTCTTTACCATATAATTATAAGTATGTATTTAGTTTAGGTTTGTTCATACGTATTATTAAAAAGGTAAAAAGTAAAACATAAAAAGTTCCAACGACTTTGCAAATGGTATAGTAAAATAATCAATCTTGTATGTGATGCAACCTGCAATAATATACAAGAGAATAGGTAACTTAGCTTTGGATCCAAAAGCGGAGCTGAAACATTACTATATAATGTAAAACATCCCAATGAAAAAGCTCACGAATCTTTTATAAAGAAGTGTAACGACAGTTCTACACTTTTCCAACATGAAGAAGATACGACAGAACACTTTTGATAATGTCGAATTCAAAAGTGTATATATATTATATTCAGACAATTTGAACAAACACTTGGTCAATTTGAGGCATCAATCATATTAAATAGACTGAATACATGATGTTTTGAAGTTTGGGAATAACGATTAATAGTACAGGGACTGATTGTGTAAATTAGGAAGATAGAGGGTGTGTTTGTAAAACAATCGTAATGAGATTGAAAGCTGGTTAGGCTGGGTGGTGTGGTCTCACGCCCCTAGGGGCTTTTTCACGCCATGTAGGTGACACATAAACAGGAGACTTTATCGTTAACTTGCAAGGTGTGGATAACGCCCTAGTTAAAGCCCATTTTAACTATATTAAAAAAGAAAGAAACTCAAATTTGATTGGTTCAAGGAGCGGGTCCCATCCCCTTCTTCCTCTTCACGCCCGCAATGGCTTTGGCGGAGGCGGGGTGGTGTAGGGACGCTAGTGGGGCGTCAAAATAGGTGAGGTAACAGGGGACGTGAGACCACACCATACAAAATACCATCCTCAGACTGATGGCTTGACTGAGCTGGTTAATAGGTGTTTAGAGACATATTTGAGATGCATGGTGTCGCATTATTCCAAATCTTGGGCTCACTGGTTATCATTGGCAGTGTGGTGGTACAATACTAATTACCATATTGCCATTAAAGCTACTCCTTTTCAGGCTTTATATGATTTCCTTCCACCAATTCATGTTCCCTATATGCAAAGAGAGCCAGTTTGCATGATGAGATGTGTTCTAAGGAAGAGGCCATAACTGTTTTGAGGTCTACACTTTTAAAGGCTCAAAACAGCATGCTGAAAAACACAAAAGTGATGGCGTTTTTAAAGAGGGAACATGGGTTTATCTCAAGCTTAGGCCCTACATTCAGTCTTCTTTGAGAATGTCACCATACAACAAGTTTTCTCCAAGAAATTACGATCTGATTGTGCGGAAGATTGGTGAAATGGCGATTTACCTCCCGAGTCACAGTTACATCCTGTTTTTCACGTGTCTCTGTTGAAAGTCCGTCCACCTACTACTATCATACCAATTCCTAAAGTGGCTTGTTTTATTCATCAGCCTACAAAGGTGTTGGGTCATATGGAGTAGCTTAAGTGATGTTTTAATGGGAAGGATAAACTGTATTGGAGGCTACCTGGTAGAATAGGCATATTTCTATATTTTTTAGTTGTAGTTTTGTTTGATTTTGTTGAGCATTGAGGACAAGGTATATGCGTTAGAATAGTACATACACGGATTGTGTAAAGATAAGAGGGTGTGTTTGTAATACAAATATATTGACTTTGAAAGTTCCTTATAAATGGCTAACCAACTGGGTTTACCTAACTAGGCTCAACCATTTTAAGGGAACTAAGCGCATTTTAAAATCGACATCATTTCCTTTATTTTTTTCTTAAACCCTCAGATGTCGTCAGAATATTATAACACGATACTTTTGTATATGATTTCTAATAAAAACATAAAATCATGCGTATTAAAGTTAGACTGGGGGTTTGTTTGTTTAACTCTTAATATTCAAACCTCTTACTGATTCAATACTTAATGCTTCACACTGTTTGTTTCGCGAGCAGATGTCTGAATGGTTCAGACATTTGCCTCTGAATGGTTAAGACCTCCAATCTAAACGATTCAGCACTTAACCATTTAGAATTTATCAAACATCTCCGAGGTTTTAATAAAAAGAAACCCTTCCAAGTGTATTTTGATTATACGCTCTTCTTGTCTCTAAAAATTATACATAGTAAAACTTTAAATCACCTATTCATATTCAATATGTGAAAACACACAAAAAAAAAAAAAAAGCAATTGCAAGAGATAATTTTAGAGAATGAGAGTTTGAGGAGTTGTGATTAAAGAAACAAAGAGGAAGAATCAAATGCGAATCAAACGCAGTCAGACCTCAAAATACTAGGACTCATGATTCGATTTTTTTAATCGTCGAGTTGCCCTTACATAGATGCAATGTTTTAAAAACACGTTCACACCAGCCGGTATTACTAGTTGAATCGCCTACCCAAGACCCTCATCGGTATGATAGAGCACGGTCTAAATAAGGTACCAATTTCGTTTTTGAATAGCCGGAAAATTTGGTATTACCGGTTAATACCTATGAACCGGTTTATACCCATATTTAAATTTTGAGCTTTAAAGTCCCAATTGGTACTAAAACTTCTTACTTTATATTCTAGGAAACACAAATGTTATGTTCTTGTTGATGAGGATGACGATGAAAGTGTTTTTTGTCTTTTAAAAGATTATGAACTTGATGAATTAAACACTCCAATATCATAGACCTTTTGTAGAGTTGTATTTAAAAATAAAACTTTCTTGGAAAACCGATATTTGATTATGGAATTATATAGTTGTGGACTAAAGTTTATATTTATGAAATTAAGGATTGACTAGTTATCCGCTAGAACCATCTGATACAACCGGTTGAATTGTTACTGAGTCCAACCCGATACACTATAAAAACCGGTTTTAAAAGTATGCATAGATCATGAAGACGAAAGACAATCTCGTGTGTTAGAAGAGCAAGTCATTCTTCGTACTCATGGTAGCGAATTAATACACATCTATCCTAATTCAGCTTGGTATTTTGATCTACCTTTAGCCATAGAAATGTGTTAGCTTTATGTCTTTTACTATTCTCCTTCCGTGAATATTATGCAATTTAACACTTTTTTGTTCCTTCATTTTCATATATGCCATAACGTTGTTGGAAAGACTATCCTTATCACTTGATGTATGTGTTAGTCTAAATCTATAGGCAAATATGTCTTTTCTAAACAATGCTTACACAAATGTTCCTCACCATTTGTTTATTTGTATAATAATAAGGTTAGAAACCTATGTGTTATGTTAAATTAAATAAATATTTTTTTAAAAACATTTCTTTTAAGTAACATATCATATATTCCTCACAAACGTTTTATTAGAAATAAAGAATAGACTTATGATATAATCATAATATTTATCAAATTAAATAAAGTAATTAGTATTTAAAGGAGAGAGATACGGGAAATCAAAATCTAGACTCCGTCAGAGTTCAACACATGATATCCATATTTGATAAAAGATAGAGGCGGAAAACCAACTTTTAGATCGGCCTGTAAAAGCTAATGCTTATCCTCCATTAGGATGGTGGGTGTGGTTTAAAGCCCCTAGGGGCTTTATTATGCCAAGTCAGTGCCACCTAGATGACACCTCATCTAGGCGCTTTAATGTATCTTCCTTTTAACATCCTTGCAATGGTTTAAAACCCCTATCATAATTATCTAAATATTTTTTTATTTTTAATTTGTATTTGTTTAATTTATATACCATTTTCATTTAAAACATAATTTCAATAAGATAAATAAAAATTACAAACTATTTAAAAATAAAAAAACTAAAAGTTACTTAAAAAACACCCAACTTAAAAATAAAAACTACATATATTTTGGTAGGATATATATGTAGTGTGAAAATTTAAAAATAAAAGTTAACTTTCTTTTATATAAAATTATCGTTGCCAAACAGTATTGTATAAGGACCACCAAAATAGAGCCCTTGGCATTTGTTACTGGGCTAGCGATTGATCTATGTCGCCCTCTTTGACCAACGAAAAATAGAGGAGAGGCGCTATAGGGCGGCATCAAGACTGACATGGACAGGAACAATATACCACACCTCCTAATATCATTATAATTTATTATATATAGAAGATAGAAGATACGTCATCTCCTTATAAACCAACTACCTTTTATACATTATTACTTTTTCTTAAAGTTATACCACAAAATGCTTGATAAGTATTGTTATAATTTTTTAATTTAAAAAATAATATGTTACATGATTAACAATATAAAGTTTCCGTGTTCCTGCACATACACCCTTCTATACCCTTCTATGCAGTATCCAATATAATAAGTTATATTATTAGGGTTATTGATTTATTAGATTGACAAATCAAAGCTGTTAGGGCTGTTTGACAACTTCTGAATGGTTAAGTGTTGAATCAGTAAGAAGTCTTAACCATTAAGAGTCAGTATAATGCTTAACCGTTCAGAAGGCAAATGTCTGACCAATTCAGATTATAGGTCTTAACCATTCAGACTCGATATAATGCTTAACCATTTAGAGGCAAATGTCTGAATCATTCAGACATCTGCTCAGAAACAAACAGTCTGAATCATTGAGTATTGAATCAGTAAGAGATCTAAACTATTAAAATCCTATTGAAAGGTAAACAAACAGCTCCTAAAGTTTAACGCTTTGACTATGCGATTAGTTTACAAGTGACTTTTAATTACAAAATTCTTTTAGCGAAGTAGTTAACAAAGTAGAATCTGAATAAGTGAGATCAACAATATTTGTATAATAAGATAAAAAAACAATATATTAAAAATGCCACTTTATGAATTAAAAAATAATAAATATATTCAATAAACTTATCCGTAGTCTGTAAATAAATATATATATATATATATATATATAGGGGAAGGTTCATTTGAGAAGTAATGTGAGAAGAAAAAGGAAGAAAGAGTACAGTGGTAAAACATTAAATAGTTTATAACTCCTCTCATTAATTATGTTATCTCTCATTAATAAAGCAAAAATATTTTATCCAACACATTTCAAAATTTATCCTACATATGTCTTACATTTACCGGAATTTACCCTACACACATGTAAATTTATCCTACACATTTCAAAATTTATCCTACACTTACTAAAATTTATCCTACACATGTCGAAAATTGTCTTACATCATAAGTTATTTTATCTTGAAAGAGTATATGAAAAAATTGAGTTACAAGTTTAATTAATTAGCTAATTAATGACAATTATAGATTTACCTTTTTCAAAATATTAAATACACACATTAAATGAAGTAAATGGATAATTTCTATTGGTTTAAAAGTTATATTTTTTATTCTTAACAAATTTTTATTCTCATTTGGACTCTCCATTATATATATATATATATATATACACGTCAAACTATTTTAACGATTAATTGTTAATCACTCAACACCTAAATTTATTTATTTATTTTTTGTTATATGAGAGTGAGAGGTGATGTAGTTGGTTGGGTTGCAGAGGTCATCCTTAATGGTTAGAACCGTTCCATATCATTCTAAACATACACATTATTTAAGAGATTTTTTTCTCTTTTTAAAACGGCAGAATGGATCTTTAAACTAATATAAGTTTGTTGGGTTGCAGAGGTCATCCTTCAATTATAAAGTATACTAAATTAGTAACAGTTACATCAAACAAAATTAATAATGTGTAATAATTGAATACATTAATTTCAGTCAATTTGTTAAATATACTAAATATTAAATCAATAGCTCAAACAAATCTTGGAGCATCTCAAGATTAATTAAAAACAATTCACTTGGGGCCCATGTCTGTACTTAAAACCATAATCTAAGGTTGATGAGCCCTGAAGCGTTGACTAGAATTTGTTAAATACTCCTTCAAACCTCAAAAAGTGTAACATAACATCTTCTAGAGCTGTTTAAAGAATGTTATTTTTCCAAATAACATTTTCTAGGTTAGACTGGGGTGTTAAATTTTGTGGGTTGAGTTAAAGCTAACATGGGTTTAAAATGTTATATGGATCCAAAGATTACATGATGTGAAACATATGAACATTTATGCGTTGGTATAAACCAAATACAACAAGAGAAAAAATTGATTAACCCTGAAACTTTATAAAATATTTCTTGTATATTGGTATTTTAGGATTACAAATTACAAAAAAAGTTGATTACGGTTTTTATTCTTATGGTCTGACGAAAATTTCGGCTTCAGTTCCTATATATTTTGTTTGCCTGTGTCACTCGTAGTTTCATTTATCGGCGTTTCAGTCCTTACGCTAACATTGTTGCATTATGCCATTAAATAGAGGAGTATGTCATTGGTAATTTACCAGTATTACCATAACTGTTTTTTATTTACTATATTAGTAAAGAATATAAAATTCGACTAATGCATATATGTTTACCGACCTAAAGTTTATAGGTTTTTGTTAAGTATATGCTTTCCCCTCTTTTCAACAACTCGGCTCCCAAAAGAAAAGAGAAAATCCAACACACCCGAAAAAAGATGTCTAGATATCCTCACATTATATCTTGGTTTGTCAAAATATTACAATAGCATTACTTCAAAAAAGGATGTACATCAAACCAATACATGTTAATTTTTAGAAAATAGAATAAAACAAAATCAAGTTGTAAATAACAAGACACTTGATCTAGATAAACGATATTGCATGTATACTACCAATTCATCGTACTTGTTATACACCCATATTCAATTCATAACCTAGATTTATATTGAAAATTGCTAAAACAGTATAATCCCATATACATATAATGTTTTAATAAAAGGGTAGAATCGAAAAAAAGAGTTTATTTTTCTCTTTTAGTCTTTTCTTTGATTTTATCTCATCTCTTCTCTATTGCTTTTTAAGTATAAAAATGTGTTCACATGCATATAATATATAGTGTCTGTGCACATATGCATTTAGACAAAAGATCATAAATACCATGTCTTTTAAAACAAATCGTAAACATATTGAAATTTAATTGTATTCTAAGTCAATTTACATAAATTCATACGATGGTCAATGAGTTTCTCACATCTCGTACCGCATTTTATGTTCTGGAAACGCCCACGTGTGTATAAGTAGAAAAGTTATTAGGTATATAAGGTCATTCAATACAACATAAAATCAAATTTAAGTAAAAAAATATAAGAATTATATATACCCATTACTTTAATTGTAATACATTAAAAGAAAACCGTTTTAAATACACACAGTCTAATTATATATATATATATATATTACCTAACCACAAGTAATGTGATAACTAGGAGAACATTAGCTAACCACAAGTAATGTGATAACTAGGAGAACATTCTAAACCCTAAAAGTGAACCCTAAAGGTAAAATCTAAAACTAAATAAAAAAGTTAAACTCTAAACCCTAAACCCCGAACCCTGTATGTAGTTTAATCGGTTTGACAAGCCGGTTACAAAGACGCTAGAATGAGGTCAACCAAAATTTGTCTTACCTTGTTTTCTACGTTTCTTAAGCTAAGATCGTTTTGCATTTGATCTTACCCCACATGTTTGACATGTGTAATAGTAATGAAATGCAACAATATAATACTAATGTATTTTAATAAAGTAGTCATATTAATGAATTTTAATAGTTATTTTATGAGATGACGTAAAAACATAAAACGAATGTATAAATTAATTTAATATTTATTATTTTGTTTATTTTTCTTAATTTACTTCTAAATACTAAATAGTGGTAGAAATTAAATCCTCAACTTGTCTAGAAAACAGTGAAACAAGTCAAAGAGTGGTTGATTTCAATTCATGGTACTTTATGGGTTGGTTCAGTAAATATCGAACTAACCTAATAAATATGTCCTGTTTAGTCGAAACCAAATTAAAGTAAAATAAAAGAAAATCAAAACTTTGATGCGCTACCGACTAAACTTGAAGCAATCAAAGCTTATCTCCAAAAGTAAGTTTTGAATTGATGATCGAGTAAATTGCACAAAACATCCTTTATGTTTCCTTAAACTTGCAGGTTCCAGCCTTATGTAGCCTTAATGTTTAAAAGTTGCTAAAAACAGCATTTAAGTTTATTTTTGTTACGGGTTCAATCCTTCACAGCTAACCACGTTATTTTCTTCAGTTAAGTTCCCTCACATGCATAACATGTGAGGGTATATTCGTCATTTTGGTTGATCTTCCACCCACGTCAATTATAAGAAAAAAGAATATTTAAGGTTTAACCTATTTTAAAAAAAATTCTAACCGCAGGGACTAACGTGCATAAAACCAAACTTTTAAAAACCAAACACCCTCTTTTCCGGTCTTCTTCTCCGGCGACTTCGCTGGATTCCGGCGAACCCAGAATTAAGATAGGAATCTTGTTAAGCTAGCCCACTAAGCTGTAAAGATTAACACAGATTTTGATCATGCCAATCAAACTCTTCAGGATTATCATCAGTTGGAAGAATAGGCGCCTTATTCGCATCAGACGGAAACTACAAACGACTCTTCAACCCTAGATACCTCTCACGGAACTCCGATGCCGTCAAATCAGAGAACTTCGTAACACCGTGTTCAGTAGTCGGATCCAGCAACTGGTGATGCTTAGGACGCCGCAAGTTAGACTTAAACACTATCAAACGGTAATCGTGCTCCTTTGTAGTCGCGTACGTTTTACCAAACTTTGTTTAAACTAGGTTAAAACTTAAATATTCTTTTTTTTTATAATTGAAGTGGGTGGAAGATCAACCAAAGTGACGAATATACTCCTCACATGTTATGCATTGAAAATTAATGAAGAAAACGTGGTTAGCTGTAAAGGATTGAACCGCAACAAAAATAAACTTAAAGACTGTTTTTTAGCAACTTTTAAATATTAAGGCTGGCACCTGCAAGTTTGAGGAAACATAAAGGATGTTTTGTGCAATTTACTCTTGATGATCATGAGGATATATAGTTGTTGGGTTTTTTATGATTAAGTAATAGATCGAAACATAAAAAAAAATTGTGTGTGAATGATGTAATACCCTTTGTATATGTTGTAAGTTTTTGTTGTAGTGAGTCGGCCTGGTTGGGTTTGGTTTCATTTTTTAATGAAGTTAACCTTAAAAAGAAAAAAAGTTGATGATCATGGTTGCGTCCTAATAGAGATTTGATTAATTGGTTATCATAACTAATGATTATTGATCCAATAAATTGGTGGGTAAACCAATATGGTTATTGTATATTTAATAATAATAATCAAACTTCTGTTTATAGGAAAATAATTTTAAATTGTTAATTTAATACGTCAGAAAATGAATTATAACGATCAATTTTTCAGTATTTCTGTAAAATTTAATACATAAAATCTTCAAATAGCCCATAAAAAATTATAAATGACTTTAAAAACTAAATATAAAAAGATAATATTAAAATTTATATCATAGTAGATACTTAGTCAAAAAGTACTCATGCCATCAAATGTGATGCTAAATATAACTACCTTTAAAAACTAATTATATATTATATAACTCTTACCAACTTGTAATTAACTTATCAAATTGACTAAAAAATAAATGAATTTTCTTTTGTTTAATTGTTTCCACTAAAAAAGCAAGATTTTGTTTAGCCATGATCCAATCAAATTCAAATAATTCAAATCCTTTTTTTTCTCATATAAATTGGTTCTTTTATTTCTAACACAAGTGGAAGTTGAGTTGTAATAAATATTCAAACTATATCAATTGTCCCATTCACCTCCAATATTAAATGCAAAGATTTATGATGAAAGGTTACGCATTAATTTAGTGTTCAAGAAGACACCCGTTGAGGCTGTTTTGAAAGTTTTAAGAGACCAATTTTAGAGTCATCTTCACTCTTTCTTCCCCATTATATAACTTTCTTGACTGTGTGTTCTTGGTGTTAGTGTGTGTGTGTTTTAAAATTTATTCTTTCTTTAAAAGCCACCTCTTTTGTTTAAGCGATAGTGTTTCTTGTTTCCCTCTTAAATTCTGTGTTTTGAAGTTTGAATCAAAGGTTTTGATTCTGAAAATCCTTCAAAGTTGGTAACTTTTGCTTTTTTGAATATAGGGTTTCAGTCTTTTTAACATATTTTTTCTGCTTTTTCAGTTGAATTAGATGGGATAAACACAAACAAACAAACAAACAAAAACACAGAATACCCATCTTTCTTTTTTCCTCTATCAATCATCAGTTAATTCAAAACATCTTAAAGTTTCAAGCTTGATGCATATTTCACTCTGGAAGCCCATCATCTCCCACTGTTCTTTTTTAGTTTCTGATAAAAAGAGCAGAAAGAAAGATGGGTCTGTTCTTAGAAGATTACAAGAAGATATACTCAAAGAAGCTCTTGAACAAGCATCTGAAGATGGGTGTCTTATCAAATCCCAAAATATGGATTCTGAAGAGAGTATTGATATTCAAGATAAGAGCTTGGGGAGATCAAGATCACTTGCAAGATTGCAGGCTCAAAAAGAGTTTTTAAAAGCTACATCTCTTGCTGCTGATAGGACATTTGAGGTTCAAGATTCTGTTCCTGAGTTTGATGAAGCCTTTTCAAAGTTTTTGAAAATGTACCCAAAGTATAAATCATCAGAAAAGATTGATCAACTGAGGGTTCAAGAGTATTCTCACTTGGCTGAAAGTGTTTCAAAGGTATGTCTTGATTATTGTGGATTTGGGTTGTTTTCATTTCTTCAAACTGTTAATTATTGGGAGTCTTCAACAATTGGTTTATCTGAAATAACTGCAAATTTGAGTAATCATGCTCTTTATGGTGGTGGAGAAGTAGGCACTGTTGAACATGATATTAAAACTAGAATTATGGATTATTTAAACATCCCTGAGAATGAATATGGTCTAGTTTTCACTGTTAGTAGAGGGTCTGCTTTTAAGCTTCTAGCCGAATCGTACCAGTTTCACTCGAATAAGAAACTGTTAACCATGTTCGATCACGAAAGCCAGTCGGTTACTTGGATGGCTCTGCGGGCGAAAGAAAAGGGGGCAAAAGTTCATAGTGCATGGTTTAGCTGGCCTACGCTTAACCCGTGTTCGACACACCTTCGAAAGTTGATTACAAACAAGAAAAAGCGAAAGAAAGTTCTGCAACCGGGCTTTTCGTGTTTCCTGTTCAATCTAGAGTAACGGGTGCGAAGTATTCGTATCAGTGGATGGCGATGGCTCAACAAAACAATTGGCATGTGTTGCTTGATGCAGGGGCATTGGGTCCGAAAGATATGGATTCACTCGGGTTATCTTTGTTTAGGCCCGATTTTATCATCACCTCGTTTTATAGAGTTTTTGGTTTTGACCCAACTGGATTCGGGTGTCTTCTTATTAAGAAATCAGTGATCGGAAGCCTGCATAACCAATCGGGTCATGCGGGTTCGGGCATTGTGAAGATTAGCCCGGTTTTTCCTCTATACGCTGGTGATTCCATCGATGGAATCCCGGGGTTTTCTGGGATTGAAGATGTTGAAGTTAGTGGAAAAGGTAACGGGTTATCGGAAAACCAACCCGGATCTCAGTTACCAGTGTTTTCTGGTGCGTTCACTGCTTCTCAGGTAAGGGATGTGTTTGATACCAAATTGGATCATGGTAACGGGTCGGATAAAGATGGTAGCAGCTCCATTTTCGAAGAAACGAGCAGTTTTTCAGTTGGGGAGGTTATGAAAAGTCCGGTTTTTAGTGAAGACGAATCATCCGACAATTCATTATGGATTAATTTGGGGCAGAGCCCGGCTGAATTGCAATCCCACTTATCGAAAGGCTTGTCTTTTACTAAAGCAGCCAAGATTGTCGATAAAGAAACTTCGGAAAACGAGAGGCGTGTTGAGAGTCTGGAGATACAAGAGGAGTGTGAAGTTAACACATCAAACGGGAATGAAAGTGCGGTTTTACAAAGAGAAACCGAAGGTATTTTCAGATTACTCAGGGGACGGGAAGAGAATAAACGCGTATCATTCGGTTTTGAAGAAAACGAAGATTTTACGTTTTCACAACCTTTGGAACACATGGAAGATGATTATTATGAAGGGCTAGAATTAGATTCTGATAGAAGGGAACCTGAGATATCCTGCAGGCATATTGATCACATAAACATGTTGGGTCTCAATAAGACCACACTCAGGCTGCGTTTTTTGATCAACTGGCTCGTGACTTCGTTGCTTCAGTTAAGATTACCCGGTTCAAACGGTTCAGTCCCACTTGTTCACATATACGGTCCCAAAATAAAATATGAAAGGGGCGCGTCTGTGGCGTTTAATGTTAGAAACAGAAACCACGGGTTATTCAGTCCTGAAATTGTTCAAAAGTTAGCCGAAACAAACGGGATTTCTCTTGGTGTGGGAATTCTTAGTCACGTAAAGATCGTACAGAACCATGGGGCGATGGATCTTGCTGACACGACGCTATGCAGACCAATGGATGGTGAGAAACACAATGGACGTGGGTTGGTTAGAGCCGAGGTTGTGACTGCATCTTTAGGCTTCTTGACTAACTTTGATGATGTGTATAAGTTATGGGTTTTTATTGCGCGATTCCTTAATCCGTCTTTTATCAAAGAGCGTGGACTCTCGACTGTTGTTGAAGATGAAGGCGAAGAACACCAACGCTAAGATTAGTGCATGAAAAACAACCTGTTTTGCGCGCGAATCTTGGTGCTTGTGTTTGTATGTGTGATTCGAAAGTTGGGGCTTGCTTGGTTAGGATTGAGAGTTAGCTTAGAAGCTTTGTTCATTGAGTTTAAACAGAATATGATATATGTATTTATATAAATACTATTTTCTTTCTATAACGAGTCAGTTTAATAATTATCCCTTAAAACTACATGACACAATTTATTATACACAAGTTAAAACGTCTTCTTGGACAACTATAAGTGGTTGACCTTTTGGTTTGTCTTTTTCATGATTTCCTTTTGTCTTCTTTCTGTTTTATTCTAGCTGTTTATTTGTTTCTTTATATGTTTTTCCTACTAGAATCTCAATTGTTTAATCAAAGACACTCATGTTTTTAGATTGTTACAAACTACGTTTATGCATGTTGTCGTATATAAAAGTATGAACCATTATTGATTGCTTGTCCTTATTAACTCATTGTCTAGTGAGAATCAAGACATCTAATTATGACAATACTGATGAACATGCAAGATTCACTATTCATCCAAACATGGTAAACCGAATCGAGTTTATGCTCAAATAAAGCTAGGATTTTATGGAAAGCTTTGACGAATTTTATAATTTTAGAAATTAAACAATTTGATAGAATATTAAGAATGGATTTTAAAAGTCTTAAATCTAGTTATTTTCCATAGTACAATAAAATATTTTTTCAATTCCAAAAGGATTTTGTTGTTTTAACGAGTTTTCAAATATTTTATGTTTTCTATTTATTTGGTATGAAAAACTAAAACTAGAATTAATTACATACATGGTTTTCTATGGTATGTACAGATTACATCTTTAGTCCTCAAAAGTTTGAAATTACATATATCCTCTTAATAGTTTGTAATTTATAATTGTAATATAATAATGTAATGGTCCTTACTCCAAATAATTGATTATTTTACCCGGCAAGTGAAATTACTTTTTTACCCTTAATGACAAAAATAAATAAATAAAAAGAATAAAATTGGACCCCACCCCCACCCTCTTTTTTTAACTCGTCAACATCTTTTTTTCCACCACCACAGCCACCACTGTGAATCACCCACCACCTCCTCTCTCCTTTATATAACACAACCTCCATAACCACCCACCGCCACCACCATAGCAATCCATCGTCCAAAGTTAAAATCTTGAAGCCGGAAAACCGTATTTACAGTCGGAACCCTAGGATGTTCCAGCTACCACCGGGTTTGGGTAAATTTGGTCACGCTCTGGGTGTCACCGACACCAAACACCACCAACCCACCTTCTGCCGCCTCTGATGTGATAAAAAGAGGTCGGCGGGCAGTAGGTTGTGGGGATTTCACCCAACGTCACTACTTGAACCTATGGTCTACAACGCAAACTCTCTTTGTCGCCGGTGAAATGAGATATGTGGCGGAGATAGGTGGTGGATTCGACAACGGGTGCTTGGATGGGTGGAAGGTTTGGTGTTGCAGAAGAAAGGGTTGGAGTGAGGTGGGAGCGGTGGTTGCTGAAAGGCGATGATGGTGGTTGACAAGTGGTGTTGGTGGTTTGGGAATGTGGTGGTGATGTTTTATGGAGTTGGTGGTGGTAGTTCGGGGATTGTGATAGGACCCACTTGAATTTATTTAAACTTATATTTCTTATTTAGTTGTTCTATCTTTTAGTGGGCTAAACCTGATATTTCACAGACGTTAGAGGTAAGGATCGTCAAGTTACAAAAATTAAATGTTAAGGATCATTCGTGTTAATCGAGCTAACTTGTGTAATATGTACATACCATATGGACCATCCATATAATTAACTCTTAGAATCAAATGGACCATTCGTTCAAACATTTTGGCAAGTAATGGTACAATGGTGTGACGTTCCCAGCTTTTATGCATTTGATTTTAAAGACCTTTTGGTTATGCATTTGTATTGCCACGAATCAATGAAGAGGAACAACGCCTTTCATGCAATCATCATCACTACCATTTGGAGTATTTTGTCTATGAGAATGAACGATTGTTTAACCAGAAACCGATTTCGATGTTCAAGGTTATAGAGGAGGTTAAAGCAACGGGTTTTCTTTAAATGAAAAATAAATCCAAAAAAACATACATTACTTTGGAGGATTGGTAGAGGTTTGAGATTTTTAGGTGATGTTTTGTCAGTTCTAGTGTATGAGGTAGTATTGACGATGAATGTATATTCCGTCTAGTTCTAAATTTGGTGCTTGCAACTTGTAAGATGTTAAATAAAGTTTTGTTGGCCTTTAAAAAAAGTTGACAAAATATTTTAAAATGTTTCTTTATTATATTTTAAACATAGTTGAAACATGATAGCTTAGATGTTTGATGATTTAGCATTTTCTACATTTAAACTTAAAGAGTGACCTGTTAGAGCATTCACATCCTTTCTACTAAATCTAACATATAATTTCACTAAAAATAAATATATTTTCTCTCTCGTTTTTATTAAATAATATTTTTTTATATTTTTATCGTTATCTTTCTCTCTACTCCACTCACAACCACTTTCAAAATATAGAGTAAATTACAAGTTTTATCCTTTATCTATGTACCTTTTTGCAGGCGGTGTCCTTTGGCGCAAAACTTGTCAAATTTTGAACTTAATGTTTCAAATCTTGCACGTTATGTCCTTTAACCTACTTAAATTTTTGGTTAAATATAATCATATGCCTTGCATATGAGGGCATTCTTGTCATTTTACCTTCCTAGAGGCTATTATGTAAAAAAATATTTATTCAAAGACTATTTGATACAAAACTAAAGTTCAAAATTCATTATGCGCATATTATCTTCTAGAATTATCAAACATATGATTTATAATAAATTAGTTTATCTTCAATCAATAATTCCATCTTCATCAACCATCTTTAAATGTATTTGTTAAATGACAAACTGATTAAACAAATACAGACTTTATGAAAAAAGGGTCTTTCCATAAATTAACCTAAGATTGAATGTGATCCAGAATACTAATATTCGAGTTAAATTTGTAATGTTTCCTAACGGCTACACAATACATAATCTTTAGTAGATAATAGTAAAAACATATAAACAATTATATGTAGTGTGTGTTAGATGAAGTGGGAGAAAGGAAAAAAATGATTACACAAATCTCTTACGTACTGAAACCAAAACAACGGGTGCGCTTATTTATATGGAAAATCATTATAGTTAACGTGCTGCTTCCACTAAGATCAAGGGTTCAAGCTCATCGAAACATAGATTAGTGTAAAATGTGTTGTTAAAAAAAGTTTAGTAGAATTCTTGTATAATATTATATTTCACATTAAGTTTTCAATAATTTTAGTAATATTATACATAATTAACCCACTAAAAATGATTTATAGGTCATACAAAATACAACATATATTCCCAAAAAATAGATTTTCATTTAATCCTTTAACTAAAAATAGTTAGAACGTTATATAATAAATGAAATGCATTTATTATTTAAATAAAGTACATAACTATGATTGCATTAATTTTTTTTTTTTTTGAACATAGCATTAATTTAAATAAGTTAGTGACATAATCTCCAACCAGAGTGGACTTTAATTAAAAAGCTATTAACATCTTTTTATCAACATTCCAATTGACTTTATTCATAAAGTTTTCAGCATTTAAATTTAAGTAATAGGATAAAATAAACCAAAATTTAAAAGGGACAATACCAAAGTAGGGTGTTAGTTAAAAACTTAAAAATAAGCCATGACTCACACCACTTGCTGGAACTCATGTGCAGTTTGAGAGTTAATAGCAGGAACAGAAAGAGTCAATTACACACACATACACACACATGGGTCATCATCAATCATAGAGGTATGTTTCATCATTAACAAACAGCTGAAGTTAATGGGCTATTGATTATTCATCTTGTGGGTTGCTTGGAGAGATAAAGATTGGGGCTTTTTCAATAAATCTTGATTTTTAAAATCAGGGTTCTTCCTCTTTGACTCTTATTCTTCACCATCATTGTTTCTGGATCTAGGGTTTCAATATTTTGTGGAATTTCTTGAGTCTTGATTTGAAGGGGTTTGTGTGTCTTTTTCTTATTTTTGCAAATTTGTTGTGGGGGTTTTTACTTTCTTTGGCTTTATTATCATTCATGTTGCTCTTGATTTTGAATTTTCTTATGTTTGACTGTACACAGCTGCATTGACCTTTCAATTTTGGGGATTCTTTTTCTTGTTTTTCTCAGTTTTCAAGATTTCATCTTTTGTCTTCCTCACCTTCTTTGATCAGTGTTGTTCATACTCAATTAGGGTTTGGATTGTTTAAGACAAAGTGTTTGATTATGGAATGTTATAAAGTTGATCCCTTTTTTGCTTTTTAAGGGCATTAGGGTTTGACTTTATGTGTAAATAAACCAACTTTATATTTGTTGGTGATAATTTGTTACCCTTTGTTAGGTCAGTTGAGTTAGCTTATGAACATAAGCTGCTTTGATGCATCTTTCACTATGGAAGCCAATTTCTCAGTGTGCTGCTTTAATCTTGGACAAAAAAGGCAAAAAGAAAAATGGGTCAACAAACCCTTATGCACCAGATGAAATCAAGAAAAACCCATCAGTGTTAAGAAGATTACAAGAACACAAACTCAGGGAAGCTCTCGAAGAAGCTTCCGAAGACGGGTCACTAATTAAATCTCTGGATGTTGACTCTGAATCTGCAGTCAACAATCAAGATGAAGGGTTGGGAAGATCTCGATCTCTCGCAAGACTCGAGACTCAAAAGGAATTCCTCAGAGCAACTGCACTCGCTGCGGATCGAACGTTTGAAACCGAAGAATCGATCCCGGATCTCCATCAGTCGTTCTCGAAGTTCCTCACAATGTATCCCAAGTATCAATCTACCGAAAAGATCGATCATTTGAGGTCAGATGATTATTCTCATTTATCTGAATCTGGTCCAAAGGTATGTCTTGATTATTGTGGATTCGGGTTGTTTTCGTTTCTGCAAACAGTTCATTATTGGGAGTCGTCTACGTTTACTTTATCTGAAATAACTGCAAATTTAAGTAATCATGCTCTTTACGGTGGTGCTGAGAAAGGAACGGTGGAACACGATATAAAGACTCGGATTATGGATTATTTAAACATCCCCGAGAATGAATACGGTCTTGTTTTCACTGTCAGTAGAGGTTCTGCTTTCAAACTTCTAGCGGAATCATACCCTTTTCAGACGAATAAAAAGTTGTTAACAATGTTCGATCACGAGAGCCAGTCAGTTAATTGGATGGCTCAGAGTGCTAAAGAGAAAGGCGCTAAAGTTCAGAGCGCGTGGTTTAAATGGCCGACGCTTAAACTCTGTTCCACTGATTTACGAAAGCAAATTTCAAACAAAAAGAAGAAGAAAAAAGATTCGGCTGCTGGTTTATTCGTTTTTCCAGTCCAATCTAGAGTTACGGGTGCTAAGTATTCTTATCAGTGGATGGCTTTAGCTCAACAAAACAATTGGCATGTGTTGCTTGATGCAGGGGCGTTGGGTCCCAAAGACATGGATTCACTCGGGTTATCACTTTTTCGGCCGGATTTTATCATCACGTCTTTTTACCGGGTATTCGGCTTTGACCCGACTGGATTCGGATGCCTTCTTATCAAGAAATCGGTTATAAGAAGTCTTCAAAATCAATCTGGCCATGCAGGATCCGGTATAGTTAAGATCAGCCCGGTTTTTCCCTTATATTTGAGTGATTCAGTTGATGGAATCCCGGGATTGGCTGGGATCGAAGACGAAGAAATTGGCGGGAATGTTGATGAACCGTCGGAAAGTCGGCCCGGCCCGCAATTACCCGCGTTTTCCGGCGCGTACACTTCTGCTCAAGTGAGGGAAGTGTTCGATACTGAAATGGAGCAAGATAACATCTCTGATAGAGACTGCACGATTTTCGAAGATAGCGAGACCTTTTCGGTTGGTGAGGTGATGAAGAGTCCGGTTTTTAGTGAAGATGAGTCATCTGATAACTCGTTATGGATCGATCTTGGGCAGAGCCCGTTAGGGTCCGATTATGGTGGTGGCGAAGTGAACAATAAGCATGGGAATTCAACGTCTCCGCTGCCACCGTTTTGGTTCACGGGTCGGAATAAAAACAAACAGCTATCGTCTCCTAAACCGACCGCAAAGATAACTAATAGTCCTATATATGACAACGAAGCTCGAGTGTTGTCATTTGATGCAGCTGTTATGTCGGTTTCTCAAGAATTGGACCGAATAAAGGAAGATCCGCAAGAAGATCACTTTATGGAGGCGACAAACAATACTCCAAATCATCACAATTTTCACGAGATCGAAGAAAAGAAACTGAAACGAGCAAATGGGAAAACGGGTTGAGCTCGAAAATCACTTCTCAGGCAAAAGAAAGTGCCATAAGACGGGAAACCGAGGGGGAGTTTCGGTTGTTGGGACGGAGAGAAGGGAATCGGTTTCCGGGTAGTCGACGACTTTTCGGGGTCGATGAAATCGAGCAAGATTCTGGAAGCAAGGAAAGACGGGTATCGTTTACGTTTCAAGAACAGAGTAAAAGCGGAGAGTTTTCAGCTGCAAATGTCGAAGATGATGATTATATTAGTGATGGAGATTACGGTGAAGGTCAAGAATCTAGCAGGAGGGAACCCGAGATCAAATGTAAGCATCTTGATCATGTAAACACGTTGGGTCTTAACAAAACCACTCTTCGACTACGGTTTTTGGTGAATTGGCTTGTGACATCACTGCTGCAGTTACGAATACCTGGTTTAAACGGGCAAGACAGTGTGCCACTGGTTCATATATACGGGCCGAAGATCAAATACGAACGGGGTGCATCGGTGGCATTTAATGTTAGAGACAGAAATAAAGGTTTAATCAATCCCGAAATCGTTCAGAAATTGGCGGAAGCTAATGGGATCTCTCTTGGTATCGGGATACTTAATCATATACGGATCTTGGATAGCTCAAAACAGCAGCGGGGGGCTCCAAAACATTACAATACGACACTTTGCACGCCGATGGAGAACGGAGGGCATAATGGGAAAAGTGGGTTTATTCGGGTTGAAGTAGTGACAGCTTCTTTGGGGTTTTTGACTAACTTTAGTGATGTCTATACACTATGGGCTTTTGTTGCAAAGTTCTTGAATCCAGATTTCAACAAGGAAGGCGCGCTTTCGACTGTTGTGGAAGATGAACAATAATATATAAGTTGCTTTGTGTTTTGAGGTTTAAAATGTGAGATCATTCAGTTGCAGCAAGAAATGGTTATAAAGGTACTATCTTTTTCTTCTGGGCCTGAATCTTGTTGTCATTCGTGGACATAAGCTGATGTATTTGTTCATTCTTATGTTTTTATTCGCTTCATGGTTTTAATTCTATAAATTCCAGAGGTTTCAGGTCTAGAATAGCTTTCATATCCCGGTAACCTTTATGACAAAACGCCTTCCGCTTCATATGCATCATGTTTCTTGAAACTGCATTTTTGAAATCTTGATATGCTTTACAAAGTTGCATCCTTTATCAAGAGAAGATTCTGGGGTCTTTTATCTTTTTATGATGTTTGTTAGAAGCTCAAATTGTTCTTCGCGTTCGAGTTAGATACATGAGAAGAACAATGATTGTGATATATCGACTCGTGTGACCTAAAGTTGTAAATTGTTATGATTATTATTGAAAAGCATTTTGATGTAGAACTTGTACCATTAGCTTTAGCAAGGGATGGTAGGCCATAGCCAGCAAGCCTTGTTTGCCATTTACACATGCCTTTGATCATTGCAGTTTTACTTCCCATATGGTGTTGACTTGCATTGATAGATATTGGAACAAATAATGTTCAAATTACAACATAGTTATTATTTTTATAAATAGTGGGTGTTAAAGGTATGCTTTTTTAAATGATTACTCAATTAAAATAGTTGACAATTAT
Organism: Scalesia atractyloides; assembly: GCA_947069175.1. Lineage (NCBI taxonomy): Eukaryota > Viridiplantae > Streptophyta > Magnoliopsida > Asterales > Asteraceae > Scalesia > Scalesia atractyloides. The sequence continues at coordinate 22,862,944 of CAMTDV010000023.1, forward strand.
ATAAATTAATCTGTGCCTTTAATAATACAAAATTTGTCTTTAAATGGTCTTGAGAATAAAAAATTTGAAAACTAAAATAAATAATCATAAAGAGGGCCCTTCTCAATTCTTTTAAAAGTCATGGTAATGATGAATAGCCATAAGTAAACCAAAATACCTACCCCCAATATCACACATACGCTTTGGGTGAAAAGATTGGTATAAACTATGAAGTAAAAAGATAAACTAATGAAGACGTGTTTGACAACCTTTTTTTAATTTATTAATGTTTGTAGTACATTGTCTTAGAAAAGGCATCTTTTACAAGGTGACAAAGTTAAGTTGACCAACTTATCATAAAGCCTTAACACCTTTTTGTAAAGCCAAACCAAAAGACAAAAATGTACATACAAAATTGACCTTTCCTATATCGACACTGTCTAGGAATCTATTATCTTCAAGAGAAAAGCAGCTTCCAATGCAGACTCTTTGCACTGTAAATATTTGTTTTCTTCTACTATATCTGTCGTTAAATTGAGAAGTATAGGATGATCTGGATTATAAATGGTGAGATCGCGTACCCGTACAACCCATTTTGCAGCTTCCCATACTCCAAATCTGAAGACAAGAGAGAACAGTTTATGTTTCTAGGATTAATATCGTAAAAAACCAACATACTTTTACACGAAAAAGTCCTCCAACCTAATCTAATCTTGGCAATACTAAAGTTCCTAAAGTAGTTAAAAACACACCCAAAATGTTCCTCAAGCTAATTTTGGTATATTGAAGTCAAAATATGTCTAAATTGCGATAAAAACTTAAAATAATAAGTTGTTACCTGTGGTACTAATAAGTTGACCGGAAACAAGTCATTATTTCAAAAGTTTTTTTCACAAATACGTGTACTGTAGACAAGTTTTAGGGACTAATATACCAAAACTATGTTGAGGGGACTTTTTCCTGTATTTTTTACAAGGCTAGGTATTTTAATATACCAAAATTAGGTTAAGTGACTTTTTATGGTATTTAGTTAAAAACTTGATTTCTGTAAACAAGTAAAAGCATAAGAAACGACAATAATGTTGGAATTTAACCTTGTATTGAAAGAGGAGGTGACCAAAACAGCTGGATAAAGAACACCCTTTTGAATATTCTCATAGGGCGAAAACTTTCTTATGGCTTCAAAGTCTTCTCCATCTCCAGGGTACCCGAATTCTTCATAGTCAACAGGAGTAAGCGGTAAAATGGGGCTGAAAAGAGTGTTAACCAGGTCCAGAAATGGAACCTAATAAACCACAAACAAGTTATGCCTTAAAAACTGATTACTTGCTATAAACACATATATATCTAATCGAACATCGAAATATGCATACAATGATGTACCTTCAGAACAGCAGCACGAAATAGATCCGGACAGCAGTTAATAGCCGAAGCAACCAAGAGACCTCCAGCACTATATCCCCAACCAGCAAGCTTGTTTCGGTGCACAATCTCCTTTTCGACAAGAAATTTTGCACACGAAATATAATCACTAATTGAATTATGTTTTTTAGTACCTCGTCCATCTTCATGCCATCTCTTTCCTCTTCCACCTCCACCACTGAAAAGCAAAACATGAAACAAAATAAAAAAAACGCTCTCATTTATATTTCATTTTCCATTAAGATGAGAAAATCATGTAACACCGACCGAACATCGGCATACGCAATAACCCAACCGCGATCCAGAAGGCTTTTTAACTCACTACGCCACCTTTTGTCAAGTATTTCACCATAAGCACCATGTCCGTGAAGTAACCCGGGGTTTTGACGTCCTTGTTTTCTTTTGTGTGAATAAACAACAGTTAAAGGAACTGTAACTCCGTCAGAAGAAATAACTTCATGTTGTTCACAAGCGTAAAACTCAGAAAGATCATTCCAAGAGTGATTATCTTCAGCGTTTGCATTAACTTCGGTATTGCTGACTGATATATTCACACCAGCAGAAGCTGTACCATACAGTACACGGGTCCGTTCTTGAAGCAAGTTATGTTGTTGAATAATTTCCCACTTACCATTTGATAAATCATAATCAACCACCGCATCAGGCATCTGCAGAAAGACTAGGAGAGCATCATATTTTCTAGAAAAGTTAGAGGTTATTAAGCAAAAAAAATAAATTAGCTCAGTGGACTCTTATGTACATGTTAATCATGTTTGTTGACATATGTATACGCTATTTTTAATGATCATGGTTTCCAAATTCTAATATAGTAAAGAGAAATCATCACATATAGAAAGTATAAAAGGGAAGCAAACATGTGTTTAGACCATGAAATATATAATAAAAGGGAAGCAAACCATGTGTTTAGACCATGAAATATATATAAAAAAAACTAGTAAATTTCTCCCACGCGTTGCGGCGAAATCGAAACGTGAAAGCGAATTTACATATTATATTTGACCCGACTCTCGTTTTTGAACAAAATTTACGTCAAAACAAAGACCAACTGAAAACGTAAAGCACGAAAACGTTTTATACTTGACCCAGCTTATTTCTTAAAAACAATTACGTCGAAACGTAAGAAGATAGTGTTTTTGTTAAAGTTAAAGGATGGTACTGTGTTGTGGCGGCGTCGAAACGTAAAGTAACTCGAATCTATACCGTCTAGTGAAAACTTATTATATTTGACCTGACTCCTTTCCAAACAGCATTTAACAAAGACCAATTGAAAACGTACATAAATATAGGCACGAAATGTATTATATTTGACCCAACAAAACTTATGTCGAAACGTAAACCAACATGAATTTATACCGACACGTAAATATATAAAAATAAGCACTTAAAACTTGTTAGTCAATATTAGATCAGAGATTTTAGGGATTTCATATTTATTGTAATTGATTTATGTGTCCTTTTATTATGTCTTGTATTGTCCTATATAAGGACCTCCTAATGTACTCAATTCAACAATACAATACAAGTTTGATTTGGTATCAGAGCCAAATCAGCTCCTCCATAATTCACGGCTGCCAAATCTTCTACCCAGCCAGAAACCCTAACAGCAGCAGCGCTGCCTATTGCAGCCGCCACCACCTTTATTGAAAGTAAACCCTTCGGTTCCCCTCCCTCTTTTCCAATCACTATGGCAGCCATTACAACCCTAAACCAGGAAAAAAACGATTCACAACTCTCACAAATTCGCCTTTAACCTAAAACCTACCAACTATGGCCACTGGAGATCAATGGTAGAACCTTTCTTGGTCTCTCACAACTTGTTCGGCTATGTGGATGGTACCATCCCATGCCCACAACAGCAGGTCACAACAGGAACTACTACAACTGATAACCCAAGTTATTTCCCGTGGGTCGCGAATGATGCCCATGTTCGGTTGCTGATTACATCAACCGTGTCTGAAGAATCTTTCCAGCATGTTCAAGGTAAAACATCTCGTGAGATTTGGCTTTCATTAGAACGTGCCTACGCACCAGTTACCTCTTCTAACGAGTTTACTCTAAAAAGTCAACCCCTTAGAATCACCATGAAAGGTGATGAGAAACCTGCTGAATACCTAAGCCGAGCCCAAGAATATGCTACTGCCCTAGCTAACATTGGCGAACCCATGAAAGACAAGGATATAGTCATGCTTACACTTTCAGGACTCCGTGAAGAATACAATGGTCTTAAGGCAAACTTGTTGGCGCGGTCTCCTCCTGTTACCTTCAATGAACTTCATGGCCTCCTCAGTGATCACGACTACATGATTGCCAAAATCCATGGTGTGTCTTCTGCAGCCTCAAACCGCAAGCTTTTCTGGCTACTGCTGCACCCACGTCAACCGCCACGGCAGCCCAGCCACTCAACCTTAATACAGTCCAACAGCAACTCAGCAACCTCCAACTTATGGCTGCACAGTTTGGGTATCAATTGAATCCTATGGGAGCCTCCAGCTCACAACCGCAAGCGTTTTTTGCACCCAGATCTATCAATTCTAACCGAGGCAGCCGTGGCTCTCGGGAATTCTCCAGAGGACAGCCGCGCAACAACTCCAACAATCGTTCTCGTGACAACAACGGTACAAGACAGTTTGCTTGGGCCTCCACTCAGAACATGGTTTATGGTCACTGCAATCGCTGTGGCATTGGCCACCTACCATCTCAGTGTCCAAACCAGTTCAATCAATCTCACGTGACTCCACAGGCCAACTTTGCTGCTCACTCAGATGGTGCCTCCCAAGCTGGCTTTACTTGGACATCTGACACTGGAACAAATGATCATTCTTCACCAGACTTATCTAGTCTCGACAACGCTGAGCCCTATTATGGTAATGACTCTCTCCTTGTTGGTAATGGTAATTCCCTACCTATTTTGCACATTGGCTCCACCAAACTTTACTCCCCTCATAAAACCTTTAACCTAAACAACATTCTTCACGTTCCTGCACTTAAAAAGAATTTATCTGTTCAAAAGTTTTGCCATGATAATGATGTCTTTTTTGAATTTCACTCTTCTTATTTTGTTGTGAAGGACGAGTCTACATGCACCACCCTCCTAACGGGTCCAAGTGAACAGGGCTTGTACCACATCCGCCTTCCTCGTTTTCAGTCTCTTCCAAAAGTCGCTTTCACTCCTGTCAAGGCTTCCTCCACAACTTGGCATCAACGTCTTGGACATCCTCATGCTCAAGTTCTTCAGTCTATTGTTTCACATTGTTCTTTTCCTGTTTCAAATAAACTTTCAAATTCATTATGTACCTCTTGTCAGCAGGGCAAGTCTTCAAAACTTTCTTTAGCAAATTCAAATTTTCGTAGCACTCATGTCTTGGATTTGGTTTATTGTGACGTTTGGGGCCCTGCACCTACTTTATCTATTGATGGTTGTCGATTCTTTCTCTTATGTGTTGATCATCACACTAGGTATATGTGGTTTTATCCGTTGGTGCATAAATCTGATGTTTTTTCTGCCTTAACTAATTTTATAAAAATGTCAAAAAGACAATTTAATACTAAACTGAAAAGCATTCAATCTGACTGGGGTGGCGAGTTTCGAAATCTCACACATTTTTTTAATAATCTTGGAATCATCCACCGACGTTCGTGCCCTCACACCAGTGAACAAAATGGGACTGTCGAACGTCGCCACCGTCACGTTGTGGAAACTGGGCTTACCCTTTTAGCTCAATCTCATCTTCCTCAACGCTTCTGGCAATTTGCTTTCGAGACGGCTGTCTACTTAATTAATCGACTCCCTTCTCGCGTCTCATCCAACAAGTCCCCTTTTGAACACATTTTTAAACGTAAACCTGATTACTCCTTTTTACGTGTCTTTGGGTGTAGTTTTCCTTATCTCCGTCCATATAATCGTCACAAGATGGAATTTCGGTCCACTCCGTGTGTATTTCTTGGTTACAGCCCTGTTCACCATGGTTACCGGTGCTTTGACCCAACCTCAGAACGAATATATATTGCCCGCCATGTTCGTTTCAACGAACATATATTTCCTTTTCACAACCCGACACCCATGCCACCTCCCTCACCAACTGAGCTTCCCTGTATCTCCATCTTTCCTGACATACCACCCGACCTCCCCGTTGTACCCCCTACGTCACCAACACCTTCCTCAACACCTCACGGCCCCCCTATCCCAACCGAACCTACACCTCAAAACCCACCGGACCAAACCGACCCTTTACCCTCTCCTACCAACTCGCCCGCTGCTACTTTACACCAAACACCAACACCTGTCTCAACCAATCCACCAGCCAACCCACTTCCTCGACCTAGACCACCCAACCTACGATCCAATCCCAAACAAACCACCCCCTACAATCCTGCAGCTTACACTGCCACTACTTCCCCTATCGTACCCACTGAACCCACATCCTTTACCATTGCCAACAAATCCTCGGAGTGGCGTCATGCCATGGCTGAAGAGTTGGAGGCACTTTATAAGAATGGGACATGGTCAATTGTTCCACCAGTCAAAAATACTAACGTTGTTGACTGTAAGTGGGTTTACAGGTTGAAAACAGATCCAAATGGAAAGATTACCCGCTACAAAGCACGACTTGTTGCTAAAGGATTTCACCAACAACCAGGAGTTGACTATCATGAAACCTTCAGCCCGGTTGTTAAACCGGCAACTATTCGCACCATCTTGTCACTGGCAGTTACACAAAAGTGGCCACTTCGACAACTAGATGTTCAGAACGCCTTCTTACATGGAGATCTTCAGGAAACCGTTTACATGAAACAACCTCCCGGGTTTGTTGATCCCACCAAACCGAATCATGTGTGCTTGCTGCACAAGTCTCTCTATGGGCTTAAACAAGCCCCTCGTGCATGGTTCACTCGGATTTCTACGGCGTTGCAACAAATTGGTTTTTATGGATCCCAAACTGACCCCTCATTATTTATTCTAAATTCCAATGGTACTATTGTCTATGTTCTTGTTTACGTAGATGACATCATCATTACCGGAAATCATCCGGGGGTAGTCACTGATGTTATAACTCGTCTGAGCTCTCTTTTTGCGGTTAAGGATCTTGGTCGTTTACATTATTTCTTGGGTATCGAAGTGGTTCATCATAATTCTGATCTAATTCTCTCCCAGCGTAAATACATTATAGACATTCTTCATCGAGCTGGACTGACAGACTGCAAGTCGGTCTCATCTCCTATGAGTACTTATGTGTTACTTCCAGATGACAGTCCCCTTCTTGACGACCCTTCTCGATACCGGCAAACGGTTGGTGCTCTTCAGTATGTCACGTTATCTCGTCCGGACATTGCTTTTGCTGTGAACAAGGTGTGTCAGTTCATGCATGCCCCAACCGAAAACCATTGGGTTGCGGTGAAACGAATAATTCGCTATCTTAAAGGCACGGCTAATCTTGGCTTATTATTTCGTCATGGTTCGGGGTCCCAACTACAGGCTTTCTCTGACTCTCATTGGCACCAAGATGTTATTCAGTCTTACTCTGATTCTGACTGGGCTGGTTGTCCTGTTGACCGTCGATCCACCGGGGGGTACGCTATCTACTTGGGCTCAAATCTTTTTTCGTGGGCTGCCCGAAAACAACGAACTGTCTCTCGGTCTTCAACAAAATCAGAATACAAGGCAATTGCTGACACTGTAGCAGAGCTTATCTGGTTAAGGTCTCTTCTTCGAGAACTTGGGTTGGTTAGTCACTCGCCAACACTTTGGTGTGATAATCTCGGAGCAACTTATCTCTATGCAAATCCAGTCTTTCATGCGCGCACAAAGCACGTCGAAGTTGATTATCACTTTGTTCGTGAACAAGTCACTCAAGGAAAGTTGAATGTCAAGTTTATCTCCACCGATGACCAAATTGCTGATGTATTTACAAAGCCCTTGTCCTCACAGAGATTTGATTTTCTACGATCCAAGTTGCAGGTCGTTCCCCGCCCTCAACTTGCGGGGGAATGTTAGTCAATATTAGATCAGAGATTTTAGGGATTTCATATTTATTGTAATTGATTTATGTTTCCTTTTATTATGTCTTGTATTGTCCTATATAAGGACCTCCTAATGTACTCAATTCAACAATACAAAATACAAGTTTGATTAAACTCAAGGGGGTTAAAATGACATTTCAAAAAGTTTTTAGAAAGTTAAGGGGGTGTTAATGTAAAAACTGAAAGTTAAGGGGTTGAAGTAGAAACCAAACCAAAAAAATTACTCTAGCACCGATGTGATGGACGCTACAGTAACCCCCAATTTGTCCAACTTGTCGTTTAATAATATTTATTATTATTATATAATTATAAATAGAGAGGTGGATAATCAGCTATTAGTAACATACCACAGGTGACGAAATTGTAAACCGCATGATAGAAGAATAAAAGTCATAGTTTGTTCCAGGCGATATCTGGGAAACAGATTCTGGAAGAGATAGAAAATTGGGATATAACTCTTTAAGATATACTGCACCTGTTACACACAATGAAAAGGATCTTAACTTTTACAGAGTACATAAGAATAACATATATATGAAAGAACTTCTCATCAAATATAAAAAAGAATGTTACTTAGTGCGTAATACCTTGCTGCTTTTCATAGGCACTGCAACTGAACAAAGCCTGAATCTTCCACCCTCTTGGATGATAAGTACCATGTGTGAGTTACAAAAGTCAACATCCTCGATGATAAAGTCTCTGTCATCAATAAATACATTCTCCCACTTTCTAGGACCAGAAGAGTATAGAGGACTACGAAGAAGATAATGACAGTCAACTGACTGCGCGCCTCTATTGGCATCGGTAAAAAGATAAAGATAACCTTGATGGTGCTCGATAATGCAATGTGCGCAAGCCTCACACTCCCACACAAGTGTCAAGCCAGATAAAGGATCTGCTGCATTGATCAGATAAACCTAAAAAACAGTTGCACTTCAAAGCGTGTTGAAAGAATGAAAAGTGTATGGATAAAAGTCAACTAAGGGAACACCTTTGAATACGTGGTTGAAAATATATTTACAATCACAAACTGGAAATCTTTGGTGTGTCTAATGTTAACATGCACGTTTTCTCCTGGTTCTTCTAAGAGCATCACATCCTCGTCCTTTGATCCGAGCATACTACAATATAATCTAAATCACAAAATCAAGAAAAAAGGGTCATTGTTATATACACGATCATTATTTTAACATAAAGAGGTATACAAAAAATAAAGAGAAAATGCCATTATCGTCCCCGAGGTTTGGCCAGTTTTGCGACTTTCGTGCAAAGGTTTGTTTTTCCGCATGTGGATCCAAAAGGTTTGAAATCTTGCCAATTTCATCCGGCTCGTTAACTCCATCCACTTCTCTTGCCAGTTTTGCGACTTTCGTCCAAAGGTTTGTTTTTCTGCATAGCGGATCCAAAAGGTTTTTAATCTTGCCAATTTCATCCGGCTCGTTAACTGCATCCACTTCTCTTTGTTAATTCAGGGGCATTTCTGTCTTTTTTGTTAACTTAAAGGGCAATTCAGTCTTTTCAGGGGTATTTGGTCGTGTTTTACATATTGTGAAAAAGACCGAATTGCCTTTTTAAAGTCAACAAAAAAGAGGATTTACCCCTGACTTAACGGAGAAAAATGGATCGAGTTAACGAGCCGATGAAAATGGCAAGAATTCAAACCTTTTGGATCCAGATGCGGAAAAAGAAACCTTTGGACGAAAGTCGCAAAACTGGCCAAACCTCAGGGACGAAAATGGCATTTTACTCAAAAATAAATATTAAGATCTAACCTGTAAGGCCTCTTGTTTTGATCAGTGACAACGTATAGCAACGCTTGGCCCCCTTTAGCCCACGCCACATTAGAAACCCAATCAGCTTGCGGCTTACTACAAAGTGAGCCTAAATTCAAATCCCGAACACATAACTTGAAAAAATCATTGTCCTTATCATACATGGTGTATGCTATATATCGATGATCAGGTGAGACTTCTGATAACTCCTCATACGCATAACCTGTTAAGTAAAAACTAAGACGTTCAAACAAAAGTAGTAAACCGTTAAGACAAGACGAAAGTCAGAAACAATATGAAATTGCAGTTACCTCCAAATCTTTCTGCCTCGTGATTATAATCAATAAGCTTTTGTTCAATCCTCTTACCGGAAGTGAAATCGAATCCACCTGTTGGACTTTTATGTGAAAGGAACTCGTCGTTAAGGCCAGCTAATCTCCTACAGAGTACAGGATACTGCTTCCCTTCCTCCACTCTTCTATAATACAACCTGAATTCCACCTCCAAATGGCAAACATTTTAACGAATATGATTCAAATTCAAAATATTAATCTAATCATCGTGTATCACCTAATCATCCAATCCCGTACCCGAATACCGATATGTTTCAATCTTCATTCTCATAATCAATTTATGAAAAAAAAATCATAAAAATGAAAAGTTAAAATACCAGGGTCCCCAGCGAAAGGGGGGAGTAGAGAGCTGATTAGACATGCGAGACGCCATCTCGGATTGAAGTTTGGACTGAAGTCGAACGGTGTCGTTTAACACAGCTTCAGTGTACTTCTCTTCTTGCTCCATGTACACATCCATGTGACGCATAGCCACTTTATCGTTCAGATTCGACATCCAGCTGTACGGATCTTCCCACGTGACGTCATGGAGGCTGAATGTGGCGGACTTTTGCGGTGGTTTTGGGGGCTTTGGTGGTGGCGGTGGTTTATGGGGTTTATTGTGGGCGGCGGCGGCGAAGGGAATGGTGAGAGGGGGTAGTCGACGGTGGTTGTGACGGAGATGTGAGATGAAATGGTGCATGGCGACGGAGATAACGGTGGTGGTGGTGGTGCCGGAGGGTTATAGGGTTTATGGGGTTAGAAGGTGTAAATACAATTGAGTCCCTACACTATTATTAGTTTGCATGATGCAAATGAAACTAGTGAATTGTTTGATTGAGAGTTTCGTTTATGCTCGTTTATTTGATTAACAGACAAATATGATCAATTTTTATTGTTCGTTTATGATCGTAAACGTTCATTTATATTTGTTTGTTTGTGCTTATTTAATTATAAACAAACTACTTTTCTCTGTTTAAAACGAGGAGAAAAGATAGCTATGCTAGATTTGAATTCTTGGTTAAAAGGAATAGACGTATTGGTTGATTAGTTTAGTGTAATGGCCTCATCTAGCTCCTTGCTAGATTAGAATTCTTTTGTTTGACGTTAATGCTATGGCCCCCTTTCTCTTTGAAAAGGAAAACTATAGAATCAAATCATTTTAACTCAACATTAAATGGTTCAAAAAAAAAAATAATACACTACAATGGATTGGGATTTGGGCCTACTGTGCCGTTGACCCATTTTAGAGCAAGAAAGATGTTAATTTGTAGGAAATCTAGAAAAAAAAAAAGGAAAAAAGAGACATTTAAGAGAAGGCCCCGAAACCGAATGGGTTTTCCTTCAAATTGGTAAAAAAGCATTGGAATATTTTTGAGCATATGTTTCTTAAAATGTTCGAGCAATTCTATTCAAGACCAATGGTGACAGAAGGTTGCAATGCATCTTTTATGGCGCTCATTCCGAAAAATCGGGACCTTAGGAGGGTGTCGGATTTTCGACCGATCTCGTTAGTGGGCTTGGTGTACAAAGTTATTGCAAAAGCGCTAGCGAACCATTTAAAATTAGTGATCTCCTCAGTTGTTTCGTCGGTCCAATCCGGGTTCATTGAAGGGAGGTCCATTCTTGACGGGCCCCCGTTTTGAGTGAAGTGGTATCTTGGGCGAAAAAGAATAAAAAGAAAGTGCTCATTTTTAAAGTAGACTTCCAAAAAGCCTACGATTCGGTTAACTGGGCGTTTCTTTTGGATATCTTAAAAGGGATGAACTTTCCGAACCTTTGGAGAAATTGGATTAAGTCTTCTTTGAAGTCGGGGAGATCCTCGGGTTTTAGTTAACGGTTCCCCTACAACGGAATTTCAACTTTTTAGAGGCCTTCGCCAAGGTGATCCAATCTCGCCATTTTTGTTCGTCTTGATGTTAGAAGCTTTAAATGTCATGATGAATAGAGCAGTGGAGTCGGGTTTGTTTCAGGGGGTAGTTTTACCAAATGGTGGACCAACGTTATCGCACCTTTTTATACGATGACGTGGTTTTCATGGGGGAATGGACGAAGGATAATATTAAAAATCTTAACCGGATTTTGAGGTGTTTCTACCTTTGTTCGGGTCTAAAGGTTAATCTTGAAAAGAGTTGTCTTTACGGTACCGCAGTGGACGAAGAGGAGGTGAATAGAATGGCAAACCTCATTCGATGTAAGGCGGGTACGTTTCCATTCACCTTTTTGGGTCTTCCTATCGGGGCTAATATGAAGCGCATAAAGTATTGGAAGCCAATTATTGACAAATTCAACTCTAAGTTATCCGAGTGGAAAGTGAATACTTTGTCGTTGGCGGGTAGAGTCACGTTGGCAAAAGCGGTCCTTGGCGCGCTTCCAAATTATTATTTGTCTTTATTTAAGGCTCCCTTTGGCGTTATCAACTCCCTTGAGAAAATCAGATGCAATTTTGTTTAGGGAAATAGAAGTGGGAAGATCAAGTGGATAGCATGGGATAAAATGTTAAACCCAAAACGGCATGGTGGCTTAGGTATTGGTGACATAAGAAGTTTAAATTTAGCGCTCCTAGCTAAATGGTGGTGGAAATTTAAATTGGGTAATGAAGCGCTTTTGGTTAGAGTTATTTGGGCCATTCACGACAAGAAAAATGAGCTTTTATCCTTCCCGTTTAACCAAAGGGTTGGCGTTTGGAAGGGATAGGCTCGGTGGAAACGGACTTCATGAGGTTAAATCTGCCCTTAAAAAATAACTTAAAGGGGGTTGTCGGCGCGGGTCAGGAGCTCTATTTTTGGTTGATTTTTGGCATGATGAGGGTCCTATTAAAGAAAGTTTCAAAGATCTATTTAAAATTGCCATTCACAAAGATGCTAAAGTGATAGACATGGTGGAAGTGCAAAAGTTAAATAAGTGGCATGAGATGTGGTCAAAAGAGCACTTGGATGAAGTTGAAAATCAACAGTTGGAGTCTATAAAACATATTGTTTCTTGCATTGAGGTTAAAGATGGCTAGGCTTGGAAAACAGCCATGCACCAGCCGCTTACAATTGCACCATATCATGTGGGATTGTTGGTTTGCCAAATCTATATGGTGGGCCATTTTAGTTTGGCTCAATATCCCATTCCCCGTCGGTGACGTTTCGATTCAGCAACTTCTTGGGATGGTGGCAGAATGTCGAGGTTCTAAAGATTGGAAGAAAATTGTGGGGGCAATTATAATGGTCACCATGTGGGAGATATGGAATGCGAGAAATGAGATGACTTTCAACAACTACCAGGTTCACTTTAATAGAACGACGGAGGCTGTAAAAGAAAACTCTTTCCTTTGGATTACCTCTAGATTGAGGTATTGTAATATCGTTTGGTCGAGATGGTCAGAGTTTAATATCCGTGACTTTTTGTTATAATCTTTCTATGTTAATATATACAAGTTTCGCCGTTAAAAAAAATAAGAAATGGAAAAGGGTGCATGCAGACATTATAAGTCATAAATTTGCATTGTCCGGGAGATGGGGCCATGCTAAACCTATTGGAATATCATTGTCACAACTCCTTTTATTTTAGTAGGCTAATCAACAAGATTTTTAAGTTGGTCTAAATTTGCCAGGTATCAAATCCATATGATTGAAAGGATTTAAAAGAATATTTCAGATACCCTAGTAATATGGTTGCCTATCAACACACTAACAAATCCAAAACATGAAACTTGCAATCAAGAAAGCTGAGGCTCATTGGCAAAAAAAATAAAAATAATAAAACTACAATTAGGCCAAGAAACGCCTGTAATCTGTCAAGAAATAAGATGGTCACCAAGGTTTACAAATGGTTTTAAATAAACCAACAGAAAGCAATGCATACATACATTCTTCTTAGGAAAGGCAGAAACAAATCGACATACAATTTACAATTCTCGTTAACACAGCCCGGAAACCCGTACTCCCAAAACCATGCAATGCTAAAGGGTACAGATTGTCATATTATGAATTCTTTTAATTAAGAAAATTAAAAGTGAGATATGATATCTATATCTATACTATATATAACGCATTTCGTAACAACATTTTAAAGTGTTGTATGTAAAACAGTGAAGTGTAGTTGATTATTTAATTATGCAAGAAATTAAACGAATGCAACGGAAATTAAACACGAACACAAATATGGAAAGTTGTTGTACAGTATATCAAATATAATCAAAGGATCACAATTACAAATATGAATCCACTCCCCCTTAGCCCGATCACTTACTTTCTTTTCGTACAAAAGGAATGTCAAAAATTGATAAATAGATGAAGATCTATTTATAGTAAGTACAAGCATCTGCTAAGTCATCAGGGCTAACGTCACATTGATAGTAACATCTAACATTGCTAATGGAAAATATTCTTGGATGTTAGAAACATTTGATCATTTTTAACATTTGTTCTAAGACTCTCAAAAATTGTTCACAGACTCTGTTATCGCATAAAGTACAACCTAAAATGAGGGTAAATTAGTCTTTCAAACACCAATTGCATTCTAATCCCCTCATCTTAATTACACTTTAATTATCTCATTTTTAACAAAATTATAGATAATTAGTTAATAGTTATATTTTATTTCCTTATGAAAAACTAACTACCCCATGATTTTTGAATGTGAATCACTTTTCGTACGTTAATAATATTTAAAAAACACCCTACACAAGCATTTTATTCTCTTTAATTTGAGTATAGTATTGCTATGGTTTTTAAATTAAACAAATTGATATGTTATTTGATTAACTGTGTCTAGGGTGAGTAATAAGTAGATTATTAATTGAAACTGAACTGAGAGTTTAACTAATTATCAGTGTTAGAACACGAGGTACAATCCTTTAAAGCCTTCAAATCTCCAAACATATTGTATTTCCTTGCATTTTTTGCTAATTTCACATCATATGAGAAACAACTTATGATAAAACAAATGACTAAAAAAGGGCGCCTTACTTCCCAAAAAATTCATCCATTTCATTGTGGTAATGTTTTGAGCCATGTCCATTGGTTAAGTGCAAAACTAAATCGTTTACGATTGAATATAGAGTTATCTCCTTAATCGATATTAACGAAACAATGTTCATGATCGTAATGATTTCTGTAACTAATGTTTTCAAAAAAGATTGTGAACTGGTTTGCAAAAAAAAACATGTTTTATAGTAAATGATAGGGTTCGTTAATCGATTTGCAGAAAACAATTTCATACCATTTAAATCAAGTTCAATGGAATTTATTTGCATAAAACCAATTTCAAGAAATTAATCATATCACTTTGTCAAAACCATATCCAATTAATTATTCTTAAATGGCAATGGGGTGCCTTCAAACTTCCATTGCATTTAATTTAAATGTGTTCAAACAATAAAAATGATTCACCAATTTCAAGGACTTTAAGTAGTCCAACTTTTTGAAAAAAAAAAAATTTGAATCATGTTTATTAATTTTTTTGTTCATCTTAATTTTTTTTCGCCAAGTAATATGATAATGAAAATAAAAAGTTTGTGGATGATGACATGATCAAGTAAGTGATGAGTTGATTTAGGAACCATGTGTTTATAAATTATAGGTGTTCAATAAGCTCGTAGATTGCTCGGAGAAAGCTCAGCTCGTTTACGTATACGTTCACCGAGCAAGGTCTTATATGTTGGAGATGAAAACAAAAATGAAACATAGCAGTAGGAGAGGAGGCGGCTGTCGAGGAAGATGAGATGGCGAAAACAAACGACCGGCAAGTTGGGTTGTAAGTACTCAAACGGTTGCAGGGTTTTCATCATATATCATGTTTACAAATAATAATAATAATAATAATAATAATAATATAATTCATACAAAGGAGATTTAATCTCATCCATCAAAATTTATAACAAGTCTCACAAAGATCTTACCAATACCTATATCCATGATTCCACAAGTTTTCCAAATTTATATTTATTTATTATCATTCAGAAGTTTATTTTAAGAAAAAAAGTTTAGATAACCAGTTAACCACGATATGTTTTGTACAACAAAGTAACATCCGAGATCTACTTGTTGGCATGGCAGTATGTATGTATGTATGTATGTATGTAAAAGAAGTAAAACATGTGGCTGAGATTCAAGGAAGATTAGTTGCATAAAAAATAAAAAAAAAAGTGCAAGGGTGCGGGCGTCCCACCGCTATCTTCCAGCCACTTGTCCATCATTGGATCCATTCCAACCTCAGATTAAACCCTTTTTTTCCCAAAAAAAAAAAATCAACCCCCAAAATTATTTGTGGCTCAGATTCATCCTCTCTTCTTCCTTCATTCCGGTCAATCAACTAACCAGATTTGCCCATACCCAGTTCATGCTGATCATAACACTTCTGCCTATGAAAAGTAAGTCTTGTTTGTTTTACTGGTTTTTTTATTTAGGGTTTATGATATGATTATTGATTCCAGTATTCATGGGTTCAAGATGCTCAATGTTTGATTAAAGTTTTGATCTTTTTCCCTTTTTATGATATATAAAGGTTTTGGCACCATCAAGCTCATTTGGTATCACTTCTACTACTACTACTACTATAGTTTCAGGTTCTTATACATAACTGCTCAAGAGTTTGTATGTGTGTATTTAATGGTTGACTATTTAGTTGTTGACTCAAGAGATTAAAGTAAAACCTGAGTACCTAACAGTAACAATTTGAATGGTTATATTATTAATTATATAACTATAATTATTGTTATTACTATTATTAGTTATTACATATTTCCTATTTTTTGTACTAGTGTTATGTTATCAGGTTACTTTGAGTAAATCAAGTGGTGAGGTGGTTTGGTGTTTGGAATTGGATGTTGAGAGGGATGGAAGAAGGGTTTTGTGTGCCCTAGTTGTTGCCCTAAATGGACTCCAACTCCTCTGCCTCTGGGGAGACACTCAACATCAAGGTTTATTTTTATTTCATTTAATTTGATGATTTGATCTTGTTTTTATACAAAGTTATGTGATGTTTTGTAAATTGAATTGGGTTTGTTATAGACGAGAAAGCCCTATACGATAACGAAACAACGTGAACGATGGACAGAAGACGAGCATAATAGGTTTTTAGAAGCCTTGAAACTGTACGGGCGCGCTTGGCAACGGATAGAAGGTACCAATGATTTTTCAGTTGATGTGTTTTTTGCCTGGTTGACATCCTGTAATGTTATGTATGTAATATGTATTGCAACCTTTGGTTGGTGCAGAACACATAGGAACGAAGACAGCAGTGCAAATCAGAAGTCATGCACAGAAGTTCTTCACAAAGGTCACCCTATTTAGCCTTAAAAACCTTTTAGTACAACCTTTAGCCTATATGTGTGTGAAGCCCATAGAAAGTATGTAAAAATTTCTCAGATGCTTATCAAAGGCTAACTTGTATGGTATATTTAACTCACTTAGATCTGTTAGGCTTGAAACATAGCTTTAGGCTTGTGTTATACTCCATGGGTGTGAGGGAGGAGGGAGCCACGTAAGCTCACACTCACGTAAACACCCCCGTGTGAGTGTTCAGTGAGTCGTGAGGGCGTGAGCATCTTCACGCTCATGAGGCAAAAACCTAGTAACCCAAAGAAATGCATACACATGGCAATTTTTGTAAGTTTTTATTCTAATATTTCATTTAACATTTAATTTGATTTTCCTTAAATAACTTATACTTGTTGGTTATATAAAAACGAAATTCACAGTTTTGTTTATTTTTTTCTGGACATTTTGGTATAAATTTTAACAATACCGAGTTGTTTTCAGAATAAAGAATTTTTGCTCTCATAAATGGTTTTCACAGTTTTGGTTGAACATTCTTCTTTTGTTTATCTTCTATTTTATCAATAAGTAATTGCTTAAAAATAATTAAATATTAAAATATCTAGTCTTTAATAACAAAAAAGCGAGTTGTTTTCAAAATAAAGTATTTTTTGCTCTTGTAAAGGGTTTTCACAGTTTTGGTTGAACATTATTCTTTTACTTTATCAACAAAAATAATCAACATATTAAAATATTTAGTCTTTTAATTGTTATAAAATATTTATTCACACTCACTAGGTAATATAACTAACACATGCCTTGTTGAGCTTCCTGTATCAGGTTTAAATGACAATTGAATCAACTCTGTTGAATTTGCTTAAATACCTGTGCCAATTAGTATGGGATTCTGTTTAATATATATATAAAAATATATTATTATAATATAATAGTTGGAAAAGGAGGCTGTTGCGAAAGGAGTTCCAGTAAGCCAAGCTGTTGACATAGAAATTCCTCCTCCACGCCCTAAACGGAAACCTAATTATCCTTATCCTAGAAAAACTCAAACACCGGTGGCAGAAAAAGACGAAAAACAAGCAACAACTTTAGTTTCTTCCCTAAAATTACTGGACCTCGAGGCAAAACCTCTCCTTGTGGTATATACTACAACTTTAATGCACATATTCACTTGCCTGTGCTTGTACTTACTTCAATTGGTTTCTTTTCATACCAGAAAACAAGCCACAGTGAGAAACTAGAAAATGAAAAAACAAACGAGGAAATTCTAAATGGTACTACTGAAGACCCTCAAGAACCGCCAAATGAATCTTACATCACCATTGAAACTCGAAAGCATCAAGAACTAGATCAAGATGGCGTTAAGCACACCAACATTACATCTAATATCTCATTATCTGATATACAGGGTGTGCGAACCTGCCCGAGGCATGTTCAGCTACAAGTTGTAGATGTAAATCAAGGAATTATGGCGAAAACTAGCGGTCCCACAGAGACGTCACTTCATGAACCAAATGTTAATAACTTAGGAGAAGTTTACGAACACCCCAACCCTAACCAATCAGCAGGTTCTGAAACTAGCGGCCATCGTAACAATGCTACCTTCCATCCTCTTTTCAATCCCGTTAGTGATAATCACGAGAGTTATAGATCGTTTCTCCATTTTTCATCTGCAATCCCGGGCCCCATTGTTTCATCTTTGCTACAAAATCCCGCAGCCCATGCAGCCGCAAGCTTTGCAGCTAAATTCTGGCATCCGGTGAATACCGAAGCTTCTTCTGCAGATTCGGACTCGAGAGATCAGTTAAATGCTGAAACCGTTACTCCTAGCATGGCAGCCATTGCTGCGGCTACAGTAGCAGCTGCAACCGCGTGGTGGTCAGCTATCGGTCTGCTTCCAGTTTGTACTCCGTTTTACCAAGGAGGTTATTCTTGTACGTTCGGGATGCCAGTAGACGGGAATCTAGCCGATGGACAAGATAAGGCTCCGTCAGAATGTGCGTTACAAGAAGAGAAGATGGATGCGGAAAAGACCGAATCTGCTGCAGATGCTGCGGATCTTTCTTCGTCTGAAGACTCTGAAAAGAAATTAGCTAGTGAAGTTAGTCCTGTTGACATTAAGGAAACGGTACCGGTGGCAGATTTAAGCAAGTTGACTAACGGTGGAAAGCAAGTTGACCGGTCGTCTTGTGGTTCTAACACCACTTCCAGTAGTGAAATTGAGACGAGTGTTTTAGAGAAGCATGGGAAAGAAACGGAAGAAACTAAAGCGTCAGATATAAAGGAGCCGGTTTCCCGTAGGGGTAGAAGCACGATTACGCCTAACGAATCATGGAAGGAGGTCTCTGAAGAGGCAAGTAACTTATGTTTTTATCATATCTTCTAGAAACTGTAAACATAAATGTTTTATAACCTGTATTTGTTTATAGGGGCGGCTTGCTTTTCAAGCACTCTTCTCGAGAGAAGTACTGCCGCAAAGCTTTTCCGACACTCATACAGTAGGCGAGAAGGATCAACTGAATATGGTCAACAATAGTGAATTGGACCTGAACAGAACGAGTCAAGAACCAGTGGAGAGTAATAGCAACGGTTTTGCAGTAACGCGATTAGGGAGCGTGAAGTTGAATCATCATCATCGTACAGGGTTCAAACCGTACAAGAGGTGTTCAATCGAGGCTAAAGAAAGCAGCAAGATTGTGAGCGCAGCAGCATCTACTGGTAATCAGAATGATGAAAAAGGTCCGAAGAGAATGCGTGTGGCGGCAGAAGCGTCAACTTGACTGATACAAGAAGGTACTGTGTTGTATATTATGTTGTTAGCATAGTCCTAAACCTCACGAAACTGTCGTGTAGTTTGTGGTGGAACCATAGATTATGCTGAATGTATTGAAATTAATTCTCTTATTCTTCCTAAATACTCTGAACTTTTAGAAATGCATTTTTGAGCATCAACTTTTAATTAAAATGATGACCAATTTTGCATTATGTGCTTTCTTCTTTGGATATTTATTTATGGCCATCATTTAAAGTGTTGATTCCTTTGTAATAAGAGAAAAGGAGATTCTTCCACTTTAGGAAGTTGTGCAATCGGTTAGTGTATACACACACACATAACTGAATTTGGCCTGAGGGATCGAATATTAAACTAACGAGATCTTGGGACAATCCTGGATCCACAATAAAGAAATCCCAGAAAAGTAAACACTAAGATTTGCTATTTAGATTATATAAAATGTTACCCTGATTTTCAACAAGTCTTAATTTGTAAACATGCAATCTGTTTTGAAGTTTTCGAAACCGTTCACTAATTTAGGATCTAGATTTGATTTTTCCTTAATTTGTGATCTACACTGTCTTTGTCCTTTAGCTTCAAATCTTCTATGTATATGAGAGAGATATGTTCGATCTCACAATTGCATTTTTTTTCTACGTTAATTTGTAAAACCCCCCTTAAAGGCTTCATATCCTTAACTCTGAAATTTATCTCACATGCTTTGTTAGATATTTCGGTGTAATCGGGATTAACTTGGTGATCAAAGGGAATTATGATGTACAACGAACAAGTTAGGAGGTGCGGGAGTGCACGCTTGCTCGAGTTGCTATAATTCCAAGGGGGCAACGCCCCCTTGGCGGGGGTCCGGGGGCAGCGCCCCCAGGAGCAGGGTCCCAGGGGCGGCAGCCCCTGGCGGGGTCCAAGGGGCAGAGCCCCTGGCTGGGGTCGAGCTTAATTCCACCTATTAACATAAACAATGATAAATGTCATATTTGCAAGGTGAATAAGATAACTAAAAAGCCTTTCATGCAACATGTTCATTGGGAAACCAAAATGTTAGATTTGATACATAGCGATCTATGTGACTTTCATGCTACACCATCTCTAGGTAATAAAAAGTCTGTAGTAACGTTTATAGATGATGCTACTAGATTCTGCTATGTTTATCTTTTGCATGCTAAGGATGAAGCCTTGAAAAGTTTAAGATCTATAAACAAGAAGTAGAGCTTCATCGGAGTGGGTTGATCAAAACCCTACATACGGACAGAGGTGGTGAGTATTTTGATCCGGTGTATTTCCAATCGACTGGAATAATACACTATACCACAGCTCCTTATACACCGGAACAAAATGGTGTGGCGGAAAGGAAGAATATGACCTTAAAGGAAATGGTCAATACCATGTTGTCCTATTCGGGTCTAAGTGAAGGTTTTTGGGGTGAGGCTATGTTGACAGCCTGCTATTTGCTAAATAGGGTTCCAACTAAAAGGAACAAGACCACCCCTTACGAGCTTTGGTATAAAAAAACCACCTGAGTTGTATAAACTGAGAGTTTGGGGCTGTAAGGCCGTGGTAAGGCTCAATGACCCTAAGATAAGGAACATAGGGGAAAGAGGTATAAACTGCATTTTCATTGGGTATGCTGAGCATTCGTTTGCTCACAGGTTCTATGTTATAGAACCAAATGACTACGTGTCGGTGCATACGGTAATTGAGGCAAGAACTGCAGACTATGATGAAAATAGATTCTCTTCAATACCTAGGCCTAGGGACATGGTTTCAAGCTCTAGTTACCCTCAAATGGCTGATCAAGTGATTGATATTCCTCCGGAACCCAGGAGCAGTAGTAGAGCAAGAAAGCTAAGTCATTTGGTGATGAATTTCAACTATATTTGGTTGCAGGATCTAGAGATGAAGTTAAAATTCAATATCAATATTGTTTCAATGTTGAGGAAGATCCTAAAACCTATAGTGAAGCCATTGCATCTCGGGATGTAGCTTTCTGGAAAGAAGCTATAAATGA
The DNA here is from genome assembly GCA_947069175.1 of Scalesia atractyloides. Classification (NCBI taxonomy): domain Eukaryota; kingdom Viridiplantae; phylum Streptophyta; class Magnoliopsida; order Asterales; family Asteraceae; genus Scalesia; species Scalesia atractyloides. The sequence goes on from CAMTDV010000023.1 coordinate 22,884,546, forward strand.
TGAGATGGACTCTATTATGCAGAATAATACTTGGAAATTGAATGACCTACCCCCTGGTTGTAAACCACTTGGTTGTAAGTGGATCTTCAAGAAGAAGATGAAAGTAGATGGTTCAATTGATAAGCTTAAAGCCCGATTGGTTATTCAAGGCTTTAGACAAAAGGAAGGAATAGACTACTTTGATGCATATGCTCCTGTAGCAAGAATATCCACTATTAAATTGTTGGTTGCCTTAGCTGCAATACACAATCTTGTGATTCACCTAACAAAGGTGTAGCGATAAGCCAACTTGAATATTCAAGGGCCATTGGATCTCTCATGTATGCTATGATTAGCACTAGACCAGATATAGCTTATGCAGTTGGAAAGCTTAGTAGGTATACTAGCAATCCATGTGCAAGTCATTGGTAAGCTATGAATCGAGTATTTAGGTACTTGAAAGGAGCCATGAAATATGGTTTGACTTACACTGGATTTCCTTCAGTTTTAGAAGGTTATTCGGATGCAAGCTGGATTAACAACAAGGAAGATCATTCTTCCACGAGTGGATGGACCTTTCTGCTTGGAGGAGGTGCCATATCTTGGGCATCTAAGAAACAGACTTGCATAACTGATTCAACAAGCATTAGCCGCAGCTGGCAAAGAAGCTGAGTGGCTAAGAAACTTGATTTATGAGATTCCATTGTGGCCCAAACCTATATCACCAATATCTATCAGATGTGATAGTGCTGCTACCTTGGCTAAGGTCTATAGTCAAGTGTATAATGGGAAGTCTAGACACTTAGGTGTTAGACACAGCATGATTCGTGAGCTTATCATGCATGGGGTGATATCGGTGGAGTTTGTGAGAACTCAACATAATTTAGCCGACCATTTAACCAAAGAGTTATGTAGAGATCTTGTGCACAAGGCGGCTGTAGGGATGGGATTAAAGTCCACATGAGATTTCTCGTGTTAAGATACCCAATTCCCACCGAATATGATGTTAGGTGCTGAATTTAATGTGGAAAGCTTAACATCTAGCAATTGGAACACATTAGTAGCATCATCCCAAGGTATGTGTTCAGACCTGCAAGTTAAAGGAGGTTGAAGGGTTTCTTCTTAATAGTTCTTTGAAAAATTGCATATGCAGGTGCAAGAATAAAGAGCTACCTATATGAGCATGAAGTTTAGCCGCTTCAAGAAGCTAGGACTTAGCTTTGATATGTTCATTGAAGGATGGGACACAGGCTAGTAAAAATAGTGTCAAGAAAGAACATAAAAGTATGTAAACTTGTGTGTATATTATCTTTATGTATTCACTGAATAGAAAGGGTTCAAACCTTAGAGACACCCCTATATTCGAATATTTGGAATGTGTAATATACTAATGTGAAATTCAATCGTCGCGACATTTCATTTATGCATAAGTTTGATTGTTGTGAATTTGTTTAAGTTAATCAAGGATTACGCCAAAATGGGGGAGGTATGTTAGATATTTCGGTGTAATCGGGATTAACTTGGTGACCAAAGGGAATTATGATTTACATCGAACAAGTTAGGAGGTGCGGGAGTGCATGCTTGCTCGAGATGTTATAATTCCAAGGGGGCAACGCCCCCTTGGCTGGGGTCCGGGAGCAGGGTCCCAGGGGCGGCAGCCCCTGGCGGGGTCCAAGGAGCAGAGCCTCTGGCTGGGTCGATTAAATTGATTTATGGAAAATGCCTTAGAAAAATTATTTTATAAAAAATTCGTCACAATTTTGCGGGAAAAAATTAAGGCGGCAATTTAATTAAAATCGAATTTTGAAAATCCACCCGCTAATAACCGCCAATAACTGCCAAGTGGCAGTTATCTGCGAATTATCTCAAAAATTCGTAGGGGTCGTTTTGGTCACAGGGGTTCATACGATTTCACACAAAAAAGCACACAGTTGTTCTTTCTTCAAAATCAGAGTTGTATCCGATTGGATTATTCGGTAGAACCGCCGAAATAATTTGATCTGAGAGTGACTACACGCCTCTTTGATCATCCGGATTCTGAAAATTCCCCAACATGCTTGAACATCGTAGCCGTCAGCGTAAGAAAGTGTTGCTTACAAAGTACAAACACAAGGTCTATGTAACAGACATGAAGTTCATCTTGTTGTCTGTGTGACTTATACTTGTACATAGCCCTATTATAAGGTAAGTGTGACAAACGCAACAGGTTACAGTGTTACACACACATATGTAACAGTTCCCCAACTATAATGCAAATTTTGCAGCTGTTTCTAACTTCACTCTCCAAATTCGAACATTTAAGAGAAACAATTCAAAGAGCTTTTGATCTTGTTTTAACTAAAGTCTAAAAATCAGGCTACCAAACGAAAAGAAGATTGTGGTCCAAACAAATTGGAGGATAACATAGGATAAGGTGGTCCTTATAAAGCACGAGCCGACAGGCAAATCATATAAAAGCTATACGTATAGAAGCGTAAAGTGAAGAATCAAATGTGCACATTAAAACAACTGTAAGATCATTTAAAAGAAGTTTACGTTGAATAATTTAAGTTCCTCAAATGTAACTTACAAGCAATTACCTCAAGTCATTTCATCAGTTACATGAATTTTATTCTCATGCAAAACCTTTTCATGAAGCCATCAAAATCAGCTATATATCGTTGAAGCCACAGACCTACATCAATATATAAACACAAATACACAATTATTGAGCAGAAATTTTAAAACAGCTTTTTACTAACATGTGAGCGGATAATGACAAAAAAAAAATGTTGATAATGCAAAACAGTTGATGAATTTTATTTCAAGTTGATGCTCAAAATATACATTTCCCAAAAGTTCAATTTTCAGTCTCCAGAGTAGTTTGGAGGAATAATCATAAAATTAAATCCGTTACAATAAGCATAATCTATGGTGGAAGAAAATGTAAGACATATGGCACCCACAAACTAAGTGTCTTGTGAGTTCTAGGGCTGGGCTAACATAATATACAACACACTAGGAATTAAGTTGATGCTTCTGTTTCATCTCTTTGGACCTTTCTCATCATTCTGACCGCCACCTGTAGATGTCGCACTCATAATCTTGCCTTTTTCTTTAGCCTCAACCGAGCACCTCTTGTGTGGTTTAAACCCTGTATGATGAACATTCAGCTTCACACTCCCCAATCCCATTCTCAGTACACCTTCCTCGCTTCTCAACACCGCAAAACCATTACTGTTTCCGTTACTCTCCCAAGGTTCTTGACTCATTCTGTTTAGGTCCAATTCACTGTTTTTTTACTATATTCTGTTGATCTTTTCCGGCCATATCAGAGAAGCTTTGTGGCGGCACTTCTCTCGAAAAGAGGGCTTGAAAAGCAAGCCGTCCCTGCGTGTCAAAAATAAATATAAATAAATAAATACAAGAAGATAATATAAGAAAAACAGGCTTGCCTCTTCAGAAACCTCCTTCCATGATTCACTTGGGGTAATAGTGCTTCTACCCCTACGCGAGTTAGACTACTTCACATCCGACCCTTTATTCTCTTCCATTTCTTTCACATGCTTCTCTAAAGCATCTGTCTCAATTTCACTGCTGGAAATCGTGTTAGAACCAGAAAATGACCGGTCAACTTGTTATTTAACATTAGTCAACTTGCTTGAATCATCCACGGGAGCCATTTCATTGGTGGTATCAACAGGAATTATTACTTCAGTGTTTAGTTTTTTTTCAGAGTCCTCTGATGAAGACAGGTCAGCAGCAGATTCAGTCTTTTAATTTTCAGCATCCATCTTCTCTTCCTGCAAGACACCTTCTGAAGGAACCCTACTATTCACTAGATTATTCCCGTCAATCGGTGCCGCCTCAAATGTACAAGAATACCCACCTTGGTGAAAAGGAGGAAGCAAACCAAGAGCTGACCACCATGCGGTTGCAGCCGTTACTGTAGCAGCAGCAATGGCGGCCATGCTAGGAGGGTTCAGGTTCAGGTTCAGGTTCGGGTTCGGGTTCGGGTTCGGGTTCGGGTTCGGGTTCGGGTTCGACTGATCTCTTGAAAAAGAATCTGCAGAGGAAGCTTCGGTATTCAGAGGATGCCAGAATTTAGGTGCAAAGCTTGCTGCTGCATGTGCTGAAGGATTTTGTAGCAAAGATGAAACAATGAGACTAGAGATTGAAGATGAAACATGGAGAACCGGTGTGTAACTTTCTTGATTATCGCTAAAAGGGTTGGATAGAGGATGGAAGGTAGCATTGTTACTACGATGGCCACTAGTTGCAGATGCTGTTGCTACGTTAGGGTTGGGGAGTTGATAAGCTTCTCCTGAGTTATTATTAAGCGACGACGTACCTGGGGGAACAACACTAGTTTTTGCAGTAGTATTTTCTTGACTTGCTACAACTTGTACAGGAACATGCCTTGGGTAGGTCGTCTGCACACCGTTTATATCATGCACAAGGTGTGAAGGCTCAAACAGTGGGATATTAGATGTAACGTTTGTGTGCTTAATTCCATCTTGATCAAATTCTTGATGCTTTCTGGCTTCAATGGTGATGCACGATGCATTTGTTACATCATGTCTAAAAACATCAGGATTTGATCTCGGTATGGAATTTTCATTTTCTGAGGACAGGGATGCATATGGAACTTCGTGAGGGTCTTTTGTCGTACCATTTTGAGCTTCCTCACTTGTTTTCGCATTTTCTACTTTCTCTTTGTGGCTGGTTTCTGGTACAGAAGAAACCAAAGAAACCGAATGAAGTAAGCACAAGTACAGGTAAATAAATAGCAAGTGAATGTGTGTGGGGTGTGTGTGTACCTCAGGCAGGGGTTTTCTCTCGAGGTCCATTACTTGTAATGAAGAAACTAAAGTTGCTTGTTTTTCATCTTTTTCTGGCACCTGTGTTTGAGTTTTTCTAGGATAAGGATAATTAGGTTTCCTTTTAGGGCGTGGAGGCGGGATTTCCATGTCATTTCCATGTCAAGAGCTTGGCTTACTGGAACTCCTTTCGCAACAGTCTCCTTTTCCAACTATTATAATAATAAAAACAAAATAAAATAAGCAAAACCCATTTTAAATGGCACATATTAATTTGATCTGAGTAAATTGCACAAAACGTCCTTTAAGTTTCACCAATCTTGCTGGTTTCAGCCTTAATCTTTAAAAGTTGCCAAAACCAGCCTTTAAGATTAAATTAGTTACGGGTTTCATCCTTTATCACTAACCCAGTTATTAAATCATGTTAAATGGCATCACATGCAAGCCATGTGAGGGTAAAACCGTCTATTTCATACTTAAAGGCCGTTTTGTGCAATTTACTCATATTTTTCATCCTCCTCATCCTCATCTCCTCCGCCACTTTGCTAACATACGCGGACCCTAACGGAAGTCGACACACTTCTCGATTTCAAACTCAACCTCCATGATCCACTCGATTTCAAACACTTTCATTTCCCTTGATGAATATAATTCCCGTTACTAGATTTCCCTCTTCCAAATAAAGTTTCCTCGATTACCTTCAAGTGGCGGTTTCCCCAAAGCTGCGACTTTAGCACGGCGACCAGCTTTTCCTCTTTCCGATTGAGGGAGATCGGATGTTTCACTTACTGATCTAGATCTTAAATCAGCAGGAGGGATAAAACAGTCATTTGACAAACCAGGGACATTAAACGCAACTTCTTCAATGGTCCAAGCTTCTTCCATTCGGGTTTTAGTATGACTCATCGCCACCTCACCAAACCTAAAAAGTGTCACCACGGATCGACCCGAGTGTGCAATCATGATCCCGTCTACAGATCGATAATCATCCAAAAAAGAGTTTATGGTGGTTTCCCAATATACAGCATCACCACCGTTGGTTTGGATGCGGGTCAAATGTGAGTCCTCCATGTGAATAAGTAGACCCGTTTTCTGACTAAAAAACCCAAATAACACGTGCCTTATGATTTCAGCTGGACCTTCGCTTCTTGCTTTTAATGTTTGTGGATCCGCACATTGTTTTAGAATAAAGCAATCTTCACCGTTTATGTTTTTCTCCCCTATGCACTTTGCATCAACAAACATACTTTGCTAGTGAGGTTATAAAACCCAAATAAAATCCCAGACCCATGTCTTCATTGCTCCTCTTCTTCAACCTACCACATAATTTCAACCGGAAAACCTTCAAATTCATCCTAATCCATACACTCAAACGAAGAAGTTACGAAGGGTTTGGAAACATGATCGGAAACAGAATCGGAAATAGGTGAACCGTGGTGAGATTCAGGATCGGAGGAGGTGGAGAGGTGGTAGGAGGTGGCGGAGAGCGGTGGTTGGAGCATGAGGGATTCGTCTTCTAGGTCTTCGTCGAAGCCTTCGAAGTGAGAATCGGCGTAGAGGTGGTGGAGGAGGACAGAGAAGATGGAGAGGAGAGCGATGATCTTGAAGGTCAGTCTCTGTAATTTTTTGTGGAGATCTTGGAGTCGCATTAATGGAGGTCTGGATGGGGTCTGGATGGGTTTGATCTGAATGAAGAAGAAGAAAGGGGAGTGGTGGATGGTGTGATGGTTACCTGGATTTTATAACCTCACTAGCAGAAAAGACGGTTTTACCCTCACATGCTATGCATGTGAGGCCATTTAACAAGGATTAATAACTAGGTTAGTGACAAAGGATGAAACCCGTAACAAAATTATACTTAAAGGCTGTTTTTAGCAACTTTTAAACATTAAGGCTGGAACCTGCAAGTTTGAGGAAACATAAAGGACGTTTTGTGCAATTTACTCATTTGATTTCCATCCAAAACTTGTACAGGCATGTGGTAATATTTTTACATAAATAAAGAAAATTAACAGAACTAAGTTAGGCTAGATGCACTCATATTGTATTAACCAGTTTATAGCACTTAGTGAAAAGGTATTATGTTTGTGAAAGCCGAAAATGTATAATCAAGGTAGAACTACTTTTTCACTGAGTCAGCTTTAGTCGTTAGTGTACATAGAATAGTCATCGGCTCTTAGAGACTTTGTTACCGCTTTAAGAGGAGAAGTAGACTTCTAAAAAAAGTGAAGTTCAAGTAAAGAACATGAGCCGGGCACTATGCACATCAACGCTCATACTGCAGCCAACTTTGGAATGTCAGTGGATAAGCGTTTCACAAATCACATTAAAGTATGATTTTAGTAATGGGATTATGAAGATAAACAAAGAAGAAAGATTTGGTTTTATAGTCGCTGTGTGTCACAAAAGATAGTATTCAGAATCATCTCCTTCTACTCTGCTTTTATTTTTACTGGAAACTGGTCATCAGCAAATTATTGCTGATAGAGAGTATTATCTAATTGGAGATCTTGATTCTTAATGTGATGGCTTAAGCCTCTAGCCTAGCTTAGGGCCTTTTAAGTGAAAGAGTAGTTGATCTCCTTAAATTTGGAGTTTCATAGCGTGTTTCATATGTATCTGAGCTCCCACTAGTTTCATAACATAACCTTCTTTGTTTGGTATCTTCTTTGTTTCAAAATCTGTTGCACCTTTTCTTTGTGAAGAGCATCATCATTCTAAGGACTTTTCTATTCAGATTGTCTCAAAAAGATATCTATCATACGCAATGAGTACACTTTTTGGCTTTTGCCTCAAGCTTATCCTTATCAACATCTTTAAGTTTCACGCAAACAAACACTTTCGAATGAGAAGGACTTATCTCCCTACCTTGGCTTGCCATTCGCCCAACAAGGAATTTGAATATTCTAGAAGAGTTTTCTTTTTTCCTACGAACATCTTCAGTGGGGATCAAATCACAAATCACAAATCACCTAAAAAGTGAGGTTAAAATTGCAGTGTGTGTACTTCATCATTGAATACAATCTCCGCACAAACTAACCAAAATAGAATTTGTTGTGTAGTGAAATGATTGCAAGGTATGGGACTTGTCCCACATTGATTGTATTGGAAACAAATGTGAGGTTTATAGTCCAAATAGGCTTTCCCACCCACTAGACTAGTCTTTTGGGTTGAGTTCTCCTGTTTGTGTTGTAACAAGGTGTTGTATTAGAGCCAAACTCGGAGTGGTGGTCTAAAGGCAGCAGACCATCGGGCTATGACCAACGAGGATGTTGGCCCTTAAGGAGGATCTATTGTTATGGACTTGAAACCATTGCAAGGTATGGGCAACAAATGTGGGGTTTATAGTCCAAATTGGCTCTCTCACCCACCAAGCTAGTCTTTATATATAGATGAGATACAAAACCCTAATCATAAGGTTCTAAGCAAAAGAACCTAACCCTAATGATGACTAACCCTAGCATATTCTAGCACTAGTTGTCATTGGGGTTAGGTCCAATTAGCCCATTAGGATTAAGGTTGTGTATTTTGTCTATATGTATCGTTAGATTGTAACATATCAGATATCACAATAAAGTATTTATTTTACCTTTACATAGTATCAGAGCCAAGTTGTCACTAAACCCTAGTTACATTGCCTATATAATCCATGTTCTGACAATACCTTCCATCGTCATATATAAATTCCGGCAGTTTCGTTGTGTACCAATTATGGTTGCCACCATCCACAGTCAGTACCAATTTTGGCAGCCAACTTTGGCTGTTGTGTTTGTGTGTCAAATCCTGCAGCCATCAACCACGCCATTGCTTCTTTTTTTTCAAATTTCGGCCATTTTCTCATTCTAAATTTAGTTCCTTTAGTTAAGATCACCTTTGTTGGCATCCTCCTGTCAGCCGTTGCCACAGAGATCCGTGATACCGGGTGGTTGTGGCGCCTAAACAAAACCACTGTATTCCAGTCATAGATGTCAAAGGCGCCAGGCGCAAATGGTGAGCCTTGGGCCTAGGCACAACGCGCTTGAAAAGCAAGGGCTCGAGATAAGCAAGGCGCCTAGCATAAACATACCTTTTTTTTGGGTTTTTAGGCATGTTTAGGGCTAGTTTAGGCTGGTTCAAGGCCAGTTTTGGATGTTTCCGACTAGGTAGCCCGGAATTAGTTGAATTATGCCAGAACTTTTAGGATTTGACCGCAATCTGACTAAAATCTGGCTAGAATCTCATCCGGATGTCATCGAAAGCAAGGCGTTTTTCATGCGCCTCACCACACCAAGGGTCTAGGTGCGCACACGAAGGGCTTTTGACAGCATGGATTCCGGTGGCTCCTTTGCTTTCCTTTAGGCATGCGCCCTTTGGTCGCATATTCTTCTTTTCATACATCTTCTGCTCTTCTAGCTAACACGATTTCTTCACAGGCTCCGCACCTTAATCACCATTTTCCATCACGTTTGCAAGTCTGTTCAACGACTCCATCCTCGTAATAATGTCGCTTATCTGGCTCGAATTCTCAATAGTCCCAAATCCTAGCGATCCTTTTAACAACATTAGTCTACTCCATGGTGTACGGTTAGAGTTCGAAATGCGAACAGTTTGTTGAGTGTGTGCTTCATGTTTCAGATGTTCGCGCTGGGTTTTAACAAACCATCTAGGAGTTTCCTACATGTTAAGCATGTGGAGGCTTGTGACCTAAGGGACAGCCAATACTCATGCATCATGTTCCGATTTGCATGTTTAAGAAGGAATTTCAGAGGTTTAAACCCGACTTCTTCTTTACCAATACAGACCATATGTACTTGTAATCATCCAACACCTCAAAAGTCAAATTGTCTTGCTAGTGCAGCATTGGACGTAGGTCAATTTACACCGAACCACGTAAATACCCGTGTTCTTTATTTTTAGTTCTGTTCGTTGTGTTTGTGCATGTGTGTGACTGTTCAGTCCGGTTCAGAACAACCATTGTTGTTGCCGTCGTCGCAGCTACCACCGCTGCCGACCGCCACCAGTCAATCCTGGTCTACTGTTGCGGGTCAACATCAGTCATCCACTGTGTTGCTTTGGTCTAATCAGGAGGATTGTATACCAGAAACAAGGTTTGACCAGAAAAGTCAACAGAAAAGTTAAAGAGTATTGGGACAGCCGTGATACCCAATCCCTAACACTACACTTGATTAAAGATGGAGGCAATGAAATTGTTTCCTTGGTGTTTAATTTGGTATTAAACTTCGCCACTTTGTAAACAGGAAGACGCCCCCTCCCTTCGAGAGTCTTGGAATGAATATACATACACACACACTTGTGTGTGTGTGGATATATGTAGATATGTATAGATATGTATGTGTATATATATGTGTGTGTGTGTAACAAGCTTGTAGCATCTGATATATACATTCCAGCGTAAGGAGGGGTGTTGGAATATATTAGGGTTCGTCGTAAATCCGTCATTAAGGTTAGGCCCATCTGAAATTAAGGATGCTCAGACAAATAATACATCACTCTTTCTTAAATCATCTCCATATGACAACAAACAGAGGGAGCTAGTATGTAACACCTTAGGCAGTTCCCACATCATTCAGTTTTGTTTTGTCCACATGAGAGATATTAGGCCATACAAAATTCCGTGCCTAAAATACCGCCAACACGTTTTAGGCTTAATGGGAGTGGATGACCAGAGAACTCTACAGCGTGCTCGGGTGGGAGTAGTACCAGGATGGGTGACCTTCTAGGGAGTCTCTATGAAGGCAACCAAAAACAAATATGTAAGCTCATTGTGGACAAAGCGGAATATATTGGTGGTACGAGACAGATCCACTCATGTTCCGTTCTGTTAACGATGGTGTGGCAAACCTCATTGGAGACGATGAGTCCCCAGGGGGGTGTTTGTAACACCTTAGGCAAATCCCACATCGTTTTGTGTAGTCCATAGGAGGGATACTGGGTCATATGGAATTCCCTGCCTCAAATACCACCAACGCGTTTTGGGCTTAATGGTAGTGGATGAGAGAAGAACTGCACAGTTAAGCGTGCTCAGGTGGAAGTAATACCAGGATGGTGACCACGACAATGAAAAACAAATCTGTGAGCTCATTGTGGGCAAAACGGACAAAATTGGTGGTACGAGAGGCTAGATGTTACATGGTAAAGATCGAAACACAAGCCCACGATTGTTATCGTAGTGGTCGGTGGAGGTTTGGAGAGAATGTGAAAAGGCTGATGGCAGTTACAAATACTTGTTGTAGAACATGTAGTAGAAAATCTGAAAATCCTTGCTGAGAGCCAGCGGAAAACAGCTTCGATGGCTGCCTCCTTGGAAAACACCTCCTGGGAAGTCTCTACCAAGCTAACTCCAGAGCGTGCTCAGGTGGGAGTAAAACTAGGATAGGTGACCTCCTGGGAAGTCTCTACTAGGGCAACAAAACCCTAAGTAATTTGTCCATCAAACTTGTTTATCCTCGCTTTACCATCTTATGTAATTGCTCCAACGAATAGACATCAAGACCTCCACAGCTATGATACCAATTTGTTGAGGAATGTGTAACCAAAGCAAACATCCATAAAACAATTGCAAGACAAATCAAAAGTGCAAGAACAATAAAAAAATACAAGAATATAGTGTATTCCACTCCATAAATGTGATCGAATTATGTCCATGAGTGAACCATAGAGACCTATGGATTTCAATATTCATAACACATTTACAATTACATATACTTGAGTCTATATAGTAATTAATTGGCGTTAATTACCTATTCCCAAGTTTGCACAACTAACCTAGAAACTAGACTTAATATTCTCATACGAATCAAGCCCATAAGGCAATTTTGTTCACCAATCATGAGCGTTGATGGTCAGTATAGATAAGCATCAAGGGAGCAAGCCTTTGATCCGTTAGGGCAACACCTACGAGGTCAGCTTTTGAATAGTCAAATTAGATAAGTTCTATGTTGACGATTCCACAAGCTCACAAGAAGAAAACGTCCAAATCAAACAAACGCCTAAGCATTTGTTGACCAACACCCAAGCTAAGTTGCCTTAAGGTAAACACCCAACGATGATCTACGCCTAAGCCACCAAAGTTGTACTTCATGAGAGACTATTACTCAGCACATAAACATCTCTCAATATTGGTAGCTTCTTGAGCAAGTAAAATATGGTTATACATGTGAGAGTAAAATACACGGATGGTCCCTGTGGTTAACCAAAATTTTAGATTTAGTCCCCAGCTTTCCAAAAGTACACGCATGGTCATTGTGGTTTGTACTTTGTAACTCATTTAGTCCCCAACTTTTGCCATAAGTACATGGATGGTCCCCGTGGTTTGCACTTTGTAACGCATTTAGTCACCACTAAAAGTAGTGACTAAATGCGTTGCAAAGTGCCAACCACAAGGACCGTCTGTTTACTTTTGACAAAAGTTGAGAACTAATGCGTTACAAAGTGCAAACCATAGGACCCAACCGTGTACTTTTAGAAAGCTAGGGACTAAATCCAAAATTTTGGTTGCACACAAGGACCATCTGTGTACTTTCCTCTAAATGTGAAATAGATTTGTACAACACAATTATACAAAAAATGCACGATCTATTCGGAGAACATTAGCAGCATAGATTCACTTATGATGCAAAGTGATGGTAAAAAACAATATGTGAGAGAAACTAAATGACCTTTGTAAAGAACTTTTGTGCATGACTTCTGATTTGCACTGCTGTCTTAGTTCCTATGTGTTCTGCATTAGCAACAAAAAAAGCGTGTCTCCGTTTAATCATTCTCCTAGGGTTAAAATAAATGTCATTTGCAGATACATGAACCAAGAATAAGATTATTTTTTTTTTCAGAAACTAAAGGCAATGACTGTAACCCTTGGTACCTTCTATCCGTTGCCAAGCTCGCCCGTATAATTTCAGGGCTTCTAGAAAACTGTTATGCTCCTCCTCTGTCCATTTTTCCCGTTGTTTTGTTATCGTATAGGGTTTTCGTGTCTGAAAAACAAGGATTTGAATTCAGTTTATAGATAACATGCATAAGACGGATGATTTTGGTTTGATGATAAATAAAGAAACAAGTGACAACCTTGATGTTTTGATTTTCCCCATAGCCAGAGGAGGACTCCATCTAGAGAAGGGGGGAGGGCTGCTGCTTCAAATCCTGTGGAACAAGTAGGGATGCAAAAGCCCCTCGTAGCATCCAAATCCAAATAGCTTAGCCGTTGTAGAAGTCAACAAAACTTGAAAACGTAACACTAGTTCAAAACACGATCGACAGATGTAACAACAACACAATTCCATGAAAACAGATTAACAAATATGTATCAATAACTAATTAGCATATTAAGAGTTGCAGCTAGCTAATTTATTCCTTAATTTCTGTACATCAGGATAAAGTCAAGAACAATTTCATAAAAACATATTAACAAATACGCATCAGTAACTAATTAGCATCTCAACAGTTGCAGCTACCTAATTTATTCCTTATATTCTATAAATCAGGATAAAGCAAGCCAACACAATTTCATAGAAACAGATCCACAAATATGTATCAGTTACTAATTAGCATATCAATAGTTGTTGCTACATAGCAAGACAACACAATTTCATGAAAAATAAAGTAGATTAACAAAAATGCATCAGTAACTAAAGCATCTCAACAGTTGCAGCAAGCTAATCTATTCATTAATCTCTACACTTGTACGCTATTCAAAAACCTAAATCAACAACAGCTGCAGTAGTAACAGGACCAAAGTGAGCTTGTTGATGCCAAAAACACAACAAAAAAATAAATCAAAATAGTGAGAGAAAACAACTTCAATCAGTCACAAACCCTAGATACGAAGCAGAAACTAGAGATTACATTCACATACACTCCATCCGCTTTCAAATCTGATCAGCACGAACAGGAGAACTTCTTCATGACTCCACAAGGTGAAAATCTGAACAATAATAATAATAATAATAATAATAATAATAATAATAATAATAATAATAATAATAATAATGATGATGATAACTGAATAATAATAATAATAAGTGATTGTAACAGAAATCAGTTATGTGAGAATTGGGAGAAGGAGAAGAAGGGGAGAACGGTTGACTAAAAGCGGAGTGAGTAGAGGTCGAGGCGGATGAATGTGAGCCACAAACATTTTGGGCTGGGGTTTTTCCTTTATTTGGAAATAAATAAAAAGGGTTTAATTTGAGGCTACAAACGAAGCAAGGGACTGACACGTGTTGGGCTTTTTTATGTTTGTGTTGGAAGGGTGGTTCATACCCAGCACCTTATTCAATCTCTGCCACAACTTCCTCCACTACCACTCCGGTGTCCCTTTTTTTCTCCTTCTAATTTCCATGTGTTTCAATGAAATACTTAAATACCCTCCTCTAAAATCAGTCGCGGATCCAGGGCTCGATGTGGAAATAAATTAGTGGATACCTTGTATGATTTGGAAAAAGTTAGTAAAAGAATCTACCAAAAGGAATCTCCTAAACAAAATTCTTGAATCCGTCATTAGGTATATAACTTGTTTTGAAAAATATATGTTTAATAGAGGTTTGCATGTAATATAAGGTTTTCAATGATATCTTTTACTATGTTTAAATGAGTAAGAAGTGAGCGTGCGCTTATTCCTAAAGAGTTTTGGATTTTTCTTTGATTCTTCATGTATGCCTTGTAATATAACGATATGTTTATATTGAATGCATTTGGTAATTAACTCAATATGAACTTACCTCCAATATTGGCATGTATCACTCTCTTTATAACACACTGCCCCAAACAATGTTTAGACCAAGTAAGGCTTGCTGGGCCTTTTTACTCTTTAAAATGAGAAAAATACCCTTCACTTAAAGCCACAAACACAACCTTGTCAATTGATTGTGACTCACTTGACTAACTATAACCATGAATGAGCCTCATGATATGTTTTATAATATCAAATATATCAAAATTAGTTTCACAATATCAAATTCACACTTCTTAATTTCTAAACGTATCATAATACATAGCAAAACATAGTTTCATAGTATTTAAGGTCGCTGGTAATCTCATTGAATCAAGAACCCCACTTTCACATCATAGTATGTCTTAGTTGGATAATTCTTGAAAAAAAATTGTGAAAACAATACCTAAAAAGAGACCAAAGTTCTTGTTTGTAGGTTGTGGTTTTGTTGAAACAACACAATGTTTCACGAAGGAGTGTATTAATTTTGGTGGATAAAAAGATTGAAGGTTAATTATGGCAAATTATTATCAACAATAAGTTAGATACCTTTGATATTTTATTTTGTTAGTAGTAACTTAGTTATTGTTGACGGTAACTTCTATTAGCAGCTACTACTAATGGTTGACATATGTCAACAGTTACTAAAGTCCATGGTAATCACATGGGTCTTATTGATCACATAATTACTATTGATTGGTCATTGTTGATCGCACAACTTTAACTGATAGGTCAATTTCTACTGGTAATGATGAATTGTTTTCGTATAGATGTTTCTACCAACCAAGCAGATCCGAAGGGAGTTCTGGATGATGTTTATACCCACCAGGGGCTCAACCCCTTTGACCCCCGTTATGGGCACCGCTCCCGAGGTTCGTCAATGCTGAAAATCAAAATAGTTTTGAACAAGAGGGCACTTAGCGCTTTCTAACTTATAACGATATTTTTTTTGGATTTTCCCTTTCAGTCTTAAATATAAAATCCAAATAACTAAAATAATATGATAGCACCAAAATCACAAACAATAAATAATTTATGTACACTTAAAAAACATTGATAAGCATACATCATAAATAGACCATTATACTTTTATTTGTCTAGAGTGTTCAAAACGTTGAAACCCACTGAATTGTTTTAAGGAAAAATTACACGTTTTCTCTTTTATCGTGATACCTTTTTTCAGGCGGTGTCCTTTCCAACGAATTTTGACAGGTTTTGCCATTTATAGCTAATTTTGTTGTACGTTTTGTCCGTTGACCCTAACCCGGTTAGATTTTTTAGTTAAATCTAGTAATGTGACTTGCACATGAGGATACCTTTGTCAATTTTCTCGATTTATATTGTTTTTATTTAAATGAAAATCAAAGAGAAGGCAAATCCTTCTATCTACTCCATCTCTATCTCTATCATATCTCTCCCAAATTTATCAAACATCAAAAGTGAAGAAAAAGCACAAAACCCACAAATTCATGTTCCCATTGATAGTTCATCATCACCATCGATTCTAGAAGCCTTTTTTTTCAATCTTCAATCCTTGTTTAGATTTGGGTTATTCGAACAAGTCCATTTGTTATTCATCATCCATACTGGATCTAATTGATAACTAGCGGTGGCGTATGGGCTGTTGAAGGTGTCAGAAAAGATGTCAATTCGAATAATGAAAAATCTTAGGTTTTAAGGGGATTATCATTCTGCGATTAAGTTGATATCGAAGGTGATGGGTGGGGAGATTATTGTTAGAAATGATGTGAACGGAGGGATAGTGGATGGTTGTTGTGGTGGCGCTAAGGCGTTGAAGATGGTGGTGAACCGGTGGGTGGATTGTGGTGAGCCACCGCCCTTGTTTATGGGTTGGGGTTTCAGTCGGCGTGGTGGTTAGGCGGATCTAAGGTTTTGGTGAGGTGGTGGTGGTTGTAGATCTAAGGTTTTGGTGGAGGTGTTGATGGCGGTGGCAGGTGGGAGGTGGTGGTGGGGTCTAAATGTGTGTGTGAGAGAGTGTGGTAGAGAGAGGGGGAGAGAGCTGTAAAGAGAGAAATAGAGTGGTATAGATAGAGAGAGAGTTACATATAATAATAATAATAATTTTAAAAAATGTTTTGTTTTATTTTTAAATAATATTAAATAAAGGGGTAAAAAGACTAAAATACCATTGGGTAACCAGATTTAACAAGAAAATCTAACTGAGTTAGGGCTAAAGGATAAAACGTACAATAAAATTCTCTATAAAGGGCAAAACTTGTCAAAATTCGTTGAAAATGACATCGACTGAAAAAAAGGTATCAAGATAAAGGACAATAATTTTTCCTTGTTTTAAACAAAGCTAGTCAGCCAGTTTGATATCCAAAGAATTCGGTTGATTTTGACGGTTTACCAATTAACGATTTAGTCAGATTTGAAACTTGAATCACACTGTTTAAACTGAGTAAGCATTATAACTTTATTATTATCAACATTGCATACGAGTTTCAATTTTTTAGTATTTAGTTATGTATATGTATTATAAATCTGAATCATCTTTCTCATTATAATTTTTTTTATAAACTTGCGAATGGTTTCAACCTTCAAAACCAAGCGATCAAACCGGTAAATATTATCGTTAACACCAGTTGAACCATGCCGTAAAAAAATCTAGGTTTAACTCCTCAGGCATCAGATCTACCCATGTCTGGAACACACGTAATGCTCCCACTTTGTTATTTTCCAGGACGACTCAAGCTATGTACATTTCAAACTGTTTATTTATTTATTTATTTATTATTATTATTATTATTATTATTATTATTATTATTATTATTATTATTATATTATTATTATTATGTTCGTAGTTTTGGTCTCCTTTAGGGTTGTTTGGTTGTGTTGGGATAGTTAGGACAGACGTTTGGTAGCAAAAGAACCAAACATCAACCTTTTTAACATGTTACTCAAAGATGTGGGGGGTGTTAATTAGGTAGGTATGTGATGGTTATGCATGTTTTGTTTGTAATGCGTTTGAGAGTGTGGTTCAATCTTTTCTCCACCTGGCAGATTGATGTGGTGCTTGTACTTGCCATTGTAACTTTTGTGATTAAATGCAATATTTTTAAAATAATTAACATGGTATAACCAATTTTATCAAAATATATGCAAGGGTGTGATGCATTCTAGCAATTTGTAGATGCAATTACTTTTAGACTTTTAGTTATGATATAATTATTTGGATTAGGTTCTGGTACAATGGGTTTTAACATATAAATTGGATTAACATGAGAAGTGAATGAGAGATTTTTTGATTTTTTTTATAATTTTTTCTCATCTTGTCAAGCATGTATTTTAGTCTAAGAATCTAAAAAATTCGTGTTTTTACACTAGTCGAGTAATTATTATTACTCTAGTATCTTACAACTATAGATAATACATAGTTCTTTACGTTAAACGTAGAACTGATCGGTGTCTCTAGTCTCGTTCGTGTTTTATCTAGTGTTGTTCTTATTCTGCTATGTTACATATCTAAAAATATTGAAGACGTCTAAAGAAATCTCAAAAGGAAATATTACATAAACTATACAAAACAAACATTTGAAAAAAGGACTAACTACAATCAGGCTTAGAGCCTGCGTAAGTATCAAACTATTATGGCTACAAATTAGGTTGCGGGAGATAAGTCGTCATCCTATAATTTTGTCGTGCCAAGGTTTGTTCTCAATCAATTTTTAGTTCGATTTATTCACTCATCATCTCCTCGTGTTTAACCAACAATTGCGAATACCAACTACAACAATATCAATTAGTAATCATACATGATCTATCAAGGTGTGGACGTGAGTATATTTTCACACAACCAAACTACCAATATGCATAGATTACAAAGCCAACCTTTTAAGACCACCGATAAGCAGGCGGGAAACTGTATTCAAAACAAGGGTGTGTACAACATACAAAACAAAACAAACAATTTGCAATCAAACTTTCAAACTCGAGTTTAAGATGTACGCCTCCAAACAATTGTCTCATGCACAAGCATCATAATAGCCTAGCAATATCATGATCACAATATAAAAACCCGAGAAAGTAGCAACCAGGAGTCATAAACGCACGCCAAAATGATCCACAAACAAACAACTTACCAAAAGATCAATCAGGGATTCTAAACAAAAAGAAGAAACAAAAACCAATGCAATGTGTTCCAAATCATAATAAAAACACAAATATAAGAATCTTCTCTCATGAAAGGGCTCTTGCATGTTCCAAAACATAAAAACATTGACCCTTTTGCTCGATTAGGGTTTTCATAAGAAATCGAAGACATTATTAAAAAGGCTTTTGAATAGAAATCAAACGATAGGGTTTTTGCATAAGAAGCAACAACAATTATCCGCCCCTAATTTGGCACACTCAGGCTCAGAGTTTGCGAGATAATGAAACCACCATGGTTGCGGGTGTGTGTCAACCATCCTCTAACCCCTACCATGCCAAGTGAGATTTTCAACAAAGTTTAATCAAATCTTTACACTCATCACACCCCTTTTGAAAACTCTAATGAAGCAAAAGGGTTAACATGGAGAAAAAAGAGGAAAGCAAGTCAAGGATAATCATAGAACAATAATCGCCGTCAATCGCCCTAGTCGCAACCCACACCCTTCCCGATCACCATTTCCATCAGCCAACATCAAAAGGAAACCTTAACTGAAATGAGAGATTGATAGAAAAAGAAAGTGACGTGAATACACGACTTGGTAACAGGACTACACAAATTTGCCACCATCCACCACCACTACAAGTTTTCATTCGGTCGGAGGTAAGGCATAGAAAACCGACGCAAGAAGGTAGGTGAAGTGAGAGAAAGAAACAACATTAAGCATGGTGGATAAGAAAACCCTTAGAAAAAGGAAAAGAGCACACATTTAGATGCAAGCCTCTAAAGAAATATATCATCCGTAGGTGTAATCTAAGAAACACAACCAAGCAAGCATATGAGTGTTAGCTTCTGCTATCCATTTTGTTTGTTTATTAACATACATATAATATAATATAATTGAATTGGGTGTTTGATAAAAAAAGTTGTTGGGATTGAAAATTGAAATATATGTAGATTGTCCAGTAGACGGGACGGGTATATATGAATTTAAAATTCTCTTGGCTGATGTTGCCTTATTGAAATTAGATGTATGTATTAAAGAAGTAGGGGTATATATATGTGCTAATTTTAACAAATGTGATGGTAAGAGTAATTATTATTCATTTGTTTTTCTTCCACGACAAATTCGTATATTTTCTATATATATATACTTGAAATTGCATGGGTTGATTTTGACTCCTAATCACAGCTAAAATGTTGGTTAATGGATGACTATAATCATAACTAATTGATTATAAAGATTTCGGTAATGATATAAAAGTTATAGCGGCTTGGCTATCCATGAATTTAAGCATAACTAAAAAAGTTTTAACATAATATACATGGGTGTTATTTAAGCCTCAAAAATTGAGCTTGAAATGTTTTAACTATGAAATAAACTGTTATTACACATTTGTATATGGTAGTAAGAGAAAAATGCATAGATAGTCTCTATGGTTTGGTAAAATTTCACCTATAGTCCCAACCTTTCTAAAATTACAACCTTGGTCCCCAACTTTTGCACACTTGTTTCTTGGATAGTCCCTAACGTGGATGTGGGTTAGTTTTTGGTGTTAAGACTATTAAAAATAAAAATAAAACACTAAAGATAAATTTAAATAATCATTTAAACTCAAGTGGGTCCCACTATTAATTAAACCCCACCACCACCTCTCTTAGACTATGGAGTGTGGGCGTGGCTAGCTTGGCGTTTTGCGCCTTTAAGGCCGGCTGCTCCACCCCAGCTTGGCATTTCGGTCAGCGTTACCCGCTTGGCATGGCAATGTTGCCTGGCGTGGGCGTTGACCTGGGTGATGTGGCTGGCCATGGTTGACTAGTCTTTGATGACCGTTTGGCTAGGCGTTAGGCATAGCCGTGGCCAACGGCTATTTAAAAAAATCTTTTAATTATTTCCTATATAAACATTTTATTTCTTACCCATTTTTACCATCTAAAAATTGAAAAACCACTATCAAACTCCAAATATATATATATATATATATATATATATATATATAATGGATTCGTCAACTTCAAGCGATTCGCATGAAAAATTTGTTTTGTCATCCGCATCCGACAATGAGGCGTAATTATTTTTATCAGCAATGTCGATAGTGGTGAAAGCTATTGTTGAATATGCAGATAAAGGGACTTCCCAACCCCAACCCAAACAGAGTAAGTATATTGTTCGATAACGCGAAACTGCAAACGATTTGCTGGTAAGTGATTATTTCTCACCCGAACCAACGTATGATAAAAGAATGTTTAGGCGTCGTTTTCATATGAGTAAAAATTTATTTTTAAGAATATCAAAGGATTTAGAGGATAATTATGCTTTTCTCCGACAAAGACCCGATGTGCGTGGTAGCAAAAGGTTATGGTCGTCCTAAGACAATTGGCTTACGACAATAGTTCTAGCATAATTGTCGACTATTTAAAAATATCGGCACGAGTGGCTAGGGAAAGTCTTCACAATTTTTGTGTGTATATCATTGAACTATATATGAAAAGATACTTGAGAAAACCGACGTTTAATGATATGCAACAAATTTTGGAAAATCACTGCTGAATATCATGGTCTCCCCAGATGATCAGTAGTTTAGATTGTATGAAATTGGAGTGGGAACTTTGTCCAACTGCATGGCAAGGCTCTCACACAAGTGGATATCATGGAACTGCCAGCTATAATGCTTGAAGCGGTTGCATCACAAGATTTTTGGATCTGGCATACATTTTTTAGTATGCCTGGTTCACATAACGATATAAACATTATACACAATCGCCCATTTTCAATGGTCGAATAAATGGTTTTGGACCGAAAGGAACATTTTTTTTGTAAATGGGGTTGAATACAAATATGGCTACTATCTTGTTGATGGAATTTACCCAAGTATGCGGTTTTTGTGAAATCATTTTCAAGAGATGGAACCCTAGATCCTAAAAGAATAAAGTTTAACAAAGTTCAGATGTGCGGTACACAAAGACATCGAGCAAGCATTTTGATCATGCCTTATTGATTGTATGAAAAAGATCAAATAAGAAACATGATGTACGCATGCATCATTCTACACAACATGATTTAGAGGATGGATGGCGTGCAATCGTTGAATATTATGGCGAGGAGCCGAATCAAATAACGAAGGCATTAGTGACGAAGAGAGAAAGCAAAACCAATATCGAATTGAGTCAAGACAAATAAATTCAAACCTTCGAGCTGATTTGGTTGAACATGTTTTGACACTTCTTAGATTCAATTCCAATTAAGATGAAGATGATTATTTTTTTTTTTTTTGTGTGTGATGTAATGTGTGTTTTTATGTAGTTATTTAATATAAATAAAATGTGTTTTTAAAATTAGTTTATTAAGTTCTTTGATTAATATAAAAAACAAAAACAAAAAAATAGGTGTCATATGACACCCTAACGCTGTCTGATCACGCCTTTTACACCTCACTTTTTTTAGAGTGGACTGGTGGAGCCCACCCTGCCCCACCCCATAGTCTTATAACCACCGCCACCAACCTTCCACCTCTGGCTACCACCACCAGTCAACAATCGTAACCATAACCACCTCCGGGAGATTAGTGTAAACAAAAAAAAGTTCTTACTCTAGATTCTGGCCCGTTTTCGTCAAAGTTAAATTTCAATTTCAAATTATGAATCCAAAGACTCAGAATTAACTCGAGGCACAACTCAGATGAATGATCTTCAAACTGCATCGTCCTACTTCCAGATCTCTCGTCAATTTCTTCGTCGGAGAATATTTTCGGCGATTCAATTTCAACAATCCCGTCCTGTTTAACAACTTTCGTTTCAACAACCGTCTGCTCCACCGTACCGTAATGACAGATCTTCGCGTTGAACGATGGTATGTAACAATCACGCTACTCGATTTCACATACTTATGAACCAAATTAAATCACATACTTATGAACCTAATTTCAAGAAATCGTATGTGTGAGTGTTTTACGTAACGAGTTACTGAGCTTGGAGAGTGATCGATACGTTCTAAAATATACACATTTTTTATAAATATTCTTACACTTTTGAGTAGGTTGATGGTTATTTTTATTAAATTCTACTCGTATTTAGTTCATATTTGTACTTTAAAACCTTTTGAAGATAACAAGCTAAATTTGAGTATTTTGACTAAACTTGAGATTGTGAATGGAACTTGAAATAAATTTTACTTGTTTTGATTGGTTATAAAATATTTTTTAAAGAAGTTAAATGAAAGTTTATGAAAATTTGCTTGAACTACATAAAAGAAGTAGTTATACGTATGAATTTGTAATTCTAAGAAATTGGGTCTAGTAATCAGGTTTGGGACCGGGCATGGGATTAGTTTTATTTTTTATTCGTGGATTTGGGATGTGATGATATACCTTTTATCGTATAAAGTATATCCGTTTATCTGATAAAAGTATACTCGTTTACTCATATTCTTTCTATATTTTTTATATATAAATATACATATACTTTTTATAATTATGGAAACTCAAAAGTCACCCATTACCCCAAAATCTGAATTTCCCAATCCCCAACGTAAATTTTTTTATTTCCTAACTTTTAAGTTTCCAAAAAAATAATGTCATGTCTTAGCCTTACACAGTTACGTAACGGATCGACTAACTCAGACTTTTGGAGTTCTGCCTTCTCTCATTCACTCTAAAGAAACGATCAGAGGACGATTATCTTCGTCGTCACTCCATTCGGTCTCTACTAGACTTGTAAACATGTAAGTTCTAACCCTAGATTGGTGTTCAATGCTTATGTGTTTCATACGAAATATGTGATCTTTGGTTTGATGTAAAGAGAAAATAACATGTAGTTAGTTTTTTTTGTTGTTCGAAAAGATGTAGTTAGCTATAATATTGCCGTTTTTAGTTGTTATACGCTAACTTTTTCTTGGGTCTTTGCTCGGCTGATTGTTTATGGACTTTTGAGATATGTGCTTTGTCTATGGTTCTTGCTTTATAATGTTCGAAAAGACAACAGTACTTGCTTTTCTAGATATTATATGTATTGGTTTTACATGAATCTAATACTTAAATTAAATGAAGAGAAGACTTAAATTTAAACAATGCCATTATAGTTATTGTGCGAATATAATATCATGCATAACATAAAGTTTGAATATTATTTGAATAAAAGCTATGCATAATACATGTTAGTTTTATTTTGTTTTGAGTTCACTTAGTTCAGCTAATGTGGACATGGAAAGAGAAGAATTTTTTAGTTCACTTTGAATTTTTTTTGTTCACATTGAGGTATTTTATTTTATATACTTTGCCATTATTTGATATATTTTCATAATGATAATGCTTTAGTAGTTAGCCGACGGGTTTGGGTCGTGTATACCCAACAGGTAATTTTAGATTAATGGGTTTACTCGAAACCCGTTGGTTTACCCGATACCCGACATATATTTACCCTATAGAAACCTAGCGGATTTATATAATCGGGTTTGAGTTTAGGATTACCTAAACCTGACCATTGCCATCCCTAGCTAATATATGTTTGATGGTTCTCATGAGTTAGTCAAGTGAATAAAATACAAATCAAGTTACTAAATACCTACTGGAATTGAGGCTACAAAGGAATCAGCAAAGAAGTTGAGGTACACAAATTGATTCGAAGGGAATATGGAGTTTGAGGGTATTTATTATTTAATAATTGAGTTATTGGATTTTAATAATTTTAAGTTTTGTCTATTGGTCGATAATAATTCCAATTTTAAAAATTTTCTTCAACAATCCTAACTTGTAAGAATTTGGCCCCCATTAATCCTTTTTAACATATAACAATTTAGCCTCCTCAATAGATTCAAGTGCACTTGCTGACTTCTTAAATAGTTTAAGTGCACCTATGTTGGAAAATGATCAATGGGGGTCAAATTCTTATGAGTTGGGATCGTTAGAGGAAATTTTTAAAGTTAGGATTATTATCGGCCAACAGGTGAAACATAGGATTACCAAAATCCAATAACCCTTAGTAATTTGAACATGACGGTTGTCTATTTTGGATGACAACATATTGAGACGCAATCTTTGAAATATTTTGGACGGTGGTGAATAAAATTAAGAGTGGGCTGGCTGGGGCATCCCGCTAGACCTGGCCCAAACTGATGTTAGCGTACCGCTTGCAAGGCCCATGTCGTGAATTTGACACCGTATGTTCTATTATCATAAAAAGATACCTAGTGTTCGCAAGGCAGCCGATATATAAAACGAAGCCTAGACGGCACGATCTGAAGGCTGAATACGTACTAAGTGTGTTTGAAGAGAAGGATAACATCGGTTTGACGATTAGAAATTAAAGTTCATTACTTTTTTTTGGGTTAGACTTGTTTTATTGTATTTCGGTTTGTTCGAAATCGATGCATTGAACATGTTTTCTGAATTAGTAGACTTTAAATTTATCTATGTTTCGCTTCCGACTATGAGTAGCTAAACTTGTTGTGGTTGCTTAAGTTGACGAATTAGACAAATTATTTAAATGATTAATTTTTAGTTTTGGTTGAATGTGTTGATTTACATGTTATAATTTTGAAAACCGATTCTAATTATTTGTGTGTTGGTATTGATTGGTTTGATAATATATTTTTTATACGTTTTAATCTAGCGTTATACATTTTGTTCATGTACGCTAGTCGGTCTAAGTCTATGACTTAAGAAAGACCGTTAGTATTTAATTGGTTAGCTTATGCCATAATCCAGACTAGAGACATTCCGGTAAATGTTATCTGCACTTAGTGCTTTTGTGTACGGCCGAGTTAATAAATCTTGCGTTTAAACGAAGACCAGCTCAGGTAAATACTCTCGACTTATTTCCCCTATACGGGCTTGGGTTACAGTAAACTATTACCGCTTGGTCGGAAATGGGATCAATCGAATGCCAGATTGTGGCTAGTAAATCCGCATATTCTGTTTTAATCAGTTTTGTTTGATAACTTAAACATCGGGGGTTAAATACCGTGTCCTAGATATCCTCGGCTCATTACATTAGATAATTACCACGACCTTAGCGTGGGGTGTAGGCATACACCCAACAGACGCTCAAATGCAACTACCCATGTCATTGGGGATAACTCCTTCGTGAATTTGTAAGTGTTGTGTAGTTAATCATGTCTCGGTTTTCGTACTTGGCCCTGTATGTATGGACAAACATGTGAATCTGTTAACAAGGTTGCAACGTCAACTTTCCCAAGTTATAAAAGATTTTGTGCTGATACGCACTTAAAACATATTTTTAAATGTTTTCAAAATGAGTCAGTTGGTGTATTTACCAGCGAAAGCTGGCGTATTTTCAAAAGACTAAGCTTGCAGGTATAATACGATAATAGGCTGGAAGTGCTCGGTAGTGATAAGAGGATCTTGCAAATCCTAGATCTGCCCGAAGTCTGTTTTACATTCTTTCTTTTGTACAATTTGCGATCCACCTGTGGATCTTCTATTACGAGTCGTCTGTATATTATTTTGTACTTTGAACATTTGGTTTGTAATAATAATTTAAATCCAATCCGCTGTGTTATGTTTAATTGTCTATGATGTTATCAACTTACGTCACGATACTCCCCACCCGGACCCACCGGTGTTTGGATTGGCTGTGGAAAACCAGGTGTGACATATAACAATGGTAAAATTAAAGTACAACGTAATTTATCAAAATTACAATAACAAATCTAGCATTTTTAGATGCGTTTCTAAGTCGTCCCTACTAGATTGTCCATTAAGAGTATCATAGATTGTCATGTAAGTCAAGTATGTAGGATTAAGAGTATCATAGATTGTCATGTAACTCAAGTATGGGGTATTAACCTCATTGTATGATTCACCAATACACAAATCATCACAAGGATGATTCGGATGGTCATGAATGATAAGGAAATATACAACTTCTTACTATATCAAGTAGCCAACTAAGCTTTAACCCAGGTGAGTCATTCCCGACATGGAAAGAGTTAACTAAGTGTCAGAGGCTAGACGTGGTTAAGTTACTTTAAGTCTAACAAACAACTTCATATATCAAGGTTAAAAACATCAAGTGAGGTTGTGGAATGAATTTAGGATGGCGAAGGCTTCCAAGTACTTACACCTATACCAAAACACAAGTCTTGCCATAAACTTCATGGCAAGCTCGGATGGTTTCATCTCCTGTGGGTTGCGTAAACCCTTGTAAAAACAGAAAGTTTAGAGGTGTTTGCACATCTTAAACTCATAAGAATATATTCCTAACAAGTCTCATAACCTTAGATAGGTTTAAGAACAACTAGGAAGAAGATTAAGTCAAGAAAAACATAGTTTGTAAAAGTTTAACAAAAATTATTCCAAAACAGAAAGTTTGGACCTCAAAATGGTGATGTTCCACCTTAGATTACCATGGTAATCTTGTGGAAACTCTCCTAGAGGTGTTCCAAGCTTTGTAGAGTAAGATATGATGAAGAAAAAATTGAGAAAAGTGAGTTTGAACTCACTTTTGCTCTTGAAAGTAATCTGCCTTATTCTTGAAATTCCAGAGAATTTGATAGTATTTTGATGATTTAGAAGTGTTTGGAAGGTGAAATTAGATGTATGGAGGCTCCTATTTATAATAGGGTGATCAGGGTTTGAGTTTAATGAGTTAGAAGGTGATTGAGATAAAAAAGGTGGCAATGGACCAACCCGTGAGCTGGCCACGTTCTGCTGCGGATCGTTATCTGTCGCGCGTCGCGGAGATACCCTGGTATCTCTCGCCTGGTGCTAGGGCATACTTTCTAAAAATGTCTATTTTGGTCCCTGAACTTTGTATTTAGGTCATTTTAAGCCGTAAACTTGCATTTTAACATGCTTTTAGGTATTAAAAGTGTAATAAAGTATAGTATAAGTGTATGCAATTATAGTTTGAGTGTCAAGAATGTATGTGTATGTATAGCCACCTATAATAAATATCGATTTGCGTATAAACGATTAAATTGTAAGTATAACAAGCATGTATAAAGTATGAATTTTATTACGATCAAAGTCTCAGATTTTAAAGTTGGAGTTGAAATACGATTACAAGGGAATACAAGTTTCCAAGAATAGAATACAAGACAAACTTTCTAAATAAGGAAAGTTACAAAAACGAGGCGTTACAGTTTAGGGGCTTCAGGTATTATAATAGTACTTTGAGAGAAAGAAAAGAATTGAACACTTTGAAATGTCCAATTCTCGTCTAATTTATCGCTGAGTTTACTATCGTCGCGTCGCGCGACCGGTTACCTCTATCATCGTCGCGTCGTGTTACAAGGTGAACTAGGGCTTAGGTGGCGTGAGTCACCACGTAGGCTTGCCATGTGGCTGCCATGTGGTGTTACGTGTCTCCGGGTGAGAAAGGAAACGCCGCGTCGTGCGAAGGTCCTTTACAAACCTCGTCGCGTAGCGCGACGAGGCCCAAAACTGGGTTTTCACGTTTTCGTGCTGGTTTTCGTCATGCCCGCTGGGGGTCTCGACTTATGATTCTTTATGCAGCCTTCTCGAGGGTTGTTATAGTTGAGGTTGCGGTGCTGCTGGGGAGTGAACTGGATCGAGTTGTGTTATGATCAGGTTGATGAGTGTGGAGCCGCTTATGTTGTGCTCGAGCCGATTTGGAGTGCTTCTTTGTTATGGTGGTGGTTACAGCTGGTGGTGGTTACCAGAGGTGGAAGGTGGGTGGTGGTGGTTATGATCGAGGTGGTGGATATCAAGTCTTTTGTCGATAGGGAGAATGGGGAGGGGAAGAAGGCAAGAGGGTGGAGCCCAGATGTTTTTTTTAATATTCAAAGTGGCTTCTACTTGTTTTGTTAAAAATTTAAGGATAAATTAGTACTTTCAAGCTCACTTAACAACAAAAACTAGCCCTCATCCACCCTAGGGACTATTCGAGAAACGATTATGCAAAAGTTGGGGACCAAGGCTGTAATTTTAGAAAGGTGGGGACTATAGGTGAAATTTCACCAAACCACAGGGACTATTCGGGCATTTTTCTCTATTAGTATATTACGTAGCATTAAAAAATACATATAATCTATAATATTAAGAAATACATATAATGTGTTTGGTTCGGTTTGAGGGTATGTAAAGCTTATTAACCATAACCGACTCACTATTGTCGGTTTTCGAAAAATCATTAAACCAACCCACTGGTTTTTGGTACGATTTAGTTTCATCAGATAATTAGGTTATGGATTGGTTAATTTGGTTTTCTTCACACCCTTAACATGCGCTCAACATGAATTAAACTCTCAACCTTTTGGTTGTAAAGTACACGCTTAACCATAAGGGTGTTTCCCTTGAGACTTTTTTCATTTGTTGTTGGGGTTTTCTGGTCACAGCTAACAACATTGTAAGGCTACCGTGTTTTATTATTTAGGGCCGGATGTTTGGGCTTTCGTTCACTCTGGTTTGCACCATTGGTTTTGGGCCAACATATTTACTCTCCATCTAAAATATTATACAAAGGACATGTTAAACGAGTCAGAGAAAAACAATTTAGTATATAAGGCATGTCATGACAAATTGAATATTCAATTTAAATTCATGTAGCGAACATAATCTAATTAAACATAAGTATCCAATGAATGAACGTACAACGTTCACCAAATACAAATGAATTTGAGCAAAAATATGTAAAAGCAAAGCCAGATATCTGGAAAAAATTGTTTACATCCCATGACATTGAAAACTAAAATTTTAGAACATACTGTTTACAAACACAAAGCTTCATACACGAAGTTTAATCCCATACCTATTAAAACGTTATACAAACATATAATAAGCATTGTTGGACGATATATACTCTTCCATATGTTTATTTCCACGTTACTTTTATTTCTTGAAACACAAACATATCGCATAAAGTTATGTTGATGGGTCTCCTGAAAATGATATAAAATGATACACAAGTGTATACACAGTGGAAGTAACAAATATATACAATTACATTCATTATCAGTTGGTTACATATGAATTCTATAAGATTATTATAACCCAATAATAATAACAACCTAAATATCTATGTTGGGAGTCTTCTAAGGTTCCACACGAGTCTGCTTGTAAGCTGTCCTTCGTCAACTTGTGTCGTCGATGTCCATTCTGCGTGAAGCCGAAAACATGGTACCTGAACACATGGTTGAGTGAGTATGTGGGTTTGATTTTGTGGGCACATAACAAGTTTATAAGTAATATATCAAAAGTTTTGTTTACGGTGTTAATAATACAAGACATCGTTCAATCCTGCTACGTAGTGTTACCCTTGTGCCCGAGTGTCAGAAGGTCTATGACTGTCACATAAACATGTTTAGTGAGATAAGTGTCGCTTAAAACTAAATATTGGAGTGGTATCCTTGCTCTTTAGGAATTTTGGAATATGGTATTTAGGATTTTAGTATCGAGCTCACAGGTCCGGTTTATCTCTATATATTGTAACCCTGTTGAATGAAATGAAATCAACTGAGTTTTTTTTTACCCTATACAAGTATTAGAGCCAAGGCTCTCTATGTCCTCCATTGGCAACACACATACAAGCCCAAGCCGTCGCTTGGTTCAAACCCTAGACAGGGCGGTGTGTTGCCACCGCCGTCACCGGCCTTCACCACCTACCATTTTGACACACCGTAGCACGACCATGTTCGCAAGTGCTCGATTTGCTTCCTTTCTTTTTCCAACGACTACCTCTTTCTTCCATCTCTCATCTTGTTATGGCGACAAAGATGGAATTCTAGTCAAAGTATCCTATCGTTTCAGAGATCCAAAAGTTCTGTCATCGTGCCAAGCCGTCCCCTAACCATGGTCACAGTGCCGCTCTTTTATAGGCCTCCAGTCTTCGTCGCAATGGGATCGATGACATTTAAGAATATGGATGAATTCTCAAGTAGCTTGTGGGTTTTTTTGGCAAAACTTTGGACCTACAAATCAAAAACCAAGATGGAGACTAGTTTCCTTTTTGTTTATGTTTTTTTTATTCTAGTCTAAAGTATGAATATCCGTTTCTCTACCACTACGACTGCGGGGAGTATTTAAATATGGTATTTATGGTTTTAATATCGAAGCCCACGGGTCTGGTTCATCTATATATATATTGTAACCCTATTGAATGTAATGAAATCAGCTAATGGTCCCAGACCCCTGCGGGCCCGGGTAAAGCCCATATCCAATCCACAACCCGAATAGCTGGTCGTGATAAGTCATCCGTGGGGTCCACATGCTATGTAGGATGCGCCCGCACGGATGAGACAAAGAGGACGATGTGAAAGCGACATGCAACCAATGACAGTCTGTGAATCACTGTATCATAAGATCTACACTGGCGGTCATCGCAGGAAAGACACCTAATACAAGTGATAGCGACATAAGACCAATCACGCGAAGCATATTCACATCTTTCCAAACCTCCACAACGGTTGACACAAAAGAGACAATAAGGACATCCCGAAAGTAACGTGTTGCTAATGAAAGGTTGCGGATGCGCACCGTCCTCCGAGCCACTAATGGTAGTAGATGGATCAAATGAATATTCTGATAGCAACGTCTCACCCAATCATATCTCATCACTCTAGTTATACTCTCTCTAACTTCTCTTTCTCGTAATTATATAGAAGTTGGGAATCTCCGTTTACCCGATTAAGGATTATTATTCAATTTAGGAAATCATTATTTTAGGTACAATACGAAATTGTAATATAATTAAAACAAAGGGACGAAACAGAAAACACACAGCATCACTTTTCCCCAAAGGGTTTTCAAGCACTCTTGAAATTCACAGCGCCAAATTCGAAGGGTTTTCATTTCATCAATGGCGGTCGAAGCTCCGCCTCCACAAAATCTGGCACCTTCAGCTTCTGTTGAAGCCACAATCGATTCCATAGGTTTCGGTGGCACATCCTCTTCCTGCAACAACAATCATGTCGCCGAAACATCCGGTCTGACGTCCGATGGAGAAGGGGAAAACTCACTTGCGTACGCGCAAGAGTTGATGGAGCGAGGATCCAAAGAAGAAGATTACGCTGAAGCCGCTGATTGCTTCAGTCGTGCCCTAGAAATCAGGTTAGGGTTTCCTTATTTTTAAATAATGTTTTGATTCGGTTACTAATTTTTGTTTACTTAGAAAGCCTATTTAGCTAGACCTGTAAATGAACGGAGTGTTCATTGATTTGTTCGTGTGAACTGTTCGGCTGGAAGTTGTTCATTTTTTAGTTAACGAACGAATGTGAACAATAGTTTTTGTACATTTAGCTAAATTAACAAACATGAACACATGCTCGTCCTTAAACCGTCGTTTATGTATGTTCATCTACTTAAGTTATGTCTTTTAAATATTAATATAAAATATCAAATATATATATGTGTGTATGTATATTAATGTTAGATTTTGATCTATATTTTATTTTTTTAATTTAGGTTCGTTCATTTACATTCGTGAGCATTCGTTTATGTTGTTCAATTATGTTCATTTGTGTTTGCTTACGTTCGTTTATGTTTGTGAATTGTTCATTTAGCGTTTTAACAAACGAAGATGAATGAACGTGAACATGTCCATTTTCTTAATGAACAAGCATGGACAAAAAAATTCGTTCGAT
Source organism: Scalesia atractyloides (assembly GCA_947069175.1). Taxonomy (NCBI): domain Eukaryota; kingdom Viridiplantae; phylum Streptophyta; class Magnoliopsida; order Asterales; family Asteraceae; genus Scalesia; species Scalesia atractyloides. The sequence continues at coordinate 22,916,699 of CAMTDV010000023.1, forward strand.
TACATGTTAGTTTTCGTGTTCGATTAAAGTTTAATGAACAAACATGAATATGCCCTCGTTTGTGTTCATTTGGTTCGTTTGCATGCTTATGATTAGCACAGGTGAGTTATTGATTTTAGTGTAATTGAGAAAAAAATAATCTTTTGAAAGTATGTCATGACTTGAATTGTTTAGAGTTTGTGACTTGAGTTAGTGAGGATGTCTCTTTTTTGTGGATGATGCTGATCAGGGCTGTGCACTATGGTGAGCTGTCCCCTGAATGTGTGAGATCATATTATAAATATGGTTGTGCACTGCTATACAAGGCTCAAGAAGAGTCCGATCCGTTAGTTTCGGGTTCCGTGTCAAAGAAGGAGGTGAGTGCTGAACATGGTTCTGCTAAGGGTGCAGAAAGCGGTGAAGCTTCTGTTTCAAGTAAAGCCAAAGAAGGGACTTCAAATGTTCAAGGAGCGTCAGAAGGTGGTAAGTAACATCAGTTATGAATTTGAATAGAAACTTGTTTCTTCCTAGTTTGTATATGCATTATGCAGAAGCATACATTTAACAAAAGAAATTCCAAAATTATAATGTAGCATAGTTCAAAACTGCAAATGTGTGATTGTATGCAGCATCTCTAATGCAGTGTAGAGGGTCTAAATAAATATGGATCGATGCAATAGTAAGCAGAGATAACACTGGATTTTGATTTGCTGGACAAAGACAATTATTATATTTTGTTTTTGCTTTCTAGTAATTAACAATGTAGATCAGTAGATGATATCACGTGCTCGATTTTGATTATAGATGGCGGTGATGAAGATCAGGAAGAAGATCATGAAGCAAGTGATGCTGAAGAGGATGAATCCGACCTGGATTTAGCATGGAAAATGCTTGATGTTGCAAGGGCAATTGCGGAAAAAGAACCAGGTGACACAATGGAGAAAGTAGACATTCTTTCGGCTTTAGCAGAGGTAGCTTTGGAGAGAGGTATGCATATATGGCAAACTGCATTTAGTTTGGTAGTTATTAGTTAATTAACTTTCAATTTATTCAATATGTACTTATGGGTTTCTTTTATAGAGGATGTCGATACTTCCCTCAGTGATTATCTGAAAGCATTATCAATGTTGGAACGTCTAGCTGAACCAGACAGCCGTCATATAGCCGAACTGTATCCTTTTTACGATCAATGCTTTATAATCGGTGATTCTTTATGGCTGATGATGCATTTCCTTTATATGATAATACAGAAATTTCAGGATATGCTTATGCCTAGAGATTGCTTCAAAGGGTGAGGAAGCAATCCCGTATTGCCAAAAGGCTATTTCAGTTTGCAAGGCTCGTCTGCAACGGCTCAAAAATGAGATAGAGAGTTCATCTGGTTCCGTGCCGCCTGGCAATGATGAGTCAGCAGTTCTTAACCGACAATCTTCCAGTGCTTCACAAACTGCTGATTCTGTCGCTGATAAAGAAAAGGAAATTGAGATTCTCACTGGTCTTGCTAGCGAACTTGAAAAGAAGGCAAGCTCTAAATTTTACCACATGCTAGCCCTTTTTTTAACGTGATGTGTTAGATTTATGCATTAACTGTTGTTAAACTTGCAGCTTGAAGATCTTCAGCAGGCGGCGTCAAATCCATCTAATTTATTGTCTGATATACTGGGAATGATCGCAGCCAAGGGGAAAGGTGGTCAGACTTCTGGTGTTGGCGGTAGCAGTGGTGGTGGTGGTGGTCAAACATCCTCACGCATTGGTATGATGTCTAACAGTTCTGGATTTGAGTCGCCTACTGTTTCAACAGCTCACACAAACGGCGACTCTGGTGTCACACATCTTGGGGTTGTGGGGAGGGGAGTGAAGCGAGTCTCTACGAGTTCAGTTGAACCACCAGCTAAAAAGCCAACATCTGATCCCGCTGGTGGCAGTCATTGATCTATTCTGCTTATAGGGTTAGCCGGGACTCGGTTCTCTTGTATGATTTACCTGTTGATACCTCTGAAAGACCCTTGAGGGTGACTATTTTCGTTTGGATCTTTGGTTGGTAACACTTCACATGATATCAAAACAGATTGAGCTGATTTTTGATTATTTAGTTATCATATTATGTATTAAGTATGATTTTGAAGATATAATTCAGGTAAAATTATGTAGTAATTTTTATTATAAAATAGTAAAAACTGTAATCATTGGGATAAAATCTGACTAATTTGGTTTGCTTGTTTGTAAATATTGTTGGTTTATCTGTTTGCTTAAAGCTTGTGTGTTTTATACTATCAATATTATATCAAAAATAGCAGTTTCACTCTCCAGCGTCTAAACCCTTGCTTAGTGATTTTTTTTGGAGACAAGGCAATTTACCAAACACCTTTGCTAAACTACAAAACTGTCCTTAAACCTTTTGCAATAAAAACAATTTATACCTTTTCATAAATTAGTTTAAATACTATAATATAACGGAAACTCGTAGCTCAAAATCATTAAAAAAACTTCAAAATGAATTAGGGCCCATAGGAAACTCGTAGCCTCTCGTAGCCTCAAAATCATTAAAAAAAACTTCAAAATGAATTAGGGCCCATAGGAAACTCGTAGCCTCATAATGTGTTGTAAGATAAACCGGGTTGGGCCTGTCAAACCAGTTCACAGCCCAACTCTATATATCAAAGAGACTGGTTTGGGCCAAACCGGTTTGAGCCCCGACTCAACCTGAGGGCTTAGAAACAAATTGGGATTTCAAACCTATAATCTATACATATAATAAAATAAATCAAATAGAGAACACATGATATTCTATGAGGTGATTTCTATAAGATTTTTCCATCTAATTTTTTTCTCATTTATCTCTATTTAATTTATCAAATTCAAGTAAACATGATAATTATCTAGTTTAATTTACAAATAGTAAAGTGTGTTACACGGGTTGATTAATGAAAACAGTATAATTTATTATTTGTAAATACTTATTATTTCCAATCTACTATTGATAGTTTTGAATGAACATACATGATAAATTCATAGGTTATCACTAATAACATTGAATTTCATGGGACAAATCTTCTAAAATTACAACATAAAAACAAAGTAATCAAAATCACACCAACAAAACTTGGGAAAAGTTGAATTGAAGAAATATACAACTATTCTGATTCTTTTTTACTCAATTTTACTACTTTGTGTGTGTTACTTATTGAAAAAAAGTCACGGTATCAATAGCATTTCAACCCAATGTAAATCACCTCATAACGTGACAAATGTCTCCATTTTAATTCTTTTATTTTATAGTTGTGCAAATATGCAACAAGTTTTCCAATGCATTTAATGAAACTTATTTCATTACTTCGTATGCTATGCTAACCATGTAATATTAATTAAAAGGTTTCCTAAAAATTGATGACTTCGACGAGAACTAAACACTCTAAAAACGGGTTGATTATTGATTACCATGAGCAAAAGGGTGCAAGCTTATGTGATATTATCAAGCACACCTACTTGTCTTACTTTGCTTTACAAATAAACAAACAATTTTCATTATTTAACCCGTGTAATAGACGGGACTATAACATAGTCCATTCATAAATCAAACCTAACTGGGCTAAACCGGTTTAAAAACCTAGTTTAGAACAGATTTTGGCTCAAACCGGTTTAAACCTGATTTGAGCCAAACCGGATGAAAAAATTGAGTCGTTTTCAAACCGAACCGGTTTGTATACAACTCATATCTTAAGACAAACAGGGCATAATTTCCTTTAAAAAAAATCAAGAAGCCCACAACAGTGACCTTAGCCTATACAGAGAGGCCCATGATAATGATCTCATAGGCCAATGATGCCCTAGTAGCTAGCGCCTAACCCTAATAATAAGCAAAAAAGGTAGTTTGTTTGTGTAAGCAGCTAAAAGGCTCACTCTGGCCCTATATAAACATCATCTGATCTACTTGAATCATTACAGCTTCTGTTTCACTTAATTTCATTTCTTCAGGTACAGGTATCCTTCCTTATTCTTCATAATAATAATAATTATTATTATTATTATTATTATTATTATTATTATTATTATTATTATGTAATGATTTGATTTCGTTAAGTTTCTCTGTGACGATTAATTCTTATCAAAATCATGACGACAAATAGAGGCATTGTCCGAGAGAAACAATATTTTAATTTTTTTTATTTGATTTTGTAATCTGGGAAAGTGATGGATGTAATGATGATGAAAGTTATTTGACAATGTCTTCTGAAGCATGAATAATGCTGAGTGATTGAACAAATATCCTCCTACTCATTCTGAATATCATAAGTCTCATTTTTGGATTCTATTATTATTGATTGTTAAATACATTGTATGATTTGAAAAGTGGCAATGATGAAGAACACGATCTCTCTCATATAAATATGAGGGATTACTGTGATTATTTTCAAGCACTTTTGAGCCACTTGCTATTTTATAACACTTTATTTTATAAAATTTTGGTTTGTTCTATTTCCAGATTATTTTCTTTTGTTTTATTTTTTTTTATTTTCTTTTGTGGTTATGTTTTACTCTAACCAGAGTAGTTAATATCTAAAGGTTTCAAGTAAGTAATTATAGGCAAAAAGTATACAACGGTAAACCAAACGAACTGCATGACCAATTAGACAGCCAGTTTAAGATCATGTCTTTGACATCTGACAGGGCTAATTAAACAAAACCACTGAACGATATTATGTGCAACACTATGTTAAATCAAATGGCAATTAAGACACTCTTAACTAAACATTAAGTCATCAATCCTAAATAGATATGAACTAAAGTTTATCTGTCAAATCTTTACCTTTATTTAAATGACCAATTTATGTTCAAATTACCTTTTTATTGAAATATAATTAAAGTCATTACATAATTACCAAATCACAATTGATTTTATTTGTAATATCTCAAAACTTCAATTATTTATTATCTGTATAGTTCCTGAGTTTGATTTTCACCACAAGGGAGAGTTTTTTTTCATATTTATTAGGTTTTCTCTTGAATTGGTGTATAAACATTATGGCTAATGGAGATGGATATAATCGGGTGGTTTTACTTGTGGCACGATGATACTTTAGTGCTCCGTTAGTGATCCAAATTTGTTGTTTAAATTTTTTTTTATAAACTCAGTAATTCTAAAATTTGATGTTATAAGATTTGACAAAATTAGAAATTTAATTAATTTTTTTTATCTTAGTTTTTTTTAAAACACGATCAGAGATTTATAAATTATATTTGTGCGACCCAGGTAGAACAAGTTCAAACATGGTGCAACTTGGTAGATAAAGTGAAATGGAAACTAGATTGATTGTAGATGAAATACATTGCTGCAGGATTGAACTCGATCCTCAAAAACACTGCTGGAATGCGTTGCTGCAGGATTGAACTGAATGGATTTTGATTACTTATTAGGTTCGGGTAAAGACCCAATTTTTACATGGAACCGAGATTAAAGGGAACCGACCCTAAATGTAGGGTTATTTGAGTATTGATTTATATGGTGTTCGGTTCTCGGGTCGGGTATACCAAATGCTCACCGCTACATAGTAGGCTTTTGTGCCTCATTTGAGAGAGAAAAATTCTTGGAGAACTATCATTACCGTCTGGACAATTAGACATCCAACCCGTAATCGCAACGACCCAATTGCAAGAGCGGAGCTCTACCAACTGAGCTATATCCCCCCGAGCCAAGTGGAGCATGCATGAAAGAGTCAGACGCTTCTTCTATTCTTTTCCCTGGCGCAGCTGGGCCATCCTGGACTTGAACCAGAGACCTCGCCCATGAAGTAAATCATCGCACCTACAGTCCAACCAATTGGGAGAGAATCAATAGATTCCTTTTCGGGAGCAATTCATCCTTCCGAAAGCAGCATACAACTCTCCGTTGTACTGCGCTCTCCAAGTGTGCATGTTCCCCCCTTCAAGTTGAACACTTAAAGATCCATATGTTTGAGAATTAAATTGCAATTTTTGTACTTGTGGTTTGAGGCTTGCAACTTGTGGTTTGAGGCTTGCAAAAGGTTCAGACCACCCTTGACACCTTTCACTCCTGATGTTTGTTCTTCTATCACAAAGTGTCCCTTCGTCTGACGTAGGTCCTAAGTTGACCAACTAGCACGATTCTGGCTAATGTTAACCACGTATGATCGATTCCGAGTAATTAGGCATAGTTGAAATATATCACCTCGGCACCTAACTTGTAGCTATTACTCGACAAGTACTCAACCTGCTAAACCTTGTTTTACAACATTGGGTAATACCAAGATGCTAAAAAGAATGAACCAGCCGCAAGAGCATATGAAGCAAGAAGGCATTAGATTATACTAGGTTTAGTTGGTGTTGTGCATAGGTTTTAGTTGGTGTTTCTTAGTTGTAAAGGTCAATGTTGACCAATGTAATGCAATTCTTCTTGTGATTTGACATCAGCTGATGAATGAAATGAATATAGTTTGATGCTTTTAAAATGGTTATGTTATTTTTAAGGATAATGCATTGTACATGAAAACTACATGGATAGTGATTGCATACCTAATGACCTGCACAAGTATCCAAACATCGATATTTCCAATGATAGTCCAATGTTTAACCAGGAAGGGTTCCTGCTTATCTTCATATAAATTATGGAACTCGTGCTCCACCTCCTTTTTTGGACTGTCGTAATCCCAAGCATTTTTCAATACACATTGTTGTATGGATTATGCTTATCATGCTCCACCTTTGTTTGTTTATCTTCATCGACTATGCTTTTTTTCTTACACAACAACTATGAGTTTTCCTTCTTCAACAATTGTGTCAGAAGGTTCGTCAACTATTTGATTGTTAATAAATGGTAATTCATCTAATTTTAACTCGTTTTATATCCTCTAAATGGGAATCAAACAAGATATATAGTAGTGCTGGAATTTTACTGTTAGACCCCCACCCCTGCATAAACATGCAAACCTTTATGATTCATTAGTCTGTTTTTTTTTTAATCTAAATGACCATTTTACCTTTTTTGCCGTTATTAACATCTGACCCAATTGCATACCCAGGTGACCCATTGACCATATTTGTAGTGTAACGCTTCGCTTTTTCATATTTTTCGTAACTAGAAAGTGTAATAGTATTTTTATTTATGGAAACTTGTATTCGTATTCTTTTCCAATCTTGAAATCCGAGACTTTGATCGTAATAAAAAAACTCATACTTGATACATATTTATCTTACATGCATTCAATTGTTAAATACATGTTTACATACAAACTGATGCTTGTTATACGTGCAAATACTCATACATTCATACTTGATATTCAAAATATACTTGCATATACTTTATACACTTAAAAACGTGCAAAAATATCAAGTTTTGGCATAAAATGAAGGAAAAACTAAGTTCAGGGACTAAAAGTGACAAAAAAATCAAAGGAGTTTCTAGAATACCACGTCTCGCGCCCCGGGACCGTCTTCTCTTGTGTCTCTCTCGGCCCGCGAGAGGGCATAATCCGGAGTTAGTTGTTTCTAGCTCATGGATTGGGCAAAAGTGTGTTTCTTGCATTTATTACACCCACCTAACTCACACCCTAACCTCAACTATAAATACTCACATCCTCCCATTCTCATTTTACACCTCAAACACTCATTTCTCTCTCTAAATCTCTCTCTCAATTCAGAAAGTTCAAGACTTTCAAGTGAGTTCTACTCACCTTTCCCTCCCTTCTTTATTCTTTTCTTCCTTCTTAACACTTAGAACACCTCTACGAGTGTTTCCATATGTTTTCCATGGAAAACCAACATGGAACATCACCATTGAGGTCCCGAGTGTAAGAAACTTTCCGTTTTAATAGGGTTTTAACCCACAAGTGTTGTATCCTTCCAAGCTTTTTCTTGAAACAAGATTTGAGTTGGTAGTGTGTGATTACTTGAAAGCCTTGGCTATCCTTGTAACGCCTTGCGTTTCTATACTTTCCATATTTGGAAACCTTGTATCGTACTTCTATTTTTAGTAAGCATTGTATCTCGTATTCATCTTTCGTTGTAAACATTGTAACCCGAGACTTGAATCGTAATAAGAAATTCGTATTTTATTCATATTGTGTTAATCATAATCATGTTACACTTACACTTGTTCATACTATAAACATATAAACGTACTCGTGATACCCTTATTCATAAACGTGTGATAACTCGCAAACATCGTTTGTATGCATAAATGAGACTCAAACGTGAAACTCGTAATCGTTAAACTAAATTCGTTACGAAAATATAATTACCTATTCATTTATTAAGTTAATTAATTTAAATTAATTAATTAAACTAACTGATCAAATTAATGAATTCACTTAGTTAATAAAATTAATTAATTTCTTTTTACAAAAAAAATTAAAATGCTAAATTTTTATAAATATATTAACATTTAGAATTTAAATGTTAATATACATCTTTCTTTAATAAAGTCCAAGGTTTAAATTGCAATTCTTGAGCCTTAACTTCAGGGACTATTCTTGCCTTTTCTGTAAACTAATATAAAGGTTTTAATTAATAAAAAAACTAATATGCAAAACCGGGATCTGCGGATTCGAACCCGGGACCTCCGGTTCAACAAACAACAACACAGCCACTCCACTAGCGGGCCACTTGTGTTAGAACCCAGAAACACAAAGCTGTTAAGCTTTGTTTCCGGGTAAGGCTGGTCGCAAAAGGGTGGGCGGACAGCAGTCATTTGGGCGGGTTTTGGGTTAAATTTTTTAGTTTTTTAGCACTTAATGTTCACCTAAACCTCCCCTAACTTACCCTAATCCTTCCCCTATAAAACACACCTCTAATCCAAGCATTTTTACACTTTAATCTCTCTCAAATCACTCTCAAATCACCTCAAGATCCTTGCAACATCAATTTTTCGAGCAGATTGTATACCTCTTACAAAAGTGAGCATGTCTTGCTCATTTATTAACCAAATCATCTCATTCTTCTTCCTACTTGCTTGGATAAACTTTGGGTTGAATTCCTAGGGTTCTCCATGGAGAATCCAGACCTGGAAATGCCCTAAAATGTCCAAGAACTTTCTGTTATGATTTAGCTTTTCAAAAAATTTGTTTAATCTCATACTTTTCTCATTCATCCTAGTGATCTTGAACTCCTAATCACATATATGACTATGGGGACTAACCTAGGTTGTTAAACATGTAAATAGGAGTGTTTAAACACTCCAAACTTTCTGTTTTTGAAGAGCATTGAGCTCACAAGTGATGCAAGTTCTTAGCTTGTTCATGTGTGTCCACCAAGGAAGCTTGGGCTATCCTAACTTGAGACCACACATCACTTGATGATTTTCATCAAGATCCCAAGCTAGTTTGCTAGACCTAAAAGTGTCACAACCCCGCAAAGCCGTTGACAAGTGTCCTCGTGTGCTCGCCGCTTTGTTTTATACATGGCAACTTGGTATCTAGGTGTCGCCTTTACATTCATGTTATTTACTTTCTTGTATGTTATTACCTTGTTCTAAGACCCTCCTTGTTACCTTTGGTGACTCGTGAAGTGGTGAACAATCATATGAGGTCCAAATTGGATGGTTAATCCTCCCACCTCCTACTTGACTTACATGATACTAAGAGGTTCCAAAGTGGATGGTTCATCCTCCCACCTCCTACATGATTATATAACTATATGGAACTATATTATAATCCTAAAACCAATACCTTGATAATGACCTTATAATCAACTATCAAGTTATTAAGTTTAACACTAAAGTATATAATTCCTTGTCCCGATTCTAATAGGTCCCGAACCTATGAAATCACATCCAACTCGTAAGAGTTACTAGTAGTGTCAAGAACGAGTGTTGCATCTTAGTGAATACTTTCATATCATAATACTTTGTCAAACTGATTTTTAATCATGCTAGAATACTCCTAATCTCCCGTTGAAACTCTATACTCATACGCCTCGTTTCCTCTTGTAGGATAATTCGGCGTCATCCTCGAACCAACGTCTTCACGGATTGTCAAGTGTAGAAAAGACTTAGCAAAACCGTGAGTACACTCGACCCCTTTTGTTTATAACACTTTTGGGTGTAACATGTTTTACATATACAAAAATCATGAACACTTAAACTTTATGAAACGCACAAACAATCTTATACACATGAATACTTGAATCTCATACTTGATGCTTGTCTTGGATATTCGTTATGCTATGCTTTAGTCATTAACTATTTTTAGCCTTCGTTTGACATGCTTAGGGCTATAGGAATTCACGCATCCACCTCCATCGTGCTATTTGTGAGGTCATGTTAAAACATCGTGATTGCGTTAAGGATTTGATTATTAGTATTGCATGCCTTGATATTGCTCTTGTATAGATTTGGTTGCCATGAAGATTGTTTAAACTTATTCGTATACGTATGCTATGCCTAAACTTGTGTACTCGCCTTTGCTTTCGCATTGACATTATTTTAAAACATGTTACAGGTTGAAGGGATGATGCTATGAAAACAATATAGCAAGGACTAGATACACACAAATTAGACGTTAGGTTTAATGTTGATATATCAATTTTGTTATGACTTTGCTAATGTTATGTTGTTTCTTTGTTTTGTTACATTAATGTATTTGACAATTCTTATGAAATGAAATATGGTTTAATTAATTATTGTCACTTATTAATGTTGTGAGCAGTGAGCAATCTCGTTTTCGTCTCATCCCGATGTTTCCGCCATTGGTTGGGGTGTGACAGATTGGTATCAGAGCCATAACTATAGGGAATTAGGTAGAATTGCCTGTTCGACCTAGTCTATAGTTCTAAGTACACATTTTGACCATTCTTGTTTATGCTTAAAACCTTATGCTTCCTACTTTGCTTCTTCTCTTTCCTTTTGGTCTTAATACATATACATGGTGTCTTTCATAAGACACTTTTACACAATACACGTTTGGACGCTTGAAGACACTCGTAATACAAGCGAGACGACTTCACTAAAATAGGTGTGAAAACCGCAATTTGGTGAACGACTCTCATTCTGCTATGCTTATTCTTTTGCACGAAACTATACCATCAAGTTAGGAGTGAAATCCACACCTTGATGGAAAATTTCCAACTCAAAACTCTAGGACCCTTACCAACGAATCGAAATTTGCTCTTCGTTTTGGTAAGTACCAACCACACTTAGGTACGAAATCGTCAAGTTAGGGGTGAAACCCGCACCTTGTCGATTAAGTCCTATTCCTTGATTTTTCGCTCTCGCCAAAGTCTCGATTTTCTAATCGATTAGAGACGTGTAGTAACTGGAAGGGTAAAATACCGTTAGTCGCTTCTCGATGAGAGTATTTTACCTATAGGCCAAAACACATTTTCTCTAATTTGAAAGGATCTTCGGTTCACTTTGGAATTGTCGAGGTTTCACTACCCGCAACATTCCCATGTTTTATGAGCCTATTATTTTATGTGACTCAATTTCTATGTGTTTTAATACTTGTTACCTTATTTGTTTCGAGCCGTTACACATTTCGCACGTTTATCGCAATCAAAAACTATACTAATCCTCGTGAACAAGTCTCATGCTTTTGTCTTGTTTACAACCTCTAGATGCCTCCTTTCCGTAACTTGTTGAACCACCAAAAAAAGTCCAAGAAGTCGGGTTCCAAGAAGGAATCCAACAACGAAGACTCGATATCAAAGCAAGAACTGATTGGGCTCATTTCGGAGCAAATGGCCGGGCAAAAGGCCAACATCATACCCGACATTGTTAGCTAACTCCACACCATACATGTCGAAGCTACACCTAAATCATCCGCTGATTCTAAAGCCGATACCCCCAAACCATCTTACCAATTCAAGCATTTCATGGCTTGTAAACCAGTGGAATTCACTGGCATGGACGGTGTTACCGCCATGATCAATTGGTTTAATTCAATGGAGCTTATCTTCCTTCAGGGCGGCTGCCCTGAGGAACTCCGAACCCTTAATGCCACTGGGGTCTTTCGCAAGAGTGCCCTCGAGTGGTTGACCACTGAACGAAATACGCGTGGCAACGAAGCGGCCCATGCGATGCCTTGGGAAGAGCTTAAGGAGCTCATGAAGGGGCAATTCTATCCTCCCCACGAGACCCAGAAACTTGAAAACGAGTTCTGGAATCTCACACAACAGGGGAGCGACGCAGAAGGATTGATCGCGCGCTTCAAACAGTTAAGTATCATTTGCCATGGGCAAGTCGATACTGTTCCCAAGTTAATCACCAAGCTCATCCGTTGCCTCTCACCAGTGATCATGAACCATGTAGCCGCAGCCAACCCGAAAACCATCGAGGAAGCCTATGCCATGACCCTCCAACTCAACCATAACTGCATCCTTCAGGGGGCCTACGACAAGGTCCCTACGAAGCATGCGCACCAAGTCGTTGCCGACACCACCGAATCACCTACCCCTCCAGCCAAATAGCCCTACGACAAGAACAAGAAGCGGAAGGCTTCTTCTCAAAACAACACGGTCGTTACTCCGCCTAACCCTGCACCCCTAAATGCCATCGCCATTACCCAAAACAGCAACCAACCCGCACGTGGTTACACTGGCCCTCATCCTCAGTGTACTGCTTACAACTACCACCATCCTGTCGGTACCCCATGTCGAAAATGTGCCAACTGTAATAGGTTGGGACACCTCTCCAACTTTTGTCGCCTACCCCAGAGCCAGCAAACCCCAGCCCTGTTACCCAATCCTAACTCTAACCCGAACCCAAACCGCCAAGCTCAAGCGACTCCTGCTCGAACTTGTTACAATTGTGGCGATCCTAACCATTTCACCAACGTTTGCCTGAAACGCACCAACAACCAGCAACATCAGCAGACTAAGGCTGCAAAAGGACGAGCTTTCGTTCTCACCTCAGCTCAAGCCCAAAACTCAAATGACGTCATCACTGGTACGTTCCTTGTGAACCATATCTATGCTACTTGTCTGTTTGATACTGGCGCATATAGAAGTTTTGTGTCTGTTGAATTCGAACCCTTGCCTTAAGTGCGAACGAACTAAAATGCCTAATCTTTTCGATGTCGAAGTCGCTAATGGCAAGACCATCTCCGTTGATTCCAATCTTTCTGGTTGCTCTCTAATCTTAAACGATCATGTCATAAGTTTTCCATCGACCTCATGCCTATGCAAATGGGTAGTTTTGACATCATAGTAGGCATGGATTGGCTTAAGCGAGTATGTGCTGAAGTTGTTTGTGCCGAGAAGTTCATGCGCCTCCCTCTTCCTCAAGGTGATTCTCTACACGTCTATGGCAAGAAACCTTCTAAAGGTCTCAAGCTTGTGTCGTGCATCAAAGCGAACAAGTAGTTGCGTAAGGAGTACTTTGCCTTTCTCGCCCACGTTGTGGAAAAGAAAGACAAAGGTCCTAGCATAAGTGATGTTCCTCTCGTTTGTGAGTTTCCTTCTGTTTTCCCCAAGGATCTCCCTGGTCCTCCGCCTCCTCGAGCTGTCGATTTTCGTATTGATCTGATCCCTTGCGCAACTCCTGTTGCGAAAGCTCCCTATCGTTTAGCACCCTCGGAGATGCAAGAGTTATCAAGCCAACTTCAAGAGCTTCTTGATAAAGGCTTTATACGCCCTAGTACTTCCCCTTGGGGCGCTCCCATGTTGTTCGTCAAGAAGAAAGATGGGTCTTTTCAGATGTGCGTTGATTATCGTGAGCTCAATAAACTTACAGTAAAAAACCGATACCCACTTCCTAGTATTGACGATCTCTTCGATCAATTGTAAGGCGCGAAGTGCTTTTCAAAGATTGACCTCCGTTCTGGCTATCTCAACTTTGGGTTTCCGAGGAAGATGTACCCAAAACCGCCTTTCGCACACGTTATGGACACTACGAGTTCATGGTCATGCCTTTTGGTTTGACCGACGCTCCTGCAGTGTTTATGGATCTAATGAACCGCGTGTGTAAGCCTTTTCTCAATCATTTCGTCATTGTATTCATCGACGATATCCTAATCTACTCCAAGACGAAAGAAGAACATGGACGGCATTTCGTACCATTCTTCAGCTTCAGCATTCGCAACGTCTTTATGCCAAATTCTCCAAGTGTGAATTATGGCTAAAAGAGGTTCAATTCTTAGGTCACACCATCAATGAACTCGGTATTCATGTTGACCCTGCAAAGATAGAAGCTGTGAAGGATTGGATTGCACCTAAGTCGCCCTCTGAAATTCGTTCGTTTCTTGGCCTAGCTGGGTATTATCGCCGTTTCATCTCGAACTTCTCGAAGATTGCCGTTCCTTTGATTTCGTTGACTCAAAAAGATAAACCTTTTGTTTGGGGTCCCGAACAAGAGGAATCTTTCCAAACGCTCAAGGACATGCTTTGTAATGCTCCTATCCTCACTCTCCCGATGGGAACAACGATTTCGTCGTGTATTGTGATGCCTCTAACCAGCGTCTTGGTTGCGTTCTCATGCAACGGGACAAATTAATTGCTTACGTGTCGAGACAACTCAAAATTCATGAGAAAAACTATACTACTCACGACCTTGAACTTGGTGCAGTTGTTTTTGCATTAAAGATTTGGTGACACTACCTTTATGGTACAAAGTGTACGGTCTTTACCGACCATAAGAGCCTCCAACACATCTTTGATCAAAAGGAACTCAACATGCATCAACGTCGTTGGGTAGAATTGTTAGACGACTACGACTGTGATATCCGCTATCACCCTGGTAAGGGGAATGTCGTGGCCGATGCACTTAGTCGTAAGACTCATGTCAAGAGTGCTCGTTGCTACCAAATCGTGGGAAAACTCAACGAGTTGATTCGACAAGCACAATTTGCCGTCATTAACGAGGGTAACCTTGATAACGAGTTAAATTGTGGAGTCGAAAACCCACTCGAAGCTAAGCCTGATGGTATTCTTTACTACCATAGTCACATTTGGATTCCCGATCGTCTTAATCTTCGGACTACTTTGATGGAAGAAGCTCACAAATCCCGATACTCCGTTCATCCTGGAGCTGATAAGATGTACCATGATTTGCGCGCATCCTATTGGTGGCCTGGAATGAAACATGATATCGCTCTTTACGTCTCCAAATGCCTTACGTGTTCCAAAGTCAAGGCAGAACATCAACGTCCCTCCAGTTTGCTCGAACAACCAGAAATTCATGTCTGGAAATGGGAGAGCATAGCCATGGATTTCATCACGAAATTAGCTCGTACTACATCGGGTCACGATAGCATTTGGGTTATCGTTGATCGTCTGACGAAATCCGCTTACTTCCTTGCCATTCGGGAAGATTACAAAGTCGAGAAATTGGCTCGTATCTACACGGATGAAATCATTAGTCGTCACGGTACTCCTCTTGATATTATTTCTGATCGCGATGCTCGTTTCACTTTTCGCCTTTGGAAAACTTTCCAATCCGCCCTTGGCACTCGTTTGAATCTTAGCACCGCTTTTCATCCTCAATCTGACGGTCAGACCGAGCGTACTATCCAAACTCTAGAGGATATGCTTCGATCATGCGTAATCGATTTTGGCGGCAACTGGGATTCGCACTTACCCTTGGTAGAATTCTCATACAACAAAAGCTATCATGCAAGTATTCAAATGGCTCCATTTGAAGCATTGTATGGTCGCAAGTGTCGTTCCCTATTTGTTGGCACGAGATCGGAGATGTACAGCTCACCGGTCCCGAACTTATACAAGAGACGGCGGACAAGATTCTACAAATACGTGATAATCTCCTTAAAGCTGAAAGCCAACAAAAGAGCTATGCTGATAGAAGACGCAAACCTTTGGAATTCAACATAGGAGATTATGTACTTCTCAAGGTTTCACCTTGGAAAGGTGTTGTTCGTTTTGGTAAGAAAGGCAAGCTCGCTCCTCGCTATGTGGGTCCTTTCAAGATTCTCGAAAGGATAGGCAAGGTAGCGTATCGACTGGATCTACCTCAAATGCTCAGCAATGTTCATCCTGTGTTTCATGTTTCGTATTTGAAGAAGTGTCTAGCCGAAGAAGGACTTCAAGTTCCACTCGAAGATCTTCAGATCAACGATACTTTGCACTTTGTGGAGAAACCGGTCGAAATCATGGACCGAGGAACCAAGAAACTGAGGCGCAGTCATATTCCTATCGTCAAGGTTCGATGGGAAGGTAAACGTGGCGCCGAATTTACTTGGGAACTTGAGAGTGATATGAAGACTAAGTATCTGCATCTCTTCGCTACGTCTTTCTAAATTTCGGGATGAAATTTCCTAAAGTAGGGGAGACTGTAACGCCCCGCGTTTCTATACTTTCCATATTTGGAAACCTTGTATCGTACTTCAATTTTTAGTAAGCATTGTATCTCGTATTCATCTTTCGTTGTAAACATCGTAACCCGAGACTTGAATCGTAATAAGAAATTCGTATTTTAGTCATATTGTGTTAATCATAATCATGTTACACTTACACTTGTTCATACTTTAAACATATAAACGTACTCGTGATACCCATATTCATAAACGTGTGATAACTCGCAAACATCGTTTGTATGCGTAAACGAGACTCAAACGTGAAACTCGTAATCGTTAAACTAAATTCGTTACGAAAACATAATTACCTATTCATTTATTAAGTTAATTAATTTAAATTAATTAATTAAACTAACTGATTAAATTAGTGAATTCAATTAGTTAATAAAATTAATTAATTTCTTTTTACAAAAAAATAAAATGCTAAATTTTTATAAATATGTTAACATTTAGAATTTAAATGTTAATATACGTCTTTCTTTAAAAAAGTCCAAGGTTTAAATTGCAATTCTTGAATTCCTTAACTTCAGGGACTATTCTTGCATTTTCTGTAAACTAATATAAAGGTTTTAATTAATAAAAAAACTAATATGCAAAACCGGGATCTGCGGGATTCGAACCCGGGACCTCCGGTTCAACAAACAACAACACAGCCACTCCACTAGCGGGCCACTTGTGTTAGAACCCGGAAACACAAAGCAGTTAAGCTTTGTTTCCGGGTAAGGCTAGTCGCAAAAGGGTGGGCGGACAGCAGTCATTTGGGCGGGTTTTGGGTTAAATGTTTTAGTTTTTTAGCACTTAATGTTCACCTAAACCTCACCTAACTTACCCTAATCCTTCCCCCATAAAACACACCTCTAATCCAAGCATTTTTACACTTTAATCTCTCTCAAATCACCTTAAGATCCTTGCAACATCAAATTTTCGAGCAGATTGTATACCTCTTACAAAAGTGAGCATGTCTTGCTCATTTATTAACCAAATCATCTCATTCTTCTTCCTACATGCTTGGATAGACTTTGGGTTGAATTCCTAGGGTTCTCCATGGAGAATCCAGACCTGGAAATGCCCTAAAATGTCCAAGAACTTTCTGCTATGATTTAACTTTCAAAAAAAATTGTTTAATCTCATACTTTTCTCATTCATCCTAGTGATCTTGAACTCCTAATCACATATATGACTATGGGGACTAACCTAGGTTATTAAACATGTAAATAGGAGTGTTTAAACACTCCAAACTTTCTGTTTTTTAAGAGCATTGAGCTCACAAGTGATGCAAGTTCTTAGCTTGTTCATGTGTGTCCACCAAGGAAGCTTGGGCTATCCTAACTTGAGACCACACATCACTTAATGATTTTCATCAAGATCCCAAGCTAGTTTGCTAGACCTAAAAGTGTCACAACCCCGCAAAGCCGTTGACAAATGTCCTCGTGTGCTCGCCGCGTTGTTTTATACTTGGCAACTTGGTATCTAGGTGTCGCCTTTACATTCATGTTATTTACTTTCTTGTATGTTATTACCTTGTTCTAAGACCCTCCTTGTTACCTTTGGTGACTCGTGAAGTGGTGAACAATCATACAAGGTCCAAAGTGGATGGTTAATCCTCCCACCTCCTACTTGACTTACATGATACTAAAAGGTTCCAAAGTGGATGGTTCATCCTCCCACCTCCTACTTGACTTACATGATACTAAGAGGTTCCAAAGTGGATGGTTCATCCTCCCACCTCCTACATGATTATATAACTATATGGAACTATATTATAATCCTAAAACCGAAACCTTGATAATGACCTTATAATCAACTATCAAGTTATTAAGTTTAACACTAAAGTATGTAATTCCTTGTCCCGATTCTAATAGGTCCCGAACATATGAAATCACATCCAACTCGTAAGAGTTACTATAGTGTCAAGAACGAGTGTTACATCTTAGTGAATACTTTCGTATCATAATACTTTCTCAAACTTATTTTTAATCATGCTCCAATACTCCTAATCTCCCGTTGAAACTCTATACTCATACGCCTCGTTTCCTCTTGTAGGATAATTCAGTGTCATCCTCGAACCAACGTCTTCACGGATTGTCAAGTGTAGAAAAGACTTAGCAAAACCGTGAGTACACTCGACCCACTTTTGTTTATAACACTTTTGGGTGTAACATGTTTTACATATACAAAAATCATGAACACTTAAACTTTATGAAATGCACAAACAATCTTATACACATGAATACTTGAATCTCATACTTGATGCTTGTCTTGGATATTCGTTATGCTATGTTTTAGTCATTAACTATTTTTAGCCTTCGTTTGACATGCTTAGCGCTATAGGAGTTCACACATCCACCTCCATCGTGTTATTCGTGAGGTCATGTTAAAACATCGTGCTTGCGTTAAGGGTTTGATTATTAGTATTTCATGCCTTGATATTGCTCTTGTATAGATTTGGTTGCCATGAGGATTGTTTAAACTTATTCGTATACGTATGCTATGCCTAAACTTGTGTACTCGCCTTTGTTTTCGCATTGACATTATTTTAAAACATGTTACAGGTTGAAGGAGATGATGCAATGAAAACAATATAGCAAGGACTAGATACACACAAATTAGACGTTAGGTTTAATGTTGATATATCAATTTTGTTATGACTTTGCTAATGTTATGTTGTTTCTTTGTTTTGTTACATTGATGTATTTGATAATTCTTATGAAATGAAATATGGTTTAATTAATTATTGTCAGTTATTAATGTTGTGAGCAGTGAGCAATCTCGTTTTCGTCTCATCCCGATGTTTCCGCCATCGGTTGGGGTGTGACAATCCTACCTTCAATCCACCACCTCACTTGATGATTTTGATTATTTTACAACTTTCATTTTTATTATAACTTATTCATGACCATCCTTGTTGTCCTTGTGACAACTTGTGCTTTGATGAACTACATGAAAGAGGTTAAATGAATGTTATCCTCCTACCTCCATGCATGATTTCTATGAACCTCCATGATAATTATGATTTACTTATTATGTATACTATATAATATACATATATATATATATACACTAACCGAACCCTTGATGATAATCGAATGATTCTCCGTCATGGTACTAGGTTACATCACCTAAGTACTTAGCTTCTTGTTACAACTTTAATGGGTATCTTAACCCATGAAACACATCAACCCGAACGGGTATCATAGTGTCAAGACGAGTGTTAAGCCTAGGTGGTTATTTTCTCGTATACATAATTTGGTGCATTTAAAAACCTAATCCTCCGTTATCATCCAAATACTTACCAACCTACGTTTTCCTCTTGTAGGATAACTCGGTGATCCTCCAACTCTCCAAACTCTTCACGGAAATTACCAAGTGGAAGCTTGCAAAACCATGAAAACCCTTGACCCATTTCCTTTTTACACAATTTGGGTTGTAACATGTTAACTTACAAAATACACGAATACACACACTACATGCTTTATACACTCGATCCGTTATCCATGCTTATTGTTATGCTTAGGTTCATGCTAGATTCATACATGCTTCTTGTCATTAACTTAGCTAGTCCCAACTTAACATATATAGCGCTATAGGATAACTTAGCTATAGGATAACAACCTAATCCTCCGTTATCATCCAAATACTTACCAACCTACGTTTTCCTCTTGTAGGATAACTCGGTGATCCTCCAACTCTCCAAACTCTTCACGGAAATTACCAAGTGGAAGCTTGCAAAACCATGAAAACCCTTGACCCATTTCCTTTTTACACAATTTGGGTTGTAACATGTTAACTTACAAAATACACGAATACACACACTACATGCTTTATACACTCGATCCGTTATCCATGCTTATTGTTATGCTTAGGTTCATGCTAGATTCATACATGCTTCTTGTCATTAACTTAGCTAGTCCCAACTTAACATATATAGCGCTATAGGAGTAGCACACCGCCCGTCGGGGTATTGTTAAGCATTAAGCTGATTCTTATTCTTATTCTTATTCATACTTTAGTCTCGTTACTTCGTGTGACGAGAGACACATTCATTCTTGTGGACACTTGGGTTTGACAATTAGTATTGCATGCTAGCATACCTTGTATATACAATTGCCTTGTGGATTTGAGTAAACTCTTTTATACTTATGATATGTACTTAAACTTGTGACTCGCCATTTTTGTATTGAACTATACTTTTAACATGTTACAGGTTGATGTTGATGCTATGACGAATCTAGTAGGGACGACATAGAAACGCACCTAGAATGTTAGGCTTTTATGTTGTAATTTTGTTGAAATTGTTATATTTCGATTTATGTTGTATTTGACAATTTGATTTATGAATGAAATGAATTTTTTATTAAACATTGTCGCAAATAGTTTTATGATGCCTTGAACAATCTATTTCGTCTCACTCCGATGTTTCTGCCATCGGTTAGGGTGTGACATGTAGACCTAAATGACCCATTGCTTGCATGCTAAACACAAATGACCATTCCTGCATACCAAGTGACCCAATTTTAACAAACCTAATGCAAACTAAATGATTATAGACTATAAACCTTACATAAACTATAAAACCTGACATATGTAAAACCTGACAACATACCATATAACCTGGCATTTGACAATATAACCATACAACTGACCCTATAACCCGACAATTAACCATATAAGTATAACTTGACAACTGATCTTAAAATTTGACAATTCACCATATAA
Organism: Scalesia atractyloides; assembly: GCA_947069175.1. Taxonomy (NCBI): domain Eukaryota; kingdom Viridiplantae; phylum Streptophyta; class Magnoliopsida; order Asterales; family Asteraceae; genus Scalesia; species Scalesia atractyloides. The sequence continues at coordinate 22,937,650 of CAMTDV010000023.1, forward strand.
TTAGACACGTGACCATAAAATCTGTCAGTTGATCATATAAACATCACACATGATCATAAAACCTGTAAATAACATAGCAACATAATTGACTACATACATTGTTCACCCAAAATACACATTGTTCAAATTAAAAAGTAGATCATAACATTGCTGATTTGCTGATTTGTGCGACCCAGGTCTAGCTGGTAGATAAACGTGAAATGGAAACTAGAGATTGATTGTAGATGAAATACATTGCTGCAGGATTGAACTCGATCCTCAAAAACATTGCTGGAATGCGTTGTTGTAGGATTGAACTGAATGGATTTTGATTACTTATTAGGTTCGGGTAAAGACCCAATTTTTTTTACCTGGAACCGAGATTAAAGGGAACCGACCCTAAATGTAGGGTATTATTTTGGGTATTAATTTATATGGTGTCCGGTTCTCGGGTCGGGTCGGGTATTACCAAATGCTCACCGCTACATCGTAGGCTTTTGCGCCTCATTTGAGGGATAAGAATTCTTGGAGAAGAGGTGAACACTTAAAGATCTATATGTTTGAGAATTAAAATGCAATTTTTGTACTTGTGGTTTGAGGCTTGCAACAGGTTCAGTCCACCCTTGACACCTTTCATTCATGACGTTTGTTCTTCTATCACAAAGTGTCCCTTCGTCTGATGCGTGTCCTAAGTTGACCAACTAGACACGATTCTCGCTAACGTTAACCACGTATGATCGATTCCGAGTTATTAGGTAGAGTTGAAATAAATCGCCTCGGCACCTAACTTGTAGCTATTACTCGGCAAGTACTCAACCCACTAAACCTTGTTTTACAACATTGGGTAATACCAAGATGCTAAAAAGAATGAACCAGCCGCAAGAGCATATGAAGCAAGAAGGCTTTAGATTATACTAGGTTTAGTTGGTGTTTGTTGGTGTTGTACATAGGTTTTAGTTGGTGTTTCTTAGTTGTAAAGGTCAATTTTGACCAATGTAATGCAATTGTTCTTGTCATTTGACATCAGCTGATGAATGAAATGAATATAGTGTGATGCTTTTAAGCCTAATAACCTGCACAAGTATCCAAACATCGGTATTTCCAATGACAGTCCATTGTTTAACCAGGCAGGGTTCCTGCTTATCTTCATATAAATTATGGCACTCGTGCTCCACCTCCTTTTTTGGACTGTCGTAATCCCAACCATTTTTCAATACACCAGGGCCATAATTGTTGTATAGATTATGCTTATCATGCTCCACCTTGTTTGTTTATCTTCATCGACTACTGCTTTTTTTCTTACACAACAACTATGGGTTTTCCTTCTTCAACAATTATGTCAGAAGGTTCATCAACTATATGATTGTTAATAAGTAGTAATTCATTTAATTTTAACTTGTTTTATATGGTCTAAATGGGAATCAAACAAGACAAGATATGACAAGATATGTAGTAGTGCTGGAATTTTACTGTTAGACCCCCACCCCTGCATAAACATGCAGACCTTTATGATTCATTAGTCTGTTTTTTTTTCTTTAATCTAAATGACCATTTTACCTTTTTTGCCGTTACAAACATCTGACCCAATTGCATACCCAGGTGACCCATTGACCATATTTGTAGACCTAAATGACCCACTGCTTGCATGCTACACACAAATGACCATACCTGCATACCAAGTGACCCAATTTTAACAAACCTAATGCAAACTAAATGATTACAAACAATAAACCTGACATAAACCATAAAACCTGACATCATACCATATAACCTGGCTTTTGACAATATAACCATACAACTGACCCTATAACCTGACAATTAACCATATAAGTATAACTTGACAACTGATCTTAAAATCTGAGAATTCACCATATAATTAGAAACGTGACTATATAATCTGTCAGTTGACCATATAAACATCACACATGATCATAAAACCTGTAAATAACATAGCAGCATAATTGACTACATACATTGTTCACCCAAAATACACATTGTTCAAATTAAAAAGTAGATCATAACATTGTTCACCATCATTACTTTAAAAAAAACTAGATCATAACATCGAAAGGTAGCATCGAGAAGATAACTGCAACTTCATTCTTGATTTGGTTGTATAGTTAATTGTGATGCAACTTGTGATTAAACTTTGTTGGCAATCAGGCCCAAGAACACAAACACAAAATTTGATCTCAACCAATATCGACTCTTTCTTTTTATTATAACTATTAATACTACTAGAATACATAACCCTAATCATCTATATTAAAATAACTATACTAATTCTACTCAAACTCAAACTCAAACTTCTATCTTTTAGACATTCAAATATTAGATAAACATGCAAACTAATCCTAATATTAATTTTAGTCCTACCATAATTATAACCCTACAAACTTGGAATTAGAAACCTTGTTAAAAAAAAATTAAATCAAAACATTCACTTTAGCCCTTCATCTTTCAATTTATATGTTTTAGGATTGACTTCTTCTAGCATGATCCTCTTGAATTGTGACTACCCTACTGTTTGCATTTCTTACATGTATTACCTCCCTCCCTTTATGGTCATCTTTCCCTAACTTGAAAAAAGTTTCTTTAATCTACATCCCCATAACATGTTCTGTTCGCTTCTATATTAATTTTATGCTGAACATATATACTTCAATTATTTTAAATCTTGGAACCAATGCACACAGACTCACTAACGGATTTTTGGACGGCCGTTAAGATAAAAATAAAGCAAATCTGTAAAAGATAAATAATCATAGGGAGGGAGGAAAATAACAATTTAACGGATAAGAGCAGTTGTCCCATGTGTAAAATGACAGTGAAGTATTTAGATCCTCTGCCACGTGGCATGCCAAATCAGCCAATGAACAATTATCTTATCCTATCTGCTTATCCCATGCCTCCCAACAAAATCTCCATCAAAACCCTCCCACCATACAAATCTCCAATCCCAAATATTCACCACAATCGGGTTCTGGTGAAGCAACAGCAACAATGGCAGCTTCCTTACAAGCAGCGGCAACCTTCATGACACCAACCAGCAGGGTGCACCTCAAGTCTTCTCCCAGCATTTGCAAGGCCTTTGGTCTCGAGTCTACCGGATCCAAGGTGTCTTGCTCTCTTCAAGCTGATCTTAAGGACTTTGCTCAGAAGTGCGCCGATGCTGCTAAGATCGCTGGGTTTGCTCTTGCCACTTCTGCTCTTGTTGTCTCGGTATGTTTTTTGCACTCCAAGTGTTTGATGAAATGCTTAAGTCAGCCTTACTGCGTATCATATACTTAGAGCTTGTATGGTCATATGTTGATCTTATATTCTACCTGTTTTGTTGATTTACATTATTATTGCTTATGAAAGACGTTGTGAAATGTTTAGTCTTAGTATGCATGCCAACTGTTTGGTGTTTTGCTTAAGTGAGTTTACGAGTGTTGCTCTAATGAGTATTACTAGAGATGTATTCGGGTATGATTGCCTTATTATGTTTGTATATTTATCTGTTATTCAATGTACATAAAATATTATCCATCAATATCGTTTTATTTCGTTTAAACATCTATTGATATGTGGTTGCTCATGAAAGATTTGGACAAAACATCAATTTTTATTTTGATGGTCTTCATTTTGATCTTGTTTTGATGAATTTTTGCTGATGATTTGATCAGAGCAATTTAGTTTATGGTATGTGTAAACTCGAGAATAGATGCTTATTGGAACTTTTGTGGGATGATTTGATGATAGTGGATGAAAATATATTTCAGGGAGCAAGCGCCGAGGGAAGTCCGAAGAGGCTAACTTATGACGAAATTCAAAGCAAGACATACATGGAAGTGAAAGGAACCGGAACAGCTAACCAATGCCCAACTATTGAAGGTGGGGTTAACGGGTTCGCGGTCAAGCCAGGCAAATACAATGCCAAAAAGTTCTGTTTGGAACCCACATCCTTCACAGTCAAAGCTGAAGGTGTAAGCAAGAACTCCGCACCCGAGTTCCAAAAAACGAAACTCATGACCCGTTTGACCTACACCCTTGACGAGATCGAGGGTCCCTTGGAAGTATCATCCGACGGAACCATACAGTTCGAGGAGAAAGACGGAATCGACTATGCTGCTGTGACCGTTCAGCTTCCGGGAGGTGAACGTGTACCGTTCCTGTTTACAATCAAGGAACTCGTGGCCACAGGTAAACCTGAAAGCTTTGGTGGAAACTTTCTAGTGCCATCGTACAGAGGGTCGTCGTTTCTTGACCCAAAGGGCAGAGGTGGTTCTACCGGTTATGACAATGCCGTGGCTCTGCCAGCTGGCGGGAGAGGAGATGAAGAGGAGCTGCTTAAAGAAAACATAAAGAACACAGCGGCAGGGAAAGGAGAGATCACCTTCAGTGTGACCTCTAGCAAGCCGGAAACCGGTGAGGTGATTGGAGTGTTTGAGAGCATTCAGCCTTCTGATACTGATCTTGGGGCCAAGGCTCCAAAGGATGTGAAGATTCAGGGTGTTTGGTATGCCCAGTTGGAGTGAGTGATCAGTTTTTAGCATCCATGTATTTCTTGCTTGTATATTATCAAGAATACTTATAATTAATGAATGTTATGATATTTTTGCGTGTTTCTAATTATGATTCACCTTACGAACTACATTATAATTTATCTCGGCCTTTAAACTCAAGATATGACTAAAGAAAGATAATGTGTGTGAGATATTAGTTGTTGGCCAACGGATCATGACATACTTAGCGGGACACTAGGGAATAATAGCTACCGAGATAGGCAACACATTGTAGGGATTGTGGTCAAGCGGATGGCACAATTTGGTATGGGCACTAAGAGAACGAGTGTGCGTGATGTTAATGAGAAGATGAAACTACAGAGGATAGGGGAAGAATGTTCATGCTAAACTTTCTTCTTGTATTCAACATGATTATAGGTGAAACAATATGTACATGTACTCTAATCCTCTCGATCGGGAATGAAGGGCTATATGGGGTTGGGGGATTACACGGTCATCATTGAAAGAGCGAAATAGAATCAAGCAGACACGTTTACAAAGTGACGCGTATGATAATCATGATAACTAGGGGTGTGCGTGAAACCGAAATAATCGAACCTAATCCAGAACTGACGGCTTGGTGTTATGTTTTTTCAAAATTTGAATTTCAGGTTCGGTTTCAATTTTGTATGTACAGAAGCCGAAAAACAGAACCGAGATTTTATAACCGAACCAAACCCGTAATAACCAAAAATCTATTACCATAGCATCCACTTTTGTTATTGAATTTATGGATAATAAAATTAATCATTTTATTTTTGAATGTTAAGTAATTTATAAAAAACACACACACACAATATAATGTTATGCCTATATAAATAAATAAGCCCAAAGTTTCAGGCTCAGTCTCCTTATTTTGGGCCTTTCAACCCAAAAACTTTTAATCCCAAATGGCAATAGTTTTTGAAACCCAACAATTTTTTTTTGTTTTTTGTTCGGTATGAGCCTAAAACTAACCCATACACACCTTTGCAACGTGGCACATGTATAAAGTGACACATACGTGTAATTATGATTTGCATAAAAAGACCTAGTATAGAAACGTCTAACAGATCATCTTTAAATAAGTGTTGAACCTTAAATTCGATAAAGAAGATTAAAAAATATTTAGTCATGTAATGATTTGATATAATAATAGAAAAAGGAACCAATCGCTAAAGAAGGAAATGGTCAATATTGACACAGGACATTATGACTTTGGATGCGATCACTTGGTGTAGAATATTTTCTTTTATATTTATTTGGTGGTACGTACAAACATTGTTAGTTTATTTCCAGTATTTTTATTCCTATTTTAAAAGGTACTCGTGGTCAAGAAAACATAATTTTATTCAAGTAAATCAATCTTTTATTCTTTTAACTGCAAAGCTTGCTATACCATAATAATAATAATAATAATAAATTATTATTATTATTATTATTATTATTATTATAATTATTATTATTAATTTTGTTAATAGTGATTTATAATTTTACAAACACAAAGTAAAACCATGTTTCTAATTATGTGATGAGAGTAATAATAATTTTTTTTCTTTTACTTCATACTTCCATTTACACCCTCTTAATATCAATAAGTTTAATATACGACCACTCAATTTTAATAAATATATGTTTCCGTCTTTTAACAAATTTATTCTACAACATCTAAACTTTAATAAAATTGTCGATACCCTCTGCACTTTAGGCTATAAAGGTTATCAACGACATCTAAGTTTTATTTTTCTTATACGAACTTAAGTATGTTGCACTATCCCCTTTTGTTGCTATGTTAGGTGACGATATTGTATCGGTACTGTGATAAAACAAACCAATACAACCAAACTATCGCCGCAACGCCTAAGTTTAGATTACTAGTTACATCATTTAACTAAACAGCTGTTTTTGTCAGATTATAGGTTAACCCCATAGCTTAGCTTGAGGTTCGCGAACAAGCGGGTCCGGATTGAGAATATTATCAACGAGATCAAGACAGTCGAGTACTTACAGGTAGAAGAAAATGGAAGTTTAAAACTTTTTCTTAGGAGAATTGGTGTAAATTTGTAATTACGTAAGTTTTTTCTTGTTTGGTTTTCGGGTTAGTTGGTTTTATTGAAGTTAGGGGTTAAAAAAAATGTTAATTAGAACAGTTACAATGATTACGACACAATTTAAAAAAAAATAAATTAGAAATCATTAATCGTATAAAAGAAAGAGAATTAAAAAAGAGACAGAAAAGGGGTCAAAAGGAAACACCAAACCCACCCACCCGGCCACCGTCGTCTCTTTCAATCCAGACGTCGTTAGTCTATGATAACTTTTATTCTTCAAAATTGAAAAAAGGAAACGTGGAATGGCTGCTTGTACGCACGATTATTAGTTATTACCAATCGCTATGATCATCCGACAACTATAAATACTTCCAATTCAATCTCAATTGTGAGTTTCTGATTCCAACAGTGAAGCAAATGGAAGACGAATTCCCAGGTGCAGTAGCACAAGCGCAAGCTTAGCCCTACGATTAGGCCAGGCCATCTTCTCCGTTGCTTCACTCCTCTTCATGTGTGTCGGTGTTGAATTCTACGCCTATACCTCCTTCTGGTATTCTTAATTTCCTTTTTAGGGTTTTAGAACAATATTGTCGGTTTTGCCCCTTGTCTTTTAGAAGCTCACGGTTTTGTATTTACCACACGATTGTTAGCCCGGTGAAATGTGAGCGGGTGGAGAAGGTAAACAATTTGTCTGGTAAAAACAAAACCAAACCGTGAGTGGCAGGGCACGGGATACGATGTTACAGCAGGATTTGTAATTAATTGGTGGTGTTATAGTGCTAGATGATGAACTTGACAGAATTCTAAATTAGGCAGTTTTTTTTTTTTAATCACATGTGGAGGTTTAATTTTGTGGCAACGGTTTGTCAGTTTGTTACCTGCTTTTGGTTAATCAACTGAAATTTTGTTATTTGTTTCCTGATTGGCGAACAAGAATTTACGGAATTCGGAATTGAAAAGATATGCAGATGTCACACTGCTTTGTTTGACACTCCACCAGAGTCATGATTTAGAATTTGTTATGCTTGATGTTAGCATGTGCATTTGTGTGCTAAATGCTTAATTATAGTAAGAATGGTAGTTGTGGGACTAAATTATATGGTAATTATGTGTGTTTTGTGAAGAACTTGGTCTCGTCTAGTTTTTCTTCACTAACACATTTGCTTATAAGTTACGAGTGTTAAAAGCAGGCATAACGCATCCCAGTGACATGTGAGATGCGCCTGTGGATTACTTTTATCCGTCAAATATACTCAAGTCGCCTGCTTTATTCCTTCTTTGGTTCTGGGAATAGAAATATGATATCTCTCGTACTTATTAAATCATATGAAAAGTGGTTCTTAGAAAATGATATTTATCCACATTACGTTTTTATTTTAGAAAAAAAATGGATTTTATTTTTCAAAAGTTATGGCATGTGATAACTGATTTCCTATATGTGTTTCAGCTTCTTGGTGACAATCAAAGGGTTAACAATACCATGGAGTTTGACACTGGCAATGGTTGATGCATTCTCTGTGTTTGTAAAACGCCCCTCTCGTCAAGTACAAATAGTGTCTATCATCGTTATAGGCGACTGGGTACGTTCTCGTTCTTCCCGGTTTGCAAAATAAATAAATAAAAAGCGTTCTTTTACCATCTGTCTGTCTGTTTGATTGTTATTAGTTTGAAAATGATGACAGGTTCTATCATTCCTATCACTAGCGGCAGCATGCTCAACAGCGAGCGTGGCTGATTTCATGATCACAGAAGCAAGTGCCTTCTTTTGTGGTAAAAAATTGTGCAGCAGATATCAACTGTCGGCTGCAATGGCCTTCTTGTCTTGGTGCTTGTCTACAGGCTCCGCTCTTTTTAATCTTTGGCTTCTCCCTTCTTTATATTCTAATTTGTAGATAAAAGTTATTCCCAATATAGGATACATGTATAGTTTGCATATGCAAGAAAAACCATAAAAAAACAAGTTTATAGCTTGTTTCAACATTTATATCACATTTGTGCACCCGAGTTCAGGAACTGAACAAGGGTAAATTTGTAATTGTGTTCTTCAAGTGAAAATATTATTCTGTTTGTTCAAATTTTGTGGTTGACCGTTTAACTTGTCACCCGCGATGAAGGAGTTGAAGTTAATGTTAAGAAAAATCTATTGCAACATTCACTGCTTTCTGTATGTATGTACACACAGTCATCATTGACATTATTTTAATATTCATGCATACATGTGCATACAGGTGGAAGGTGGTCATCCAGATCATATAAATGCTTCTTTATAAACAAATCCATGAGAGTATGCAATGGATCATCCACAGGAATCTTGTTGCATATTTGCAGACAAATAGAAATATATATTGTTAAAGAAATTGGACATGGACGGTCATGAGTGATGATAATTGGGTGGTTTTAAAATCCAGTGACTGCAGGTACAGATTTTGTGTTGTTTTGTTGGTGGTTTTGGTGTTGTTGAACATGCAACTGACCTTTCAGAATCCTTTGGTCTGTCTACTTGTTTACATTTGTATATTATCTTGCCAAGGAAGGAAGGAAGGAAGAAGGAAGCAGGAACAAGACTGGCTATGATTTTCATCCGTATAACGATGTTTCGATCTTTGGATGTCCCAGTTTTCTTTATCGGATTGGGTTGCGACACCAAAATTCCAATAATATTCATTTTAGGATTAAAAAATATATACAATCATAACCTTGTATAGGGGTGCAAATGAGCTGGGTCCAGTTTCGAACTCGACTAGGCTCGAGCTCTAGTTGAGCTCGGCTCATTTATTATTTATTTATTAACAAATTATATCATAACTTTTACCTTTTTATAAAAAAATATGTATATATACACACATTCTATTCTAATATATTTTAAGTTGTAAACTTTGCTTTGTCTCTTAAATACACTGTAGCTATTTTTAGTTATGTGTACAAGTCTTTAAGTTGCCACGTTTTTCCTCTGATACGTGTCCATCCATCGCACAGCTTTACTCCTCCATCTTTAGTTTTCATAACAACAAGTGTGAAGGTCAATTCTCCAGCAACTAGGGTTCTGCCATGAACCTTTGACGGCGACGATACCATATCACTCCAAGAAGCGGATCCACTGCCAGTAGATCCATCCCTCAATCCATCAAGAGCCAACTGGCTGCATCTTCTCCGCAGTACCCGGCGGCGGCGCCACCACTGGCCGGCGTGACACTGTTGACGGAAAAGGTTGTCATTCAAACATCTATTGGACACTTTGTATAAAGGTTGTAATTCAATAAATAGCCTCAAATCTATTGCTAGCTACTGCTACTAATGAATGCAGGTAATCCGTAAGAACTCTTTGTTGGAGAAGCAAATAGCAATGAATAGTGATAGCAAAATCAACACAAGAGAAGGACAGAGAACCACACCGTGACTATCACCGCCACCGCTGCCATATCTCCGATAGCAACGACACATAGTAGGCGATGAAGATTTAGGGTTCCGCCGGAATAGAGTGTGGCGGTGGTGTTGTTATTGAAGGTAACGACAGCCAAGATCTTTGGTATCGGAGTTATTCATGCTTATTTCTTATTATATAATTTGTTAAAGAAGTGGCTGTGGAAGTAATATCTCCACTCAACGTCCAAATTGGGACTTGAATCTTAATGTTTATTCCCTTCTATTTTGTAAAGCAGCTGCTAGGCATACGATGCACTGTGTTCTATAAACCTAGAAGTTAGACGACAACTATCTTATTATGTATTTGCTCTTCTATTATGTATACAAGTAAGTGCTATGCAAACGATGCATTGCGTTTTGTAGCCACTACATATTTTAAACCGCGGCAAAGGAAGGAATTCAGACCATTGTTTTTCACATGCTATCCCCACAACGCGCGGGACAAGATCTTGGTATATATTATTAGTGATTTTATCATAATTTATAAATAATAATTATTTTTTATTTATATAAATATATATTTAATATTTTAAAGTAAAATTATATAAATGATAGGCTCATTTAATTTTGTGACCCGGCCCGAGCTGATAAACGAAGCACGGTCTCGGCTTGTCACTAAATAAGAACTTTTTAGGCTCGGGTCGAACTCGTTTAATCTCAGCTTGTTTCAAATTTTATCTTTTTTTCAAATATTGTTAAGTAACTCGGCCCGTTTATGTCCTGTAATCTCATACCCAACTAATGCTAAAAGCTAAAAGAAGTTTAAAATCTCTGAACTAGATATAAAAGTTGGACTATATTATCCATTTTGTTGTTTAATTGATTTTCAGTGAACGGTTGCTTTTGTTTTTCTTAATTTATTGAATAGCTATTATTGTACGTTTAACTTGCCAATCGCCCAACCTCAAATTCCTAATTATGAACGATTTCTTATTTGTTAAGATTTTTATTAATTTCTGAACGATTTCTTATTTGTTAAGATTTTATTAATTCTTAATGTCTTGAGCATAAGTTTTTATATTTATTATAACTGTATTAGTGCTATAATAAATTCTTAAATTTTATTATACATTAGAAATTATAAAATATCTCTATGTTACTTATAAATATTGATTGTTAAAAGTATAATTGTAAAACATCTTATATAACCTTTGGGCTATCATATATAAATAAATGGGGACATGGGATGAGGAAATTCATTTTGTCACAGTTGTAGCTTCAAGGTATTTAGTCTTAAGAGTGGTTGGGATTTCTACTCTCGTAATTGCGTTTGCATAGATTTAGAGGTAGTTTAGAGTGTATGAATTAGCCGTTCTAATAGATCAAATATACTCCTTATATCAAATCATATCTAACTTGATCGTCCAAAGATGTGCAATGTCACTAGAACTTTTATAATTTTTATATAAAAATGTAACTTATCCTTTACTAAAATATTAAAGAGATACGGAAGTCGGCATATAATTGGGACAAACATAAAATACGTGCCAACACTACAAACAGATGACGTATACTTTTATTATCTTGAGCCGATGATTTCTTAACCTAGTGACATCATATGCTTATGATATTAAAATGGCGCGGATTTAAGTATCATGTAAAAATATATATAAAAATATAAGAATAATAAGAGTACATTTAAAAAAAATCTATTATCTCGAGTATCCATGGTCCCACAGTTTGACACAAAGATACAATTGACACTTTTTACAGTGATATACTTATATAATCATATTAAAGGGTGAATATTACTGGAACAATGAACACATATATCGACTTAAATTGTAATAAACCATCTCAAAATCTCAATTCAACGACGGAATTTTTTTTTTCTAAATTTGATAAATGAATAAGAGTATGGTTCTTATTTCCGGAGGAAGTTTCTCTGAAAGTTGAATGTCATTATTTGTTGAAAGAAAGTACAACTTTTTAGAAAGTGCTCGTGTTCGATCATGAATCATGATTATCAAAATCACATTTTATACTATAAAAGTATATGTCATAAACATAATTTAGATTCATGTTTCGTCTTTATCCGCAGTTTTTTTAATATTTTAATATATAAGATTGTATATTATAGTGTATAACTAAACTTTCATAATAGTATCAAGCGAATCATCTTATACTCTTGTTAAATCATTATTTTATCCATCAAGTATGATTTTAGTTGCAATTTCTATTCTATTTTATTTTGTTAATTAAATATCTTGTATCAATAATCAATAAAATAAAATCAATAAAAAGGGGCTAGACTCTAGAGTAACCTTGTAGCCACGTGGACTTTCTATCTGCCACCTGGTCAGCAGATGCTATAGCAATGTGGTTCACATATCGCTAATTTCTGACATGATAAATCTTAGGGTGTTCATAGTTCGATTTAAAAGCGTATGAAACATTTTAAACAGGTTTGGTTTTTCAGTTTGTTTTTTTTTAGCTTTTCGTCGGTTGGTTTCAGATTTTTCAAATTGTGACGAACGGCTTGATTTATAGTTTCTGTCAAAACCAGTCATATAAAACCGAAGCGGGCTGTAAGTTTGAAAAACATTTCAGTTTTCTAAATTGTATATACACACATATATATTCTGTTAAAGGGGGAATTTCAGTTTATTTGGATGCACTAAAATTGTGTAGTCGGTTATTTTTTGTAAACAATCTATGCATGGATCTCGAATAAGTACTAGCTAATTAGGAATTGATTTCTTTACGTAATCTGGACCTTTTCTTTTATTTTGGACATTCTACATTCAAACTCAAATTGTGCTACTAAATTCAAATTTTAACAACTAGTATTTAATTAACAAGTTTATTTATATTTCAACCTTTTTTATTTTATAGTTTATGCATCTTATACAAAAGGCCCAACAAAGTCTAAATTGCGAAACCAAACTGGTAGTAACGGTTCGGTTTGAAAATTGAGTAGTTCGGTTTCGGTTTTGGATAATCTTAAACCGTTACTAACGGTTCAGCTCACGGTTTACGTAAAAACCGGATCGTGAACACCCCTAGTAAATCTACAATATTAAAAAAATATGGAATATATTATCATTATCAATATGTTATTATATTAATGATTATCGGTCATGTTTTAATTTAACTAACTTTTAAATTAAGTTAAGGAATAAATGTAAGAAGAATATAAATTGCATACTCATATGAAATTAACTTAATTCAAATATTTGAGTTATTGATATGTATACATTTAAGCTTGTACATTCACTCAATAAAATTTAGCGTGAACAGTTATAATAGTTCTAACTATTTTTTCATTGAATTAAAAAGTAATAATATGTCAATGTTTTTCTAATTGAAGAGATGCAATTGATTTTATGAAAATGGTTATAACATTCCAAATATATATATATATATATATATATATATATATATATATATATATATATATATATAAGGTTAAGTATTATATATATATAACATATTTTCTAATCTTGAATATACAACAAAAACACACATAGTAATTTCTGAACACGATACAGAAACATATCAATGATATTTTATTATCATTACCCATATATGTCAATAATAGAAATAAGATGCATTATTTTTTATTTTATTTTTATTAAATACGAAAGTATTTAAATAAGTCGGGTAGTTAAATCTGAAGACGTTATGGGCAAATGAAATTAGAGGTCAAACTTTAACAATATGTTTTAAAAGTGTAAACGGAATATATATATAAAGGTGGGGCCCATGTGCATAATAATATATTCTAATGAAATGACAAGATAGGAAACAGGATATGAAATCACCATATAGGACTTCTCTTTTTCACTAAATCAACCAAAGAAATTCGACTTATATGATTGGTTTATGAGGGTAAAAGTAAGTTATTATGGTTAAATAATTAGTTCTTAAACTCTTTAAGTAGTAATACATGAATATGAAATTAATTCAATTACTATTACTAGTATAAATAAATAGGGAACACTTAAAGATTATGAGGTGAAATACTGAAATTACAAGAAAATATAGTATCAATGATGATTATGAACCCAAAGTTTGAACTTAAGTATACACTATCACATGAAAAAGACCAATGATATCAACATACAAGTGACACTCGACCGCCGCATATGGAGCTTAGTATCGAGACGTATTACATGTGCATTACCCAACGATATTTAAAAAAAAATGAACCCCATAATATCCCTTGACTCCGAACACTAAATCTACCCTGCCCCCATAAATCTTTTGTGTGAACTGTATCATAAATTCGACTTGTATGATTGGTTTATGAGGGTAAAGTTCCCCTGCGCATCATACTTGTCTTTTGAAACTGAAATTCACATAATAAAGTGTTCACGTTGTTGTAAACCTTTGAGATGGCCGTTCCTAAACCAGTGTCGTTGATAAATGAATACTGGTCCACGTTTTCCAGCAGCAGTAGATGAAGCGAATGCATTTTGTTGAACAAGAATACCAATGTCTGCAACTTGCTTTTTAACCCACATGACACAATCATAGGCATTGAAGCATTCACAACCAATTGGGCAGATACAACGTTCATTTGGGAATCCATTTTAGCATTTGTTACTCCAAAGGGATCTCATTAACATCAACCAGTGATGCAGTTTGAATGTCTAAGACCTTGTCATCAATAGTCAATTGCATTTGAAATACCATCAGGCATTTCATCATTCACCTGGAGGGAAATAATGGTGTAAGGACGAAGAACGAAATCGATGAAGCACCACAGTAGTGAAATCTTTCCAGGTAAGGTCCTCACTCCGAAACCATGAATTGAACCAGTAAAATGGTCCATCCCAATAAAAACTTCAAAACAAGTTGAGCTTAAACGAGCTCGAGCCCAAATTGTAGCCTTATTTAATAAACGAGTTGAAACTTGAGCTTTACATCCTGAGTTGGCCTACCCTCAAAAGGCAAAACGAGACTATATGTGTGGTTGGGTTAAGAACTCTAAATAATTACATAACTTTTAGAACTTCTAATAAACAATCTTTTTATTTATATATATTATTTATATTTAGGGAATTTAATCATTTATTATGTTTGTTCTTTTGATTACATACATGTAAAGATGTTAAGAGTAGTTTTATCATTTTTATATATAATTGTATGATTACACATATGTAAACTAGTTTGTTATATATTGTAATTAGTTATTACACACATATATAATTTGGTTATTAGATATATGTAAATTACTCTTAATACATACATATAAAGTATAATACATACAAATATAAAAATAAAAATATAAAAAATAAAATTATAAATAATAATAAATAATAATAAAATAATAAATAATAATAATAATAATAATCTTGTTTGTTAGGAGTTCTAAAAATTATATAATTATTTAAAGTTATGAAAAAAACTCAACCCTAATCTTCATGATTTGGGAAAAGTAACACGTTTTTTTTTGTTTTACTTTGAAAATTACAAGTTTAGAATTTGTATGTCAGTCTATAATTAACTTTCGTTGAAGAAATCTTTTAAGTGGAGTTGAAACAACTATATACATTTTTAGTTGAAAAAATAGACCAATGGAATTTTCATGTAATTTACTCAAACTTTACATACATGGACCATTTGTGTTATTTTCTCAAATTGAAACAAAAAAAAAAAAAAAAAAATTCCTAGCCCCACCCAACCCAAATTTCGTATCCATCAATTAAACTAAGGATGATACCAACTAGTGGTGCAAACAAGCTGAGTCGAGCTCGGATTAACTTATGAAAGCTTGGGCTCGAGCTCGGCTCGATTCGAGCTTTGTTTTAAAGCTTCGGCTCGTTGGAATTTTTTCAAGCTCGGCTTGTTTATTATCTATAAATTAATATATTAAGTAAAAATAATATAAATAATAGACTTTTTAGGCTCATTAGCTCGATAAGTAAGCTCGGCTCGGGCTCGGCTCGTTTACTAACTAATCTTATTTTTAGGTTCGAGGTCGGCTTTTAAATAAGCTCGACTCGGCTCGTTTACACTAAGGCTCGACGAGCCTAACGAGCTTCACATGCGAGGCTCGAGCTCGGGCTTGATAAACAAACGAGCTTTATTTTAGGCTCAAGCTCAGCTAGGGCTCGATAAGACTCGACTCGTTTCGAGCTTTTTTCGTGTTGATCTCAAGTAACTCGCAAGCCGCTCGGCTGTTTGCACCCTAGTACCAAGGGAGGGTATTAAACTAAGGATGATGGCGATGGTGGTTAATTTGTCAACTTAATCCATCACAATCAACACCTGGTCGGTGGATCATACTATTATTCAAGATGTATTATACAAGCAAGAGATACGTTACCTACGCATATGCTTATAGAACCACATTTGATTTGCCTTAGGTGGTATAGGATGAGATTCCAATTTTCATTGCTAAAAATTGAAGGGAATGTATGAACAATAAGACTGTAATAACATGAATGTTTATATAAGATTGAGGATTGTGGTTTAGTTGGTGGGTGAAAAAAGTTTATGCCACAATAACGTCAAATAGGCAGTGGGGCTTTCACTAACTATACCTTCACAAGAGTATAGTGGTTTAACAGGTATATTAAATAAAAAAACGAATATGTGTTTGAATGTGATTGATGGACGGTGGTGGAGAAGGGGTTAACGTCCGTTATTGTGGTAATGGAGAAAGGGGGTAACAACCTTAACGGAATTTGTGTAATATTGGTGTATGTGGGCGTCAATAGCTGAGTTGGAGTGCCCACTACACTTAGTCTAATTTTCTATGCTTATTGACTTTACATAAACTACCAATAGAAATCAAGAAAAGTAGATACCAATAAATTTACGTACATAATGTCACATTATTATCTTAGATGTTAGGGTCATGCACCAACGTGTGTAAATATAAACCAATGTCACAATTCATTTAGCTCTACGAAATATACAAATACTGAACACATATTCAAGCATCACAATGATGACCGTTTTGATTCTAGTCTCATTATATATCTAAACAATTACAAAATCAGGTAAATGCATCTAAAGATTATATGATTGAAAACAATAATGGAGGTGGTCCACTAAAGTTTGACGTTTTGATATTTGAACTGTAATGTAATGTAATAAAATGATCCAATTATGATCCCAACAATATAAAGTTGCACCAAATAATGATGTATTGAATATATAAATAAAACATAAAGTTATAAAAAGTTTTCAAACTCTGTGTACCTTTTAAATTGGAGAGGAGGAAAGTGCACTTTTGCCTCGAGCCCTTAGTTTTTAGTGTCGTTTAGTATTATTATATTCCTATTGATATCTTAGTCGAAAAGATTTGTTAAAATCTTATTGTATTCGAAACCATGATGGAAAATTAAAGTGATATCTTTAAGGATGAATAAAACCACGTTTCATTAAAATCCGAAAGCCATCAGAAACATGTTCTTTTTATAAAGTTTCTGGTAAATCAAAGTTCTTAGTTATAAGTGTCACATTTTGCATAATGGAGGTTATAATGCATATATATCTAAAATATCTAGAATCTAGAGTTAATATTAGTTAGTGATAAGTAATAAAATCTTCCCAAGTCAACTTATGACTATTCTTTAATGACGTAATTAATTAGCCTGTAAAATCCTTTATACGAAGGTATAGAATATTATATGTTTTGAATGTATTAGTTTTTTTCGTTTTAGGCTATAGTTAGTTTATCATATTTAGTCAAATAAATTATCATTATTTAACTCAATTCATTATATGCAAAAAAAATTAGGAATTAGAGTTTGTGTAAATTTAACGAGTATAAAAGAATTAGGGATTAGAGTTTGTCGAGTTAGAGAATAAACATTAGAGTTCGTTTGAGTCTGATCTATCCCAATCTGACTTAAGTCTACCAAAAAAATAAATCAAAACTTAGTAACGTCATTGGAAAAAAAAACCTGAATCTGTTGAGTTAAAGTTCTATGTTAGTTTATAAATAAATATGGAGTATAAATCGCTCATATTTTAATTGGTATATGAAAACACCGGAAAGAATATATTCCATTAGTCGTTTATGCTAAATTATCCATCTAATGATAAGATGTTAATAGTGCCGTAATGTCTTTATCTTGGAGAATGATGAATTAGGCGCACATATGATTAAGAATATCAGTGCTCCTAAAACATGTCTAAAAACATTTCTAACTCATGTATTGTCTGACATTATCTCAAATACTTTTTCATATCATTTTCTAATTCACTTATCTATTATATGCAAATATGGTAAACCAAGCTAAACTGCTTTAACTAATATGACTAAACAGTGCACATCCATATGATATTTTTACTCTAATTTCACACGACATTTAACAAATAAAACAAAGAAAATCGTCAAAATAGCATTTGTGTATTAAGCTAAAATCATTTGACCATTTCAACTAATTACACAAAAATGTTACTCGGCCAAAAGACTTCATGTGAAGCTGTGAACTTACATATACAACCTCATGATTTTGGTTTTAAAAACCGACTATATCTTATAAAATATTTGAGTACACCAGGGTTTCCACAATCAATCGCTACAATAAAAAGTGTTTGCACCACAAAGAATGGACATCTACAAATATCTGTCATCCGTCAATGCCATTTGTAGAATAGCGTTTCGATGGCATAGTCTTGGCTCTTTACCACACTTGTCTCTATTTCGGTCCACGTAACATGTTTTTATTAACTTTTATTAGTATCCATGTTTTCTTTAATAGCCAGCCAACCAAACTTTTATTAATACCAGATAACCAAAATACTTCGCTAAGTTTTTATATCATTTTGTATTTTGTATTCGTGTATCTGGTTAACACCTTTTCTTAGGAAAAAAAAAACTATATTTATGTAGAAAAATAGCAACTTTCACAATATGCTTCATTACCCGATCCGCAGACGTCATCTTTACCACGACAGTAAAAACAACATACACGCAAATACGACAAAATGACAAACAGTCCCCTCTTCGTAATTTCTTCAACAACCATGGACCATTGTTTAAGGACACATCTTCTCCGCTGTCATCCACATCTTACAGCTTGCTTGGGCCCACCTTTGCGCCCTTTGTAGTTAACTCCTCAAACTTCACCCTTTATTTACACTTTTGCCCTCCACTAACACCCCCACCACTATATATACACATCCACCACCTCACTCCACTACACCATATATCCACCATTCCAAAACATAACATTACATGGGTATTTGCAGTTCTTGCGAGTCCACGTCAGTACTGACGGCGAAACTATATCTCACGACGGCCGTTACAAGAATTCTCGTACCCAGTTAAGGTGTCGTACGTTTTACAAAACAACCCCTCAACTTTTATTTGCAACTCCGATGAGATGGAGTTTGACGACGTCTTGTCCGCCGTTAGCGCCAATGAGGAGCTGCAGCTTGGCCAGCTGTACTTCGCGCTGCCATTGAGCCGGCTCAGGCACCCGCTTCAGCCGGAAGAAATGGCGCTCTGGCTGTCAAAGCCAGCTCAGCGTTGACTAGTTGCCGTTACAAAAACTTGACTTTTAACAAGATTTCGGGTCGGGTTGCGGATGCGGGTGGGTTTGAGAGGAGTGGGAGGAGAGGCGGAGGCGGTGGGAGGAGGCGGAGCGTTTCCCCAATGTCGTTGAGTGTCATTCCGGAGTAGTTTAGAATAAATTGGTGTAAAGTAGAATAGGGGTAAGTGGCATTGTTGTAAATATTGTATGAAGTAAGGGTGATTCTTTTAGTGAGATCTATGGACTGCTTTAATCACGGGCAGTTCACATTCGGGAGTTTACTTTTTTTCTTCTTCTTCTTCTCTTCCCATGCTGTTCATATATCATAATCTTCGTTTTATATTTTTATTCAAATTGAAAAAAAAACAAAATTATCCTGCATTTAGTAGGTTCAATGGATGTGAAATCATGCATTATAATTAAGTACGTTGCGTGAATCACAAGAATTAATTAGTGTTGTTTGGTGGACAAGAAGGGAAATGTGAACAATAATAACAAAAAAGTTTGTAAGATTTTGTTTAATATTTGATACATACCTACATCATGTATAAGAAGTTGTTTGGATTTGAGGGTTAGGGTATAAATTGTGACATAACACAATCTTCATCAAATTTTCTTTAATAAATGTATATATTTGGAAATTGGAAAGCAATTTTATATAAACACTTAAAGTATTGTACTTCAAAACAATAATGATTTTATATAGAGTTGGAATATACAGTTTTAAACGTGCTATAAGGGAATCAAGAAATCGGATCTTGTTTGTTCAAGGGATGATAGATAGGTTTAAAGTGGAATGAATTTGGAAGTTTTGAAAGTCGGTTTTGAAAATATCGAATGGTATGATAAGATAACGTATATGTAGATGGTATCTGTCAAAGCGTGGGAAGTGCTTTATTAAAACTTCATTTTCAATACAGCTGTGAATTGAACGTTGCATGTAGCCAAAAGGACAACGTGATTGCGAGTCTACATATACCATATGTATGTATGTACGTAGTAAAATACACACGGTGTGTGTTTATTGTAGAATGTGGAATACACATAAAGTGATTTGAGTGTTACCGAGTCGATGTAGGTATGCACAGAGTGTGGACTGTTGTATTTATTGGTTTGTTGAGATTTTCGATATGTACAATCTCATACAGCTGGTTCCCATGTATATGGGAGATGTGGAGTTCATGGAAACGACAATATTTTTGTTTTTTTTTTCTTCTCTTAAATCCATCCAATCTACCACTAATTTTTAACGTTAATGTTCCCTTTTAGGTTTCATGTTAATCTGTTAGGCGATTAAAGCATTCTTATGTACTCTTTATACAAACCTTATCGGTTTATGTACCCTTGTCATTTCGTATAGAGTTTAAAGTTTTCATCTAATTTACACCGCGTCTTATTCATCAAAATAGGGATGAGATTTAAAAGGTTTCCGGGTGAAGAGAGTGTACGAAAGATCGCAACGGGATGGTCAGGTTTTGTGAATGTACTTGCGGCAACACCCACACGATACTGCCCGTTAAGCAGTTATTAAGGATGCGCATGTAAAAGATGTTTCAATAAAGATTTGAAAGATTAATTCGGTTGATAATATTTTAACAGACTTTTATGTAATGTTAAAAATTACTAAAATAATTATAAAACCTTAAATATCTATTGAAAGAATATATTTTAATTCAAGCCACAATCACGAGCAACATATTTTTTTCAATATTAAAATACTTTTTACATCTTTTAAATTAAGATATTAATAATCTAGTTTTCCATATATTTTATAGTTTATCTTGTTAATTTCTATTTATTTAAAAAAGAGTGGGATGAGAGATATAATCATTTTCATTGTTTGGAGGATGGTTCAAAGATGGAAAACTTTAGAAAGAGAAAAAAAACTAATGTGATGCGTGATGCGATATGAAAAGGAAAAAAATAGGGAATAAACGAGTAACTATTGACTAAATGAAAAAGCGAAACTAAACATGAATACACTATACTTTTAAATTGAAGAGCTAATGGAATTTTGACATATGTCATGAAAGTTAGAGGTATCGTCTAAAATGTAGATGAGACGTCTCAGCCAATACGTTTCCTATGAAAAGGCTACAGTAACGCCTTCAAGTTGACGAAAGTTTAAGCCTAATTTTTAACTTTTTTTTAATAAGACAGTGCTTAAAAAATTATACTAAATTAAAGAAAATAAAATTCTCTTTAATTTGGTGTAAATGACTTTTAAATGGGTAAAACTTTTCAATAAGATAATAGTTTAAAAATATTATATCAAATTAAAGAAAACAAAGTTCTCCTTAATTTGGTGTGAACTTAAAAAAAGTATATTGTATTAAAAGTTATACACATTTAAAATTGTGATAGAAATAAAGGCTAGGCTTATTCTTCCAAAGGGGAAACGTCTAGGATTAGCCGCTATTTCTAAACTTTCACGAGTCGTGTCATAAATCAATTGGCTATTTGATTTAAAAGTATAATGTCTAAGCTTAGATGCTATACGAAAATCCATAATACTGTAGCATCTAGGCCCATACGTCTCAAGTTGTTAATTTCACTTGGTTGAGTCAATGGTTAGTCTGTGATTTTCCAAAAAAAAAAAAACTTTACTAAAAGGGAATGAACTGAAAGGTTACTCCCTCACTCTTGTATACGAGCAAGAGGCTTTTTAGCAACTTGCTAATTCGGTAAAAGGTTTAACATGGAAAGTGATTTTAAACCATTAACCAATAAACGAAAACTGAGGTGGTGGTAGTTGGTGGGTCAAGGAGTTGTTGTGTGAGTGATCGGATAAGTGTTATGAACACATGTGAATAACCAAAGAGATAAAATTCTAATTTAGATTTATTTTGAAATATAATACGTAAAAGGTTTGCTGTCTCATTTATAGTGGTCTTATTAAACTATTTTAGTTTTATTTATAAAAGAAAAGAATGTTATTATAATCTGGATGAGCTGTCAGGCAAGATTGAAAGAGAACCTGTGGTCCGCTGTAATTTTGTATACACAATTTTTTTACTAGTTTACAAAAGATATTGATTTTTTCACTCCATATTTGATTTACAGCTGGTTGCATAATTAAAGTGGATTTCTTTTTTTCTTAAACCTACTGGAGGGCTTTGCACCTACAGCATCCACTGTTTTCGAGTACAGACCTCGGTTTTTAATTTATTTTTTTATTATTTTATAATTATTAAAGTTTAAGGGGTCCTTAAACATTCTTAACAGAAATTTCTATAGGTTATTTTTATAATTAAACTAAAACTAGAAGGGTGCATACGTGATACAGCAGGAAACACAGACACTGTTAGAGTATGCATTATTTGGTTGCTGAAACCGAAGTTATCGGTTTGTCGATTTTATTAACCTATAAATTTTCCGTTAATTAGTTCAATTTATATGGTTAGATTGATAGTTTTTGGTTTAATAACTCAAAATTAATTATATTTTCAAGTCTTAAATTTCCTTATAAAAGTTTCCGATAAAACCAAATAAATCCATATACAATAACTAATTTTTATTTCCATAATTCCATACATGGTTATATATTAGTTTCTTGATTAAAAATAATATAGAAAAATAATAACATAATATATAAATAGATATTGTTATACTTTGTGATTAATGATTCTAAGCAATTCTAATCATCATCATTAGACGCAGTAAATTTCACCAATAGCTAAGCTAATGTAGGGTATGAGCATGATAAGATGTAGACAACTTTACCTATACCTATGTAAGAATAGAGAGGTTGCTTCCAACGAGACTCTCCAACTTGATAGTAGTTTTGCATTAAGCCTTAGACATAAGACACATAACACCCAACAATCTATATATTCTAGGCAATTATAAGTATTCTAAAAAATAAATTTCATCATCCAAGAAATTATAACAACTTAGATGAAATTACTATTTTAGTCACTTTGATTATGTTTAAAATAATAAAATTAATTATTTTTATAAAATAGTATAACTAGTTTATAAATTATGTAATCTTATATTATGAAAAGTTACCAAATTAAATGTGACAATTGTTCTAAAAATTCCACAACTAGATCATCTAGTGAAAAATCAGATTAAAAGATTAATAATATGGTAATTTGATTGTTAGTATTTTTGCATAATTTACTAAACTAATATAACAAATTAAATTGTCCAATAAATCCAAACAACTACTAATAATTCTCAAGAAATCCATAATCTATTCTAACATATTCAATATCAACTTAGCATATCCAGTTTTATCAAAACACTAATTAGATTGAAAAACCCTCAAATTCAAGTGTTCAAGAACTCTAGAATTACCATATCCTAAATTCGGATTGGTTTGCCTTCTATCACATAAATGGATGGAGATATTTTTTAAAGCATGAAAAATAAAGTAGAATAGGCTCAAAAATTACTGAATTCCGTTGAGAAATAAAGGGAAATCGTTGAAACAAGATACGAGCCCTAAATTTGATCTTTACCTGGATTCGCTGATTGTGATGCTTATGGACGAATTTAGAGAGTGGGGACTGGGGTTAAATGGTGTGGGAACCAAATCGTACTAAAATTACAAATTAACATCTATGGATTCGTCATATTTAATTATAGTTCTCATAAGTTTTAATACTGTTGAATTAGAGGTGAGCATAAAACCGAATAACCAAAACAGAATAATCGAACCGGAAAAACTGAATCGAAGCAATGACCGATGGTTCGCTTATAGTTTTTTTAATAACTGAACTTTCGGTTTCGGTTAATCATATATCTAAAACTGAAAATAACCGAACCGAACCGATTAGCCACACACACACACAACATATATATATATAACACCAAACTCTCTTAATGTAATATTATTTATGAGTTCACGATCTACTAGATTTTTTTAACCTTTTAGTCCAATTAAGGGTCCATTAGTGTTTGTTTTATTATGTACATAGGGCCCCATTACTAATATACATGTGGTATCAATAGAATTTTGCAAGTTTTATTTTATATGAGTTTATATTTTACAAGTTTATATACATCGGATAATTAACCGAAACCAATCCATAACTAATGGTTAACCGACCATCGGTTACGGTTATGGTCAATACTTTTAATTAACCGGACCCTCGGTTAACCGACCATCAGTTAACCGAACTCATGGTTAACCGACTTTGCACACTCCTGTATTGAATGATAATAATTTTTATTCTAAATGGGTTATTTTAAGAAAAATAAGTGAACGAATTGACGATGCAAATTAGTTTTCCCATAATCTCTTTTCATTTGGAATCAAACTAAAGTCGAAAGGTCAAGTTTCTAGCTATATAGCACCGGTTTGGATCAATTGGGTTCAGATCTACGGCATGGTAGACAAGAAGAGAACCAGGGTGTCGTTTGGAATAGTTGTGGTGTCGTTTAGAATAGCTGTGGTGTCGTTTAGAAGATGAGAGGCACTGTCGTTTGATGAATGTCGGATGGAGTTGAGGGTGTTGTTTGGAGTCTTTTGAATGTGGCGGAAGTGTATCTTTTAGATAGGTGTCGTTTAGGGTGCCGTGGTCTGAATTAGGTTATTTACATAATTAATGTTTATACATAAAAAATTAATATTTTTAAACTTGAAACTTAGTATATTGATTAAATTAATACACGTCGTATATTAACATAATAAAAGGTGACAAAGCTTCGCATTTTATTTATTACAGATTGGATTTTGTTTACAAAACGAGTCAGCTTTTCTAAGATCTGTTTTTGGAAGATGTTACATTGTGGTTGTTGTTCCTTTCGCATCATCTCATGATCCGTCACAATTGTTGTTCCTTTCGCATCACCTCATGATCCGTCACAAACCCCCACCCGGATCCTCATGCATCGCTTTTAGATGTTTGTATTATAAGGTGGTAAGTTATAAATATTGAACAAATGATTAATCCTTTCTCAACAATAAAAAACTACATTGTATAATAGTAAGTGAAGATCTCTACATAAGAGCCATAGCCCATAAGTGTGACGTATTGCAGTGCTGGAAGTAGTGGTGCATAAATCGGGTTTTTTAATACTCGGTTCTTGGTATGGAATCGGATTCGGGTACTAATGCGTTCTACAAAATTAGGTATTGATAATATCCGGGTCGGGTTCGGGTATGAGTTTTATACAAAAAAATGTATACCCTATATACCCGGGTTCGGGTAGGTACGGGTCGGGTTTTTTAATACCGGGGTATTATAATACCCTATTTCCGGGTTCGGGTATGGATCGGGTTGGGTTCGGGTATGCCTCGTGTATGGATCGGGTTGGGTTCGGGTATGCTCGGGTACTCATTTTTTTTTTTTGCATAAAACATAGAAATATAAAATGCAAAACCTTTTTATTTCATAAAACATAGATATATATGACACCTAAATAATCATAGAACCGGGTCGAATAACTTGATCGTCTTTTTTATTGTTCGGCTCAAGTATAACACTTGCGGTTAAATCAAATATCAAAGCCCTTTTTTATATGTATAGAGATACACTGTAAACCAAAAAATGGTTAAATACACCTTCTAACGGCTATATAGCCATTACCAAGGTTCAAAACTCGAAAAAACACAAAAAAAGCGTAAAAACCTGAACAGGGTATTGGAAAACCCGGACCGGGTATTGAAAAAACCCGGTTCCGGGTTCGGGTTGAAACCGGTTACTCGTAAAACCCGGGTTGAAAACGGGTATAAAAAACCCGGTTCGGGTTTTATAACAGAAATGCATACCGGACCCCTACCCTATGGGTAGGGTCGGGTTTGGATATAAAAAACCCGGTTCCAAGTTATTTTTTCGAGTCCAAGTTCAAGTTTTTTGTGCACCACTTGCTGGAAGTAGGGATCATGATTCATAAGTGGTCTCATCCGAGAGGTGGTCCTTCCTCCAGCCTCCAACACTTTACACCCACAGTTGTGACTCATTGGAAGTCATTAGTAGGATCAGTGTTAGGATATGTGTAAGCATATGGTTGATCATACATCTCATGCGCTTTACCAAAACAAAAAAGAAATGCAACTGCCATAAATCTTACAATTCCATTTATATGTGTTAAGCAAGTATCATAACAACTTTAGATTGATACTTTAGATTAAATTAGAATACTCTCATCCTTGGATAAACGTACTTTGGTTAATATGATGCGTTGGTGATACTCAATTTTCTAATAGCGGCTATCACTATGTTAGTGTGTAAGAAGGGCAAATATGTGACTCATAATTCTATAGTGTATTAGAGAGACCATCTAGAGTAATTTAGGATAGGATTTGGATGGAAAAGCTAGTTTGTATATATAGAGGAGTGTAATGTCTTATACGTTCTCTCCTAACCGACACATGAGAAAATGTGATTTTTATAGGAAACCGATTCCTATAAACAATTAACCTTACACTCTTTAAACACAATTTTATAAACAATAATTTCATAATTTTATCAAAACAAATAATAATTTCATAATTTTCTTTTCAAGAAAATACAACATGAAAGTTCGAGTGGGACATCCTTATGTTTTAAACAAACGACCTAAATACATCGATTTTAGACATGATATTAAACAAGCGATCTTAATACATCAATTTTAGACATGATGATTATGTATTTAGTATTTTAAAAGTTGCAATATAAAAGGCAAACTAAAAACAATAATGTTTTAGATGGAAAAACCCTATAAATGAAGTTGTCACTATCTAATTTATAACTTTTTGAAATAATTTATTTTTAAAAAAGTTATGGAATTGAAGTTGGTATTTAATGTGGTTGTTGATTTCATAGATGACTCGACGAAGTCCAGCTGGAAGAATCTTTTGTAAGGCAACTTCCTTTGAGTTCGGGTTGGTCCATCTAAACTCCCTTTTTGCTTTTCTTTGATTCATATCTTTGAATTTTATATAAGCTCGATATAAATTTATATATGATGGACCAAATTTGTCAAAAAAAAGTTAATGTATGTTAAACGTACAATAAGTTAAGGGGCTGTTTGTTTAGCTCTTAATGAGGCTGTTAATGATTCAGACTCCTTACTAGTTTACCACTTATGGTTCAGACTCGCGAGTAGATGTCTGAATGGTTTAGACATTTGCCTCTGAATGTTTAATCATTATACTAAGTCTGAATTGTTAAGACCTCTAAACTGAATTGGTTAGACATTGGCCTCTGAATAGTTAAACATTATATTGACTCTTAATGGTTCAGACCTCTTACTGGTTCAGTACTTAATAGTTCAAACATCTTACTGTTTAGCACTTAATCATTCAGAAGTTGCCAAACAACCCTAAGTCTTTGAGGTGTAATCTTACCAAATTGCTCTAAGAACCAAATAACAAACCAACAAAAACAATAAAGGGCATATTTGTTAACCACACTAGTTGAATTATACATAAAGACAAAGCGTCAACACCATCGCCATGTCGTTGTAAGTGTGGGCCATGTGGGGACACACCACATTACGTCTCTCATGCCGCTATCAAAACAATACAAATGTCTAACTAGATATACGGACATCTAATAAGTTGGACGAGAGGACAATTGTCAATGTAATGAAATTATTCCTCCTTGTTTTCTCCTAAAAGTTCCATCTCAATCATGACTGCATTCAGACCGACCGACGACTATAGTCTACGATTAGCATGATTTGCTTAAGCAAAGATCTCTTATTCAAAACCAGTTTTCACTACTATTTGTCTATAATATCTTGAATTCTACGGTCCTACCTGCCTAACATAAACTACGTTTTAGCTTGTGTAATTGGTTAGCCATGAGTTTTCCCATGATGAACTTTCCTTCTAGAAATGTATCACACTTGTTGAAGCTATTGTCTTTTGTTTATAATGTATCTATAATAACAATTATTGAAATATGTCACATTGATGTAATTGCTTATAGTCTTTATGCATGAATCCCATTGGGATGAACTCAAAGACATTTGACTTTTCGGTGGTGGTATGAGGGTACTCATTTGTCTTATACCCTTCAATAATATTTCCTTTCTATTTCATTATCCACTACATTAACAACTAATCTTTAAAACATAATTATGGACGTTATATGTTTAAAAGTTTATCTAATTCTTTTAACACAAAATCTACGAGCTTGTAAATTGTAATAAGATAAAAACACATGATTTCATCACAATCTATAATTTTAAATTGTATCTAAAGGAGCTTGTATGCATATGGGTTTTGAACAAAACTGACATTCATCTTTTTTTTGGTCTTGAAAATCCCCGCCCTGTAAAAAACAACATTTACGCACGTTGTTTATATAGTCTTATACAAGCATGCCATACATGTTTATAGATTCTAATATCATATTTTGTTGGTACTTCCGTCTTTTTTATTTTTGTTTTGTAGTTTTCATCCATCCAATTTTATGTATGTCCAAATATCATATGATTCAAAACAAGAATAGTGTGTAAATAATTTCAAAAAAGAAAAACAAGTGGATGCAAATCGAGATGCGAAAAAATAGGTAAAAGCGTGTCATATCGCATAAACACATCATACCCTGACATGACTCGTGACATAAGCTCATCCAGTCATCCTGTTATGTCCCCTCTCAAATTTGTAGAGAAACATACTTGCAAAATCACTATGTGAATCCCTTGGCTAGTGCTTATCGTGTAGGGCCTGTAGTTAAGCCATTCTAGTGAACCAAGTCTAGCTAGTAGGGCAAGGTTAGATTGGTTCTAGATTTTAAATTTACTAGAATGACACTATCATTCATACGCTCCATACGTGAAACTCAACGTGTTTGTATGTTAAGACGTTAAACCTCTTTCCATAAAGCCAATGTGAGAAAAAAAATACATTTTAAAAATATTTTCATCTTACATGCATACGCATGTACGTACGTACATACATTCTGGTGTGTCATTGTTAACCGGCTAAATCTAACTAGTTTAAGTACGTATATACAAAAGCTTAACAGGGCTACATAGTTATACGAAATAATAATATCGACCCATCACAAATATTAATAAACACCTTACAAATAAAACTTTTAATTCAATGGTAGTAGCAGCTAACGAATAATAAAATGACCCCCACGAATTATACGTGAAGAATGGTACATTTAATGTTGCACAATAATTTGGAAAGACCAATTAAATTAGGTGGGCTCGAGAGCATACATACAATAAGTGAGTTGAAGGGGTCCCGTTGATAAATGGTACAAAAAGCCCAGTAGATTACGAGAAGAATACAAAGTTGGGCCGGCGTATCCATGAATCCAGCAAGGATGTCACAGGGTGGTTTCGTCGGCGCCGTCCCGCAAACAGTTCACGTGCGGGTACAAAAATATTAAAAGTCGTAGGGTACCATAAATGATATTCGTATATCACGTGGGGTACCTTTCTCGCTTTCCTAAGTCCAAATACGCGTCATCTTGGTCAACTGCTGTCTCTACAATCTAAAATTAGAACATCTTGTTCGGTCTTTAGTGATAAAAAGTGTTGCTACGTGACCTTTTTATGCTCGTTTGTGCCCCAATGTGTAATAACACTTGTCGTTATGTATTGGTGGTTCAATCAACAATGTATGTAGTATTTGAATTCAATGGTTTAAGATTGTACGAAAATTGTTTATTTATGGCTAACCTAGTTCTTGCAATTTACCAAAAAATAATATTTGCTTATAATTGTACAACGATGATTCAAGGTACGATGCAAGTTATCTGAAGAAGGAAATCTTGGGGGAATACTAACAATCCAAGATTACTTTCATGAAACAACGTTCCAATCAATTTACAACTAGCTAATTCCTTTTC
Source organism: Scalesia atractyloides (assembly GCA_947069175.1). Lineage (NCBI taxonomy): Eukaryota > Viridiplantae > Streptophyta > Magnoliopsida > Asterales > Asteraceae > Scalesia > Scalesia atractyloides. The sequence continues at coordinate 22,967,820 of CAMTDV010000023.1, forward strand.
ATGATTGAAGTTTCTGCAAGACAAAAATCGTTAGACTCGTCACAGAAGGAGAGGCTATCCTATGACTGATTTTCGGAGTGAGAATAAATATTCGATCGGAGAAGAAGATATAAAGGAAATTGGAGTGTAAGTAAAGAGAGTAAGATAGCCTACCTTGTTTAAGAATATGAGGAAACTGTTTAAACTTTTTTTTTGCTAGTCAAGTTCTTGCTTTTTACCAAAATTTTCTTATTTCTTTATCACTGTATGATGCAAACTATCTTTCAAGATTTTTCCTAACCATCCATTCCATTGATTTCCTCAGTACGAACAACACAGTTAACATACAGAACATGATATCAAGGAATGTTTCAAGGTTTGTTCTTTTTATTTTATTAAATGATTGATGGTGGTTTTAGCTCATTAGGTCCATTAATCAAAACACAACTTTATTTCATATATGTAATTATGCTATATTTACATCTATATGTCCGCTTTTTTTAATGGCAAATTTTATTAACACCTTTAGTTCCACTTGCACTTGTAAGGATTTGAACCCATAACCTCACATTTGTGAGAGGATACCATACCACTAGAACAATAGGTCATGAATATCTATATATATGTATTCAGTTTTGTGTTATGAAAATTATAGGGTCTACATATTCATACACCCACTTGCCTATTTAAACACCCTTAAGACGGGTCGCCTAGATCTAGACGGGGCGTCTAGGTTTTTTTTCTCCGACCACATTCCTCCCCTCGTACAGCGTCAAATCAGTCACATTAGACGGGACGTCTATCCGTATACGGACCTTGAAAACGACCAGACCAAGACGGGGCGTCTAGGCCTAGACGACCCGTCTTGAACTTTAACGTTCTGCATGCATGCCAGTAAAGTACTATGTGATACGCCCCGTCTAGTACTAGACGGGCGTATATATCTTTGTTAAATAGACCCATGCAGAGCTTTTGTTGTCGCAGAAAACTAGGCTTCATCGTAGAAAACTTTCGATTCATCGTTCGGAATTATCTCCATCATAAACTTTGGCTTATAGTACTTCATCTGATTTCATTCAAAGGTGGTGAAATGTCATCAAACTTGGACGACAACTATTTCTTTGGGGCGTATTCTGGCGAGACATGGGTGCCTGAAGCCAATACGGTTACAGTTATCAGGTTAAACTAGTTGTTGTTTTAATTATTTACTAATGGTGGTATCGTTGGTAGGGGGAGACCGGTGTTCCCAATTCTAACGTGCAAGAGGAGGTTTCAAGTGTACAAGGAAATCAAAACAGACCGTTTCTAGACTTGAACGAGCTTCCTTCCGTTGAAGAAACAACCCATGTGGACGACTCGTACCTAGTTGATTCACCATGTTATCCTGCGCAACATGGGTTTCCGGATTATGGATACGGGTGTGAATTCTCGTACGTGCAACAGCACGATTCGGATGGATACGGAGGAGAGTGTTACGAAAGTTACAATGCAACACATTCTTTCTACGGTCAACAAGCCTATCCTGATGGTGGAGGATATGGTGGTGAGGCATCCCCATGCGCAGGCAATCCGTACCTCACAGAGACGGTATCAAAACTTATTTATTTAAGTTGTGAAGTTCAGTAAACATAAAATCTAACATAACGCTATCGATTTTACAGGTATTCAACTCTCTAGATGAGGTAAAAAACTGGGCACAGGAAACGGCAAAGGCGGATGGTTTCGTTATTGTGACCTGACGATCAAATAAAATCGGTGGAAGGACTGGGAGGGTATGGCTTGAATGTGATCGTGGTGGTGAGCACCATACTACAGCAACGGTTAGAAAAGCTGGAAGCAAGAAAACCGATTGCCTGTTTTACCTGTTAGCTGTGCGGGACCATCCGTATGAAACATGGGGGATGAAAGGGGGAAGACTGAACATAACCACGAAGTTTGTCAGGACCTGTCAGGCCACGCATTTGTGCGAAGGTTTGCTCCTGACGAATACAGAATGATCGAGCAGTTGACAGCACAAAACGTGGAGCCGCGCAGAATTTTCAAACGATAAGGAAGCAGTTCCCCGACAGTTTCCATGTTCAGAAAGACGTTCAAAACGCAGTCCAGAAGATTAGGGCCGAACAAAGATACGGTCTGACTCCCATGCAGTCGCTAGAAAACATCCTTAGTACAAACGAATTTATTTACGAGACACGGGAGGAACCCGAAACAGAGGTCGTTACAGAGATCTTCTTTGTTCATCCATACTCGAGTGAAATGTGGCGTGCGTTCCCGCACGTTTTGTTGATCGATTCTACGTACAAGACGAACGTATACAACATGCTGTTTGTCCAGATAGTTGGTATGACTCCCACCAACTACTCGTTTTGTATCGCGCATGCTGTTGTTTGCAAGGAACGTAGTAATAACTTTGTATGGGTGCTTGAAAGGATCAGGTCAATGTTGGACGAATGTATGGAGCCACGTGTTATTATAACGGATAGAGACCTGACCCTAATTAACGCGTGTGCGAAAGTTTTTCCAAACGCCTCTCGATATCTCTGCAGGTATCACATTCAACAGAATATTTGTAAGCACTGCAAGAGCGCATTCACAGAAGAAGAATGGCAAAAAATTTTGTCATCATGGGGGAGATTGTGTGAGTCTCCATCAATACCAATATACGAGTACAACTTAGGCCACTTGCAAAAGCGACTTGTGGCGTGCAAACATTCAAGTAAGTTTACGTTCAAGTAAAATATGACATACCCATGTACATGTAAGTAATTGTTGTTACCTTGTAGGGGTCTTTGCGTACGTGTATGACAACTGGTTGAAAGACTACAAGCAAATGTTTGTCTTTCCGTGGACAGATCAGAGCCACAACTTCGGGCAGCGTACCACCAACCGAGTTGAGAGTCAACACGCGAATTTAAAGAGATACGTCCAAGATAGAAGTGTCACACCCCGACCCGCAGCGGAAAAGGTGATCGGGGCATAATTGGGTTATCATCAAAGCTCATGACATTTATTATATGTTTCATATTCATTAATACAATTTAATGGAAATAAATTATACAACATCTTCTAACTATCAGTCTAAGCTTCTTGGTTCTCTTCTAAGGCATATCCTATGTTTTCCTTGCTTCAACCTGTCCACCTGTATCATGTGTAAAAAGGTTTTTGGATCAACATAATGTTGGCGAGTGAATCCTATGGAAAAACATTTGAACGAGTTTATCCAATTGATTATAAATAATGTGCATACCTCATATGAGTAAATGTAGATGTAAATTTATTCACACAACACATAATATTGAATATTGAACATACAAATACCAAATGATTGTTTTGAGGCACGCGTTGTTCGACTCGTTTCCCACGAGGAACTGATGGGCCTAATGAATGAGTTTTGAGGCACGCGTTGTTCTTACGAACTGATGGGCCTAATGTATGAGTTTTGAGGCGCGCGTTGTTCTCGTCTCACACGAGGAACTGATGGACCTAATAAATGAGTTTTAAGGCACGCGTTGTTCTCGTCTCCCACGAGGAACTGATGGGCCTAAATAATTTGCATACAATTTTGACAATATGTAATACATCACAACCAACCAATAGTTACATTCTAATTTAGTTCATATAATGGTATAGCACGAATTTGCATAAGAGAATTAGTTTAAGCGACACATGATACACCCCAAAACATGAATAAAAAGGGGAGTTTGTAAGAATTCACTCACATTGGGTGCGTTCGGTTGATGAGGTTGAATGTACGCGAAATGGTGTTAACCACGAGTGAAATTAACCTAGATAAATCGCATTATGGTTTGGTAAGTAAACGGGTTTTATTAATCTATTTTAGTAGGTTTGTTGGGTGTATTTTTGTGAGTTTGAGGCTATTTTCTAACCTTAAAAATGTTATTTTTAAGTATTTATAATTGATTTTTAATTAAAATAATTAAATAAAAATAATAAAAAAATATTTTATTTTTTTTTGCTACAGTTGACTTTGACCAGCGTTGACCGGTTCATAGGCATATTGTTGTGCGCCGGGTGAGGCTCGAACCCGAGACCTCCCGTACGCGTGCACGCAGCTCTACCAACTGAGCTACGTGTCTAACCCGTTATATATCCGATTTTAATTATATATATATATTAATTAGAATTAATAGAAATCCTTTATTATTAAAAACGAATTAAATCTCGAGAACCGGTGCGCTCCACAGGTCTCGAACCCGGGACCTGTGGGTTAGCGGACACACACTCCACCGCTGGACTGTGTGTCACACTTGATTATAAACTCAGATATCAATATACTTAACATATACCGAAAACACTCCGGTTCAGTTTTGCGAAAAAAAAAGATTTTTATCAAGGCGGCGTGTGAGGGACAAAACTCGAACTCGTGACCTTAGCTTTAAAAGTGCACACAGTCCACCGCTGGACTGTGTGTCTAACCCGGTAATTATCTGGATTTTAATTATACTTAACCATTACCGTAACGTCGTCTTCTTCACTGGTTTTCACCGGAAGTGACGACTGACGGATTCGAATGTTGATTCATGTTCCTTTAGCGTTTAATGATCAATTACAAATGAGATAAAAGTAAAAAGGGAATGAATTAAGCGTGAGATGTACCGACTGGTTTTACTCTGTTTTCCGGCAGAACTCCGGCGACAGAATCCTTTTTCCGGCGACAAGTCTCTTGCAGCAGAGAGTCTTCCGAAAGGTTACAAAGGTTGTGGGTGACTTCGGTGAAGGTTTAGGGGGTTCAGTAAGCTCAGAGATTACTGATACGGTTTTCCGGCGAAGTATCAAGTATTTCCGGCGAGTGATTTTTCGCCGATAAAGGGTGCGATTTGAGTGTGAAAGACTTCTGGCGAGCTGTGGGTGTATTTATAGGGTAGTAACGAGATGAATGGGGTCTGAATTCGGTCTTAATTCGAAGTCAACCGTTCTCCGGCGATTTGGCTGATGACGCGGTTTCAGACGTTGGCTATAGCTGTCGCTAGAGTTAATTGATTGATTAAATTGAGCGAAAGCGTAATTTATGGGCGAAGTCGTCGGGATTTCCGACGACTGCTGTTTGGGCGCAAGTTGACCGAGTTTGAATTCCGCACATCATTATTTGATTTAATAAATCCATTCACTTAACAGAAAATCAAAGTGGCGGAGTGGTTTATGGTGTGTGAGTTAAGCGTTTGGTTGAACCGGTATAGACCCGAGTTCGAAACCCGGCATGATTAAAACGTTTTTATTTTGTTATTTTTATCAGTTTTTCAAAAACTAAATATATATCCCCGCATAATAATTGATTACGGTTTGTTTAAAATTATTTTGGGCATTTAATTCGCAACGAAAAATTTGACTGACTGTTCGGTTGATAAACGGAGCGGGTTTGGTAAATCCGTTTTTGACGGATGTTACAGTATCCCCTGCTTTTTAGAAATTTCATCCCGAAATTTAATTAGGGATATAATTGACTAAAAAAATGATGGTGTTGAGTTTGCCGGTTACATTTTTAGAAGAAAATTAGGGTTTAGGTTTTTTTTGTTTGAGGCGGTAACGTTCCTTGTAAAGGTTAAGTATCCTAATACAGGAATCGCTTTTTGTTGCCTACTGTATAAGTATTGTTAAGCAGGAATGATTCGCTAAAATGATATCATGCATAAGAGTTTAGATATGTTTGGAAAAGTATGGTTATATCCTAAGGCAAAACTTCTACAATCTACACAAATAAACACAACAACTAACAATTGTATCCACATTCTGATAGCATATATGTTTGAATGGTGATGGTTCCTCTCTCGCTTGTTATGATGGAGAGGTTAGTTTATGTAGAAATGGAACACAATCCAATTTCTTTAAATAGTGAGATGATGTAATTGTAACACCAATTTCAACCAAGGCAATACTAAATCCTACATGGAACTTCTCATAATCGCCTGATAACGCCTCCGATCATTTGACAAGAATACTTATATATAGGAAGTACCAGCGGCGTATCCACCATATTCTTGTCAAATTTTCATTGGTTTTATCAGTGAATTATGATTAGTCCTATAACTCTACAACCAATTAATCAAACATAAAATTACTGAAATGAAATATATCTTGTGCGATCAAGGCTCAATCAAACGGAGCCGATCGTATTGTATGTACTGAAAATGAAATTGTCTGTGTGCTCAAGGCTCAATCAAACGGAGCCGAGCTTATTGCATGTATTGAAAATGGAATTGTCTGTGTGCTCAAGGCTCAATCAAACGGAGCCGAGCTTATTGCATGTATTGAAAATGAATAACTTAATCACAACAAACAACCTATGCATGGAACTTCTCATAACCGCCTGATAATGCCTCCGATCCTTTGACAAGAATACTTATATATAGGAAGTACCAGCGGCGTATCCACCATATTCTTGTCAAATTCTCATTAACTTTATCCGCAAGTTATGATTAGTTCTATGCGACTCTACAACATAAACAAACACAACAACCAGCGCTTGAGTCTTAATTCTGATAGTATCCGTGTTTGACAAAACCTCTCTCATTTAATATGATGGAGAGGTTAGTCTATGTAGAAGTGAGACACAACTCAACTTCTTTAAATGATGAAACTGAGATATGCCGTGAAATATGATGATATTAAATCAATGAGTATAAAACAAACTGAATTAGTAATTTGCATTAAAATTTCTTGGATAAAATTCCAATTGAGATACGTGAAAATCGAGATATAAAGAAAACCATAAAACTAAGTGAATGGAGTTTGAATCTTGATTCTTGGTGAGAGAAGGCTAGTTAAGTGGTTGGTTTGGTCCGTTAACATCTTCAACAGGATTGGCATTGATGTTATAAACTCTTCCTCTTGCTGGTGGTGGAGCTGGGTTTGCTTGGTTTGCTTGGTTAACTGGGTTTGCTTGAGCTTGGGCATTTATGATGTTAACCAAACGAGGGCACGTGTTTCTAAAATGGGTAGGGTCGCCGCAATTGAAACAAGCTCGAACATATGGGTACATGGGGTATTGAGGTTGTTGATATGTTTGGATCATGGGTTGAGTAGGGGTTGAGGTTTGGTTTTGAGGGGTGCGGCAAACGTTGCTCAAATGACCGTAGCGTCCACAATTCGCACATAGTCGACAGGGTAAGGTAGATGGATGGTGATAGAAACAGGTGTTGCATTGAGGGTGAGGTCCAATGTAAGGTTTCTTGTTTGGGTAAGTTGAGTTGGGTGCTACTTGAGCGTTTGGGATAGTTTGAGGAGGTACAACTTGTGAAGCTGGTTGGTTACGTTGGGTGACGGCGAAGATTTGCCCATCACGTTTTCTCTTAGAAGTAGGTGGTGTAAAGGATTCGGTTCGGGTGTGGTTTGAGGTTTCGGTTTTATCCTTCTTCTTTTCCTCTTTGAAATCTTTGTTTCGTATTCGGTTCTCAGTGAGCGCGGTGGCTAGCTCCATTGCCGCTTCCAAAGTTGCAGGCGAGGTACTTATTACAGAGTCTTGAATCTTTGATGGGAGACCACGAATGTAGTGCTCGATCAAACGGTAGAGGGGAGTAAACAAATTGGGAACCATTTGATTTAACTCAAGGAATCTCTTGTTGTATGTGGTGTGGTCGCCTTCCTTTTGTTTTAAAGCATGAAACTCATCCTCCAATTTCTTGATTTCACTTCTTGGGCAAAACCGTCTTGTCATGATTCCCTTCAACTCTTCCCAAGTCAAGGTCATAGTTTCTTCAACACCACGTTTGGTCTTTTCTGTATTCCACCATGTGAGTGCCGTTCCAAGTAAGCGACCGGTAGCATAACGCACTTTGCAATCATCGGGGCAATCGCAATTTAGAAAAGTGTTCTCCATTTCTTCGAACCAATGGAGGAGAGCGGTGACACCTTCAGTACCTTCGTATTTTGGAGGATCGCAGGATTTGAAATGTTTGTAGGTGCATTTAGTGACTGAAGGATTGATAGTGTTTTGATCTTCTTGTTGGGTTGGGTTAACGGAATTAGCGGTAAGGGCTTGTTTAACTTGAACTACGATGTTGGGTATTACGGTCGCCATTTGCTGAGCGATTTGGGTAGCCATGCGTTCACGGGCTTTTCCTGCTCTCATTTTCCTACGAGCGAGGCTAGAAGACATCTACAAGGAATACATGTCAAGAGTATGAGTTGAATGCCTTTGGGATCGTGGGTCGTGTTTGGGATTGAACGTTCATAAAATAATTATAGAAAAATAACTCTACTACATCCATAGGATGTCTTGGGCTTTGCTCGCTGTTAGGCCCGTCATGCCGCCATACTTTACCTGTGTAATCATGTGGGCCCCCATGAATACCGGTTTTTCATATGGTTCGCACGGTTTCTGCCTGATTGCGTACACAAAACCCGGAGAAAATCGAGAAATATGTATACAACGTGTGATATTCGGAATGTGTCCAGGTGTAGACACGGTGACATCTCAAAGTGAGGTTAGTTCGAACGACGTTTGGTGTGGCATGCTTTGGCCTAATAGGTCCGTCGTACTCTCATCGTTAGTCCCCAGGTAGGCAAACTGGTCCGTTATTTTGGATTTATACGAATGCCAACCTAGACAGGACGTTCCGACTACCGGTACTTGTACCCTTCCAGTTACTACATGCCCGTCGCAGAACTTACTTTGATGAGATTTGAAAATTGCATAAAATCTTTGGATACTGAGAGTATGAAAATAAATTGAATACATGAACATCGATATATGTATATATGTATAATGAATGAGCATGTATGTTTGACTGAAATGTAAACAAATATGAAACAAATAAATATCACAAGTTTGTATGTAACCACCTAATCAATTAAAAATTTAGGCAGACTATAGTATAGGTTTCAAGGGTCTAATAACCTATCCTATATCCCTATAGTCATGGCTCTGATACCAATCTGTCACACCCCGACCCGCAGCGGAAAAGGTGATCGGGGCATAATTGGGTTATCATCAAAGCTCATGACATTTATTATATGTTTCATATTCATTAATACAATTTAATGGAAATAAATTATACAACATCTTCTAACTATCAGTCTAAGCTTCTTGGTTCTCTTCTAAGGCATATCCTATGTTTTCCTTGCTTCAACCTGTCCACCTGTATCATGTGTAAAAAGGTTTTTGGATCAACATAATGTTGGCGAGTGAATCCTATGGAAAAACATTTGAACGAGTTTATCCAATTGATTATAAATAATGTGCATACCTCATATGAGTAAATGTAGATGTAAATTTATTCACACAACACATAATATTGAATATTGAACATACAAATACCAAATGATTGTTTTGAGGCACGCGTTGTTCGACTCGTTTCCCACGAGGAACTGATGGGCCTAATGAATGAGTTTTGAGGCACGCGTTGTTCTTACGAACTGATGGGCCTAATGTATGAGTTTTGAGGCGCGCGTTGTTCTCGTCTCACACGAGGAACTGATGGACCTAATAAATGAGTTTTAAGGCACGCGTTGTTCTCGTCTCCCACGAGGAACTGATGGGCCTAAATAATTTGCATACAATTTTGACAATATGTAATACATCACAACCAACCAATAGTTACATTCTAATTTAGTTCATATAATGGTATAGCACGAATTTGCATAAGAGAATTAGTTTAAGCGACACATGATACACCCCAAAACATGAATAAAAAGGGGAGTTTGTAAGAATTCACTCACATTGGGTGCGTTCGGTTGATGAGGTTGAATGTACGCGAAATGGTGTTAACCACGAGTGAAATTAACCTAGATAAATCGCATTATGGTTTGGTAAGTAAACGGGTTTTATTAATCTATTTTAGTAGGTTTGTTGGGTGTATTTTTGTGAGTTTGAGGCTATTTTCTAACCTTAAAAATGTTATTTTTAAGTATTTATAATTGATTTTTAATTAAAATAATTAAATAAAAATAATAAAAAAATATTTTATTTTTTTTTTTGCTACAGTTGACTTTGACCCGTTGACTTTGACCAGCGTTGACCGGTTCATAGGCATATTGTTGTGCGCCGGGTGAGGCTCGAACCCGAGACCTCCCGTACGCGTGCACGCAGCTCTACCAACTGAGCTACGTGTCTAACCCATTATATATCCGATTTTAATTATATATATATATTAATTAGAATTAACAGAAATCCTTTATTATTAAAAACGAATTAAATCTCGAGAACCGGTGCGCTCCACAGGTCTCGAACCCGGGACCTGTGGGTTAGCGGACACACACTCCACCGCTGGACTGTGTGTCACACTTGATTATAAACTCAGATATCAATATACTTAACATATACCGAAAACACTCCGGTTCAGTTTTGCGAAAAAAAAAGATTTTTATCAAGGCGGCGTGTGAGGGACAAAACTCGAACTCGTGACCTTAGCTTTAAAAGTGCACACAGTCCACCGCTGGACTGTGTGTCTAACCCGGTAATTATCTGGATTTTAATTATACTTAACCATTACCGTAACGTCGTCTTCTTCACTGGTTTTCACCGGAAGTGACGACTGACGGATTCGAATGTTGATTCATGTTCCTTTAGCGTTTAATGATCAATTACAAATGAGATAAAAGTAAAAAGGGAATGAATTAAGCGTGAGATGTACCGACTGGTTTTACTCTGTTTTCCGGCAGAACTCCGGCGACAGAATCCTTTTTCCGGCGACAAGTCTCTTGCAGCAGAGAGTCTTCCGAAAGGTTACAAAGGTTGTGGGTGACTTCGGTGAAGGTTTAGGGGGTTCAGTAAGCTCAGAGATTACTGATACGGTTTTCCGGCGAAGTATCAAGTATTTCCGGCGAGTGATTTTTCGCCGAGAAAGGGTGCGATTTGAGTGTGAAAGACTTCTGGCGAGTTGTGGGTGTATTTATAGGGTAGTAACGAGATGAATGGGGTCTGAATTCGGTCTTAATTCGAAGTCAACCGTTCTCCAGCGATTTGGCTGATGACGCGGTTTCAGACGTTGGCTATAGCTGTCGCTAGAGTTAATTGATTGATTAAATTGAGCGAAAGCGTAATTTATGGGCGAAGTCGTCGGGATTTCCGACGACTGCTGTTTGGGCGCAAGTTGACCGAGTTTGAATTCCGCACATCATTATTTGATTTAATAAATCCATTCACTTAACAGAAAATCAAAGTGGCGGAGTGGTTTATGGTGTGTGAGTTAAGCGTTTGGTTGAACCGGTATAGACCCGAGTTCGAAACCCGGCATGATTAAAACGTTTTTATTTTGTTATTTTTATCAGTTTTTCAAAAACTAAATATATATCCCCGCATAATAATTGATTACGGTTTGTTTAAAATTATTTTGGGCATTTAATTCGCAACGAAAAATTTGACTGACTGTTCGGTTGATAAACGGAGCGGGTTTGGTAAATCCGTTTTTTACGGATGTTACAAGAAGCTCGCTGGACCGTATAGTATGTTGTGTCAAGGATATAGTCGAAACACAATACGGGGAAATAAGGCGGAGCTTTCGAGAAAGCATCGAAAAAATAATGAACCACCACAAAAACCCGTTATTTGACCACCTACGTGGAAATTTTTCCCACACAGCGCTTGATTTGCTGAGTGGAGAGCTACTTATGAAACTAGACGTGTTGCAGCGCTTGCATTCATCTTGTGGATGTCAGATGTGGTACAACTGTGGGTTGCCGTGTGCTTGCAGGTTGGAAAAGTACGTACGAGCAGAGCGTCCGATTCAACTCGAAGACGTAGACATCTTCTGGCGGAAGCTTAACTTTCAGCCATGTAAATTGAAATCTGATGACGTTGACGTGGTAGACGAGTTGAACATTGTTCGGCAACAGTTAGAGTGACGCTCCCCTGCTCAGAAAAAAGCTTGCTGGGAAAGATTAAAGCGGTGTTGACCCCAACCAAATCCACAAAGAAACCACCGGTTGTCCAACACTCAACTCGTGGACGACCAACAACAAAGCAAGCACAACTTCGATTTGACGACGCCCCCCGCCATGGACATGTCAGTAAAGTAAGTGATACGCCCCGTCTGGGCCTAGACGGGTCGTATATTTCTTTGTTAAATAGACCCCTGCCAAGCATTTGGTGTCGCAGAAAACTTTCAGTTCTTCGTCGGAATTCTCTCCTTCATGAACTTTGGCTTATATTACTTCATCTGATATCATTCAATGCATGTCAGTAAAGTAGTAAAGTGATACGCCCCGTCTAGGCATAGACGGGGTGTATATTTCTTTGTTAAACAGACCCATGCAGAGCATTTGGTGTTGCATAATGTAACATTCTTCGTAAAACGGGTTTCAAAACCCTCTTCGTTTAAAAATTAAATATTTATTCGAAGTTCGTCGCATATTTATTTAGTTGTATTATTTAATTTGTTAATTATAATCAATAAATAATTAAGACGAAAATAATAATAATAATAATAATAATAATAATAATAATTAGTTAATTAAAATAAACTTTAAAAAAATAATAACACAAAACTTAATAGGAGAAACCGGGGTTCGAACCCGGGTCTCCCATATGTTTTCGCACACCAAACACCACTAGGACACACACACCTTATGTGTATAATTTCGAATCCAATAAACCTTATACTCAAACAAAATCCTTAAAACCTGCAAATTCAAAAGCACCAAGTCTGTAACCGACAACAGAATCAATGAGTAATCATCAACATCCGTTTTTTTTCGAATTATCGGTTATAACCGAAATCATAGTCAATTGAATCAAAACGGATTGCAATTATTGGTTTTAAAATCACGATTGAAACCGAAAATCATCACCGTTCATGGCACTCTATAAATTCAAATCAACATCTCCTCTCAAACGGAACGCACACACTCGCTCATTCATCACTCTTTCTCCTCTGAAGTTTCTGTTCAAACTTGGTCACCAGAATCTTTGCTGAAACCGTTGGAGTTAGTCACCAGAAAACCGGGCCCCTGTTTTTTGTATGAATCCTTAACACCTTTCAATGTTCATGTTCAATTCATTCTGATTGCAAAACAACCAGAACTTATATCAGTCGAGTTCCAGTTCTGGGTACTGATTAAGTGAAGAAGACGAAGTCGCCCAGTTTATATGTGTATTAAGTTTAGGTGTTTTAATTGGGTTAGACACACAGTCCAGTGGTGGACTGTGTGCATTTCACGTGACTAGTACCGAGTTCGAACCTTGAACCACATCGATCCACTGAAATAAAATCCATTCTTTAAAAAAAAAAAACCAAAACATATTGTCCCACAGTATGTTGTTAAATATAATAAAAGAACTATATTATACGGGTTAGACACTCAGCCCAACTGGTTGGGCTGGGTGCAACACAACACTGGAAACGCGGGTTCGAGTCCAAGCTCTCACACCGGTTCGACCATTTAAAAACCTTTTTAAAATAACTAATTTCTGGATTAACCTAACAAGAATATAAGTATATTAAAATTATGATTCTAACGGGTTAGACACGTAGCTCAGTTGGAAGAGCTGCATGCACACGTATGGGAGGTCTCAAGTTCAAATCTCACCCGCGACGCCTAAAACCCCTAGCGAACCGGTCAGGCTACCTGTCAGTCTGACAGGATAACTTTTTTATATATTATTTTATTTTAATCAATATTATTTTTGTATCTAAAAATTAATTTCAAAACACTTCAAAATACAATTATGTAGGTTTAAAAATCCAATAAATACTACAAAAATAACCTAAAAATCTAACAAAAAGTACTAAATCAAAATATTAATTTTTATATGTTTATCAAATTATTGCGTTATTATTTAGGTTAGACTTCTTCGTCGGTTAAATCCTCAATTCGTACACACTCTTCATCAAGCAAGAAACGCACCCACTGTGAGTGAATTCTTACAAATTCCCTTTTTTATTCATGTTTTGGGGTGTATCATGTGTCGCTTTATTTATTTTGTTTATTCAAACTTGTGCTATTACCATTATATGATCTAAACGTGTGATGTAAATGTTGTTTGTTGTGATGTGTGTTTACATTTTGTCAAGTTGCGTGCAAATCATTCATTAGGCCCATCAATTCCTCGTTGGAGACGAGTTGAACATCGCGTGCCTCATTAGATCGGCTCCGTTTGATTGAGCCTTGATCTCAGTGTTCATCATTTGGTGTGTGCTTGTGCATTAATTGATATTATGTGTATTGTGATTAAATTTACATTTACGTTTACTCATATGTGGTTATGCACCTTTTTATAACCAATATAACAAATTCGTTCAAATGTTTTCATAAGATTCACTCGCCAACTTTTGTTGACCCAAAACCCTATTTTTACACATGATACAGGTGGACAGGTTGAAGCAAGGAACACATAGGAAATTGCCTTAGAAGAAAAATAAAGAGTCATGAAAAATGTATTTGAACATGTGGTGCTTATATGTTTATTGTAATTTCTTCTTTAAAAAGAAATAATAAATATGAAACTTTATAGTAAATGTCATGAGCTTTGATTAAAAACCCAATCATGCCCCGACTACCATTTCCGCTGCGGGTCAGGGTGTGACAGATTGGTATCAGAGCTTTTGACTATAGGGATATAGGATAGGTTATTAGACCCTTAGAGCCTATACTATAGTTGATTAGATTTTAATTGTTTATGTGGTTACATGCAAACTCATGATGTTTATTTGTTTCGTATTTATTACACACACAAATGCATGCAAACACTTCCACTATCATTTTGTGTGATACTTAATGAGTTATACTTGTTGTCAAACATAACATTCTTACATATACATTCATCACGCATATTTCAAATGTTCACATATTCAAATCATTCTCATATTTCCTTTATTCAAGATTTTGTGGCATTTTTCATTTTTCAATCTCATCAAAGTGAGTTCTACGACGGGCATGTAGTAACTGGAAGTGTAGAAGTACCGGTAGTCGAAACGTCCTGTCTAGGTTGGCAGTCGTATAAATCCAATATAACGGACTAGTTTGCCTACCTGGGGACTAACGATGAGAGTACGAAGGACCTACTAGGCCAAAGCATGCCACACCAAACGTCGTTCGAACTAACCATACTTTGAGTTGTCATTGTGTCCATACCAGGACACCCTCCGACCTTATACTTTGCTGTCATGTTTTACGATTTTCATTCGGGTAGCGCAAGTGTTAACAGGCCAACACCAATATGAACTCTACCCGAGCCCAGTAGTCATGGGGGCCCACATGACTACCAAGGCCAAGTAAGGGGACATATGGGAGCCCAAACATGAGCAAAGCCCAAGACATCCTATGGATGTAGCAAATTTATTTTCTTCATTTGTTTTGTGAATGTTCATTTCTAAATACGACACATGACATCTAAAACGTCAAACTCATACTCTCGATACGTATTGCTTGTAGATGTCTTCTAGTCACCCTCGTAGAGGTAGGAGATCAGGAAAATTCCGCAAGCGCATGGCCACCCAAATCGCTCAACAAATGGCCGCCGTAATCCCCAACATCGTAGTTCAAGTTCAACAAGCCCTTACCGCTAATCCCGTCAACCCAATCTACCAAGAAAATCAAAACGTTGTCAACCCTCCCCCAAATACCACTAAATGCACCTTCAAGCATTTCAAAACCTGCGATCCTCCAAAATACGAAGGGACTGAAGGTGTCACCGCTCTCCTCCATTGGCTTGAGGAGATGGAAAACACTTTTCTTAATTGCGACTGCCCCGATGATCGCAAGGTGCGATATGCTACCGGTCGTTTGTTCGGAGTAGTACTTACATGGTGGAATACAGAGAAGGGCAAGCGAGGTGCTGAGGATGCTATGACCTTGACTTGGGAAGAGTTAAGGGAGATCATGACAAGACGTTTTTGTCCAAGAAGCGAAATCAAGAAATTAGAAAATGAGTTCGACTCTTTGAAACAAAAGGAGGGCGACCACACCACATACAACAAGAGATTCCTTGAGTTGAATCAGATGGTCCCCAACTTGTTCACTCCCCTCTACCATTTGATAGAGCACTATATTCGAGGTCTTCCTTCAAAAATTCAAGACCCTGTAATAAGTACCACACCTGCAACTTTAGAAGCAGCAATGGAGTTAGCTACAGAGCTCACCGAAAACCACATACGGAATAAAGACTTCAAGGAGGAGAAGAAGAAGGATAAAGCATCAACCGAAACCTCAAACTCAACCCAGACCGAATCCTCTTCTCAACCCACTTCTAAGAGAAAACGAGTTGGGCAAAATTTCGCAATCACCCAAGGCAATCAACCAGCTCCACAAGCCGTACCCCTCCAAGCTATCCCAATCACTCAAGTAGCACCCAACTCTATTTACCCAAATAAGAAACCTTACATTGGACCCCACCCTCAATGCAACACATGTTTTTATCACCATCCATCTACTGTACCTTGTCGACTGTGTGCTAATTGTGGGCGTTATGGTCATTTGAGCAAAAATTGTCGTACCCCTCGAAACCAAGTGTCACACCCCGACCCGCAGCGGAATAAGAGTCGGGGCATAATTGGGTTATCACCAAAGCTCATGATATTTACTAATATGTTTCATATTTATTAAAGTCAAAATTGCATTCTCAATAATCCAAACATGTCCATACAATACAAAGAAAATTAACCAACTAAACAATCCAAGCTCTAAACCAGTTTATTCTTCTAAGCCAATCCTACGTGTTTCTTGCTGCAGTTGGTTCACCTGTATCATGTGTAAAAATGGGGGTTTTTGGGTCAACATAAGTTGGCGAGTGAACGTTGTTAGATAAACATTTATTATTGATTTCTTGTTATTTTATCAAGGAAAAACTGTGCAATAGTCATATGTGAGCAAATGTAAATAATCAAACAATAGCAATAACAACCACAAACAATAACATACTATAACAAATGAACTTGCATGAATATATAACATGAATGAAACTGTATATGTTGGCAACGTCACGTTCACGCTCATAATGTAACGGGGAACGGACGGCCTATGATGAATGTCTCTGCGATCAAGGCTCAATCAAACGGAGCCGATCGTATGTTGGCAACGCAAGGTTCACGCTCATAATGTAATGGGGAACTGCTCAACGCTCATAATGTAATGGGGAGCGGCGGCCTATGAAATTGCATGTACTGGAAATAATAAATTAAATCTAAACAATAACCACACAACAGTTGACACAAGTTGAATACACATTTGTTCATGATATGATGTATGCACAATGATTTAATTATAATAAATGGTAAGACACATGATACACCCCAAAAACGTGATTAAAACGGGGAATTTTGTAGAGATTCACTCACATTGGGTGCGTTTGGTTGGAGATGATGAGATGAGCACGAGTTTGAAGGATTGAACAATGAGGATTAACTAACCTAAATAATAACGAAAAGTATAGTTAATGAGTGGATTTTATTAATAATTTTATTAGGATTTTTAGATATATTTTTGTGAGTTTAAGGCTATTTCCTATCTTTAAAAACATTATTTTTAAGTATTTTTAATTGATTTTTAAATTAAATTAAATAAATAAAAATATAAAAATATGTTGACTTTTGCGTTGACCGTTGACCGTTTGACCATAAGCGTTGACTGTTTGACCGGTTTTATTGTGTGTATGTATGCGCCGGGCAGGACTCGAACCCGAGACCTCCCGTACGCGTGCACGCAGCTCTACCAACTGAGCTACGTGTCTAACCCGAAATAATCATGTTTTTAATTATATTTATATACTAATTCAGTTTATTCAAAATTCATTTATTTTTAAAAAGGATTTTAATTATCAAACCGGTGCCGTCAACAGGTCTCGAACCCGGGACCTGTGCTTTAACGTTACACACAGTCCACCGCTGGACTGTGTGTCTAACTTGGTTAATATACGGATTTTTATTATACTTAACATCTAATTGCGAAAAGGATCCGATTCATTTAGAAAAAGAACATTTTAATTACAGAGGGTGTGTGTGTATCAAGGATCGAACTCGCGGCGTGTGATATATGTGTGCACACAGTCCACCGCTGGACTGTGTGTCTAACCCGAGATAATATCCAAATTATAATAAACTTATAATCAACCTACTTCGTCTTCTTCGTTACCGAATTACAGTATACGATTACTCTATTGTTTCTTGTTTAATTTGATTGACAAACATTCAAAAGACTAAAATGAAATGCCAGAGACGATTTTTAGAAGTAAACATACCGGAGAACGATTTATCTCAGAATTCCGGCAAGTCGTCGGCTCTGTTTTTACGGATTTCGACTGAGCGAATAAATTAACAGTTTTGATTAGCTAAGCGAGGAATTGAAGTATTAAACAAGAGTTATCAGAAGGTTTGAATGTCTATACCGTTTTACAGCGGAAGATAAGAATTTTCAGAAGTTTTCCGGCGAGAAGAAATTATCCGATATCGACGTCTGAAATTGATTCCGATTGAAGGGTTTGAGTTAGCAATAGCTTAACAACTGATAGGCAATGAAAGAATTGAGAGACTTACTGATTTGATGGAAAACACGGTTTTCCGGCGAAAGTCCGGCGAGTTCAAATAGCTTCTCCGGCGAACTGAAAGTTGTGCGAAAATGCAATTGAAGGTTTGCAGAATGTGTTTGAGTCGCGAGAGGGGACAATGATTGAAGTAATTCAGGAATTGCAGACTTTTCAGTTATTAATACCGATCCCACATGAATTCAACTCCATTCAAAGCTAAATTGATTGGAGGTGTCGGTGTATCGGTTATAATCGGTAAACCGCGAACAATCAAACGTTTTTGGACGTTTGGTGACCGATTTCGGTTACAGTTAGCGTAACCGGATTGATTTATGATTGACTATAAAATTTAATTGTTTCCTAGAATTTACAGAAAACATCAAGTGACGGAGTGGTTATATGTGAGTGTGATAAGACTTTGAGCTTAAACCCGGCTGACCCGAGTTCGAGTCCCGGCAGCCTAATTTTCTTTTTAATTATTTTGTTTTTACTTTTTATCAATTATAACTTTTATATTTTAGTTTGTTTATAAATTATGCATCATTAAAAATTAAAATGGACATAAATACGCAACGAAACATTTATAACTTGATATTCGATTACAAACGGAGCGGGTTTGGATAAACCCGTTTTTGACAAATGTTACAGTATCCCCTACTTTTAGGACTTTCGTCCCGAAATTTAAGTAGTAGTAGTAAGAAAAAGATGCGGGTGGTCCCCATTTCGACTCCCAGCGTACCCTAACAATTGGAATGCGACTTCGTCGTAGACGTTTTTCTCCAAAGTCCATGATCTCTACTGGTCTTTCAATAAAATGCATAGATTCATCAATCTGAATATCTTCTAGAGGAATATGGAGGTTCTCATCAGCGAGGCACTTCTTCAAGTTTGATACGTGGAATGTGGGATGAATCCTGTTGAGTTCTTCTGGTAAATCAAGCTTGTATGCTACAGGTCCTACTCTTTCGAGTATCTTGAAAGGTCCTACGTAGCGTGGTGCTAGCTTGCCTTTTTGACCAAAACGAACTACTCCCTTCCACGGTGATACTTTTAAAAGTACATGATCACCAATGTTAAACTCCAAAGGTTCCGTCGTTTATCTGCATAACTCTTTTGACGACTTTGAGCCGCTAGAAGATTGTTTCGAATTTGATGGATCTTGTCTGTGGTTTCTTGAATCAATTCTGGACCGGTGATTTGAGCTTCCCCAATTTCGTGCCAACATACTGGAGATCGGCACTTACGGCCATATAAGGCTTCAAAAGGGGCCATGCCGATGCTTGAATGATAGCTGTTGTTGTACGAAAATTCAACTAATGGTAGATGAGCGTCCCAATTTCCGTTGAAGTCTATGACACATGCTCGGAGCATATCTTCAAGAGTTTGAATGGTGCGTTCAGATTGTCCATCAGTTTGAGGATGATAAGCGGTACTGAGATCTAATCGCGTACCCAAAGCGGCTTGTACTGCTTGCCATGTTCGTGAAGTGAAACGACCATCACGATCTGAAATAATGCTTAACGGTACACCATGTCGGCTTACGATTTCGCTGATATAAATACGAGCTAGCTTTTCGTTCTTGAAATCTTCGCGGATAGGAATAAAGTGAGCTGATTTTGTGAGACGATCAATGATTACCCATATAGTGTCATACCCACCAGAAGTGCGAGGTAACCCGGTAATGAAGTCCATGGTTATGTTTTCCCACTTCCATACAGGTATTTCAGGTTGGACCAGAAGTCCTGAGGGTCTTTGGTGTTCAGCTTTCACCTTGGAACATGTAAGGCACTTGGAAACAAAAACAGCAATATCCTTTTTCATTCCAGGCCACCAATAGGTGTATCGAAGGTCTTGATACATCTTATCGGCTCCTGGGTGTATAGAGTATCGTGTTTTGTGAGCCTCATTCATAAGAAATTCACGAAGGTTGTTGTGGTCAGGAATCCATATGCGATCTAGATAGTACAGAATACCGTCAGATTTAGTTTCAATTTTAAGTTCAGCTCCACAGGACAGCTCCTTTCGTACATCCTCTTCCGTTACTGAAACATGTTGGGCTTCTCGAATTTGATCTTTAATGTCAGTTATGATTTGCGAACATAGAAGACGAATGGAGTTCGCATAACCCTTTCGACTGAGTGCATCAGCCACCACATTTGCCTTGCCAGGGTGGTACCGAATTTCACAGTCGTAGTCATTTAGAAGTTCGACCCATCTTCGTTGCCTCATGTTTAACTCCTTTTGGTTGAAGATATGTTGAAGACTCTTGTGGTCAGTGTATATTTCACACTTAGTACCGTAGAGCTAATGTCTCCATATCTTAAGAGCGAACACAACGGCTCCAAGTTCTAGGTCATGGGTGGTGTAGTTCTTCTCATGAGTTTTGAGTTGTCTTGAAGCATAAGCTATAACCTTTCCTCTTTGCATTAGAACACAGCCTAGTCCTTGCCCTGACGCGTCGCAAAAAACCACGAAGTCATCACAACCTTCAGGAAGAGTGAGGATTGGTGCATCACAGAGTTTTTGTTTAAGGGTTTAGAAGACTTCTTCTTGTTTGGGTCCCCATATGAAAGGTTTTCCCTTATGAGTTAAAGCCGTGAGTGGTACAACAATGCGAGAGAAGTTTGAAATGAAATGGCGATAATAACCAGCCAAACCAAGGAATGATCTTACTTCAGTTGGTGTGCGTGGCGCTTGCCATTCTTGTACCGCTTTGATCTTGGAGGGGTCGACATGTATTCCCTTGTCATTGACTACATGTCCAAGGAATTGTACCTCTTTTAACCAGAATTCGCATTTGGAGAATTTGGCGTAAAGCTTTTCATTCTCTAGAAGTGTAAGGATGAGTCGAAGATGCTGTTCATGATCAGACTTAGACTTTGAATAAATGAGGATGTCGTCGATGAAGACTATAACAAAACGATCGAGATAGGGTTTGCAGACTCTGTTCATTAGATCCATGAAGACAGCTGGAGCGTTGGTTAAACCAAATGGCATGACCATGAATTCATAATGAACATAACGAGTTCGGAAAGCGGTCTTTGGGACGTCTTCTTCATGTACTCTAAGTTGATGATAACCAGATCGAATGTCGATTTTTGAAAAACAGCTGGCGCCTTGAAGTTGGTCAAGAAGATCATTAATGCGAGGTAATGGATAGCGATTCTTGATTGTTAACTTGTTGAGTTCTCTGTAGTCGATGCACATGCGAAACGATCCATCTTTCTTCTTCCCAAAAAGGACAGGTGCACCCCAAGGCGAGGAGCTAGGACGTATGAATCCTTTGTCAGTCAACTCTTGCAATTGACTGGCTAGTTCTTGCATTTCAGAGGGGGCTAACCTATAAGGAGACTTTGCAACTGGTGTAGCACCAGGTATAAGATCAATGCGAAATTCGACTTCTCTCACGGGAGGAAGTCCTGAAATGTCGTCAGGAAAAACTTGCGGGAAATCTTTTACTACTGGGATGTCTTCGAGTTTCTTCTCCATGGTTCCCTTTTTGACGACATATGTTAAAAATGCGACATAATTCTTGCGAAGATATTTTTGGGCTTGAAGACAGGACATTAATCTGAGCCCTTTCGATGGGGTTTCTCCAAAGATTCGTAGAGTCTGACCGTTTGGAAGAGGAATGCGTATAAACTTCTCGCGGCATACCACTTCAGCCTGATGTTGGCTGAGCCAGTCCATACCAATTATAATGTCAAAGCTTCCCAACTTCATAGGAATAAGGTCAACTGGAAAATCATGGTCGTTTAAGGTGAGAGTACAATTGCGTATAATAGAGTTTAATGAGACCGGTTCCCCGTCAGCAACTTCTACTATTATGGATTCCATGAGCTTATCACGATTTTGGTTTAGGATGGGTTCAAACTCTAAAGACACAAAACTTTTATCCGCGCCAGTATCAAACAACATGGATGCATAACTACCGTTGATAAGAAACGTACCGTTAACCACATTGCTGTAAGCTCTAGCCTGATTAGCGTTGATGTTGAAAGCTCTTCCTCTTGCAGGTGGAGGAGCTTGGTTAGCTTGATTCACCGAATTGGCTTGGGCTTGAGCATGAATAATGTTCACCAACCGTGGACAAGTGTTACTAAAGTGGCTTGGGTCTCCACAATTGTAGCAAGCCCGCATAGGTTGTACCATGGGATAGTTGGGTTGGTAGTATGATTGGGCTAAATGTTGGGTAGGTGGTAGTAGTAGGGGTTGTTGGGCTTGACCCATTATTTGTTGGTGGGTTTGGGTTGAAGGCTGGTGGCGGTTCGTTCGCTGAGGTATGCGACAGGTTTGAACAGTATGACCTGCGCGACCACAGCCGGTGCAATGTTGGCAGGGATGATCAGGAAAGTGGTGGTATTGGCAACGGTTGCATTTTGGTAATGGGCCAGAGTATGCCCTTTTGTATGGTGCAGGTGAGGGGGCAACTTGGGTAATGGGTACAGCAGGGATAGGGAAATTGGTTTGTGTGACAGCGAAGTTTCTGGTGTTACGTTTCCTCTTGTTAACAAACTTAGAGGAGGAGGTGGGATTGAAGTTTGGCCCTCAACGGGGGCTTTCTTTTTCTCCTCTTTAAACTTACCTTTGCGAATTCGATTCTTGGTCAGTTCAGTAGCTAGTTCCATAGCAGCTTCAAGTGTTGCTGGTGAAGTGCTGAGAACTGAATCTTGAATTTTCGAGGGAAGACCTCGAATATAATGCTCGATTAAGCGGTAAACTGGGGTGAACAAGTTAGGGACCATTTGGTTCAACTCTAAGAACCTCTTGTTGTAGGAAGTATGATCTCCCTCCTTTTGCTTCAAAGAATGAAATTCGTCCTCTAACTTTTTAATCTCACTTCTAGGACAGAATCGCCTCGTCATGATTTCCCTTAACTCCTCCCACGTTAAGGCCATAGCATCTTCGATTCCCCTCTTACCCTTTTCAGTATTCCACCAGGTAAGAGCTACCCCAAATAGTCTCCCGGTTGCGTATCGTACCTTGCGATCCTCGGGACAATCGCAGTTGAGGAAGGTGTTTTCCATTTCCTCAAACCAGTGGAGGAGAGTAGTGACACCTTCGGTCCCTTCAAATTTAGGAGGATCGCAAGACTTGAAATGTTTATATGAGCACTTTTTGGTAGGAGGGTTGCCGATATTCTGGTCTTCTTGCTGGGGAGGATTGGTGGGATTTGTGGCGAGTGCTTGATGTACTTGAACCACAATGTCAGGAAGCACCGCGGCCATTTGTTTTGCGATTTGAGTGGCCAAACGTTCGTGAGACCTTCCTGATCTTTTACCCCCTCGTTGTTGTCTAGCCGACATCTACAGGAACATACATAAGAAGATTGTGAGTTTATGGAGTCTTTTTAGGTCTCATGTGTCTTAAAGAAAATGAAAATAACATAAATATCAATAATACAACTACATCCATAGGATGTCTTGGGTTTGCTCATGTTGGGCCTCAAATGTCCCCCATACCTTCACCTGTATAGTCATGTGGGCCCCCATGTCTATTGGCTTGGTAGGATTCATATTAGTATTGGCGATTTAACACTCGCATCACCCGAATGAAAACCACGAAATATGTTTACGAGATGTATGGTCGGAATGTGTCCAGGTGTAGACACAATGACAACTCAAAGTGGGGTTAGCTCACACGACGTTTGGTATAGCATGCTTTGGCCTAATAGGTACTTCGTACTCTCATCGTTAGTCCCCAGGTAGGCAAACTGGTCCTTTATTTTGGATTTATACGAATGCTAGCCTAGACAGGACGTTCCGACTACCGGTACTTGTACCCTTCCAGTTACTACATGCCCGTCATGAGAACTCACTTTGATGTGATTTGAAAATACAAAAAAATCATTGTAAAAACAATTATGAAAATGATGTGATGTGTGCTTTCATTGATATAATATGTTATGAGAATATGAGTCATGAAAGGCATTATATACTAATATGTACTTATGAACATACTTGCATAATATTGAATGTAACATTAAACATAAAACATATAAACATCATGAATTTTGCATGTAACACACAAAAATCTTAAAATTTCTAATTAACTATAGTATAGGCTCTAAGGGTCTAATAACCTATCCTATATCCCTATAGTCATGGCTCTGATACCAATCTGTCACACCCCGACCCGCAGCGGAATAAGAGTCGGGGCATAATTGGGTTATCACCAAAGCTCATGATATTTACTAATATGTTTCATATTTATAAAAGTCAAAATTACATTCTCAATAATCCAAACATGTCCATACAATACAAAGAAAATTAACCAACTAAACAATCCAAGCTCTAAACCAGTTTATTCTTCTAAGCCAATCCTACGTGTTTCTTGCTGCAGCTGGTTCACCTGTATCATGTGTAAAAATGAGGGTTTTTGGGTCAACATAAGTTGGCGAGTGAACCTTGTTAGATAAGCATTTATTATTGATTTCTTGTTATTTTATCAAAGAAAAACTGTGCAATAGTCATATGTGAGCAAATGTAAATAATCAAACAATAGCAATAACAACCACAAACAATAACATACAATAACAAATGAACTTGCATGAATATATAACATGAATGAAACTGTATATGTTGGCAACGTCACGTTCACGCTCATAATGTAATGGGGAACGGACGGCCTATGATGAATGTCTCTGCGATCAAGGCTCAATCAAACGGAGCCGATCGTATGTTGGCAACGCCAGGTTCACGCTCATAATGTAATGGGGAACTGCTCAACGCTCATAATGTAATGGGGAGCGGCGGCCTATGAAATTGCATGTACTGGAAATAATAAATTAAATCTAAACAATAACCACACAACGTTGAAACAAGCTGAATACACATTTGTTCATGATATGATGTATGCACAATGATTTAAATATAATAAATGGTAAGACACATGATACACCCCAAAAACGAGATTAAAACGGGGAATTTTGTAGAGATTCACTCACATTGGTTGCGTTTGGTTGGAGATGATGAGATGCGCACGAGTTTGAAGGATTGAACAATGAGGATTAACTAACCTAAATAATAACGGAAAGTATAGTTAATGAGTGGATTTTATTAATAATTTTATTAGGATTTTTAGATATATTTTTGTGAGTTTAAGGCTATTTCCTATCTTTAAAAACATTATTTTTAAGTATT
The DNA here is from genome assembly GCA_947069175.1 of Scalesia atractyloides. Lineage (NCBI taxonomy): Eukaryota > Viridiplantae > Streptophyta > Magnoliopsida > Asterales > Asteraceae > Scalesia > Scalesia atractyloides. The sequence goes on from CAMTDV010000023.1 coordinate 22,993,353, forward strand.
TTTAATTGATTTTTAAATTAAATTAAATAAATAAAAATATAAAAATATGTTGACTTTTGCGTTGACCGTTGACCGTTTGACCATAAGCGTTGACTGTTTGACCGGTTTTATTGTGTGTATGTATGCGCCGGGCAGGACTCGAACCCGAGACCTCCCGTACGCGTGCACGCAGCTCTACCAACTGAGCTACGTGTCTAACCCGAAATAATCCTGTTTTTAATTATATTTATATACTAATTCAGTTTATTCAAAATTCATTTATTTTTAAAAAGGATTTTAATTATCAAACCGGTGCCGTCAACAGGTCTCGAACCCGGGACCTGTGCTTTAACGTTACACACAGTCCACCGCTGGACTGTGTGTCTAACTTGGTTAATATACGGATTTTTATTATACTTAACATCTAATTGCGAAAAGGATCCGGTTCATTTAGAAAAAGAACATTTTAATTACAGAGGGTGTGTGTGTATCAAGGATCGAACTCGCGGCGTGTGATATATGTGTGCACACAGTCCACCGCTGGACTGTGTGTCTAACCCGAGATAATATCCAAATTATAATAAACTTATAATCAACCTACTTCGTCTTCTTCGTTACCAAATTACAGTCTACGATTACTCTATTGTTTCTTGTTTAATTTGATTGACAAACATTCAAAAGACTAAAATGAAATGGCAGAGACGATTTTTAGAAGTAAACATACCGGAGAACGATTTATCTCAGAATTCCGGCAAGTCGTCGGCTCTGGTTTTACGGATTTCGACTGAGCGAATAAATTAACAGTTATGATTAGCTAAGCGAGGAATTGAAGTATTAAACAAGAGTTATCAGAAGGTTTGAATGTCTATACCGTTTTACAGCGGAAGATAAGAATTTTCAGAAGTTTTCCGGCGAGAAGAAATTATCCGATATCGACGTCTGAAATTGATTCCGATTGAAGGGTTTGAGTTAGCAATAGCTTAACAACTGATAGGCAATGAAAGAATTGAGAGACTTACTGATTTGATGGAAAACACGATTTTCCGACGAAAGTCCGGCGAGTTCAAATAGCTTCTCCGGCGAACTGAAAGTTGTGCGAAAATGCAATTGAAGGTTTGCAGAATGTGTTTGAGTCGCGAGAGGGGACAATGATTGAAGTAATTCAGGAATTGCAGACTTTTCAGTTATTAAAACCGATCCCACATGAATTCAAGTCCATTCAAAGCTAAATTGATTGGAGGTGTCGGTGTATCGGTTATAATCGGTAAACCGCGAACAATCAAACGTTTTTGGACGTTTGGTGACCGATTTCGGTTACAGTTAGCGTAACCGGATTGATTTATGATTGACTATAAAATTTAATTGTTTCCTAGAATTTACAGAAAACATCAAGTGACGGAGTGGTTATATGTGAGTGTGATAAGACTTTGAGCTTAAACCCGGCTGACCCGGGTTCGAGTCCCGGCAGCCTAATTTTCTTTTTAATTATTTTATTTTTACTTTTTATCAATTATAACTTTTATATTTTAGTTTGTTTATTAATTATGCATCATTAAAAATTAAAATGGACATAAATACGCAACGAAACATTTATAACTTGATATTCGATTACAAACGGAGCGGGTTTGGATAAACCCGTTTTTGACAAATGTTACACCAAGCTTCACCCCCTACCCAAAACATGATCCAATCTTATCAACAACCCCAATACCCCATGTTTCCACATGTTCGAGCTTGCTTTAATTGTGGGGACCCTACCCATTTTAGAAACACGTGCCCTCGATTGGTTAACACATAAACGCCCAAGCTCAAGCAAACCCAGTTAACCAAGCAAATCAAGAAAACCCAGCACTACCACCAGCAAGAGGAAGAGCTTACAACATCAACGCCAATCCTGTTGAAGATAATAACGGCCCAAACGAAAAACCCAACTAGCCTTCCCTCACCAAGAGTCAAGACTCAACTCCAACCGTCTAGTTCTTAATGTTTTCTCAATCTTTACGTATCCCTGTTATAAATTGGGAATTTATGTATCCAAGAATTTTAATGCAACTTGATATACAGTTTTGTTTTATGTCTTTACTCATTTAACTTTCATATCATCATACATCACGACGTATCTCGATCTCATCATTTAAAGAAGTTGGGTTGTGTCTCACTTTTACATAGACTGACCCCTTTATCATAACAAACGAGAGAGGTACTGTCGTCATTTAGTCATGTATTCTTTCAGATTTGAGACTCAAGCTATGGCTGTTGTGTTTGTTTATGGTTTGTAGATTTTAGAATCACATAGAACTAATCATAACTTACTGACAAAGCCAATGAAAATTTGACAAGAATATGGTGGATACGCCGTTGGTACTTCCTATATAAGTATTCTTGTCAAAGGATCAGAGACATTGTCAGGCGGTTATGAGAGGTTCCGTGTAGGTTTTAATATCGTCATGGTTGAAGTTTTTGTTTTATGATATAACCTTATCTTTTCAAACGTATCAATTCTCTCAAAACTCTTATGCATGAGATCATACCTAGTCAATCAACTCTATTTATCCATGTTCCGCATTTTTATACTTTAGGCATCAAAAAGCGATTCCGGTAGCAGGGTATTCAACCCTTACTAGGAACATTACCGCCTCAAATAAAATTTAAACTCTCACCCTCTTCTAATTATGTAATTGTCAAATTAAAACACCCTCCCTTCGAGTCAAACATATCACTACTACTTAAATTTCGGGACTAAATTTCTAAAAGTAGGGGATACTGTAACATTCGTCGTAAAAGGGGTTTCAAAACCCGCTCCGTTTAAAAATTAAATATTTATTCGAAGTTCGTCGCATATTTATTTAGTTGTATTATTTAATTTGTTAATTATAATCAATGAATAATTAAGACGAAAATAATAATAATAATAATAATAATAATAATAATAATAATAATAATAATAATAATAATAATAATAATAATAATAATTAGTTAATTAAAATAAACTTTAAAAAAAATAATAACACAAAACTTAATAGGAGAAACCGGGGTTCGAACTCGGGTCTCCCATATGTTTTCGCACACCAAACACCACTAGGACACACAAACACCTTATGTGTATAATTTCGAATCCAATAAACCTTATACTCAAACAAAATCCTTAAAACCTGCAAATTCAAAAGCACCAAGTCTGTAACCGACAACAGAATCAATGAGTAATCATCAACATCCGTTTTTTTTTTCGAATTATCGATTATAACCGAAATCATAGTCAATTGAATCAAAACGGATTGCAATTATTGGTTTTAAAATCACGATTGAAACCGAAAATCATCACCGTTCATGGCACTCTATAAATTCAAATCAACATCTCCTCTCAAACGGAACGCACACACTCGCTCATTCATCACTCTTTCTCCTCGGAAGTTTCTGTTCAAACTTGGTCACCGGAATCTTTGCTGAAACCATCGGAGTTAGTCACCGGAAAACCGGGCCCCTGTTTTTGGTATAAATCCTTAACACCTTTCAATGTTCATGTTCAATTCATTCTGATTGCAAAACAACCAGAACTGATATCAGTCGAGTTCCAGTTCTGGGTACTTATTAAGTGAAGAAGACGAAGTCGCCCAGTTTATATGTGTATTAAGTTTAGGTGTTTTAATTGGGTTAGACACACAGTCCAGTGGTGGACTGTGTGCATTTCACGTGACTAGTACCGAGTTCGAACCTTGAACCACATCGATCCACTGAAATAAAATCCATTCTTTTAAAAAAAAAAAAAACCAAAACATATTGTCCCACAGTATGTTGTTAAATATAATAAAAGAACTATATTATACGGGTTAGACACCCAGCCCAACTGGTTGGGCTGGGTGCAACACAACACTGGAAACGAGGGTTCGAGTCCAAGCTCTCACACCGGCTCGACCATTGAAAAACCTTTTTAAAATAACTAATTTCTGGATTAACCTAACAAGAATATAAGTATAATAAAATCATGATTCTAACGGGTTAGACACGTAGCTCAGTTGGAAGAGCTGCATGCACACGTACGGGAGGTCTCAAGTTCAAATCTCACCCGCGACGCCTAAAACCCCTAGCGAACCGGTCAGGCTACCTGTCAGTCTGACAGGATAATTTTTTTATATATTATTTTATTTTAATCAATATTATTTTTGTATCTAAAAATTAATTTCAAAACACTTAAAAATACAATTATGTAGGTTTAAAAATCCCAATAAATACTACAAAAATAACCTAAAAATCTAACAAAAAGTACTAAATCAAAATATTAATTTTTATATGTTTATCAAATTATTGCGTTATTATTTAGGTTAGACTTCTTCGTCGGTTAAATCCTCAATTCGTACACACTCTTCATCAAGCAAGAAATGCACCCTCTGTGAGTGAATTCTTACAAATTCCCCTTTTTATTCATGTTTTGGGGTGTATCATGTGTCGCTTTATTTATTTCGTTTATTCAAACTTGTGCTATTACCATTATATGATCTAAACGTGTGATGTAAATGTTGTTTGTTGTGATGTGTGTTTACATTTTGTCAAGTTGCGTGCAAAACATTCATTAGGCCCATCAGTTCCTCGTCGGAGATGAGTTGAACATCGCGTGCCTCATTAGATCGGCTCCGTTTGATTGAGCCTTGATCTCATTGTTCATCATTTTGTGTGTGCTTGTAGCATTAATTGATATTATGTGTATTGTGATTAAATTTACATTTACGTTTACTCATATGTGGTTATGCACCTTTTTATAACCAATATAACAAATTCGTTCAAATGTTTTCATAAGATTCACTCGCCAACTTTTGTTGACCCAAAACCCTATTTTTACACATGATACAGGTGGACAGGTTGAAGCAAGGAACACATAGGAAATTGCCTTAGAAGAAAAATAAAGAAGTCATGAAAAATGTATTTGAACATGTGGTGCTTGTATGTTTATTGTAATTTCTTCTTTAAAAAGAAATAATAAATATGAAACTTTATAGTAAATGTCATGAGCTTTGATGAAAACCCAATCATGCCCCGACTACCATTTCCGCTGCGGGTCAGGGTGTGACACATAGAACTTTCAATTCGTCGTCGGAATTCTCTAATAAGAGTTCTTACAAAGGAGCTGGTTCGTTTGGAAGAATGTAAGGAGAAGCGTTGGGATTCAAGGGTTAAGAAGTAATGACTGCTAACTAATTGCAAGACTGTTTGTCGGGCTTCCAATGCTCACCCAGGGCGATAAACAACGTTGATCGCCCTATTTGGAGAATCGTTGTGGGTGGTAGTTACCCGGTCCCCTGCCGTTGTTGTTACCATATCCATTATCCCCTTGGTGGTTTCTGTACCCATCCCCGTATTAATAGTTATACCAAAAATAATTTAATTGTAAATGTACGAGTCGTCTTGACCTATTGTTATGGGTGTACAAAGTTATGTTATATATGTTATATCTGCAATATTTAACTTTGTTTTCAATTATTCGATTACTTGATGATTGTTTGTGTTAAATCGACGTGTATTAAATTTTAATATAATTTAAAAAAAACATGACGTAAAAACAATTAAATATTTAAAGGATCGAAAAAGATAACTTATTTTATACAATAAACAAAACTTTTTAAAAATATAAAATTACACCACAAAAATAAAAAATCAACCTCCAACAACAACAACCAATTTACCCCACCAAAACACTATTTTTTCAAACTCCAACAACAACTAATCTACCCCACCAAAACACCCTTTTTCCAACTAAAAAAACAAGTTCGTAGACGGGTCGTCTAGGTCTAGACGACCCGTCTTAGCACATAAATTTGTGCATCTTGCCTGGTACTTGCTGACTCCTTAAAATCAGTGCTATACGGGGCGTCTAGGCCTAGACGACCCGTCTTGGCCCCAGAGGTGTCTAAATAGACAGCAGGGGTGTGTGAATAGATTGAGCCAAATTATATTGCATGGTTCGTCATCGTTTTAATAACTATATTACACACTTATATAGTATGGTTTGACATAGCTTTAAATAATTATATTAGACTCAAAGTTTAAAACACACAATTCAAATAAATCATTGACGCTAAAAAATGCAATCTTTAACTATTACATTACACTAAAAGTACAAAAATCATTGACAATAAACACACAATTCAAACAAAAAATATTGACTCTAAAGAAATGCAATATTTAACTATTACAAGTATTACATTTATGTAAATATATAATCAACAGACAAATACTTACTTGATATACTTTCAATAATACAGTCAATCGGTAGTTTTTAATGCAAATTTGGTAAAAAGGGACACATACCAGAGATACATACGAGGGCTGCAGAAATCTAAGGAATTTTGCTACATCATATACACAACATCCCTGTTCTACACTTGCAATAATTGGAGCCCTAAACTTCAATTTTACTTGAAAAAAATAACATTGATTTACTCAAACCACTTATCAGGCAAAGGTGTGGCCATCATGGCACACCGCCTTCCTTGATCGTGGGGATCTCCGCGATTTTCAAGAGCTTGTGGAGGAGAGAGGAGGGGAAGGGGATGGATGTTGAAGAGGATGGTTATCACACACTTGGATAATAGAGGGAAGAGATGGTAAAAAGGGATGCTGATGTGACGTATAAATGGATGATATTGATAAGTACTATTCATTAGTTAACCACACCCCACAACCTCAAAAATGATCAATAACTATTAGTTTTCTTATTCTTAGTTTTCATTCAAATGGGGTTCCTCACGAACCCTCCTTTACACAAGTACCATCTACATGATTTTACACAAGTATAATATGATTTTTTTTTCCTAAATAAATAAAATGTTACATGCATTACCCATATTATATAATTTGCTTTTACCAAAAATAATTTTAGTTTATCATACCAAATTCTATGATATCTCTGCTTCTGTGACTATCATTAAATAAATTAAGCTCATATCAAAAGTCTTTGTTACAATTAAAGATAGTTTTACCTAAAAGTATTTAATTTGTTAGTACATTTTTACACCCGAAAACATAGCTAGACATCATGACAAAAAGTTCACGTGACAGTTTTTTTTTTCTTAGTGATAAATTTGAATCACTAATAAACCACTAAAGTATCATTATGTCACCAGCAGAACTATCCAACCATATCCATCTTCACTAGACGATAAATGTCTATACACCAATTCAAGAGGAAACCCAATAAATCTCTAACCCCCCCCCCCCCCCCTCACTTGTGGGATCGAACCTAGGACCTCATTGTCCATAAGCCTTATTCCACTTTCCACCCCTAAGATGCCAATGGGCTCTCTACATATTTGTTTCATTTCAAAAAAAAAAAAACTACTCCCTTGTCCAGTTAGCAAACATCTTTATTTACTCTTTCTAAGAAAGAAAAACACATAGAAGAGACCGCTACTATTCTTGGACTGATAAATTTATCTCCGACGGCGACAATGCAACTATAGCTCCTCTCTCTACGTTTGAGTATGGTTTCGTTGTATGCTAGTGGATAGACAAGAAATCAAGAACAATCATGAAATTTGTTTAGATAACAACGTTTGGCACATGACCTCTTTGTGTGTACTTGTTTACACACTATTCTAATTTAATTTAACTTGCATAAACCATATTATATTATTTCTCTTTATAGGAAACCACCAAATTTCCTAACATAATTATGTGTGTAAGCATCTGTTTAAAGTAAATGTGTTTACAATAATCTAACATCTTAACATTTAATAAACGATCCGTACCAATAAAACATGAAAAATATTATATTAAAGACACACAGGTAATTCTATCAACATCATAGCTAACCCCACGAATGATATGGAAAGAATGACACATTACTACATTCAATGTTGAACCCTAAATTGTCAAAAGACCAATTATTTAGGTGGGCTTGGGACCTTACAATAAGTGAGCTAAATGGGCCCAGCTCATTAATATATTCAATCATAGCCCAGTACATCACGAGAACTTAGGTCGGATGTATCCAGCAAGTAAAGACCTTTTTAATAAAGATGTTTTTATACCCAAAAAATTTACATGCATTTCTAAATTAAAAATAAAAAGGTTAACATCATTGAAAAAAAACCGATATACTTTCTCATTTTTCACGAGAATATTAGACAATCACTTCACTAGCTCCTTACAAATAAGATATCTAAACCCGAAATTATGAGGAACCCATTCGATCATCTTGCGCGATTTCGTCGATTGATGTTTCTTTATGTTCTTCCTGATCGGTTCGGGTAAACATTGTTGGATCATCTCCATCACACCACCGGCGCATAATCCGGAATCTTTGGCAAAACTCTCTACAATCTTCGGTAAAAGAATTCTGTGATCCTTTGCTACGCCAAATGTAGCGCGCACAAACTCTTCTTTTGCTGTTTCGAGTTCTTGAATAACTCGTTTTGGGCTGTAAACACGAATCTGGTAGGAAAAGAACAGACAGAAAACAGGTTTTTAATGTTTAAAGATTTAAAATTAGTTGTATTTGTTTTGTGAACTTTAAGGATCGTGGATGTATACCGCGGGGTCAGAATGGCATCCTGAAGAAAGTGCAAAGTGCAAAAGGGGTTCTGGATGATCGATTGCGTAACCTTGGCGGGCATCTCCGGTTTTGAATTTAGTTCTCGAAGATAATAACGACCGAAGCCACTAAAAAGACGTAAAATTCGATTAAAAAGTGTGTAAAAATGTGGGAATATTTAAAGTGTAGCCATAGATATTAAATCTACCTTCATGGAACGAGATGTTTTACATCCAAGAATGGAGTTCTGGATTACATCTGCACTCACCACGTGACCACCAACATTATATGCAGCCTGCAAGAAACATGAAAAAATGCCAACTTTTTCAAGATTTAAATCAAGATCTTTAAAACCCGTTCGTAGAAAGTTTAAGAAAACAAGTGTTGTATTGCGTACGTACTTTTAATAGCAAAAAGACTCTCTTTATGTTGTTTTGTGGAATCCCGTAAGCTAAAACAGCCTGTAAACAAATAAACCGTTTATCTATGTTATGTTACGTTAGCTAAGATAATGAAATCTTTAACTAAAAAGCCGATGAGGGTCATACATGCATCACTAAGGCATTATGTACATTGATCCAAAACGCTAGTTTCTCCTCGTGCTTCAGTTTACTAGGATCTACTTCTTCTAATCGCGAAACAAGTGACCTAAAATAAAACATTATTAATTAAACAAATAAAAACATTGCAACAAGAATTTCTTTTCTTATGTTATTGATTACCTGAAATCTTGTAACATATGCTCTGTATCGCCCAATTGCTGGCCGTCTTTATAAATATATTGGATTTCAACCATCGTACTATAAGGTCCACTAAACTCCTTAAGCCCTTGAACATGAAAAGGGTTATCTAATCTCACATCAAAAGACGATGAATCCCTTCTAAACCCCGGGCTCCACATCATTTCCGAATGGTCTTTTGGTGAAAACGCACTTATTGACGACAAAGATGACGTAGGAGATGAAATCCCATTATTTGTAAGAGGCGGGTCCGCAAGTTTACAATATATAGCCGACATGCACTTGATTATATCCTCCGATAGCTTGTTAGGCGTTTCGGGAACGTGATCGCAAATCCTGGTTCCAAGATGCTCGGCCAGACTAATCACATTCGGAGTATTATTCTGCGCGTACTACATAAAAGCCATAAGTATCCATAATCATATATACTCTACAAAACTATATGAATATTAGGGGTAAATTTTATAAATGTGCTTACCTCCGTCATGGATAATGGTTCTGAATGGCAGGCGCGTAACGCTTTACCAAGAGTCTCTGTGGGAGTTTCAGCTGATAAAAGTGAATGTTGAGATAATGAAGAGTGACAACGATGAACGTTAGAATCTAAAACAATGTCATCTTCTTCTTCTTCTACAATGCTTCCTTTATCTGGTTTTGATGAAATAACGGACCGTGAAGTTTCAAGATACTTCCATGGTGGAGTCGTCATTGGTGATTTTAGCGGTTCACAGCTTCTTAATGGAGATGGCACGGAATTTGTTGATCGAATGCTTTACGGTATAACGAGAGAAGATATTGCTCCAAATGTGAAACTTCATACTCTAAAACCGCGATGTCCTTGATCAACTCCGTCGCCGTCTGCAATTATAAAAATGCATATTAAATTATAAATATTAAGTTGCATTAACATTAACATTATAACTATCGTTATTATTTTGTTAAAGAAAGTTAAAAAGAATCTATCTAGATTACCTTTGGTATAGAGGCTTGATTTGTAATCTCGCAGGAGGATGATTTATAACCCAATGCTTGTTCTAACGCCCCACGAACAGCAACTTGGTCTTGTAATCTTTTCTCAAGCTGCAGAATCTGATGACAAAATATAAGTTCATTAAAACAAAAGTCACGTTGAAGTTTTTTAATAATATGATGTTAAATCACACCTCAGTTCTCAATGAATTCTGGATTTCGGCATTAGGCAGGTGACCTTTCTCCATATTCACACAACTCTTCATATTCTGATATTAAACATGAAAGAACTAAACTTTATGTTCAATATTACTAACCAAATTTAGTTGAATTTAAGAACAGAAAAAAGTGTACCCACCAAGTCAATAGAGTTAGAATGCTGAAAGGCATCTTCTTCAAGTCCACTCTTTCCTGGAAAGCTGCCATTGGTAAAAAGGTGTTATAAAGATAACCAAAATATGCCCCTTTTGAGCATTATTAAAGATTCATAACACACTTTAAGATAAAAGAACTCAGCTTAAAACTTCATAAATTTCACTCAAGATATATATATATATTTTTGGGGGGTTGGGGGGGGGGGGGGGGGGGGGTGTTGTTGAAGAAGGGATGCAATAGCCAAGATTGAAATTTCACACAACTTATAACCAACTATCCATCTATGTGTCACAGAAAGTGAAAAGTCAATAACCAAAGTCAAACATCAGTTGTTGGTCTGTAACCAGCTTCAGAAGCCATTTCCAGTTAAAGAATCAATCAATGTCACACACCAGAAGTTGAAAATAAAAGAAGATGTGTAAAGAAATCTGGTGGACACCTTTTAGACTTCTTGTGGGCACAAGTTACCACTCCAAGACCCTCTATGCTACTACTACTACTCATACCACAATCTTCAAAACTCATCTCTATTCTCTACTAATTTCACCAAACTTCATAAAGAAAGTAACCAGTACATGGGTACCAAAAAAGATCAAATTTTTAACAGACCCACAAGCCCAAATGATGAAATGGGTCCTCAAATACTTTGAAATCAAGGTCAAAGTGGTCAAAACCCCAACTTTTCTTCTTGCATTCAGAGGATGATGTAAGCTAAATGGTCTTCTGAACACACTCTTTTATACAGTGTGCAATGAAGCCTTGAGAATCTTGGTGACTTTTTGCAAAAAGAAGTAAAAATGGTGTGAGGAAGAAGAAAGGGAAGTGGAAATGTGTCAAAAAGGATGAAATTAATTAGGGATCTATGTAATAAATGAAACAGATCAAATCAAGAGGATGATGATGAATTTAATAGTAAGCACATAATAATAATAATAAGATGATATTAATATTTGCCCCCAATTTTCGTTGGTAAGATGGACCAGTGGGAGTTGGTGACCGTCCCCTGTCTTCAACCTTTGTCCAATACTGCCAAATGCCTCAATATATAGACTACATATTTCATGTTATTTAATTGACAACATAAGTCTTTTTTTCAAAATAGGGTACCGGGACTTTTCAATTTGGGCGGTGCAATGGTTTAACACAAAAAAGAATTCATCGTTTCTAAAAACTTAAGAGGGATGCTAATATATTTGTAAGCTACACTAACTAAAAGCTTAAATTTTATTGAGCTTATAACTATATAGGTTAACCTGATAAAAAAATCAATATACTTTCTTATTTTCTACGAAAAAAGGTCACTCAATTAAACATGATTTTGATATAGCAAAATCCCAGTTTATAAGTTTGTCTAAAACGTTAGTATTGTTTTTTCTTTTTCTAAAAATGACTTGTCAAACCGGTTAAAATTAGATGGTATAAACTTACAAAATATTGAATTTCGGTTAAATTTTTTGGCTAGTTTATAAGTAAAAAAGTTATTATTTTAAAGTATGTGCATAAGCTTAAAAACAAAAACAATATAGTACTTATTATATATTTTTTGAGAGTTGAGGAAGTTTAATATCATAAAATTAGGTTACTTGCTATTTTCATAGAAATTAAAAAGAGTTGAGGAAGTTTAATATGATAAAAGTAGGTTAATTGATATTTTCATAGAAATTTAAAAGTATATTAGTGTTTTTACCTTTTTATTTTTTATCTTGTATATCAAATGACATTGTTTGTCATATATGGACCAAACATTGGGCTTAACTTAAGCTTGGAACTTTTATGTTTAGGCATATGCATGAGTTATTGTTTAGATTATATTATATATATCATATATTTCAAATCACCGCTTGTGCTTTGCATATTTAGAAATTGAAATTGTCCAAAGGTAATGATCCAAGTGCAACAAGAAACGGGGTCGCTAACCCAAATGAGTTTGTCTGCATACGGATTGTAATCAAGAGTTTCAATGCACAAGAAAAGAAAAAACGGAAACACTAAAGAGAGAAAAGCCCACCTCAAAAGAATTGAAAGCTACAAAGGCTAAAGCAGACAATGATGCTTGAAACAAAAGCTGTTTTGATCGTGACAAACATAAGAATATATTCATTTATCAAACTTATAATTCATAATCTTAATATATAACAGTTGAAGTCATTTATTAAAACATTAATTCATATATTTTATAGGTTTATATTGTGTTATATGTGGACCCTTTCATGTTCAATCACAAGAATTTGTTTATCATTCAAACAGCTTAGGAAAAAAAAATCGAATCTTGTGTTTTCGGTTTACATTCTTCATCTGTTTTGAACATGTTTCAGTTTTTCAAATTTAGGATTACTGCTTGATCGGTAATTACAAATACATCATCTAAAAATCAAATTCTTGTTTGAGTTATGGAATATTACATACTTAAATTAAAGTTGTTTAATCATATATAAATAAAAAAAATAAGTATAAAGAATCACTTTTTTAGATAAACTAGTGGGGGCTTTCGGCTAGTATCGGTTTGATTCATTGCATTACAATATTTCTACGATATTGACACTCGGTATAACAATTAACATTTGTTTTACATATATGTAAAACACTAAAAACAAATACACGTACCGGTTCAATTCATTACATTACAATAAGCACATGACGATGGTAATTTCAGGATTTTATAAAATATTATATTGTATTGATAAAAAAATGAAAAGTGTAATCATGTCATTTAAAAAAAACTAAACCAATATTATACGGTGCCGGTACCGATGTTGTTCAGACGATAACGGTAACATTAAAAAGAGAAAGTCACTAAAAGTTAAGATCAAAATTCCAAATATGCTTAACGTTAAAAGTAAATATAATAATAATCTATTATAATACTGAAATAATGAAACTCATGGTTTGAATACCATAAAAACCAATATGCGTACTTCAACGGTGTTATTCGATCGGTAATGGATCAGTTCATTAAGGTGCCCGTGTTATTTGATCGGTAATACTATTAGGGGTGTGCACGGTTCGGTTTGGTTATTGGCATTAAGAGTAACCGTAACTGAAATCATCGGTTCGGTTAATTTGCCAGTTTTCGATTCGGTTTGATTAATTTCGATCAACCCGAACCCGTTTAGACTAAACCCAAACCCGTAAATTTCATGTTAGATTCGTGTCGTGTCAGAAATTCACTCCACTAATTTATATAAAACAAACGGAGGCATATATATATATATATATATATATATATATATGATGCATGTTGATTTTAAAAACTTGCCATGTTGTGGATCCTATTATATTTTAATGACTATACTTAGAATTAACGTTTGCAGATTTCTCAGGCGTAACCATCAAACGAGAAACCAATGCTCAATCTCTTAAACCTTTGCATTATAAATGTTCTATATCATGAAAACATTTTACGTTAAACCTGAACTCATTTAATTTTATTATTGTAATTTGTTTATTTGGTTTAACAAAATTCCTGCTTTTTTGGTTATCAAAGAGCAATAGTTAATATAAAACAGAAAATGTTACAAACAATGGTTAGATGGATAAGAACATACCATATATATATATATATATATATAACTAATAAAACATAAATTATTATATAAAACAAATGTTTAAAAAAAAAAGAAAGTAAAGAGAGATAGGGATAGGGATGTTGACAAGTTGACATTGTCTTCAAGCGTCAAGGGTACTATTGTTTGTCAAAGAATCCATATAATATTCAAATAAAAAGCAACTTTAATCATACTTGACTTTTTTCTATTAAAATGATTTCTGTAATGTAGCAAATGCCAAGGGTGCCATCAGTGTCTTCTTTTTGTCGTAATCTTATTCTGTTAACAAGTTAAAGCTTCTTCTCTAACATATGTAGCTCATCACAACTACTGCTGCTAGTGCTTCTGTCTTGTCAGTCTGCAGTCTCTTGATCAAGTTTTTCCTGCCAAAAAAAGCATTTCTTTTTAAGAATACAAAGTGCAGAAAAACAAAAATTTAGCTGTGATAATTAAAGCAGTGTTAAGGATCGATCTAAAGCAAAAGTAGTGATTTTGTTGCATCACTTGTTAGTGGTAGCTTTTACGCTCTACTTTTATCCGAAGGTGACCAACTTAGTGGATACGCTTTTTGTGGATTTTAGTATGCTCACCGGTATATACATACGTTACTTATGGATATTGATAATATCAGTTCATGGTGAATAATTAGCATGCATGGATAAAATATATTATTTATGATTTTGTTAGAAATTACAATGTAATCTACACTTTTAGCTAAACCATTATACATGTAGAAAACAACCTTTAAAATATGATTTAGTAATAGCAAATGAGTAATAAGGCTATATGACTTTAGAGGCAATTATTTAATGAAACTAATTAAGTCATGAATATTGAACAGAACTTCTATTTTATCTTTGCTGTCAAATTTTACTGAAAAATAGTTAGAATAATGTATGATTTTTCTAATGGCAATCTAAGAAGTAGAAGCAGATGCTTTAGGACAAAAAGGATCAAGTAAACAATGCCAGGTTGGTTGAAGTAAGTGAAGAATCTTTGCATTTTCAACTCAAAATCTGACAAACATACTTTCTGTTTTCAAGTAAATTTGGATCATAATCAACCTTATTCTATAAGTTATAGATTCCCCCAAAGCAACATCATTTTTAAATGTGCACATGGTTCTATGATCCAATGTTGTATAGTAGGCCCTTAAATCTATATGTTATTTAAAAGATCTTTTAAGTTTAAATTGTTTACGTATTTAGATACTGTTTAGTAAATAGTAGACGTTAGCGTGAATGTTTAGTGGGTGGTGTTTTAACTTTTAAGTAAGGTGATGACATAATTATGTCCAAGACTATAAGTCCGGATATCTGAGAACGATATAAGATGTGTCCAACAAGATGTTGACAACCTAAGACATTTAGACAACTCCCAAATGTAAAGATTGTTTCTAACTACTAGATACTATTATCACTCGGACAACCACTGAACGACATACATGATAAGGACCAATGCTACAAATGGCATCCGAAGGAGAGCTACAACAGTGTCAGTTGAGAGTATCAAATGCTACACGACCAGATGAGTAACGTTGTACACCTACGCCGACATGCAGCACAACTATGACTATATCTCATACTCGCTACAATAACGTGGTGACTATCTCTCATCCGTTAATGACAATTGTCTAGGCTCTCCATATTAGTAGTTTCCAAGAAATCCTAAGAGCACAAAAACCAAGAGATGTAAATTTGCTAACAGATAGATTCATGAACAAGACAACGAATATTAAAAACAAATATATGAGGGTGATGAATGTATAGTTTTCAGTTTCTTGTTCTGGTACATAACACTAGACTCACAGTTTCACAGTCAGATTCTTTTATTTACTGTTCTTCAAACACTTTATTTTTTTTCTTTACATTTTTATTATAATTATTTATTTATTGGGTTTGATGGTCCCTTGAATGGCCAATTAAAGGTCTCAAGTTTCTGGGAAGAACTAAGAAGAAGAATCCCAAATAGAAAAAGACACCAAAAGTTTTGCTTTTTTTCCAAAGAGCATTTGGACAAGTGAGTCAATGCCAATGATGTGTGGATGGATATATAAAGTTATCTCTCTTTTCCACAAACTTTATAAAAAGTATTATTTTTATAAAGGTCATTTTATATAAAATGCATAAAATCCAGAGGTTTTGATCATGTAACGTTAAATGAATATACATATATATATATATATATATATATATATATATATATATATACACACACACACACAACATTTTTTAAATTTTTTAACAAATAGATTCAGAAATCGGAAATATAATAATTTTCTTCGGAAGATAATTTAAAAAAAAACATAACAGTTTGTTATTTACTGGCATGTAAAACAATTCTGGGACCATGATCTACGACTTGTCTTCACTGGCTTGCACGCGTTTACCATTTTATACTTTGTGTTGTTCATATTAAGAAACTAATATTTTTTAAGACAATGTTAAATTATGTTCTTCATTTTTATTTTGTTTTCAAGAGTTAATAAAATCAATTTTAGCTTCAAGTTCAATAAGAATTTTTTGAAATCTGTAAAACAGTATGAAGTAATATATTAATTATAATCTAATGTGATTTGTCTAATGTTTTTTTTCTTAAGAAACAAATTTTTTTTTGAAAAGATAACTTCATTAAAAAAACCCAAAACCAAAAACAGGCCGGGAAGAAAAACAAACAATTAAACACGTGTAATGGGTATTTACGTCAATCTATCTAAACTAAATCCTTATATTTGATCTATGTTTTAACCATAGATAACCCAACGATTGATGTCATCCATTATTTCTTCACTTCTACCTTTACCATTAGAGAACGCCTTATCTTTCAAGCCTTCCACAAAATCCAACATTCAATCATAACCAAAATAAGACAAAAGAAAACCACACCCAACATTTGAACACTTACTTGACTTAGATAGTAGTAAAAACAAGTCGAGCAGCTCATAACCTTTTTGAGACCCGCTTAATCGAGTTAAACTTAAATAAACATGAGTACACAAACCAAAAAATAGTTAAAAATAATCAAATCTTATAAAATAAGGTCTCTTAAGTTAGGGGGGGGGGGGGGGGGGGGGGGGGATTTGAACATGCAATCGGGTTAATGTAATTTAATATAAAAATGGTAAAGCGCTGTTATGTAAAAATATGTTTTTTCTTTGTTAAAATAATAGTCTTTTGAATCTTATTTGACCCAATAACTATATACATAAAGTTGTAAAAGACATAAAAATAAGTATTTGTAGTTTGTGATTAAGCTTTTAAAAGTATATGTATTTCTTTAATAACAGAACTTAAAATTTTTAACATTTGAAAAATGTCAACAAACTGATATGAAACCTGTATTATAAAATGTAAGTTATGCCAAAGTTGAAATTAATCCCCTAATTAAACAATTTAAACTAGACTACATATTTTGATCAATTGAATAAGGCCAAGGTCATTATTCTACGTCAAAATAAGTACACACTTTTGTATTCTTTATGGCACTATTTATATAGGAGTGGATTAAACTAAAACATAATGTAAATATTTTTTTTGTTATATTAGTATAATATAAGTGGTTATACAACCGTGTGTGTAATCCCAATACTTTGTAATATAGTTTCACATTTTTACCATTTAATATTATATTTTTTACCCTTTAATATAATATAATTGCATGCAAATGATACATAAACATGTAAATTTTATACTAATAGTAAAAAAAAAAGTTACAATATATATATAAAATATGTTATTTTTTATGTAACTAATACTATTTCAAAATATTATGTATTTATTTGTAACAAAAATAGAGAAATCATATAAGGAATCATACAATTATTTGAATCTGTGTCCATCAATATGGTTGTTTATTTTTACTTTTGGATCACCTTGGTTCTTGAGACACCATGGCTATGCAACCTTATTTAGTTGATCGCAGCAAGAATTGATTTCGAATTCAAATTGGAGTAAATAAATGGTTTTCGATGAATATATAAAATCATAAACGTCTTCTTAGATTTTCTTTAAACAGTAAGAATCTTTAACTTTGAATAAGAGAGATATCGCACTCTCCCAAACAGAGAGCCCTAAACTCACTCTGGCCAGACTATGTTGTTTTAACCGGGCCTACGCTGACGTAAGAGTTTGGTTAACGGTGTTCACCAGGAAACCATACAACCCACTACGAGTGGCAGGGGCTTGCGCCGGCACAATAGAGAATCTCTCTGACGTAACGCAATGTGGACCAAAACCTGGGGTGGGTCAGGCTCGAACTCTTGACCTAGAGTCTGAAAGAACTAGCATTCATTGCCTTTATCTATCAAATGTGACACTAGTAGGGTCTAAAAAAAACCCCAAATCTTTTCAGCCACTTAAGTCTTCTGACTCTTTAGACATGTCATATAAACAGGATTTAAAATAGATTATCATTGATAGCGTATGGTAACCATGTTAATAATAATTTTACCCTAATTAAAATTATCCTTTTTTGTTAGAAACCATATAATAGAAAAAGCGAAAATTTATCACCCCGAAGCAAAATATAGTCATGACCTTTCTCCTTTTCTCTCAAGATCTCTTACATCATAATCATGGACCGTAATTTACAGTGGCGGATCTAGTCCAAAAGTTTACTTGTATTCTATTTTTTATTTTATCTTTTTTGTCAGGTGTATCCTTCATACAAAAAAATAAAAAAAAATTATATTTTACACTACGGATACGGAGTTGAGGGGTAGTACGGGCTACCCCTACTAATACACTACCTCTGCCCCTAGTAACCTATGTCTTTCCAACTACAAATGTGATAATCTTAATGACTTGATTTGTACTAGCATCGACATTGCCAACTTGATTCACACAACTAGCCTTAAGTTTATTGATCTTCAAAAGGTGTGGTCGTGCCTTGATTCTCACATATGGGATGTTGTGAATTATGAAGATTGTGAGAACTAGAGTTCTCATAATTGGTGTTGTGAACATATCCATTCGCATGTGTAGATTTGTGTGGGCTTGATTCACACTTAAATTGTTGATTGTGATTTACATGTGTGATTCTATTATGCATTATATTCACATATACTTCTTGTAAATTAGTAATTATATGGGATTATGGCAGTGGTAACCCAATGTTATTGAAATATATAATACAAGTAAACTTGATAGATATCCTTTAACTATTGTTATGCACATTTATATAATTCTTGATCCTCGTGGATCAAACTATTGGTATGCTTTTACATTATAAACCATATATGTATTTATTTAGTTTTACTTCGATGTATTATATGTAATTTCACGTAATACATTCCATATTGCCAAATGCCAAGGAAGAAAGTTGGCCTCAAGATCCACCATAGAAGTGCTTGAGCTTGCAATTATTTCATTTTGTAATATGTCGAGAAACACGAATCATGTTTTTGTTTACCTCGTGCACATTGAAATTATTTTGTAATACAATGCTGGATAACCATATTGTTCAAATTTATCGTGTGTTTTTTGAACAGCAAATTTGGATCACTGACGGACCACTGAAGTATGATCAAGTTTATCATGTAACCCTTTAACTTTTGATTTCCAGATAGGTGGCATTTAATATTGAAATAGGACCATATCATTGGAAATTTAATGCAATGATTAAAATAGTATACCAAAAGGGTTTGACATTTAGGTGTTACTTTTTCTATGAAATTTGATGGTGCATAGTGGTTACCCAACATTTTTTTACAAAATGTATTTCAATGTGCATGTGGTAAATAAAAACATGATTTTGATAATTAATCCTTTTTATCAGAGTAAGAAAGTACGATTATCACTTTATTGCAATTTAATGTGGTGGTGCACAAAATATCCGGTTCCAGACCTGACTGAACATACTTGTACCCGGTTCCTACCCGCTTTCGGGTATACAGGTATCCGAACCTACCCTAACTGGCTCCAATAGGTTATATCCTAATATTGTATACTTGGGTTTGGTTCCTACAAAACCATGGTACGGTTGTACTCAGTTGGCCATACCTGATTGTTGGTACTGCCCAAAACCCAATTTGTGCACCTCTAATTAATTTAATGTGAGTGAACTTTCGTTCATCTATCTTGTTGCTGCTGGGCTCCAAAGAAAATGAGATACTATAATTGGACTTGAATGGGCTTAGTAGGATAATGATTTGGGCTGTGCCAGCCATGTCGATAGATCCATCCAGTCTAGTGAACCTGGCTTCATTCTTATAATCTAAGACGAGATAAAAAAAAATAAGAACGTAACCAGTCAAAACTCTTATTAGTGTACTTAGGATCATGGTTGTAAAACAAGGTTTCTAAGGCCTCATGCTTCCCGAGTAGTCGCTACAAGGTAGGCTGCCGAGGCGACTTTCTTCAACTCCGCCTAATTACTCGGAATCGATTAAAGGCGGCCAATGTCGGCCAGAACGAATCAAGTAGGTCAATTCGGGCCGAGTTTAACTTTAAAAAAACATAATTTCTATGCCTATCATATTAAATAATAAATATCATTTTCACGTATTTTGTTATAAATATTACTAAATTTATGTTATTTGACATATATTTAATTTATGAAGACTAGTTTTTTTTATAATTTAACGTGTCCGAGTACTCCCTGAGTACTCTCCGCCTATGCCGAGTACTCTCAACTCCCCGGTCGACTGACTATGGAGCGAATAGCGACTTTTCAACCATGCGTAGGATTTTATATTTTTTTGCACTATGTATATGTGTTTTATCATAATATATGGGCGTGCCGATACCGTGTCGAACCACATCAATATTGTCCTAACATAATCAGTAAATGCAATCGTTTTTGTTGTTATGCCAAGTGTTGATATTATACCTGTATTATAACGAATCGAAAATCCACCACGAAACGTGAGAAATCCCACGATATACGTGTTATTGTTTTTCCGTTAAATGAGAAAAAAGATGACATTTTATTATTTTGTAACAAAATAATCGTCTCAACTCTCACTTTTAAGAAGTGGAAACCACGGCCCAAGCTTAAACGGGCTCATATCTAATCTCAGGCCCAAATTATGTAGGCCCTCAACGAAACCTGTCAATTTTTTATACCAACGGTGGGCCTTAACTTCTTTTAGACTTTTTACTATTTGTCAATTGTATCTCTACTAGTTTATGACCCGCCTTGATAACATGTACCCATAGTCTATTGTAGATACTTCTCATAATACGATCTTATTAAAAATTATATCAATGTATAAATAAAAATATGTTAGTTAAAGAAAAAAATTATTAAAGTTTAAGATCTGTAGAATAACTTTATTAAAGTTCATGAGCACTAGCTTAAACTAACCTAAGTGATGATAAGAAGAAAATTGGGTAAAGTTCAGGATATTGAATGTAAAATCAAAAAGGAAAAAGATTTGCATAACCTAGGTTTCAAACCCAGGTGTATGGATTTCACATAACCTTACTTGCAATGTGTAAACCACTCTACCACATGCTTTCTTAAAACTAGACCCCGCATTGAATTTTATATACACTGACTTGGAAAAGTGAACAACAAAAAAAATAATAAAGAGAGCAAGTGGATGCCACATGGCATCCACTGATTGGTTGTCGTCTCGCTCTACCAATTACGAAAAATCATTGTTCCCAACCATTTTGATTGTATATACATGTAATTCTACGTCTGACTGAGAAGATCTATAATTTTTCTTTAAAAATGGATATTTGTTCATACCCTACGGAAAAGTTCTATGATGAATGTAAGGGTGTTATTCTTAAATATGTGTAGTAGATGGCTAGTTTCTTAAATAAACATGTTGAATGTAGTTTCAAACCACACACACAAGCACCTAGTAGTTATTGTTTAAACATAACTAAATGTAGCACTTAAATGGTTTAGGATTCTATAAAAATGATATTTTTCGGAAGAAGTGTGAGAGACATAAAAATTAATATGCAGGCATCATGTTTTGTATTTAGGTATGATGTTTTGGTAAGAAAAACACTAAACATAACAATTTAAGACACAATGCAATGAATTATAGGCTTAAAACTTAAAATACCATGCCAAGAACATTAAGTAGGATGTTTTAAGTGCTAAGAGTGTGTTTTAGTTGCGTTTTAAATTTCATGTCAATAATACATTGCGTTGTGTTTTAAATAGTTATTTGTCTGGTGTATTTCTTACCAAAACAAGCCAAAACATCATGTCTAAATCCAAACCATGATGTCTACATGTCAATTTCTATGTCTTCTTACATTTCTTACGAAAAATATATTTTTTACAGGAACTTACCTAAACTTAAATAACATATAGGTATTGATAGCACTAAATTAACGTGTTTAATTTAGAGATTATGTTTTCTTTAATAGCTAAAAAATCATAAACTTGTCATTTAGATTAAACAAAAACTACATATTTTCAACTTACATAGCTTGATCTTAATAAGTTTTTTTACACCTATACTCTAAGCATATTGATTGATTAGTTATCTATTGAGTTAATTACATAGATAGGCCTCATGGTTTATTAAAAATAACATTTTTGGGTATTAACTTTTTTTAACAGGTTTAAAACTTGTGATTACCAGTTTGTAACTAGTTTGGATATTAATACTAACTTTTGTTAATTTTGTTGCCAAATTTAAGTTGAATGACTAAAATATCGTTTTCTAACTACAGGGACCATTTGTGTAATTACTCTAAAATTAAAAATGTAAACCCCAGCCCAGCCCTGCATAGTCCCCCTCGCATCTGCACCACCATCCCCACGACTGCCCCCACCTAGCCAGCATACTACAAAGACCTGCCACCACCAATCCCACCTAACTGGAATCCTACGGCATCACCGCTTGATTCATCTGCCACAACTTCTGTCGGCCACCACTGAAGACCACCGTTGCCGCACCATCGCGTATCTCTCTCTTTGGTACAATAACCATTCCATAAACGAGTTGTTTTCGTTATTTGGCCTCCTCCTGTTCAAATGAGCGGCCACCAACCACCAAGGAACATCACTGCTACACCACCTCAAATGTTCGTATCAAAACTCATACGGTTTAGATCTGATCGGGAGACCATTAGGTGGGTTTGAGGCAGCGTTCATTAATCTCCCTCAATTGTATGGTGTGGGTTTTGTTGATAGTTTTTCAGATTTGGATTTAGGGATCAGTGACGATGACGGTGAGGTGCAGGGTGTGGGGATGGTTTTTGGTGAGGTAAGGTGCTCAGGCGAGTTTTTAGTGGTTGCCATTTAATCGGAGACCCTCGATGCCACTATAAAATAAACAATTCTAGTCAAACTGCAAGTTGAGCATTCATTCCATAATTAGCAAGTGTTCAATTGGCCAAATTGTATCTACTATCTAACCTCCAAATCATCGTATTACTAATGGTGAAAGAAAAGGAAAAGGGAGGCAAAAGAAAAGTGGTGGTCGTAGGTCATTGAGAGAGAAGGAGATAGGATGGGTGGGATAACAACGGGTTTTAACTTGTTGAATCCATGTATTGAAAAAGAAAGATTAAATGACAATAATAGTCTTTAAAGGGTATTTTAGTCATTCTACTTAAATTTATCAAAAAAAATTAACGAAAGTTGATGTTAATACGCAAACTCGTTACAAATTGATAATCACAAGCCTCAAACCTGTTAACAAAAGTTAGTACCCAAATATGTTATTTTCAATAAACCACAGAGACTATCTGTGTAATTAACTATTATCTATACTATAAATGCACAAGGAAGGCGCATTTTAAGATACCAGAAAGTTAATAAATTTTTTTAACTTAATGTGTAATGTACAACCCTAAAATGCGTGTAAATTAGTTTTTCAAATAATAATTATACTTTAATTCTCTTATCTTAATTACATTTTAATTCCCTTATCCTAACCAAATTATAGATAATTAGTTAATAGGTACGTTTTATCTCCGTTATAAAAAAACTTACCCCCACAATTTTAAACGACTACAACTTTTCCATACGTTAATATATATTTTATTTAAATTACACCATAAAATAAGCATTTTATCCTCTTCAATTTGAGTGTAGTATTGCTATAGTTTTTTTAATTAAAAAATGATGTGTTACATGATTAACATTGTCTAGGAGTAAACAACAACTGAATTGTTAACCGAAAACATACGAAATCAAAGCGAAATAAACCAAAAATTGAATTAATTGAAATCTGATTAATCGAAAACCAAATTAACCAAAAAAATTGGTAATCAGTTTATTTGTACCATCGTTTAACCAAAATTAACTGAACCAAACATTTTATGTTTTCATACATTTCTAGCTTTTATAAACACACTTCATATATTTCATATTTTATAACTCCATTTCATGTATTTATTATTACACTTCATATATTTATACATCCATTTCATGTATTTATACATTAATTTCATGTAGTTTTAAGCAAAAGTTTTAGCCTGTATGTTTTTGGCTAATGACCGAAACTAAAAGAAACAGACAACCGAAAACGGATGGTAAATAAAATCGACTAGCCGATGACTCTGGTTTGGTTTAGTTTGGTTATTTTCGATTAAACGAGGGTATAAAAAAAGATAATTGGTTTTTGGTTAATTCGATTTTCGGTTAATTAGTTTTCAGTTAATTCAATTTTTTGTTGCTTTTAGTTCAGTTTCGTCTGTTTTTAGTTTGGTTTCTGTTAACGCTTGAGTTATAGCTCATCTCTAGACATTGTTAACCATGTAACATATCAATTTTTATATATAGCAAAAAACCTTGAAAGTCCCGATAATCCGGATCTAACACTTATATCACACAATCACCAAGGATGGGCGGAATCCAAACTTGATGATCTTCAAGAAAAACTGAAATGATGAAGAACAATATGAATTCACTTTAACACCTTGCACACGATTTTATTACTTGAACAAGCAAAACCGTCTGGTACAAGATGGATGTTCTTTCTAGAGAAATCCCAAAGTCTTCCCAAAAACTTAACCCTAGAAATAACATAAGCTTAGCTTATATACCTAGGGTAAGGCATAACCCAAATGGGCTTGCCTGGCCCGCATGGCCTATGGCATACCCAAATGATCTATAAAAGTCCAAACCTAACACAAACTAACCCAGTTAAACCCAGTTAACTACCATAGACCGTTGTGTATATTTGATGCTTCAGTCTCACACTTCTAGGACCTAACAATCTCCCCTAGACTGATGCATCAAATTGTCTTCATAGAGCAAATTCAGCAATGTCTTCA
Source organism: Scalesia atractyloides (assembly GCA_947069175.1). Classification (NCBI taxonomy): domain Eukaryota; kingdom Viridiplantae; phylum Streptophyta; class Magnoliopsida; order Asterales; family Asteraceae; genus Scalesia; species Scalesia atractyloides. The sequence goes on from CAMTDV010000023.1 coordinate 23,018,680, forward strand.
ACATAGACTATGGTTGTTGTAAGTGTTGTGGAAGTCAGTCTCATACTTTTAGGACCTCACTCTTCAACGAACTCTCAGCACCGGGTCTGTTTCTTCCGCTCTTGTGGTTAGCTTCATATTAGGATCTCGATCAGCTTTGCTTGAAACACTTTTGTCAAAAGAATACGAGAGGAGGAACCTCAGCAGCTCTTTTCTTCTTCAATATTTCTCTTTCAAGCAAGCATGTTCACAGGTACTTCTTCAAATGTACTATCACTGTCAGACGATGACTGGCATCTGGTTCTTCTGACTCAGGTACACTTTGTTGTTGTGATGCTTCATGCTTTGTTGGCAACTAACAGCATCGCAATTTCAGCTATCCCTGTTTCTTGATCTAAATCAAGATCTGCACATTCTCATAAACTTATAAGCAAACATTCTTATGCAACAGGGAGAGTACCACATGAACACCTGGTACATCCAAGTACTTGTACTCGGATCAAAATTCAAATTTCTTTCATCCTTTGATGATTAGTCAAATCTTCAAGAACGGTTAATAATTTTTAATAAAACAAATAAAGCACTATATTTTTGGATTTTTGAATTTTCTATTATTATTTTATTATTTATTTTTTTTAAATGTTTAAAACATAAGAATATAAACAGAAACACAAATGAACAAAGAAACTAACTCAATAGTTACAACTATACAATTACAATGGGATCAAAATCGTTTTTAGACGGACCAAGGAACATTTTTCAGTGCGAACTTATTCAGACTGGTCTAAGTGATTGCCAATATGTTTGTCCACTTAAATTTTAACGCTCAACTTTCAATTTTTCAACTTCGTGATATGCTTAAGGTAGTATTATACTATAATATCCATGTCTCCCATACCATCACAACCATTCATCGTAGCAGGTGAGTATACTGAGATCATCCTTTATCTTTTACAACGTCAGACTGTTGGTGAACAGGTCAGTACTTTCGTACAGCAGAGTGACCAATAGTATCTAACGAGGGTTAGGCAAATACCTTATTTGGTATGTTTGGATTCATGGAATTTTCTCATAACGATATTTCCTTTCTTTTAAGGTTTTGGCCCTTCTATTTTGGCTCTTTTAGAAAGATATCCTGACTGTGCCTAGGTCTGCATATAATCTGGATGCAACAGAAGGGCAGCCAAGATATCCCCGGATGACTCAACAGCATAAAGACCCGAAACCTCAGATGTTGGCTATCTATCAACGCAAGATTAAGACCATAAAATCATATGCCGATGGTATGTTACCCACAAGATACATAGTTCGTTATGTTTATATCACTTAGTATCTTATAATCACTTTGAGCGTAAGCCTACCGACATATCACATTAGATCCTAGTCTTTTCAGCTACAACACCTTACATGTGTCAGTCACGCCCTTTATCACGAATATTCATTTCATTTCCTATGACTTTTTATTTTTGTATTTTTCTGTTTTTCAAATAATATTTTTGTATTTTTCTAATTTTCTCCCCCTCAAACAATACATATATACATATATCGCCATCTTCCCCCCTAAATTTGTGCATCATACTTTATGCACAAATTTACCTAAGAAAGAAAACATATGCACAAAGTTTTAAACAAAAGGAAAAGGAAAATATTTTTGTTGTTTTTGCTTAACTGTTCCGTCATTAGATTAAAAACTAATCAATTTCAAATTTAAAGCACGAATTCAAATTTGTACATTTTCGCTGATCTTTTCTTACCTCATCTCCTCCAAGGAAACATCACAATCGTAAAAATTTGACTCTTTTTGCAAAAGTGAGATATTATCCTTCATGTCCCTGGAACAACCGCTATCAACATTCCAGAGATTGTCAACAGCTCCTCCTTGGTTGTTCCTGAAAAATAAGGAGATTAGTAAGACAGTGGGACCCAGACCATCGTGGTCCTGGGTTTCCCCGAAGCATCAAAATAAGACACTTCTTTAAGACACAAGTCCCTTTTTTGTTTTGAGGATTGGTGATGTTGCTGCTGATTTGGATTTGGGTTTCCAAATCTGTTTTGGTTTAACAAACGCGGTTGTTTCCCTTGATTGAGCAACTTTGGCTGTTTCAGGTGTAATTGTTTTAGAAAAGGATTTTTGTTTCTGAACAGCCTTGCGTTTGTTTTTGGCAACATTTCAATCCCCATCAGATGGTTTAACCTTGGAATTCACATTCTTCATTGCCTTAGGTGATGATACCTTCATCGGCTTGGAATGATTGTTATTCTTTGGTGTAACCTTCTGATTTTTAGCATGACATAGAACATGGGAACCACGTGTACAGTTTCGAGCAATGTGACCAGGAATGCTGCAATTGAAGCACGTTTGTCTCTTCACATGTAAAGCATTCTGATCAGCTTGATTTGCTCATGCAGGCCTTGAAGGATGAACTGATCCCTTCTGTGCTCGCCTTCCTTGCACGTGTCTTGCAGATGAAAGAGAATTTGGATGTTTGTACTTGTCGTTTGTAAGGACCTTCTTCTGTTGTGGAGATTTCTTTGGATTCTTCTTCTTTTGTTTAGACTGCAAATCTTGTTCAGAAATCTCCCCAACCTTTCCAAAAGCTTTGCTAGCACGGTCAAAAGCATATTTTTCGCATTTCTCATTAAAGACCGGCTTAACAAAAGCATTTTTCACAACACTAGCCTTGTGAGGGCTATTGCTGCCCACTGATGATTTCGGAGAACGTAACTGTCCTTGACGTTTGGACTTTTGCTTTCTTTGTCTCCGATTAATTCGTTTCTGCTGTTTTAGCTTGCTCTGAACCTTTTCATCAGTAGCAGAAGGTTCAGATTGTTCATTTTGAGCACATGGAGCCTTGTTCACATCAGCTGACTCATTTGAAGAGTTAACATCACCAGATGGTTCCCGGGCATCTGGCGTATAATCACTAAGTTTGTCGTACACCATATGCTGTGCTTTCTCAATATCTTCGTCGGTTTCAGGCATTGCTGTATAGTTGTGATTATACGGTGGGCAACCTGATTGAATCCCAAACCCTTCCCTTTGTTCCCCTTATATGCCAGCTGCACATTGCACACGTCTTGAACAACCTTGCTGGATGTATCAAACTTCTTTATATTAACCTCGTTTTATTGATATTTTCCAGTAAGAAGTCCTAGCTCAACTCTTACCAAGTCGCATTCCATGGTTTTTGAATCTAATCTGGTTTTGTAATCATGGACCCAACATTTCTGTTGATTTACGTCCAGGTGGAGCTGAGCTATGTCTTTCTTTTGAGCTTCAACCTTTTCTTTGAGTAACTTGTTACTTTCTCCGAAGGTTTATGCACTGAGCCATTGCATTGTTGTATTCATCGGTCATTTTGGAATTAAGAGCCCTGAGTTGAGCAACTCTATTCCTGCAAGGTTCAGTGCACAAAAGATAGTTGATTGTGTCAATGGACGAGCTGGATTTGTCAGCGTTAGTTTGGGCTTGAGGTCGAGTTTGGGGTGCTGGGCTGCTGATTGCTGCTTGCTGGGCTGTTGAAATCTGTTCAGATACTTCTTCAGGATGAGACTCTGTTGATTTAGCGTAGAGATCTTGGAGATCTTGGTTTGATTGTAAATGATCCCATAACCAAGATACAAAAGAGTCTTTGTCATCACCCAAAAAACTATTCAAATCATTCCTTACATCCTCTTTTTGCCTTCCACGGTCAAGCAAACGCATCACATAGTCAGCAACCGGATCAACATTGTAGTCTCTGATAAACAGTCAGCTTTTCCTTCACTTCATCCCGCAGGCTCGGGTTTTGATTTTGTGCTGGACTGAGAGCTATGTTTGAGTGCTTAGTTTGGGCTGCAGACATCTTCGTATAATCGAAACCGGACCGGTAAACACGATAAAAAATGTCCGAAAATTGTTTTTACCAAAATGTACCGTTAGACTCGTCTCGACGATACGATTCTAATGATATATAATGTCCGATGGTGATTTTAGGAATTTTCGTGCCTTTTTTGCCCTAAAAATCACACGAGCCTAGCCGTGCAACCGGTTTGTTAAGATTGTCTAAGAATCAAATAATGTGCACGAAAACGTTTAACTCTAGTTACGTCAGCTTGTTAACTTTCCACCTTTTGGGTACAACTCGGAACAGTACCAAATTCGAAACAGTAACTCAGATTAACAATCTGAGATGGAATCCGGAATCAGTTATCCGAGATGGTAATTCGGAACAGTGATCCGAGATGCAATCCGAGATGAGAGAATCCGAAATAATGAATCTAGTCCGGAATGAAACCCTGATCCGGAATGAATACCAAATCCGGAATGAAGACCAAATCCGAAACAGTAATCCGGAATGCTATCAGATGCACAGCAACAGTGAGAAACCAGAACAGTAATCCGGAATGGATGATCTTCTTCGTGATCTTCAACGAATTCGGATTCGAAATGCAAGATTTTAATCCGAAATACAGAAGATTAATCCGAAATCAATCCGAAATACATCCAGAAAATCCAAAATCCTTGAATATTGATCCGAAATGCTTGAATCTTCTTCGTGTTCTTCGTGTTCTTCAGCAGAAACCAAACAGAATCGTGTAATATCAGATCTGAGCCTGGTAAACAGGTTCAATAGGCTCTAATACCACTTGAAAGTCCCGATAATCAGGATCTAACACTTATATCACACAATCACCAAGGATGGGCGAAATCCAAACTTGATGATCTTCAAGAAAAACTGAAATGATGAAGAACAATATGAATTCACTTTAACACTTTGCACACGATTCTATTACTTGAACAAGCAAAACCGTCTGGTACAAGATGGAGGTTCTTTCTAGAGAAATCCTAAAGTCTTCCCAAAAACTTAACTCTAGAAATAACATAAGCTTAGCTTATATACCTAGGGTAAGGCATAACCGAAATGGGCTTGCATATGGGCTTGCCTGGCCCACATGGCCTATGGCATACCCAAATGACCTATAAAGGTCCAAACCTAACACAAACTAACCCAGTAAAACCCAGTTAACTACCATAGACCGTTGTGTATATTTGATGCTTCAGTCTCACACTTCTAGGACCTAACATATAGTTATACTATAATCAAATTAAAGATAATAGAATGGTTGTTTTTATGGTGTAGTTTTTTTAAATATTAATGTATGAAAAGTTTATGGTCTTTTCAAAATCGTGGGGTAGTTAGTTTTTATAAGTGGGGATAAAATGTAATTATTAACTAATTATTCATAATTTGATTAAACATAGAGAATTAAAGTGTAATTAGTGTTTGAAAGACTACTTTACCCTCACTTTAGATTATATAATAGATATCTAATTATATATATTATATATATATATATATATATATATATATATATATGAGTTGACTTATAATACAAAGAATTGAAAAATAAGAAGTGTAAGAAACTACTAGAGAGTGACAAGTGTCATAGGATGAATCAAGTGGAAAGGGTAATTTTGTCTACAACAGGAAAAAGAATATGCACATGCAAGTCACATGCTATTTCCCCCTAATTTTTTAAACGTCCTAACATACATCATTTGTTTAAAAAAAACTCATACCATAAAATCGAGCATCGTTTTATCTTTTAATATGAGTACAGTATTGTTATATTTTTCAAAAAAAAAAAAAAAAACTCAGTTGCGTATTACACAATGGAAGGTAGATCAAAAACACAATCAATGGCAACAAATAAAGACACAATGGACAACAGATCAAAACACAATGGCCATAACGTATAATATAATAAGTATCAAACTAAATAAAAACACAATTGATGACAACAGATAAAAGACACAACGGAGAGCAGATGAAGACACAATGTACAACAAACTAAAAACACAATACACAACAAACTAAAACACAATGAACAAAAGATTAAAACACAATGGAAAAAATATTAAAACACAACGGATAACAGATTAAACACAATGGCCAGAACCAATAACACAATGTATAGAAAACCCAGATAGAACATTATCTTCATTGTGTCATAGGTTCTTATAAAAATGCAATGGGCAGAACCCAAATTAACATTATGTTATAAATTTTGATAAGAACACAATGTATAAAAACCCTACTAAAACGTAATGACCAAAACCCAGTTAAATACACAATGACCAGAATCTTTAGCACAATGCAAAAAAAAAAAATCCAGTAAAAATGAAATTTTTTATTATATTTTTATATGACAATATGTTACTTAAATTAAAGATAAAAAACGCTCGCTATTATGGTGATTTTTTTATTTAAAAAATGTCGTATGAAAAAGTTATGGATGTTTTAAATTGATTGGGGAAGTGGCATGTGACTAGCATATGGAGAGACAAAATTCATAAATGTAGGATTCCCTTTATGCACTTCTATTATCTTTTTTTCCTAAAATTAATCTCAACCCTTAAAATCTAAGATCAATGGACTAGAATCCTTCTTACTCTTCTTATTTATTTTATCATTTGTATTTGATCCTAATCCTTTTATATATATATATATATATATATATACATATATATATTTATAAACATATTAGCTACAATGATTTTTGTTCTTTTGTGAATTTTTTCATCTTTCCTTTTTCTTTTTCTATTTTTTTTTTAAAGTTTCAATCGAACCTGGTGTTGTACATGTAACAAAACAAATGGTCTAATACTGACCGAACAACATCAGTACCAAAAATTGATATTCGTTTTTGTTGTTTCAATCGAGGTAAACACATCTCGGTTATTTTTTTTGTTGCATCATAACTTTTTTTGTTTCTCTTTCGATATGTGTCGGTATCTTAATGAAGCAAACCAATATCAAACGAATCCCTGACATTAACGTTATTTTTACTATTGAGTATACGTTTCCATTAAAAATTGGGTCGCCCCGCCGCAGAGCGTGGGTGTAACCCACTAGTCCTAATAAAGGAATCCAAATAATGTTAGATATCATTCTCTCTTACAACTTCAAATATTTTATTTTATTTATCTAATAATTAATATATATAAATCAATTATTATTATTATTATCCCTGTTCTAATAAATGATTTCAAAGATTATTAAATGTTTCTTCTCTTAATTTATCTATAATATTAACTAATATTAATTAATATAGTGTAATGTAACGTAACAAAATATAATGAAAATTAGTACTAATTGGTCAAAATTTACAATTTCATTAACATTGTTTTAATAAAATACAAAAAGTACAAGGAAAATTAGTACTAATCATTTCAATTGATTTCATGAACATTGTTTAGACATTTTTTTTAATATTTGGGCAGTTTTGAATATTTTATTGACAAACGAAAGTAACAAAAAAGTTAATGTGAGTAAAAGATAGATTAAATATCACGACTTATTAGGACGATGGATGAAGAGAAGTTAGTATGAAGAGAATAATATTGATTTTCAACTTATAGATGTTAATAAATTCAAAAAAATATATTAAATACTTTACTTTACATAAAATTCAGTGTAAATCTCGAAAGATGAGAACGATAGAGTATTTTAATTCCATTGTGATGTTGACATGTGACATTATTTGTAATTGTTTATGATAAATGTAAAAAGTATAACTTAATTACAATTCATTGCCACAACCTCATAACTTGCAATTTATTTATTAAAAATAATTATAATTTTATCATTATTATTTTTACTTTTTAGTGATAATATTTTAGAACGTATATAATAAGATATATTATAGTGACTCAATAAAAGCGAAAATTTAGAAAATTATATTTGGTAATTGAACATGTAACTTTTCTTCTTTTGTTTCCGCTATTTTATGTAATAATTTACTGATAATGATTATATACAAATTTATAATCTACATGTTTTTGGATATTCAATCCGTGTAACGCACGGGTTTATAAGCTAGTTATATAATATAGTATTGATATCAAAGAGTTTTAGTTAAAGTTTTAAATAGCAAATCATCAAATGGTTAAAAGAATTAGAACATTTTTTTAATAATTTACCAAAACATATTGATTATGAATTTTGTGTTGTATGGATTTTTTTTAAATCTTTTTCTGATAAAATTATACTTTGCATATGTGATTTGCTTCGTCCTCATATTTTGCTTTTTCACCTTTTGTCTTTATCTAAAAACATGATGATCGTTTTGAATATGGGACGAACACAAGCTAAGCATGATGCTTACATAATTAAGTTTGATACATGTCTTTAAGCCCATTTCACAAACATTTATTTTCATATTGAAATAAGTAATATATTTTCATGATTTTAAAAGTTAACGATTAACAAAGAGTAAAATCAGACTCAAATCTTAATTAATCTTCTCTTAAATAATAAATTTGTAAAAAAATTAAGATCTCTAGATCAAGTGGTTGAACGCTTGCATTTCTTTTGAGAGATGCAGATTCAATTCCCACTTGGTGCATAATGAGGTACTGGTGGGCAATGATAGGAAACCTAGGTTCAATCCTTGCGCCAAACGGGTTTTAACGGTAATTTCATTGTCGTGCCTACGGACGAGTAGGTTACTGGTTTTCCCGAAATTAGTGGTGGATTTGTGTTACTCTCGGAGTACTTCGTTTGGTCTAGTAGGAGCCTCGAGAGTACTTTGAATTGATTTTGTTGGCCGTTCAAAAAAAAAAGAAAAAAACTGTTTGTACATATACACGATTAGATATGAGATTATCGAATATATAACTTTCCATTTATTTAATATCTACAAAACAATTAATAAGAAAAAAGCTATTTATTTTATATATTAGGGTAAAAGTGTAGGTTGGTGTAAACATTATTCACTCGGTTTCTTCAACTTTCATTAACTTTCAATTACACCTCTTATACTATAGGTGATATCTGTCTTTAACTCATTTAATTTTATTTAAATTGATTTTTCTTTGATAACTTACTTTTGTTAACTTAGAAAAAGTGCGCTACTACGTTCAATTTGATTATGATCGAACATCGATATAATTGAAAACAACATCAATATTCGTTTTATGGTTTTAGATGGATTTAAAGCACGTGTCTATAGTTTTTTTTGCATTTCACAAATTTATTTTTAATTTTTTTTCTTTCGGTTGTTATGTCAAGTCACTTAAGCACAACACAAAATTAAATAAACATTAAATGAGGTCAACATGAAACAACGACACAAATTTAATGGGGTTAACACAACATGACATGAATAACAATATGAGTCGGGTTAGGGTTGAAAAATCTTAACCCACCAACCCGACACAACTGACACTCTAAATCAGGTGTGAATACCCTAACAAACTAAATCAATACAAACTGAATTCCCACCGTTATGACATAAAAGAATCTCACTAATTTATACAGATTAGTGAATTAGAAAGGTACGTGAACCATATCTCTAAAAATCCCCAAAAAGAAAGCCCTCATAAATGTCATATATTTATAAAACGAGGGGCGCACCTCGACCACACCGTCTTCTGCCCCCAAATCTTGTACCACCGTTACAAGACATGCTCATTAGCAAGCATCGGTTTTTTGAAACCTTTTATATAATTAACATTTTTAGGGTTTGTTTTTTTTTTTAACTTTCACACAAAGCCCACCACCGTCTATTCTATAGTTTTATTTTTTCCTCTCTCCCATCCCCCGTTCCCCTTCTCTCTCTAGACACATCCAGGTCTTCTTGTTCGTTTTGGACCTGGTACATGCCCACTTTTTAGTTTATACTTCATCTTCCCAATTTTATAACCTGTTTCATTATATATTTTATAAACAAGTCGCACCCACACTAATACCAAATCCTCAACAATGGCATAAAGGTGATCTTCACCCCCCAACTGCTAAAGGTACATTTACATATTTTCACCATTTTTATACAGTCACATATACATACATATATGTCATGTGTACATACATGTTCTTGATGACCTTTTCCCCAATAATACTACACCCTAGACTAAAAAAATCAGATTTTTAACTAAACCCTTAACATAAATTTTGTAACTTTAGTGAATGTATGTATCCAGATTCAATAAAGTCTTGATTTTCAAGATTCTTGAGGGACGATTTTGATTACCCATCAGGGGTTTTGTAAATTGTAGATGGTTCAATCAATTAATGGGAATTTCTTGATCTGGACCCACTATTGTTTCTAGGTCACGAAGAAAAAAATTGAATTTTTTTCTGGTGCGTTTAACATGCAGTTTATGTGTCAGAATCTTGGGGGTTATTCTTGATTTTTGGGTTAGGGTTTTTGTGCAATTTTAGTTTAAACATTGTGCTGATTAGGGGTTTTTAATTTGTGGGTTTCAATTTGGTAGCAGTTTCAGTCCATCACGTGGGTTCACTTTTTTTTGCATAAATTGTTGCAGAAATTTGTAAACTTTGACTGTAAATTTGGGGGTTTTTTGTGTTCTTCAGCAATTGAAATGTACAAAGTTGAGTTGATGGTATTTATCTTTTCTTACTGTATATAACTAGTTATAACTAGTTTTATCGCATCATAGTGACAAACTTGACATCTCAGTTAGGGTTTTAGGTACCAAAGTGAAGGAAATTTATGGTTGTGAACAGCTTATTAGTTTTATTATTTCTTTTTCCATATAAGAATGTAGATATTTTGCTGCAAAAAAAGAAAGATCTATCAGTTTTAAATTAAAAAAAAGTTTTGTATTTTTTTCTTTTTTGCAAGTTTTTTGTATCTTCCCTCATGTTGCAGAAACTTCTGCAGGTTTTGTTATCGTAATTCTTTTATGAGATATTGTTTCGTTCTTATGTTTCTGTTGGTTGAGAGGCTGGTGTTTCATCTTGAAGAATGTTTTTAGGCGAAATATGTATGTGATTTGATCCTGTATTTTGCATAATCCGAATGTCATAAAGATACACTGTGACTTGTGTTTTTCCGGCTTCATTAATTCTTTTAAGATATATCGTTTCGTTCTTACTTTTCTGTTGATTTAGGGGCTAGCTTTCATTTTGTAGAATGTTTTTACGTGAATATGAATCTGATCCTGTCCTATATTTTCATAATCTGAATGTCATAAACATACATTGTGTTCTCTTTAGTTTATATAATTATGGTTTTTATTGTTTCTATATTTGACTAAACTTCTTACTGTGAAACAGAATCTAGTTCGAAACCATGCAAGTGCTTCCTTGTAGTAGTAATAGCATGCATTATGGCGGCGAATCTAACAGCCCTAATCAGGCTACCGAAAAGCCTTTTGTGTACGACGAAGAGACCAATAACGTCAAACCCGAAATAGTTCAAGATGGAGATACCAAATTAGACGATGCTGAAACATCCGGTGACGAACAGTTTGGGGAACATGATGATGGTCATCCCAACAATGAGCCATGTCATGAACTTGACGTGTCAAATAACACTCGTGATTCCGGAGTTGATAGCTTAGATGTTGATACAGTTGGACGAGAATTGCCAGCTGTCACTCAGGAATGCGAGTCGTCTCGTTCAGAACCTGAGTGGCTTGAACAAGATCAACCCATGGCCGTGTGGGTCAAGGTAAGTGTTTAATTTTCATTGTCATTCTATTAAATAGTTATGTGAGTTAATCAATTAAACGTAAAAATACGTTTTTTATGATATAGTGGAGAGGGAAGTGGCAAGCGGGTATACGATGTGCACGATCTGATTGGCCGTTATCAACCGTGCGAGCGAAGCCAACACATGATAGGAAACAATATCTTGTAATATTTTTTCCAAGAAAAAGAAATTATTCATGGGCAGACGTGCTGCTTCTTCGCCCGATCAGTGAATATCCGGAGCCGATTGCATATAGGTCACATAATGTTGCAGTGAAGGTGGTCAAAGATTTGACTGTTGCGCGTCGATATATTATGCAAAAGATTGCTGTTAGCATGATAAATACCATCGAACAGTTAACTAGTGAGGTTGTGATTCATCGATATTGCTTAGAACTGTTAGAATTGTTCTTGTTAGAATGATACTTACGGTCTTACAAGTTACAACCACTCTTTCCTTTTAGGCTCTTACTGATGATGCTCGTAGCGTGGTAGTTTGGAAGGAATTTGCATTAGAAGCTTCCAGATGTAAAGATTATTCTGATCTCGGGAATATGCTTCTCAAACTTGAAAAGGTAAATTTCTTGCTTTAAAAGCAATGTTTCTATATATATATATATATATATATATGTATATTTATGTAGTGTAGTTCTTATGATCTTAACGTCATGCATTGCTGGTTGAAACTTGCCTAAACCCTAAATGATTAAAAAAAATTAGGATAGATTCTGGCGCTGACACATGTAATGATGCATAGTGCATCATGAAGAAAATTGGCCAACGTTAAGGAAAAATTGTGCGTCATGATATGTGTCGGCGTGGAAAGGATTTTAGCGCTGCCACATGGTATGATGCGCAACTTTTTCCTTCATGATGCATTGTGCTGTGCGTCATGACATCTGTCATCACCACAATCCTTCTTACACGTTTTACGTATTTGACCTTTTTTATGACTGTAGATATAAATGGAATCAAATTAGAACTAAACTAATAGCAAAAACATTCGGAACGAATCAATTATTTGAATGTGGATGATATATTAATTGAAGTGTTGTATAAGTTTTTGAAACATTTTCCATTGAAGAATGTCAACAAAAATGTATATGCATCTATGTATCAGATTCATTTGCAATGCATAAATGCATTTTCTAATTTGCCGTTATTCGAAAATGAAAATTGTTTTGAAAACTTATGGAACACTTTAATGAAGATATACTAGTTGTTAACTTTGTGAATGTGTCGACCTGCATGCTCAGGATCAAAATAATTGATATGTTCCTAGGTTCAGAAAATAAGGTTCTTAGAACCCTATCTATGCACGCATGCATACATATATGTGCGTTTATATATGCATATATGTATGTTCCTGGAAGTCGGTTTACGACGGGTGTAAGCTAATTTACAAGATCTTATTATTGAATGGTAAAAACTGTTGTGAGATTTTTTAAATTTAAACGTAATGTTCCCTAATCATTACCATTTTCTTTCGCAGATGATATTGCCGCGTTTCTTAGAATCTTCCTGGCTGGAACATTCTCTCGAAACATGGGTGCAACGATGTCAGACCGCTCATAGTGCTGAATCTATTGAAATGTCGAAGGAGGTATGCATTCTTTTTTTAGTGTATTAGTAAAGACAGTACTTTAGAATGCATTTAAAGTCGTTTAATTTATCAATCAGGAGTTAGGCGACGCAATTAAATGGAACGATGTACACGCCCTTTCAACTTCAACAACGAATACCGAGGTTGGTTCCGAGTGGAAAACCGTGAAACCTGAGGTTATGAAATGTTTTTCAATGTCAAATCCTTCATTTAACAACGAAAACACCGAACAACAAATTAATGACGGTTTTCCGAACGCGGGTCTGCAAGTTAGCAGAAAAAGGGCCAAGCTTGAAGTTCGACGTGCTGAGGTGGCTGCTCCACCGCTGGAAACCGGGCTGAGATCTATTAATGGGCCTATTGGGTCTCCGAGTGGTGAAGTTTCTCTATTGGGAACGACGGAAGCCGATAGATGGGGGGAGATTGTAGTTGAAGCTGGAAATAATAATAAACAGTGTACGGCTTTTATCGAAGCTAAAGGAAGACAGTGTATTAGATGGGCTAACGATGGTGATGTTTATTGTTGTGTACATTTATCATCTCGGTTTTCGACCAATTTGGTAAAAACAGAGCTCAGCCTGCCACCAGGCCCATCAACAGGTCCAACAGCAGGCCCACCAACTGATGCACATTTATGTGACGGGATTACCGTTCTTGGTACTAAATGCAAACATCGGGCTCTCCCAGGTTCTTCATCCTGTAAAAAGCACAGATCTAATAAGGATACAGCGGTAATTTTACCGTCTCCACCCGAAAACAAACTTAAACGAAAGCTAGAGGATGAATACCGAGAGGTTCCGGAGGCAAGTAGTTGCCGAGAAATTGTACTAGCGGGCCATTTTGAAAACACTCCGGTGGGTGCGTCTGAGCCTGAATTGGCGGGAACCGAGTACAATGGTGGTGGGCTTATGCACTGTGTCGGTGATGATGTCGGTTGCAACGAAACTCCCACAAAGCATACGTTGTACTGCGATAAACACTTGCCGAATTGGCTGAAACGGGCCAGAAATGGAAAGAGTAGGATTGTTTCGAAAGACGTGTTTATCGATCTTCTTAAAAGTTGTCAATCGCATGAGCAAAAACTACATCTACATCAAGCATGCGAGCTGTTTTACAAGTTTTTCAAAAGTGTTTTATCGCTAAGAAGCCCGGTTCCTAAAGAAATTCAACTCCAATGGGTGATTTCCGAAGCTTCAAAAGACGTAAAAACTCGACATTTTTTAATGAAGCTGGTTTGTAGTGAAAAGGAGAGGTTAATTAGACTTTGGGGGTTTGACGGAGATAACATTGCGCGATATGAAGAACCAATCCGTGCGGTGATGCCTGATAATTACGATAAAGACGGTGAAAATAATATCATAAAGTGTAACATATGTTCAGTTGAGTTTGTTGACGATCAAATGCTTGCTAAACATTGGGTCGACAATCATAAAACCGAAGCGCAGTCCGTGTTTAAACGGTACGTATGCGCCATTTGTCTCGACTCCTTTACAAAAAATAACCTTCTAGAAACACATGTTCAAGAACGTCACCATGTCGGGTTTGTCGAACAATGCATGCTTTACCAATGTATTCCTTGTGGTAACCGTTTCGGGAGTCCCGACCAATTATGGGCCCACGTTGTCTCACATCATCCCGCCAATTTCAAGCAGCTGCGGAACATGAACATTGCTCCGGTTCCGGTTCCGGTTCCGCCACATGGCGCTAATAATAACAATTCTATTCAAGTACAGAATGTGAATAATTTTAATCATGTCGGATTACAACGGTACATATGTCGGTTTTGTGGGTTGAGATTCGACTTGCTACCGGATCTTGGTCGACACCATCAAGCAGCGCACATGGGTTTGACCCGGGTGGTCCACGTAAGCGCGGTGCGGGCTCCACCTTCTTATCCCACAAGCTTAAACCCGGGAGACGATTCAAAAAGGGTCTCGGGATGAGAAATAGGGTTCTTGGAACCATAAAGAAACATAATCAAGAACCGTTCAGACAAGTAACGGAAGTGGAACTTCAATTTCAGTCATCTGAATCAATAACTCTCGGTAGGTTAGCCGAGTCCGAGTGTTCCGAAGTTGCAAAATTATTATACTCCAAAATTAACAAAACAAAACTGCACCCCGGTAACCTCGAGCTTCTAGCAATGGCCCATTCCGCATGCTGCAAAACGAGTTTCCAAACATCATTAGCGAAAAAATATGGAAACGTGCCCGAACGTTTGTACCTCAAAGCGGTAAAACTTTGCAGTGAACGTAATGTTGTAATCGAGTGGCATCAAGAGGGGTATGTCTGCGTAAAAGGATGTAAATCGGTCACCGATGATTCACAACATCTGTCTCCTTTAAAGAATCTTCCGGAAAGTTCCGTGAGGCCCGAGGCTGAAACAGGTCCACCGTCCGATTGGCCTATGGACGAGTGCCATCATATCGTTAACTTTAATAATTCCCGATTCGAATCCAGCGAAAAATCAGGAATTGTTTTGTGTGATGACATCAGCTTCGGAAAGGAATCGGTTCCGGTTGCATGCGTAGTGGATGAACATTTGTTAGGATCACTACATAACGATGACACGCAGAGTAACGCGTGTTTTTTGCCTTGGGAAAGCTTCACGTATGTCACAAAGTCATCACTTGATAAGTCTATTAATCTCGGATCACAGGTAACTATAATAATTATAATTGTTTTTGTGGTCTCGCTTAAAGATTAGTATCGGTTTTGTTTATTTATGGTATATTTTTGTGTTGATAGAGTTTACAATTGGGTTGTGGTTGTGCACATTCAACATGCTCTCCAAAGGGGTGCGATCATGTGTATCTTTTTGATAATGATTATGAAGACGCGAAGGATATAAATTTGAAATCCATGAAAGGAAGGTTTCCTTATGATAATAAGGGCCGGATTATTCTCGAGGTGATTATGCTAACTCGCTTTTAATCTATCTGCTTGGTAATGTTTAGTTTTTTTTTTGGAAAAATACGTATTTAGAAAGCAGTAGGGCTGCAAACGAACTGAACTGTTTGTGAACCGTTTGGCGGGAAGTTCGATTGTGTTCGTTTGTTTAATATATGAACAAACACGAACAAGAAATTTCGTTCACTTAGTTAAATGAACGAACATGAACAGAGGCCGCGTTTGTCCATTTATGCTTGTGATCGTTCGGTAACGTGTTCGTTTATGTTCAATAGTTCATTAGTGTTTTTAGTTTTTATATATTATTTAAATGCTTCAAATTCTGACAAATAAAATATATAAAAAGTATCACTGTATTATATGTTTTGTTCATGAAAGCTTGTTTGTGTTCGTTTGTTTTCATTTGTGTTCATGAATGTTTGTCACCTAAAATTAACAAATGAACACGAACATGCTCATTTCCTTAACAAACGAACACGCACATATAATTTTGTTCGGTAAGTGTTCATGAACAGTTCGTTAACACATATTTTCTTAACAAACGAATACGGTCTTGTTCGTGTTCGTTCGGTTCGTTTACAGCCCTAAGCGGAGGTTAATTTTCATGTTTATCAGGAGGGCTACCTAGTATACGAATGCAACATGTTTTGCAGCTGCAATAAATACTGTCCGAATAGGGTTTTGCAAAACGGGGTTCGGGTGAAGTTGGAGGTCTTCAAAACCGAGGGCAAGGTAACGTCATTATCTCTAAATTTATTAGTTTGATGTCGGTTATAATCGTTATAACTATTAGCATTAAATATCAAAAATACATTAAACTCGCAGGGTTGGGCTGTGAGAGCCGGGGAACCAATCGAGCGTGGCACATTTGTTTGTGAGTATATCGGCGAGGTTATAGATAAGAACGAAGCAAACAAAAGGCGCGCTAGGTCTGGCATATTTCCTGTTCGCCGATAATTAAGTTCATTTTATATTAGTAGTTATGAATATTATTAAATTTCTTAACACTTTTGGAAAAAACCAGGCTTGGTAGAGAAGATTGCAGCTATATCTATGAGATTGATGCGCGTGTTAATGACATGATTAGACTAATTGATGGAGAGGCTACGTATGCTATTGACGCCACAAAGTATGGAAATGTCTCCCGTTACATTAATCACAGGTAAATATGATCCCTTTTCATTTCTATCTTAAGATTTTAGTAGACACATTAAAATATTTCAAGAAAACGTGGTAACGACTTAGAATGAAACATTGACTCAAGAAACATTGTTCATACAAATCCCATGTTTCTCCTTCCCTAAGTATACGTATATTACGTTTTTTCATAACAAGGGTAAAATGATCTTTTCCTGCTAGTTTGTTATTCTGATGATCATGTGATTTTTTTTGTAGCTGCTCCCCAAATCTTGAGAATCATCAAGTTCTTATTGAAAGTTTGGACTCCGAGCTGTCTCACATTGGTCTGTATGCGAGTCGAGATGTAAGAATATCAATTTTCTGTAATCATACATTCATAATTGAAATAGTTAACCGTGGTTTACGTATGCCTCTACTCTCTGCTTTGTTTTTCTGTAACAGATTTCGGCAGGCGAAGAATTGTGCTTTGATTACATGTACAAGGCGCAACCTGGCGAAGGGCGGCAATGCAGATGTGGTGCTGTCAATTGCAGGGGCCAAGTGCAGTGATTTCCAGAAGCTAGATTGCGCAATGTCAGATTTAGTTTGTTTTGCTTTTAATGAATTGTAATCCTGGTAGAATTTTACATGTTTTGTTCTTGAAGTTTGAGGAAAAACGGGTAGTCGTTAGATTTAAATAAAATTTTCCTTATAATTGATGGGTTTTATTTTTTACTTTTTTTTTACTTATCTATGTCTATTAATGGGTGCATGTACTAAATCCTTGTCTTGCAGTATCAAGGAACTGTAAGCATGGTGTACTCATTGTAATGATTGTGCAGGTCCAAGCGGGGAGACTTGGGTTCATGTGGTTTGCTAGTCGAAATTTAGGGGTGATTTTGCAATTTACAGGTCAATAAAGCATCATCCATTTTGTGCAATTTGCCAATTGCGCAATAGACGATGGTACATCGCAGGAGCGGGAAGCATGTCAACATCGGCTGTGGCGGCAGATTCAATCACTCTGCTGGACAAAGAAGCAGCAATCTAATTCGATCTAACTAGCCTTCCCAACTCACCAACAGATAGATTTGTGGTACGAATGCTGGAATTGCGGCATTTAGTCGATGCACACATTGCCTGGAAGAGGGATAGGATAGGGAACATGTTGTGTTTGTTAGATTCATAAGGGTCAAGGCAACCGATAAGCTTTTCAAAGCCCTCAACGGTGTGAGATTTGATGGCATGATCGTCTCAGCCAACATTGCCAGATATGACAAAAATGGGAGAGATAGAAGTTAAACCGGCCGAACAAGGAGAAGGCTAATGCCCCCGGGGTACACTCTTTCAACGACATGTTGGGGGATTTGGCGTGGAGGCCTGTTCAAGGGAGGGGGGTCGACCCTAGCCTTGGGTTGACCCACACGTATCTTTTGGTGCTAAATTAGGTTTTAGTTTAGTTGACCCTGATTATCTTTATGCGTGCGTGCTTGGACCTAACTTGGGGATTAAGTTTCTTAATCCTCGATTAGGCTCTGTGATTGCTTTGTACTTGTAATTCCTTGTGATGAAGGAAACTATAGTTGCAGCACATTGGACATAGGTCACCCGACTGAACCACTTTAAATTGTCGTGTTTGTTTTTTGCTTTCATGTGTGTGTGTGTTTAGTTTCGTGTGTTGAATCCTAACAACTAGTTTTAGAGTTTAGGCTCTTGATTGTATACATAAAGAACACGTTTGAACCAACCGCTGTCATAGCCGTTGCACCACCGTCACCTAGCACCTTTGTGTTCCATTGGTTCCTGCTTTTAAATAAAAAGAAATACATTGTAACAATGTACTCAATTTTATAGAAAATTGTATATTAAAAGTTATAAAAAAATTCAAAATTATATTCTAAAAAAAGTTATAATTCGTTGGGTGATTATTGGGTGTATAATTTATAATTCAAGGTGAATATTTGGATGCGAATGTAATAACCCTGTCTAAAAAATTTATAAAAGATTTATTCTGTTTACGCACTCCCTCGTAAGGTTTGGATTTCATATCGATATATAGCTTCTTTACAACAAAGTTTAGATGGAAACCAAATAAAATATAGACTTATATTAATAACATAAATTAGTAACAAAAAAAGTAAATTATATATTGAATAAGCTTAAAATAACAATAAGTAGTAAAAAAAGTAAATTATATATTAAATAAGCTTAAAATAAATGAATGATCTTATCAACTATACTATATATTATAGGTTGTGATAAATGTACTCAGTCCCTTAATATTTACTTGTCGTACCCCTGATCAAATTATCAAATCAAATTTTTAGTTGTCTTACCCTAACCAAATTATCACATCACAAAAGACAAAAAAATGTATACTGGGTTGATGTTTTTATATGATGAAAAATTAAGATTGTGTGGGATATATTTACCAAACTCCTTGTATTAAGAAACATTAAAAAAGTGTGGAATTAGAAAACATTTTATTATATATCTTAAAAACTTAACTTAATATTTTAAATTTTTTTTTAAATTTCGGATGTATAAGCATATTTAATAAAAAATTCAAAAAATATAATATAAAATATGTTTGAAAAACAGTTAAAAAAGGCTATTTTTTTACAAAAATGTTTTTTGGAATAGCGTCTACCAATTTTTACAAGGAAAAGCGTCAGAATTTTTTTTAGAAAATTGATTTTTAACATGTTAAGTTGATTTTATGAGATATATTTCATATGTTAAATGTACTGTTTCCCGATTGCCCACTTTTTTAGTGTTTCCCAATGAAGCTCGCAGTTGTATATATCAATTCACATCCTATGTTTGCTACAATATTTCTTTTCGTCTTTGTTGTTTTTTTCCTTGTTTTGTCTTTTGTTCTTCTAGGTTTGAATAAAATGCTAAACTTGTAACTATGGTTTGGCCATATTTCTTTGTCCTATTCAAAATGTTTTCTTTAAACATCTGAGTCCTTAAGGTTTGAGTTTATTTGTTATTTTCATTCAAATCAGTAACACTTTATTTTTTCTATTAAGATGAGGGGCATTTTTGTCTTTTTTAGCTAAGGTACAACATATTAAAGTTTGATACAATTCGTTAATGCACACACACAATTAACACACCACTACCCTATCACCACCACCACCACGACCTACCTCACCACCACCGCACCCAATCACCATCATCACTCCATCACCACCACACCACCACCACCACCACGACCTACCCCACCACCCGTCTCTTTCTTTCTACAACCACCATCGTTCACCACCTTGGCCACATATACCCGCCCTCTTTTGAAACACAACCACTACACCACCACCACCATTACCATGAATCTCTGAAATACAACCACCACACCGCTGCCACCACCGTTCACCACCACAACCACCCATCTCCGCCCTCATCAACTGTAACACCTTGTAAAAATCGTGTCCAATAGTATAGCGACATGTGTTGTATTTTTTTTAAAGTCTACTCATGACTAATAAGGACTAAAGGTGTCAACATACTCAAAAATTGGCCTATGAGTGACTGATATGTCAACATGCCTAGCCTCTGAGTGACTGATATGTCAAACATGCTTAAACTTGGCCTCTGAGTGACTGATATGTCAACATGCATAGCCTCTGAGTGACTGTATGTCAACATGCATATAATGAGCCTCTGAATGATCCTTTACAAAGTCCTAACTCTCATGCGTGCCCGTTGTTGGACGAAAGAGAGGTTAATTCTGTAAAAATGTGAAAGTTGGATAATGGAGGGACTAAAAGTGTCAACATGTTAATTTATATCTCTAAGTGACCTTTTAACGAACCGGGAGCTCGACAATGTCCGGGCATAATCCTGGGTACACCAAGTATTGGCTACGGAGGGCTAAAAATGCTAAAAAGGTGTTTTAGGAAGGTTTAAGAGGGTTTAATAAGTTGAGGGGCTAAAAGTGTCAAACTTTGAAACTGACCTTGGGGCGCTCGCGGGGCGCGAGAGGAAAGGCTTGTGCCTCTCGCAGGGCGCGAGAGGCATGTGTCTGCAGAAAATTTGCTTGGCCTCCACACAAATTGCCAAAAACCATTTGATTCGAAACCATGGTCTTCCAAACTGCTATGCCACGTTTTAGGACACTTGTAAGCTTCCTCTTACACCCCTTAACACCTGGCATCACCTCCTTCAAGCTCTCCAACTATAAATAGGTGCAAAGGTTCACCCTTTGAACTTGCAACTTTCTCATTCACAACTCTATCTCCCTTCCCTGGAAGTTCCTAACTGAAAGAAGCATCCAACTAAGTTCTATTGCATTCTAGGAACCTCTTGTAAGTGTTCCTTGCTCATGCATTTTTGTTTATAGGTTTTTATAGCCAAAAGTCAAGCGTTTTACGGAAAATGCCTTGACTTTCGGTTAACACCATTATGGTCCAGCCATTGTTCGTAATGAACATGGCTAAGTGATCGTAATAAGGTAGGTGTTAGTCCCTATAAAGGGCACCTCCTGAAGATCACGTTTGCTAGACCAATTGACGGGTCAAAGTTATGATATTAAAAAGTCAAGCATGTCATTTTTCGGAAAAATCATAAATTGATCTTATATATGTTATGAAACCTGTTTTGACACTTAAACAAGTTGGTAATAATTATTAGAACATGTAAGAACATCTTCGGCTCGTCAATTTCAGTTCTAGGGTCGGTTCGCAACCGAAAGTCGCGAAGTTTGACTTTCGATTCTGACCCGATTAGATTAGTTAGATATTGATCTAAAGTTGCATTATGATCGTAATTTAATGTAGCATAATCATATGATGTTATATTACATGATCATAATCAGAATATGAGTTTATGCACAAGTTCCGTAATTATGCCATTTTGACTAAAATGCCCTTTTTGCATAAAAAGAGGTTTTAATGATAATGAACTTGAAAATGAGTTTCCTACTGACGTAATATTATAAGTAGGATTATTTGGGATGTCAAATCAGGTTATAAACTGAGTTTATGAGCAAGTCCTTGTATTATGTCGATAAATGACGATAAGGCCCTTGTGACTTATAAAATGGCTTTAATCACATATTTTCAAAGTAAATCTTTTACCTACTGATATGTTATATAAAATAACATATCTAAGACATGTTAACCTGACCTTAACATCAGTTTTCATTAAACGTCACACAAATCGTCATTTTACGACATAAGCGTCGTTTCGACGCATAGTATGGTTTTAAACCATATTTATTAACCAAGACTTGTTATTACTGATTTTAAAACTTATTTTAAATATTTTTACAGTAGTACATGATACAAACTCAGAATCCCAAATAATTTATAAACTATGTGTAAAATGACCAAACTGCCTCTTCGGTGCATATTTTGGTCATAAAAGATAATTACACATATAATTAATATCCGACTGATATTATATCATATATAATTTATTTTTCCAGAATACTTATAGCTATAACATCAAATTATATTCAAGTTTCTTTTATAAGGTATGAAATTACCAAAATGCCCTTATGAGGCATAGTTTCACTTTAAAACCATAACGGGCATAAAAGTTGATATCCTACTGATATTACAACTTATTTAAAGTGTAATGACATATAGAACTTGTCCATGACTTATCCGGTAACCCGATGTCGCTGATATACGTACGGTTAAGCATATGTAACTAGTTTACGAAAATTAACCAAAACGGGTCTAACCTTGTCATTTAAGTCTCAAAATCCAGAATGTTTATAATTTATACATATTACACCAAGTCAAAGTACTTGTTGGGATTAAACTACATTCTATCCGATCGTCGTTTAATCTAGCGTTATACGTTTTGATCAAGTACGCTAGTCGGTCAAAGTCTATGACTTAAATAAGACCGTTAGTATTTAATTGGTTAGTTTATGCCATAATCCAGACTAGAGACTTGCAGGTAAATGCTATCTGCACTTAGTACTTTTGTAACTGCTGAGTTATTAAATTAAAAGAAGACTAACTCAGGTAAATACTCTCGACTTATTTCCCCTATACGGGCTTGGGTTACGGTAAATTATTGCCGCTTGATCGGAAATGGGATCAATCGAATGCCAGATTGTGGCTAGTAAATCCGCGTATTCTGTTTTAATCAATTTTTTTGATAACTTAAATATCGGGGGTTAACTACCGTGTCCTGGATATCCTCGGCTCATACATAGATAATGGCCACGACCTTAGCGCGGGTGTAGACATACACCCGATATACGCTCAAAATGCATTGCCACTCAAAGTTGGGAAGAATTGACTCCTTCGTGAGTCCAAAGTGGTGTGTACGTTAATCATGTCTCGGTTTTCGCACTGGGCCCTGTATGTATGGACAAACATGTAAATCTGTTAACAAGGTTTCAACGTCAACTTTCCCAAGTTATAAAATGTCACACCCCGACCCGCAGCGGAAAAAGGTGATCGGGGCATGATTGGTTTTTCATCAAAGCTCATGACATTTATTATAATGTTTCATATTTATTATTACAATTTAAAGGGAATCATACAATCAAATCATACAAATACAACATGTTCTATACATCTTTCTAGACTTCATTATTTTTCTTCTAAGGCAATTTCCTATGTGTTCCTTGCTTCATCCTGTCCACCTGTATCATATGTAAAAATGGTTTTTGGGTCAACAAAAAGTTGGCGAGTGAATCCTATGAAAACATTTAAACGTGTTTATTGTATTGATTATAAAATAAAGTGCATAACCACATATGAGTAAATGTAGATGTAAATTTATTCACACGACACATGATATTAAATATTGCACACACATACAACAAATGATTGTTTTGAGGCACGCGTTGTTCAACTCGTCTCCCACGAGGAACTGATGGGCCTAATGAATGAGTTTTGAGGCACGCGTTGTTCTACGAACTGATGGGCCTAATGAATGAGTTTTAAGGCACGCGTTGTTCAACTCGTCTCCCACGAGGAACTGATGGGCCTAACAAATAATTTGCATACAACTTGACAATATGTAATACATTCACAACAAACAATATTTACATTCTAAGTTTAGATCATAATATGGTATAGCACGAGTTTGAATAAGCGAATTAATTTAAGCGACACATGATACACCAAAAACATGAATAAAAAGGGGAATTTGTAAGAATTCACTCACAGTGGTTGTGTTTCTTGGATTGATGATGAATGCGCACGAATTTGGATTTAACCACGAGAGAAACTAACCTAAATAATAACATAATGGTTCGGTAAATAAGTGGATTTTATTAACAATTTTAATAGGACTTTTAGATTTATTTTTGTGAGTTTAAGGTCATTTTCTAACTTTAAAAATATTATTTTTAAATATTTTAATTGATTTTTAAATAGAATAAATAAATAAAAGAAAATAAAAATTATGACTTTTTGACCGTTGACCAAGCGTTGACCGTTGACCATGCCGTTGACCGATCGGACCGTGTTTATTATATGCGCTGAGTGAGGTTCGAACTCGTGACCTCCCGTACGCGTGCACGCAGCTCCACCAACTGAGCTACGTGTCTAACCCGAAATATTTCTGTTTTTAATTATACTTATATACTATTTAGATTATTCAGAATTTTATTTAATTAAAAAGGTTTTTAAACTAGTCGGACCGGTGCGCATGATGTGTTTCGAACCCGTGACCTGTGGTTTAACTTTGCACACAGTCCACCGCTGGACTGTGTGTCTAACCTGGTTAAAACACTTGTTTTTATTAATCTTATATACTAACTGGAAGGTGTTCTGGGGCCTTTAAAAAAGATTGGGATTTATCACAGGAAACCGGTTAAGTGCACGAATCGAACTCGGGACGTGTGGTTTAAAATTGCACACAGTCCACCACTGGACTGTGTGTCTAACCCGCTTAAAATTCGATTTAAATTAGACTTATATATTAACAGTGCTTCATCTTCTTCAGTTTATGAAACCATAGAATCAACACGACTGTTTAATCAGTAATTCTGGTATACTTTAGTAAATTTTAAATGATAAAGGACATGGGTCAAAAGATTATACCGATCAGGTGTGATTTCCGACGAATTCCGGTGACTGAAGCTTTTCCGGCGACGTGTAGCTTGTGACAGAAAATCTACAGGAAGTCTGAGGTGAGTGTGGGTGACTTCTGTCTGAGCTCTAGATGTCCTATTTATAAGGTAAGGCAACAGTGGGATAGATTCTTCGGTTTTCCGGCAAGTATCTGAGAATTCCGGCGAACACAGATAAATTCCGGCGACTTGCGACGACTGATTCAGAGTGTTTTAGCGAGAGTTTAAGAGAGAGTTTGAGAGATTAAAGGGTTGGATTGAGGAGTTTAGCCCTGTATTTATAGGCTGCTATGTGCGATTTGATTTTTTTATTAACTCGGCGTTATGACCGAAATTGGGGCTAGACATCGGTTATAACCGATGTCGTCTACGGTTATACCGTTATAGTCAAAGGAATTATGGCTGAACTCGCGGATTGCCGGATTTTCCGGTGATTGCGAGTTCGGCCGCGCTGAAATCCGGATTTTGATTTCGAGTCTTAACTTAAATATTATCTGTTTCAGTATTCTAACAAAGAAGTCAAGTGACGGAGCGGTGAAGTGTTTGTTTGGTTATGTGCGAGACCCGGGTTCGAATCCCGGCGTCTCCTGTTTATTTTTTTTGTTCAGTTTTTATTATAATTATAAATTATGGTCTTTAAATTCCAATTTATTTATTGATTATGTATCGTTAAAAGTTAAAATAAACAATATATACGCGACGAAAATTTTGACTGACTATTCGGTTAATAAACGAAGCGGTTTTGGAAACCCGTTTTTTGACGGATGTTACAGTATCCCCTACTTTTAGAAATTTCGTCCCGAAATTTAAGTAGTAGTGGTATGTTTGACTTGAAGAGGGTGCTTTAATTTTTGACAATTACCTAATTAGAAGAGGGTGAGAGCTTGAATTTTTTTTTATTTGAGGCGGTAACGTTCCGAGTAAGGGTTGAATACCCTGCTACAGGAATCGCTTTTTGATGCCTAAGATAAGGAATATTGATAAACAGAGTTGATTGACTAGGTATGATCTCATGCACAAGAGTTCTGAGAGAATCGATACGTTTGGAAAGATAAGGTTATATCCTAAAACAAAACTTCTACCACTAAAACCTACATGGAACCTCTCATAACTGCCTGACAATGCCTCTGATCCTTTGGCAAGAATACTTATATATAGGAAGTACCAGCGGCGTATCCACCATATTCTTGTCAAATTTTCATTGGTTTTATCAGTAAATTATGATTAGTTCTATGTGACTCTAAAACATAAACAAACACAACAACCAAAGCTTGAGTCTTAATTCTGAAAGTATACATGTTTGAATGATGACAGTACCTCTCTCGTTTGTCATGATGAAGAGGTTAGTCTATGTAGAAGTGAGACACAACCCAACTTCTTTGAATGATGCGATTGAAATACGTTGAGATGTATGATGATATGAATGCTAAATCAGTGAGTATAAAACAAACTTCAACCATGACATTACTAAATCCTACATGGAACTTCTCATAACCGCCTGACAATGCCTCTGATCCTTTGGCAAGAATACTTATATATAGGAAGTACCAGCGGCGTATCCACCATATTCTTGTCAAATTTTCATTGGCTTTATCAGTAAGTTATGATTAGTTCTATGTGACTCTAAAACATAAACAAACACAACAACCAAAGCTTGAGTCTTAATTCTGATAGTATACATGTTTGAATGATGACAGTACCTCTCTCGTTTGTTATGATGAAGAGGTTAGTCTATGTAGAAGTGAGACACAACCCAACTTCTTTGAATGATGAGATTGAAATACGTCGAGATATATGATGATATGAATGTTAAATCAATGAGTATAAAACAAAACTGAAATAGTAATTCGCATTAAGATTCTTGGATAAAATTCCAATTTATAATTGGGATACGTGAAGTTTGAGATAACATAAAGAAAACATAAAAACTAAGCGGTTGGAGTTGAATCTTGATTTTTGGTGAAGAAAACTAGTTGGGTGGTTCGTTTGGGCCGTTATTATCTTCAACAGGATTGGCGTTGATGTTGTAAACTCTTCCTCTTGCTGGCGGTGGAGCTGGGTTTGCTTGATTTGTTTGGTTAACTGGGTTTGCTTGAGCTTGGGCGTTTATGATGTTAACCAATCGAGGGCACGTGTTTCTAAAGTGGGTAGGGTCGCCACAATTAAAACAAGCTCGAACATATGGGAACATGGGGTTTGGGGTGTTGATATGTTTGGATCATGTTTTGAGTAGGGGGTGAGGTTTGGTTTTGAGGGGTGCGACAAACCTTGCTCAAATGACCATAGCGTCCACAATTCGCACATAGTCGACAAGGTAAGGTAGATGGATGGTGATAAAAGCAAGTGTTGCATTGAGGGTGAGGTCCAATGTAAGGTTTCTTATTTGGGTAAGTTGAGTTGGGTGCTACTTGAGTGATTGGGATAGCTTGGAGGGGTATGGCTTGTGAAGCTGGTTGATTGTGTTGGGTGACAGCGAATATTTGCCCATCTCGTTTTCTCTTAGGAATGTGTTGAGAAGGGGATTTGGTTTGGGTGGAGTTTGAGGTTTCAGTTGATGCTTTATCCTTCTTCTTCTCCTCCTTGAAGTCTTTATTACGTATGTGGTTTTCGGTGAGCTCCGTAGCTAACTCCATTGCTGCTTCCAAAGTTGCAGGTGTGGTACTTACTACAGAGTCTTGGATTTTTGAAGAAGACCTCAATGTAGTGCTCGATCAAACGGTAGAGGGGAGTGAACAAGTTGGGGACCATTTGATTTAACTCAAGAAATCTCTTGTTGTACGTGGTGTGGTCGCCTTCCTTTTGTTTCAAAGAATAGAACTCATCCTCTAATTTCTTGATTTCGCTTCTTGGACAAAAACGTCTTGTCATGATCTCTTTCAGCTCTTCCCAAGTCAAAGTCATAACATTCTCAGCACCTCGTTTGGCCTTCTCTGTATTCCACCATGTAAGTGCTATTCCAAGCAAACGACCGGTAGCATATCGCATCTTGCGATCATCGGGGCAATCGCAATTTAGAAAAAGTGTTTTCCATTTCCTCAAACCAATGGAGGAGAGTGGTGACACCTTCAGTCCCTTCGTATTTTGGAGGGTCGCATGATTTGAAATGCTTGAAGGTGCATTTAGTGGTATTTGGGGGAGGGTTGATAACATTTTGATCTTCTTGATTGATTGGGTTGACGGGATTAGCGGTAAGGGCTTGTTGAACTTGAACTACAATGTTGGGTATTACGGCAGCCATTTGTTGTGCGATTTGGGCAGCCATGCGCTCGCGGGCTTTTCCTGATCTCATCTTCCTACGAGCGAGACTAGAAGACATCTACAAGGAATACGTATCAAGAGTATGAGTTGGACGTTTTAGGGGTCATGTGTCGTATTTAGGAATGAACATTCATAAAATAAATATAGAATAATAAATCTACTACATCCATAGGATGTCTTGGGCTTTGCTCGTAATTGGGCCTTGCATTCCGCCATACTTCACCTTCGTAATCATGTGGGCCCCCATGATTACCGGGTTTTTCATATGGTTCGCATGTGTTAGCCTGGTAACGTACACTAAAACCCGGAGAAAATCGAGAAATATGTATGTAACAGTATGAAGTTTGGAGTGCATCCAGGTGTGGACACGGTGACACCTCAAAGTGGGGTTAGTTCGAACGACGTTTGGTGTGGCATGCTTTGGCCTAATAGGTCCTTCGTACTCTCATCGTTAGTCCCCAGGTAGGCAAACTGGTTCGTTATTTTGGATTTATACGAATGCCAACCTAGACAGGACGTTCCGACTACCGGTACTTGTACCCTTACAGTTACTACATGCCCGTCGCAGAACTCACTTTGATGAGATTTGAAAAATGAAAAATGCGACAAAATCTTGAATAACGGAAGTATGAAGATGAATTGAATATGTGAACATTAAAATATGTATGATGAATGTGTATGTAAGTATGTATGTTTGACTGTAAGTATAATTCACTATGTATCACAAAATGTAATATTGGAAGTGTTTGCATGCATTTGAGTGTGTAATAAATACGAAACAAATAAACATCATAAGTTTGCATGTAACCACATAGACAATTTAAAATCTAATCAACTATAGTATAGGCTCTAAGGGTCTAATAACCTATCCTATATCCCTATAGTCAAAAGCTCTGATACCAATCTGTCACACCCCGACCCGCAGCGGAAAAAGGTGATCGGGGCATGATTGGTTTTTCATCAAAGCTCATGACATTTATTATAATGTTTCATATTTATTATTACAATTTAAAGGGAATCATACAATCAAATCATACAAATACAACATGTTCTATACATCTTTCTAGACTTCATTATTTTTCTTCTAAGGCAATTTCCTATGTGTTCCTTGCTTCATCCTGTCCACCTGTATCATATGTAAAAATGGTTTTTGGGTCAACAAAAAGTTGGCGAGTGAATCCTATGAAAACATTTAAACGTGTTTATTGTATTGATTATAAAATAAAGTGCATAACCACATATGAGTAAATGTAGATGTAAATTTATTCACACGACACATGATATTAAATATTGCACACACATACAACAAATGATTGTTTTGAGGCACGCGTTGTTCAACTCGTCTCCCACGAGGAACTGATGGGCCTAATGAATGAGTTTTGAGGCACGCGTTGTTCTACGAACTGATGGGCCTAATGAATGAGTTTTAAGGCACGCGTTGTTCAACTCGTCTCCCACGAGGAACTGATGGGCCTAACAAATAATTTGCATACAACTTGACAATATGTAATACATCACAACAAACAATATTTACATTCTAAGTTTAGATCATAATATGGTATAGCACGAGTTTGAATAAGCGAATTAATTTAAGCGACACATGATACACCCAAAAACATGAATAAAAAGGGGAATTTGTAAGAATTCACTCACAGTGGTTGCGTTTCTTGGATTGATGATGAATGCGCACGAATTTGGATTAACCACGAGAGAAACTAACCTAAATAATAACATAATGGTTCGGTAAATAAGTGGATTTTATTAACAATTTTAATAGGATTTTTAGATTTATTTTTGTGAGTTTAAGGTCATTTTCTAACTTTAAAAATATTATTTTTAAGTATTTTAATTGGTTTTAAATAGAATAAATAAATAAAAGAAAATAAAAATTTTGACTTTTTGACCGTTGACCGAGCGTTGACCGTTGACCAGGCCGTTGACCGGTCGGACCGTGTTTATTATATTCGTTGAGTGAGGTTCGAACTCGTGACCTCCCGTACGCGTGCACGCAGCTCTACCAACTGAGCTACGTGTCTAACCCGAAATATTTCTGTTTTTAATTATACTTATATACTATTTAGATTATTCAGAATTTTATTTAATTAAAAAGGTTTTTAAACTAGTCGGACCGGTGCGCATGATGTGTTTCGAACCCGTGACCTGTAGTTTAACTTTCCACACAGTCCACCGCTGGACTGTGTGTCTAACCTGGTTAAAACACTTGTTTTTATTAATCTTATATACTAACTGGAAGGTGTTCTGGGGCCTTTAAAAAAGATTGGGATTTATTACAGGAAACCGGTTAAGTGCACGAATCGAACTCGGGACGTGTGGTTTAAAATTGCACACAGTCCACCACTGGACTGTGTGTCTAACCCGCTTAAAATCCGATTTAAATTAGACTTATATATTAACAGTGCTTCATCTTCTTCAGTTTATGAAACCAGAGAATCAACACGACTGTTTAATCAGTAATTCTGGTATACTTTAGTAAATTAAATGATAAAGGACATGGGTCAAAAGATTATACCGACCAGGTGTGATTTCCGACGAATTCCGGTGACTGAAGCTTTTTCGGCGACGTGTAGCTTGCGACAGAAAATCTACAGGAAGTCTGAGGTGAGTGTGGGTGACTTCTGTCTGAGCTCTAGATGTCCTATTTATAAGGTAAGGCAACAGTGGGATAGATTCTTCGGTTTTCCGGCAAGTATCTGAGAATTCCGGCGAACACAGATAAATTCCGGCGACTGATTCAGAGTGTTTTAGCGAGAGTTTAAGAGAGAGTTTGAGAGATTAAACGGGTTGGATTGAGGAATTTAGCCCTGTATTTATAGGTTGCTATGTGCGATTTGATTTTTTTGTTAACTCGGCGGTTATGACCGAAATTGGGGCTAGACATCGGTTATAACCGATGTCGTCGACGGTTATACCGTTATAGTCAAAGGAATTATGGCTGAACTCGCGGATTGCCGGATTTTCCGGTGATTGCGAGTTCGGCCGCGCTGAAATCCGGATTTTGATTTCGAGTCTTAACTTAAATATTATCTGTTTCAGTATTCTAACAAAGAAGTCAAGTGACGGAGCGGTGAAGTGTTTGTTTGGTTATGTGCGAGACCCGGGTTCGAATCCCGGCGTCTCCTGTTTATTTTTTTTGTTCAGTTTTTATATATTTATAAATTGTGGTTTTTAAATTCCAATTTATTTATTGATTATGTATCGTTAAAAATTAAAATAAACAATATATACGCGACGAAAATTTTGACTGACTATTCGGTTAATAAACGAAGCGGGTTTTGGAAACCCGTTTTTTGACGGATGTTACATAAAAGATTTTGTGCTGATACGCACTTAAAACATATTTTAAATGTTTTCAAAATGAGTCATCTTATCTGAACTTGGCGGGCATTCTTTCCAGCCTGACTCAAATAGGAGGTGGGTTTGTTTGGTTTGAACATAGGCTCAAACATGATTTGAAGGGTCCTAGCTACGCCATGCGTTCAATAAACAATCTGGAAAGGAAAGTTGCAGGGATGACAAAAAGAGAACGCTTTCCTGCACTGAAAAAAAGGACCTAAGAGAGTATTTACTAGCGAAAGCTGACGTATTTCCAAAAGACTAAGCTTGAAGGTACAATACGAAATAGGCTGCAAGTGCTCGGTAGTGATAAGAGGATATTTCAAATCCTAGATCTGCCTAAAGTCTGTTTTACATTCTTTCTGTGTACAATTTATGATCCGCCTGTGGATCTTCTATTATAAGCCTGTATATTATTTGTATTTCGAACATTTGGTTTGTAATAGTAATTTAAATCCAAGACTTCCGCTGTGCTGTGTTTAATTGTCTATAATGTTATCAACTTATGTCATGATATTCCCCACTCGGGCCCACCGATGTTTTATTGGCTATGGAAAGCCGGGGTGTGACATCAACCATCGTTTACCACCACAACCACCGTGCCCGACCACCACCTCTCATATCTGAAACTAAAGATGGAGTGTTTTTTGTTGAAGATGACGATGAGGTGGTGTTTTGTTGAAAAAGACGGTGGCCGGTGGTTGTAGTCGACTTACCGGAGAAGGCTGAAGGTGGTGGTGTTCGTTGAGGTGGTTATAGTGGTGTAATGTTACTGTGATTGGAGTTGTAGTGGTGGATGGCGGAGATGGGTTATAGTGGCGGAGATGGGTAATTGGTAGTGGTTGTGGTGGAGGTTGTAGAGAGAGAGGTGTTTTTGTTAGTAAAGAAGATTAAAAAATAGAAAAAATGGGCAAAATGTCCAAATTGTCCCTGAATTAACGCTTAATTTGAACGACGTTAGTGATTTGGATGGAAATGACAATCAAACGTAAACCTCAAGGACTTAAATGCACAAAAAACATTTGGATCGAGCAAGCAAATATAATCAAACCTTAGGTACGATTTTACATTTTACTCTTTAGGTTTTGTCTTTTATATTTTTTTTAAAAGTTTCAATCACACCTTTATACTTTAAATAACTTGCATCCATTAATTATACCGATTGTCGGTGTAACGATACGAACTGGAGAGATACAACCATGCCTTGATATCATTTTGGTCATATCACGACTTTATATTTTACGTTTTCTTTTTCAGTTGCTATATATTGAGTGCCGGTGATACCATAATGAACCGAACTAATATCGACCGAATCCATGCTATTAACGTTAATTCTACAATTGCGTCTACAATTCCATTTAAAATTGGTAAAAAATCAGGTCACCCGTGTAACCCACTAGTTAGGTTAATTTGTTGTCACCACATAAATTACCAATTATATGCTTTGATGAGAGCGTATAAGTTTCTTAATTAATTTTTAAATTTTTATTTAGAATATAATTTTTGTTTTATATAAATTTTAATATATGATGTTTTTTTTTATAAAATCAACTATGTCGGTTAACATTTATTTATATCTTCATTTCCATACATTTTTTATAAAGACCAAGCCATATAAAATTAATCTATACTTAATTTATTCAACTCATTTTTCTACAAAATATGTATCACATGCATATAAATAGGGATACGTTTTTAAAATAGTAATTGTTTAAATCAGGTTACTCATTTATTTGTATAATCAAATTACTCAAGTTTACTTTGATGTTCTAATCCTATATATTTTACTTAAATATAATGTAACAAATCCTACATGACATCTTTTTATTTTCCTTTTTTATTATATGATTACAATAGCCTAAAAATGCCAACATAGATTATCAATTGGAAAATATTTAAAAAAAAATGCAAAATTATAAGATTGAGAAGTTTTTATTTTAAAAATTGTGATTTTTTTGAGGTGTGGAAAAAAAACAAAAAATTACGAAAAAATCGCTAAAATTTTGGCAATTTTTAATTTTTTTCTCAGTTATTTAAAACTTTTACAATTTTTAGAAATTCCACCAACTTTTTTTGCAGTTCTTTTTTCGCAAACTTTTAAAATTTATTGCTTTTAACTTTTTTTTTTGCAATTTTTAAAAACTATTTTGCACTTTTTTAATTGGCATTTTTCTATCATGTCAAATGTCGTATAGGACTGGTGACCTGTTAATCTGTTATACATGTAAAATACGTAGCATTAGAACTTGGGATGGCAAAAATATCCGAACTCGATGCGTATACCCGAAACCTGAAACATATGGGATGGGTATACCCGAAACCCGATGGGTAATGGGTCGGGTATGAGATTGGTTTTAAAAAAATTCGCGGCGTATGGGTCGGGTATGGGATTAGGTGTTACTCGACCTGATTACCTGAAATCACATACCCGTTTACCCGAACTATATACCCCATTATATACCCGAAATTTTATATTTATATTCTTATTTTCCCTTAACCCTTATGTATTAGTGATTTATTTTAGTAGGTTCATTATGTGGAAAAAACTTTTGGAGTTTCTGTTTGATAATGTTATTTATATTTTGTGTGTTGTGAAATATATAAATAAAACTATCTAAAAATTATAATGTTATGATTTATTTATGATAAAAGTTATATTTATGTAATGTATATTTTAATTTGTAATAGTCGTTATATTAATAGAAATTACACACTAATTACAATAGTAATAAAAA
This sequence comes from Scalesia atractyloides, assembly GCA_947069175.1. Taxonomy (NCBI): domain Eukaryota; kingdom Viridiplantae; phylum Streptophyta; class Magnoliopsida; order Asterales; family Asteraceae; genus Scalesia; species Scalesia atractyloides. Next base: position 23,053,168 of record CAMTDV010000023.1, read on the forward strand.
TGTATTTGAAAATCTCAATCGTATCTTTTAACAGATTAATGGATATACTCGATACCCGACAAATATCCGACGGGTATTGGGCCGGGTATGGAACACGATTTTACAACCGGGTATTGGTATGGGATTACCAATACCCAACCTGAACCCGACCCATTAACATCCCTAATTAGAACATCAAAATAAACTTGAATGACCTGATTGAAACAAATTTTTATATTAAGTGACTTAATTATAACATTTCTAAAACTTGATTACTATCCTATAAAAGATTCCGTAAATATAAACTATGATAACAAAATGTATTTGATTTATACAGCACATCTACATTATATGTTGAAAAAATTAACTAAAAAATGTTTACTATTATTACTGACTATTTAGAATGACATAATTTCTAGATTTAGACAAGGGGCTGACTGTATACACCCCCTATAGTCTAATCTCAAACTCTTCTCAAATGAAAGCTTGAGAAGGAATCAAACGATCGCTTGAAGGGCTTTATGTAAAATCATAGCCCACACTGGATTTCAAACAAACGTTTGTGTATATGTTAAACGACTGTTAGTAGGTCAACAGTCAAATCTTAGCCTCCATGACTATAAAATGGTCAAATCATAGCCTACATGACTATAAATGGCCCTTTTACATCTGTTTTAAATGACCGTTTAATAATACGAAACGATATGAGATTAGAAAGCAAGGATGTTGATATTGGTATAGAATAACTTATAAACAAAAACCAAGCATTTAGTAAAAACTTATATTATTGAGTCAAAAGGTGTGATTGTGTAAAAAATAATTATGAAAGTGCAAATAGGAGTTCCTATTATTTTAGGACCCTCTAAAAAGTAAAAAAGGGGAGAACCACAATCTGTAGTTTCAACTTTCAATTACTTTTTTCACTTTCCAGTTTTCAAGCACCAAATTCAGTAAACCACAAAACAGCCCCTGAACTTCCTCTATTCGGTTTCAGTACCAAAATTCATCAGAAAAAAAATAATATGTGAATATAAAGCATAAATAAAAAAAAATCATATTTGTTGTAATCTTTGCAAGAAGACAAGAGGAATGAGATATTTAAATGAAATGCAATGAATGATATGACAACATGGTACCCTTTTCCTACACAATCATCATTTGTAACTTGTATCATTGCACTTCTCCTTCAAGCCATCACAAAGCAAAAGCTCTTATGTTACTTTCCAATATAAACATACACAATGCCATAAAAGGTTAAAAATAATCCATTTTCATAGATTTTTTCATTTTAATTACATTTATAAAAGACTGGAGAATTATAGATCTATGAACAGAGTTGTTGTCTGAATTGAATGTAATCTAATAAATTAATAGGGTGGAAAATATTATGGGTTAAATGAGGTAACATGGATTCATGAATTGGATTGGTCAACCTGCTTAGAACATAGTACAAACTTCATTTAAACCATCACAGTGTGCACATGCCAACTGTGTTTCTCTCATATCTAAGCATTATTAGCACTAAAATATTCACCAATTCCCTTCACCTTCACTCAACATACCACACTTTTCTTTAACAAAACAATCCAATATTTTAAGGGATAACTTTATAGAATAGTAACCAAGTTTTAAAAGTGTTCCAATTAGGTCACTCAAGTTTTAAAAGTGTTCTAATCAGGTCACTCAACATTCATTTTTTATTAAAATTAAGGGTTTTTTCATCTATTTCATAGATAACTGTTGTGATGTGAATTTTTGTTTCTTTTTTCCCTTTCATTTGATGCTAACGTCTAGTGATGACGTGGATTTTAACATGTTTTTTCAATTTTTAATGTAATTAAAGTGTTTTTATTTGTAGTAAGTAACATTTCATATATTAGTATAATCCGACCCTAGTATCTTATGCTCTATTTTTCTCTTGACACATGAAAAAAATGACATGACTCGATTTGAATGTTAAGTAATCTAATTGGGACAAAAACGATATGAGTGACCTAATTAGAACACTTTTGAAACTTGGTTACTATTTTGTGACTTTTTCCCATATTTTAATTAGATACTTTTCCTTTTGTTTATCTGTCATATGAAAACAATTACACACTTTTTAGATGTCTACTAATAATATCATACAAACTTATATTATTTAAAGAAGCTAACCTTTTTTAAACTCCATCCCACATCAAAATATAAATATAAATTTGAATCATGAATCATTATCTTAATATATATTTTAGAACTCAATCATACATACTTATAAGATAAAAAGATATTATATTTTCTGATCTTGGAAAAAGAAGTAACATGATCTAACTTGTTTAATTCTACTTGTTGACATGACCCAGAAAACTCTATTTTAAAAATATCAAGCAATATACTTGATATTTCATTGTAATTCAGAATTTTATTTTCAAAATATAAAAAGAACTATAATTAATAAACAGATTCTTGAAAAGTTGACATTTCAAGCAAATGTCACCCATTATTAGCTGAAAGTCTGTCAAATATTATTATTTTTTTTTAATAATTGCATTAGTTCTTACGACACTTAGCTCTTGTTATTAACCCGACTTAAGTAAAAAAATATGTACTTTTAAAAAATAAAAAAAACAAAATGGTGACCCCAGAGTCTGGAAACTATTGAGAACTTGACAGGTGTGATTGTGTACCCATTTTAGAAAGATTCTTTTGTTTTTTTTCTATAATTTAAAGGTGTACATTGTCTAATTTTACAAGAATGGGATTGGTGGGATAACTTTTTCTTTTTTACTGAAAAACTATTTGATCAACTCCTAAAACTATACTAATGTCTAGTGTGAAGAACAATTACTTTATAACACTCTTTGATATCGTTACGGGCGGAACTTCATTGGGATAAGGAGGGGTCTCGGTCTCCTCTAATTTTATCATTTAAATTGTATAGTTTATAAGTTATTAGCTTTGAAAAATGTTATCTACTGTAGTTTTAATTTCTAATATTTTCGGCCCCAATTTAAATATTTGAGTTCCGCAACAAGCTCTTTGACAGATGGCTTCACCTAGCAGGTTAAATCGATTAACTTGATCTCGACCCATATACTTATTCGTGTTAGAAACATTAACACTAACTGAGTAACTCGAACATTTAAAGTTGTTTAACTCAATCAGGACCTGTTTAACCTATCTCGAACAATTAAAATTATGTAACGCAATAACGTTAAACGGTGACACCAAACTAGCTAACAATGTCATCCGTATTGGGTGTTGCCAATGTTGAACATAATCAAAGTTTTAACCTTTTTAACCATTGATGTTGTTGAAGGAACCTTATCGATGGAGACAGTTTGAAAAGCAAAGAAAGAAAGCAAAAACAAGATTGGACGGACAGACAGCCCATCATCTGTTTAAAGACAACAGTGATAATCAAGAAGGACGTGCCCACACTCCCCAATTTAAAAATCAAAAGCTGAAATTGTTAACACACTCACTGAAAAAGCACAAACCCATCATCACTCTCCCACCCTTTTCTCTTTGTTGGGGTCTGTTTGTTCCTTCTTTAAGACGGTTCATAATATATAATTTGGATTCTCTCATCATTCCCACCTCTTAAATCTCCTTTCTTTTCATGCTTTACATCACCACCTACAAAACAATCTCTTTTATCATCTCTTCTCTTCTTAGGGTTTGTTTCCTCAAATCTTGAACCACATTCTTGCTTTCTTGTCATTCTAAGTATTGTTTTGCATTTTTTTTATTTGCATTAGTTTCTTGAAAATTTTTGTGGGTTCTTATCTTTTTGGGTTAATTTTCTTGAAATGTTGTAAATTTCTTCGAATTTTTTTGTGGGTTCCGATCTTTTTTGGGCTAATTTGCCTTCAGTTTCCTGAAATGTTGAAAATTTCTTATAAAGTTCTTATCTTTTTGGGTTAATTTGCAATCAGTTTCTTGAGATCTTGTAAATTTCTTGGAATTTTTTTTGTGGTTTCCTATCTTTTTAGGTTAATTTGCATTCAATGTCTTGAAATGCTGAAAATTTCTTGTAAACTTTTGTGGGTTCTAATCATTTTGGGTTAATTGAGGTCTGAAGATTGATGAAATGGCAGAAATTAGGGTTAAAAAGGTTGAACAAGGGCAAACAAAGATCAGAAATGTACCAATTGCAGTAACCCCTGAAGGATTTTGGTGTTGTCCTTCACCCGTTATGTTTCAAAAAACCCTAAAAACACAACACCCTTTAAACAAACCAAGATCATCATCATCCCCACCTACCAAAACCCCTTCTGATCACAAAAAACACTCACAAGAACTTGACAAGAAATCATCATCACGTGCATCATCAAAGTCAGAAACTGTTGTTGTTCCTGATGATCAAAGGAAAAACGGGTCCGGTTTCGGGTTCGAACAACAACCAGTTCTTGGTGCAGCTGATAGGACAACAGCTGTAAGGCAACCCACCACTGAAAACTTGCCAAGAAAGGTGTCTATTGAGTTTGGTGAAGCTGGAACAGGGGATTTGAAAGTTGTGCTGTTTGGTAAACAAGGGTTTATTGTGAAGTTGAGTGTTCATAAAAGTGTTGTTGAAGAGAATAGTACTTTTTTTGCTCAGAAGTTGTTGGCGCAACATCCGACTTTTCATTGTATTGAGATTGATGAGTGTGAGGATGTTGAAACATATGTTGAGACTGTTGGGTTGATGTATTGTAAGGATTTGAAGCAGAGGTTGATCAAGCAAAGTGTTTCACGGGTGCTTCAAATCCTTAAGGTAATTAATTTGTTCTTGTTCATTAACATATTTGAATGCAGTTAATTTTGAGCTCACTTTAAGTCGATTTAGTGGTGTTTAGATTTGTGTTTTGAAAGTGATTATATGATAATTGAATGATCAAAATCAGTTAATCAAATGTATTAAAATAAAAAGTTGTGAGGTAGATAGTGTTTGGATGCGCTTGTGTTACTTGAAGTTGCGATAATCTTAAATTACTCAAATATGTGGTTTTTATCTATCTTTTAGTTATTATAATCATGTTGTATCATGTACGAATAGAGGATTGTATGTGATCTTTGAGTACAACCAATAACTTAGTTTTTAATTTTATTAAACGGTTTGCGGTCTGACTGATAATGTAGCCTTACTTGCATACCATCTGCCTGCACTGTTGAGAGTTAAGATGATGGAAAATATTATTACTCTTTATTAAGTTTGACCAATGTGTTTCTGCAATTAATTGAAGTAGTTGGCAAGATGAGAATTGGTTGACTTATGAGTTAATACCATATAACATTTCCTTTCTTTTGACAAAATCTACATTCTTTCTTTCTGTTAAAATGATATTACGAATCTCTATCCCAACATAGAGTATACAAGTCACAAAATGAATCTAAAGACGATCTTTTTACCTGCCCGCTTATGTATATATCTACACATATGGTATCCATGAATATTGCAATGTGCTTCTTGTTGACGTATAATGCAAGTTTACGGGGGCCCGTTGGCTGGTTGTGAGGATTAATGCATACCTTGCTAGCATAATTTGTATAATTATCACTGTTAAATAACACTTGGGCATGTTAATAATCAAGATTCTAAAAGTTCACGGTTGAGTGATCTTCTAGCACTCAACTATCTAACTTCATGCATGCTCAATTCAGTGTCTCTAATTTTTTCGGATCAGGGAGGCTTAATCAGTCCGGATTGCTTAATTAATCTTTACAACGGGTTTTGATGATTTTTGAATAGTTTGTATACTGATATTGGTTGGATAGTTTAACGGCATAAATAGTATTTTTAACTCTACTCAACTTCCTTAATTAAATGTTTGTTGAAAACTGATTGTAGGTTGCAGAGCAACTCGGGTTCAAGACGTGCATGGAATCATGCTTAGATTTTCTGGAGGCGGTCCCATGGGTAGGAGAGGAAGAAGAAGAACGGGTCGTGTCCTCTGTTTTACGTCTTCAAAGCGAAGGAATCGGGGTCAGCCCGATTCTAAAACGGGTCGCTTCAGATGTTTCCAAACCCGCTAAAGACACCCTCTCTCATGTCCTCCAACTTGTCCTCAAAAGCAATGAAGAAAAAGGACGCCGCGAAATGAAATCAATCGTCTTAAAACTCTTAAGAGAAAATAATAACAAGTCTGGCCCAAACGTGAGCTCGTTGACCTCGGTTGACATCTGTAACGACACCATTTACGCCTCGTGTATGACCTGTTTGGGTTCGTTGTTGGTTTTGTTCCGACAAGTGGCCCAACCCGAGTTTACACAACAACCAATTGAGGTCAAAGACCCTGTGGTCAAACAAATGGTTTTAGAAGCCGATAACCTTTCATGGTTACTTGATATATTAGCCGATCGACATGCGGCCGACGAGTATGCAGTCATGTGGGCTAGCCAGCAAGAACTGGCCGGGCTGCACCCTCGTGTTCCAATAGTGAACCGCCACCACATTAGCTGTATAACCGCAAGGTTATTTGTTGGGATAGGAAGAGGCGAAATTTTATCGAGTAAAGACACCCGTCATTTGTTGTTAAAGGCCTGGTTACAGCCGTTGATTGACGATTACAGCTGGCTACAACACGGGTGCAAGTCGTTTGATCGGAAGGTTGTGGAGGAAGGGATAGGGAGGACTATATTAACACTCCCGCTTGAGGATCAGCAGATAGTTATGCTTGGGTGGTTGAGTAGTTTCTTGAAAGCGGGTGATAACTGCCCGAATCTTCAAAAGGCATTCGAGGTTTGGTGGCGTAGGACGTTTGTTAGACCATACACGGAACAAAGCAACTCGCAGCCGTTGGATTAACTTGTTTGCCGCTCAGGATCGACCGAATGTGTAATCGTGTGGATTTTGTTTATGGATTTGTTTTTTAAGATTTGGGATGTTAGTAATCGACGTTTTAATAATCGTATATCGTATATGTAACTTATATGTATGTATATACTTTATAAATTTGAGACATGGGATCTAAACATATGACCAACATGGAACATGGTCCAGTTCGTGACACAATGATAATGGATGTCTGAGCTGCAATTTGCAAATGCATGCGCATCCTTATCTATGTGGTCCTAACCCATACCTCATTATTCTTTCTTTTTCTTCTTTACTTCATTTTTCTTTAACATTTTTAAAAAAATGGATAAAAATATATTCCAACACATTATGAGATATTATGCAAGTAACTTTACCGGGCCACACCTGGTGTATGAGTGTGGGCATTGGGTAGATAAAAAATACACCATGTGACAATTATTCTAATATGTAGATCGTGTCATGTTAAATGAGACGTTTGTCCACCAGAGATCAGAAATTGTACAGAAATCGTTGAAAAAAGAACACGATCTTTTGTTTTCTCATATGAGCAAAAAATAAAGAAATGGGCACATTCATCTAATGAACACAAATTAACAACATATAGTGTTTGTGATTTATAAGTGGTAAAAGATACAATAGTTTATGTTTATTATTATCATCGGTTATGTATAAACTAACACAGTTTGTAAGTTCATTACGTGTTAAGAAAACAAAAATATAAAATTAAATGATTTTATATTTTAAATAAATATCTCATTAGTGAAGAAACATAAGAAGGCGAATGGTACGATGAATAGTGACTATTTGGATGGATAGATCCATGGCTTTTGTTATATTATTTGTTATACACGTGACTGTGATATTGGGCCAGGCCCACAAAGAAAGAGACATTGTTTTAGTTGTTTTTGTGTTAAAGCGCGTTTTATTTGTTGAATATAACTTTTGAAGTTTTTTTTTTTTTTTTTTTTGGGGGGGGGGGGGGGGGGGTGGTTGGTATATTTTATTTAAACTTCTAAAATTTTATATTTTTTAAAATAAAAAATACATAGTATATATAATGTATAATGCTCTTCTAATATGTTTTGAGAAACTATATACAATATGATTTGAGAAACTATGTACTTTTACAAGTTTAGGGACAAATATTTGAAATTGCCCCTATTTTGAATTAATATGGCTTTATTCACTATCGATTTTCATGTTTTTAAAGGTTTGCTCCCTTACATATATTTTAAGTGTGTGCATGCTTTATTTGGTTTGCATTAAATTCCCTTAGTGTGTAATGTAAGGTTTGGAGAGACTAATTCAAGATCTGAGGGTGTTGATTTGGAGTTTTTTGATTTCTGATACCAAGACCCGAGACAACAAAGGGTTGAGAAGGGAGCGGTAAGGCAAAGGGGAAAGAGGAGATGCGACGGTTGTTGGTTTATGATGATGATGAGGGTATGACTTGTTGGTCCACAAGGTGATGAGAAGTGTGTTTTAGTTTTAATTTTTACAACAAAAAGAATACCACATCAAATAACATTTTTTGTTCCTTAATATGCTAAAACATATGAATATAGGTGAAGTGAACAAGACAATGCATCCCTCCTTTAAAATATCTAATTTATAACTTTTTATCATCACTTTATACTTATGTTCCCTCCACTTGACCAACTTTATTCAACGGACCCATTTTTATACCCTTTTTATTTGAAGTAGTTTGTTATAATCTTAAAACCTCATAAAACTTTATAACCATTGCCATATATTAAGTTATTAACTATTATCTACAATAACATATAACTTGTGCGCAATATGACAATAATATGGTGCTTGCTCCCTTACTAAGTGACGTGAGTTTAAATTCGTAGAAGTGCAAGGTTAAGTAGTATTCAGGTTTATAAAATTGTTCTACAGCTTTGCATCCATTTTACTTGTATCATCTAAATTCCTGGTGTGTATTGGGCACATACTTAAGACTACGTGATGGTTGGATCAAAGATTGAAGTATGTAGAGGCATACGTCATGTTTTGTGATTATTTATAACTTTAGATAAATATTGAATGATTCTGTTAGGAGATCGAGTTTGGTTGGTTGTATTAGACGAGATTATATATATGGAAATGATGTATAGCCATTATTGTTATTATTGTGATTGTCATGTAATTTCTCTGTATTGATTGCATTACCGTAACATTAGCTAGGGAATCATATGTATATATACCATTGTTCCTAATGAGAATTGATCAAGCATTTTTATTATTCACATGGTATCAGAGCTAAGTGCTCGACTCCCTAGCTAATTCTCTTTGTTTTCTTTTCTTTTTTACCTTCACCGGCTACGGCCATCAGTTGACTACGGTCACCACCCCCAATCCATTTGTTCTTCATCTTTCCACCACAAACCCTGACCATGGCTGATACGGTTGACAACACCAACCAAAATGAAACCAGTAAATCCCCAGCCGCCTCCCTTCACCCTGTCTATACCGTGTCCAACATCCAACACAAAATCCGAATTCTTGATGGAAAGAAGGTGACTTACTCATAGTGGGTCAAACTCTTTCAATTGAATGTCCGCGGTTACAAAGTTCTAGACCACATTGATGGAACGTTGCCGCCGTCTAAGGATGACCCTGCCCGTGAATCTTGGCTCGAGATTGATGCAATTGTTTTACAGTGGATATACACCACTGTCTCCGATGATCTTTTGGGCCGGTTTCTCGATACCGAGTGCACCGCCCTGGAAGCATGGAATAATCTAAGAAACTATTCCTGAATAACAAAGGCCCTCGGGCCGCCGCCTTAGAAAGAGCTTTCACAAACCTTACCCTCAAGTCCATGCCGTCGCTCCAGGATTATTGTCAATGCCTTCGACAACTTGCCACACAACTAGCCGATGTCGACCAACCCGACTTATCATTCAATTGGTGAGTGGTCTCACCCTCGAGTACGATGTTGTCACTGCTCAGTTACCCAAGGACTTGCCACCATGGGAGGATGCTGTGAACTTGCTTGATGCCGAGGAACGTCGTCAACAAGCCCGACAAATACCGGTTATTGCTGCTGCTGTTCAGGACGCCAACCCTACACCAAACCAACTCCATGCCCCTACTGAACCTCATTATAACCGAGGCCCAAATCGTCCTTATAACCGCAAGCCCTATACAAACTCTTGGCAGTCCAATAACCAAGCCCAAAACATGCCCTCTTACAACCGAACCTCTACCAACCATCCCAATCAGGCCCGATCCAACTACAACCGTACCCCCTCTTGGGGTCCGCATAAACAGTGGGACTACCCACCATGGTGGGCTGCTCAACCCGGACCCCACTACGGTTGGGCTCCACCTCCCTGCCTATATCCTACCCAAGCCGGATGGGCTTCTCCCTGGCAACCGAATTCGTGGCAGTCCTCATCTGACCAAACTGGATCCTCTTGGTCCAATGCAACAAGTCCAAACCCAGCTCCTCTCGCAATGCTCCTCAAGCTCACATCACAGACTTCGACCCTTTGGAACCAACTGATATCGGCCAAGCTTTCCAAGCTCTCGTTGTTAACTCTACTGACCCGGATTGGAACATGGACACAGGGGCGTCTGATCAATTAACCGATGATGAAGGTATATGTTCTAACTCTCAATCATTAAATTCCATTAGATCTATTTTAGTCGGTAATGGCCAAAAAATGCCAATCCTCGGTCTGGACATGCATCTTTTCCAAACCACCAAAACAACCTTCACTTAAACAATGTCCTCTACACCCCTCATGTTATTAAAATCTCATTTCTGTTAGAAAATTTACCACTGATAATTCAGTTTCTATGGAATTTGATCCTTTTGGATTTTTTGTGAAGGATCTCAAGACTGGGAAGCTTCTGAGCCATCACAACAGTTACAACCATCTCTATCCTATTACTGCCCCTGCTCGTGTCACACCAATTGCCTTTGCTGCTTTCACTCCGAATCCTGGCATGATCGTCTAGGCCACTCGGGAGCTTCAATTATTGATGTTTTATCTTTGAATAAATTTATTTCATGTAATAAGACTAATCACCTGTTTTGCAAATCATGTCAACTTGCCAAACATAAACGATTACCTTTCTCTTTATCCACATCTAATACTGTTTTGCCTTTTGATATTGTCCATTGTGATTTATGGACTTCCCCCATTGTCTCCAACACATGTTACAAGTACTACAGATGATTACACCAACTACACGTGGGTTTTTCCACTACGTTACAAGTCCGAAACCGTCACAAAATTTATAAAATTTTACTCCTATATTAAAGCCCAAGTTCACCTTCCCATCAAATCTTTTCAATGTGACAATGGTGGCGAATTTAACAACCACCAATTCAAAACTTTTGCAACTTCAAATGGAATCCAATTTCGTTTTTCGTGTCCTCACACGTCTCAACAAAATGGCAAGGCCGAAAGGATGATTCATCGTCTAAACGAAATCATGCTTTCCATTTTAACACACGCCTCCATTCCCTACCACGTTTTGGGTTGAGGCAATCCACATGGCCGTCTACCTTCATAACATCTTACCAACCAAACTCCTCAACAATCACACGCCTATCGCTGCCCTATACCTTCGACATCCAGAATACGATCATCTACGTGTTTTTGGATGTGCGTGCTTCCCAAACCAATCTTCTACCCGCCCACATAAACTTGCACCACGTTCCACCCCCTGTGTTTTCCTTGGTTACCCAGCCGATTATAGGGGTTATAGGTGCCTTGATCTTGACACCAGTAAAACCATTTCTCCCGCCATGTTACTTTTGCTGAAATGTCATTCCCGTTATCACAAAACCACCAACCATCCGAGTACTCTTCACTAGAACATGATCTATCCAACACTATCTTCACTCACCCACAATCCTTTCAATCATCCTTCGGCCCAAACCACAGCCAGACCCCACCTCCAAGCCCAACCCCATCCGTTCCCTCTACACCACCCACAATGTCACACCCCGACCCGCAGCGGAATAAGGGTCGGGGCATAATTGGGTTATCACCAAAGCTCATGACATTTACTAATATGTTTCATATTTAATAAAGTCAAAGTTACATTTCCAAATATCCAAACATGTTCATACAATACAAAGGAAATAAACCAAACATAACAATCCCAACTCTAAATCATTTTATTCTTCTAGTCCAATCCTATGTGTTCCTAGCTGCTGCTGGTTCACCTGTATCATGTGTAAAATGGGGGTTTTTGGGTCAACATAAGTTGGCGAGTGAACCTTATTAGATAAACATTTATTAATGAATTAATTGTTAGTTTATCAATGAAAATTTGTGCATAATCATAGATGAGCAAATGTAAATAATCAAGCAATGGCAAATAGCAGTCACAACTATAACATACAATAACATATGACAGCATACATGAACATACCAACATCATACTGTAAATAACATAAATGAAACTGTGCGATCTGTACTGAAAATGAAAATGTCTGTGCGATCAAGGCTCAATCAAACGGAGCCGATCGTATGTGGGCACGCCAGGTTCAACCTCATAATGAAATGGGGAACATGCTCAACGCTCATAATGTAATGGGGAGCGGCGGCCTATGAAATTGCATGTACTGAAAATAATAAACTTGCATCCAACAATAACTACACAACAGGAACAAACTGAATACACTAGTTCATGATATGATGTATGCACAATGGTTTAAGTATAATATATATATCAAGACACATGATATACCTCAAAACGTGATTAAAACGGGGAATTTGTAAAGATTCACTCACCTTGGGTGCGTTGGATTAGAGATGGTGAGATGCGCACGAATTAGGTGAGCGGAACAACGAGAAATACTAACCTAAATAATGACGGAAAAATATATTAAATGGGTGGATTTAAGGATTTTAATGAAATTTTTAGATATATTTTTGTGAGTTTAAGGCTATTTTCTATCTTTAAAAATGTTATTTTTAAGTATTTTTAATTGATTTTTAAATTAAATTAAATAAATAAAAATATAAAAAAATTGTTTATTTTGCGTTGACCGTTGACCGTTGACCTGTTGACCGGTTCGGTCAGGACATGGTTTGCGCTGGGTGAGGCTCGAACCCGAGACCTCCCGTACGCGTGCACGCAGCTCTACCAACTGAGCTACGTGTCTAACCCGAAATAATCTTGTTTTTAATTATATTTATACACTTATTCAATTTAACCGAATTTCTTTTAAATTACAAAAAACATTTTAATTCAACAAATCGGTGCCAGTGACGGGTTTCGAACTCGCGACGTGTGACTTAGCGTTGCACACAGTCCACCGCTGGACTGTGTGTCTAACCTGGTTATTATCTCGGTTTTTATTATACTTAACAACTAACTGAGTTAACCCGGTTTAGTTTTTAATCAAAAAGGCATTTTATTACACAAGGAGTGTGTGTAGCAGGAATCGAACTCGGGACGTGTATGTTTTTTGTTTGCACACAGTCCACCGCTGGACTGTGTGTCTAACCCGTTTATAATTCCGATTTTAATTAATCTTATGTCATCTTTGAACTCGTCTTCTTCATTACAAACACAGACATCAATCAAAACAACTGATACGCGATTAATTTAGTTAATGAACATGATGACCAATTTGAATGCATTGAACCGAAAAGTTTGGGGAAAGAAAATACCGAATAGATCGTCTTCTTCAGAGAATCCGACGAAGTTCGTCGGCTCTGTTTTGGAACCTTCGGCTGTGGGAATCAATTAACAGGTTTAAGGGATTAGATGTGAAATTGAACTAATGAGTATTGATCATCAGCACGTTGGAATAAGCATACCGGTAATCAGCGAGTTTCCGACAATTCCAGAAGTTTTCCGGTGAAAACAGAAAGTCCAGCAATGTCGTCTGTGGTTGATTATGAGCGACGGGTTAATGTTAGTAATGTTCTAACAATTGATTGAAACAGTAAAGTAGAGGTATTTTACCGGTTTGAGTTGAATACGGTTTTCCAGCGACTTTTGCAGAAAATTCCGGCGAGCTGATTTAGGCGTTCTGATGGTCTGAAAATGCGACGAAAATGAAATGGAGTGTTGGTATGATATTTCTGAGTCGCGAGAGTGATCTGAAGTTGAAGAACTCTGGACTTGATGATTTTTCGGTTTTAAAAACCGATAATGATGAGGCTTTATGTTTAATCAATTCCGACTTGATTAAAAACCGTCGGTGCATCGGTTATAAACTGAATGTGCGAATAAACAAACGAATTGACGATTGGTTTGCCGATTACCGTTTCTCAGATGGCGCAACCGGTTTTAACTGGGTTTGTGTATAAATTTCATTTGTGTTCCTAGAGATAACAGAAAACACAATGTGGCGGAGTGGTCTTGTGAGTGTGTGTTAAGTCGCTGAAGTTGATTTCTGGCTGACCCGGGTTCGAGTCCCGGCAGCATCATATTTTTTTTATTTATTTTGTTTTAACCTTTTATCAAATATACTTTTTATAGTTTAGTTTATCTATTAATTATGTATCATTTTTAGCCAAAATAATCATAAATATTCAACGTGATTTTTATAACTTGATATTCGGTTACAAAACGGAGCGGGTTTTGAAAACCCGATTTTTACAAATGTTACACACAAGCCCAAACCCCCTCACCACTATGACCCTGTTTCCTGACCCAGATACTTCCACTCCTTTAGACACCACTACTAACCAACCTTCCAGCCCATTCGCTACCTCCTCCTCAGGCCCACACACTCCTCAACTCACCATACACATTCACCCGTTCATCATCCACAACCGGCCAACAACCAACCACCACCACAAAACACACACCCAAAGACTACTCGTCTCAAAGCGGGAATTACCAAACCAAAGGAACCTATTAATCTCCATACCATTTCCAGTCCCTCCATTTCACCTGTACCAAAATCTTACCAATATGCATTGTCCGACCAGAATTGGAAAGAGGCCATGAACGAGGAATATAGAGCATTAATGGAAAATAAAACTTGGGAGTTAGTTCCACGACCCGAAAATGCACATCTCATTAGAAGCATGTGGCTCTTCCGCCACAAATTTCATGCTGATGGTACATTACAGCGTTATAAGGCGCGATTGGTAGTAAATGGTAAATCGCAGCAGGTCGGAATTGATTGCTTTGACACATTCAGCCCGGTTGTCAAACCGGCAACCATTCGCACGGTTCTCGATATAGCCGTGTCACGTAATTGGCCAATACATCAACTCGATGTGAAGAACGAGTTTCTTCATGGAGATCTTAATGAAACAATTTATATGTACAACCCCCAGGCTTTACAGACCGCTCAAACCCATCCTTCGTTTGTCGCCTACAAAAATCATTATACGGGCTCAAACAAGCCCCACGTGCCTGGTACCATCGGTTTGCCAATTACATTGTTCGGTGTAGCTTCAAAAGTACTCTGTCCAACACCTCATTGTTTGTTTATCGAAGAGGGCAACACACGACATACCTCTTGTTGTATGTCGATGACATCATACTTACCGCCTCTGACAACAAATTTCTCTTACAGATCATAAAACTTCTTTCAAACGAGTTCGCTATGTCAGATTTGGGCCGCCTTCATCATTTTTTGGGCATCACTGTGATCCGTGATTCACAAGGCATGACTTTATCCCAGGCCTCCTACATCCTGACATTCTTAGTCGAGCTAATATGTCAAATTGCAAGCCAAGCAACACCCCGTGTGACACGGACTCGAAACTCAATGAAAACTCAGGTCCTCTTTTGGTTGATGGAAAATTATATCGAAGTCTCGCCGGTGTTCTTCAATATTTGACATTTACTAGACCGGACATATCCTATGCAGTTCAACAGGTCTGCCTGTTCATGCACGCCCCACGCGAGCCCCATTTTCAGTACTTAAAATGCATCATACGGTATTTAAAAGGGACAATTGATCACGTGTTGCAAATCCGACACCCCAAGTCACTTAAACTCACAACATATTCAGACGCCGATTGGGGAGGATGCCCGGACTCTAGACGGTCTACTTCTGGTTATTGCGTGTGTTTGGGCGATAACATTATTTCGTGGTCATCTAAACGCTAACACACCGTTTCTAGATCCAGCGCAGAGGCCGAATACCGAGGAGTCACCAATACCACAGCTGAGACGAGTTGGCTTCGCAACCTCCTACTCGAGCTACACATACCCACTCACGAGGCCACCATTATTTTTTGCGACAATGTTTCTGCAGTATATCTCTCAGGTAACCCCGTTCAGCATCAACGCACGTAACACGTTGAAATTGACATACACTTTGTATGGGAAAAGGTTCGCATAGGGGATGCTCGGGTTCTATACATACCGGCCGACTATCAATACGCGGACATATTTACTAAAGGCCTCCCGAAACAGCTCTTCAACAGATTCAAGTCCAGTCTCTGCATCCGCTTTGCTACCGATTCGACTGCGGGGGACTATTAGACGAGATTATATATATGGAAATGATGTATAGCCATTATTGTTATTATTGTGATTGCCTTGAAATTTCTCTGCATTGATTGCATTACCATAACATTAGCTAGGGAATCGTGTGGATATATACCATTGTTCCTAATGAGAATTGATCAAGCATTTCTATTATTCACAGGTTGTTTTGAGTTTCTTATACTTGAATGAACTACGCATTTTTGGCATATGTGTAACATTACATGTATCATAAAACATCTGTTGGTGCATATATGCCTATTGCAAATTTGATGTTTTGATGATTTTATAAATTTAATCATATAGGTAAAAAACTACTTTAAGATAATTACATATTCGTATATAACTGGCCTCCCATTTGCTGAATCATCAAAGCAACATCACAAGCAAAATATCAAACGTCATGAAGCCCAACGGTCGATATGCCACGTCCTGAAGCCCAACTGTCCACCCACCACCGGTGTGTCCAAATTCCAACCACAAGAGCTTTGGCCTAGTGGCCAAGAAGAGGATTAACTCTTGTGGCAAGAATAAAGTTCAATCCTTAGGAGATGTAATTTAGTAAAGAATTTAGGGAAAGAAATCTTAATCATTCAAAAAAAAAAAAAAAGAGAGACTATGACCGATTTTACGCTTAGGTGGTGCATCGGCTGTACAAGGAAAATTAAATTCCAAGGCTAGTGCACTAAAGCTTCTTGACAAAATTCAAAAATTAACCTAATATTCAAAAACGCCAAATCAACTACATCCATGCAATCATCAAGAGAAAGTGGATATGATACAAGGCACTCATGTATATATTTTTACAAAGTAAAATACATTTTTTGAAACCACTTAAGTTCTCATGAGAACCTTAAATTTTTACAAGAGTCTTAATTTATGTATCAAAGAAATGCTAGATGAAATCCTCACCAATAAGAATATATTTAAGATGACTCAAATTAGACTAAGGTGCTGTTTGTTTAGCCTTTAATGGAGTTCTTAATAATCCAGATCTTTTAGTGGTTCAACACTTAATAGTTTAGACTGTTTGTTTCGCGAGCAGATGCCTGAGACATTTGACTCTGAATGATTAAACATTATACTGGGTCTGAATGGTTAAGACCTATAATCTGAATTGGTCAGATATTTGCTGGTTAAGCATTATAAAGGTTCTTAATGGTTCAGACATCTTACTGATTCAGTACTTAATCATTCAGAAGTTGTCAAACATACTCTAAATAGGATTATTCAAATATGCAAGTGATTAACCTGAAGTAGAAAAAAGGACAAGCCTATTTTTGTTTTTTATTTTTACTTTAAGCTCTTGTTCATCTCTATTGGTCACATTGATCTATTTGTTTCATCTGTTTTTTTTCGTTAATGTCTGATAAAAAAATTAAAATTATTTTTCAACTAACTAAGACAAATTAATTTTTGTGAGAAAAAAAGATCCATGATTAATGTACAGTTCGACCGTTTCATCGAGCCGGTGTCCTATCTCACTTTTTTACGAACTCTTTGAATAACATTTTGTATATTAAAAAGTAAATAACAATTTCACATTCTTTTTATCACTTCTTTTCGATCTTGTTTTGCACCCTTTGTGCATTAGATTAGAGACAATTGCAAGCCTTTTTTTATCATACTTGGTATCTTGATGATATGACGGTCAATGGAGATACAGAGGAGGTGGATAGAGTGTTGGATATCATTAGGGCATCATGCATCTTGAACGGAATATTAAGAAATCTAAGATATTTTAGCATTCTTGTGATGGTGGAAAGTTTTGTGAGGGTTTGTTCCTCGTCGACATTAGGAGGCCGTTATTGGGGTGACACTTGTTTTTTTTTTTGGGGGGGGGGGGATTGTTATCTGAGACACAAGGTTTATTAGTGGGTTGACAGAGAAGAGAGTTGGCAATGTTGTTGATTTGATGCGTTTTTTCTCCCAAAACTAGGTGAACCGCATAGTTAGTTACTCTTACGTCAATCCTATATGGGTATTGCCAAAACTTAATTTCGCTTGAAGACATTCTAACCCGTACACATGATGGGGGTTTCATTGTGCTTTTAATAAGGATTGTGCGGGGAATTATGGACACGGTGGTTTGTGGAGGTCCTTTCTTTTAAGACTTTGAATGACGACTTTCTTCCTTACCTATTAAGTTTGGGGTTGTATTTGACAATAGAAGCTTCATTCTATGCCTTCATGGCCTGGAGGGCCCGATTTTGGGTGCTTTAGGACCACATCTTACATGACAGTGGTATATGTGGTATAGATTCTAATTATGCTTGTGCTTTGCCTTGTCTTTGTGATATGATTCCAAGGTTCGACTTATGGGGTTTCACTAACAAGGACATTGCCCCCTAAATCACAATATGCATTAGCGAGTGCTTTTTTTAGTAAAATTGTCCTGGACATGTAAGTACACTTTGACATGATGGTTGATGAGATATGTCTTCTTTGCTGTAAGGCGTACTTGTACACACCTTTTGGGAGCATGTCTTACATTGTAGAGAGCTTATGGGGTTTAAGTACGACACAATTTGGTAAATGATGTTATTTTTGACATATTCAGGTGTGCTAGGATTTTGTGTTAAGAAAGTAGCATCTATGAATTTCTTGACCGACCCGTTGGTAGGAAGATCATCACTCAGGCCAACTGGCATTTTAGTCTTTGGAGGGATAGAAGGGAAAACACGCGTGTGGATCTAATATGGGCATTTTGACCCATTGACCCGTGAACTAACCCGCGAACAATCGATTAACCCAACAAATGACTCTTAAGGCGCAATATGACCTGTTAAAACATGTATCACTAATCGCGATAACCTAATATGACACATTACAAGACAATCTGATCCATTAAACCTAATAAGACCGACTAAGCCAAACATGACCCATAAGAGGTTTCATGACTTTTAAGATTCACCCAAACATGTTAAGACATATCAAGATGACAATTGTGCCCTGTTAAAGTTATCATGACACTTATGATATAGTATGGGCAAAACATACACACTTACCCAAACATGATTGAAAATAAGAGAAATCCATTAATTACATCAATTACTAAGTTTTTTCTCCGCTTTAAGAGTTCTTTCAAATACTAATTACACTTTAATCCTTCACCTTAATTACACTTTAATATCTTATTTTAACCAAATTCTGATTAACTAATTAGTAGTTATAATTTATCTCCCTTATAAAAAACTAACCATCTCACGATCTTTTAAACGGGCATAACTCTTTCATACGTTAACTTTTATTTACAAAAATACACCATAAAACGACCATTTTATTCTCTTTAATTGGGAATAATTTTGCTATAGTTTTTTAATTAAAAAAATTGGTAAATTACGTAATTAACAGTGTCTAGGGGTGAGCAATAACTGGATCGTTAACTGAAACAGAACCAAAAATGAACGAAACCGAAACGAAATCAACCAAATTAACTGAAAACCGATTAACCAAAATCCGAATTAGAGATAAACGTTTGGTATCGGTATATTTAGTACATGTACCCATTTTACGTGTTTTTTGGTACCGATACCGGGTAAAACACCGGTAAATGCCGGTACCCAACCGATACCAATTTTCCTTGTTTTTCGGTACCGATACCGGTTCGATATCCAACATATATCATGCTCATCCCTAGTACTTTTAAGTAACATCCTTTAATCTTATGGCGTTTTAACAGCATTGGTAGCATGTCCAAGATTCCTCGATTTGCTTTCAATGATAATAGTTTTTGTCTTTTTAGTCCTATTTGATGGATCTTCTCTAAAATGTTTTTCAAAAGCTCTCGATCAAATTTGTTCTAAACTTAATGTTAATGATTATATATAATTCAGCATGTAGTTGCAAAATTTAATTGCTGATCCTCCATGTCTAATGTCAGAATAGTACAACGCATTAATTATCTCATCTACAAAATTACATTTGAGTTCTAATTAAAAGGGTGTGGTGACTACATTCTGTCCACAAAATATAATTATAACATAAAATATGTGTTTTCATTTCGAAACCTTATGGCAATTGAGCTTCTTTTCTTCTTTATTAATGTAGAAATTCCATTTCAAGAGATAGTAATTAAACTATTGAACCAAGATAACTTAATTTGGCTAATAGATTTTAAAATGAAATTATGAGTTTCAAGGATAGCAAATAATATATATATAAGAGGGCGCTATACATATGGTGTTTATTTTCTAAGGCCATCCAGGGTACTGAGCGGGGAAGACTTTACAGGTTTAAACTCGGGTCAATATTCCGCACTCCTGCGGGTTCGGCTGGCTAGCTTAGGTACATGCTTGACATTTTAATGTTTTCAAAGATTTTGACCGTTTAAAAATGTGACTGTTTGACCTTCAAAATAATAAAGTATTTACTCTCTCTCTCTATATATATTATATAGGGTGAAGTTCTATAGTGAACACTAGTGTATTTGCGAATTGAGTGAACAAATCCTGACCATAGATTCACACCGTGTATGGCTAGGATTTCATCATCAAATCGTAAAATACACTAGTGTATTCATCATCAAATCCTGACAATTGATTTACACACGTGTATGACCAGGATATTTTTAGTTCGCAAATACACCAGTATTAACTCTTGAACCTAATCCTATATATATATATATATATATATGAACATAGTGTATATTATGAACTGTGATTATGATAACAAATCCTGTCCATTGATTTACATCATCAAATCGTAAAATACACTAGTGTATTTTCATCATCAAATCCTGGCCATTGATTTACATTTATGTATACACTTGTGTATTGATAATCAAGAGCTAGGATTAGTTCACTAGTGTTTACTATCAATAGGGTTGTTCACTAATGAACCTAACCCTATTTATACATCTTTCTCTCACACATTTTATACATACACTCTCAAACCCATACATTTTACCAAATCCCTTTTAACTCTCCACAATGGTTCACTGGAAGAGCCCGAGGTGTCGGTTTCTAGTAAACGAGGGGCTGGTGCTAGCAAAAGAGGCGTCGATTCAAGTGAACGAGGAACCGGTTCGAGCCGAGTTGGTGCTTTTGGTGGTGAAGGGTATATGCCACAGCCTTCTATGCCACATATTACTATGCAACCCCTACCACAACCCTATATGTTTGTTTAAAAACCCAACTATTTGTTT
The DNA here is from genome assembly GCA_947069175.1 of Scalesia atractyloides. Taxonomy (NCBI): domain Eukaryota; kingdom Viridiplantae; phylum Streptophyta; class Magnoliopsida; order Asterales; family Asteraceae; genus Scalesia; species Scalesia atractyloides. The sequence continues at coordinate 23,074,509 of CAMTDV010000023.1, forward strand.
TCACAATCTATGGTTCCATTGGTTCAACTCGATTTCTCGTTGAAAGCGATGCAAAACTTCGAACCATTTGGGACATATAGAAACCCATGTCATTTTGAAGAAGTAAATGTGGAATGAGAGCCACCCTACATTACAACATTGATGAAGATGACGGTGAGGAGGAATATATCCAGGAAAAGCAATTTGAGCCTAACTTAGAAGATACAAGTTGAACGACATGTAGGAGGATGTGGAAACACGAAGGCAGAAAAAGAGAAATTCGCGAACCTGTACCAGTTAGATGGAGAAGAGAGAAATGCTGGAAAGCATCAATCATGTATGGTAGACGCAAAGAACAATAGGAAAGGTTGTGAATGTCCATAACACTCCTCTTGGAGTAGGGAACAAACACAATATAACAGATATGTACTAATTACTTGGTTAACGTCCTTTACATTAAATGTGGTAAAAAATTAAAGTTGATTGTTTGTTTTCTTTTGGCACTTTAACATTTTATTTATTTATTTAGATTTGCATTCTTATATTATAATGGTTTTTTAACATATAGGATCACATACATAAAAGTAGGTGCGATGATCTAATCGTTTTGGAATGACGCAATAAGATTTTCTAAAAAAACACATACAAGCGTTCAACATAGTCTTGAATGGAATGTTATTAAGATGCGACAAATTGGGGTAAAATCAACTTGTTGAACTAAGATTCCGGTGGAAGTTCTAGCAAAAGAAAATCCTCAGATTCGACTAACTTTGGGCCATCCGATAAGTCGGCGCCGGAGACAAAGTTAGCCCAACACAACCAAGAGGAGGGCGACAGTTAGGACTCGGGTTCATCAAGCCAAAGTACAAGCCAAGTCAGACTGGTAAGCAATGAAATAAGAGCTTACGCCCAAAAGAAGGAAGTGAGAATGCAAGGATTGGCAGATGCAAGACAAGAAAATATCCTAACCTCTACGACCTTGATTAACGAATACCGCATAAGTATCGCTAAAGCGGCGAAAGACAAATATTTTCAAACGTATATTCTGCCTCACAAAAATCTCGCCGATGAAGTGAAAAAAGTGTTTGTAGCCCGCAAACGAGAACAAGTGGCAAATGGGGTTGGCTGACGAGCCATTTACCAGTTTTTATGTTGTTTTTATTTTAAAATTTTTTGTTTAATTTACTTTCGAGTATTTAGTTTAATTTTTAATTATGTATTTTTATTTTAATGAAGTTTATTTTTTTATATTAACAATTGACTTTATTTATATAAAAAAATAGTTTACGACATGGATAGGGGCTGCTAGTACTTATTAGCTAATGGATATTTTGAGTCCAAATTTGACGTGGATGGTGATGGTTAGTCGGGGCTTGAATGCCCTTTCCTCCCTAATACCGTTTGAAAACATATGAAACAACCGTTAGGAAGATTGGGCTACATTATCTACTAAGGTGTAAGAGATAAGGGTTGCTTTTAGCTTTCTTACAATTACAAAGGCCGTTGCATTTAGAACGAAAGACCATTACATTTAGAACAAAAGATCGTTTACTGGATTTTAATTAATTTTGATATGTAGAGAAAAATCCGCCGCCTCTTCTCCTGTCAAGACCTTGGACTCAAGAGTGCATATCTTTATAGACCACCATTGCAATGCGGTCAAGCTGGAAGCTACATAATCATCTGATCCGACTGACACCAAACAGCGTAATCTCGTGAGTTCTGTTTCTCCTTTGCCTTATTCAGCATTCTTAGTTTTCTGCACCCTTCTTTTTTATCATCAATGCTATTCATAAGGACAAAAAATCCCCACGAATTTTACCGAAGATCACTGAAAACATATCTTATTGAACAACATCCTGTTATTAGTTTTTGATATTAAGGTACATCTTTGGAATTACCATTCAGTAGAAAGCAAGGTGATGTGAATGAAGCATTTGCTTCACCCTCAAATTCAAAGTCACCACCAAAGGATTTTGTCCACAACCTTATGATGAATAGTTAAACGATCATCGAGATGAGACAACCAAATGAAAAATAAAAACAACCATTTCAATATAAGGGGTGATGTCATGCCTGTCGAAATCAGCTTTGACAAATTTAAAAATCAAGCGCTCATTCGATTGAAGTGGATGGCCGTTTGGTTCTAGGGCCTACTGATAGTCACCAGAATGACCAAATGGTCGTATCAATTTACATTCAAACGGTCGTTTGAGTGTGAGGGGTAGTGTGATGTTAGAGGGGATGGCATGGGTATAGTAGGCCCTTAATATAAAAGTTGTTAGGCCATCCCTAACTAGGGCTACGGTGCTCCTCTCTCTTTCACATTGGAACGGCCCACTCGTCTCATTTTGCTCCTTTCACTATGAATTCCAATAGGTGCCACTATGGCTGTAAATGAACACGAAGAAGGATTTGTTCGTGTTTGTTCATTAAGGATATAATGTGTTCACGAACAGTTCATGAACACACACAAAAGGAGATTTTATGTTCGTGTTCATTCATTAATGAAAGGAACATGTTCACGAACGATTCATGAACACAAATGAACACATATATAAACGGCGAAGACGACAGTGGCTAGAGGTGGATGTTGAGAGGTAGCGACGCTAGACCTTGAAGCCCTTATTGTTGAACTAAGGTCGATGATGTTTTTCAATGTGAATAATGAGAAAGAAAGTGAAACGATGCATAAACAAGGTGGAGATATGATTTCCTTACATTATTTCTTTGGGTAATAAGATAAACAAGAATTAAAGCAAAATATAGAAAGTTTAGATAAATAATTAAATAAATACTAAAAAGTCTTTAATGAACAATATAAACAAACGAACATGAACGAATGTTCATGAACACATTAGAGCGTCCACGAACACAATTGAACGAACGAGAAATCTGTTCGTGTTCATTCATTTAACTAATCAAACGTACTTTCTTGTTTATGTTTGTTCATTAAGTAAACGGATGAACGTAAACAGACTTCTAGCCGAACGGCTCACAAACTGTTCGCTAAATGTTAAGTTCACTTACAACCCTAGGTGCCACACTCCCTCTCACCTCTCCTCTCGAAGTCTTCAAAGATCGCGCCCTTATGGATGGGCGCATCTCCTCCCTCTTGCATATCAGTTGGCAAATCCTCCACGTCGGTTTAAGGACGCCCATGGACGACCAAGATGTGGATGGTCTACAGGGAAATACAATATTTTACAAGTTTGTGATTTAAAGTATAATATAATATAATATAATATAATATTTCATCTTTGTCCCCTTGTTATGAACACTTCAGTTATAAGTCTCATTTACTAAAAACGGCAAAGGGTATTAACTTGATACAAGAACTTAAAATGATGGAAATAAGTACACTGAAAAGTTATATATGTATTTATATATATGTTATTTTTTCTTTAGATTATTTCACTTTAAATAAGATAATAGAAGAAGAAGAAACGTATGAGATTCAAGGTATAACCATCAACTAAAAAATAAGTAAAACAATAATTAGACCAGCCACCAGGTATTAATAATAGAGTAATTGCACAAAACATCCTTTATGTTTTCTCAAACTTGCAGGTTCCAGCCTTAATGTTTAAAAGTTGCTAAAAATAGCCTTTAAGTTTATTTTTGTTGCGGGTTCAATCCTTTACAGCTAACCACGTTATTTTCTTCAGTTAAGTTTCCTCACATGATCAACCAAAATGACGAATATACCCACACATGTTATGCATGTGAGGGAACTTAACTGAAGAAAATAACGTGGTTAGCTGTAAAGGATTGAACCCGCAACAAAAATAAACTTAAAGGCTGTTTTTAGCAACTTTTAAACATTAAGGCTGGAATCTACAAGTTTGAGGAAACATAAAGGATGTTTTGTGCAATTTACTCTTAATAATATGATCAATAACTTAACAAGTTGAACCCACCCCAAAAGTCTCTAACCGAAAAAAGACGCCTTCTCCGGCAGGTTTCCGGCATGACGTAGCCTAAAGTGAGTGACACATCCCAGACGTGGTCCCAAATCTTATGAGTGTTGACCCAATGTCAGCTGCAGCATCGTCTCCTGTAGTGGTCCTGTATTCAGCGCCAAGCATGCTGCTACGTCTGCATGTGTCACCATCATAGGGTGGTGGTGCCACGGTGGTCACGCCGCCGGTTGTGTTTGAGATAGGTGAGTACGAGTAGGACATAGTAGCAGCTTGGTTTTCTGCGAAACAATATTGTGTATTGATTGCAAGGAGTGAAGGGTCGTTTTCAGAGTCATTGATAATGTTTGATCTATTTGAATTTGCATGTGTTTCTGTTGTGCTGGTGGTGGTAAATGTTTGAGTAGTTGTAAGAGGTGGAGGAGGATGCATGGAAGTTTGTGTTGTGGCAGAAGAAGGAGGATGAGGGTGGCTACTGTTTACCTTGTTTGATAGTTCATGTTCATCATGTGATGGTTATGGTTTTTTGTGTTTTCTTTATCTTGTTGTTGTTCATCTTCTTCTTCTTCTTCCTCCTCATCATCATCATCATCGTCATTATTATTATTATTATTACCTTGATGTTCATCTTGGTTATGAGTTTCAGCTTCTTCTTTGCTCTCTGTTGGTACATTTCTTCCACCATGGGTTTCCACAACCTGACCTTGCATTTATGAACCAATTTGACACCTGTAAAACATACACACGTACATATCTGCCATTATTAAACCATCTAATCATGCTAATACTCAATTTATACATGGAAAAATGCATGCTAAATATATAGAATTCAGGGTTTTTCTATACTCACTTTATTTTTTTTAACTACCAACAAAAACCTATGACCCAAGTAATACTCACTATATACACTTAAAGATTCCACAAGTGAAATACTTTAGTCTATATTCAAATCAAATTATTATATTTTTCTTAATTAATTAACATGCTAAAGATATAGAATTCAGAAATTTTCTTATATTTATCAACTTTGATCAATTTATGATTCACCTTTTTTTCTTTTACAAATCAGACACCGAGTCTAAATTTAAAAAAAAAGGAACAATAAATGCAACCATAATCCGCAAGAATCAGGCACCAATACTGAAATTTGAAATTCCGAACAAAATTCAAATGCAACAGAAGAATAATCCGAAGGAGGAGTAAGATCTCTATGTGATACACTCTATAAACTTATAAAGATAAACTCTAATAAATATATTTGGAGATATATTGCTAATGGTGGGTTCCTAAGTCAATCATCTTGGTTCCAAGTTAGTAGGAATTGATTGATAGTTTCATCCTTAAAAAATGCATTTAATCATTGTCTTTTAATCTTTTATCTTTTTCACATCCTGTCAATCTTTATAACGAACAGTAATTTAGTACTTGATTTAAGGTGTTCTTTATATATGAATCTTAAATCAGTAATAGTACTTAGTTTGCATGCATGTAACAACTTTTACTGTGAATGTGAAATGAAAATTACTGAAAATGAAAGTAGCTTTTATAAACTGGAGAGATGATCAAAAGGGAAGGACATATGGTATCGTAGTATTTCATCATGATTATAAAAGCTGTACGCAATGAATGGGACCAGCTTTGTGCTGGACTGTCATTTTGTTCTGCCTTCTGATAAAGTCAAGGGTACTTCTCTTTAGCTGTGTGGTGTATACTATTCATGTTAGCAGTCCTCTGCATGTATTTGTAGGTTCTATTGCAGCATTGCAAAATCAATTTAATACTTGCTTTATCTCTTCAATAAGATAGATTTTTACAACAGTAAAACAAATATATTTATTACCCAAAAAATGAATAAACAAAAGAAAATAGCCGAACATTTTAACTTGACAAAGCTTTCAAGAAAGGAAATACTGTCTTTTTCATAAACATTTATAAAAAAAAGAGATGGGCTTTGCATGAAACAGACACATGAGTAGGAGACCCTGCCTGAAAGCAACCCTAATTCAAGTTAACTGGTCCATAGCTTATTCATGTTTGTGTTGTGAATTAAAACTGGATGTAATATTGATAATGATCATCAAGATTTGCTTGTTATTCAAGGTTGATATTAAAGAAATCTAGCAATCCAACTACACCTTAATGGCATAATGCCTAATAAAAAATTAATTACCAAAATGTGGGTGGTATGTCACATTCCAATGCTGTCGGTGTAAATTAATACTATAATTAGATGCATGATAATGATAATGGTGAAAACAAACATTAAATATTTTTTAAGTTAACTTAATAAGACCAAAATATATATACACACACAGGAGTTAAATGTACTTTATATATGACACTGATGGAAAATGAATTAATATAATAAATGAAGGTGAGGGTGTTGGATGGTAGAAAAGAAAGATGACAAAGAGAAAATGATTATAGATAAAGAAAGCAGACCTACAACTGCTTCTGTATATCATGTACACATGCAGATTTATTTATTGCATCTTCTCTGTGTTCAGGTGGGGTAAATTAGACTATTAGAGCATGTTTCATCTTCACTATTCTAGTAAAACTTCCACAAAATTGTAAGCATTTGTTTACAAGATTCAATGAAATTTTAAAAGTGATGGAAAACAGTACTCATGAGTCAGTAAAATCTTTTCATTAATTGGGTTATATATTATCTTTTCCTTCGTTTTCATATGATCATTGTTGAGGTTTGTTTGATGAAAATGAAAGCTCAGCACAATATACGCAGCTATATTATTATTATGATTATTGTCATATTATATTATATATAGATATATTTTAGTATATATGTATGAGAGAGAGAGAGAGTACGAATGAACCTGGTTTCTAGAGAGGCCAGTCTGTCGAGCCAACAAGTGTTTATCAGCATCGCTTGGATACCTGAGAACGACTTTATCCGATTAAACGACAGTAGATGATGCATCATCATCCCCACATTAAAAGTGAATGGATTTCATGTACTGGATCTATTAACCTAATTAAGTACACAAATATCATTTGTTTATTGATTACTTATCGACCTCTTTTCTTTTGCTTTATAGATTGATTATTTTGCATCATAATGAGACAATTTTGTACAATCTCTTGCTAGATTTCTCTCTCATTAAATTCTGTGATCATGCAAGTATCATATGTCAGGAATTCTAGCACAAAATTGTTTTATTTACCATTTACTATTATACTTACTTTAATAAAGTTTAATATATAAGTGTTTGTCATTATCTTGATGTAAAGTTTAGTAAAAGAAACCTTCAAATCTGACCATCAAATCAATTATAACGACTCATTCTTTCTTGCAGCATTTTCCCACTTTGCTCTCTTCCAAAAACTTTTAGGCCCCATCATTAACGTACGTGTATTGAAAATTGGTGTTTTTGCTAAGTGAAAGGTGTCAATGATATAACAGGTTTTAAGAAAGATAAATTAGTAAGACATATTACTAAAGACCCACTTTTTCAGCTTTATCGTTGGAGAGACAAGAAGAGGCTGCAACCACATATACTCATGCTTTTTCTATCTTTTTTTCTTTAATCGTTCTCAATCATAAAAGCTTACCCAACAAACACACACACACATACATCCCTAGCACTGTTTAAAGCAACCTCTTATCTATGACTTCATCGCTAATTTTATAATTCCCACCACCAGAAATTCTTTTTCTTGTTATAAAGATTCATAAAGCTTGAATTTTTATAACCAAGATTCAACTTGAAATGCATCATTAACTTGAAATAAGGTAGAAATGCGTGATTAACTTAAAATTCTTTTTCTTGTTATAAAGATTCATAAAGCATGAGTTTAATAACCAAGATTTAGCTTGAAATGCATAATTAACTTGAAATTGTTTTGCTTGTATAAAGATTCATAATTAACCAAGATTCAACTTGACATGCATAATTAACTTAACATAAGGAAACATACGGGTGTAGAAAGTGCTCGAAAAGCCACGCTCTCAAAATATTAACCGAACGTTCAGGCAAACCTCTTTGAGGCCTCCAAGCTTCGGGTTCCATCATCCCCATTTGATGGAATGCCCTTTGTTGTCTTAGGCTTTGCTCTAACAATTTAAGCCTTGGTGTTTCTCCTTTAGTCACTCCAGAAGTACCCACATCTTTCTCGCCCAATAACTCACAACTAAGCTTTAATTGGGCTGCAATTGCATCCTTTAAACATCGAAAATGACGAGACATAGCTTTTTGTGCTAACGCCGTGTATGGAACAGCCGCACCAAAGCCCAATACCAAGTCGAATGAATTCACCACCATTTGCATTTGTTCACAGTAGTGATTGTATCTCTGATCCACCTGGTTTTCATTTTAAATGTTAGTTTACTAATTAAAACATATGTTATGATGCTTCTAACAAGCAACATATTTTCAAACTTTTCCAAACAGAAAAATATTCATTTTTGTGTTGTATATAAAGTTCATCTATTCCTGTAATTGATTAGATAGAAACAGTTGGGGATCAGTACAATCATTGAAGTACATAATCAATAGCAACAGTCATATATCTTATACACAAGTACACAACTAATTAACTATTTGATGATATGATATTAATAGTGTACTAAATAACTAAAGAGATTGGAACAAATCAATCATAGTATACGTCAACATATTGTAAGGATGATGAAAGACTTCCATTTTAAAATCTTAATGTTTTTTCTTGGAAAAACAAGAACTAATTAGACTGGCTATTAATGTTTTAATATTAGGGGAAATATTTCCATGATAACATATCATGATTGTTATCAAATTAAAATGAAATGTACCCTAGAAGAGTGGTAATACATTAGATGACCACATGATATCAAAAGTTCAAGAAATTGAGTTTATGCTGGAAGATGGGAACCCTATTTACCACATACCACCGGAATCCTTTTGGGCTCTGGTGACTTTAACATATTTGTTCAGTTATTGATTCCAAGAACTATCTTTAGAGAGAGAGAGAGAGAGAGAGATTGACTTGCCTCATCAAGCATGGATAATAATTTGCTTTTTCTTCTTTGATGTTCAATTCTTTCTGTAGAGGACAAAGAAGGGGGATCTTTAGATGAAGCAGAAGATGCACCACCAGCACCACCACCGCCTCCACCGCTGCTGCTACTCGGATTCTGATTCAGGTTGTGTTTCGATCCAGACTTGTTTACTTTAAATTGACCTCTTCCAACGCTACAAAACTCTTCCAGCAATTCTTGAGCTGCCTTAACAAATCTAGAAGTCCTTAAAGCTTTCACTGCTCCTAAAGAAGATGATCCATACCCGACATGAGTACTCGGATGGTGAGATGGACCCAAAACCCCCCCTCCTCCTTGCAATTGCAGATTTCGATACGGATTGCTTCCACCACCACCTCCTCCTTGATTGAAATAATACAAAGCAGCCGCAGGATTGTCACCAATTCTCAACTCCTCAACTTTAGCTGCATCCAAGTGTTGCAAGCTAGAAGATAAAGATAAAGAAAGCCCATGACTATCACCACCACCATCATGGGTTGTACCACCGGGAGGTATCCATGCGAATTGTGTAGATGGACCGAATTGCCCTTGTCCGGAACCACTACCGAAGCTTTGTTGATGGTGAAGAGCAGGACTCGAAGACGAGACAGTATTCGGTAACAACATGTGAAGTGTTGTTGAAGAAGATTGTGAGAAAGGAGATTCTTGCGGTGGGTTCATCACAAAAAGTTGCATGGCTTGAGCAGTGTTACCGTACCAATCTCGACCACGCTGATTACGGGCGTGTTGTTGGTAGTTCATTTGATTTTGTAACAATTCGGTAGCTGGGACTGCTGTCGGAAAATTAAACATTTCCGATAGCGTCCCAGCTCCGTAGACCGAGGGAATCCCAGTGGTTCCCTCGTCTTCTAATCTCAAGATTTGTTGTTGTTGTTGATCTTGAGATGGTCTTTCAAACCCATGTGAGAAATTGAAGATATAATCTTGTGACATAGAATTCAAGGATGGGGTTTAGCTTTTCTTGTGTTGTGTTGTGGTTCCTGATCTTGAAATCCTAATACTACCATATCAATATTGTTATCTTCATTGATCTAGCTATATACACACAAACATAGATCGGTTTGTGAGATACAAGATTATTAAGGTTGGTGAAAGTTAAAGAGAAAAAGCTAGGGGTGAAAAGAGAAAGAAGCGTACGAGTGTTATGTGGAATTAACAAAAGGAATAAACCAGAAACTGGTGATTTTTTTTAAGAAAATGCAAAGATTTAACCTCTATGAGGGAGTGAAAAAGAGATATCGGTTGTCGTAGTTCTTGAATTCTTCAAACTGTGCCTGTCGTTTTTCCTTCTTTCTCTTTCTATGTTTCTTCCCTTTTCTTTCTCTTTTACACTACTGAGTGTTGTTCTCTGCAATCGCCTTAGAGAGAGAGAGAGAGAGAGACTGCGTGAGAGAGAAAGAGACTTTGTGTAAATTAATATGTGTATCAATTAAATATCTCTCTATTATATATACACATGTAATAATAAAATTATATACATGTAAATACGTCCGCCATGAAATAATTTGTGAACCTCACGTGTTCCCTCCCTCCCTCCCTCCAAAAGAAATTATAGCGATTTCTTCTGCTCGTTGATTGTAGTTAATGAAACTACTTCCCTTTCTTTTATTACAAATGTTTTAATATCAAATAGAAAAATTAGTACTTCTACTAATTCATATATGAAGTATTATATCACACGCGTAACTTCATAAGTTTTTTTTTATGGATGTTTAGACCAAATCCAATGCAATGTATTTGAAGTGTATTTGTAATACGGATGGTGAGTTGGATGAGATAGATAGTGGAAAAGTTTTTGTCTAAGTGCAAGCATTTGTGGAAGAGAATAAGCTTTGTAAGTAGTGAAGTCTTAAAAGAAGAGAAAGAGAAAACAGTAAAGAGAGTGAATAATGAGATTATGTGACAAATTCTTTTGCAAGAATTTTAATATTGCATTGGAGATGGTCTTATTATTCATTAAAGATATTTTCCAAATGTTACTACTAGTATATTAGCCAATAACCTTTAGTATTACATCGTTCGAAAATGTTAGTACTAGCATTAACCGATAACCTTTAGTATTACGTCTAAATAGGATGTTTAGTAACCACAAAATTGGTTCACGACTTGTGATTATCGGTCAATAGGCTATATATATTTATTGGGGAAACAATGTGTTTAATGCTAATAATAATATTTAAGAAACAGAAATGACTCCTAATTTTGATAGGCTGAAATTAAGAATTTGTGTTATTAGGTTGTTGTTAACAAATATGTATATACAACATACATGTACCTGAACACTTAACATATACTTCAAGAATTATAATAAAGTTATAAAAGTTTAATTAACTGACATTTAATTAGTCAAGTATTGATAAAGTTCAATAATCAACTAGTGCAAAGATTAACAGTTCAACCTAGTGCAATATTCATCAAGTGCAATATTCACCATGTGTCATATTCAAAGGTAAAAGATCAAAGCTATGAAAACTAGAAGGAAAGAACATCTTCAAAGCTTCAAAAAAATTAATTGAGAATTAGAGATAAAAATAAAATAATAAAGGTAAAATACGAGAAATCAATTTTCCTATAAAAATTATTAAACAAAAGGCTCAAATAAACTAAACTAGTTGGTTATCAAATTGAGGGATTTTGAATTTTAAAAATGTAAGTATTTAGTTGATTTCTTTTTATTTAAGGTATGTAATCATGATTGGAGACAACATGTTTTACTGAATCACAATCCATGGTCGGTTGGATTGACTGTCGAGTTGGCTAAGACTTTTTCCTTGTTTGTTGTGTTTTCTCGTATAACCTGACCTCAACCTTTTACAGACATCCCTTTTGCTCTAAACTTTCCAAATAATATTCTAAGATAATCTCTCTAGTTCTCTCGATATTTTTACATAAAATCAAAGAGATATTCAAGAACAAGAGAAAAAGTAAAATAGAAGAGTTATTCCACAAGTAATATTATTCATTCTTATATACACCAAACCGAAAAAAAAAACATCTAACCATCTTCTACTCCAATTCCACCTATGGCCCCACCATCTATTATATCACCGCCAACCAAAACTGTTAAAGAGAAAAGACCAAACCTTGAAGTCATTAAGACTCCTTGCAAAAGGCAGAAGTCTGTGGCCCACAAATCTCACTCCAAAAAAAGCTGAGATCGGCTAAAAAAACACACTAGTGAGACGTTAGTTGTTTCAACAACAATTGTCAATGATCCAACTATTCCACTCAAAAACCAGCTGTATCAAAACCTCCTACTCCTCCAGTGACGTGTCTGCATCACCTAACCTAATGATTGACCCAAATCTTAACTCAGTAGAGAATGTGAAATAAATGGAAAAGGCTGATGATGATGAACTTGTTGTCAACACCAAAAGCATGTCACAGAGGGATGTCGTGCGAGTAGTGAAATGAAACTACTTGAAATAAGGCACTATGAAACCAGCATGCACCAAGAGTCGTTAGAGAAGTCTAAGATCACATCAATAGATGATCCTCTGGTGGCACATGATTCAAATGGCGTCTATATTGACTGGCTTAAACATAATGCTCCCTACTCAATCAAAAGTTATGACAACTGGTCCCTTACTCAACTTAGTGAAGAATGTGAGAGAGCGCAAGCTATGAAGGAAGATCCTAAAATTCTTGTCACCGCTCCTGATTGGCAGAGTAGATGCAAAAGAAAACCCAATCCTGAAACAGAAGCCAAGAGAACTATTATAAGGAAAGAACAGGTAGCCGCAAACATAGTAAGCAAAAATTAGGTCGATAAATGGACACAACAAAAATTGGTGGATAATTATGAAAGACTTGTTGACTTATGGACCAAGAATCCGGAGAGATATCCTCCTCCACTTAACACATCCAAATTAGACACCATTTTTCCAAAGAAGGGAAGAAAAGTTAAGACTGATCATGTAGAATTAACATTAATTAACCCTAGATCTATCTTTCACTACAACCCAACGCTTGTGAGAGATTATATTGATAAACTGAATAATAAATCGGTCTATGAACATTGGGCTAATGATTTTACTTTTGAAGAAAAGTCCTTAATTTGTAGATGGACTGCCAGGTAGGGTTCACGCCTTCTAGTCCAGTGAAGATGTTGAAAGAGGTACATATAGTATCAGCATCACAAAGGAACCTGCATTAGATGTTCCACCGGTTTCCCATCAAGGGGTGAGGATTCCAGAAAGAACAAGATCACCTCCCCCAACTGATGTTCGAATAGCTTCCAGCATTAAATAGTTCATTTAACCAGAAACTACTGGACTAAAAAACAACTATCGAAACACTATTACTTAACCGTTTGCTATTTTTGATGAACCGACATGAGATATTCTAGCAGTTTCTAGCATTAAATAGCTCATTCAGCTAGAAAATGCTAGACCAAAGAACAACTGTTAAGATAATAGTGTTTCTAAATTAATCAAATATGTGATGGCTTAGTAATTTAGTGTATTTGTGTGAGTTGATCTTGATACTTAATCAGTTAGTTAGAAAGTGCTGGACTAAAGAAACAATTTTCAAGACTAATAGTGTATTTGTGTGAATTGATCTTGTTACTTAATCATTGAGCCAAAAACTGCTAGAATAAAGAAATAACTTTCAAGACAAATAGTGTCATCCAACAGTTCTCACCATTTTTACCCTTGTTAAGCAAAATCTGTAGAAATGATCTTATTATAATCAAATATGCAATCTGACCCATTTAACCATACCAAGTGGTCTTGCCAACCCATTTGTCCAAATATGACCCATTTGACATACCAAAAGATAGTATAACTAAATTAGATATGACACAATATTACCAATTTATAAATGGTAATATATAACAGGAAAATAACACCATAAACACATTAGTTACAAAATTTGCAATTGAATAAAATCATTATTTAGCCGATACAAACATCAACTGTTAGATCTAAATCAGACATACAATATTAAAAGGTTATCAATCTATAAATGACAATTCTGATAATCAATATATACATGCATATTCATGGATAATGAATTAAACTTGTTGAAAAAATATATTTGAACAAAAGAAATTGAAAAAAAAATACAATAATAGAAAAGGGCAGAGAAATATAAATAAATACTATATTATTTTATCAAATAATATTCTCTTACAACCACTACTATCACCACCACCACCACCACTACCACTGTCAACCAACAAAACATATAAACAACATAAAAAAGATCCATAAACAAGCTATGCACTAAAAACCTAATTTTTCACCACAACTACTACCATCATGGAGAATGTTTCTTCTTCATATTCTACCCGAACCTTCCCTCTAGTAGTTCACATCCTCGTCATCTTCATCTTCTTTCATCTGATCTTATGGAGAATGTGACCACAATTCAACTTGAGCTTTCACAAGCTTCTCAAGATGCACTCCAAATGCAGCTTCAAGTTGGTTGATCAGTGGAGGGTCTGATAACTCCCTCAGAAAAATAAGATTATCTGAAAAACATATGACATTTGGCTCGTGTTCTTCAACATATCCATTGCTCCAGCTCACAAACACCTTGAATTCTACCGACCAATATTCCTAAGAGATTACCCTGATTACTTCTTTATACCATTTGTTGAGAACAAAATACAACTTTGTCGGTTTATACATAGTCACTTCCTTGTGGTCTTCCTAACTGGTGCAATCTCTGCAAGATCAGTTCTTCACTATTTACTAACACACTTCAGGCAGAGTGGCTGATCATTTTTCTTCTGTCGTCCATTTGCAAGTAAAATTTCATTGCGGTATACCACCAAGCAGCAACCATTGGTCCAGCCTTGTGTTTTTCTGACTAAATTTAGTTTTGTTTTTATTTTGAGGGTGAAGAACATCTGATTTGTGAGAATGAGAAATGGCCGGTTGATTTCAAACTGATCAGAACTATGGGTTAGCCATCAGTGCTAACCCTAATTTCATCATTACAAGTTTTCATCTACACATTCAACTTACCAGGCTAATGTACTGACGATGTGAAAGGGTATAATGATCATGGCAATTGGTGGGGAAGGGTTTAACCATGTGCATTTATTACCTTTAGCCACACAAAAACTTTTTACCGTGACCATTTCAAACTTTTAGCCACACATAATATCAAACAAATACCATTGCAGTTCGTAACATTTGGCTACACTAATGTCACAAAAATGTGTGACTAAAGGTTCAGAAGAGATGTCTCATGAATAAAAATTCAAAACAATACCTTGGCAGTTGGTGATATTTGGACACATGAAGTTAATTAAATGTGAGCATAGATAACTAGTAGTCATATGTTTATTATTTTCCAATCACTATTGAAATCTTTTAGCCATATATAATACTTTGACCATGACCATAAAACACTTAATAGTTATTAATTTTTTAATTTTACGAGTTACATATAACACTTTAACCATGACCATAAAAAAACTTAATAGTTATTAATTTTTTTTATTTTACGAAGTGGCTAACAAACAATGCTCTTTGGTCACACAAACTCGTAAGTAGCCATATGTTTTAGCTTCCAGCCACATCATTAAAAACGTACTGTGGTAGTTAGTAACATATGGTCATACCTTTTAGTTGTGGCTAGTAATTGTCACATTTGGAAGTGTGGCTAAAGGTTTCGAAAAGATGTCTTTTGGTTACATAAATAAAAAAACCAAACAAATATCATGGTAGTAGGTCACATTTTGGTCATTCTTTTCTAGTTGTGGCTAGTACATGTCATATATTTTTCTAAAGTGTGGCTAAAAGTAACTGACTTTTATACAACAGTCACATTAATAATCAAATGTGTGGCTAAATGTGTTTTAAAATTTTATAAATGACCTTTAGCCATACATTTAGTCGAATATGCGGCACGTCGGTTTAGGGAAATTTGTAGCCATAGGTCATTTTCACATAGCGTAGGCCATATACTTTACCAACCCTTGGATCAATTTATCTATTATCACTAAGTATAAAGCCCTAACTTAATGTTCGATATATAACTCAGAGATAGAATAATTTGTCACACCCCAACCCGCAGTGGAATAAGAGTCGGGGCATAATTGGGTTATCACCAAAGCTCATGATATTTACTAATATGTTTCATATTTATTAAAGTCAAAATTACATTCTCAATAATCCAAACATGTCCATACAAATACAAAGAAAATAACCAACTAAACAATCCAAGCTCTAAACCAGTTTATTCTTCTAAGCCAATCCTATGTGTTTCTTGCTGCAGCTGGTTCACCTGTATCATGTGTAAAAATGGGGGGTTTTTGGGTCAACATAAGTTGGCGAGTGAACCTTGTTAGTTAAACATTTATTATTGATTTCTTGTTATTTTTATCAAGGAAAAATTGTGCAATAGTCATATGCGAGCAAATGTAAATAATCCAACAATAACAATAACATTCCACAAACAATAACATACAATAACATATGAACTTGCATGGATATATAACATGAATGAAACTGTATATGTTGGCAACGTCACGTTCACGCTCATAATGTAACGGGGAACGGACGGCCTATGATGAATGTCTGTGCGATCAAGGCTCAATCAAACGGAGCCGATCGTATGTTGGCACGCCAGGTTCACGCTCATAATGTAATGGGGAACTGCTCAACGCTCATAATGTAATGGGGAGCGGCGGCCTATGAAATTGCATGTACTGAAAATAATAAATTTAATCTAAACAATAACCACACAACAGTTGATCCAAGCTGAATACACATTTGTTCATGATATGATGTATGCACAATGAATTAAATTTAATAAATGGTAAGACACATGATACACCCAAAAAACGTGATTAAGACGGGGAATTTTGTAGAGATTCACTCACATTGGGTGCGTTCGGTTGGAGATGATGAGATGCGCGTGAGTTGGAAGAATTGAACAACGAGGATTAACTAACCTAAATAATAACGGAAGATATAGTAAATGAGTGGATTTTATTAATAATTTTAATAAGATTTTTAGATATATTTTTGTGAGTTTAAGGCTATTTCCTATCTTTAAAAACATTATTTTTAAGTATTTTTAATTGATTTTTAAATTAAATTAAATAAATAAAATATAAAAATATGTTGACTTTTGCGTTGACCGTTGACCGTTTGACCATAAGCGTTGACTGTTTGACCGGTTTTATTGTGTGTATGTATGCGCCGGGCAGGACTCGAACCCGAGACCTCCCGTACGCGTGCACGTAGCTCTACCAACTGAGCTACGTGTCTAACCCGAAATAATTCTGTTTTAATTATATTTATATACTAATTCAGTTAATTCAAAATTCCTTTATTTTAAAAAGTGTTTTAAATCATCGAACCGGTGCCGTCAACAGGTCTCGAACCCGGGACCTGTGATTTATCGTTACACACAGTCCACCGCTGGACTGTGTGTCTAACTTGGTTAATATACAGATTTTTATTATACTTAACATCTAATTGCGAAAAGGATCCGGTTCAGTTCGAAAAATAAAACATTTTCATTACAGAGCATACGTGTGTCAAGGATCGAACTCGCGGCGTATGATATGTATGTGCACACAGTCCACCGCTGGACTGTGTGTCTAACCCGAGATAATATCCAAATTATATTAAACTTATAATCAAACTAACTTCGTCTTCTTTGTTACCGAATTATAGCCTACGATTACTCTATTGTTTCTTGTTTAATTTGATTGACAAACATTCATAAGACTAAAGTGAAATGGCAGAGACGGTGTTGGAAGTAAACATACCGGAGGAATGATTTATCTCAGAATTCCGGCAAGGCGTCGGCTCTGTTTTTTATGAACTTCGACTGAGCGGACAAATTAACAGTTTTGATTAGTTAATTGTGGAATTGAAGTACTAAACAAGAGTTATCAGAAGGTTTGAATGACTATACCGTTTTACAGCGGAAGTTAGGAATTTTCAGAAGTTTTCCGGCGAGAATGAATTATCCGATATCGACGTCTGAAATTGATTCCGATTGAAGGGTTTGAGTTAGCAACAGCTTAACAACTGATAGACAATGAAAGAATTGAGAGACTTACAGATTTGGTGGAAAACACGGTTTTCCGGCGAAAGTCCGGCGAGTTCAAATAGCTCTCTCGGCGAACTGAAAGTTGTGCGAAAATGCAATTGAAGGTTTGCAGAATGTGTTTGAGTCGCGATAGGAGACAATGATTGAAGTAATTCAGGAATTGCAGACTTTTCAGTTATTAAAACCGATCCCACATGAATTCAAGTCCATTCAAAGCTAAATTGATTGGAGGTGTCGGTGTATCGGTTAAGCTCAGTAAACCGTGAACAATCAAACGTTTTTGGACGTTTGGTGACCGATTTTGGTTACAGTTAGCGTAACCAGATCGCTTTATGATTGACCATAAAATTTAATTGTTTCCTAGAATTTACAGAAAACATCAAGTGGCAGAGTGGTTATATATGTGTGTGATAAGTCTTTGAGCTTAAACCCGGCTGACCCGGGTTCGAGTCCCGGCAGTCTAATTTTCTTTTTAATTATTTTATTTTTACTTTTTATCAATTATAACTTTTATATTCTAGTTTGTTTATTAATTATGCATCATTAAAAATTAAAATGGACATAAATACGCAACGAAACATTTATAACTTGATATTCGATTACAAACGGAGCGGGTTTGGATAAACCCGTTTTTGACAAATGTTACATAATTAGATCAAACACTAACTTCATTGAATGACCAAGCTCATCCACATAAACTTATCCAAAGATCAATACATAGGATATAATCATACACATCATAAGCTCAATAGTAAACACTCTATATTGAAAAGGCGCCTTCCAAACCTACAACAGCCCTTCACCCTGTGTATTTCGTTAACAACACTCTAACAAAAATACACACCTTTGACGGCTCAAAGATTACCTACTCATCCTAGCAGAAACTTTTTAAAATCCATGTCGTGGCCTAAAAAGTGTTAGACCACATCGATGGGACTCCATTTCTAGAAGGCACGGATGATATGTGCGCTGCCTAGAAGGAATTTGACGCCTTGGTACTACAATGGATCTACATTATTGTTTCTAACGATTTATTGGGTTGAGTGCTTGAATCTGACTCTGTGACCAGGGACGCCTAGGTAAAACTTGATAAGATTTTTCTAAGAAACAAAAAGGCCTAGTCCGCTTCCTGGAAACAAAGTTTTGTACTCTAACTCTCAGAGCCTGCTTGTCTTTGGAAGATTATTCTCAAAAGCTCAAGGAACTCACCAATCAACTTGAAGATGTGGATCATCCTGTCACAGAATCACGTCCCCTTTTATAGCTTGTACAGGTCTGCCCTTAGAATATGACACCACCGCTTCACTTATCAACCAAAATAATGCCGATTAGGATTTGGAGCGCAACATGTTACATGATGAAGTCATTCATCTAGAGAATTGTCAAAGCTCCACGATGTAAACTTTGGTCATGCAATTCGTGCTGTCCCAACAGACACAACATATAACCCTAACCCGTCTCCTAATATGACTTTCCAACATAATTCCAACCATGGTCATGGACGTGGGAGGGGGTAGGGTTATCACAGACGTGGTCTAGGACGCGGGGAGGTTGCATCAGGGAAACAAAAACAAGACTCCACAAACTCAAGGCTACCCAACTTGGCTTGGTGTAACACTCCATCATTCCCCTACCCGACACAACTTTTTTAGTGACAAACAAGTCCGTTTCGGTAGCCTAATTCAACCCAATTCAATAGCTATCAGGCCCAGCCCAATAACTCGTTGGCTCTCTAGGCGTGTACACTCCTATTGATTTATGGTGCAGCCTAATTTGGAAACCAATAGCCCAAGCCAGGTTATAATGCCTTAAACCCATCAGACTTGTATCAGACTTTCTCCACTATGCAATTTAAGCAGCCTGACCCATCAATCATGACCGGGGCATCATCACATCTCACTTTGGACCAAGGTAAAATTTCTCAACCCTCGTCCATTACGATACGTACTAAAATTTTAGTTGGCAATGGTAATTATTTACCAATTCATGCATCAATCACTGGTTTTCATAAAATTCATAGACACACATACATACTACTAAATACCCTTTATAGTCCTTCTGTTATTAAAAATCTTATTTTAGTTAGACGTTTCACTCGTGACAATAACCATTGCCAACTAAAATTGAAGGATCTAAAAATGTACGCATCCTTTCTCGCCACAATAGTACTAGGGATCTTTATCTGCTCACACTGTAACACCTCGTGAAATTCACGTTCGGTGTTATACCGACACGTGTACGTACCCTCGGATGATGCCTCGAATGAGTTAGCCACTCAACTCCTCAAACATGTCCAAATTCAAAAAAAAACCTGACCGTAGCCTACGGTCTAGGACCATAAGCTACGGTCTGATGACCGTAGCCTACCCCGGGCCTCTGGAATTTCTCTTTTTAATTTTTAACTTTCAACTAATAACCCGAAGGCCCCTAGACTTCATTATTTCATTTTTCTTGCATAACCAAGCCACCTTTCGACCCGAACAACTCTCGGTTGAGGTGATATCTTTTGATTCACCAACCTCAAGTGTTCCACATTACCACCAAACCTTTAACTTTAGGTAAATTAACCTTTAAAACCATAAGGATTCGTATTTATCGTATTCTAAGCTAGTAACTACATATAAGTCACAAAAGCACCTAGTGTGACACTCGTTAACGTTCGGTTATTCACACTCTTCTTCAACACATCACGTGTTGAACGAAAAGGACTAAGTTGTGTCATTATGTCATTGAATATAAGTCAAGGGACAATTCATGACAATTCATAAAGCTGTTTTTGAGGGACTAAATGTGTCAAAACTCCAAAATTCTGTCAAGATGCCACCTAGCCTACAAATTGCCACACTCTTGTAGCTCTTGCCACCTTTCTAGACACTTGTATTGATCCTACAACACCTATAACATCTGGCTTCATCTTCTTACACCTCCTTGCACTATAAATAGCCCACTAAGTTCACTCATTCTTTGCTCATCTCTTCTTCTCCTCTCTTATTACACTCTTGGAAGTTCCTGGTCATCTAGGAGCATCCCTTTGAGTTCTAAACTTACTCTTGGATCACTTGTAAGTGTTCCATATCTGCTCTTTTCTTTTATAGGCTTTCAATAGCAAAAATCAAGCATTTTTGACAAATGCCTTGACTTTCGGTTAAGTCCATATGGTCTAGCCATTGTTCAAGATGAACATGGCTAAGTGATCGTAATTAGGTAGGTATTAATCCCTTAAAAGGGCACCTCCTAAGAATCACGTTTACTAGGTCAATTGACGGGTCAAAGTTTATGTTTTAAAAAGTCAAACGGGTCAGATTTTATAAATATTATAGTCTGAGTTTATACATGTTATAAATATGTTTTTGACACTTAAACAAGTTGGTAATATTTATTAGAACATGTGGAAACATGTTCGATCCGTCAATTTCAGTCCTAGGGTCGGTTCGCAACTGAAAGTCACGAAGTTGACTTTTGCTTTGACTTTCGATTTTGACCCGACTTAGATTAGTTTACTACTGACTTATGGTCGCATTATGATCGTAATACAATGTAGCACAACCCTCTGAGGTTATATTACATGATCATAATTATTATCTGAGTTTATGCACAAGTTCCGCTAAATGTCAATCTTTGACTAAAATACCATTTTACATAAATAAGGTTTTAATCAACAACGAACTTGTAAATGGAATTCCTATTGATATGTTAATATAATTAACATATTATGATGTTAATATTCTGATCATAAACTAAGTTTTAATTTAATATCGTAAATTATATTTTTAAAAGACCAAAATGCCCTTTCAGTGCATAGTTTGGTCATAAACCATAAACCACACTTATGTGTGACTTCTCACTGATAATATATCACAAATTAAGTATTTTTCCAGAATGTTTATGATCATAACATTAGATGCAAGTTCCTTTTATACGACACGTAAAGGTCAAAACGCCTAATGAGGCATAGTTTCGTTTTAAAAACCTTAAGGGCATATAAGTTTATATCCTACTAACATTACAACTTATTTAGATTATAATAACATATAGAACTTGTACATAACTCATCCGGTTACCCGATATCGCTTATATGCGTACGGTTGAGTATATGTAACTAGTTTACGAAAATTAACCGAAACGGGTTTAACCTTATCATTTTTATCTCAAATTACAGAATGTTAATTGTTTACCCATGTTATACAAGTCTTAGTACTTGTTGGGTTTTAACTACATTCTATCCGGTCATCGCTTAATCTAGTAAGTTGTACCGTTTTGATCCTTTAAGTATACCGGTCTAAGTCTTTGACTTAAATAAGACCGTTAGTATTCTAATTGGTTAGCTTATGCCATCATTCCAGACTAGAAGCCTTCCAGTAAATGCTATCTGCACTTATTTAATTGATTAAACAGCTGAGTTAATATAAACTTTACTTTAAAGTCAAGTGCTAGCTCAGGTAAATACTCTTAACTTATTTTTCCTATACGGGCTTGGGATACAGTAAATTATTACTGCTTGGTCGGAAATGGAATCAATCAAATGCCGGATTGTGGATACTAAATCCGCATATTCCGTTCTGATCAGTTTTGTTTAATAACTTAAATATTGGGGGTTAATGACAATGTCCTGGATATCTTCGGCTCATTTAAGTTACTAATGGCCACGACCAAAGCACGGGGTGTAGGCATACACCTGACAGATGCGAATGCTAAAATATATTTTACCCACAAGTTAGGGATAACTCCTTCGTGGGTTTATAAGTGGTGTGTCAGTTAATTATGTCTCGGTTTCTATACTAGGCCCATATGTATTGACAAACATGTGATTCTGTATACTAGGTTAAAAGCTTAACTTTCCCAAGTTATAAAAGATTTTTCTTGCCCTGTGCACTTAAATCAACTTTTGATTTTTTTTAAAACAAGTCAATTAATTGTATTTACCAGTGAAAGCTGATGTATTTTCAAAAAACTAAGTTGCATGTACAATACAAAATAGGCTGGAAGCTGCTTGGTAGTGATATAAGAGGATCTTGCAAATCCTTGGATCTGCCTAAAGTCTGTTATCATCTTTTGTATATTTTACGATCTGCCTGTGGATCCTTTGTTACAAAGCGTCTGTATATTATTTTCAAACTTTGAATATTTGGTTTGTAATAGTATTTTAAACTCCGAGACTTCCGCTGTGCTGTGTTAATCGACTATGATATCATCAACTTACTTCACGATACTACCCACTCGGGCCCACCGAAATTTGGTTGGAAATTCGGGGTGTGACACGTTGGTATCAGAGCCAACATTTAAGAGAATTAAACACTAGCCTTTTGTGTTTAATCTCAAACTTACAAAATAACACATTCCTTAGACTTCCGAGTCTAGGCAGTGACCTAGGATTACTCATCTCAATATTAAGTTATTATTATTGTTTTTGACTTGATTTTAACATGAAAAATTCCGCCAAGATTCAGAGGACAAAGTGGAAGAGGAAAAGGTCCAATGAGGGGAGGACCATCAAGGCGCATCCCTTCACAACCTCACAACTCAAATTATCATCAAGATTCAGGAGATTCATCTCCTTGGCAACCAGTGAGACATTCTATCTCTCATAAATACTCACCCCAATATTCCAAAATTCTTACCATTCACATCACTCTCACCACTCCCATCATTCACACCACTCTCACTATTCCCATCAGTCTCATTCACATTCATATCATGAAGAGTTTAACCCAGATCTTTTTTTAACCCACCTCCAGCTGATCAGAATCAGTTGGATCAACCAAATCCTATTGACGAGGACTCTGACCCGGAGATGCCACCGTCAGGATCGCATGGACACCCTATTGAAATCTCTAGCGGTTCTAACTATTATGCAGGATCACCTTATCAAGTTCTAATGAATGGGAGCAATATTGGAGTCAATTTACTTATATTAACACTCCTTCGTACCACTCTCTAACACTACCTCTGACACAGGAAGATATCCAAATGGAACCGGTGGAGCAACCTCAGCTACCACCTGAGCCACCAAGGAGGAAATGTGGAGCACGTATGTCGGTGCGTTAGGGACAACGGTCGGGTTCGCTACCACCATTACCCAAAACCTACCCTACCATTCCTGAGGACCCAAAAATGGGTGGACCCTTAGATACTTCACCTGTGGTGGAACCAACACCACCACCTGTGGTGCAACCACCACCGTTGGGTTTTAATAACCCTATCCCTACATATCCAGATACGTCTGAATATAATCCTTTTAACCCAACTACTTCGACAAACTTAAACTATCAAGCGCTATCACATGACCCATATATGCAAGTGGTCATGCATAATGCACTTTACTCGTCTCCTTTCCCACATGCTTATCCACCTACTGGATACCCAAGTTATGGGTACCAGTACCCTGTTGTGCCTAAACCACAACCACAACCTCTGCCACCTCTTGAGGCCATTAATAAGGGTTTGGAGAGGATGAAGGAAATGTAACAACAAGCTGAGAAGACGGAGAATAAGACAAATAAGTTCTTCAAGAAACTTTTCAAGCTAGTCCTAGGAAAGAAGGACGAATGGAGTTTCTACTATTTTAGTTTTGTAATTTTATTTTAAGTTCCTACGTGGACATTGTTATTTCTTTAGTCCCTACGTGGACATGTTACTTCTTTAGTCCCTATGTGGACATGTTGTTTCTTTTAGTCCTTACAAGGACAATCAGTTTAAATCAATTCAAGTATTATAATTTTCTATTGTTATTTAATGAAATATTTGGAATATATATATATATGTAATCGTTACATCCTCTTCAAATGATCGTCTCGATTTTAACTCGAATTTATGATCCGCTATATGATTCCAAAAGATCTTCTTAATGGTTTTGATTAGCCAAATGGCAAAGTCCATATTAATTGGCCAATTATAAAAGATATAAATAGCATTCTATCATGATAGTTAAGGAAGATTATCCCTTCTATCCAGAGGTGGTGAACTGTGTTCAAGCCTCCAAGTCGTTAAGGTCAAATGCGACCATGACTATTATTAATCAACCATTAAGATAATTTTGTTAATACTCCTGGTAGTGTGACTTGAGGAACCACACTAACCATCTAGGTAATGGACAATGTCCTAACCATATAGCCTATGTGATCAAGTTGGAAATTCGAGGTGTGACACACACCACCACAACTTCTACCACAAGCTGTTTGCTTGCATCCCCGTCAATCCCATTGCATGATTGTCTTGCGCATCTTGGTGCTCAAGTTCTAGATATTCTTATTCTTCGGCTTAATTTTGATTGTACTAAAGACAAATCTATATGTATTTTAAATTCTAGTCAACTATCTAATAGTAAACGTTTACCTTTTTATGCATCCAATTCCGTTACTTTTTGACCATTTGATATTGTAGACAGTGATCTTTGGACTTCACCCATAATTTCTCATATTTTATTTGGGTTTATCCCCTAAAAATATAAATCCGAGACATTCCCTACATTCGTTAAATCCCCCGTCTAATTTCCACACAAGTTAACCGAAATATTAAAACTTTTCAATGAGATTTAGGATGTGAATTTGACAATCATGCATTCAATGAATTTGCACATCAACATGGTATCCTTTTTTTGTTTTTTCTTGCCACAAACGTCCTCTCAAAACAGGCGCACATAACGAATGATTCTTTGCCTCAATGACATCACATGTTCTTACTCATTCATGCCAATCTTCCCCCTATGTTTTGGGTGGAAGCTCTCCAAACGACAGCTTACCTTCACAACATTCTTCCCACAAAAAGCTTAAACCTTTTCACTCCCACATTTGCTCTTTACCTTTTCCATCTTGATTGTAATCAATTACGTATCTAGGTTATGCATGTTATCTAAACACATCAGCCACCAAGCCTCACAAACCTCATACCCGGTCCATTCGGTGCATTTTTCTCGGGTACCCATTAGACTTTCGTGGGTACCGATGCTTCGACCCCACCACCGGAAAAGTTCACATCTCCTGACATGTAACTTTTGATGAAACCACTTTTCCTTATACAATTCCTTCCTCCCCTAACACCTATAAGTTTTTAGAAGACACTATTCCTGATAGTTTGTCTCCCGTCATCCACAACCACCAAAACCATCGCCATCACACCCTTTACTTTTACCAACAAACGAAGACCAGGTCCTAATCCATCCATCATTCAGCCTGCTACACCAATTTTTCCCACTTTACTACCCAACCTATTCCATCGAACCAATCCACTCAACCCAGAAACGTTTACCTGATGGCTACACATTCCAAAACTGTTTCTTTCAAACCTTCTCACCAAGTCTACGTATATACCACTATTTCTACTAATCTATCTACCATATGCCAAAGCTTTTACCGATCCTAACTGGTTAACTACCATGCAAATTAAATTTTGTGTTACGAGAAAATGGTACTTGGGATTTAGTTCCATGTCCGACTGATAGACCTATTTTACAATGCATGTGGTTGTTTAACCCAAATTTTAAATGGAACGGGTCTTTAGAGAGTTATAAGGCACGCTTGGTTGTTAATGGTAAATCACAAGCTATGGGTATTGATTGTGAGGACATATTTAGTCCACTTGTTAGCTACTATCAGTATGGTTCTATCTCTAGCAATCACTTATTCTTGGCTAATTCACCAGCTGGATGTTAAGAACGCTTTTTTACATTAGGACTCTATGTCTTCTTGCAAACCATGCGTAACTTATGTGGATCTATCCACAAAGCTTAGTGCGACTAATGGGGAACCTTTTCATGACCCCACTTTACACAGAAGTCTACCGGGTGCATTGAAGTATCTTACGTTCACTCTCCCAGATATTAGTTATACGGCTCAACAAGTATGCTTGTTTATGCATGAACCTCGTGATCCTCACTTTGCATTCATGAAAAGAATTTTTTAGTATTTACAGGGAACCCTCGACCGTGGTATTCGTGTTATTCATTGGTTGCTTATTTAGATGCTGACTATGGTGGACACCCAAATTCCCGACACTCCACCAATGGGTATTATCTTTTCATTGGTCAAATTTGTTATCATGGTTTACCAAGCGTCAACCAACAATTTCTCATTCCAATGCTAAGGCCCAATATCAGGGAGTAGCTAATGCGGTAGCTGAAGTGACATGGAATCAGAATCTATTACTTGAATTATATGTTCCATTGAAAAGGCATATGTGGTTTATTGTGACAATGTTTCTGCGATTTACTCGTTTGACAACCCAATTCAACATCAATGGACTAAGCACATAGAAATTGATGTTCACTTTGTTCGAGAGAAAGTTCACATCGGTTATATACGAGTCCTTCATGTTCCAGCTTCACTATAGTACCTAGATATATTCACCAAAGGGACTTCAAAGACAGTTGTTTTAGTCTTTATGATACAGTTTGAACGTTTGTCCTTCGCCTTCTCAAACAGAGGAGTAATATCAGCATCGTAAATCCTTAGGGGATTCTCGGATTTACATAGTTTATTTAGTATTGAAATTATTTTGTATTTTTGGGATTATTATCTATTCCTAACAGGGTGCTAAGGTTTGCTTGTATTTCTCCCTATATAAATGGATTATGTAATCTTTGTAATTGATCAAGAATCAATAAACTATAAACCACATTTAGGACTTTCTTTGGATTTTGCAACTAAAACACCGTTTTGATAAATATATTTAAAACTACACCGTTTGGTAAATATTTTTTTAGCCAACATTCTTTTGGGAAAAAAACTCTTTGCATATATATATAATATATATACTTATATATGTATTTTATGTGTAATATATGCGCATATGTATATGTATGCATGTGTGTGTATCTTTATCTGTGTAAGCGTACCATGTATGTATGTATGTATGCATCTACGTTTATTGTTTATGATAATTAATGATCCATTAGGACGATTGATGGGTATATGTTTGTGTGTGTGTGTATGTATGTAAGAATTTCTATATATGTGTATATAGAAATACTTACATATGTGTATGTGCATGTGCATGGGTATGTCTATGTGTATGTGCATGTACATGTGCGTGTATGTATGTTTGTCATTTAGGATGATTGATGGGTATATGTATGTGTATACGTTTGTGTGTACGTGTGTGTTTATGTGTATGTATGTGTGTGTGAAAGTGTATGCATATGTACACATATACGTCTATGTGTATATATATATGTTTGTCGTTTAGGATGATTAATGGTCCATTAGGATGATTGCTTTGTATATGCATGTGGGTATGTATGTATTTGTGTACGTGTATGTTTGTATGTGTATGTATTTATGTGCATGTATGTATGTGTGTTATTTAGGATGAATAATGGGTATATGTATTTATGTGTGTATGTATATGTATACGTTTACGTTCGTACATACGTATATACATTTAGTGTACGTATGTAATATATATAGGCTAGGAGTTTGCTACAAAGTCCAAATTTCCTAAAAAGTGTAAAAAGTCATAAAACACCGTAATGTCAACCATAAAACACACCCAAAACCCACAAATAACAAAATGAAGATTACTAAAACATCATATATGTGGATTTTGTTTTGTGTTTTGGATGATAAGGCTCTGATTATTGAATGACAAACATGATTGTGCTTTATGTTGATTAGCATGTTGTGTTTTATATTCATAATTCTACGATAGTGTGTTTGAAGTTTTATGGACTATTAGGTGTGTTTTATAACTGCAATTATAGTGTTTTATGACTTTTTACACTTTTTAGGAAATTTGGACTTTGTAGCTGAACCTCATCCTATATATATTGTGTGTGTCTGTGTGTGTGTGTTCCTGATAAAAAGGACATTTTTTGTTTGAAGTGTGAGAAGGTATACAAATTGACATGTAGGTATCATATTTTAAACTTATGCATGATGTTTTGGGTTGTTTTGGCAAGAAAAACACCAAATATAATAATTTAAAACAGAGTTAATTACTGTTTTCGTCCCTGTGGTTTGTCAGAAATCACTATTTCAGTCCATTAGTTTAAAAATTGTGATTTCAGTCCCTGTGGTTTCACTTTCATAACCATTTCAGTCCCTGTGGTTTCACTTTTGTAACCACGTCAATCCATTTATTCTGTAAGTACAGGGACTGAAATGGTTACGAGGTGGACTGAAATGGTTACGAAAGTGAAACCACAGGGACTGAAATCGCAATTTTTAAACTAATGGACTGAAATAGTGATTTTTGACAAACCACAGGGACAAAAACAGTAATTAACTCTTTAAAACACAATGCAACATATTATGGGCGTGGAATTTAAAACACACTACTTAACGTTTTGGCATGGTGTTTTAAAT
This sequence comes from Scalesia atractyloides, assembly GCA_947069175.1. Classification (NCBI taxonomy): domain Eukaryota; kingdom Viridiplantae; phylum Streptophyta; class Magnoliopsida; order Asterales; family Asteraceae; genus Scalesia; species Scalesia atractyloides. The sequence goes on from CAMTDV010000023.1 coordinate 23,103,767, forward strand.
TTTAAGCCTAAAATTCGTTGCACTGTGTCTTAAATTGTTATGTTTAGTGTTTTTCTTGCCAAAAAACCAAAAACATTATGATCAAGTTCAAAACATGATGTCTGCATGTCATTTTTATATATTCTCACACTTCTCACGAAAAAAGTCATTTTTACAGGATCTTAAGATTTTATATGTATATATATATATAATATATATTTAAGCATAATTATATGTTAATGTATAAAGGTAACTAGTTATTAACCCCGCGTGTTGCTGCGGGTCGTACATATTTTAAAGCTAAGGATGTTACTTCATACAGTGAAAATAGAGTTTCATACAGTTTGTTTATGTCTATTACAGACCATTTTAAAGTCTAGTTAGATGATGACATAACTAAAGCATTACATGTTCTTGATAGTCTATTACAAAAGACTTTAGTTTCATCATGTTAGATATCACAAAAGGGCTGATTTTTAGCTTACTGTATTAGTTGTGGTTATGCTTCCTTGTCTCCATGTAAGTGAAAGAGGTTGAGTGAGCAATTGTTCAAGTTGATTTCGAAATTGTGGTGTGCTAAAATCATACTTGTTATGTTTAGTATTTATCTAAACTTCACCTTTGCTTCGGTTGTTTGATCGTTTTGTTGGATTTAGCGTACCCATTGTCTTTGATGTGTTTGGTGGTAGTGCGAGTATTTGCGGTTCAGCTTGAGCTTTGGTTTGTTAATTATGGAGTGCATTTCAACTGGTAATATATGTTGGGTCAGAGTGACCGTACATAGTTATTATTTCCTCGCACCTAACGTTGACTAAACTGGTCATTGCTTCTTCAAAGAAAACTACGCTGGTATTTGAGGCGTTGTCGGTGATGATTGCAATCATGCGACGTTGACTAAACTGGTCATTGCTTCTTCAAAGAAAACTACGCTGGTATTTGAGGCATTGTCGGTGATGATTGCAATCATGCGATACCTGTAGTTGGAAGATAACAATAATGAACATAATAAAAGGACAACCAACGTTGTAGGCATGGTAACGGAAAAAATAGTTAATAACTTTATGTATATCACTTTGGAAGTTGATGCATTAGAAAAAGTATATGTCACATAAATGGTCAAGCTGTTTAATAATCAGTCTTAAAGTTATTAAACTTAAAGGTCTTCAATCTATTTAAAATTTAATTAAGATGCCTTGTCTACCTGTAGTCCACTTGTATTCCCAAGTATTCTTATGCAATTGACCTTCAACATATTTTGCTAGAAATCGCTAAACTCGTATGCGAGCAGTTCAGTAGTGACCCTCTGCAGATATCATAATGGCTTCGTCACAATTGCAGTCGGTTAAGAATAGAACATTATTGTGATCCTAACTAACTAATAGGTGACTAAGCCTATTTTGTTGTGCCTGTCAAAATGTACCTTAGATAGCTGCCGTGAAACACCACCACAACCACCATAATGACCGCTTATTATCTTCACGGTCGTGCACCTAACTTAACTCTCCGAAAAAACATAAGCAACTCACGAAACCTAACTCCACCACAATTAATGCAAAACTCAGTAGCTCGGGTTCGTGAAACTTACCTTATCTAGGTCTATCCACACTGATCTATGACATGTAGACCGAAACCGAGTTACCAAAATCACCCGGAACTTAACTGGAAAATCTACTGGACTTTGGTCGCCGGAAAACCATCAACCAGTAACAATGTCTTAAAGTTCGGATTTTATACCATACCAAATTTGGCTCAGGAACGATTTAAGCGTGTGTATTAGGCGGTTCAACCGGGTGTACGGGGTGGTTTAACTGTTTCTACTGGACAGTTCAACTGGTACTACTGGTCCAGTAGTGTCATATTGGCGCCATGTCAACCCACTAAAACCTAAAGTGGTGTTGTTAAATCAAACCACCCCACCCCCACTGTAACCAACTCAAAACCCTACTAAAGAATCTCGATGAACACCTACCCCAAAGCAAACCCACTACTGTGAATCAAAGTAGTTGCTGTGAATCTGGATGAACACCCCACACCCAAACTACAGACAAATATTTTATATCGAAAATCAATCAAATAAATTAAAAACTCAAATCAGATTTCGCATACCTTTGATGCTAAAATTTCATGACGATGCGATCTTCATCATCATCAGCCAACAAAACGGACAACAGTCACCGATTCCTGACACCGGCAACGTCGGAGAGGCAAAGAATCCATCATGGGTTTCTCTACCATCCCTATTGGCTGTCACACCCCGACCCGCAGTGGAATAAAAGTCAGGGCATGATTGGGTTATCACCAAAGCTCATGATATTTACTATTAAGTTTCATATTTATTAAATTCAAGTTAAAATTCAAATATCCAACAAAATTTCATACAAACACAAATAATAATCTAAATGCTTGTTCCAACGAAACAACTTGATTATTCTTCTAGGCCCTCCTAGGTGTTTCTTTTCTCAACTTGATCACCTGTATCATGCGTAAAACAGAGGAAATTTTGGGTCAACAAAAGTTGGCAAGTGAACCTTGATAAAACATTTAAATAATTGACTTTTATGTTTATTTAAATAAATTGTGCATGAATCACATGTGAGCAAATGTATATATGTAACCAATCACAAACCACATTGAATGAATATATGACATGAATGATGATGTATCTGAGATCAAGGCTCAATCAAACGGATCCGATCTAATGAGGCACCTGATGCTCAACCCGTATCCCACGAGGAACTGATGGGCCTAATGAAAAGAGTGCACTGAAATGATAAAATGTATCCACATATAAACCACACTACAAGCAATACACATTTGATCACGAAATGATATAAGCACAAGTGTTAAATAAAATAAAGAAATGATACGACACATGATACACCCAAAACGTGATTAAAACGGGGAATTTGTAGAGATTCACTCACCTTGGGTGTGTTCCTTGATGATAAGAAACACGCACGAAAAAAGAATGGAGGATTTGATCAAAGAACGAATACTAACCTAAGAAGAAATATTACAATAATTCGATAAATATAACCAATCTTCATTTAATCCCTTTTGCTTAGAATTTTAAAGTTATATATTATTCACAATTGTACTATTAATTGTATTAAAAATAAATTTTAATTAAAAGGTATACTTACAAATAAATACATTAAAATAAAGAAAATAAAATAAAAATGTATTAAAATTTTTACCTTCTGTCAGGTCTGACAGAGGGGTAACCGGCCGGGTTTTTATAAGGATCAAGATGCGCGTGTTGAGATTCGAACCTGAAACCTCCCGTTCGTGTGCACGCAGCTCTTCCAACTGAGCTACGTGTCTAACCCGTTAGAAACAAAATTTTTATTATTCTTATACACTCCTTAGACTATTTCAGAAAATATTTATTTTTAAAAAGTTTGAAAATCAATCAAACCGGCATGCCCTCCCACGGTTCGACCCGCGACCTCTGCAACATTTGCACCCAGCCCATCCAACTGGGCTGGGTGTCTAACCCGAAAATATAACAAATTATATTACATAAAAACACATATTGAACTTCATCTTCTTCCCATGAACAACCCAGAACACGATCTCGATTTCAATTTCAACTGAACTGATTATTATACTGAAGTGCTTAACATATATATATATATATATATATATATATATATATATATATATATATATATATATATATATAGAGTGCAAGAAACCGTTACCGGTTAGCGGGGGTCTTCCGGCGAGTTGAATCCGGTGACGGACTGCGACTACCGGTGTACAGGGGGTGGTGTGCTGACCAGAGGAAAAAATGCGATTAATGAAGAATGAATTGGGCGATTCTGGAGAGGGGAATTGTAATGGGTATTTATAGGCTGAACAGAGGTGGGTTGTTTTCGGTTCGATTGGAAACAAGAACTGATTGGTTCCATCTAATTAAGATTGATTGGCTCCGGTTTTGGAAAGTTTCTACGCGGATTGCCAGCCGAAATCCAGCAAGGTCTTGACAGGCGGAATTGGCGGGTTCGCTGATTTGAACCCGCCGGCATTCCTCCGAGTTCTGAATATAAGATTTAATTGATTTCTAATCCTAACCAATGTGAGCGTGTGGCATGGTGGTGTTTGTGATGTGTGTTGATCCGGGGAACCCGGGTTCGATTCCCGGTTCCACCTTTCTACTTCATTAATATATTTTTTATTAACCTTTTTAATTATCCATAAATTATAAATATTTATTATTTAATTGATTATTATATTATGTTATATTAAACAATGATTATCATTATTTATTTATTATTATTATTATTTTCTTTTTTTTCATATGAAATAAAATAACCATACGACGTAGATAAATATGCTTGAATTGATAATTTGGGGCGGGTTTTCGAAACCCGATTTGTACAAATGTTACAGTATCCTCTACTTTTAGAAATTTTGTCCCGAAATTTAAGTAGTAGTTGTAACTGGAAAGAGATGCGTGTACTTTTCGCGCATTGAGTCTTAACGTTCCCAAGTAAACTCGGGTCCTCATCTTGACTCACATGGCACCCTGACGATTGGAATACGACTTCGCCTTAAACGCTTCTCAACCGAAATCCATGATTTCCACTGGTCTTTCAACGAAGTGCATTGACTCATCAACTTGAATGTCTTCTAGAGGGATATGGAGATTTTCGTCAGCGAGACACTTTTTCAAGTTTGATACGTGGAACGTGGGATGTATTCTGTTGAGTTTTTCTGGTAGGTAAAGTTGTAGGCTACAGGACCTACTCTTTCGAGTATCTTGAAAGGCGGCCCTTTTTGGCCAAAACGAACCACTCTTTCCACGGTGATACTTTCAAAAGTACTTGCTCACCAACGCCAAATTCCAAGGGCTTTCGTCTTTGTCAGCATAACTCTTTTGACGACTTTGAGCCGCTAGAAGATTGTTTTGAATTTGAAGGATTTTGTCGGTTGTTTCTTGAATCAATTCAGGTCCGGTGATTTGCGCTTCACCAATTTCGTGCCAACATACTGGAGATCGGCATTTACGACCATATAAAGCTTCGAAAGGAGCCATGCCGATACTAGAATGATAGCTATTGTTGTATGAAAACTCGACTAACGGTAGATGAGCGTCCCAGTTCCTTTGAAGTCTATGACACATGCTCGAAGCATGTCTTCAAGGGTTTGGATGGTGCGTTCAGATTGACCATCAGTTTGAGGGTGAAAGGCGGTGCTAAGGTCTAACCGTGTACCCAAAGCGGTTTGTACGGCTCGCCATGTTCGTGAAGTGAAACGACCATCACGGTCTGAAATGATGCTTAACGGTACACCATGGCGGCTTACGATCTCGTTGATATAGTACGAGCTAACTTCTCGTTATTGAAGTCCTCAAAAATCGGAATGAAGTGAGCTGATTTTGTAAGACGATCAATGATTACCCATATGGTGTCATACCCACTGGAGGTGCGAGGTAACCCGGTAATGAAGTCCATGGTTATGTTTTCCCACTTCCATACAGGTATTTCGGGTTGGACTAGAAGTCCTGAAGGTCTTTGATGTTCAGCTTTCACTTTGGAACATGTAAGGCACTTGGAAACAAAAACAGCGATATCCTTTTTCATGCCAGGCCACCAGTAGGTGTATCGTAGGTCTTGATACATCTTATCGGCTCGTGGGTCTCATTCATGAGGAAATCACGAAGGTTGTCGCGATCGGGAATCCATATGCGGTTTAAATAATATAGAATACCATCGGATTTGGTTTCAATTTTGAGTTCAGCTCCACATGACAGCTCATCGCGTACGTCATTTTCCGTTACACAGATATGTTGAGCTGCCCGGATTCGATCCTTGATATCGGTTATGATTTGCGAACATAGAAGACGAATAGAGTTCGCATATCCCTTTCGACTGAGCGCATCAGCCACCACGTTTGCCTTGCCAGGATGATACCGAATCTCGCAGTCGTAATCGTTGAGCAGTTCGACCCATCTTTGTTGCCTCATATTCAACTCTTTTTTATTGAAGATATGTTGGAGACTCTTGTGGTCAGTGTATATTTCACACTTGGTACCGTAAAGATAATGTCTCCATATCATGAGAGCGAACACAACGGCTCCAAGTTCCAGGTGGTGGGTGGTGTAATTTTTCTCGTGAACTTTGAGTTGCCTAGAGGCATAGGCTATCACCTTTCCTCTTTGCATCAATACACAACCTAGACCTTGCCCTGATGCGTCGCAATAAACCACAAAGTCATCGCAACCCTCAGGGAGTGTAAGGATAGGTGCGTCACAAAGCTTTTGCTTTAAAGTTTGGAAGGCCACCTCTTGCTTAGGTCCCCAAATGAAGGGTTTTCCCTTGTGGGTCAAGGTCGTGAGCGGAACGGCGATACGGGAAAAATTGGCAATGAAGCGTCGGTAATAACCAGCCAAGCCAAGAAATGACCTAACTTGGTAGGGGTGCGTGGCGCTTGCCATTCTTGTACTGCCTTGATTTTCGAAGGATCGACATGAATCCCTTTGTCATTGACGACATGACCAAGGAATTTTACTTCCCCTAACCAGAATTCGCATTTTGAAAATTTATCGTAAAGCTTTTCAGTCTTAAGAGTGTAAGAATGAGTCGAAGGTGTCGCTCATGATCGGATTTTGACTTGGAGTAGATAAGAATGTCGTCGATGAAGACTATGACGAAACGGTCGAGATAGGGTTTGCATACCCTATTCATCAAATCCATGAAGACAACGGGGGCGTTGGTTAAACCGAAGGGCATAACCATGAACTCGTAATGACCATAACGAGTTCGGAAGGCAGTTTTTGGAATATCTTCTTCGCGCACTCTAAGCTGATGATAACCAGAACGAAGGTCGATTTTGGAAAAACAGGTGGCGCCTTGAAGTTGGTCTAGAAGGTCATCAATACGAGGCAGTGGATAGCGATTCTTAACTGTCAACTTGTTGAGTTTCTATAATCAATGCACATGTGGAACGTTCCATCTTTCTTCATCACAAAAAGAACGGGCGCACCCCAAGGCGATGAGCTAGGACGTATGAATCCTTTGTCAGTCAGCTCTTGCAGTTGACTGGCCAACTCTTGCATCTCGGATGGGGCTAACCTATAGGGAGATTTTGCGACCGGTGTAGCGCCAGGCACAAGATCGATTCCAAATTCGACTTCTCGCACAGGAGGAAGTCCTGAAACGTCGTCGGGAAAAACTTGCGGGAATTCTTTCACAATTGGAGTATCTTCGAGCTTCTCTCCTTGCCTTCCTTCTTGACGACGTGAGCTAGAAATGCGACGTAATTCTTGCGAAGATAACTTTGGGCTTGAAGGCAGGACATCAATTTGAGCCTTTTCGAAGGAGTTTCCCCAAAGATACGTAGTGTCTGACCATCGACGAGAGGAATACGAATAAACTTTTTATGGCATACCACTTCAGCGTGATGCTGGCTGAGCCAGTCCATACCGATGATAACATCTAAACTTCCCAATTTCATAGGGATGAGATCAATTGAAAAATCGTGATCATTTAGGGTGAGAGTACAATCGCGTATAATAGAATTTAAAGAAGTGAGTTTTCCGTCAGCAACTTCCACCGTCAGAGATTCAACGAGATTATCACGAGGTTGGTCGAGAATAGATTCGAATTCTAAAGACACAAAGCTCTTATCCGCACCAGTATCGAATAATATGGATGCATAACTACCATTTACGAGAAACGTACCGTTGACCACATTGTTGTCAGCCCTGGCTTGGTTGGCGTTGATATTGAAAGCTCTTCCTCTAGCAGGTGGAGGAGCTTGGTTAGCTTGGTTTACCGGGTTTGCTTGAGCTTGGGCATGGATGATGTTCACCAGGCGTGGGCAAGTATTCCTGAAGTGGTTTGGGTCCCCACAATTGAAACAGGCTCGTATGGATTGCATCATGGGGTAGTTGGGTTGGTAGTAAGGTTGGGCTACGAGTTGTGCAGGTGGTAGAAGTAAGGGTTGTTGGGCTTGGCCCACCATTTGATTTTGGGTTTGGGTTGGTGGTTGACTATGGTTCGATCGCTGAAGGGTACGGCAGGTTTGGATAGTGTGACCCGCACGGCCACAACTTGTGCAATGTTGGCAAGGGTTTTCAGGAGGGTGATGGTATTGGTAACGGTTACACTTTGGGTGTGGGCCAGTGTATGGCCTTTTGAATGGTGTGGCTGGAGGGGCAACTTAGGTGATTGGAGCAGCAGTGATGGGAGGGTTGGTTTGGGTGACAGCAAAGTTCTTGCCATTTCGCTTCCTCTTACCATCAAACTTTGAGGATGAACCTGAGTGGTTTGGAATTGGGGTCTCAATGGGTGCTTTCTTCTTCTCATCTTTAAAATTGCCATTTCAAATGCGATTTTCAGTGAGTCCCGTAGCTAACTCCATTGCGTCTTCGAGTGTTGCAGGCGAAGTGCTTAAAACCGAATCTTGGATTTTCGAGGGGAGGCCTCGAATGTAGTGTTCAATTAAGCGGTATAATGGGGTGAACAGATTGGGAACCATTTGGTTCAACTCAAGAAACCTCTTGTTGTAGGTGGTGTGATCCCCTTCTTTTTGCTTTAGAGCATAGAATTCATCTTCAAGCTTCTTGATCTCGCTTCTAGGGCAAAAACGTCTTGTCATGACCTCTCTTAGTTCTTCCCATGATAAGGCCATGGCATCGTCTACACCTCGCTTTCCTTTTTCCGTGTTCCACCAGGTAAGGGCTACCCCAAACAATCTTCCAGTCGCGTAACGTACCTTACGGTCCTCAGGACAGTCGCCATTGAGAAATGTGTTTTCCATCTCCTCAAACTAGTGGAGGAGAGCGGTGACACCTTCAGTCCCTTCATATTTTGGGGGATCGCAAGACTTGAAGTGTCTGTAGCTGCATTTAGGGGTTTTGGGAGGAGCGTTGGCGACACTTTGGTCTTCTTGGTTGGGAGGGTTAATGGGATTAGCGGTGAGAGCTTGCTGAACTTGTAGCACGATGTCAGGAAGCATTGCGGCCATTTGTTTAGCAATTTGCGTGGCCAAGTGTTCGTTTGACTTTCCTGACCTTCTACCTCCACGTAATTGCCTAGTAGACATCTACAAGAATATACGTAGGGAGATTGTGAGTTCAAGAATTTCCTAGGTGTCATGTGTCGTAAAAAGAATGAAAACAACATAACTGAAAATAATTTAACTACATCCACAGGATGTCTTGGGTTTGCTCATGTTTGGGCCTCCAAATGTTCCTCCCATACCATTTCCTGTATAGTCATGTGGGCCCCCATGACTATTGGGTTTGGTAGGGTCTGCATTGGTGTCGGCTGGTTAACATTCACATCACCCAAATGAAAATTTTAAAACATGATTGCGAGATGTAAGGTCGGAGGGTGTCCAGGTGTAGACACAATGACAACTCAAAGTGGGGTTAGTTCACTCAACGTTTGGTATAGCATGCTTTGGCCTAATAGATCCTTCGTACTCTCATCGTTAGTCCCCAGGTAGGCAACTGGTCCTTTGTTTGGGATTTATACGAATGCCAAGCCTAGACAGGACGTTCCGACTACTGGTACTCGTATCCTTCCAGTTACTACATGCCCGTCATGAAAACTCACTTCGATGTGATATGAAAAATATGAAAACATTGCAAAAATATTTGAAAAGAAATAATGGAAATTGTGAAATCGTGAGGTGTGTGCTTTCATAGATATGATATGTTATGAGGGTAGGATCTATAATGAGCATTGCATATTAACATGTACTTGTGAGAGTGCTTGCATAATGTTGTGTGCGAAAATAAACATGAAACATATAAACATCTTGAATTTTGCATGTAACACATAAACAATTTAAATCTAGTCAACTGTAGTATAGGCTCTAAGGGTCTAATAGCCTATCCTATATCACTATAGTCACAAGCTCTGATACCAATCTGTCACACCCCGACCCGCAACGGAATAAAAGTTGGGGCATGATTGGGTTATCACCAAAGCTCATGATATTTACTTTTAAGTTTCATATTTATTAAATTCAAATTAAAATTTAAATATCCAACAAAATTTCATACAAACACAAATAATAATCTAAATGCTTGTTCCAACGAAATTACTTGATTATTCTTCTAGGCTATCCTAGGTGTTTCTTTCCTCAACTTGATCACCTGTATCATGCGTAAAACAGAGGAAATTTTGGGTCAACAAAAGTTGGCGAGTGAACCTTGATAAAACATTTAAATAATTGACTTTTATGTTTATTTAAATAAAATTGTGCATGAATCACATGTGAGCAAATGTATATATGTAACCAATCACAAACCACATTGAATGAATATATGACATGAATGATGATGTATCTGAGATCAAGGCTCAATCAAACGGAGCCGATCTAATGAGGCACCTGATGTTCAACCCGTATCCCACGAGGAACTGATGGGCCTAATGAAAAGAGTGCACTGAAATGATAAAATGTATCCACATATAAACCACACTACAAGCAATACACATTTGATCATGAAATGATATAAGCACAAGTGTTAAATAAAATAAAGAAATGATACGACACATGATACACCCAAAACGTGATTAAAACGGGGAATTTGTAGAGATTCACTCACCTTGGGTGTGTTCCTTGATGATAACAAACACGCACGAAAAAAGAATGGAGGATTTGATCAACGAACGAATACTAACCTAAGAAGAAATATTACAATAATTCGATAAATATAACCAATCTTCATTTAATCCCTTTTGCTTAGAATTTTAAAGTTATATATTATTCACAATTGTACTATTAATTGTTTTAAAAATAAATTTTAATTAAAAAGTATACTTACAAATAAATACATTAAAATAAAGAAAATAAAATAAAAATGTATTAAAAAAATTTACCTTCTGTCAGGTCTGACAGAGGGGTAACCGGCCGGGTTTTTATAAGGATTAAGATGTGCGTGTTGAGATTCGAACCTGAGACCTCCCGTTCGTGTGCACGCAGCTCTTCCAACTGAGCTACGTGTCTAACCCGTTAGAAACAAGATTTTTATTATTCTTATACACTCCTTAGACTATTTCAGAAAATATTTATTTTTAAAAAGTTTGAAAATCAATCGAACCGGCATGCCCTCCCACGGTTCGATCCCGCGACCTCTGCAACATTTGCACCCAGCCCATCCAACTGGGCTGGGTGTCTAACCCGAAAATATAACAAATTATATTACATAAAAACACATACTGAACTTCATCTTCTTCCCATGAACAACCCAGAACACGATCTCGATTTCAATTTCAACTGAACTTGATTATTATACTGAAGTGCTTAACATATATATATATATATATATATAAATGGAAAATAGAGTGCAAGAAACCGTTACCGGTTAGCAGGGGTCTTCCGGCGAGTTGAATCCGGTGACGGACTGCGACTACCAGTGAACAGGGGGTGGTGTGCTGAGCAGAGGAAAAAATGCGATTAATGAAGAATGAATTGGGCGATTCTGGAGAGGGGAATTGTAATGGGTATTTATAGGCTGAACAGAGGTGGGTTGTTTTCGGTTCGATTGGAAACAAGAACTGATTGGTTCCATCTAATTAAGATTGATTGGCTACGGTTTTGGAAAGTTTCTATGCGGATTGCCAGCCGGAATCCAGCAAGGTCTTGACAGGCGGAATTGGTGGGTTCGCTGATTTGAACCCGCCGGCATTCCTCCGAGTTCTGAATATCAGATTTAATTGATTTCTAATCCTAACCAATGTGAGCGTGTGGCATGGTGGTGTTTGTGATGTGTGTTGACCCGGGGAACCCGGGTTCGATTCCCGGTTCCACCTTTCTACTTCATTAATATTTTTTTTATTAATCCTTTTTAATTATCCATAAATTATGAATATTTATTATTTAATTGATTATTATATTATATTATATTAAACATTGATTATCATTATTTATTATTATTATTTTTTTTTTTCATATGAAATATAATAACCGTACGACGTAAATAAATATGCTTGAATTGATAATTTGGGGCGGGTTTTCGAAACCCGATTTGTACAAATGTCACAATTGCTACCAAAAGCATCGGAAGCGGCAACAATGTCATCGACGTAGACCACCGGCGCCGTTCAACAAACGGAGGAAATCCACAGGGAAGAAAGATTTGGCAACTGAGTAGTGTCTTACCGGTTCAAGAGAGTTCACCGGCGATTTGTTGTTTTCGGAGCGGTGGTGGGTAAACACAATCATCGTTCTCTCTCTGTTGGTGTACTTGATCTGATTATAGAGATGAATATGAGCTGTAACTGAAAGTTACGTGGCATGATCTAAAAGCAACTAAAATAGCTACAATAATTTTGTGAGGAGATGCCAAGGTTAAAATTTAAATATATTTATAATACAAGCATAACTAGTATTAATATAATAAGTATTATTATTAATGTAATTATTATTTATAGTGACAACATGCCATCATCCGCTATAGTGTTTGATAGGGTGATAGAAAATTTAGACACATGTATAAAAATTTTATGTATTATTTTATTTTAATAAGAAAACAAGTTATTTGGTCAATAAAATATGTATTAAAAATCCTACCAATAGCGATGATGATATTTAGACATTTTAAATAGCTCTTTTAGATATATTAAAAATTGAAAGATTGAATCAAGTATCGAAATGGAATATTGAAGAATTAAGAATTTTGTGAAGAAGTCAATTTGACCTAAAAAATGGATCAATTATTTGGCTACTTTGACTAAACATAGTTCCACTTAGTTTAAAATGCATCTTGATTTGTATTAAGATCTTTACTGGGTCAATTTGATATATCAATTGAAATTTGGTGAAAATCATGGGTTGAATACCCAAATAGCTATTAAATTGGACATTTAACTTGTCAAATTTGGAAAAGTATCAACTAGTGATTGCCTTACCATCTATAAAATATGCATCTCATTCAAGATTTAACTAAGTATCAACTAGTGATTGCCTCACCATCTATAAAATATGCATTCCATTCAAGATTTAACAAACTTTGTTTTACAGTATACAAAATTGACTTGTAAAGTTGTAGATTTAATACAATGAAGGGATACAAGAAAGTGTTTCGAGTGAAAAGATAAAATGAGCCAAGGTTGAACTAGGGTATGTTTTGATACAAAAGGGTATCGTGACAATGTATGCTTCTCATTGGGTAAAACTCCGTACTTTTAATTTTATCACGCATGTTCGAGAGTTAGTTGTCGTACGTTTTGTCAAAAAAAAAAAAGGATTTGAGGCATTAGTTATATAGCATGTAATGTGTTGTATACATGGATCACAAAAGCCTCAAATGCTCATTTGGTCAACAATTTCTCAACAAAGTATACGGGGTTTAATATATGCTCAAGTATACATACACCCTTATATAGTTATATATTGTAATCAGTCGTTATGCTTGGTCGTTATCGATATAAAACTAGTTTTGACCATCTGAAAGTAGCCAAAAGATGTTACAATACCCACATAATGCATACTTACAATTAGACAACATATAGCCTTAGTGAAATGGCTACTATACCTCATCTTTTTGGCAAAATACAAACATGACTTCAGGTGATTTTGGAGTTAAATGCAAGGGCTTACCTACTGGTTTATAATTGTTGACTCCATCAGAAGGCGGCCACTAAAGCTTTACTTAGATGACAGTGCTGCTGTACGTTGCGTGTAAATAACAATATACTTGTGTTGGACTATATCTATACATGATATATACGTTTGTTCAGGAACATTGAAAGACAAACATAACTATCAGTTACATCAACACTAGCGACATGTGAGTAGATTATATTCATACATAACTATCCATATACTTAGATTAACACTTTACCAACTTATTCTTGATGTAAATGGTCGTACCACCACGTGCGAGAATGCAAAAATATTCATATTCAGTGGCGTTAGCTATTTACATCTTAGTGTGTATGGGCCCCCTCAAATAGACATGATAATGACCTGCATGCCCTCTTCAACTGTCTTGATGAATGTATTAGTATATACACATAACTATAAAATTTTGTGATTATATGTAGTACTAGGAGTTCTGCATCACCATCTTCCTCCTTTTGTCTCTCAAAAGGCGTTAAATCAGCGGATAGGTCATTTAGGGGTCGGAGATGGTAATGACTTCTATATTACGAAAAGTTCGTCAGAAGACGAGCCGGCTAGATTATACAATATAATGGATTTTTTATTGGAGGTACATGAATCTTATTGTTAGAATTTAAGGATATTTTGTAGTAATCTATTATATTTCGTGAGAATTGAAAAAGAAAGGTAAAATTAGATGATGAAAAAATAAATAAGGTATAGGAAACAAGCTTAACTTTGTATGATGATGGGCGTACGTAGTAAACCCTATATCAAAATGTCAGATGTTTGATTTTATCATGTGATCAACTCCAAAATATATTCATTTTTAGACTTTAAAATATTAGAAAAGATTGTGAGGTAAGCATGTGGACATGAGAGTTGATGTTAACTTCAAATATGTGCTTTCTTATTTTATATTATAAAAACTTGATAAAAACTAATTTGAAACATAAAACTATAAGAACGAATATTCTTTTATACGTTGTGCTAGTTAGATAAAATGGAAGATTCGTATAATAATTATATAGTTATATAACTGCCTCATGTATAATTATCTGACTAAATCAAACAATATGTGTAAATACTTATGCAATTCTTCCGTTTCTATTTAAAACTAGTTAAAGCAGTGTGTGTGTGTATATAATATATATATATATATATATATATATATATATATATATAAATTTAAAATAAAAATGCAAAGAAATAAATTAATAACAAGTGAAATACATGAAATGTATATATGATTAAATTAAATTAAAATGAAAAAAAAAGTAAAGAAATAAATTAATTTATAAGTGAAAGAGAACTAATGTAGCATAATTGAAAGAAAAGTGGGATTGTGGTCGCTGCCCAAATTGAAGCTTTGGGCATAAAGAAACGGTGTGTTTTCAAAAGGTATCTTTAAAAGCCAAAGAATCAAATGAATAACGTCATCCCCAGTTAAACATTAGAGTGTTTGTGCGTACATACATCGGGTAGGGCTCGCGGGTAGATCGAGTATATTGGGAACACCGACGTCAGGGTCACGGGTAGGGGTAGCGGCTAGTACTCATCAATCCAGGTAGGGTTGATTGTGTGTATGTTTGTGACCTTTGAGCTTGGAAAACGATAGAGAGGGTGGGTTCACGATAACACCAACGCAGGGAGAGCGGTTTCTGACGGGTACCCTTTGAACAATGAGGTATCAAACGGTGATATAATGATGAACGGTTCTGACGGGTTTCACCCCTTGTATCATTACACCAAAAGAACTTGAAAAAATTGTGGTGTCTTTCTCGTATTAGCATGTTTCATTCCTAGAGTTAAAAAACAGTATTTTTTTTTTATAAAAGTTACATAAATAAAAAAAGGATTGTTTCAGTCACAACCTGTGAAAATGATTCTTCGATTGATGTTGATACGAGATTTAGAATTAATATACCAAACTAATGAGCTTTTATACGTGAATTAGAACTCAATTATGTGACGTTAGTATGGTATTATATATTGGATTTCTGTATACTTTCAAATGAGATAAAGAATATTAATTTTTTTTCCTTCAAATAAAAAGTGAATTCATTTGATAAAAAGAATTTTATTGGAGAGTATTCTGAATCAATTATGTTTGTGTTTTTTTTAAAGTAAAAGATTAAATTGTTTGAATATTGACTATTTTTGGCAAATCAAACACAGACTTTCAATTAAGGCTTCAAGGACGTTTAAGAAGTAACGGTCCAGGGTGTCCTACTTTAACGGGCATTCAACTCATTGAAGTCTCGACCGGGTCCTTAGGAGCATACATCAGTTGTACTGACTGTAACGCTTCGCATTTCTAAAACTTCTCTTATGTATAAAGTTCAGTCGAAATTCTACTTTTAGAAACTTACATCCGTATTTTTCCCCAACCTCGTAATCCAAGACATTGATTTTAGCGAAACTTCCTATTTTATACGTAAGCGTTTTATACACAATCAATCATTTAAACGCGTGTTTTATGCAAACTCATACTTATCTTACATGCAATATTCATACATTACGACCTCATGCTTAAAATACTCGAAAATTGGTTAAATACGCGAAATCAACCGAAACCAACCCATTCGTGCGAGCTGAACACACTTCACACGAAGTGGACTCACTTCATACGAAGTGAAGTGCACTTCGCACGAAGTGAAGCCATTTCGCACGAAGTGGTGCTGGCAGCAACTTTTCCTATACATACAGACGAACTTCACCACTTTCATTTTTCCGAATCTTCTCACTTCCATTCTCAAACTTACGGATTCTTAGCAGAATAATCTCGTATTGTTTTAAGTGAGTTCAGCTCACTAATAATCTTTCTTTTACTTGTATTCTTTTTCTTTTGTACCAAGTGTAGAACTGATCAAGTTCATCATGCTCACTAGGATTGAACTTATGTTTTAGTAAGTGTGAGAATGTTGAGAGCTTAGCTACCCGAATTAAGTTCCACACCTCACTTGAACATTTTGCACATCTACTTTCTATGCATTCATGACCAACCGGGTATATCAACTATGTTGATGAACTTTGAGCTTTGGTGAATCATATAACGAGGTATTCATACCTCCTTACTTGACATCTATCACAAACTTAACGAACTATGGACATGAACTATATGTATATATTGTATTTTCTTAATAAACTAGTCTAGACATAATGTTAATCGTTTTCCGATTAAGTGTTATGATCCTAGACTGTTCTGTCTCGTTGCTAATACTCTTGTTCAAAGAGATTAGTGTTGAAACGGGTGCAAAACGAGCTAAAGCATTCTAGAACTATCACTTCGCACGAAGTGGATAGTCACTTTGTACGAAGTGCAAGTCACTTCGCATGAAGTGGTCAACCCACTTCGCACGGAGTGGAGTTTTCTATGTTTTCGTTCCATATTTTCTGACTCCGAATTCGAATCCTTCGTAATTCGTTAAATACAGTCTGTTCATACACCTATGTTTACCCATTGTAAGGTAACTTCGGTGTGCATCACCTCAACACTCCAACACAACGACTCGCGGATTTCTTAGAAAGCTTTAGAAAGCTTGCAAAATTGTGAGTATACTCGACCCCATTTACTTTTACCCTTTTGGGTGCAATACGTATACTTTATTCAAAATCACAGAATCATGCTTTTACTTAATCACAAACAAACCTTACCCATGCTTTATGTGCTAAACTTGAATTCACACATGCTTAAACTTATATGCTTATACTTAGTCATTAACTTCGATCAAGCCTCACTTCATGTATAGCGCTATAGGATAACGCACCGCCCGCATTCGTGAGGTCATGTTAAGTTAAACACATATGGTCTTTTCATTGCTATGATTGGATTACGCTAGTGGTAAACTTTGGGTTGACTCGTATAATTTGCATGCTAGTTTAATGTATGTTAGCCTTGAGATTAGACATTTATGCATGAGGAATTGTTCAAACGTTTATACTATACTATTATTGAAACCTGTATACTCACCAATGCCTTGTGTGTTGAACTATACTTTAATACTTGTGCAGGTTGAGGATGACGATTATGATGACGCATGGAATATAATAGGATGGACTAGATACTCACTTAAAATTAGAACTTATGTTAGATCGTGTTCTTGAATATGTTGTTGTATTTTGCATCCAAACTTTGCACTTGATCGTTTATTAATGAAATGAAATTTGAGTTATTTAAATATTTATCACAATTTAGCGTTATGACATCTCGAGCAATAGATTTCGTCCCGCCCTGATGTTTCCGCTATCGATTGGGGTGTGACACTGACCTTCCCTTGAACGTGCTTTGTTTGCTTGTACCTTGAGCACATCACAAATGTCTTCAATTAATATATATTCCAGATAGAGCCTTTAGTCATAATGCCTTTAGTCATTATGGTCTGGTTCATTATAATACCAGTATGGCACTCGGCATAACAATTGTTATCAATCGACATGTGTTTTACATCGAGTTAAAACAATAAAAACGAATACTTGTACCAGTATCGGTGTTGTTCGGTTGGTATCGGCCCGTTATGATATCGTTATCATACAGACACTCGATATAGCTTACGATACCAAAAAATACTTTATTGCGAATATAACTTTATGTTCAATGAATTTTATACCGCCACTTTGAGAAAACTATAAAAACGAATAAGGTACATTACCAATGTTGTTTGGTTGGTATATGTTCGGTTTGTGGGATAAAAAAATCAACTATATATAGCCCGTTTGAATAGAACTTTTATCGACACTTGCAATAGCAACTGAAAGAAAAACTAAAAAACGAAAGTCATAATACGCTCAAAAAAGATATCGACATGCATTTCCTTGAAAATCATAAAAATGAATACCACCTTTGATTACCGATAGTAGTATGATGATGTTCTCTCATAATGGGTTGGGTTGATCACGATACTGGCACACTACTCACACTCGTATAGTTAGATACCAATAAAAATATATACAGCTATGATTTCAACAAATTTATGCAAGAATGTCAAGGAAAAAAATGAAACAGCGCTTCGTATCAAGCCTTTTCATTTTCACAAAACATAAAAATAAAATGAAACATAACTTCGTATTCAAATATATTTTTAATGTTAAGGAAAGCAAGCTAGTAGATAAACAAAAATTTAATAATAAATTAAAACACAATTATATAAAAATTTAAGTTACTATCCATCGTAGTTTAATTTTAACGAGGAAAACGAGTATCGATATTGTTTCCAATAAAACCAATTAAGAAAGGTTTTCCCGTTGCGCTACACGGAAAGAGTTTGATCGTTTTCCCTCCATTATGTGCAGCATAACTTTGGTCGTTATTGGCTCGACTCATTGGAAACCATAAAGCAATATCGATATGACGGCAATATGATCAGTTTTCCTCGTGTTATTCGGCGTGATTTTGGTCGTTATCGGCTCGACTCATGGAAAAACCATAAAAGTGAAGATAGATAAAAGAAAATACCGATATCGGTTCCGTACCAATTAAAAAAATAAAAATAAGTTTTTATCACCGTATTACGTGGCGAGAGTTTGATCATTTTATCACGTGTTACATAGCGTGACTTTGGTCGTTATTGACTCTACTCACTTAAAGCGAATATCAATATAGGTTCCAATAATATTAATAAAAAAATACCACTAAAATTCTAAAGATAAAACAAAAAAAAAAACAAAAAAGAAATAAAATTACTATTCACTATGTATCTTTGTCATTCATATTCATATCATATATAAATTTAGAATTTAGAATTATTAACCATTACTCTATTTCTTAAAATGCATGATTGGTGGTTTTGGCTATGCATTTTTTTAATTCACCCCATCTGTAGAGATTTTATACATTTAGCTCTTATCTTTTGATAAGTTACGTCTTGACTTCTAATTTTTGATAATTGATATTTTTGACGCTCCAATTTTTTATACTTAATAACTTCAAACATCATTTTATCAAACATTTCAATTATATTGTTTAAATTACTTTAACAACTTCACACCGCAACATACGAGATATTATATATTTTTTTATCTATGCCTAACCACGTTAATGTCACAAACGTAACGTCGGTGACAAAGTGAAAAACGAGTAACGTCACGTCACGTCACACCATGCACGACATCACATGCTAATGTCATCATCGTAACACGTATAACGAAGTCGCAACACAACGATACCACCACAACGCAAGACATGAGTCAAAAAATCTAGTATGGAGTGAAACTTAGAGTTGATTTACTTAGTGGAATATTTATGAAGGAACTAAAACTTCTCAAATGAATAATAATTCTAAAATGGTTTTAAAAGGTATAATATAAAATCGTACAATTACCCTTATTTATACAATTACCTTTCTTCATCTTCACGGTCGATTTGCTTTATGTCTCTCAAGTGTCTGTGGTTTTTGGCTTCTTTGTTTTCTTCACTTGTCTTAGCGTTTCTGCTTCCTAATGGTTTAGGGCCTCTCTGTCTTCATTGATATCTCATTATCTTGTTTCTCTTCTTCACTACAATAATTGCAAATGTTAAAGTTAGTCCTCTTCTCCTTTCCTCTATTATGAAAATAGAGAGAAATATGAAATACGATTTGAAATTAACGCTAAGTGCTCGTGAAAATTCAAAATACTATGGGTACTCTCAAGCCGTCTTCTACGAATACATGTGTGATTTTCTTTCAAATTTGGCTCATGATTCATTTGAATATGAAATCTTAAATAAGGTTTGGTTAAGATATTGTTTAGTTTCATTTTGGTGGAGGGTGACCAGATTTGTAGAAATAGATAATTATTATAGCTAGCGGAAGTTAAAAACGAGATAGTAGAAAACTCATCGGTTTGGTAAATTTATATCAACTCCAATAGAACATTTTAGATTCCACTAATGTTAAATTCCTATAGGTGATGGTGATGTTGATTGAAAGAATTCCATTCTAATATTAGTTATGATGAACGTTTTTTTATGGGTTATGTTGGACTTCATTTCTAATTTTATTACATTTTTAAAACCAAAGGATCGTATGCTTAGATTATCTTCGACGGAAACTCCATATTTTTAATTACTAAACATAGAGACAAAACTAGTACATTTTTAGTTTTAGGATATTCATCCACCAAAAAAGTTTAACCCACCATTGTTTACTCAATAATCCTACTCTATAATTATTATGGAATGTAAGTTATATATTTTCGAACATTTTGAGAAAAAAAAAACAAAAAAACACCGACTATATATTTAAAAAAAGTTGAATATTTGTATGTTACATTGTTTTTAAGCATATTTAAAATGTAACCAAGAATTTTCCACCTTTTTCAAAAAAGCTACTTCGCGTTTTTTTTTTTGAAACATTCGAAAACATGTAAGCTTTCTTAAGTTTTTTCAACTTGTATATAAATAGGTGAAGTATAGGAAGAAGAAAACCCACTTGAGTTGAAAAAAAAACTTAAGAAAATCTTATATAACATTTTTATATTTTTCTAAAAAAATAGGGAATGTAACATAAATATATATAAATACTTTTATAAAAAAAAACATAAAAAGTGTCGACTAATTTTCTAAAAAAAATCATTCAGAATCTGCATGTTACATTTTATGGGACATATATATTATGTAACATGAAAAAAAAATTCAGAATATGAAATTTTTAACAATTAAAAAAAACTACCCGGCGCTTTTTTTTTACAAAAAACTACCCGGCACTTTTTTTACAAAAAATTCATCAAATCAAAAGCTTTCACAAAGAGATATACTCCGAAATTTAATCCACACTCATCGAAGATTATCTGTTTAAAAGATTTTCAAAATATTTTCTCATAACCTTCTTCCATAGCTCTCATTCTCAAATCACACCATAACAACCTACCATATCCTGTCAAACAAGACAAAAACACATACTTTCATTCGGCCATCGACATACTTACTTCATCAAAATACCATACTATTCTCACCGCCAATGCACTGGTTTATCCTGGATACACTTCAAGAATTTTGGGCAAATACATATGTTTTGCTAAGAAACAAAAAGCCTTTCATAATAACCTCACAGGTTAAAGGGAAACATATCCAAATAACCCCATTATCCATTTCCATAACCTTCAACATAAACGACATGCCAGGTATGGAAATTATCCCTAAAAATGACCTACAAAATGAGTTTATAGAAATGGGATATGATGCTCAACTGGTGGGAGTCACACGTTCCAAACCATAATTCCCACAGAAATGAAATTCTTTCTTCATACAATTTTGGTTTGCTTGTCTGTCAATACCACCTCTTTTAATGAAATACCCCTAAAAACTCAGTTTTTGGATATGCCATTCTGACAAATACAGATTACAAGTCATATCAAAGACTGTTTTATGGATATGGTGGCAAACATATAAGCAATCAAAAGGCAACTGGTAATCTTTTCCTTTTATACCCAAGGCTATTAAGTTTTTATCTACAAAAGGTTTTAAAACAAGAAAATTTCGAACAAGGCAAAGCCCTTGAAATAAATAGTCTTTCAAATGAAACATATACATGCATGATGGCCTCAAAAGGTCCAGAAAATGCCCATGGAAAAAATGTTTTAGAAAATCAAGTAGCAGATGTTGCTGAGCCTACTGCTCCCGATGTCCACAGTGATCAACCCACCATTGTGGTACCCACATCAGAAATTTCAACACAAACCATTTCCATTCCAATCCCAAATCCAAAAAAAAACAAAAAATAAGGTCCCTCTGGAGGTTAAGATGCCAAAGGTACCTACTATAACACAAATGCAACATGAAACATCTGCTGTTACTTCCTCACAACAGATGCAAACATCTTCACCCATTCAAACTCCTAACTTATTCTCACAAAGGATAGTGTTGTAAGCACAGAGGAAGTAAATCAAGAGGGAGATGATTCACTTGAACATTTCTTCTCAAGCCCCTCCCCCAAGGCTAGTTCTCTTTTCACTCCACCACCCACAAAAACAATACCCCCCACATGCCAATTATTGCTTGATGCAATTGATAATATTAACTTGTACCTAATTCCTCTCAACAACACATCACTGAGAATATGCCACAACAAGTAACTAGGGTAAGCTTAGAGGTCATTGCTAGCCCACAAGCAGATGAGGCAACACCTCTTGTGTCTCACTTGGAGGTTTTTGAAGTGAGGCTGCCACTACAACTGTGGAGACAATAGTCTCACAACTGGACAGTGGTTACATAAATAAGACCTCCTTGAAGGCAACTACTGTTGAATCAACAATAGTTCATTCAATTACAGTTGGAAGTCCCCAGTACCAAGAACAAGGGGCACTTGGTTCAAAACCAAGTACAACCATCTCTGGTGGGAATTCAGATGATCTTATTAATTTAGGTGATGGTTTAAGATACAATGATTTGACAGAGAAAGTATCCAAGTTAGAGTCTTTTGTTGATAAGATTAAAGAAATGCTGAAGACCATGGTGCAAAACTCAAGAGCTTACCAAAAATTCAGAAACTGCAAAAGCAATATGTAAAAGCAACACATAACATGCATATGGAGCTGATAAGAAACATGGTGGATGCTAGGTACCAAGATACACGAGTAGAGATTAAGGCCATCAAAGACCATATTCTTCAAAACACTGGTTTAGCTCCCATTCTCCCCAAATATATAGATGATGCCAAAAGGGGGAAAATGATAACATGAGAAAGCTCCCACTTAACTATTAAGAAAGCCAAAAGAGGCCAGATACTTCTGAAGCCGAAAAGGCCAAACAATAAGCCATTGAAAAACAAAAGAGGAGAAATACAAGGGAAGAAAAGAAATGTTGACAGTGCAAGTGTTTATCTAAAGAAGAAAATTCAAGATAATCAAGGCTTCTCAACAGAGGTCACTATTTCAACAAAACTACCACTAACTTTCTAAACCAATGTTTCCACTGCCCAAACATCTATTAGCACTACAAAGTGATAACATATGTTACATCCACACTACCATCTACAACACCTCCACTACCACCATAAAAAACATCCACACCTCAAATCAGATCTAGGAGAGCTAAATTCATTGTTCAATATGATGATGAAAAACTCCTGATGCATCACCTATCAAAACCATCACCACCACAACACTAACCATCACATCTCAACCATCAACCACAACTGCCACATCTCAACCACCAATCACCACTGCGATAATCACTTATTCACATCCACTGGATTAGAAACTTTATCAACAAAAGTACAGTCTTTCTATTCCTCAATTGACCCTAGCCAGCTCTCATTCCCATCTTTTCATGATCTACCAAAGTTTTCCAATGTCAAAGAGTACTTGGAACTAAAGCTTAAAAAATATTGTGAGTTCCTAGATGTGCAATGCATCGAGGGTAAAGTGGACAACATCTTGGCAGGTTTACCTGGGATGTTACAGTGGTTATTCAGAGCCAGGGTCCAGGCCCATGTGTCAGCGAGGACGTTGGGCTCCCTAAGGGGGTGGAGATGTAAGTCCCACATCGATTGGGGAGGAGAACGAAGCCTTTCTAATAAGAGGGTGGAAACCTTCTTTAACAAAACGCGTTTTTCCTGGGTGAGCAACTCGTCAGGTAAAAACAAAACCGTAAGTTACTTGGGATGTTACACTGTCACAATCTGATTTATCGGTGGGCCCGAACTTAGGTTTATGCATAACGATTGATATCAATAATCACAATGCACAGCGGAAATTGGGAATTTAAATTAAAATGTAAAAGTACAAACTTAAGTGTCCGAAAGTTCAAACATAATTATACAGACTGCATGTGCTTAAAAGATCCACAGGCGGATCGAATATAACAAAATGAGACTTGAGACTAATAGGTCTTTCGTGGAGTTTCTTAAACCAAGACGCTCTAGCCTATGTCGTATTGCTATATAACTTGTGCTCAATCTTTTGAAAATACGTCAGTTTTCACTAGTAAATATAATTAACTGACTCTTTTTGAAAATCTTTTCAAAAAAGCATTTGATACCATTTGGTATATCATTTTAAAAGTAACTTGGGATAAGATTATGTTTCTTCTTACCAGTTTTACATGCTTGTCCGTACATATGGGGACCGGAACTAAACGACAGTACATGATTAATTGACACACCACATTATTCAATATCATATAAAATAGCACTAGCGTCTGTTAGGTGTATGCCTACACCCCACACTTAGGTCGTGGCTACTTATAATTAGATGAGCCGAGGATATCCAGGACACAGTCGTTAATATGTTTAAGTATCAAGCAAAACGGATTAAAACGGGTTATTTAAATCTTAAGCATCATTCGTCCATGATTTAATACCCGACCAAGCGGCTAGTGCCGTATCCCAAGCCCATATAGGGAAAATAGGCTAAGAGTATGTACTTGTGCTAGTATTTACAAATCAAAGCCACTAAACACAGTCATTAATCAAAATAACTAAAACAGGCGCAATTTACTGGAGGCTCCTAGTCTGTAATGGACGGAACTATGATCTGTTAGAATGTTAACGAGTCTTATTCAAGTCATTTGACTTTGACCGGTTAACTTTAATAAATTCGTATGGTTCATTTGATTAAACGGAGACCGGATAGAATGTGTTTTATACCCTTATGAGTGTAAGGACTCGTATAATATGGGTCAAATAACCAAACATTCTGAGTAGAACTGATTTGGAAAGGTTTAGACCCGATTCAGCTAACTTATATATTATGCTATATAAGTTAACCGTACGCGCATATGTGGCACCGGGTGGTCGACTAGGTCTATGGCAAGTCCATGATGCCAACACATACTTTATTATATTACAACATTACTTTCATAATCAGATTACAAGTTCCTTATGTTTTAAAACCATATTTTGTGCCATAAGGGCATTTTTTGTATTTATTCGGCATATTATATGGACTTTGCAATAAACCCGAAAAATGATATGATCAGAAGGTATAACCTCTAAGGGTATTCCCTACAACAATATGATCATATAACAACCCTTAATCAGTCTCTAAACTAGCTCAAACAGGTTGGAATTGAAAGTCAAAGCAAAATTCAAACCGTTTGACTTTCGGTTACGAACCGAGCTCGAAACAGGAAATGACGAGTTGGACATGATCAAACATGTCCTAATATGTTATACAAACTGTTATAATGTCAAAAATTAAGGTTTCATACTTAGAAGTTCATTTAACGTAATTTACGAAAATCTGCGTTTTGACTTTTATATAATAAAACTTTGACCCGTCATTTCACTAACTTAACGTGATATTAAGAGGGTGCCATCACATGGGATTAACACCTTCATTATTATGATCACGTTTCCATGTTCGATTTGAACTTTGGCTTGACCAAAATGGTCATAACCGAAAGTCAAAGCAAAAGTCAATTTGCTTGACTTTCGGCTAATAACTAGCCTATGAATGAAAAAGCACTGAAGGAGAACACTTACAAGTGTTCAAGCTGAAGATTAGACTTCAGGTATGAGGCCTCTATGAAGAGAAGCAGCTCCAAATGATAGATAACAAGAAATGAATGGTGCAAGTTCAAATGGTGAACTTGATCACCTATTTATAGCAACTTTGGAGCTCCTAAATGATGCCAAGTGTGATCAGAGGTGTTAAGGAAGAGATTAGTGTCATGACACATGTCCAAAGCAGGAGAAAAGGTGGCAAAATCGTGACATGGGTGGTAGGAGCAAAAGTTGCAACTGTTATGCAAGCGAAGGCCTTACGCACCGTAAGGGGGTGGTTATGGTCCGTAAGGGACCCTTGGCACCCACAATTATTTAAACTGCCTTACGGACTGTAAGGCTATAGCTTGCAGTCCGTAAAGTATCATAAGAGACCAAAATTTTGGCATTTTAACACATTTGATCCTCCACTTGATTCATCTTCCATTTTTATGAATTTGGTCCCTCTCATCCAACATATCTGGAATATTTGAGAGTTATTGGACACATGTTGCCTTATCATTTGATATAACTTTTGGAGCTATCACATACACGAGGTCGGTGTAACATTTGTCAAAAACGGGTTTCCAAAACCCGCTCCGTTTTGTAATCGAATATCAAGTTATAAATGTCACGTTGTGTATTTATGGTTATTTTGATTTTTAATGATACATAATTAATAAACAAACTAAACTATAAAAATTATATTTGATAAAAAGTGAAAACAAAATAAATAAAAATAAAATGTTGCTGCCGGGGCTCGAACCCGGGTCAGCCGGAAATTGAAATCCAAAGACTTAACACACACACACACACATCACCACTCCGCCACTTGTTGTTTTCTGTTATCACTAGGAAACAAATGAAACTTATATTCAAACAGAAAACAACCTGAATGCCAAACCATAACCGAAATCGGTCACCAATCGTCCAAAGACGATTGATTACCCGCGAATTACTGAACAAAACCGGTGCACCGACGATCTTAATCAATTCGGATTTGAATGAACTTCAATTTTGATCATGATCGGTTTTTATAACCGAAAATAATCAATGTCTGAATAACTTCAATCAAGACCCCTCTCGCGACTCAGAAACATCATACAAACTTTCCATTTCACTTTCGTCATACATTCAGTCCATCAGAAAGCTTAAATCAACTCGCCGGAAAAATTCTGCAAGTCGCCGGAAAACCGAATTCTTCATCAAAACAGTAAGTCTTTCAATACCTTCGTGGTCTATCGATTGTTAAGCTATTTCTGACTCAAACCTTCCAATTGAAATCAAATTCAGACGTCGTCATCGGATAATTTCTGCTCGCCGGAAAACTTCTGAAAATACTTATTTCCGCTGTAAAACGGTATAGCCATTCAAACCTGCTGATAACTCTTATTTAGTACTTCAATTCCACAGTTAACTAAATCAAAACTATTAATTTGTTCGCCAGTCGAAGTTCAAAAAAAACAGAGCCGACGCATTGCCGGAAATTCTGTGATAAATCATTCCTACGGTATGTTTACTTCCAACACCGTCTCTGCCATTTCATTTTAGTCTTATGAATGATTGGCAATCGTAAAAGCAAGAAACATATTAGTAACACAGTCGACTGTAAATTGAGCGAAGAAGACGAAGATAGTTAAGTTATAAGTTTATTTAAAATCAGTAATATGAACGGGTTAGACACACAGTCCAGCGGTGGACTGTGTGCAAACAAATTTCATACACGACGCGAGTTCGATCCCTGATACACGCACCCTCTCTATTATAAAAATGTTTTATTTTTCTAACCGAACCGGGTTAACTCAAATAGATGTTAAGTATAATAAAAACCGAAATATTAACCAGGTTAGACACACAGTCCAGCGGTGGACTGTGTGCAACACTAACTCGCACGTCACGCGTTCGAGTCTGGTTAACGGCACCGGTTCGATGATTTAAAATCTTTTTTTAAAACAAATGAATTTTGAATAAATCGAATTAGTATATAAATATAATTAAAAACAAGATTATTTCGGGTTAGACACGTAGCTCAGTTGGTAGAGCTGCGTGCACGCGTACGGGAGGTCTCGGGTTCGAGTCTCACCCAGCGCATACATGCACACTGACCGAACCGGTCAACAGGTCAACAAGTCAACGGTCAACGCAAAAATAAACAACTTTTTTATATTTTTTATTTATTTAATTTAATTTAAAAATCAATTAAAAATACTTAAAAATAATATTTTTAAAGATAGAAAATAACCTTAAACTCACAAAATATATCTAAAAATTCCATTAAAATCCTTAATAAAATCCACTCATTTACTATATTTTTCCGTTATTATTTAGGTTAGTAATTCTCGTTGTTCAACTCTCCCGACTCGTGCGCATCTCATCATCTCCAATCAAACGCACCCAATGTGAGTGAATCTTTACAAATTCCCCGTTTTAATCACGTTTTGGGGTGTATCATGTGTCTTGCTATATATTATATTTAAATCATTGTGCATACATCATATCATGAACTTGTGTATTCAGCTTGTTTCAACTGTTTGTGTGGTTATTGTTAGATTCAATTTATTATTTCAGTACATGCAATTTCATAGGCCGCCGCTCCCCATTACATTATGAGCGTTGAGCATGTTCCCCATTACATTATGAGCGTGAACCTGGCGTGCCAACATACGATCGGCTCCGTTTGATTGAGCCTTGATCGCACAGACATTTATCATTTTCAGTACATGCAATACGATCGGCTCCGTTTGATTGAGCCTTGATCGCACAGTTTCATTCATGTTATTTATCGTATGATGTTGGTATGTTAATGTATGCTATCATATGTTATTGTATGTTATAGATGTGATTGCAATTGCTACTGCTTGATTATTTACATTTGCTCATTTATGATTATGCACAATTTTTCATTGATAAACTAACAAGTAAATCAATAATAAATGTTTGTCTAACAAGGTTCACTCGCCAACTTATGTTGACCCAAAAAAACCCCCATTTTTACACATGATACAGGTGAACCAGCTGCATCCAGAAACACATAGGATTGGACTAGAAGAATAAAATGATTTAGAGCTTGGAATTATTTTGTTTGGTTATTTTCTTTGTATTGTATGGACATGTTTGGATTATTTGGAATGTAATTTTGACTTTAATAAATATGAAACATATTAGTAAATATCATGAGCTTTGGTGATAACCCAATTATGCCCCGACTCTTATTCCGCTGCGGGTCGGGGTGTGACATTCGGTGTGAATGACGATGAGTTGCAAAATGTCACACCCCGACCCGCAGCGGAATAAAAGTCGGGGCATAAGTGGGTTATCACCAAAGCTTATGATATTTACTAAGATGTTTCATATTTATTAAATTCAAATTACAAACTTAAATATCCAAAACAAAATTCATACAATTACAAAGGAAAATGAAACTATATATTTATTCCAAAGCATAAACTTGTTTATTCTTCTAGGCCATCCTAAGTGTTTCCTGTCTCGGCTGGATCACCTGTATCATGTGTAAAACAGGGGAGATTTTGGGTCAACAAAAGTTGGCGAGTGAACCTTGATAAAACATTTTAACTAATTTCTTGTTTTATTTATTAAAGAAAATTCGTGCATTAATCACATGTGAGCAAACATATATATGTAAACAATCACAAACCACTTTGGATGAGTATATGACATGAATGATGATGTACTTGAGATCAAGGCTCAATCAAACGGAGCCGATCTAATGAGGCTCCTGATGCTCAACCCCTATCCCACGGGGAACTGATGGGCCTAATGAAATGCGTGCACTGAAATGATAAATTCAATCTACATATAATTCACACAACAATCAATACACATTTGATCACGGATATGATGTATGCACAAGTGTTTAAATAAAATAAAAGAATAGTACGACACATGATACACCCAAAAACATGATTAAAACGGGGAATTGGTAGAGGTTCACTCACAGTGGGTGCGTTTCTTGATAATGATGAATGCGCACGAATTTATGATTCAACCGACAAGGGAAAACTAACCTAAATAATAACGAAATAATTCGATAAATAAATAAATTTTATTTGAGATTAATATTTTTAATTAGTGCTCTTAATGAGATTTTTAGATTTATTTTTATGAGTTTATTGCAAATTTTTAACCTTAGGAATCTTATTTTTAAGTATTTTTAAATAATTTTTAAACTTTAATAAATAAAAATAAGAAAACAGATTTTTAAAAAAATGTTGACCTTGACAGGTCTGACCGGGTCTGGCCGGTCGGATTGCATGACATTCAGGCGGCTAGTGAGGTTCGAACCCGTGACCTCTCGCATACGTGCACGCAGCTCTACCAACTGAGCTACGTGTCTAACCCGAAATATTCTCTGTTTTAATTATATATATATACTAACTAGCTTTAATCTTATTTAGTTTTTATTAAAAAGGTTTTAATATGGCCGAAACTGATTACAGAACCCGGACTCGAACTCGGGATCTATGGTTCGAGTGTACACAGCCCAACCAGTTGGGCTGTGTGTCTAATCTGCATAAATACTGGATTATATTCCTTTTATATATATACTGTGAATTGATCTGAATAAGTTTAAAAAGTGTTGGCTTTATTTCAGAAATCGGAAACATGTGCGACTCGAACTCGGGACGTGTGCTTTGTAATTGCACACAGTCCACCGCTGGACTGTGTGTCTAACCGGTTAAATACCCGATT
Organism: Scalesia atractyloides; assembly: GCA_947069175.1. Classification (NCBI taxonomy): domain Eukaryota; kingdom Viridiplantae; phylum Streptophyta; class Magnoliopsida; order Asterales; family Asteraceae; genus Scalesia; species Scalesia atractyloides. The sequence goes on from CAMTDV010000023.1 coordinate 23,134,423, forward strand.
TTAATTATATTAGTATACAACTTAGGCTTCGTCTTCTTCACTAAGAAAAACACAGAACAGTGATCCCGACTGTTTTGCTTAATTGACCAACAAACTTATACTAGATTGAAATAAAAATAAAAAAAGATTAAGTAACATGATATACTAAACAGAGAGTTTCTTCAGATTTTCGGCAAGTTTTCGTCGACCATGATTTGCGATTTCCGTCGAGAGTTTCCGGCTGGCGCAGCTGCTTTCCGGCGGTCAAGACTTCGATCAGAGGGAATTATCGTGAGTTTTCGAAAAGATTGAGCGAGTCTTTCATCGGTATTTATAGTGAATCCTAATCATAGGATTTCCGTTTCGAAGCTTGATTTACGGGTTGATGATTTCAACTTTGAACGGTTTGGAGTTTTAATTCGATTTTGATTTCGAAATCGTACTCCGTTCTAAAACAGACATTGCTTGATTGAAGTTGGCGGTTACAGTCGCGATTCAAACAGGTGATATGCGAATCTTTATATAAAACTTAATTGTTTTCAGTTTTAATCACAAATGTGTGTGTAGTGTAGTGGTGAAAGCTGTGTGTGTATAAGTGGGAGACCCGGGTTCGAGACCCGGCTACCCTGCTTATTTTTTTATTTTTTTTTTTTTGATTTATTATTAGTGATTAATTTAACTTACTTTTTGTTTTATTTATTAATTATGGTTTTTAAATTCTAAAATATTTATTAACTAATAGATATTTAAAATAACCGGAAAATAAATATGCACGAACTTTTAACCGAATATTTGATTATTAAACGAAGCGGGTTTTGAAACCCGTTTTACGACGAATGTTACACAAAACATGGTTGGCATTCTTAAGTAGAGTTGGGTCGTTTGCATTCTAGCATTTGGGATTGTTAATAGGGGCAGACATGAACTTAATCAATAATTGGAAATCGGTTGTGGGTACATTCAAGAAATGGTTGTCACTATGGAAAGCAAACACGATTTCATTTGGGGGTCGTATCACACTTATAAAATCGGTGTTGAGCGCACTTCCAACATATTTCTTCTCTCCAATTAAGTCGTCGGTACAAGTCACTAAATAGTTGGAACGGCTTCGTAGAGATTTTTTGTAGGATGGCGGTTTGGGTCAGCAAAAAGTGACATGGGTGGCACGAAAAGATGTTATGGCTCTAAAGGAGGTGGGAGGGCCGGGAATAAGGTCACACAAGGAAGCAAACTTAGCAATATTGGAAAAATGGTGGTGGAGGTTTAAGGTAGACATAAAGACCTTATGAAGAAAGGTGATCTAGAGTGTACATGGCGGTTCAAGGCACTAGAGTTTCATCCTAGCCAGGTTGTCTCTTGCGAGTCCATGGAAACAAGTATATGGGATTGCAAACGACTTCAATCTAGCCGGAATTAATATGCCTACTCTGTTTTGAGGGGTGCACAACAATGGGCAGCTGATACAATTTTGCAAAGACAATTGGGTTTTAGATGAGCTAGTGTGTAAAAAGTTTCCCTATTTGTTCTGCCTTGAAAGGTTTAACCATGCGGCAGTTGCGCATCAAGTGGGTATGGTAATTTGGGTGTCATTTTCTGAGGTTTCATTAGACTAGGAGGCCTCAATCTGCGCTGGAAGTCTCGGAAATGAATCCGTCTCAATAGTGTTGGCATCGGTGGTGGTAGGCACGATGTAGGATAGTTGGTGTGGAGTCCAGATCCCTTCAATTTGTTCTCAGTTTGAAGTATTTGGGCTCGGCTTCGAAATGTAAGTTTTACAGATTGTGGGTTTAGTTTTAAGTGGAACAAGTCGGTGCCCATCAAATTTCATTTTCTTTCTTGGAGAGTGGCTTTGAATTAGGTTCCCACCAAATTGGAACTGGGCAAAAGAAATATCCATGTGGAATTGCCTAGATGCAACCTTTGCAATGAAGAAAACGTGACAATGGATCATCTCTTTGTTTTGTGTGGTTTAGCTCAAAATATTTGGGACCGAGTGTCAAAGTGGTGCAAAGGTATACCCTTTTCGCCTTTTGTGCTAATGATTTGGTACATGCGCATGGGTACCTAAGCGGATCTCGAAAATGGAAGAAGGTGACATACACGGCGGGACAATGTGCCATATGGTACATTTGGAGATGCCAAAATGACTTTCTTTTCAACCGGAGGAAAGCTTGTTTTGGGAGGATCATGGAGGAGAGAAAGGCGCTTAGGTTCTTGTAGATTATGAACCGAGCTAAGATGAGACACCTCACATGTTAACGGTGATGTAACCTTGACTTGTTATGTATAAGTATTTAATTGTATGATGGATGTTGTTAGGTGTAATTATATCAGTTAAAGGTTTGCTGGCTTATATTTTATGAATAATTTTGTTTTTTGGTCTTTAAAAAATATGTTTGTCTGAGAAACTAAAATTTGAAAATATGTAACTTAGGGGGAAAGGTTTGTTTAATGGGCAATCAATTTTGTGACACGTAGGGAGGGAATATAGTGATCCCTAGGAAAAAAAAAGTAGTTGCAGCAATTTCAAATTTGACCAATTCTAGATGAGCATGGCTCTATCCATTTATCCATCAATTCACAAAATTTACTAGGCTTTAAAGCCTATTAATGTGACATCTTGCATTGTTTTAACTCACACTAGACTCGGGACCCAATAGTGTTAAATTCCTTTCCTTTTCATATCTACTTATTCGTACGACTGCATAGAAATCATTGAATATATCATTTTAACCTACTTCAATTCTATCTCAGACAATAAATCCCTTTCTATTTCTTCAAAATTCATTATATTTTAGGAATTAAATGGATTTCTTCAAAACAATAAACTAATTTTATATCAACGTGAGTTTTTTCTATCATTAAATGATATAGTTTAAAAAGGCTATTGGTTAATCTAGAAAATGGGAATTTAAGGACCAAATATGGAGCATGTCTTGGTGATTCGGGTCACTTTTCATTGATGATTTCATTAAGTATGGAACCAACATTCTCATGGTGGCTCCACTTTCCACAGAGCCACAGCCATTTTCTTTCGTCTGTATATAGATAAGATATATTATTATTCTGGGGGTGGGTGGGGAATAAATATTGTTTATGTATAACAGTCAAAATGTAAATAGGAAAATATATACACACACCACAAACCAGAGGCATGATGCGATGAGTAGAACATTGGTAATTATATAATATATATTTTTTAAAATTAATAAATACTATAGTTTAAATTCAATAGAATAAAATATTCGGTGTAATTATTTAAAAAATCATACTAATGTATGAAAAAGTTATAACCATTTAAAAATCGAGATAGTAGTTTTGCTTAAAAGTTATCCTGACAAGTTAGTATAGTGGTTACTTCTTGAGGTCCCAAGCTCAACTTGCATTAGCATCAGTTTAAAAGACATTGGTGGTGGCAATAAAGTTTGTAACTATGCCTCTCTGGAGGTCTTTAGTTCGAAACTGAGCCGAATCGGGTTTTACCGCAGTGGGCCTTCGGGCTGGTTTTCCCAGATTAGTGGCTTGGTGGCTCGGATATGCATCCAACTCTGACTGTGATGGAGGAGAAGATTCATTTGCTCGATTGAGGGCATCACAGGATGTTTATCCAGTGATTTAGTTGGTCTTTCAAAAAAAATTTACCTTAAAAGTCAACAATATGTTTTAAATGATTTTATCAGATATTTTGTAAGATGTATTATTTAAAATTCTAAACTTATGTAAAATTATTCTTTTATTATTATTTATATGTATTATAACACAGTATAGTATAGATACATAGATTTTTTTAAATGTTATATAATACTCAACGTTAGTTATATTTTATGATAATAAAGTGTGACCCCAATAAGAAAACATTTTGGCCAAAGTTAGAACACACATATATATATATAATAAAATAAAAAGGGTAGGTAAAATAAAGTAGCCAAAGGTGAGCATAGCATAAGAATTAAAAATAAAGATATATCTATGGGTGGGCAAGAGGAGGAGTTTGAAAATGACTTGTGAAATAATTTAAAGGACAATACACTTATGGATCAATTTGTGGGACAACCCACACTTTATACAAAACTTAAAAGTATTCCAACTTATATTAGAGCTAGTCTAATATATATCATGTGTGACAGACATCATGTATGAAGATAATGATTATAAAAATAATTATTGACTAGTATAGTATATAAAATGATTAACTAGATTTAAGTTTACACGAGTATAAGTGGAATCCGTACTTCAAATGTGCTTTTAATAACTACATACTTTTGTTGTTAATTATTTAAAAAAAATTCTTGGATAAGCAGGATTTTTTTTTTCTTTTTGTAAATCCATATATAAATTTGTTATATTATGAAAGTTTTGAGAAGAAAGTGGTATAAATTTTATAAAATGGTAAGTATGTATATATATGTATGTATGTATATGGGCTGGGGGTGGGGTGGGGGTGGTCCAGGAGCAAAAGATGTTAAAATATGGACACGTCTCCCAAAAAAGACAGGCTGGTAGCGTTAGCATGCATGGGATTGGGATCAATGGAACAGCAACCCTTCGATATATATTTCTTTTTTTTTTCTATATATATTTTTTCTTTTTCTTTTCCAAATATGCACGTCACATGTTTGGATTTATTGTAAATTCGATTTCCTCTTTTAGACTCAAATTTATGATAATTCAACATTTAAATGTTACTGGTTTGGAATGTGAATATTTAGGTTGTAACTAGAATTCAGAAAAAGGAATTATGTAATTTAAATAGTTAGCCTTTTGGCTGTTTTTTATGATATCCTCTTTTATGTTAAAAAATGTAATTTTTAATATCATGAATTTCAACTCCATCTCAGTAATTTATTGCAATCATTAAAATGAAATTTAATAATATATATGTGTGTCTGTATTTTTCTCAAAAGTTTTGAATATACTGATTTATCATTTTAGACTTTAACTCATAACCACTTATTTGATAAGTGACCTTAATAGGACTAATAAAATAACTACCCAATAATATCTGTTTCTAGTAATTTATAAAGTAATGTTAAAGTTTTGAATGAATAAAATATTAATTAGGAGTTATCAAAGGATATTTTCAGATAACATGTGATTGTTTTATTATTTTTTTAAATTAGGAAATAGATTACGAAAAATGAAATATAAAAAGCAGGGTTCATGAAGTTGTAACATGTGACCTAACCAGTTTAATATTTATTAGGTTTAAATAACTAACATTGAACAATTATTTATGTTACTTAAATTCAAATAAGCAAAATAAGTGTCAACTGATAAAAATCAATTCGCAATTAGTTTAACATTTATTTTTCTAGGAAAGGCTTGGATTAAAAGCGAAGATAATCCTATCTACATAAAATGGGCTTATTATTTCGCATACGGCATACTTCTGTGCTTGTTTGATTGTTAGCCCAGTGCTGACCTTTTGGGTTGATTGTTTTCTAGTTCTTACATTGTATCGTTCTGTTTTGTCTGACTAATTCTCATTATCCTTACAAAATGCCACCTATAGAAAAACTAAGGAATCTTCATGCTACCAACCTCTTTTTGACAATGTTTTTTTAAGATTCATACCTAAATCCTATTATATTTTGGGTGGTTATAATATATTGATGTGTTGAAACTTGAAATTGACCAAACTAGAATAAATTTTAACGGTTCGATCTAAAGATGGGCATATTGGGTTTTTTTAATACTCAAAATCGGTTTCTAACTGTACCTGGTTTTTGAATGAGTGTTAATGAAACCGGTTCTTGTAGGAACCGGTTCCAGTTCCTACCCGGTTTTTGACCATTAATACTAGAACCGATACTAACCGATTCCAGGTAGGGTTGTAACCGGTTCCTCGGAAGAACCGGTTCCTTCGAGCAATTCAATGAAAAAGCTGCAAAAGCTTTAGGAATCGGTTCCAACGGCTATAATGCCGTTAGAAAGCGATTAATGACCATTATGATCGGTTTCTACTATATATATTCATTGCCTCCTTCCATTTTCAAGCACATACTCCAAAAATACATAACTTACACCTTCAAATCTATATTTTCAAAGCTCCACCATTAAAATGGTGTGCAAAGATTAGGTCGTTATGGTTTTGGAAACAAAGAGAAACCCCTAGTTGGAAGCACTTTGATTTGTGCTTATTGACCGATAGCCACAAGATGGCACGGTGCAAAGCATGTGGCAAATTCATGAAGGCTACGGCCAACTCCACGTAAAAAAATACACCGATCGTCATTGTCCGGTTACAAAGGTGAAGAAAAATAAAGTCGGTGAAGCATCCGGAACCGGTTCTTCGAATGTATAGTGTGTTTATGTAACCGGTTACTATCTAGGATTTTAGGAGTTAAGTTATGTTTAGTTGTTAAATAAATGTTTAGTGTATTATGTAATGTAGGATTTATCGTTTAAAACGTCATGTAATATAACGGTTCTAATAAACATTTATGTTTTATGTAATGGGCACGTCGGTTATTAAGCGGTTCTAAAAAACTTACATTAATTAAAACTTAGTGTAATAAAAAAGACAAACACTAATAATTGGAATAAAAAAATAAATATTAAAAAAGACAAACATATTGCATTATAATCGGTTTTTTTATATCTTGTGACCGGTTCTAAATATTACATTTATTTCTTTGACTATATACTTGTGGTGGGTTTGGCCATTTGACTTGCGGCTCGCTTTGGTGCGGGCACTTCGGTACAATCATCTTAGGAATCATTAGTCTTTACTTCGTCTTTCTCCTCTTCATCAACAATCTTGTTCTCTAATTGCTCTTCATCAACATTTGTTGTTTTGAAATTCTTGGATGCCATAATAGAGTTTATTGAGTAGAAAAAGAATCAGAAGATTGTGTGATGATCAAATGAATAATGTGCACTATTTATATTGCCAGGAATCGATTCTAACGGTAACAAATCGATCCATACGGCTAGGAGACGATTCCAACGGTAACAAAATCATTAAATGCTTAGTTGCAACGGCTAGAAACCGGTTCCAACGGTAACATCATCAAAAATTTAATGCACCGGGTTGGAATTGGTTACGGAGGAACCGGTTCCGGGGTAGGAACCGGTTCCAGGGTTGGAACCCGGTACGAACCGATTTTTTTTATAAAAAGTGGAACCGAGTAAGAACCTACGGGTTTTTTGAACCCGGAATCGGTTCTTCAATAAAGCGGGTAGGAACTGGAACTGGTTTCAGGTCGGATCAACCGGGTCGGGTTTGAAACCGGTTATTATGCCCATCTCTAGTTCGATCCAGTATGAAACTTGTAAGCGAGTGTGTAAATTGAGCTATGCTTTTAGCTTATTATTTATATACTTTTAAAATTAAAATATGTTTTTATGCATATGTTTTATAATTTTGATGTCTTTATGGTTTTAAAGTTTCTAATACACATTAATGCTTTACATATATATAGGGTGGGGGTTAGTTACAAAGTCCATTTTTTCTATAAAGTGTACAAAGTCATAAAATACCATAATTTCAGTCAGTAAACACACTCAAAATCCACAAATAACAAAGTGTAGATTACTAAAACGCCATATTTGTGGGTTTTGTGTTTGTTTTAGATGATAAGGTTTTTATTGTCGAATGACTAACATTAGTGTGTTTTATGTTGATTATCATGTAGTGTTTTATATTCATAGTTTTACGACGGTATGTTTACAGTTTTTGTGGACTGTTAGGGTATAGATATTGTGTTTTTAATGATTTTCACTATGTTATTTGTGTGTTTTATGGTTGAAATTGTGGTGCTATATGAATTTGTACACTTTATAGGAAAAATGAACTTTGTAGCCGAACCTCACCCTATACACACACACACATATATATGTATATATATATACGAGTTGTGAGAACCATGAGAACTTTTTCTTCCTGCGCGAGTTGAGTCAAAAAAATTTTGCACAAACGTAGATGAAAATATTATTTACACATCTGTGAAAAAAAAAAGAAAAGAAAAGAAAAAAATTGTGGAGTCGGTAGTTTTACCTGATACAAGTTTTTTTACGCGCTGGTGTAAACTTTATACGATGATAAATATTTTTTACGCCTCATGTAAATGTGGGTATGCGATATTTTTTTTAGTTTTTTTTTGAAACAAGTGATTTTTATGGCTTTTAAGGGAAAAAATCGAAAAAACCTTTTAGATGGCCTAATTCTCACGGTTTTCAAACTTAAGGTGGTTCTCAACTTACCCCATCCATATATATATTATATATATATATATATAAAACGGGATCAGGAGAAAACGGTGAGAACGGATTCTGGTCGAACACGTTGCAGGGGACGCTAAATGATATGCAGGGGCAAGATTGTCATTGTTCACGTTCCCCTAAATAAGTCGCGTTATATGCAACAGGTATGGTGTTTTATTCTTTATGCTTGTTTCAATGGTTTTTTTTCAAAGTAATATTTGAAAATGACATTTATGTTTCAATGGCCTTCTTCATATATCATTGCATAACATGTGATTTGGAAGATACATAACAAACCATAGAAGATCACACACACATAAACAAAAAGAACACTTAACAGTATATAAAATAGGTGAGGATAAACTCAATAAGATTTTACTCAATGAGATAGACAAAATCATCACTTAAAAATTTTGTCCAACACATTGAGTGAAATTTTATTGAGAACAAAACTGAATCTCCAAGAAACGACATTTGCCATGTGTGGTTTTTGAACTTTCTGACATTTTAAATTGAATGGTATTTAGTAAATGATGGCGTTTGAGTTCTCGAAGTTCTTCCCAAGTCAGGGCTACTGCGGTTTCGGCGCCTCTCTTCTGCCCTTTTCGGCATTCCACCAAGTGAGTGCTACTCCATACAGACGTCCAGTAGCATAGCGCACCTTGCGGTCGTTGGGACAATCACAGTTGAGGAAGGTACTCTCCATCTCTTCGAACCAACAAAGGAGAGCAGTGACCCCTTCAGTTCCTTCGTACTTTGGAGGGTCCCATGAGTTGAAGTGCTTGTAAGTGCACTTGGTGGTGTTTGTGGGGGGGGGGGGGGGGGGCTGGCAGCATTTTGTCCCTCTTGGTTATTTGGGTTGACAGGGTTTGCGGAAAGAGCTTGTTGGCGATGTCGGGGATCACAGCGACCATTTGTTGGGCGATTTGAGCAGCCATGCGCTCGCCGGATTTTCCTGATCTCCTACCTCTACGAGAGTGCCTAGAAGACATCTACAGGAAATATGTAACGAGATGATGAGTTTGACGTATAGGTGTCCTGTGTCGTATTTAAAAAATTATATCCACAAAACAAATGAGAAAAATAAATTCACTACATCCATAGGATGCCTTGGGCCTTGCTCATGTTTGGGCCCCCATATGTCCCCATAGTTAGCCTTGGTAGTCATGTGGGCCCCCATGACTCTTGGGCTCTGTAGGGTTTACATTGGTTTTGGCCTGTTTAACATTTTCACCACCCGAATGAAAATCGTAAAACATGATTGCGAGATAAAAGGTCGGAAGGTGTCCTGGTGTAGACACAGTGACGACTCAAGGTGAGGTTAGTTCATACGACGTTTGGTGTGGCATGCTTTGGCCTAATAGGTCCTTTGTACTCTCATCGTTAGTCCCCAGGTAGGCAAACTGATCCGTTACTTTGGATTTATACGAATGCCAAACCTAGACAGGACGTTCCAACTACCGGTACTTGTACCCTTTCAGTTACTACATGCCTATCGTAGAACTCACTTTGATTAGATTGAAAAATGAAAAACATCACAAAACTTTAAGAAAGAAAGCATGAAAATCTTTAAATATGTGCGAATTGAAACGTGCGTGATGAGAAATATGTAAGCATGTTATGTTTGACAATATGTATAAAACACTAAATATCACACAAAATCATACGATAGTGGGAGTGCTTGCATGCATTTGTGTGTGAAATAAATGTAAAACAAGTAAATATCCTGAGTTTGCATGTAACCAAATAACACGTAAGCAATTAAAATCTAATCATCTATAGTATAGGCTCTAAGGGTCTAATAACCTATCCTATATCCCTATAGTCAAAAGCTCTGATACCAATCTGTCACACCCTGACCCGCAACGGAATGGTAGTCGGGACATGATTGGGTTTTCATCAAAGCTCATGACATTTACTATTATTGTAACATTCGTTGAAAAACGGGTTTCCAAACCCGCTTCGTTTATCAATCAAATACTCAGTTATAAGTTTCGTTGCATATTTATGGTTCGTATTAATTTTAAACAATACAAAATTAATATATATATATATATTAGAATTTTAAAACATAATTATTAAATAACAAAAAAATAATGAATTAAAAAAAATATGGAGACGCCGGGTTTCGAACCCGGGTCACCCACAAACTCAAACACACAACACACCGCTCCGCCACACACTGCTTTTGTGATAAACACTAACCCGAATAACATATATAATAAAACTGAAAATCAAAACCGGACATCAGCGCGCCAGAACTCGCAATCACCGGAAAATCCGGCAATCCGCGATTTTGGCCAAATCCTTTTTGACTAAATCGCACAAATTGATGTCGACGTCGGTTATAACCGTTGCCGGCAGTCAATTTCCGTCATAACCGACGGAAATCTTCAATCACGAACCTTGACTCAATTCAAACCCAATTCTGTCACACCCCGACCCGCAGCGGAAATAAGAGTCGGGGCATAATTGGGTTATCACCAAAGCACATGACATTTACTATTATGTTTCATAATTAATAAAGTCAAAGTTACATTTTCAAACATCCAAACATGTTCATCCAATACGAAGGAAATAACCAAACATAACAATCCCAATACTAAATCGTTTTATTCTTCTAATCCAGGTCCTATGTGTTCCTAGCTGCTGCTGGTTCACCTGTATCATGTGTAAAATGGGAGTTTTTGGGTCAACATAAGTTGGCGAGTGAACCTTATTAGATAAACATTTGATAATGATTTTATGGTTAGTTTATCAATGAAATATTGTGCATAATCATAAAAGAGCAAATGTATGTAATCAAGCATTGGCAAATAGCAGTTACAATTATAACATACAATAACACTTGATAGCATACATGAACATACCAATATCATATTATAACTAACATAAATGAACTGTGCGATCAAGGCTCAATCAAACGGAGCCGATCGTATTGCATGTACTGAAATGTAAAATGAACTGTGCGATCAAGGCTCAATCAAACGGAGCCGATCGTTGCGGGCACGCCAGGTTCAACCGCATAATAAAATGGGGAACAGGCTCAAACCTCACGAATGGGGAGCGGCGGCCTCGGCAATTGCATGTATTGAAATAATAATTTGCATCCAATAATAACTACTTAACAGCAACAAACTAAATACACATGTCATGATATGATGTATGCACAATAGTTGAGTTATAATATGTATATAAACAAAGACACATGATACACCCCAAAAACGTGATTAAAACGGGGAATTTGAAAGGTTCACTCACATTGGGTGCGTTGAATTTGAGATGGTGAGATGCGCACGATTTAGATGAGCGGATCGACGAGGAATACTAACCTAAATAATAATGGAAAAATATCTTAGGTGGATGGATTTTATTAAGGATTTTAATGAAATTTTTAGATATATTTTTGTGAGTTTATGGCTATTTTCTATCTTTAAAAATGTTATTTTTAAGTATTTTTAATTGATTTTTAAATTAAATTAAATAAATAAAAATATAAAAAAATATTATTTTTTTAAGTGTTGACCGTTGACCGTTGACCGGTTCGGTCAGCGGATAAATTCTGCGCCGGGTGGGATTCGAACCGGCGACCTTCCGTTCGCGTGCACGTAGCTCTACCAACTGAGCTACGTGTCTAACCCGTTATAAACTCGTTTTTAATTATATTTATACACTTGTTTGAATTAACCGAAAATTCCTTCATTTGCAAAACGTTTTAATTCAATTGAACCGGTGCTCGAGACGAGATTCGAACGCGCGACGTGAAGTTCATGATGCACACAGTCCACCGCTGGAACAGAATATACCGATTGATTGTTCATGATGCACACAGTAAATCAAAAGTAGAGAATTGGGAGAGTTTAAGGAACAAAAATATACCGATTGATGTTATTCACAGAAATCCGGCGGAGGTTCATCGGTACTGGAAATGAACTCCGGCTGTTGAAACCAATTAACAGCGTTGATCGATTATTCATAAAGTTGAGTCACTTAAACAAGGTTTAAAAGAAGTTTAGGATATCATACCAGTTCACAGTGTGATTCCGGCAGTCTCAGAAACTTTCCGGCGAAGATAAGATTTTCGATAAACGTTGACTAGGATTGATTCTGATGATGGAGTTGTGTTAGAGACCGATTAATCACATGTTTTAAACAGAAAGAGTCGGAGGAATTACCGTGAGAATGTGAGTCCCGGTTTTCCGGTGACTTGCAGAAATTTTCCGGCGAACTGATTCAGAAGATCTTATGGTTCAAAAATGCGACGAAAATGAAATTGAGTATTGTTGTGATAGTTCTGAATCGTGCAAATGATCTGGAGCTTGAATTAAATCAGAACTTGATGAATTTTCGGTTTCAAAAGCCGAAAATGATAAGACTTAAAGTTTCAATCAATTTTAACTTGATTAGAATCCGTAATACATCGGTTATAACTGAAATTGTGAGGTAAACAATCGATTTGACGATTGGTTTGTCGATTACCGGTTTTCAGATGGTATCATCGGTTAAACTGAATTTGTGTATAAGTTTCTTTTGTTTTCCTAGAGTTAACAGAAAACACATTGTGGCGGAGTGGTTTAGGGAATGGTTGTTAAGTTGTTTAAAGACTTGGCTGACCCGGGTTCGAGTCCCGGCAGCTTCAAATATTTTTTATTTGTTTTATTTTAACTTTTTATCACATATAATTTTTATAGTTTAGTTTATTTATTAATTATGTAACGTTTTAACTCAAAATAATCATAAATAATTAACGCAACTTTTATAACTTGGTACAAGATTACAAAACGGAGCGGGTTTTGGAGACCCGATTTTTACAAATGTTACAAATTCAGCCTGTTTCCACTATAAATACCCACTTGAACACTCTGGAAATCCTTTCGCTCAGAACCACGATCGTTTCCGAAGCTTTATTCATCCCAAAACACGTCGCCGGAGATATTCTGCATTCGCCGGACTTTCACCGGAAAACCGAGACTTACTTCAAATCGGTAAAATTCTCGACTCTTTTGTTTGTAATCCATTATTCGGCATGTCTTAACTTTAATCATTCAACCAGAATCTGTCTCAGACTACGCCGCCGGAAAAACCCACACTCACCGGAATCTCACTGAAAATCCGAAGTCTCACTGTTGATCGGTATAATCAACTAAACCCTCTTGATATCTCTTGTTTAGTAACTTAATTTCACAACACAATGATCAAAACATATAATCAATTCACTCAGCCGGAAGTCACCAATCAGAGCCGACGACTCTTGCCGGAAATCTGAGAAAACATTCTGTTTTGGTACATTTTATTCCATAATCTTCTTTATCTATTTCATTCCAACCAATTATAAGTTTTGATGACCGATTTAAACAGAATAGTCGGACTTCACTGTTCTGTGTTTTTGTAAACGAAGAAGATGAAGTCGAGTATGGGTATAAATATAATTAAAACTGGATATTCGAACGGGTTAGACACACAGTCCAGCGGTGGACTGTGTGTACAAACAATACACACGTCCCGGGTTCGAATCGCACACGTTACCGACTTTCAGAAATAAAACCAACATTTTTAAAACTTAATCAGATCAAGTCACAGAATGTTTATAAGAGTAATATAATCCATAAGTTAAACAGATTAGACACACAGCCCAACTGGTTGGGCTGTGCGCACTCGAACCAAAGGACCCGAGTTCGACTCCGGGTCCCTGCAACCGGTTCGGCCATATAAATCATTTTTAATAAAAAATCAAATAAGTTTAAAATTAATTAGTATATAAATATAATTAAAACAAAGAATATTTCGGGTTAGACACGTAGCTCAGTTGGTAGAGCTGCGTGCACGTATACGAGAGGTCCCGAGTTCGAACCTCACTCAGCGCATATAAAAACACAGTCCGACCGGTCAACGGTCAACGGTCAAAAAAGTCAAAATTTTTATTTCTTTTTATTTATTTATTTAATTAGAAAATTATTTAAAAATACTTAAAAATAAGATTTTTAAAGTTAGAAAATTTTCTTAAACTCACAAAAATAAATCTAAAAATCCCATTAAGAGTATGAATTAAAAGTATTAATCTCAAATAAAATCCATTTATTTTACCGAATCATTTCGTTATTATTTTAGGTTAGTTTTTCCCTCGTCGATCAAATCCTAAAATTCGTGCGCATCCAACGTCATCAAAGAACACACCCAATGTGAGTGAATCTCTATCAATTCCCCCTTTTAATCATGTTTTAGGGTGTATTATGTGTCGTTTAATTCTTTATTATATTTAAACACTTGTGCATACATCATATCCGTGATCAAATGTGTATCAATTGTTGTGTGGATTATATGTAGTTTGGATTTATCATTTTCAGTGCACGCATTTCATTAGGCCCATCAGTTCCCCGTGGGAGACGGGTTGAGCAACAGGTGCCTCATAAGATCGGCTCCGTTTGATTGAGCCTTGATCTCACAATCATCATTATTCATATCATATACTCATCCAAAGTGGGTTGTGTTTGTTTACTTATATATGTTTGCTCACATGTGATTATTGCACAAATTTTCCATATTAAATAAAACAAGAAATTAATAACAATGTTTTATCAAGGTTCACTCGCCAACTTTTGTTGACCCAAAATATCCCTCGTTTTACACATGATACAGGTGATCCAGCTGAGCCAAGAAACACATAGGAAGGCCTAGAAGAATAAACCAGTTTAAGCTTTCGATTATTTACATAGTTTCATTTCCTTGTAATTGTATGAATTTTGATTTGTATATTTAAGATGTAATTTGAATTTAATAAATATGAAACATTTTAGTAAACATCATGAGCTTTGGTGATAACCGAATTATGCCCCGACTCTTATTCCGCTGCGGGTCGGGGTGTGACAATTATAAAATTTCATATTTATTATTCCAAATTAAAAGGGAAAATTCGAAGACACATAAATCATACAAGCACAAAATGTTCTAATCATGACATTTAAGTAACTCTTTATTTTTCTTTTAAGGCCCAATCCTATCTGTTCCATGCTTTAACCTGTTCAGCTGTATCATGTGTAAAAATAGAGTTTTGGGTCAAAAAAAAGTTGGCGAGTGAATCCCGTTTAAATATTTGAAAGAAAAGATATGTTGATTAATTAAATAAAAAAATGTGCATAAACCAAATATGAGCAAACGTATATGTAAACTATTCACAAACCACATAAACATCTAGCAATGTACACATAAGCATAATAAATGATGAGCTGTGAGATCACGGCTCAATCAAACAGAGCCGATCTAATTAGGCAGCGATGCTCTACCCGTCTATACAGGGAACTGATGAGCCTATTGTGAATGCTTGACTGAAATGAGAAAATAAATGATGAGCTGTGAGATCAAGACTCAATCAAACGGAGCCGATCTAGTTAGGCAACGCGATGCTCTACTCGTATCCAACGAGGAACTGATGGGCCTAATGTGACAGCTTGACTGAAATGAGAAAATTTAATCACAAATAACAATATACAAAATATCATATAACACGTTAGTTCACATAATGGTAATAGCACAAGTGTTTGAATAAATAAAATATGTAAACGACACATGATACACCCCAAAACATGAATAAAAATGGGAATTTGTAAGGATTCACTCACAGTGGGTGCGTTTCTTGAGCTGATTACGAGCACGCACAATTATAGATTCCAACCGACGAGAAAAACTACCCTAATAATCACGTAATAATTCGGTAAATATATTTCTTTTATTTGCAATTGATATTTTTATTTAATGCCTTTTATTAGACTTTTTAGTCTATTTTTATAGTATTTAATACAAATTTTTAATCTTAAAAAGTCTTATTTTTATATATATTTTTAGGGATTTTTGGGAAAAACAAAGAAAAGTTTATTTAAAAAAAATATACCCGTTGAAGGGGTTGAACCAGGTCGACCGGTTTGGTCTGTATGATTTTTGGCATCGTGTAAGAATTGAACTCGGGACCTCTCGCTTACGTGCACGCAGCTCTACCAACTGAGCTACGTCTCTAACCCGGAATATATTTTATTTTAATTACATATATACACAAACTAACTCAACTATATTTTGCTCAGATTAAAAAGGTTTGATATATTTCAGGGGCAATGCAAATGACCGGATTCGAACTCGTGACATCGACTTTGTGTTGCACACAGTCCACCACTCGACTGTGTGTCTAACCCGAAAGATTTGGCATTTTAATTAACTTTATAAACAAGCTAGGTTATTTCCTACATTAGTTATAAAAAGGTTGTGTGTATTTTGATGAACCGGAATCGTATGCAGACTAGAACCCATGACCTTTTAGTTAAAATGCACACAGTCCACCACTGGACTGTGTTGTCTAACCCGGTTTAAACACCGGTTTTATTTCTTTTAAACACATATCCAATTCATCTTTTTCATTTAAAAAAAAACACAGATTAAATCTTGTAGAATTCGATCGTTTTAATTCAAATAACAACTAACTCTTATACATCTACCGGTAAGGTTAATAAAGAAAAACAAGAATTAGATAAATGGATATACCGAGCAATGTGTTTCTTCGATTTTTCCGGCGAAAATTTCGGCGATAGCAGAAGCTTCTGACGAAGGTTTCTGATGGCAGAAGTTGGTATAGAGGTTTTTGTGAGAGTGTGTACAATCTAAGTGAGTCCAGAACTCTCTTTATATAGCTGAAAGGATCGCTCATTCCATGCTTCGGTTTTGTCAAAACAAATTTATGGGTGTATGATTTGTATATTATATGATACAAATTGTAAATCAAACTACTAATTCTAGAGTTTCGGATAATTACTAATTAACATGATAAGGATGCTAATATAACTCTAAAAGTAAATACGTGGTTAAGTGCTAAACAATTATGATGATAAATAGTCCTTCATATATATTTTGATAAAAGGAATATTTTTATTTATTTTATAAAGGAATAAACATATATCCTAACAATCACATATTCACATATTGTGAATATCAAACTAACGTCTGTACCAAAAATTTGTGAATATCAAACCAACGTCTGTACCAGAATTTAAATAGTAATAGAACACAAAATAATCTAACTATCTAATCTATCCTAATTATTAATAAAAGATTCTAATCAATGTCACATGGTAATATCTCCTTTAACCTTATAATTTATTTTTATTTTATTTAAAAATATTGTATTATTATTATTTATTATAAATCTCTCAATTTTAACTTTATATATATATATATATATATATATATATATATATATTAACTTTTACCTTAAAAAGTTGGCCAAACTTCCTAATATTACAAAATAATTATTGTAAGAAAGATGTTATATAATAATACAAATAACATTATAATTTTAGTTTATAATATAACACCCCTGCACAATCTTATAAAAAAAATGATTGAATTTAGCACACGGAAATTTAAATAATATTATAATTTATAAAACAATTGATATACCCATTAACAATATACATATTTAATCATGTGATAGAATTGTAATTTTGTTATATATAGAGTTTACATTTATTAATAGTAATATTAATCCGTGTAATAAAATTCATAAATTATTAATATATAAAATTATAATATTATTATATTCTTTAATCTTATGATAATAATTGTATAGAACATTGTGATTTATATTTTTATATATTTAATTTGTATAATACTAGCTTGTAACACCTATAATTTTAAAATAATAATCAATCTAGATTTTAAAATAATAATCAATCTAACTTTTTTTATAAACGGGTTTATAAACTAGTATTTGAATAAACATATCAAAATTTATTATAGAGTTAATTACTGTTTTCGTCCCTGTGGTTTGTCAAAAATCACTATTTCAATACATTAGTTTAAAAATTGCGATTTCAGTCAATGTGGTTTCACTTTCGTAACCATTTCAGTCCATCAACTTAACCCCATCCATGTATTCTGTTAACTTTGGGTGAAATTACCAAATTGCCCCTATGGTTTAATTAAAAAAAACACTGGTCACAGATTTCGAACCTGTGACATTTGCTTTGAAATGTGATTGTTAAACCAATAGGCCATGTATCAAGATTGTGAATGAATTCAAATTGTTTTTCTTATAACATAGCCTATTCATCATCTTCCCCAAACCTTTCATCTTTATCAATGGCAGAAGCCACCATTAACAACCCAACATCTTCAATTGAATCGCCGGAGAAGATGATTGTTGCAGCATAACAGATTCAATTGAATCGCCAGAGAAGATGACTGGGGCCGCCAGAGATGAGGTGTGGTGGTGTGTGGCGGAGGCGGAGGTGTGGTGGTGTGTGGCGGAGGTGTGGCATGTGGCGGAGGCGTAGTGGTGTGTGACGAGGATGGTGGTGGTGTTAGGCAGAGGTGGTTGTGCGGTGGTCTGTGACGAGGATGGTGGTGGTGTATGGCGAAGGTGGTTGTGGTGTGGCGGAGGTGGTTTAGAGTTAATGGTGACTTCTCCATTGATAAAGATGAAAGGTTTGGGGAAGATGATGATGAATAGGTTATGTTATAAGGAAATCAATTTGAATTCATTCAGAACCTTGATACATGACCTCTTGGTTTAACAATCACATTTCAAAGCAAAGGTCACAGGTTCGAAACCTGTGACCAACGTTTTTTTTAATTAAACCTTAGGGGTAATTTAGTAATTTCACCCCAAAGTTAACAGAAATGGATGGAGTTAAGTTGGTGGACTGAAATGGTTACGAAAATGAAATCACAGGGACTGAAATCGCAATTTTTAAACTAATGGACTGAAATAGTGAGTTTTGACAAACCATAGAGATGAAAACAGTAATTAACTCTTTATTATAATACCAATCCAATAAGGTTTAGAAAAAGTACTTTTGGCGGATTGATACTATCAACTATGCAAGCGCAATCGTACGGCCACAAACTCTCAAAATTACCCTAGCGATTGCATACACACCGTTGATTCCCGTTGACACCTAAATCACCTCTCGTTCCTCTTTACTCCCCGGCTAAGCAAGATCGAAATAATCCCAGATTCTTTTTCCCCTAATTCCTCCGTTTTCAGGTAAATGTCTCTCTTTTCTCGCTTTTTCATAATTCAATTGCAAAGATTATGACCAGTGGTTAATGAAGTTACGAACTTGAAAACAATTAGGTCGTATTTCGATTGGTTGATTGTATTTCAGCTGTGTTAGTGCAGCATTCTGTTCGACCTTATTACATGTGTGTTTGATTGTTTATTGATTTGAAGGGAATTTAGTAAATAGTAGCTGGGATGTGAATGTTTTTGGGTTTTTACGGAAACCCTAATTTTCAATTTGATGCGAAATTGTTTGTTATGATTCTTTAGGTATAAATGTTCACATTTTGTTCTAGAATCTAGATTTTATGCCAAATTAGAGTCATAGAAGCAAGTTAGGGTTTCTTGCTGATAACTAGTAGCAGAGTTATTGCTTTTGTTTTTATCCTGTGGTTTTGAACAGGGATGAGCATTTGGTACTGGGTACCAGTACCGAATTTTTCGTACCGAATTTTTTCGGTACCAACACCCACTTTTTGGTTTGGTACGGTACCGGTAAAATCCCAATTTACCTTCAAATATGGGTACCGTACTGGTACTGGTAGCGTACCGTACCGAATATTTCGGTACCGGTACTCAGTTTTGACGCATTTCGGTATCGGTACCTGTGCCACGCTTATCCCTAGTTCTGAATAAGGTTTTTTGATTTGATCCTTATGACTGTGCTAACCATTGAGTCCATGATGAATGCAGGCGTGTCTCCAAAAATGTTAAAAAAAATACGGGCACCCGGTGAGATAAAAAAACCAGGCCCTACCTGCTAAATCGAATGGGAATTAATATTTAATTTGGGTTTGATTGTTCAAAATTTGGGCCTTCTAAAATTTTATTTAGTTTGGTTTATATTCTTGACCTTTTAAAATGGTTGTAACTCCAAGTGTTAAGACAGATTGGTTCAGTTAAAAGTAAATATAGAGGTTTATATATATAATACATTGAAAAAATTAACCTGGATCTGAGTCGTCGCCCACCGGCCATGCCATGATGCTTATAACTTGGATCTTAATATGACTGTCATAAATGCGCTATCTTTTTCTATGGTTGTTTTTATATTGATAAAGTAGCAGTTAATATGTTGTAGGAACTATTTCATCGTATCTTTTATGAGAATTGAACTTTTGTTTTTCTCGTGGTGGTTCTGACTAGGGTTTCTTGTTTTGATTATTATGATTGTGCTATTTACGGAGTCCATGATGTGTATAACTTGGATCTTATTGTTATTGTTATAAACGTGTTACCTTTTTCTATGTCGTTTTTATATGGTAGTATTTATATCAACAAAGTAGCTGTAAATACACTGTTATAACTATTTCAGCGTATCTTTCACAAGAATTGAACAAAATGACATTATTGCAGGACATTGCACTGGAATTTTTCGTTCTGACAAAATGGAAACTTCATCTGATTTAAAGAAGGACGAGGAGGATTTCATTAAACTTCCAGAATCTAATAGCCCGGGGGGTGGAAGTGTAAACGGGAACAATTATAGTAGTATGCCTAGTGAAGCTGACAGTCAACCTATTGATTCTTGTGTTAAGGAAGGCCAACCAGATGGGGAGGTCGTAGTTATTGAAAATTTCAAACATACCCAAGTTACATTAACTGATAATAAGGAACATGACTTAACCAGTGTCGAAGTAAACACTTCTACAGTTACAGAAAATAGAATATCAGTTTCTGCTGAGAATGGTTCATTAGTCCAAGATGGAACTCATAAGAGAAACGCAAGTCCTAGCAGCAAACCTGAGATTGAGATTGATGGTATATTTAACCGTTTATTTCCCGTCTTTTTACATATTTCTGTATTATATATTTACTTGGTAGTTTGATGAGTTGTATTATATTTCTTTTCACATGACTTTCATTTTTACAGCATAGATTTTATTAATTTTTTTTTCTTATTCGGTAGTTTGCAGTATGTTAGTAAGTTCCCTAATATGTTTTCCCTTGACATGCTAGCCGTATCTGGTAGTAAAAGGCCACGAATAACCGTTGATGAACAGCAAGCTTCAGTCCATATCGTTTATACTTCTATAACAAGGTATAAAGGAAAACATTTTTATTCAATACTTTCTTTAATTTCATTTTAAGCATTCAGTTTTTATCTCCTATCTGCATCAGCATTTTCTACGAATTTTTAATAAAATCTATTATTTTTGGTCCCTTTTTTATATTTCATATATTTTTTTATAATAATCTTTAACATTGTTTGAGGTGAAAAGGACGCCTAAGTATGAACAGATGGAGTAACAATATGCGAACACATATTCTGTTCATGTTTTAAGGACAGTTTTTCATCCAGTTAATACCCTCTCAAGAGGATCAAGGATCAAGTTTATGTTTCTCGTATAAACTCTAACCGAATATCTTATGTGTAATAGAGAGAGTAAGCGAAAGCTTGAGGAGCTATTACAAAAGTGGTCAGAATGGCATGCTCGACATACTTCTTCATCTCGTGTAAGTTTGTTATCTAACTACATTCTATCATCAACGTTTACAAATCTTGTACATAGTTACTGTCAGCTTACCTTAGGTTGTCGTAACTTTGTTGTTTCGTAACTTCAGGATTCAAAGGTTGAGCTAGAGTCTGGTGAAGGGACCTATTATCCAGCTCTTAGTATTGGTTTGGACAAATCTTCTTCAGTGGTATATTTATCTTTTGTTCTAACCGAATTTGATGAACTTTTTTTGTGCTTCTGTAATTCGGTTGAACCAATAAGAATGCTACTTTCATTTGTTTCATGTAGTCATTCTGGATGGATGGGCACACTAAGAATTTGCAAAGCAAGGAAGTTATAGCTTTAGATAACAACTCAGTCCCGCTTTATGATCGCGGGTATTCTTTCGGCTTAACATCAACAGATAGTCCGAGTAATTTAGAGGGGTATGGAATTATATTCATTTTTAGGGTTACATAACTAAATATTCTATAAATTTGTGCTATTTTACCATGTTTTTACTATGGTTTTGTTTCTTGTGGTTAGAGGATTGGAAATAGTAGACGGTTCTCGTTGCTTCAATTGTGGTTCATATAACCACGCGCTAAAAGAATGCCAAAAGCCGCGTGATAATGCTGCTGTTAATAATGCTCGTAAACAACACAAAGCTAAACGTAATCAGAATTCAATATCTCGTAACCCGACCCGATACTATCAAGACACACCCGGTGGAAAGTTTGACGGTTTAAGGCCCGGTGTCCTAGATCCAGAAACACGAAAGCTTCTGGGCCTCGGGGTAAGAAAAAACTCAAACCCTTCGATCATTCCTTTATCATTTCGATATTTTCGTTTACGCAAACTTATGTAAACCTTTGTTAAACCGTAGGAGCTGGATCCACCTCCATGGCTTAACAGAATGCGGGAGATTGGTTACCCGCCAGGATACCTAGGTAATTGATTGTTCTTGTTCAAATTTAAGTAGGGCTGCAAAGAACCGAACCTTGTTCGTGTTCGTTTGTTAAGGAAAAATGTGTTCACGAACTGTTCATGAACACTTACCGAACGAGATTTTTTGTTTGTTATGGAAATGAACGTGTTCATGTTCATTTGTGTTCGTTTGTTAATTTTAGGTTACGAACGTAAACGAATGTTCATGAACACAAACACAAACTAATGTTCATGAAAACAAACGAATATAAACAAGCGTTTATGAATAGAATATATACTTATCAACTATTTTATTTGTTGAGATTTTAAAGTATCTAAATAAAATATAAAAATTAAACACACTAATGAACTATCGAACAAAAACGAACACGTTACTGAACGTTCACGAGCATAAATGAACGAACACGGCCTCTATTCATGTTCGTTCATTTAACTAACCAAACAAATTTCTTGTTTGTGTTCGTTCATTTATTAAACGAACTAACATAAAACTTCCCGCTGACCGGTTTACGAATTGTTTGCTGAACATTCTGTTTGTTTGCAGCCCTAACTATAAGTTTTTACGGCACTACAAAACATTAGTTTTTGTTTATCATTTTATGTCAGTTTGTAACGGTGTTGTTAAACTGCAGATGCAGAAGAGGAGGATCAGCCATCCGGGATTGAAATATTCAGTGATGAGGTGGTCGCTAAGCAAGAAACCGAAGATGGTGAAATCCTTGATATGGATATATCCCCTCCTCGTGGTGTTGTTGAGCCACCTAAACCCGAACCACCGAAGAAAATGAGTGTTCAGTTTCCAGGAGTGAATGCCCCGATTCCTGAAAACGCTGATGAATGGCGGTGGGGAGCAAGGGCTTGGAAGTTTGATCTACCTAGAAGTAGATCATCAAACCATAGGTATCATGATTCAACCGAATCTCCCGCAACGAGTAGACTTCGTTATCCTAAAGATAGGTGGACCCGTGATTATAGAGACGATGGGCCGCCTGGAGTTGACCCGGTCATTGGTTCCTTGCCGTCTAGCTTCTTGCCTAGGTACCCTGGTTATGACTCTAGAGGGTCGAGTTATGGCAGACGAAGCCCGTTGATACGTGAAACGAGTTCGAGTCATGATGATGATCGGTGGCACCCTTACTTGTCTGACTCTTCGTCTCACCGAAGGGAGCGCCATGAAGACCGCCACCATCGTAGTTGGCGGTAAGCTTAATCGCTATGGGGGTTGTTTTCTATTTAGGGGCAGAAAAAGCGTCAAGTGTACATGGGTTAGATGAGATCAGTTGACGGTTAGCAAAAGATGCTTGTGCTTTTGTTAGTTTAGCCTCAGTCACAGTATATTTTACAACTACACACTTATGATCTGTGTTTTGTTTAACGGTTATTATTTGTACTTTTTAGACTATGATGTGTTGTAAACCGTAGTGTTTGGTGGGATTAGCTATTTAGCTCTCATGGTTCCTTTCATTAGCAACATGTTACTTGATCCCCTTCTTTTCTTCTCCCTTTCTTTAATAGGCTTGAGGTCTTTGCAATGATAGTACACTAAACAACAATCACTATTAGCGCCGATTATATATCAATGTATATATGGCAGATATTACTAGAGATATGCATTAGTTGATAAAGATTAATGAGAAGGCAAGTTTATTAATTAAATATATCGATTAGCATGCTACGAGAGTTGGTTTGATTTTTTCAACGGTAAATTCTTTTATTTCTGTCGTCTATGGGACTTGAACTCAAGACCTCCTTCTTTCAAGGTGTTTAAAGACTTTGACTTTGCCAATGAACTACCACCCCATTTGTTAGAGTTAGTTTGATAACCAAAACCCTAGCAACCGTCACTCTATCTCTGCTGGAAAAGTTTTTGCCATGGAATCCGTCAATCTGTTATGCTGAAAAAGCTTTCTGCTTTCTCATTCTTCTCCTTAAAATTGTTGGGTTACATAAGCTTTCTGATGATGAAAGCCAAAACCCTAAGGATTCATCCCAGAATAAGTTAAAATACAATCTTTAAGTCCAACAGTTTCTCTCCCCTTAAAAGCCTCACATAACAGCTGCCCCAACTCCTTTTTCCATCAAACTATCGCCTTCAAAAATAAAGAGAAAAAGTGCTGATTATCAAAAGAGCTGGTCAACAAGTTAACAATCAAATCAACCAAAGTCAAAGACTGAAGACCCAAAGACCAATCAAAGGCAGATGTTCTGGATTTCCAGTAGAGCTGGGTCACAACCAGTTGTTCTGAGTAATCTAGCAGTTCACTATATTTTCTAAAGATAATCCAGTAGTTTCAAAAGTCTTGGGAGTTACATTAATGAAGCTGTTGAAGGTGGCTTTCATGATGACATTACCAATAGTTTACACCTCTTACATATAGTTTTGGGTATCTTTGTAATTAGTTATGTTGATACACTTTTGTGTCTATCGCTTGTTCTTAGTTACAGTTGTAATTGTACGGTCTTTTACGGTCTTTGCTCAAGTGTCTGTATAAGTTTGGTCATGTCGAACAGATCAAGATATCCTTCTATCTTGATCTAGTACGACATCTTAACTTGTCTGTGTCAAACGGGTGCATGTGTGCATACCGTTGTGTCTTGTATACGTCATTGCTCCGTACAAACCAGTTGCTTTGTACGAAAACTGGTTGCTTTGTACGAAAGCTGGTTGCTTTGTACGAAAACTGGTTGCTTCGTACGAAAACTGGTTGCTTCGCACGAACACTGGTTGCTTCGCACGAACACTGGTTGCTTCGCACAAAAGTGGTTGCTTCGCACAAAAGTGGTTGCTTCGCACGAAAACTGGTTGCTTCGCACGAACACTGGTTGCTTCGCACGAACACTGGTTGCTTCGCACAAAATTGGTTGCTTCGCACGAAATAATTTCGTACGGATGACCAGCATGGACACTATATAAGCAGACATGCACCTCTCAACGAGGTAGAGTTTTTGAGTCCTTCTGCTGACGAACTGATCTTTTGGTGGGATCTCTCAGTCAGCATTTCTGGTGAAGACGAAGACACAAGAACACATCAAGTTTGTTTGAGTCATACGAGCATTGTGTGTATATGTTTGTACTTGTTCTCAATCATTAATCAAGATAGTGAATCTTTGGTTACCCCGTGTTCTTTACTTTGCTTTGGTTGCATGCACACTTGGATTCCGCACTTGTGTGTGTGTTATATGAACAAGGAACATGTTTAACACCATCCGCAGGTGGACCTACAAGTGGTATCAAAGCTTTGGCTCTTTCCTTGTTCAAAACCGAGCTTAGTTGTGTCTGAGCTAGTTTGAAGATTTCCGAAGTGTTCTTGAATCTCCAGCAGAAAACTTAAGTTTCGGATAGTAAACTAACTTAAAACTGGGTTAAAATCTGTTGCATGCAGAAAATTTTTATGGTAAAATTTTTATGAAGAACACACTTGAAGAAGAAATTCACCAGAAAACTCATTCGTACGAAATTTTTCGTACAAAGGAACTCATCCGTACGAAATTTTCGTACAAAGGAACTCATTCGTACGAAGGAACTCATCCGTACGAAGTTGTTTCGTACGAAAAAACCTCATCCGTACGAAGTTGTTTCGTACGAAAGAACTCATCCGTACGAAGTTGGTTCGCACGAAAGAACTCATCCGCACGAAGTTGGTTCGCACAAAAAAAACTCATCCGCACGAAGTTGGTTCGTACGAATAATCTTCGTAATTGTTTGTTTTTCGTACTTCAGATTTTCAAAGCTGTGTGCTTTTTAAATATTTTCAAAATTGTGAACTTTTAAAAGGTAATTGTTATTTTCAAACCTTAAACCTTTTAATTTTTTATAAATCAAGAAAATATAATGAGTTTTAACCCGTGTGATTGGAGTTGTTCAAGCTCAAATCAGGAGTCTTCGCAAAGCTCCGCAACATCATGGGTAAAGTCTTTGATGCCTCAACATACAACTATGATCTCTGCAAATCAGTGGGCGTGTGTTGCAAATCAGAATCAAAGCATCCAAACTCTGTTAATGAGCGAAAGTGAAACAGGGAGTAATAACCGACCGTCGAAGTTAAATCACATGAACGATTATCCTTCATGGAAAAGTCGTTTTCATACGTATGTTCTTGGTCAAAACACGGAATTGTGGACGTGTTTCACTACCCCCTACAAGGAATCACTTGAAGAAGCTGGATCAAATCTAACCTCATTGGCCAATCTAGTCGAAAGTGACAAGAAAGCTTACGATCTAGAGACAAAGGCATTTGCTATCCTCACACAAGCTCTGCATAAAGACATTTATCATCAGTTTGTGTATTGTACTACAACAAAAAATTTGTGGGACACTTTGGAAGCAAGAGGTGAAGGTAATGCTGCTACCAGGAAGATTCGGCATGATCTGCTCAAGAAAGAGTTTGAAGGTTTCATGTTCATGGAGAATGAAACTTTGAATGATATGACCACAAGGTTTTATCATCTTCTCAGCGAGATGTACTCATACAAAGTGTTGGCAGCACCACAAGAAATTGTGATGTGATTTGCTGATGCTTTACCACCAAAATGGGGTCAATTTATTGATCTTTTAAAACATACAGGTGTTTTGGACTCAATTAGTATTTATGAATTTGTGCAGAAACTGGAGAACAAGAATGAAGAAGAACTCTGGAAGGCACAACGAGTCTCTGCTCCACAAAACCCTGATATGTATTTTGGAGGTATTAATGCAGGTACAAGCTCAAGTCAGCAACCGAAGCTGCAAACCGCGTTTGTGTCGAACGTGAACCCTTTCCTACCCTAACATGTCCAGTCAAGTCAGTCTACAGGTTCGAGTAATCAAGCCTATGGACAAGCTTTTGATCCGAAAGCCTTCCTCCCACAGCCAAGGGATTTAGCGCATAAAGCTCCACAGCAAGCTCCTCAACAAGCTTTCTATGGAAGCAACAGTCAATCTGCAAATCCAAACACTGTCAAACTTGACACGTCAAATCTCTCCAAAATCAACGTAGAAGTTGCACAGGATGGAACTTCTAAATACCATGATCAGTGCTTATTGTGGTTTAGTTGCAGGTCAAATAGGGAACATCAATTTGACAAACGAAGACTATGAACAAATTGACCGAGATGAAATGGAGCTGATGGACATCAAGTGGGCATTTGCAAGCGCTATGAGAAGAGCGAAGGATTATATGAGAAGAACGGGTAGAACCAGTTTGGAAAGCAAGAAGGATACAAAATACGGCTTTGACAAAATTGTCGTTACTTGCTTTAACTACGGAGAAAGAGGTCACTTCAAGCGGGAATGCACAAGACCCAGCAAGGAAGGAAATCACAACCCCTTTTGAAATCAGTCTCAACCATCCAACACAGCACAGTACAACAATGAAAGAAGAATGGTAGCTGTTGGCAACTCTAACAACACCAATCAATCAGGACCTTCAAACACACACAGAGCTTTGGTAGTTCAATCTGATGAAGGATGTGATTGGTCAGTATAGTTGGGAACTGAGAAGATTGGAAGAACGACATGCTATGCGAAGATCGTGGATCAAATCAAGCATGATCATAGCATCAACACTCCAGATAATGATGTTAGTCTGGGAATGCTGGTAGTTCTGATGAAGAATGTTCAAGTTCAGATGGTTATGGATCTAATTCTAGTGAGAAGAAAGGAAGTGATGTTGAGATTGAAAAGTTGTTGAGTGAAGCTGAGATGTTGAAGTGTGAAAAGGTGGGTATGACGGGGAATGCAGAAGCTGCGGTGAAAGAGACAGAGGCACTCTCTACAAATGATGCAGCTTTTCCTCATTACACGACCTTTATGGCAAATGTTGCAGGTTCGACAAGTCATGATGTTCCAGGAGGAACTGTAAACAGTTATTAGATTGTTGACAGTGGAGCATCAAGGCACATGACGGGCGACTTGCGACTCCTATATGATGTGAAAATCATTAGGGGTGGTTATGTTGCTTTTGCTGGTGACAAAGGTGGATACATCACTGGAGAGGGAATGGTCTCCAATGGTGTTGTGAGCTTCGACAAGATCAATTATGTGCGGCAATGGTGTTGGTCAATGGCATCACGGTGAAGCCCGAGTAACTCAACCATGGCTAACTATTTTTGTACATTCTTTCTTAAAATATAAAACTAAAAAAAGATTTTTAGTTTTATATTTTAGGGGGAGTGCGTTTCAAGAAAATACAAAAATATGTCCTTTATTTACCTTCTTTATTTAAGGGGGAGAAAATTTTAGAAAAACACAAAAACAATAGAAAAACAAAAAATGAGTTTTTTGAATAAGTTGAAGATGATGAAATACACCGTTAAATCTGTCAGAAATGGTCAAAAGCATAGAAATACGATTGATAAGTAGCTTGTCTTATGATGTATCGGTAGGCTCACAATCAGACTAAAATGTGCAGGTTGATATAAACTTAACAGACAGAACGCCAGGTGGGAACCATTCATTGGCATATGGTCTTGGTACCGAAATTTCGTTTGATAGAGTACCGAGGTTCTGAGATATACGGTCTTTATGCTTGCTTATCATCTGGGTATCATGGTTGAATCTGTTGCCGAAATATAACGGTGACGCAAGTCTAGAACTTCCATGATATCATACATACGTGTACATACTGCATACGACCATCAAATAAGTGATAAAAATATCACATCCCCAAAATAAGTGATAAAATATCACAGCTTTATGCGGGAGCTAAGTTCGTATCTTTGCCGGTACGATGGTACTAACCTGTTCACGGACTTACTACTGTGCCCTACATGCATATGAAAATCAAGTTCCTCTTCAATAAGTGATTAAATCACAAAGGGCTTGTTTTCAATCAAAGATAAGTGAGTATCTCACATCATTCATATACGTCAAAACAGATGATAAAGCAGTATACTCACCGGTAAGATCTTCTCTCGTGCATATCTTGATACGGGAATGTGTCGTGATGTGGTTGAACACCGGCTAGTAAGTATAATTCATACCTTAATCATATCTCCTAATCATGATTACATCTGATAATTCTGAGCTTACGTGGACAACAATACCGATA
This sequence comes from Scalesia atractyloides, assembly GCA_947069175.1. NCBI lineage: Eukaryota > Viridiplantae > Streptophyta > Magnoliopsida > Asterales > Asteraceae > Scalesia > Scalesia atractyloides. The sequence continues at coordinate 23,164,062 of CAMTDV010000023.1, forward strand.
ATCATAGTTGAGTACTTATCTGTTTAATTTTGAAGTTTAAACCAAATATCGTTTTTGACAAAGATTAAAATGCTGGTATGATTCCTTAACCTTGAAACTCGAAAAAGATTGTTCAATAGATATATAGTTAATCTGTATATTTTGATTTTAAGTCTAGTTTACTTAGTTGCTTATGAAATTACTTTTTGAAAGTTAGCCAAAGTTGATACTCGAAAGTTTTCTACCAAGATACGCTAGAAAACCATTTGTTTGATTTCACAACTTCATAAAGTAATATCTTGCAACAAGTAACTCATCAAAGAAAACCAAAATCTGAAATTCGTTTGAGTGTGTGTATCTCATACGAACGAATCTGGTCATTTGAATTGACTCGGTCACTTGTTTTTCTCAAATCTGCTGCTGGAAAACATTTTATACTTCAGTCCATATCGTTTATACTTCTATAACAAGGTATAAAGGAAAACATTTTTATTCAATACTTTCTTTAATTTCATTTTAAGCATTCAGTTTTTATCTCCTATCTGCATCAGCATTTTCTACGAATTTTTAATAAAATCTATTATTTTTGGTCCCTTTTTTATATTTCATATATTTTTTTATAATAATCTTTAACATTGTTTGAGGTGAAAAGGACGCCTAAGTATGAACAGATGGAGTAACAATATGCGAACACATATTCTGTTCATGTTTTAAGGACAGTTTTTCATCCAGTTAATACCCTCTCAAGAGGATCAAGGATCAAGTTTATGTTTCTCGTATAAACTCTAACCGAATATCTTATGTGTAATAGAGAGAGTAAGCGAAAGCTTGAGGAGCTATTACAAAAGTGGTCAGAATGGCATGCTCGACATACTTCTTCATCTCGTGTAAGTTTGTTATCTAACTACATTCTATCATCAACGTTTACAAATCTTGTACATAGTTACTGTCAGCTTACCTTAGGTTGTCGTAACTTTGTTGTTTCGTAACTTCAGGATTCAAAGGTTGAGCTAGAGTCTGGTGAAGGGACCTATTATCCAGCTCTTAGTATTGGTTTGGACAAATCTTCTTCAGTGGTATATTTATCTTTTGTTCTAACCGAATTTGATGAACTTTTTTTGTGCTTCTGTAATTCGGTTGAACCAATAAGAATGCTACTTTCATTTGTTTCATGTAGTCATTCTGGATGGATGGGCACACTAAGAATTTGCAAAGCAAGGAAGTTATAGCTTTAGATAACAACTCAGTCCCGCTTTATGATCGCGGGTATTCTTTCGGCTTAACATCAACAGATAGTCCGAGTAATTTAGAGGGGTATGGAATTATATTCATTTTTAGGGTTACATAACTAAATATTCTATAAATTTGTGCTATTTTACCATGTTTTTACTATGGTTTTGTTTCTTGTGGTTAGAGGATTGGAAATAGTAGACGGTTCTCGTTGCTTCAATTGTGGTTCATATAACCACGCGCTAAAAGAATGCCAAAAGCCGCGTGATAATGCTGCTGTTAATAATGCTCGTAAACAACACAAAGCTAAACGTAATCAGAATTCAATATCTCGTAACCCGACCCGATACTATCAAGACACACCCGGTGGAAAGTTTGACGGTTTAAGGCCCGGTGTCCTAGATCCAGAAACACGAAAGCTTCTGGGCCTCGGGGTAAGAAAAAACTCAAACCCTTCGATCATTCCTTTATCATTTCGATATTTTCGTTTACGCAAACTTATGTAAACCTTTGTTAAACCGTAGGAGCTGGATCCACCTCCATGGCTTAACAGAATGCGGGAGATTGGTTACCCGCCAGGATACCTAGGTAATTGATTGTTCTTGTTCAAATTTAAGTAGGGCTGCAAAGAACCGAACCTTGTTCGTGTTCGTTTGTTAAGGAAAAATGTGTTCACGAACTGTTCATGAACACTTACCGAACGAGATTTTTTGTTTGTTATGGAAATGAACGTGTTCATGTTCATTTGTGTTCGTTTGTTAATTTTAGGTTACGAACGTAAACGAATGTTCATGAACACAAACACAAACTAATGTTCATGAAAACAAACGAATATAAACAAGCGTTTATGAATAGAATATATACTTATCAACTATTTTATTTGTTGAGATTTTAAAGTATCTAAATAAAATATAAAAATTAAACACACTAATGAACTATCGAACAAAAACGAACACGTTACTGAACGTTCACGAGCATAAATGAACGAACACGGCCTCTATTCATGTTCGTTCATTTAACTAACCAAACAAATTTCTTGTTTGTGTTCGTTCATTTATTAAACGAACTAACATAAAACTTCCCGCTGACCGGTTTACGAATTGTTTGCTGAACATTCTGTTTGTTTGCAGCCCTAACTATAAGTTTTTACGGCACTACAAAACATTAGTTTTTGTTTATCATTTTATGTCAGTTTGTAACGGTGTTGTTAAACTGCAGATGCAGAAGAGGAGGATCAGCCATCCGGGATTGAAATATTCAGTGATGAGGTGGTCGCTAAGCAAGAAACCGAAGATGGTGAAATCCTTGATATGGATATATCCCTCCTCGTGGTGTTGTTGAGCCACCTAAACCCGAACCACCGAAGAAAATGAGTGTTCAGTTTCCAGGAGTGAATGCCCCGATTCCTGAAAACGCTGATGAATGGCGGTGGGGAGCAAGGGCTTGGAAGTTTGATCTACCTAGAAGTAGATCATCAAACCATAGGTATCATGATTCAACCGAATCTCCCGCAACGAGTAGACTTCGTTATCCTAAAGATAGGTGGACCCGTGATTATAGAGACGATGGGCCGCCTGGAGTTGACCCGGTCATTGGTTCCTTGCCGTCTAGCTTCTTGCCTAGGTACCCTGGTTATGACTCTAGAGGGTCGAGTTATGGCAGACGAAGCCCGTTGATACGTGAAACGAGTTCGAGTCATGATGATGATCGGTGGCACCCTTACTTGTCTGACTCTTCGTCTCACCGAAGGGAGCGCCATGAAGACCGCCACCATCGTAGTTGGCGGTAAGCTTAATCGCTATGGGGGTTGTTTTCTATTTAGGGGCAGAAAAAGCGTCAAGTGTACATGGGTTAGATGAGATCAGTTGACGGTTAGCAAAAGATGCTTGTGCTTTTGTTAGTTTAGCCTCAGTCACAGTATATTTTACAACTACACACTTATGATCTGTGTTTTGTTTAACGGTTATTATTTGTACTTTTTAGACTATGATGTGTTGTAAACCGTAGTGTTTGGTGGGATTAGCTATTTAGCTCTCATGGTTCCTTTCATTAGCAACATGTTACTTGATCCCCTTCTTTTCTTCTCCCTTTCTTTAATAGGCTTGAGGTCTTTGCAATGATAGTACACTAAACAACAATCACTATTAGCGCCGATTATATATCAATGTATATATGGCAGATATTACTAGAGATATGCATTAGTTGATAAAGATTAATGAGAAGGCAAGTTTATTAATTAAATATATCGATTAGCATGCTACGAGAGTTGGTTTGATTTTTTCAACGGTAAATTCTTTTATTTCTGTCGTCTATGGGACTTGAACTCAAGACCTCCTTCTTTCAAGGTGTTTAAAGACTTTGACTTTGCCAATGAACTACCACCCCATTTGTTAGAGTTAGTTTGATAACCAAAACCCTAGCAACCGTCACTCTATCTCTGCTGGAAAAGTTTTTGCCATGGAATCCGTCAATCTGTTATGCTGAAAAAGCTTTCTGCTTTCTCATTCTTCTCCTTAAAATTGTTGGGTTACATAAGCTTTCTGATGATGAAAGCCAAAACCCTAAGGATTCATCCCAGAATAAGTTAAAATACAATCTTTAAGTCCAACAGTTTCTCTCCCCTTAAAAGCCTCACATAACAGCTGCCCCAACTCCTTTTTCCATCAAACTATCGCCTTCAAAAATAAAGAGAAAAAGTGCTGATTATCAAAAGAGCTGGTCAACAAGTTAACAATCAAATCAACCAAAGTCAAAGACTGAAGACCCAAAGACCAATCAAAGGCAGATGTTCTGGATTTCCAGTAGAGCTGGGTCACAACCAGTTGTTCTGAGTAATCTAGCAGTTCACTATATTTTCTAAAGATAATCCAGTAGTTTCAAAAGTCTTGGGAGTTACATTAATGAAGCTGTTGAAGGTGGCTTTCATGATGACATTACCAATAGTTTACACCTCTTACATATAGTTTTGGGTATCTTTGTAATTAGTTATGTTGATACACTTTTGTGTCTATCGCTTGTTCTTAGTTACAGTTGTAATTGTACGGTCTTTTACGGTCTTTGCTCAAGTGTCTGTATAAGTTTGGTCATGTCGAACAGATCAAGATATCCTTCTATCTTGATCTAGTACGACATCTTAACTTGTCTGTGTCAAACGGGTGCATGTGTGCATACCGTTGTGTCTTGTATACGTCATTGCTCCGTACAAACCAGTTGCTTTGTACGAAAACTGGTTGCTTTGTACGAAAGCTGGTTGCTTTGTACGAAAACTGGTTGCTTCGTACGAAAACTGGTTGCTTCGCACGAACACTGGTTGCTTCGCACGAACACTGGTTGCTTCGCACAAAAGTGGTTGCTTCGCACAAAAGTGGTTGCTTCGCACGAAAACTGGTTGCTTCGCACGAACACTGGTTGCTTCGCACGAACACTGGTTGCTTCGCACAAAATTGGTTGCTTCGCACGAAATAATTTCGTACGGATGACCAGCATGGACACTATATAAGCAGACATGCACCTCTCAACGAGGTAGAGTTTTTGAGTCCTTCTGCTGACGAACTGATCTTTTGGTGGGATCTCTCAGTCAGCATTTCTGGTGAAGACGAAGACACAAGAACACATCAAGTTTGTTTGAGTCATACGAGCATTGTGTGTATATGTTTGTACTTGTTCTCAATCATTAATCAAGATAGTGAATCTTTGGTTACCCCGTGTTCTTTACTTTGCTTTGGTTGCATGCACACTTGGATTCCGCACTTGTGTGTGTGTTATATGAACAAGGAACATGTTTAACACCATCCGCAGGTGGACCTACAAGTGGTATCAAAGCTTTGGCTCTTTCCTTGTTCAAAACCGAGCTTAGTTGTGTCTGAGCTAGTTTGAAGATTTCCGAAGTGTTCTTGAATCTCCAGCAGAAAACTTAAGTTTCGGATAGTAAACTAACTTAAAACTGGGTTAAAATCTGTTGCATGCAGAAAATTTTTATGGTAAAATTTTTATGAAGAACACACTTGAAGAAGAAATTCACCAGAAAACTCATTCGTACGAAATTTTTCGTACAAAGGAACTCATCCGTACGAAATTTTCGTACAAAGGAACTCATTCGTACGAAGGAACTCATCCGTACGAAGTTGTTTCGTACGAAAAAACCTCATCCGTACGAAGTTGTTTCGTACGAAAGAACTCATCCGTACGAAGTTGGTTCGCACGAAAGAACTCATCCGCACGAAGTTGGTTCGCACAAAAAAAACTCATCCGCACGAAGTTGGTTCGTACGAATAATCTTCGTAATTGTTTGTTTTTCGTACTTCAGATTTTCAAAGCTGTGTGCTTTTTAAATATTTTCAAAATTGTGAACTTTTAAAAGGTAATTGTTATTTTCAAACCTTAAACCTTTTAATTTTTTATAAATCAAGAAAATATAATGAGTTTTAACCCGTGTGATTGGAGTTGTTCAAGCTCAAATCAGGAGTCTTCGCAAAGCTCCGCAACATCATGGGTAAAGTCTTTGATGCCTCAACATACAACTATGATCTCTGCAAATCAGTGGGCGTGTGTTGCAAATCAGAATCAAAGCATCCAAACTCTGTTAATGAGCGAAAGTGAAACAGGGAGTAATAACCGACCGTCGAAGTTAAATCACATGAACGATTATCCTTCATGGAAAAGTCGTTTTCATACGTATGTTCTTGGTCAAAACACGGAATTGTGGACGTGTTTCACTACCCCCTACAAGGAATCACTTGAAGAAGCTGGATCAAATCTAACCTCATTGGCCAATCTAGTCGAAAGTGACAAGAAAGCTTACGATCTAGAGACAAAGGCATTTGCTATCCTCACACAAGCTCTGCATAAAGACATTTATCATCAGTTTGTGTATTGTACTACAACAAAAAATTTGTGGGACACTTTGGAAGCAAGAGGTGAAGGTAATGCTGCTACCAGGAAGATTCGGCATGATCTGCTCAAGAAAGAGTTTGAAGGTTTCATGTTCATGGAGAATGAAACTTTGAATGATATGACCACAAGGTTTTATCATCTTCTCAGCGAGATGTACTCATACAAAGTGTTGGCAGCACCACAAGAAATTGTGATGTGATTTGCTGATGCTTTACCACCAAAATGGGGTCAATTTATTGATCTTTTAAAACATACAGGTGTTTTGGACTCAATTAGTATTTATGAATTTGTGCAGAAACTGGAGAACAAGAATGAAGAAGAACTCTGGAAGGCACAACGAGTCTCTGCTCCACAAAACCCTGATATGTATTTTGGAGGTATTAATGCAGGTACAAGCTCAAGTCAGCAACCGAAGCTGCAAACCGCGTTTGTGTCGAACGTGAACCCTTTCCTACCCTAACATGTCCAGTCAAGTCAGTCTACAGGTTCGAGTAATCAAGCCTATGGACAAGCTTTTGATCCGAAAGCCTTCCTCCCACAGCCAAGGGATTTAGCGCATAAAGCTCCACAGCAAGCTCCTCAACAAGCTTTCTATGGAAGCAACAGTCAATCTGCAAATCCAAACACTGTCAAACTTGACACGTCAAATCTCTCCAAAATCAACGTAGAAGTTGCACAGGATGGAACTTCTAAATACCATGATCAGTGCTTATTGTGGTTTAGTTGCAGGTCAAATAGGGAACATCAATTTGACAAACGAAGACTATGAACAAATTGACCGAGATGAAATGGAGCTGATGGACATCAAGTGGGCATTTGCAAGCGCTATGAGAAGAGCGAAGGATTATATGAGAAGAACGGGTAGAACCAGTTTGGAAAGCAAGAAGGATACAAAATACGGCTTTGACAAAATTGTCGTTACTTGCTTTAACTACGGAGAAAGAGGTCACTTCAAGCGGGAATGCACAAGACCCAGCAAGGAAGGAAATCACAACCCCTTTTGAAATCAGTCTCAACCATCCAACACAGCACAGTACAACAATGAAAGAAGAATGGTAGCTGTTGGCAACTCTAACAACACCAATCAATCAGGACCTTCAAACACACACAGAGCTTTGGTAGTTCAATCTGATGAAGGATGTGATTGGTCAGTATAGTTGGGAACTGAGAAGATTGGAAGAACGACATGCTATGCGAAGATCGTGGATCAAATCAAGCATGATCATAGCATCAACACTCCAGATAATGATGTTAGTCTGGGAATGCTGGTAGTTCTGATGAAGAATGTTCAAGTTCAGATGGTTATGGATCTAATTCTAGTGAGAAGAAAGGAAGTGATGTTGAGATTGAAAAGTTGTTGAGTGAAGCTGAGATGTTGAAGTGTGAAAAGGTGGGTATGACGGGGAATGCAGAAGCTGCGGTGAAAGAGACAGAGGCACTCTCTACAAATGATGCAGCTTTTCCTCATTACACGACCTTTATGGCAAATGTTGCAGGTTCGACAAGTCATGATGTTCCAGGAGGAACTGTAAACAGTTATTAGATTGTTGACAGTGGAGCATCAAGGCACATGACGGGCGACTTGCGACTCCTATATGATGTGAAAATCATTAGGGGTGGTTATGTTGCTTTTGCTGGTGACAAAGGTGGATACATCACTGGAGAGGGAATGGTCTCCAATGGTGTTGTGAGCTTCGACAAGATCAATTATGTGCGGCAATGGTGTTGGTCAATGGCATCACGGTGAAGCCCGAGTAACTCAACCATGGCTAACTATTTTTGTACATTCTTTCTTAAAATATAAAACTAAAAAAAGATTTTTAGTTTTATATTTTAGGGGGAGTGCGTTTCAAGAAAATACAAAAATATGTCCTTTATTTACCTTCTTTATTTAAGGGGGAGAAAATTTTAGAAAAACACAAAAACAATAGAAAAACAAAAAATGAGTTTTTTGAATAAGTTGAAGATGATGAAATACACCGTTAAATCTGTCAGAAATGGTCAAAAGCATAGAAATACGATTGATAAGTAGCTTGTCTTATGATGTATCGGTAGGCTCACAATCAGACTAAAATGTGCAGGTTGATATAAACTTAACAGACAGAACGCCAGGTGGGAACCATTCATTGGCATATGGTCTTGGTACCGAAATTTCGTTTGATAGAGTGCCGAGGTTCTGAGATATACGGTCTTTATGCTTGCTTATCATCTGGGTATCATGGTTGAATCTGTTGCCGAAATATAACGGTGACGCAAGTCTAGAACTTCCATGATATCATACATACGTGTACATACTGCATACGACCATCAAATAAGTGATAAAAATATCACATCCCCAAAATAAGTGATAAAATATCACAGCTTTATGCGGGAGCTAAGTTCGTATCTTTGCCGGTACGATGGTACTAACCTGTTCACGGACTTACTACTGTGCCCTACATGCATATGAAAATCAAGTTCCTCTTCAATAAGTGATTAAATCACAAAGGGCTTGTTTTCAATCAAAGATAAGTGAGTATCTCACATCATTCATATACGTCAAAACAGATGATAAAGCAGTATACTCACCGGTAAGATCTTCTCTCGTGCATATCTTGATACGGGAATGTGTCGTGATGTGGTTGAACACCGGCTAGTAAGTATAATTCATACCTTAATCATATCTCCTAATCATGATTACATCTGATAATTCTGAGCTTACGTGGACAACAATACCGATAATCATAGTTGAGTACTTATCTGTTTAATTTTGAAGTTTAAACCAAATATCGTTTTTGACAAAGATTAAAATGCTGGTATGATTCCTTAACCTTGAAACTCGAAAAAGATTGTTCAATAGATATATAGTTAATCTGTATATTTTGATTTTAAGTCTAGTTTACTTAGTTGCTTATGAAATTACTTTTTGAAAGTTAGCCAAAGTTGATACTCGAAAGTTTTCTACCAAGATACGCTAGAAAACCATTTGTTTGATTTCACAACTTCATAAAGTAATATCTTGCAACAAGTAACTCATCAAAGAAAACCAAAATCTGAAATTCGTTTGAGTGTGTGTATCTCATACGAACGAATCTGGTCATTTGAATTGACTCGGTCACTTGTTTTTCTCAAATCTGCTGCTGGAAAACATTTTATACTTCAGTCCATATCGTTTATACTTCTATAACAAGGTATAAAGGAAAACATTTTTATTCAATACTTTCTTTAATTTCATTTTAAGCATTCAGTTTTTATCTCCTATCTGCATCAGCATTTTCTACGAATTTTTAATAAAATCTATTATTTTTGGTCCCTTTTTTATATTTCATATATTTTTTTATAATAATCTTTAACATTGTTTGAGGTGAAAAGGACGCCTAAGTATGAACAGATGGAGTAACAATATGCGAACACATATTCTGTTCATGTTTTAAGGACAGTTTTTCATCCAGTTAATACCCTCTCAAGAGGATCAAGGATCAAGTTTATGTTTCTCGTATAAACTCTAACCGAATATCTTATGTGTAATAGAGAGAGTAAGCGAAAGCTTGAGGAGCTATTACAAAAGTGGTCAGAATGGCATGCTCGACATACTTCTTCATCTCGTGTAAGTTTGTTATCTAACTACATTCTATCATCAACGTTTACAAATCTTGTACATAGTTACTGTCAGCTTACCTTAGGTTGTCGTAACTTTGTTGTTTCGTAACTTCAGGATTCAAAGGTTGAGCTAGAGTCTGGTGAAGGGACCTATTATCCAGCTCTTAGTATTGGTTTGGACAAATCTTCTTCAGTGGTATATTTATCTTTTGTTCTAACCGAATTTGATGAACTTTTTTTGTGCTTCTGTAATTCGGTTGAACCAATAAGAATGCTACTTTCATTTGTTTCATGTAGTCATTCTGGATGGATGGGCACACTAAGAATTTGCAAAGCAAGGAAGTTATAGCTTTAGATAACAACTCAGTCCCGCTTTATGATCGCGGGTATTCTTTCGGCTTAACATCAACAGATAGTCCGAGTAATTTAGAGGGGTATGGAATTATATTCATTTTTAGGGTTACATAACTAAATATTCTATAAATTTGTGCTATTTTACCATGTTTTTACTATGGTTTTGTTTCTTGTGGTTAGAGGATTGGAAATAGTAGACGGTTCTCGTTGCTTCAATTGTGGTTCATATAACCACGCGCTAAAAGAATGCCAAAAGCCGCGTGATAATGCTGCTGTTAATAATGCTCGTAAACAACACAAAGCTAAACGTAATCAGAATTCAATATCTCGTAACCCGACCCGATACTATCAAGACACACCCGGTGGAAAGTTTGACGGTTTAAGGCCCGGTGTCCTAGATCCAGAAACACGAAAGCTTCTGGGCCTCGGGGTAAGAAAAAACTCAAACCCTTCGATCATTCCTTTATCATTTCGATATTTTCGTTTACGCAAACTTATGTAAACCTTTGTTAAACCGTAGGAGCTGGATCCACCTCCATGGCTTAACAGAATGCGGGAGATTGGTTACCCGCCAGGATACCTAGGTAATTGATTGTTCTTGTTCAAATTTAAGTAGGGCTGCAAAGAACCGAACCTTGTTCGTGTTCGTTTGTTAAGGAAAAATGTGTTCACGAACTGTTCATGAACACTTACCGAACGAGATTTTTTGTTTGTTATGGAAATGAACGTGTTCATGTTCATTTGTGTTCGTTTGTTAATTTTAGGTTACGAACGTAAACGAATGTTCATGAACACAAACACAAACTAATGTTCATGAAAACAAACGAATATAAACAAGCGTTTATGAATAGAATATATACTTATCAACTATTTTATTTGTTGAGATTTTAAAGTATCTAAATAAAATATAAAAATTAAACACACTAATGAACTATCGAACAAAAACGAACACGTTACTGAACGTTCACGAGCATAAATGAACGAACACGGCCTCTATTCATGTTCGTTCATTTAACTAACCAAACAAATTTCTTGTTTGTGTTCGTTCATTTATTAAACGAACTAACATAAAACTTCCCGCTGACCGGTTTACGAATTGTTTGCTGAACATTCTGTTTGTTTGCAGCCCTAACTATAAGTTTTTACGGCACTACAAAACATTAGTTTTTGTTTATCATTTTATGTCAGTTTGTAACGGTGTTGTTAAACTGCAGATGCAGAAGAGGAGGATCAGCCATCCGGGATTGAAATATTCAGTGATGAGGTGGTCGCTAAGCAAGAAACCGAAGATGGTGAAATCCTTGATATGGATATATCCCCTCCTCGTGGTGTTGTTGAGCCACCTAAACCCGAACCACCGAAGAAAATGAGTGTTCAGTTTCCAGGAGTGAATGCCCCGATTCCTGAAAACGCTGATGAATGGCGGTGGGGAGCAAGGGCTTGGAAGTTTGATCTACCTAGAAGTAGATCATCAAACCATAGGTATCATGATTCAACCGAATCTCCCGCAACGAGTAGACTTCGTTATCCTAAAGATAGGTGGACCCGTGATTATAGAGACGATGGGCCGCCTGGAGTTGACCCGGTCATTGGTTCCTTGCCGTCTAGCTTCTTGCCTAGGTACCCTGGTTATGACTCTAGAGGGTCGAGTTATGGCAGACGAAGCCCGTTGATACGTGAAACGAGTTCGAGTCATGATGATGATCGGTGGCACCCTTACTTGTCTGACTCTTCGTCTCACCGAAGGGAGCGCCATGAAGACCGCCACCATCGTAGTTGGCGGTAAGCTTAATCGCTATGGGGGTTGTTTTCTATTTAGGGGCAGAAAAAGCGTCAAGTGTACATGGGTTAGATGAGATCAGTTGACGGTTAGCAAAAGATGCTTGTGCTTTTGTTAGTTTAGCCTCAGTCACAGTATATTTTACAACTACACACTTATGATCTGTGTTTTGTTTAACGGTTATTATTTGTACTTTTTAGACTATGATGTGTTGTAAACCGTAGTGTTTGGTGGGATTAGCTATTTAGCTCTCATGGTTCCTTTCATTAGCAACATGTTACTTGATCCCCTTCTTTTCTTCTCCCTTTCTTTAATAGGCTTGAGGTCTTTGCAATGATAGTACACTAAACAACAATCACTATTAGCGCCGATTATATATCAATGTATATATGGCAGATATTACTAGAGATATGCATTAGTTGATAAAGATTAATGAGAAGGCAAGTTTATTAATTAAATATATCGATTAGCATGCTACGAGAGTTGGTTTGATTTTTTCAACGGTAAATTCTTTTATTTCTGTCGTCTATGGGACTTGAACTCAAGACCTCCTTCTTTCAAGGTGTTTAAAGACTTTGACTTTGCCAATGAACTACCACCCCATTTGTTAGAGTTAGTTTGATAACCAAAACCCTAGCAACCGTCACTCTATCTCTGCTGGAAAAGTTTTTGCCATGGAATCCGTCAATCTGTTATGCTGAAAAAGCTTTCTGCTTTCTCATTCTTCTCCTTAAAATTGTTGGGTTACATAAGCTTTCTGATGATGAAAGCCAAAACCCTAAGGATTCATCCCAGAATAAGTTAAAATACAATCTTTAAGTCCAACAGTTTCTCTCCCCTTAAAAGCCTCACATAACAGCTGCCCCAACTCCTTTTTCCATCAAACTATCGCCTTCAAAAATAAAGAGAAAAAGTGCTGATTATCAAAAGAGCTGGTCAACAAGTTAACAATCAAATCAACCAAAGTCAAAGACTGAAGACCCAAAGACCAATCAAAGGCAGATGTTCTGGATTTCCAGTAGAGCTGGGTCACAACCAGTTGTTCTGAGTAATCTAGCAGTTCACTATATTTTCTAAAGATAATCCAGTAGTTTCAAAAGTCTTGGGAGTTACATTAATGAAGCTGTTGAAGGTGGCTTTCATGATGACATTACCAATAGTTTACACCTCTTACATATAGTTTTGGGTATCTTTGTAATTAGTTATGTTGATACACTTTTGTGTCTATCGCTTGTTCTTAGTTACAGTTGTAATTGTACGGTCTTTTACGGTCTTTGCTCAAGTGTCTGTATAAGTTTGGTCATGTCGAACAGATCAAGATATCCTTCTATCTTGATCTAGTACGACATCTTAACTTGTCTGTGTCAAACGGGTGCATGTGTGCATACCGTTGTGTCTTGTATACGTCATTGCTCCGTACAAACCAGTTGCTTTGTACGAAAACTGGTTGCTTTGTACGAAAGCTGGTTGCTTTGTACGAAAACTGGTTGCTTCGTACGAAAACTGGTTGCTTCGCACGAACACTGGTTGCTTCGCACGAACACTGGTTGCTTCGCACAAAAGTGGTTGCTTCGCACAAAAGTGGTTGCTTCGCACGAAAACTGGTTGCTTCGCACGAACACTGGTTGCTTCGCACAAAATTGGTTGCTTCGCACGAAATAATTTCGTACGGATGACCAGCATGGACACTATATAAGCAGACATGCACCTCTCAACGAGGTAGAGTTTTTGAGTCCTTCTGCTGACGAACTGATCTTTTGGTGGGATCTCTCAGTCAGCATTTCTGGTGAAGACGAAGACACAAGAACACATCAAGTTTGTTTGAGTCATACGAGCATTGTGTGTATATGTTTGTACTTGTTCTCAATCATTAATCAAGATAGTGAATCTTTGGTTACCCCGTGTTCTTTACTTTGCTTTGGTTGCATGCACACTTGGATTCCGCACTTGTGTGTGTGTTATATGAACAAGGAACATGTTTAACACCATCCGCAGGTGGACCTACAAGTGGTATCAAAGCTTTGGCTCTTTCCTTGTTCAAAACCGAGCTTAGTTGTGTCTGAGCTAGTTTGAAGATTTCCGAAGTGTTCTTGAATCTCCAGCAGAAAACTTAAGTTTCGGATAGTAAACTAACTTAAAACTGGGTTAAAATCTGTTGCATGCAGAAAATTTTTATGGTAAAATTTTTATGAAGAACACACTTGAAGAAGAAATTCACCAGAAAACTCATTCGTACGAAATTTTTCGTACAAAGGAACTCATCCGTACGAAATTTTCGTACAAAGGAACTCATTCGTACGAAGGAACTCATCCGTACGAAGTTGTTTCGTACGAAAAAACCTCATCCGTACGAAGTTGTTTCGTACGAAAGAACTCATCCGTACGAAGTTGGTTCGCACGAAAGAACTCATCCGCACGAAGTTGGTTCGCACAAAAAAAACTCATCCGCACGAAGTTGGTTCGTACGAATAATCTTCGTAATTGTTTGTTTTTCGTACTTCAGATTTTCAAAGCTGTGTGCTTTTTAAATATTTTCAAAATTGTGAACTTTTAAAAGGTAATTGTTATTTTCAAACCTTAAACCTTTTAATTTTTTATAAATCAAGAAAATATAATGAGTTTTAACCCGTGTGATTGGAGTTGTTCAAGCTCAAATCAGGAGTCTTCGCAAAGCTCCGCAACATCATGGGTAAAGTCTTTGATGTCTCAACATACAACTATGATCTCTGCAAATCAGTGGGCGTGTGTTGCAAATCAGAATCAAAGCATCCAAACTCTGTTAATGAGCGAAAGTGAAACAGGGAGTAATAACCGACCGTCGAAGTTAAATCACATGAACGATTATCCTTCATGGAAAAGTCGTTTTCATACGTATGTTCTTGGTCAAAACACGGAATTGTGGACGTGTTTCACTACCCCCTACAAGGAATCACTTGAAGAAGCTGGATCAAATCTAACCTCATTGGCCAATCTAGTCGAAAGTGACAAGAAAGCTTACGATCTAGAGACAAAGGCATTTGCTATCCTCACACAAGCTCTGCATAAAGACATTTATCATCAGTTTGTGTATTGTACTACAACAAAAAATTTGTGGGACACTTTGGAAGCAAGAGGTGAAGGTAATGCTGCTACCAGGAAGATTCGGCATGATCTGCTCAAGAAAGAGTTTGAAGGTTTCATGTTCATGGAGAATGAAACTTTGAATGATATGACCACAAGGTTTTATCATCTTCTCAGCGAGATGTACTCATACAAAGTGTTGGCAGCACCACAAGAAATTGTGATGTGATTTGCTGATGCTTTACCACCAAAATGGGGTCAATTTATTGATCTTTTAAAACATACAGGTGTTTTGGACTCAATTAGTATTTATGAATTTGTGCAGAAACTGGAGAACAAGAATGAAGAAGAACTCTGGAAGGCACAACGAGTCTCTGCTCCACAAAACCCTGATATGTATTTTGGAGGTATTAATGCAGGTACAAGCTCAAGTCAGCAACCGAAGCTGCAAACCGCGTTTGTGTCGAACGTGAACCCTTTCCTACCCTAACATGTCCAGTCAAGTCAGTCTACAGGTTCGAGTAATCAAGCCTATGGACAAGCTTTTGATCCGAAAGCCTTCCTCCCACAGCCAAGGGATTTAGCTCATAAAGCTCCACAGCAAGCTCCTCAACAAGCTTTCTATGGAAGCAACAGTCAATCTGCAAATCCAAACACTGTCAAACTTGACACGTCAAATCTCTCCAAAATCAACGTAGAAGTTGCACAGGATGGAACTTCTAAATACCATGATCAGTGCTTATTGTGGTTTAGTTGCAGGTCAAATAGGGAACATCAATTTGACAAACGAAGACTATGAACAAATTGACCGAGATGAAATGGAGCTGATGGACATCAAGTGGGCATTTGCAAGCGCTATGAGAAGAGCGAAGGATTATATGAGAAGAACGGGTAGAACCAGTTTGGAAAGCAAGAAGGATACAAAATACGGCTTTGACAAAATCGCCGTTACTTGCTTTAACTGCGGAGAAAGATGTCACTTCAAGCGGGAATGCACAAGACCCAGCAAGGAAGGAAATCACAACCCCTTTCGAAATCAGTCTCAACCATCCAACACAGCACAGTACAACAATGAAAGAAGAATGGTAGCTGTTGGCAACTCTAACAACACCAATCAATCAGGACCTTCAAACACACACAGAGCTTTGGTAGTTCAATCTGATGAAGGATGTGATTGGTCAGTACAGTTGGGAACTGAGAAGAATGGAAGAACGGCATGCTATGCGAAGATCGTGGATCAAATCAAGCATGATCATAGCATCAACACTCCAGATAATGATGTTAGTCTGGGAATGCTGGTAGTTCTGATGAAGAATGTTCAAGTTCAGATGGTTATGGATCTGATTCTTAGTGAGAAGAAAGGAAGTGATGTTGAGATTGAAAAGTTGTTGAGTGAAGCTGAGATGTTGAAGTGTGAAAAGGTGGGTATGACGAGGAATGCAGAAGCTGCGGTGAAAGAGACAGAGGCACTCTCCACAGATGATGCAGTTTTTCCTCATTACACGGCCTTTATGGCAAATGTTGCAGGTTCGACAAGTCATGGTGTTCCAGGAGGAACTGTAAACGGTCATTGGATTGTTGACAGTGGAGCATCAAGGCACATGACGGGCGACTTGCGGCTCCTATATGATGTGAAAATCATTAGGGGTGGTTATGTTGTTTTTGCTGGTGACAAAGGTGGATACATCACTAGAGAAGGAATGGTCTCCAATGGTGTTGTGAGCTTCGACAAGATCAATTATGTGCGGCAATGGTGTTGGTCAATGGCATCACGGTGAAGCCCGAGTAACTCAACCATGGCTAACTATTTTTGTACATTCTTTCTTAAAATATAAAACTAAAAAAAGATTTTTAGTTTTATATTTTAGGGGGAGTGCGTTTCAAGAAAATACAAAAATATGTCCTTTATTTACCTTCTTTATTTAAGGGGGAGAAAATTTTAGAAAAACACAAAAACAATAGAAAAACAAAAAATGAGTTTTTTGAATAAGTTGAAGATGATGAAATACACCGTTAAATCTGTCAGAAATGGTCAAAAGCATAGAAATACGATTGATAAGTAGCTTGTCTTATGATGTATCGGTAGGCTCACAATCAGACTAAAATGTGCAGGTTGATATAAACTTAACAGACAGAACGCCAGGTGGGAACCATTCATTGGCATATGGTCTTGGTACCGAAATTTCGTTTGATAGAGTGCCGAGGTTCTGAGATATACGGTCTTTATGCTTGCTTATCATCTGGGTATCATGGTTGAATCTGTTGCCGAAATATAACGGTGACGCAAGTCTAGAACTTCCATGATATCATACATACGTGTACATACTGCATACGACCATCAAATAAGTGATAAAAATATCACATCCCCAAAATAAGTGATAAAATATCACAGCTTTATGCGGGAGCTAAGTTCGTATCTTTGCCGGTACGATGGTACTAACCTGTTCACGGACTTACTACTGTGCCCTACATGCATATGAAAATCAAGTTCCTCTTCAATAAGTGATTAAATCACAAAGGGCTTGTTTTCAATCAAAGATAAGTGAGTATCTCACATCATTCATATACGTCAAAACAGATGATAAAGCAGTATACTCACCGGTAAGATCTTCTCTCGTTCATATCTTGATACGGGAATGTGTCGTGATGTGGTTGAACACCGGCTAGTAAGTATAATTCATACCTTAATCATATCTCCTAATCATGATTACATCTGATAATTCTGAGCTTACGTGGACAACAATACCGATAATCATAGTTGAGTACTTATCTGTTTAATTTTGAAGTTTAAACCAAATATCGTTTTTGACAAAGATTAAAATGCTGGTATGATTCCTTAACCTTGAAACTCGAAAAAGATTGTTCAATAGATATATAGTTAATCTGTATATTTTGATTTTAAGTCTAGTTTACTTAGTTGCTTATGAAATTACTTTTTGAAAGTTAGCCAAAGTTAATACTCGAAAGTTTTCTACCAAGATACGCTAGAAAACCATTTGTTTGATTTCACAACTTCATAAAGTAATATCTTGCAACAAGTAACTCATCAAAGAAAACCAAAATCTGAAATTCGTTTGAGTGTGTGTATCTCATACGAACGAATCTGGTCATTTGAATTGACTCGGTCACTTGTTTTTCTCAAATCTGCTGCTGGAATTCATACGAGTGTGTGTATCTCGTTCATGGAATACAATCATACGAAGAAATTATGATAAGTTTTTCGTGTGTATTCCCTGATAAATTTGTGTTCTAATTATATTTGTTTTATGAGTACAGATTGATACAAAAAGAACATGAACAAAGACCAGCAACGAAGAAATCTGACAAGTCAGAAGAGGAAACAAGAAAGATTTGAAGTTTCTTAGAAGTTCGAAGACCTGATGCTCTAATCATTGGATAGCAGATCTATCAATGGATAGCAGATCTTCAGAGGGAGTTTGTTGATACTCCAAACCATTCAATGTGAAGACCAACATATGAAGACCAAAGACTGAAGACCAAGCAACATCCAAAGGGGAGTTTGTTGATACACTTTTGTGTCTGTCGCTTGTTCTTAGTTACAGTTGTAATTGTACGGTCTTTGCTCAAGTGTCTGTATAAGTTTGGTCATGTCGAATAGATCAAGATATCCTTCTATATTGATCTAGTACGACATCTTAGCTTGTCTGTGTTTAACAGGTGCATGCGTGCATACCGTTGTGTCTTGTATACGTCATTGCTTCGTACGAACCAGTTGCTTTGTACGAAAACTGGTTGCTTTGTATGGAAACTGGTTGCTTTGTACGAAAACTGGTTGCTTTGTACGAAAACTGGTTGCTTTTTACGAAAACTGGTTGCTTTGTACGAAAACTGGTTGCTTTGTATGAAAACTGGTTGCTTCGCAAGAAAACTGGTTGCTTCTCATGAAATTGGTTGCTTCGCACGAAATAATTTCGTACGGATGACCAGCATGGACACTATATAAGCAGACATGCACCTCTCAGTGAGGTGGAGTTTTTGAGTCCTTCTGCTGATGAACTGATCTTTTGGTGGGATCTCTCAGTCAACATTTCTGGTGAAGACGAAGACACAAGAACACAACAAGTTTGTTTGAGTCATACGAGCATTGTGTGTATATGTTTGTACTTGTTCTCAATCATTAATCAAGATAGTGAATCTTTGGTTACCCCGTGTTCTTTACTTTGCTTTGGTTGCATGCACACTTGGATTCCGCACTTGTGTGTGTGTTATATGAACTAGGAACAAGTTTAACACCATCCGCCGGTGCACCTACAAGTTAACCCTAAGAGCCAAAGTGCATAAAAACTTAGTGAGAGTGTGATCACCTTGTGAGGGGGAGTACTGTGTACTTATTGATTGTATTACATCTATTGATTTATATAATGAATCATTTGCAATTCCCTGTTCATCTAAATTTTGTTTGATGTGTTTAGATACTACTGTTCGATTAAATTTACCAATTTGATTAACTGTTTTACAATAAAAGCACACGCAACACACACTCAGATCCAACAATTCGTATCACAGCAAGGTTCATTGAATTAACTTCATCATTGATTGAACAAATAATCCAGCTCAAATTGATAACTGATCGAATGATCAAAGGACATTTAGAAGAACTAGACTAATCAGATCAACTAGTTGTTTATGATACTCTGTTTCTGAATTAAATTTCGATAGAACTTAGAGAGATGTTAGTCACTCATGATCCTCACAATGCCGGATAGACAAACAAGCCTCCAATGCTCGGTCGTTATGAATTTAAAATATCGCAACGAATGATGGTCATCACTCGTCATAGTAGAACACTGGTTGCTAGAGATCGGTGATGGTATATGGCCCTCTTGTTCCCTCTGTTCCGAGTACCGAACTACCAAATGCTAATATTCCTAAGAAGCCCACAGACTACTCTGAGGAGGATTTCCAAAAGTTGGAACTCGATGATAAGGCATTCAGGATACTAGCCATGGCCTTACCTAACAAAATCTATGATGGATTGCTCCATTGTGAGAATGCCAAAAAGTTGTGGGATGCTTTGAACTAACAATTCAGTGGTACAGATGAGGTTCAAGAAAACAAGAGAGAAATTTTAAACCAATAGTATGAAACATTCTCTCATATCAAAGGAGAATCTCTAACTCAACACTTTGAATAGTTTAATTGCTTGATTAGTGAGCTAAGGCTTGCTAATCAAACATTCACAAACTCTACTATGAGTCACAGATATATGAGATCTCTCCCTGATAAATGGGATACAGCTGCATATGTGTTGAGAAACTCTGATGGTTTTAAAGTGATGACTCTGACACAGCTTCATGGTAAACTCCTCACCTATGAAAGAGAATTTGACCAGAAACAAAAGTTGATGCCATTAGGAAAAACTGCTGATGATTACACATTGGTAACACAACCTTATTGAGTTAAAATGATTCATCATCATCAAACAGAGTAAATGAACAATGTTATGATCATGTCATTGACATAACTACCAATTTTAATTCTCCAAACAACACATCATTACTTGAAAGTCCTAACTATGCCTTAATGATGCATGATCAAAGACCTGTGGATCCAATTCACTGGAAGAGTTTGATCTTCTTGACCAACTTGCATTATTAAGTATCAAGTCACATAAGTTTATAATAAAACTGGTAGAAAGTTTCCTGGATTAGTTGGGTAGGGGTAAATTTAAGAAAGTTAAATCCAGGGTTGAATGCTTAAAATGTCATAGGTTACGACACTTTGCTAGAGAATGCAGAAATTCTACACAAACTTTGCCAATTGTGACAAATCAATTAAATGCTAGCAGTACTCAAATTTTCAAGATACACAACTATTTTTTTTTTCCTAAAACACCCTTAGACCAACTACATAGTACCTTCACACTTGGCGCATGGACCTATCCAAATGACATATCAATATGATAGTGGGCCACCTCATTATCAAATTGATTATGTTCATACAAATCAATCATAAGTTTAGCTTCCTTCACACTTACAACATACTACACAAGTAGTTTCTCCAACTACCAGTTGTCCTGCATTAGAACCAAATCATCAAAGCTTCTTCACACAGAACTTTGTTGACTACAGTAGTATGCCTGATGAAATCACAAATGATAATTTGGCTATGTTCATAGTGACATTAAGAAACAAACATTTGTAGTTGATCTCTATGATTCTGAAGATCTTTTTAAAGAAAAGCTGATCTATGAATTCCCTACAAGAACTGCTACCAAGTCTCCACAAACAAATGATATCAACCTGGCACTTGTTTCAACAAATAAGCTCATAACAAATGGTCTCTCACACTTAGACAGCTTGTGGTATGTTGACAGGGGTGGGTTAAGACATATGCTAGGGTGTAAGAATCTCTTTTTCAATTTTAGGGCTCATGGTGTGTTAGACATATCTTTTGGAAATGATTCAAAGGGAAAAATTCTTGGGGTCAGGGGAGGTAAATGCTGGTAAATTGAAATTTGAAAATGTCAATCTTGTTGACAACTTAAAATTCAACGTTTTAAGTGTGTCACAAATGTGTGACACAGGGTATTGTACATTTTTCACAAAAATTCTTGTAAAATAGTTGGGCCAGAGCTTGCAAAGAAAATTGAGTGCTTAATTGCCAATGATGCTTAACTTGTAGCTAATAGGAGTGGAAATGTATATGTAGTTGACATATTGAAAGATAACCCTATGCCACAAAATGTATGTCTCATCTTTTAGGCATCACCAAAAGAATCTGAATTGTGGCATAGGAGGTTAAGTACATTAACCTAAATACAATTAATGATGTTTCCAAGCAAGGACTTGTGAGAGGGCTTCATAAGAAATTATTCAAGTGTGATCCACACTGTACTTCTCGTCTAAAAGGAAAACAGCATAAGGTCTCTTATAAGTCCATTAAAGAATCTAAAGCTACTGGATGTCTTTAATTGCTTCATCTTGATTTGTTTGGGCGTGTAAGGATAATGAGTCTAGCTAAGAAGAGATACTGTCTAGTCGTTGTTGATGACTATTCAAGATTCACTTGGACTTAATTCCTATATTCCAAAGATGAAACTGCTGAAACTGTCAAGAACTTTATTATCATGATCTACTTGTCAAAATGTTAAGAATTGATAATGGGACATAGTTAAGAAAGTACCCTCTTGATTCATTTTGTGATGGTAAAGGATTTGTAAGGCAATTCAGTGTACCAAGGTCACCACAATAGAATGGGGTTGTAGAAAGAAAGAACAGAACAATAATTGAGACTGCTAGATCCATATTAGCTGACTTTGGTCTATTACTCTCTTTCCGCGCTAAGTAGTGAATATTGTTCTTTACGTGCAAAACAGGGTTTTAATCAATCAAAGACACCAAAAGACTGCCTATGAAGGACTGATGAAGATCAAACCATTGATTTCCTTTTTCAAGGTTTTTGGTTATCCTTGTTTCATTCTCAACTTGAAAGATTCCATATCAAAGTTTGCTGCCAAGGTAGATTGTGAATATTTTGTTGGACATTCTTCAACTAAATAAGCCTACAAAGTATTTAACTCTAGAACTAAAGTAATTGAAGAAACATTGTATGTAAAATTCAATGGAACGTCCACACTCAAAATACTTGTAAACCTAGCTGAACTGTTTGATCTAGAAATCCTCAGATTTGAACCAAAGAAAAACCAGTAGTTTCAAGTTCTCAACAAACTGCTGGAACCAGTAAAGTGGATGATAGAACATAAATTTTATAAAGCCTCTGTCTTCCACAAAAGATAAGGATCAAACCACTAAAGACATCTTAGATTTTGGCACAGTTGTACCAACTTTTTCAGAAGGTTTATGTGAGTTCTCACCAACCAGTAGTTTTGAATCACAAAGTGCTGGTACCTCAAAAACTGCTGATATTCCTATCACTAACTCTCTTGGTCCAATCCCTCCACCACCACTCTACACTGATTCCCTGAAGCATACTCAATCAATCTAAAACCATCACTTCTAATACCACTGGTATTATTTCTTATGTTGGAGGGCATCCTTTCATGAAGTTTCATCCTTTAGAACAAGTCATAGGAGATATAAGCAAAGGAGTATTAACGAGAAGTCAAAAAGAAATATCTCTCTGTTTGTTGGTTTCTAATCCATGAATGAACCTTTAGAGTACCAAGTTGCTCTCAAAGACTACAGTTGGGTATAAGCCATACAACAAGAACTGCTTCAATTCAAGAGGCATGAGGTCTGGAATTAGTACCTCTACCTAAAGATAAATGTCCTATTAGAACTAAATGGGTATTCAAAAACAAAACAAATGAAAGAGGCCTTATGGTGAAGAACAAACCAAGGCTTGTGGTCCAAGGATATAGACAAGAAGAAGGAATAGAATATGATGAAACTTTGCTCCAACAGCCAAACTGGAGGCAATCAGACTATTCCTTGATTTTGTTGTTACTCTCACAATGAAGGTATATCAAATGGATATCAAGTGTTCATTCCTTTATGGAAAGATAACGAAGAGGTGTATGTGTGTCAAGCTCTAGGCTTTGAAGACGCTCATTATCCAAGTCATGTCTACAAGCTTGAAAAGGCTTTGTATGGACTAAAAAAAGCCCCAAGAGCATGGTACGAAACTTTATCATCCTTTTTAATTACAAACAATTTCAAAAGGGGGAAACCGACAAAACACTGTTCTTGAAATGGGAGGGAAATGAACTAACAGTGGCTCAATTTATGTTGATGACATAATCTATGCATCAACTAGTCTAAATTTATGTGAAACTTTTCATAATTTAATGACCTCAATATTTGAAATGAGTGTCATGGGTGAGTTACAATGTTTTTTAGGCTTACAAGTTAAGCAACTTAAGAGTGGAACTTTCATACATCAAACTAAATATGTTAATCCCTCCTCAAAAAGTTCAATTTAGAAAAATGAAAAACATGTACAACTCCCATGTGCACATCCAAGTCATTAGATTCAGATCCAACTGGCAAACCTGTAGATGAAACCCTATATACAGATGCATAAAAGGGTCATTGATGTATCTTACTGGATCAAGACTAGATATCATGTTTGCCACTTCTGTATGTGTAAGATATCAAGCCTCACCAAAAGAATCACATTTAGTTGCTGTGAAAAGAATATTTAGATATCTCAAAGGGTTTCCAACCTTGGGAATCTGGTATCCAGCTAATGACAATCTTGAGCTTGTTGGCTTTTTAGATAGTGATTTGCAGGTTGCCTCATGACAAGGAAATCAACCTTAGGTGGCTGCTAGTATTTGGGAGGTGCACTTATTTCCTGTCAAAGCAAGAAACAAATTGTTGTATCAAAATCAACAGCTAAGGCTACATTGCAGCAGCAAGTTGTATTGCTCAAATCCTTTGGCTACAAAATCAACAGCTGGATTATGGAATAACTGCCTTGAAAAAGCCCATTAAAATGGACAGTGAAGCTGCTTAGAATATCATCAATAATCCTATAGAACACTCAAGAACCAAGCATATTGATATTAGACACCACATTATAAGAGACTGTTATGAAAAAGGTCTAATTTCAATTCAACATGTGTCCTCTACAAATGAACTTGCAGATATCTTTACAAAACCCTTGGACACACCAACATTTCAAAGCCTAATTTCTAGGCTTGGTATGTTAGAATGAGAATAAATTTTTGCAATAAAAACTCCTCTTAATAAACATCCTTCTTATCCTTCTCAAAATTAAAATCTATGATCACATATCAGTTGTTTTGTCAAAATAGAATGAACTTTTGGTTATTTACCAGTAGTTTCATAAAAGTCTGGTTTCAAAGCCAGCTGTTTTACAAAACCCTTTCAAAACACTTGTTTCAACCTTCCACATGACAAAGCAGGGATATAACAGTAAGTTCAGGTATGTTTGTCTCATCATACATCATTTTACGCTCACTCCCTCTGTCTATCTAAGGAAAACCACCTTCCTATGGTATCCCAAGAAAGACACATCTCACAAAAACATGTTGACATGTTACATGTTTCCTTAAAAGCCCATCTGTTTACAAAGAGTGACACATATTCACGCATAATATAAGATAGATGTTACTTTTTCACATCTAATATTGATGATTTTCAAAACAATTGCTTCACAAACTAAAAATGCTATAACCTCTTTTCAAAACACTAGTTTTCAAAATTCATGATGGATGAACATCTGAACATCACAATTGAGCAAAAGTATCATTACCACATCATAGAGATAATACTTTAGATGAACGCTTAGATGTTACAGAAATTTCTTCCTAACCAACATGAAGAAGATGTGAAATACCTCTCAGGTATAACCTGTTGATGAGATTGCATGTGTGGCTTCCATTCTTCTGGTTGATTTCACTTGATCACAAATTGATAGTGGAAGCATAAGTAAGACCACCTTACCGTCAATAATAGTTTGCTTCCAAGGAAGTTAAAATAGCTGGAAGCCCCCAATAACAAGAAAGAGAGGCATCACAGTTTTACAAGACCTGTGATACAACCACACTCTATGGGAGCATATGATTTCACTAGATTGAATGATGTCAGAATTCTGAAACCTACTGAAATTGATGAAACAAGCTGAGAGATGAGGAATCCAATCTCAAGTAGATGGTTATAAACATACTTCAAGCTAAGACTAGCTGAACCATGAAATTACCCAACAACTGGCCTCCTAAACAGGAGCTCAATTCTATCATATTTTCCAGTTACTTTCAAAATCCCTCTAGCCACAGAAAGCCAAACTACTGTTGAGGAAATAACTACCTTGTCATTAACCAGTAGAGGTGCTACTATCACTATCCCATCAATTTGCTGATACCAAAAAGGGGGAGATATTATACTTAAATGCATATCACATAATGTATTCATCATACCTCCTAGAATATTTAAGAATCTGGAAAAACTTTCAAGAATAGCCTGTACTCATCCTACCCTAGAAAATTCAATCGATACCTTCAAGAAGCTTCTTACCAATCACTGGATTAGCTACGAAGAGTCAAGATGGTAGGTAAATAAGGATTAAAATGATGATTCTTTCACAAAAACTCAAGAAGTTTTGGGCTATCAATCTAATCTAGAAACTGTTGACATGAAATTAACTGGAACCTAAGATATAGAACAACCAACTATTTTTCAATAAACCAGCTATTCTAAAAAAACTTGGAAGTTGCTGTTACAAAGAAATCCTTCATAAGCTTCTGAAGGTTCTATCCTTATCAACTGTTCTTTAAAGGATTAATCTTCTCTGGATAAAAAGGCTTTGCAAGTATGTTCAATAATCGCACATCTCTCAGAAGAAAGGAGTGCCTGCCAATCTTTAGAGATCCAAAGGATAGCAGTTTCAGATTAAAAACCCTACCTAAGATGTGAAACAAGAAGCTACTTACAGATTAAAAGGTGTGAATATGGAGAACCTTTCTTTGTAAAGTCAAAGATGGTTAACTAAGATGAAGATAAATGAGATCATAATTCATAACTACAACAAATCCCTTCAAAGTACTATTCATCGAAAGTATAAAAGAATCAAGGACAAGCCCAAATAAGTGAGTTTTGGCATCAACAAATCTAGGGGGGGGGGAGATTGCTGGGTTATATAGGATCTACTAATGTTAAAAGCCAAAATCCAAAGGATCCCTCATCTTTGCCTGAATAAGACAAAATACAATCCTCAAGTCCAATAGCTTCTCTCCCGAAAGCCTCACAAAACAGCTACCCCAATTACTATTTCATCAAACTACTGCCTTCAAGAATAAAGAGAAGGAGTGCTGATTATCAAAAGAGTTGGTAAACAAGTTAATAGTCAAGTCAACCAAAGTTAAAGACTGAAGACCCAAAGACAAGTCAAAGGAAGAAGTTCTGGACTCTCAGAAGAGCTAGGTTACAACAAACTGTTCCGAGAAATCTAGCAGTTCACTATATTCCTCTGAAGATCCAGCAGTTCAATGAAATAGTGTAACAATCAAGTAGTTTCACAACTGTTGGCAATTACATCATTTAATGAAGTTGTTAAAGGTCACTTTCATGATGACATCACCAGTAGTTTACACCTTCTATATATAGTTTTGAGCATATTTGTAATTAGTTAACAGTAAGAGCTGAAATGCATAAAAACTTAGTGAGATTGTGATCACCTTGTGAAGGGGAGTTCCGTGTACTTATTGATTGTATTACATCTATTGATTTATATAATGAATCATTTGCAATCATTCCATATTCATCTGTGATTTTGTTTGATGTGTTTAGATACTATTGTTTGATTAAATTTCCCAATTTGATTAACTGTTTTACAAGAAAAGCATACACAACACACAATCATTCCATATTTATATGTGATTTTGTTTGATGTGAATATTTCAATCAATATTCCGGACAAAGACTTACCATCCGGGATATTTAATAGGTTTGATATCCTGAACCTATTTCCTATATTTTACTATCCCATATTTTCACGTGTTGTTAAACTTATGCAGGAATGAACGAATATGACGAAGTCAAGCTTATGACACGCGTTTTCATTTGAGAATCCGTTGGCACTTACAACGAGTCTACAACGTT
Source organism: Scalesia atractyloides (assembly GCA_947069175.1). Lineage (NCBI taxonomy): Eukaryota > Viridiplantae > Streptophyta > Magnoliopsida > Asterales > Asteraceae > Scalesia > Scalesia atractyloides. The sequence goes on from CAMTDV010000023.1 coordinate 23,191,485, forward strand.
CCCTAGGGGAATATTCCTAATATCCCTGGAATATCGGGTAGTTAGTTGTTATGATGGATAGGGTGGAAACTGAGTGATAATGATCATAACTTGCATGTTTTAGTTAGTTCTTGGGTAATTATGTGCGGTGAATGAGATAACTACGAGAATTGGTTGTTTTGCAGGTTAACTGGTTAATTCGGGCGTTTTAAGGAAGCTAGAGATAACATAGAATACCCGGGACGTAGTTACACAGTAGAAAGTAGCAATCGGGAATCGTTCGGGCTAAGAACTAATGTGGAATTACGCGGGAATGGGTACAAAGAGAAGTTGAGGGGCCTACCAGCAATTAAGTGAAAGATACAACAAAGAGGACCAATAGATGAAGACCTCGCCGTAGCCTACGGTTTGTTAACCTTAAGCTACGGTTAGGTTATATAAAGAAGGAAAATCCAGCAAGTCTTGACCGTAGGTTACGGTCAAGAGACCATAGCTTACGGCCACCTTTGCAAATTTGGGCAGAACTGCGTAACCGTAGGTTAAGGTTTATGGACCATAGCTTATGGTTGAGTATTAAAAAAGTTAGAATCTATGAACCATAGCTTACGGTCAAGTGACCGTGGCTTACTGTTAGGTGGAAAAAATTTCGCATGATTTGTTATGGTAGCATAAGAGGGCTGACTAGGTCAATTCTGGGGATTATTAAAGAGTACGGTCGAAAACAAAAGGCTAGGGCTTCAAAGTTTGCAATTTTTCCACCTTCAATCATCACAATCCAACATCAATTCGATATCATGTTCAAGATTTCAGCACATTACTCGGTTTTTGAAGTATCTAAGCAAACAATGAGTGGCAAGTTCTTTGTTATGGTTCAGTGATCTAAGTCGGATATTTAGTATGTTTTGAGAACCATTTGGATTCAGTGATCTAAGCATTCGATGCTTTTCACTACATGTGTGATTATTTCCATTGTAAACATTTACATTTTGTTCAATCTTGATTTGCAACCATTCAATTCCCGAGAGTGCTTGAAATTGGGATCTATTTGGCTAAGAATTAGGGTTGGTAATTGCAAATGATGTTATGTGATAACCTTATTACTTGTTAATCGGAGTACTTAGTCACTTAGCATCACAATTGGTAATTTAATCAACGTTCAAATTTCAATGGTTAGACAAAACATATTATTATAATCGGCTTATCATTCTAAAGTTCGGAGGAATCATCGTTCTCTCTATTGATATAAAATCCAATTTACTTTGTTTATTTCAGTCATCATAATCTCAAAGTTTAAGTTTAGTATTTATCGCATTCATTAGTTAGACTTTGTTAGTATAACACTTTCCGCAAAACTCCATTGGTTCGATACCCGACTTATCCTATCTACGTAGTTTATTTCGGTTTTTGATTGACACTAACGACAGTCCATCAAAATGGCACCGTTGCCAGGGAGGCGTGCGCAAAGTGTTTGATTAGTTATTTCATTTTCGTTTGTTTCGTTCAGAGTTACGCAATATCTCTTTTGTTTGTGTAGTGCAGGTGGTCAATTCGTGTATGCATCAGACTCGGCATTCTGGGCACACCGCTAGTGTTTGACCCAGAGATAGAAAGAACAACACGACATACTCGAATATTGCATCGTGAAAATTGGATTGCACAACCTACAACACCGACAACACATTCAATAGAGGGCTTAAGTAACTTCGAGAATCAACCCGTCAATCGACCTCTAAAAAATCACTTCTCACCAACACCCACTCATCCTGCACCCAATACAACTATACCACCTCCACCACCATTACATACTCAATCCGCAAACACGAATGTTCCACTAATACCACCGCTACCATTTCCTAACCTCAGCGATCTTCCACCCTTTCCTAATCAATATCATCCTCAATCCTCTAATGGTACACAATCCTCACCCTATGTAAGGATTGTCACTGATGATACCGTTATCCTGCCTATGCAGACGGGACCGTCTAACCCTGCTCCTGCCACTGAAACTCAGCCACCGGTCCCACAAACGTATTACCCATCTTCACAGCAACAACAATATCACTCTGCAAGGAATTCATCATTTGAACAACGGACTAGTGCAGTAGACTCGGGCGATGGTTTTGAAGCGTCCGATGAATATGGGGGAAACCCAATGATGGGATTGGGAATATATGAGAACTATGATACAAGGCTTAGAGTGGGAGATAGGATTAATTACGGAAATTAGGGGTTCCCTACATCAGTGAATACTCCCGTGCCAGTTAATCAACAACCAGTTAACAATCGGCCAATCAACATGCCAATTCCACCAACACCACAGCAAGGGCTGGTTCCTACTATACCGCAGCAATTTCCAGCACCGCAGGTTCAAGGTCCACATCGGTTACCTCCCAGAAATATGCCTCCACTGATTAACCAATTTGAAGGCATCACAAGGAGGTTCGAGAGGGAACCTGTACGGGGCGTCGAGAGCCACTTCAATCCGGCTATCGCCAATAACCCGTCACCGGTGGTTATTCCTCAATTACGAGGGCGGTCATTTGAGGTCAGGGCACAATCAACTCAAGCCTTCCAAAGTATCATGGATTAGCTACCGAAGAACCGTATTTGCATATAGCAGCATACGATGCTCGATGCAACACCATTGGCGGTCAAGGATTCACCCCAGATGACGTGAAACTGGTACTCTTCCAGTTTACACTTGAAGATTAGGCGCAACAATGGTTTCATTCGCTACCATCGGCTTCCATTTTTACATGGCATGATATGCAACAATTGTTTCTCGACGAGTTCTATACACCGTTGCGGACAGCAACCAGGGGAACTATTCCACGAGGCATTCAATCGGTTCAAAATGATGTTGAAGAATTGTCCACATCATGGGATTCCACTATGGGAGTTGTTGAATGCCTTTCATGAAGGCTTATCGGATGAAGACGCACGGGATCTTAGCTCAACATTTGGCACAAATTATGAGCAAGTTGATTGGGAGTACTTGGAAAGGAATGCGAGAACTTTGAAACGCAAAGCCCAATCTTCAAGAAGTACTCGGCATTTGGTGTAAGGGTGGTAGATAATGCACCAGATGTTAGTGGCCAAATGCCGTTCTGTGGGCATTGTGGGGATTTGTGGCACATTGCTGATCAGTGTCCTAGTATCGGTACAGGTGTCACAGATGTTAATTACGTGCAAGGCAATGGAGGGGGTGGCAGAAATTTCAATATGAACTCCAATACATATCATCCAGGCCTTAGAAATCACCCAAACTTCAGTTATGGGAATACTAACAATCAAACCAATCCGGGGTTTCAAGGTAACAATAATCAGGCTGGGGCAGAGGAACTTTAATCAATCTCGATTCTAGCAGAACTTTCAAGGAGGGTATCACCCAAATCAAGACGGCACAACTGGATTGTCTAACCATAGTGCAGGTAATGATACGATGGAGATGTTAAAGTCCATTCAGCAAGATTTGCAGAAACGCAACCAGTTGGATGAAGTGCGGACTCAGAAGGATGAGGTACGTTACAAGGCCATCCAATTGTTAACAACGCAGATGGGCCAACTTGCAAATGAGCTAAAGGAGTTGAAGCAAACCAATGGGCGGTTACCAAGTGATACAACAACAAATCCAGCTCATCAGAAAAAGGGAAATAAGATCCATCAGGTAAGTACTCTCCGAAGTGGTAAGACCTATAACAAAGCTCCTACTCCACCACAATTTGTGGAAGGTGTGGTGGAGGATTTAGGTGAGGATGGGGTGAGTGACGAAGAAACGGAACTGAAGGTGGGTAACATGAATGTAAACTCTAATAATAATAACACCCGAAGTACATATGCGGAACCGACCAAGGCTACGGAGGGGGAACCACTTTCACTTCCCTTTCCCGAAGCTTTGAAAAATCCGGGTAATAAAGCCATCATCAACAAAAGGGGACCGCAACCCGAAGAAATTTGGGAAGTTTTTAAGCAAGTCAAAATTAACCTACCCTTGATTGATGCCATTAAACAGGTTCCGGCATATGCCAAATATTTAAAAGACATGTGCACACAAAAACGACAACACAAAGTTCCTAAACAGATTGATTTAACTGAAAGGGTGAGTGCTGTGATGAATGGTGTGCTTCCACCTAAGCTGCAAGATCCTGGAACGCTGTTAATTCCCATTCAAGTGGACGATTTTAAAATGAACCGGGCGTTGCTGGATCTGGGAGCTAGTGTGAGCATTCTCCCGGGAAGCTTGTATGACCAATATGATTTTGGTCCACTCCATCGAGCCGATACAACTGTTGTATTGGCAGATTTGACCCCTAAGCTTCCTCGGGGGATTTTTCGAGATGTCATTGTTAAGGTGGAAGAGTTCTATTTTCCAGTAGACTCTTTGGTGCTTGAATATGTCTCATCGGACCAAATCAATCAACCGAATGTCATTTTAGGCCGACCTTTCTTAGCCACGGCACATGCATTGATCGAATGCCGAACAGGCACTGTCGATATGATGTTTGGCAATAGGAAGGTCAGATTAAATGTGTTTTCTAACGTTTCTGACATGTTTCCCAGTGAGGAATGTTTCATGGCAGATATCATTGATGGATGCTCTCTTCACTTAGAGGAGGAAATATCCGAGTTATGTTTGTTGTGTGACAGGGTAGAACAGAATCATATGCACGATTTAGAAGAGGAGGTGCAGAGTTTAGAGGTGGCAGCAATGCAAGAAAGAAGGCCTCCATGGACTCAACAAGTGGAGAGCCTTCCGGCCGAGATGTTGAAGCCATCCTTGATTAGTCCGCCAAAAGTTGAACTCAAAGAGTTACCACAGCACCTCAAATACGCATTCTTGGGAGGGGACCAGACTCTTCCCGTCATCATTGCAATGAATTTAGCGAAAGAACAAGAGGAAGCATTGCTGAAGGTGCTCTAGACATATAAAGCGGCAATTGGCTGGACTATCGCTGATCTCAAAGGTATAAGCTCTTCTATTGTAATGCATAAGATTATAACTGATGCAGATGCAAAGCCTGCATGGGATACGCAGCGATGTTTGAATCCTAACATGCGGGAGGTGGCAAAGAAGGAAGTTATTAAAGGATTAGATGCCGGAATCATTTACCCGATCTCCGACAGTGCATGGGTAAGTCCGACTCAAACGGTGCTTAAGAAAGCAGGGATCCAAATTGTTAAAGACGACAACAGTGAGCAACTCGCCACTTGGCCGGTAACCGGGTGGCGTGTGTGCATTGATTATAGAAAACTGAATGCAGCCACGTCGAAGGATCACTTTCCTTTGCCTTTCATTGATCAGATTGTTGAAAAATTATCAGGTCAGAAATTTTACTGCTTTTTAGATGGTTATTCAGGATACAATCAAATTGCCATACATCCCGATCACCAAGAAAAGACCACATTCACATGCCCGTATGGTACCTTCGCATTTAAGCGAATGGCGTTTGGGCTGTGCAATGCCCCGGCCACTTTCCAAAGGTGCCTGATGAGTATCTTCTCAGATATGGTCGGGGATACCTTAGAAATTTTTATGGATGACTTTTCCGTGTTCGGTCCATCATTTGACACATGTCTAAACGAACTATCTAAGGTGTTGGAACGATGTGTCCAAACCAATCTGGTACTTAGTTGGGAGAAGAGCCATTTCATGGTTCAAGAGGGCATTGTTTTAGGACACGTAGTGTCGAGTAAAGGGATCGAAGTTGATAGGGCCAAAATCAAGGTAATATCTACATTACCACCGCCCACAAATGTCAAAGGCGTCTGTTTCTTTTTAGGACACGCCGGGTTTTATCGTAGGTTCATAAAAGGCTTTAGTGTCATCACCAAACCATTGTGTAATCTACTGTTAAAAGATGTTCCTTTTGAGTTCAATGACGAGTGTGTACACGCTTTTAATATATTAAAGGAACAACTGGTACAAGGCTCGATCTTGCAATCACCGGACTTGTCAAAATATTTTGAAATAATGTGTGATGCAAGTGATTTCGCTATTGGGGCCGTACTAGGGCAGCAGATAGATAAGAAACCAGTTGTTATCTACTATGCAAGCAAGACTCTCTCCGATGCTCAACTTAATTATACCACAACGGAGAAAGAATACTTGCCGTTGTCTATGCATTGGACAAATTCCGGTCATATATCTGGGGTAGTAAAGTAATTGTTTACTCTGATCATAGCACAGTTAATATCTAATGGAAAAGAAGGATGCGAAACCAAGGTTGATTCGTTGGATCCTTCTACTACAAGAATTTGATCTAGAGATTCGAGATAAAAAAGGGTGTGAGAATGTAGTCGCCGACCATCTGTCACGACTACCGCAGTGCTGTGTGGATGTCACACCTGAGATTAATGAGCAGTTTCTGGACGAATTTATTATGTCTATTAATTTTGAGCCATGGTATGCTAATTTTGCGAATTATCTTGTTTTAGGTACGATGCCGGAAGCATGGAATAAGAGGAGGAAACAACAATTTTTGGCATAGGTGAAGAACTACATTTTGGATGAACCGGATTTATTTCGGATAGGTGCTGATCAGATCATTCGGAGACGGAATTTCTGGACGTGTTGCAACAAGCCCATTCATCGGCATGTGGTGGCCATTTTAGCGGACAAAAGACGGGCCATAAAGTTCTAGAATGCGGCCTCTACTGGCCGACACTGTTCAAAGACGCATTTGTTTTCGCTAAACATTGTACCAATTGTCAGAAAATGGGCGGGATTTCTAAACGGGTGAAATGCCAATGCAGCCAATTTTGGTTGTTGACATTTTTGACGTGTGGGGGATCAATTTTATGGGACCTTTCCCTAATTCCAATGGTCATTTATATATCTTGGTGGCGGTTGATTATGTTTCAAAATGGGTCGAAGCAATCGCCACCAGAACTAACGACATACCATGGTCTGTAAGTTTCTTCAGGCTCATATTTTTTCTCGATTTGGAGTACCTCGCGTGATCATCAGTGATGGGGGATCTTATTTCAAAAATTTCAATGTGGGCAAATTTCTCAAATGGTATGGCGTTGACCATCGTATTGCTACACCATATCATCCACAGACAAGTGGACATGTGGAAGTGTCAAACATGCAGATTAAGGAAATTTTACAAAAAACGGTGCGAATTGACCGCAAGGATTGGTCATCTAAACTGGATGATGCCTTGCAGGCCTACCACACCGCTTATAAAACCCCTATTGGCACTACCCCTTATCAATTGGTGTGTGGGAAGGGTTGTCATTTACCCATGGAAATCGCTCATCATGCATTATGGGCTGTTAAACAGGTCAACACTGATTATTCTAATGCAGGTGCTCACAGGTTGTTAAAGTTGAGTGAGCTTGAGGAATTGCGCAACGAAGCATATGGCACGGCTGCCGCTTATAAGGATAAAATGAAGGCTGTGCATGATGCGAAGTTGCGGCGTCAAGTTTTTGCCGTAGGTCAAAAGGTATGGTTATTTAACTCACGTATGAAATTATTCCCAGGTAAATTGAAAAGCAAGTGGACGGGCCCATTTGTGATTGTACGCGTAGGGAAGTTTGGAGATATGGAAATCGAAGATCCAAAGGACCAACGAAGGCAAGTGGTGAACGGCCACCGATTGAAACCGTATTTGGACGCGGATGACCTGAATGCATCACTGATAGATGAGGTGAATTTCCTCGTAAGTTCACCCAACTACACCACCTTTAGGAGTTTGCGAGGTCCGGCTGAAGACGTAAACTTAGCGCTACCGGGAGGCAACCCGGATTGTGGTACATATTTCTTTTTTGTTTGATTCATGTCTTCTTGTTTAGTGTGTGTTGTGGAATGGTTGAATAGGTTGTTGGTCACTCCTCCTGGATATGATACAAGTGTGGGAATACACTAGCTGCGTAAGGTGGTGAAGGGCTCAAGTGTGTGTTGCGGTCGACACTAAGCTCTTAAGGGGGTGGCATGGTATGGGAGAACCCATAACGTAACATCTAAACAACTTCTTAACTTATACATTTCACTAAAAAAATAATTCTAAGACAGACCGTAACCTAGGGTCTGTGGACCGTAAGCTACGGTCCATGTGACAAAAATGGCCAGAACCTCCCTACCGTAACCTACGATCCAAACCGTAGGCTACGGTCCCAGATTCAACAAACAAATATATATGACCGTAAGCTACGGTCTTGACCATAGCTTACGGTTGACTGCAGATGCATGGGTTTTGGTTGGGTTTGGCAAGCTTCAACCGAATAATCTAATGGGTAAACGAACTAGATCTATGTTCTATCATTATATACCCTATTACATCACCTCTCTTTACCACAAAACCCTTATCACCACCATCTTCTTCTCTAATACACCTAGAACCTCCATATCTCCTTCCATCTCCCAATTTCTTGTTACACAACCAAATCGGGTGATTCAAGAGCCCAGAGTGCTTAGAACGAGAGGAATATAACCCCCATCTCAGTTTCTTCCAAAAATCACCAGATCGGGGAGAACCAATTCGTCAACAACAAACCATAAAATTTAAATTTTGGGACTTTTCATCCAAAATTTAAGTCAAGTGAATCCAGTATTGTCTAAGCATTCTAAACTACAAAGGTATGATTTTTATCCCCAATTTTGTTCTTAACAGTCAGAATGAAGGTACAGTTATTTACTAAGGGGTGACATTTACTCATCTAGTTAATTGATGATTGATTATTAGAGATCGAGGCATGCAGTGATAACCTTACGGTGATTTGCAAGTCATAAGAGAGTTGGGGAATACATGAAAGCTTAGATGAGTACCGAATTCCCACAAGTCAAGGAACAAGTGTGGGGAGGGTCATGGGATTGCATGTTTGAATTGGTTGAATTGTATGACTGAAAGTAACTTGATGAATTTTGTTGTTGTTGGTTGTTTGATTTTTGTGTGTAGATGGTATGAGAGAAAAGAGCAAGGAAGGAAAAGGCTGTCGAGCCATCGGTACCTACTCCTACGAGATCTAAACGAAGATGGGGGACAGGTATAGAGATTAGAGAGGTAGAATCGTCAGAAGAGGAGGAAGAGCTCCAGTATGGTCATGGCGATGTACCGTACCGACCAACCTAGACGAAGGGCCCTCTCAATAAGCAACGCAAGGAGTACCAGGCAGACTTGTTTTATGCAAAAATTGGGGATGAGTATTCGGTTATGGATAATACTTATTTTGAGAAAATGGTCTACAAACCAGATTTAAGGGCATTGGGGCTCTATCAAAAATTGGTAGCACTTGGATAGGAAGCAGTCGCAGATTTCAAAGGTAATGAGAAAGGCGACGTGTACATAAAGAGTGTAATGGCCTGGCTGAGCACATTGGAAAGGGATGAGGGGAATAATCCACCGAGGACCACCACTCTTACCAGCGTAGTTAATGGGAAGCGAGCCACTATGTCTTTAGCTACGCTGAGTCAAGTGGCCGGATTTGATTCACAAGCAGATGATTTTTACCATTTGATGAACGAAAATGACTACTTTAATGAGCAGAAGAATTTGGTTAGTGAGAGTTTGATGTATACGGAACTATTCCTGTTGGATAAGGGCGTTGATATGAGGCGGGATAATTTGAAGCCGCTTGTAAGGGTACTGCTGAGTTTTGTCATGACCAACGTGGCTCCTAGACTGGGGGACAGAATGGCGATAAGGAAGTGGGTGTAACGCCTCGTGTTTTCGTAAAATTTTATTTTAGGAAATACGTTTCGTACCACTAAATTATTTATTTGTCCATTTTTATTATTGTTGTTATTATTTATTTATTTTTTTATAAATAATAATAATAATGATAATAATAATAATAATAAACAGAATAAATATGACATTTTTATGGAGCTCGTATTTAAAAACGGATCTCGTAAGCGTATTGGGCCGCTCAGAGAACTCTAGGTACTAGTTACCGGGCCTTGAGCCCAACACCTAAAACCCTACCTAAATAACTAAACCCTAATCCTATTATAAAAAAAACATACACCTGACACACACAGGAGCCGCATACACTCACACACCCCCTGTCCCTCTCGATCTTTCACTCCTCCGGCCACCGGCGCCGCAAATCCGGTCGTCTACCGGCAACCGGATCCTTCCGGCGAACCACCACACACCAACCCTTCTTCTTCCTGTTAGCACCGCACCCGCACCCTCCTGCCCTCCTCTCCCTCTATTACGCTCACCCATTCACCCCTTCTTCTCCGGTGAATGCCGAACACCCATCTCCCTCTCTCTCGCTCTGACTCACTGCCCCCTCTCCCTAAAGAACCGGACTCCGGCGGTAGGTAACGCTGTTAAACGACGATGATGACAACCGCCGGCGACAGTGGTTCCGGTGGTGAAACACGACAACCGGCGGCGGCAGTGGCTCTGGTTTCAGCAACAATAATGTCGGTGGTTTCGGGTTCAGTGCGGTTCATGTTTGGTTCCGGTTTAGACATTGCTGGTTTGGTCCAGGTTCATTTTAGGCTTCGTGTTAGGTTTCGAGTTGGGCTAGCTCAGGTTTGGGTTTGCTTTATTTCGATTCAGGTTTGGCTCAGTCCTGGTTCGGGTTATTTTGATTCAGTTTTGCTTCGGCTTAGGTTCAGTCTGGTTGAGTTAATTCAATCTTGATTTGAGTAGCGGCTCACTTGGTTCGCTTGGGTGACGTTTGGTTCAGTTAACTTCCGCCTTGGTTCGGTCAACGCTGGTCAACAACAGTCAAACAATAGTCAACTGTCGGGTCCAACCTGGTCAAACCATTCGGCAAAGGACTAGGTAACTACGGTATTCCATCATTCGACCGTCAACTCTCCACGACAGATATAAAGGAAGCTTCGCATAAGTGAGCGTACTCGACCCCTTTTTACACTTTAACGCATTTTGGGGTGCAACATGTATCGATTAACGAAATTTATTATATACAAAACTAAATGTGTTCAAATTACCAAACATGTTATCAGTTTTGCTTATGTGAGATGTGCGTGTTAGTTTATACTTTTTTACACCTACTATCTGTTAAGTTTATGTTATTTATACGTGTTAGTTCAAACTTGCCTATACATGCTAATTGTTACGATTGAGTTTGTTTATACTTATTAATTCTAGCGTGTTCCCTTATGATATTGTTATGCTTAGGGTTTCATGCATGCTAGTTAGAGAATTCTAATATACGCTATTATTATTATGCGAAAGTTGTCTACGTATAGGTGCGATTCAACTTAAATATATACTTATCATGATTGAAACAAACTTATATTTTTATACTTAATTTCAAACTTGTATGCTTGCCAATACTTTTGTATTGATCTGCGCTTTTAATACATGTTGCAGGAACTGATGATGCAAGGAATCTAGTAGGAGTGCCTAGAAACACATTTAAAAACTTTAAATATTTATTGTACTGTATCTTATTTCAAACATGCATTTCGTTTCTATATTTTGTATTAAATCGTTATCAATAAAATAAAGTTATATTTATTTTATTTGTGTCGTGATATGAAATTGTATTATTTGATTTAAACTATGTAAAAAGGTAATTATTAAACACTTGACACAATTAGCGTTATGAAGCCTCTTGCAATCTAGTTTTCGTCTCATCCCGATGTTTCCGCCATCGGTTGGGGTGTGTGACAGATTGGTATCAGAGCCATAACTATAGGGAATTAGGTAGAATTGCCATGTTCGACCTAGTCTATAGTTTAAGTACCATACTCTTGACCATTTGTGATACTTGTCTAAAATGTTATTCTTTCTATCATGCTTCTCCCCCTTTTGATACTAAAACTAACAATATGTCTTTCCTAAGACTTGAAACACAACACACGCTTTTGAGTATATTCTTGTTCCACAATCGAAATAACTCATCAATACAGGGGTGATTCCCGCCATTGGTGACGAGTTTCAATCCGCTTTACATGTTATTTCGCACGAAATTCACCATCAAGTCAGGAGTGATATCCATATCTTGATGGGAGTTTCATTTCATAATCTAGTGGATCCTTATTGACGATTCGAGATTATATCTTGATATGTTCAATAAACCACAATTTGGGGACGAAATTGTTAAGCCAGGATTGACATCCACACCTTGATGACTGGTTCCGCTCCTCAATTTTAAATCTCGCCAAAGTTTCGTATTTTTCGATCAAATTAGGGATATGTACTAACTGGAAGGGTAAAGCACCGTTAATCGCTTGGCGACGAGAGTATTATACCTATTAGGCCAAACATGGCTCCCTAATTCGAAAGGACTTACGAGTCACTTTGGAATAGTCGAAGTTTCTAAAACTGAAACACTCCAACATTTTAACAAGCCTCTCTTTATGCTATCTTACATTTTATGCTATATAATTCTTATTCCTTCATTTTTATTGCAATGTCACACTATACGAAAATCGAATTTATGCACGACAAACTTCGCATTTATACTAAATCTATTACACAATGATTCTATAGGTGCATACTAAACATCATACTTGATTTGGGAATACTGGAACATTATATGTGATAAACTCGTTATAAAACCACACCTTAACATGTATAGCGCTTGCGCAGTGCTATAGGAATAGCGCCCGTCCGTATTCTTGAGGTCATGTTAAGTAAACTATTTCATACTAAGTAAACTATTTTACACTATGTTTCGACAATATTGACTAGTCAACATTGCGTACACGATGGTTTGACTTGTTTATTAACATGTTTATGTGGTAGACTCGTCATTAACTTTGATCAAGCCACACCTTAACATGTATAGCACTTGTGTAGCGCTATAGGAGTGACGCCCACCCGTATTCTTGAGGTCATGTTAAGTAAACTATTTTACACCCTCTTCGTTTTAACGATGATGGGTAGTCTACATTGCGGTACACGATGGTTTGACCTGTTTCTTCACATGCCAGTAATCCGTTAATCTTGGTTAACTAAAATATATCATTTGTATTGTACACGAATGTGCATATACGCACACTTACACTTATACACTATACTCATTCATACTTAATTACAATCATACTTATAGGCTTATATTTCTATACGCTATCATTCTCACTCGTAATACGCTAATAAACCCTGTTCGTGACACAGAACGTAACATGGCATTGATTAGCGAAACAGACGTAATATGGTATGAACATGGTGGATACGCCACTGGTACTTCCTATATATAAATGTTAACGCCAGATTACCAACGTTTCGTAAAACGTGCCATGAGAAATTCGGTGTTTCACTGCTATGTATAATACAAACTTTAATCGCTCACCACTCGTTTCTTGATTATACCCATACATACTTCGAAGTGCCATCTTCCTAAAGCCTTCCTCTTGAATGAATTTCGGGACAAAATTCTCTAAAGTAGGGGAGACATAACACCTCGCGTTTCCGTAAAATTTTATTTTAGGAAATACGTGTCGTACCACTAAATTATTTATTTGTCCATTTTTATTATGGTTCTTTTTATTTATTTATTTATTTATTTATTTTTTATAAATAATAATAATAATGATAATAATAATAATAATAAACAGAATAAATACGACATTTTTATGGAGCTCGTATTTAAAAACGGATATCGTAAACGTATTGGGCCGCTCAAAGAACTCTAGGTACTAGTTACCGGGCCTTGAGCCCAACACCTAAAACCCTACCTAAATAACTAAACCCTAATCCTATTATAAAAAACACACACCTAACACACACAGGAGCCGCATAACTCACACACCCCCTGTCCCTCTCGATTTTCACTCCTCCGGCCACCGGCGCCGCAAATCCGGCCGTCTGCCGGCAACCGGATCCTTCCGGCGAACCACCGCACACCAACCCTTCTTCTTCCCGTTAGCACCGCACCCACACCCTCTTGCCCTCTTCTCCCTCTATTACGCTCACCCATTCACCCCTTCTTCTCCGGTGAATGCCGAACACCCATCTCCCTTTCTCTCGCTCCGACTCCCTGCCCCCTCTCCCTAAAGAACCGGACTCCGGCGGCGGGTAACACTGTTAAACGACGATGATGACAACCGCCGGCGACAGTGGTTCCGGTGGTGAAACACGACAACCGGCGGCGGCAGTGGCTCCGGTTCAGCAACAATAATGTCGGTGGTTTCGGGTTCAGTGCGGTTCATGTCTGGTTCCGGTTTAGACATCGCTGGTTTGGTCCAGGTTCATTTTAGGCTTCGTGTTAGGTTCCGAGTTGGGCTAGCTCAGGTTTTGGTTTGCTTTATTTTGATTCAGGTTTAGCTTAGTCCTGGTTCAGGTTTTTTTGATTCAGTTTTGCCTCGGCTTAGGTTCAGTCCGGTTGAGTTAATTCAATCTTGATTTGAGTGGCAGTTCACTTGGTTCGCTTGGGTGACGTTTGGTTCAGTTAACTTCCGCCTCGGTTCGGTCAACGCTGGTCAACAACAGTCAAACAATAGTCAACTGTCGGGTCCAACCTGGTCAAACCATTCGGTGAAGGACTAGGTAACTACGGTATTCCATCATTCGACCGTCAACTCTCCACGAAAGATATAAAGTAAGCTTCACAAAAGTGAGCATACTCGACCGCTTTTTACACTTTAACGCATTTTGGGGTGCAACATGTATCGATTAACGAAATCTATATTATACAAAATTAAATGTGTTCAAATTACCAAACATGTTATCAGTTTTGCTTATGTGAGATGTGCGTGTTAGTTTATACTTGTTTACACCTACTATCTGTTACGTTTATGTTATTTATACGTGTTAGTTCAAACTTGCCTATACATGCTAATTGTTACGATTGAGTTTGTTTATACTTATTAATTCTAGCGTGTTCCCTTATGATATTGTTATGCTTAGGGTTTCATGCATGCTAGTTAGAGAATTCTAATATATGCTATTATTATTATGCGAAAGTTGTCTACATACAGGTGCGATTCAACTTAAATATATACTTGTCATGATTGAAACAAACTTATATTTTTATACTTAATTTCAAACTTGTATGCTTGCCAATACTTTTGTATTGATCTACGCTTTTAATACATGTTGCAGGAACTGATGATGCAAGGAATCTAGTAGGATTGCCTAGAAACACATTTAAAAACTTTAAATATTTATTGTACTGTATCTTATTTCAAACATGCATTTCGTTTCTATATTTTGTATTAAATCATTATCAATAAAATAAAGTTATATTTATTTTATTTGTGTCGTGATATGAAATTGTATTATTTGATTTAAACTATGTAAAAAGTTATTAAACACTTGACACAATTAGCGTTATGAAGCCTTTTGCAATCTAGTTTTCGTCTCATCCCGATGATTCCGCCATCGGTTGGGGTGTGACAGTGGGAGCTGCCGCTCCTATATGCTATCATGACCGGCCAACCACACTTATCATTTAGGCAGCTAGTGATGATGCATGTCTGGCAGAGCAGGAATGCCAAGTTGAAAAAGTTAATACCTCATGCCAGACTTATTAGTACACTGCTAGGAAGACAGGGGGCATTGTTGCCCACAGAATATCCATTCTCCAAACCGCATGCAATCTTCTCCATTGCAGACATGTGCAAGAGTGACCGCATTTCCTACAAGAAAACGAAACTGTGGCACAAAATTCAGTACGGGGATGGGGCAAAACTTAAGGTACTGCAGTGGGGAAAACAGCTCCTAAGTAGGGGAAGATGGATGATTTGGACTCCAGTTATGAAGAAGTGATACGGCGGAGGCGTGAGGCTAGTGTTGATGTAGGTGCAGGTTCGAGCAGGCAGCCGGAGGAACATCGGCAGTCAACATATTCGTGGGGGATCTTTGATGATGAGACACAAGTGTTTGTTAATAGCCGACGACCATCCGATTATGGGCAATGGGAGATGTCGCAGCAGGCCATCTACGATCAAGGATCCAGGCAAGATATCGAGAGGGAGCGTGAGTATAAAGAGCTGATGGATTATATGGCAAGAACAGAGCGGATGCGCCATATTGAATCACAGAAGGAACTGAATATGCAGGCGTACGATGAGAACCAGACCCGACGTCATATGGACTATTATCAAGGGGTCCCGTGTATGGAAAATCCACTTTACATGGATAATAGCCAGGAGCCACCATATCAGCCTGGCATGACTTGACATCCAATGCCGCAAGTTCACGGGTCCATGTGGTTGCCGCGAGAGTATACGGAGCCTCATTTCCAAAGCTCGTACCCATATCAGCCGCCGCCGTACGAGTACTCGTAATCACAGCAGCAGCCACAATCATCACAACAGCAGCAAGATCGGCCGGAAGGAGGGTTAGCTGACATTTTCGACATGAGCGCCTTCTATGAACATCTGGGTGGTTATTATGGACACCCGCCGGGTCCATCGTATCAATGAGCATTCGCTGATCAGTTGCTTCGATCAGGTCCATGTGCTCGACTCTATCTATCTATCTATCTGTTATTTATTTCCTGTTTGAGACAATTTTATTTTGTGTTAATTGGTGGTGTTTGTTCATTTGTTTAGGAAGGTTTGTAATTGATTGATAAGGGTTAGTCATTCTTGGGGTTGTTGGTTGGTCTTCTCGGGCTAATTTTAAAGTGCATCATACATTGGGACAATGTATCCCAAGTGTGGGGATGTGAGAGGCTCGAGAAGAGATAGTTGGGCAAACGTTGAAAAATTTGAAAATGATGAAGTTGAAAATTAGGAGTTTTTAAAATTTTTGTTTTAAAAATTTGCATCACCTTAAGTGCGCTAATTTGTTATGAAAGCTTACGATTTCAAACATGAATGGGTCTCTTATTGGTAGTAGTTAGTACACTCTTGTCGTAATTGTTCCTTTAAGTTTCATGAGAGTAGGCCTGATAGGGTTGTCCTATATTAAAGTGGAGAGATTTGTGTGTATAAGGGTAACATGCTGTAGAGCGCATATGCTATTTGTCGGCAACCGTTTATCTTTTTCTTGGTGAGGTTTTGAGCCGATAGATGTGATAGGACATAAATACGAGTCAATTGTTGATAGTGGTCTATATGCTCTTCTGTATTAGAACTTGTGTAATTTGATGCATGCTGAAACTGTGGAGTGACACGAGTATATAATGATGAAGGCATGAGGAATCATGTACACAGTATGGGGGTTGTGGTTGTATGGTTAGTACTTTTAATGGCCCACCCATTATTCGTTGGTTTCCCAATTGTTAAAAAAATTAAAAATAAAAAAATATTCATTAAGAAAGGGGAACAATGATTAGAATATGCGGGTAGGAACCAAATGGTGTATATGCAAAGAAGCCGTCAAGATTTGATGATCTAATGTTAGCCATAATGATGACGAGTTCTTACCATTAGCTCAAAGCCTACACTGATAAGTGGTCTTGATATGTATCGTGTTACTTGTACAGTGTAAGTGTGATTGTTATACAAGTTTATAATTGCAGGAGTCATATTGGCCTATGAGTGTCCATATACTAGCACATTACATGCTAGATCAATTGTTGAAGCCGAGTGGAGGGTACATTGTGAGGGGTAGGTAGCATGTGTTCAAATTATAAGCATGTTAGTTTTATATAGACAGATCTTGTGTTTCAATGGTGTAAACTGTGTCAGGCTGTAAATCTTGATTGTGTTAGTCTATGGGATGGTTATGACTTGAGAATTGAGTTGGATAAACCAAATAAGAGATTTGTTGTGTTGTTATTATGGTGAGTAATATATAGTTGGTTTGCTTGGGGACAATCAAATGTAAGTGTTGGAATGTGATGGATAGGGTGGAAACTGAGTGATAATGATCATAACTTGCGTGTTTTAGTTAGTTCTTGGGTAATTATGTGCGGTGAATGAGATAACTACGAGAATTGGTTGTTTTGCAAGTTAACTGGTTAATTCGGGCGTTTTAAGGAAGCTAGAGATAACGTAGAATATCCGGACGCAGTTACGTAGTAGAAAGTACCAATCGGGAGTCGTTCGGGCCAAGAACTAATGTGGAATTACGCGGGAATGGGCACAACGATAACTAGAGGGGCTTACCGACAATTAAGTGAAAGATACAACAAAGAGGACCAATAGATGTAGACCTTGCCGTAGCCTACGGTTTGTTAACCGTAAGCTACGGTTAGGTTATATAAAGAAGGAAAATCCAGCAAGTCTTGACCGTAGGTTACAGTCAAGAGACCGTTGCTTACGGTCAACTTTGCAAATTTGGGCAGAACTGCGTAACCATAGGTTACGGTCTATGGACCGTAGCTTACGGTTAATTATTACAAAAGTCAGAATCTATGAACCGTATCTTACGGTCAGGTGGAAAAAATTTCGCATGATTTGTTATGGCAGCATAAGAGGGCTGATTAGGTCAATTCTGGCGATTATCAGAGAGTACGGTTGAAAACAAAAGGCTAGGGCTTCAAAGTTTGCAATTTTTTCACCTTTATTCATCACAATCCAAACCCGGTTTTTGAAGTATCCAAGCAAACAATGAGTGGCTAGTTCTTTGTTATGGTTCTGTGATCTAAGTCGGATATTTAGTATGTTTTGAGAACCATTTGGATTCAGTGATCTAAGCATTCGATGCTTTTCACTACACGTGTGATTATTTCCGTTGTAAACATTTACATTTTGTTCAATCTTGATTTGCAACCATTCAATTCCCGAGAGTGCTTGAAATTGGGATCTATTTGGCTAAGAATTAGGGTTGGTAATTGCAAATGATGTTATGTGATAACCTTTCATTACTTGTTAATCGGAGTACTTAGTCACTTAGCATCACAATTGGTAATTTAATTAACGTTCGGATTCCAATGGTTAGACAAAACATATTATTATAATCGACTTATCATTCTAAAGTTCGGAGGAATCATCGTTCTCTCTATTGATATAAAATCCAATTTACTGTGTTTATTTCAGTCATCATAATCTCAAAGTTTAAGTTTAGTATTTATCGCATTCATTAGTTAGACTTTGTTAGTATAACACTTTCCACAAAACTCCCTTGGTTCGAAACCCGATTTATTTTATCTACGTAGTTTATTTCGGTTTTGATTGACACTAACAGCAGTCCATCAGTTATCTATCTAATTACTATAAATAAGAGGCAAACTGTTCGATCTAGGGGTTACTACTCTGTTTACACTCTACACTCGCATATTCACGTGTTCTCCTTTTTTTATGAAGATACTCTTATTTAGATAAAAAAAAATATATAATGAATAAGAAATAAGAATTCGTTTTGAACAATAGATGTCTTTCACATCCAACTATAACAATGAGTAACTATTAAATGGCAACTCCAAAAAACGTACTTCTCTTTTGCAGCTTACTCACCTACGATCACATTTACACTCGCACCTGTAAGCATTGTACAATCCATCAGTTTTGTTCTCGAGTTGTACTCTTAAAAATACCCGAGCCCAACGGGTATACTTCAAACAGCCACTTACCCATTCAGAAGTTGTCAAACAGTCACTCACTTGCAAATTAAAACTAGCACACTACCTCACATAAAAAAATTGATCACTAAATTGGTTAGGTAATTTTTGACCAAAACACTTACCAACTACTGCTATGGATGCCAATAGGATGATAAAAATACCCGACCCAGATGGGTATACTTCAAACCGAAGCATTTGGGATGGCTATACCCGATACCCGACGAGTATTGGGCTGGGTATGGGTATGGAAAAAAATATAACTAACTGACTAACATACTAACCTAGTTAGTTTAACTTGTTTTACTTTTAAAGTTTCACTTAATTACAAAGTCAACTCTTAACTTAGAACTCAAATTAACCAACCATACTAACTCTGTTACAACCTCCCTCATATGATTCTAACCCAACTTACTTGAAAAACATTACTCATTTAGCGTTTTTAGCCCGTTTTTTATCCATCGCAGTACGTAACTAGCATCATATAATTGGATAATAAAAATTATAACAACAAATTCCATTTTCATTAAATTCTCCAATGGCTCTAGTTTGTAATCCAGGTCGAGTTTCGGAGGTCCGCTTTTGACGAATGTTACAACGTATATACATATCAAAAAGATATTTTTGATTTATTATATGCTTATACAAAGTTATCCTTGGGCTAATTATATATCAACAAGATATCCGATTAATTATTTTGATCTAAATTCTTGATCTAGTTGCTAGAGAATAACTATAATGATTTTTAAAGAAGATAATGGCCAAGGTAAATTGATAGGATTAAGTTTCAAATGTTGTTATATCAAACAGAGGGTTTCATTGAATAACATTTGAAATCCAAGGTTCTTTTTAAAAATTAATTAATAATCTCTCTTTAGTCATCTAGGGTTCCTACTTCCAAGATTTAAGCGTCTATTTTGTAAACCTGCAACTCCCTCAACCTTCATATCTTCCTTAATTTGTTTTTCCAAAACACCCTTTCCTTCTTCAAACCCATATATCATTTTATCTCATAAATATAATCTCTACAAAGCTGATTTAAAATAAATAATATATAATTTTCATTTTAGTTAGAGCTGATTTAAAAATTTCAGTTATATCATAATCTTTTCTCTATATGCATATGCATATGAACAATAAAAACTAAAAGATTCATAATCCTTTGGTACTGATTGGTTTAGATAAACGAAGCACGGGATTCTGTGACCTTTCTGTCTTGATTTTTGTTTTTCACATCTTAAAAAGATAATTAGCTAGCTGCAATCATTTTTGGGAGTAATAATTTGGGTGATTCATGATATTCTAAATACAATTGAATTTGTTCATAAATTGAACAATAAGAAATAAAGATATCTTTTAACGGTGTTACTGTTAATGCCGTCATACATATTGTACAAGATACACAGTCAACAACTAAAAACAAGATGGAAGTATGGAACAATAGAAAAGATTTGGGTTAGGTCTGCTGAGTACCTACTTATGTAGTTGTTCTCGTTCCACTCAATTGTCACTAGTTACAGGGATTCAAGATTTTTTTTACCACGTCACCCTTAAAAATGTTAAAAATTATTAGAGGCACAGGTGGATGTAAAGATAAGTGTAATGTCAACTCAAGGATGATCCTGATTACAAGATAAAACAGTGAAAACTAGGTACAAACACTTGCTGGTCTGATATAAGTGTGGCACATCCATAAAGGCCACAATGAACTTCTTTTATATATAGACCAGCAACGGGGTTTTAAGGATGCCTATGGATGCCCAAGTAGGATGATTGACTAACTAGGCTACGTTGCACTGCCTCGTGGGTTGGATGTTTTTGGTGGATGGGTCAGTGGGCATGGACGCCTAAGGATGAGCCGTGCAAGGCCCTTGAAATGTATTTTTTTTTCTTTCTAATTTCAATTAAACTATAAATATATATTTATTTATATATCTTTTCTATCTTTTAGAATAAACGTACTATAAATATATTTATAATCATATACTTTTAAACTTATAAAACTTAATAAAGTAAAATTACTCATTTTAGAATTAAATGCATGGGTGGACATGATAACTGTAATGTCAACTTAAGGATGACCCTGATTACAAGATAAACAGTGAAAAATTAGATACAAATAGTAGATGGTCTGATATAAGTGTGGCACATCCATAAAGGCCACAGTAATCTTCTCTTATAGACCAGCAACAACAGGGTATTAAGGACCCAAATGGATGCCAAGCATAAGGCCACCCTGGGCAATCACAAGTAGGGGTGTCACGGGTAAGTACCCATGCTAGAACATCGCCACCAACCCTGCGGGTAGGTTGGGCAGGTTCACTTGGCTAGCACCGGTACCCGCTCCACATTTGAGTTTTTCAATGCTTTTTTTGACCGTTAACCGTTTAAAAAAATCAAATTTAAATAATTTATTAACTTTCTCTAATTAACCAACTCATTATATTTACCCCATACACAAAACTCTCTCAAGTTGATATTTTCATATACCAAAACCTCTATAAATTTTATATTCTCGTCTTCAAAATGGCAAGGATCTCGCGGACCGAAGAGGAAGGCATCGAATTGGCGATGTCTTATGTCGCAATCCATTACGAATTATCATCCCATAGTGGAAGGGCTACTTTTTGGATCTGGGTGTTCCACCAATTTCGTATCTACGTTGGTGAGACTACCCGAACCGTGGATCAAGTAGACTCATGTTTCTCGTTTGCCCGTTTCAAGTGTTCAAGATTCCATAGAAGGTTCTTGAATGTGGAGAATCCCCACAACGAGCTCTCGGAGGCGGAAGTTATTCAAGTGGCCCTTGTGGACTACGAACATGCCTACAGCGAAGACTTTGAGCACATATCGGCGTGGCAATTTATTAAGACCTATGTTTAAGTTTTACGTTTTAATTATATGTAATGCTTTAGGTTTTATGTTATGTAGTGTTTTAAGTATTATGTTTTATTTTAATGTAAGGTTTTAAGTTTTATTTTTATGTAATCTTAAGTTTTAAGTTTTATGAATGAAATTTAATTTTAAGACTTTATTTAAATTTAAAAAAATAGGTTTTACCTAAGTTGCATAAGAAGGATTATGAGTTTTTATAGATTCGTACAGATGATTAATGCATCATAAACCTAATTAGTCAACTAGGGATTTTTCCCACCCTTAATATTCCAATAACCATAAAATTATGTATAGCATATGAAACTAAGATTATATGTTCAAGATCCAAAGTTTTAATTTTTGATCTATATGATTATATTTGGTTTATATCGTGCAAAGACGATTGATCATTCTTTCAAGAACATATTTTGGGCCATACTATCACACCCTTTGCTTTCTCCCCCTACATCGTACGACTGTTTGAGGTTGAACCAAACGGCTGTTTGAAGTTGATGCCAGGGCTTAGTCATAGCCCCACTTTTAAACGACTGTAAACGGATGGCTGGCCATTTCAAAGTTAAGGTGCGTCATAGCAAAACCAACTTTTTAGACGGCCCCCTCTATGTTTAAAAAGTCGTTTGAGGATTCGGGCTGTTTGGGGTGTGCAAATAGCAAGACCTATGACATCTTTTTATGAAATTTGAAGAATCAGGTGACCTTCAAATGTATTAACAACTAACAACTAAATTAAGAAACCATTAAAGTAGTAAACTAGATTGCTTGATGGCTGATATACAAACATGTGAATATAGCAAAAAGTTGAAAAAATATCTATTTGATGGCATGAAATAGAAACGGAAAGTTAAAAACTTTTATTTGATAAAGAAAAGAGCAGGACTAATGGTATGAAGATGGAAGGTGGTGACTTCTAAATGCCAGTTCCTTCTTTCAAATGTTTTCAAATGCTTAAGACTACAATTTGGCCTTTAAGTGATGCATTTGAAATTGTCTTATGTGCAAATGATTCTTTCCAAGAACTATAAAAGTAATATATATATATATATATATATATATATATTGTGGAGAGTTTAAATGAGAACGCTAAATATCGTGAGAATCGTGAAAACAAATGAAAAAACCACAAGAAATTGGTCAAAAACAATTCAAATCAAAATTTTTTTACACTTATCATTATTATTCAAATACAATATTAAAAAAATTTAAATTTACACATTTAAATTTACGTGAATTTGTAAATAAAAAAAATTACACATGTGTAAGTTTGTCATTTACACATTTGTAAATTTGTTATATTTACACATACGTAAAAAATCTAGTAAGAGAGATTTTGAGAGGAGAAATAAATTTTTTGATGTTATAAATTCTTTTTTGATATTGTATTT
This sequence comes from Scalesia atractyloides, assembly GCA_947069175.1. NCBI lineage: Eukaryota > Viridiplantae > Streptophyta > Magnoliopsida > Asterales > Asteraceae > Scalesia > Scalesia atractyloides. The sequence goes on from CAMTDV010000023.1 coordinate 23,215,070, forward strand.
TAATTACAATCAGGGTTGGTATTAAAAAAATTCAATTTTAATTGGTTTTTTCATTTATTCTCACGAATCTTGCAATATTTAGCGTTCTCAAGATAACCCTCCTCATATATATATATATATATATATATATATATATATACTTTTGCCAAATAAATCATTTCATTGATCAATTGGGTAACACAGCAAACATCAGCCTCATCCCTTGATTGACCAAAGAAGGGTACTTAACATGTTTATAGATAATCACAATCCATATTTGAAGAATCGAAAGTAACAAGGTCAGATCTGTATCATCAGATCAGTCGGTCATTGATATAAACAACCAAATATTTCCATAAACATATTAATAACTAATCACAAACATTATATACTTATATCATTGCAGACCCCAGCTCAACCATTATTAGTTATAGTTATTTGTTCACTAAGATGCGGCACTTTCAAGATCCCTATGATCAGTAAAATCATGCACACCTCCATATGATCAGTACTGCACATATGTTATACACATATTCCAGATCAAAATCATTAACTACATGATCTCCTGAAAGTTCTAACCTGAAAGCTTGAATCTTTAGATTGATTGGAAGTTTCTTGATCCATTAAACACTCCCAGCCTGATTCACAATCATCTAGAAAAACTCTCCTGAGATCTAACTTTGATTCTTTGTGTCCCTTTCTTCCCTTTTCCATCCACACACTTCTCTGTTTGGCCATTTTCTGTTAGTTCAGACTCAGAATCGATCCACTCAATAGACACTATTTGGGACTCTTTTCTGTGTTTATTTCTCAACTCAAAATAACGATTACAAGGGGTGTTGGAAATGAGAATATAATACTACAATTTATAATAATAAAACTTAAAAAAAACACATGCTAAATAAACCCATGTTCTCCCGTTTTTGAGGAACTAACCCAACGTTCACTTCCTAACGAACACCTCCATGAAACTAGATCTTCATGGACCAATTATTCTGCTGACCCGTAACCGACTTGACCTGTACTCGACCCGAAACATCAAGATTAACCCAACATTTTCGTCATCTGAATCTCCCTTAATGGTTTCCAGAAACTTGGCTTTAGATTCATCAGTGAGAGTTGAAGATGAAGTGTGGTTTGTTTGTTCAACCAAATCCTTGATAGCTGTTAGAGACTTGGTGAAGAGCCAGTCAAGGGTTTTGCTTGCTTTATCAAACCCTAGCAAATCCTGCAGACAGAAGAATTTTCTTGATATGCCAATGGACAATCTCACCCTCCGATCTCTAAGGCCTCCTACTGTACAGATCTTACTATGCCCATCTTTCTTTGTGGTCACTATTTCCTTCTTATATGAAGAAACTACTGACTCCAAAAGATCATCATGATCTTCATAAAACTTGTGCTGTACATCGTCGGTGACCGGTGGAGGATGACTAACAAAATCGGTGGGGAGAAATGGGTTGTCGATTTCCTGGTGGTTGTTAAAGTTATAATTATCTTTTTGGTTGTCAAAGAAAGAATTTGGAGAGAGGACAGTGGTAGATGAGGGAACCTGTAAGGAAAACATTGTAATTTAATACAATATAATAAGCAAGAAAAGATATATTAACTTCAGTCTAGCTTGGTGTTTAACTAGAAGTTTTAAAGCCTCCCCCCTTCTTGTGTTGTGGGTTGGGCATCTTCTTTTTAGGGCACTATCAACTAAAACTACATAAAATGTATATTTAAAAACAGTTGGTAGCAAGTGGAGAAAAATGATTGAAGAACAATAGTATGTGTGTACATATATGGGGAGGAACAAATTAATACAAAGTTAATTTGGAAGCATAGTGGGTATATATTTAATCAATCTAACACAATGGTTAAATAGACAATTTAATGGACACGTTATTAGTTACTAAAATGGGTAAAATTTGTTAGTGCAAGTTTTTATTGAAATTCTTCAAAAATTACCTAGAATAATAACTAGAAATTAGAATGGAAGTACAATTGGTATTGCATACGCAAAGAAATATTCCTATTCATGTTCATGAATTCAGTAACCAAATTTTTCATATTCATCCATTGAACACAAGCTTTCTTTCAAGCGGCACCACACCATTCAACTAGGTTAAAAAGGTAAATTGCAGACCTTTTTTTTATGGTCTTAATTCAGTGATGATTGAGACAATAGCACAAAAAAGATCCTTTTGGCTTTTTGTTCTCTTAAGCTCAGAAGCGAATAACAAGAACAAAATTTTCTAGTTTCGGATTTGATAATGATTTGGACACACGGAGTCTGGGTTTTCTGTTTATTTAGGATGAAAGTTGAATAACATGGAAAAACACACGTTAAATTAGATATATGCAATCACTTAGTAATTTCCATAGTTTGTTTTTTTAACAATGTGGATACATCTAAACTAACTTCAATAATATCTTAATAGGTGTTTGCTTTAAAACATGTTTTTCTTGAAATTATTAACATCAATACACATCACATTTTCTTGAATTTATTTAGTAGTGCTACGCAATTTTGAAGTGATATATTATATTTTATCTCGTCACTTTATAAGACTCTCGTAACTATTTAACTTGTAAAGAACTCATATGTACCAAACAACGGATCCAAAATCAGTTTCCTTTCACAAGGAATAAAGATTTGAATAAGATGTGTTGCAATTTGTTCTCTCTAATGAAGCGAATTGTCAAAGCTAACCTTCCAAAGGAACGAAGAAGTGTTCACAAGACATAAGAACTTCTGCGAAGAGTAAACAACTGCTGATTGCAAACAACAATAGTGGTTGTTGTAATAGGTCTAAGAAATTGATAAATTGAATGGCAGTCTTTGTTTTGTAATATTCACAGTTATTTATTACAACCGGGAATTTTTAGTTATTATAATTGTTTGAGATCTCTTTCTAAGTGATGTCATCATAGGTCATTCGTTGTTTTGTACTTGTATCAATAGATGACTATGTGGCCATGATCACCACATTGTTGGTGACACTGCCGATGACACCGTTGGTGACACTACAAGTGACACTGCTGGTGACACTCTTGGTGACAATCATCTGATATTAGAAAGTGATAGGGTTTCGTGTGTTAATTCTCGTGCAGAGTAAGTGAAGTTCGAGTTATCTAAGGGTAGCACATAGTTATTGACTGTGAACATATGAGTCTCTAAACCCCTTACTTTAATGTTTTGGGGCGGTGTGCATACTCATGATGTTTTCAAGGTAAAGTATAGTTGTAATTTGGAAAATGCAGGGCTAAAGATGAAATCGGAACAAACCACATGAAATCGTAACAAACCACAGGGACTATCCAAGCACTTTTCTCAACGAAGTATTATATATAATACCAGCCACATCTCTCTCTATACTCACTCCCTTTCTTGCTCTACTCTCTCTCTCCTTTGAAATACCACCACCAGAACCACCGTCACCTCCACCTCCACAGCCGTCATCACCTCTCACCACCACCACCATGACTGCCAAAAATTTCAAAGCAAATCTAAGGTGAAAAGTCCTAATTTATCAGAATTCAAAAGCAGCAGAAAGATATAAGAATTTCAAAAAAAAAAAAAACCCTAAAAATCAAATAAAAGCGAAACCCTATACTTGTAAGCTAAAGAGGCAAACATTTCCATATTAGATTATAACCAAATTGCTTGAATAAACAAATGATTAGAAGAGTAAAGACCTGGAAAACAGCAATGACAAGTAATTGATGGAGTTAAGGGTAGATGTTACAATACATTTGACACAGATCAACAATCATATTACACCAACTATCAGATAAATCCTTGGTACTGTAGAGCTTCCATCTCCGAACCGAGTCCGACGAGGAAAAGCCTCCCAGTGGATAAATTGGCAAAACCCTTGGTTCGGTGAACGAATAATGGGGATCCATTTTCAACCCACCATCTTTCTTGAATTTTATCAACAGATCTCAAACAAATTGAAAGGTGATGGCGGTGGTGGTTGTGAAGATGTTTTGCTGGTTGTTGAACATGATTAATGGTGGTGGTTGTGAAGACGATTTGCTGGTGATGATGGCGGTGGTGCTGGTTTTGGCAGTGATGGTGGTGGTGGCTGAGAGGTGATGGCGGTTGTGAAGGTATAGTCTATCCTTTGGTCACACATATATTTTTCCCATTACATTTTATCTCGTTGCGTCACTAAATAAAAAAGAAAGTAACCATAGTTTGTCTATTATGTAACATTTGGTCACACTTATATTATTTTACCATGACGTTTTCGTCATACATATAAAAACAAAGTGAGATTAGTGTGGCTAATGGTCATATAAAGCCACATGATTTTTTTAGTTTTAAGTGTGGCTATGGCTTTGTGTTTGGCCATACATAATTTTTTTTTCTACCCATGACGTTTGCTATCATTCTCTCACACAAATAAAAAACAAAGTAACATAGTGTGTCTAATGGTTGTATAAAGCCACATGAAATTTTGTAGTTGTATGTGTGGATATTGTTGTCACACATATGTTTTCTTTACCCATGATGCTTGCTGTCATTCTGTCACACAAACAAAAAATACCAAATAATATATTGTGGCTAATGGTTATGTGAAGCCACATGAATTTTTTTAAGTTTAAGTGTGGCTATTTCTTAAGATTTGGTCACACATATTTTTTCTTTACCAATGACATTTGCTATCATTCTGTCACACATACAAAAATTAAAGTAATGATACTAAGGCTAATGGTTATGTAAAGCCGCATGAAATTTTCTAATTTTATGTGTGACTATTGTTTAACCTTTGGTTACAGATATTTAGTGTGCTTCTGTGTGGCCATTTAGCTGTAATTAGCCATTTTAATTTCCTTTTAATATTTAAAAGCAACATTAAATATGAAAATATAAGTAGGGCTGCAAACGAACCGGATGAACACGAACAAGACCTTGTTCGTGTTCGTTTGTTAAGGAAACATGGGTTCACGCACTGTTCATGAACACTTACCGAACGGGATTTTTTGTTTGTTATGGAAATCAACGTGTTCATGTTCATTTGTGTTCGTTGTTAATTTTAGGTTATGAACGTAAACGAACATTCATGAACACAAACACAAACTAATGTTCATGAAAACAAACGAATATAAACAAGCGTTTATAAATAGAATATATACTATCAATTATTTTATTTGTTGAGATTTTAAAGTATCTAAATAAAATATAAAAATTAAACCCACTAATGAACTACTAATCACAATCAAACACGTTACTGAGCATTCACGAGCATAAATGATCTATTCATGCTCGTTCATTTAACTAACCAAACAAAATTTCTTGTTTGTGTTCGTTCATTTATTAAACGAAGTAACATAAAACTTCCCGCTAAACGGTTCACGAATTGTTTGCTGAACATTCTGTTTGTTTGCAGCCCCAACTATAAGTTTTTACGGAACTATAAAACATTAGTTTTTGTTTATCATTTTATGTAAGTTTGTAACAGTGTTGTTAAAGTGCAGATGCAGAAGAGGTGGATCAGCCATCCGGGATTGAAATATTCGGTGATGAGGTGGTCGTTAAGCAAGAAACCGAAGATCGTGAAATCCTTGATATGGATATATCCCCTCCACGTGGTGTTGTTGAGCCACCTAAACCCGAACCACTGAAGAAAATGAGTGTTTAGTTTCCAGGAGTGAATGCCCCGATTCTCAAAAACGCTGATGAATGGCGGTGGGGAGCAGGGCCTTGGAAGTTTGATCTACCTAGAAGTAGATCATCAAACCATAGGTATCATGATTCAACCGAATCTCCCGCAACGAGTAGACTTCGTTATCCTGAAGATAGGTGGACCCGTGATTATAGAGACGATGGGCCGCCAGAAGTTGACCCAGTCATCGGTTCCTTGCCGTCTAGCTTCTCGCCTAGGCACCCTGGTTATGACTCTAGAGGGTCGAGTTATGGCAGACGAAGCCCGTTGATACGTGAAACGAGTTCGAGTCATGATGATGATCGATGGCACCCTTACTTGTCTGACTCTTTGTCTCACCGAAGGGAGTGCCATGAAGACCACCACCATCGTAGTTGGCGGTAAGCTTAGTCGCTATGGGGTTGTTTTCTATTTAGGGGCAGAAAAAGCTTCAAGTGTACATGGGTTAGATGAGTTCAGTTGACGGTTAGCAAAAGATGCTTGTGCTTTTGTTAGTTTAGCCTCAGTCACAGTATATTTTACAAATATACACTTATGATCTGGGTTTTGTTTGATGATTATTATTTGAACTTTTTAGACTATGATGTGTTGTAAACCGTAGTGTTTGGTGGGATTAGCTATTTAGCTCTCATGGTTCCTTTCATTAGCAACATGTTACTTGATTGCTCCTTCTTTTCTTCTCCCTTTCTTTCATAGGCTTGAGGTCTTCGCAAGTATAGTACACTAAACAACAATTACTATTAGTGCCGATTATATATCAATGTATATATGGCAGATATTACTAGAGATATGCATTAGTTGATAAAGATTAATGAGAAGGCAAGTTTATTAATTAAATATACCGATTAGTGTGCTATGAGAGTTAGTTTGATTTATTTAACGGTAAATTCTTTTATTTTTATCGTCTATGGGACTTGAACTCAAGACCTCCCCCTTTCAAGGTGTTTAAAGACTTTGTCTTTGCCAATGAACCACCTCCCCATTTGTTAGAATTAGTTTGATAACCAAAACCCTAGCAACCGTCACTATATCTCTGCTGGAAAAGCTTTCTGCTTTCTCATTCTTTTCTCCTCAAAATTGTTGGGTTACATAAGCTTTCTGATAATGAAAGCCAAAACCCAAGGGATTCATCATCCATGCCAGAATAAGTCAAAATACAATCTTTAAGTCCAACCGTTTCTCTCCCCTTGAAATCTTCACATAACAGCTGCCCCAACTCCTTTTTCATCAAACTATTGCCTTCAAGAATAAAGAGAACAAGTGCTGATTATCAAAAGAGGTGGTCAACAAGTTAACAGTCAAATCAACCAAAGTCCAAGACTGAAGACCCAAAGACCAGTCAAAGGTAGATGTCCTGGATTTCTAGAAGAGCTGGTTTATAACCAGTAGTTATAGAGTAATCCAGCAGTTCACTATATTTCTCTCGAGTACTTTAATGAATCAGTGTAACAATCCAGTAGTTTCGAAAGTGCTGGCAGTTATATTAATGAAGCTGTTGAAGGTCGTTTTCATGATGACATCACCAGTAGTTTACACCTCCTACATATAGTTTTGGGTATCTTTGTAGTTAGTTAACCCTAAGAGCCAAAGTGCATAAAAACTTAGTAAGAGTGTGATCAATTGTGAGGGGGAGTACTTACTAATTGTTTGATGTGTTTAGATACTACTGTTTGATTAAATTTACCAATTTGATTAACTGTTTTACAATAAAAGCACACACAACACACACTCAGATCCAACAATTGGTATCACAGCAAGGTTCACTGAATTGACTTCACCATTGATTCAACAGATAATCTAGCTCAAATTGATAACTGATCAAGTGGTCAAAGGACATTAATGTAACGCCTCGATTTTCGTACTTTCCTTAATTAGAAAGTGTAATCGTATTTCTATTTATGAAAACTTGTATTCGTATTCGTATTTCATTTCCCAATCTTATAATCCGAGACTTTGATCATAGTAAAATTCATACGTGATACATACTTGTCTTACATGCATTTAATTGTTAAATACGTGTTTACATACAAAGCGATACTTGTTATACGTGCAAATACTCATACATTCATACATGATACCTAAAATATACTTACATATACATTATACACTTGAAAACATGCGAAAATATAAAGTTTTACCATGAAATGAAAGATAAACTAAGTTCAAGGACTAAAAATAGCATAATCCACAGATTCTTGTTTCTAGCTCATGGATTGGGCAAAAGTGTGTTTGTTGCATTGTGCTTCTTGCATTTAATACTCACCTAACTCAACCCCCAAACCTCAACTATAAATACACACCTCCTCCCACACTAATTTCATACCTCAATCATCTCTTCTCTTCTCTCCAAAAGCTCTAAGAGCTCTCTTCTTCTAAAGATTCAAGGTTTCAAAAGATAACTCGGTGTTCCTCCAAGCCCTTCACGGAAGTAACAAGGGAAGCTTTTGCAAAATTGTGAGTACACTTGACCCACTTTTCGTTTACAACATTCTTGGGTGTAACATGTTTACTTATACCAAACCACAACACTCAAACTTTATGAAATGCACAAACAATCCTATACACATGAATACTTGATACCATTTCTTGATGCTTATATCTTGGACATTCTTTATGTGATAATTTAGTCATTAACTTGTTTTAAGCCTTCGTTTGACATGTATAGCACTATAGGAAGTCACGCATCCCCCTCCATCGCATAAACTTGAGGCCATGTTAGAACAGCGTGTTTGCGTTAAGGGTTTGGCCAGTAGTATTGCATGCCTTGTATATGCTCGTAAAATCATAGTTGCTATGAGGATTCGTTTAAACTTAATCATATACGTATGCTATGCTTAAACTTGTGTACTTGCCTTTGCTTTTGCATTGAATTGTATTTTAAAACATGTTAAAGGTTGATGAAGAGGATGCCATGAAATCAAATAGAAAGGATTTAGATACACACAAGTAGACGTTTAGGCTAAATTTGTTGTATTGTATTTGCTTCGATGTTGTACTTGACAATTATTATTGAAATGAAATTTGACTTTAATTAAATACTGTCATTATTAGCGTTGTGAGCAATGAGCAATCTCGTTATCGTCTCACTCCGATGTTCCGCCATCGGTTGGGGTGTGACAATTAAGAAGAACTAGACCAATTAGATCAACTAGTTGTTTATGATACTCTGTTTCTGAATTAAATTTTGATAGAACTCAGAGAGACGTCAATCACTCATGATCCTCACAATACCAGATCAACAAACAAGCCTCCGATGCTCGTTCGTCATGAATTTAAAATATCACAACGAATGATGGTCACCACCTGTCACACCCCGAATTTCCAACCAAATCCCGGTGGGCCCAGGTGGGGAGTATCGTGACGTAAGATTGGTATCGTCATAGTTAAACAATCATAGATAGCACAGCGGAAGTCTTGGATTTAAATTATTACAATATAAATGTCCAAATATTTAAAATATTATACAAACGGATAGTATATGAAAAGATCCACAGGCGGATCGAAAAGTTACAAAATGAAATGACAGACTATAGGCTTCTACGCAAAGGAGTTGCAACTTTCTCTTTAAGCATTATTGGGCAGCTTCCAGCCTATTTCGTAACCTTGCAACCTGTCACTTAGTATTTTGAAGATACATCAGTTTTCACTGGTAAATAAAATAACCGACACAATTTGAGAATATTTCAAAATGATTTTATGTACACAATGTTACATGTATTTTCATAATAACTTGGGATAAACTATTTCTCATGCTATCAGTTTTACATGCGTGTCAATACATATATGGCTCGAAAACTATGCCGAGATCATGGTTAACCGACACACCACTTTAATACCCTTATAGGGTAAACCCGTATAGGGTTATAAAAATATTTTTATTATAGCTTTAGCATCTGTTAGGTGTATGCCTACACCCGTGCTTAGGTCGTGGCCATTTACAATTAAATGAGCCGAGGATATCCAGGACACGGGTCGTATTAACCCATAATGTTTATGTTATCAAGCAATACGAATTAAAACGGATTATTTGGATTTTTGACGCATATGTCACTGATCCCATACCCGACCATGCGGTAATAATATACCGTGTAACATCCGTCGAAAAACGGGTTTTCAAAACCCGCTTCGTTTATTAATCGAATAGTCAGTTTCAAATTTTCGTTGCTTATTTAATGCTCCTTTTAATTTTAAACAATACATAATTAACAAATATACTAGAATTTATAAACTATAATTAATAAACAATAAAAACGGTCGAAGAAAAAATAAAAGTCGCTGCAGGGTTTCGAACCCGGGTCAGCCGGCTCACTTAACACACAAGCCTTTCACCACTCCGCCACTTGATTCTTTTGTGTAAACAAGGAATCATATAAAACTTAAGTTCCCCGTGAATTCATCTGTTGCGCCAAAACTGAAACCGATCATCGGCTTTCAACCATCCAGAGACGTTTGAGTGATCGCTAATTACTGATTATAACCGAAGAATCAATTGCTGCCCACGTTCTTAATCAATTCCGTCTTCAATGAACTCGCTTCATATGATTTTGAGTTTTGAAAACCGAAATCATATTTCTCCTGTTTTACACTGACAATTTCATCGTCTCATAACTTGGAAACACTCGCAGAACCTTCAATTTCACTTTCGCTCTAATTTCTGTTCGTCGGAAACGTTTTCTGATATCGCCGGACTTTCGCCGGAAAACCGTGACATTCATCGAATCGGTAAATTTCTCAATTCTTTCATCTTCTATCCATTGTTAGACTTATACTAACTTAAATCCTTCAACCAGAATCGGTCCCAGACGACGTTACCGGATATTCAGCACTCGCCGGAAAATCTCTGGACATTTCCGAAAACACGCTATGAATCGGTACAAACATCTAAACTCTCTGATAATCTTTGCTTAGTAACTCAATTTCACAATTAGTTAATCAAAACTGTTAATTGGTCCGCTCAGACGGAATTCATAAAACAGAGCCGACGACCTTTGCCGGAGTTCTGAGAAAATCATCTTTCCGGTACATTCATTTCCAAAACCTTCTTTATCCATTTCATTTTAATCATTTATATGTCCGTTAATCGAATTAAACAAGAACATTCGAATAATCGTTGTTCTGTGTCTTTGAACGAAGAAGACGAAGTCGACGTTGTGTATAAGTATTATATAAATTGAATATTAAACCGGGTTAGACACACAGTCCAGCGGTGGACTGTGTGCAAACACATAGCGCACGTCACGAGTTCGAATCTTACAAACGCACCGGCTTTCCGAATTAAAACCAATTTTTTTGTACTGAATCAGAGTAGGACCCAGGATGTTTTTAAGATTAATAAAAACTGTAAGTTTAACAGATAAGTCACACACAGCCCAACTGGTTGGGCTGTGCGCTTACAAACCAAAGAACCCGAGTTCGATCTGGCTTCCTGACACCGGTTCAACCATTTAAATTCTTTTAATATAAAACCAAATAAAATAAACATTTAATTAGTATATATATATAATTAAAACATAGATTATTTCGGGTTAGACACGTAGCTCAGTTGGTAGAGCTGCGTGCACGCGTACGGGAGGTCGCAAGTTCGAACCTCACTCAGCGCAAACAAACACAAAGTCCGAACCGGTCAACAGTCAAAGTCAACGGTCAACGGTCAACCCAAAAAGTCAACATTTTTTTATATTTTTATTTATTTATTTAATTTAAAAATCAATTAAAAATACTTAAAATAATATTTTTTAAAGTTAGAAAATGACCTTAAACTCACAAAAATAAATCTAAAAACCCTATTAAAATTGTTAATAAAATCCACTTATTTACCGTACCTTTTCGTTATTATTTAGGTTAGTTATCCTCGTCGATCAACCCTCTAAACTCGTGCGCATTCAACATCATCAAACGAACGCACCCAATGTGAGTGAATCTCTACAAATTCCCCGTTTTAATCACTTTTTGGGGTGTATCATGTGTCTTATTTTTATTACATTTAAACACTTGTGCATCCATCATATCCATGATCAAATGTGTATCCAATATGTATCAATTGTTTGTGTTGTTAATGTTTAGATTAAATTTATCATTTCAGTACATACATCATCATAGGCTCGTCTGTTCCCCATTACCTATGAGCGGAACCGTTCCCCATTACCTATGAGCGGAACGTGGCGTTGCCAACATACGATCGGCTCCGTTTGATTGAGCCTTGATTGCACATACATCATCATAGGCCGTCCGTTCCCCATGACCTATGAGCAGAACGTGACGTTGCGAACATATACATTATCATTCATGTCATATACTCATTCAAGGTGGTTTGTTATTGTATGTTTATTTACGTTTGCCCACATATGATTATTGCACAATTTTTCCATATTAAATTCAACAAGAAATCAATAATAAATGTTTTCTAACAAGGTTCACTCGCCAACTTTTGTTGACCCAAAACCCCCCATTTTTACACATGATACAGGTGATCTAGTTGCAGCAAGAAACATATAGGACAGCCTAGAAGAATAAATCAGTTTAGCCTTTGGATTGTTTATTTAGTTACTTTTTCCTTGTAATTGTATGGACTTGTTTGAAATATTGAAGTTGTAATTTGAATTTAATAAATATAAAACATTTTAGTAAACATCATGAGCTTTGGTGATAACCCAATTATGCCCCGACTTTTATTCCGCTGCGGGTCGGGGTGTGACAGATTGGTATCAGAGCCAGGTTTATAGGGATATAGGATAGGTTATTAGACCCTTAGAGCCTATACTATAGTTGATTAGAATTTTAAAATTGTTTATGTGTTACATACAAAATTCATGATGTTTATATGCTTTATGTTTATTGTTACATTCAATGTTATGCAAGCATGTTCATAAGTACATATTACTATACAATGCTCATCATGAATCATATCCTCTTAACATATCATATCCATGAGAGCACACACCACACAATTTCCATGATTTTTGCAACGATATTTGTATTTTTTTAAAATCACATCAAAGTGAGTTCTCATGACGGGCATGTAGTAACTGGAAGGGTACAAGTACCGGTAGTCGGAACGTCCTGTCTAGGCTTGGCATTCATATAAATTTAAAATAAAGGACCAGTTTGCCTACCTGGGGACTAATGATGAGAGTACGAAGGATCTATTAGGCCAAAGCATGCTATACCAAACGTCGTGTGAGCTAACCCCACTTTGAGTTGTCATTGTGTCTACACCTGGACACCCTCCGACCATACATCTCGCAAACATATTTCATGGTTTTCATTCGGGTGATGCGAGTGTTAAACCGCCAACACCAATGTGAATCCTACTAAGCCAATAGTCATGGGGGCCCACATGACTATACAGGTGAAGGTATGGGGGACATTGGAGGCCCAAACATGAGCAAACCCAAGACATCCTATGGATGTAGTTGCATTATTGATGTTTATGTTATTTTTTTTTACGACACATGACACCTAAAAAGACTCCTTAAACTCACAATCTTCTTATGTATGTTCCTGTAGATGTCGGCTAGGCAGCAACGTGGGGTTAGAAGGTCAGGAAGGTCAAACGAACGCTTGGCCTCCCAAATCGCAAAACAAATGGCCGCGGTGCTTCCTGACATCGTAATTCAAGTCCAACAAACTCTCGCCGCAAATCCCATCAACCCTCCCAATCAAGAAGACCAGAACGTCGACAACCCTCCCTCCAAAAAGTGCTCTTACAAACACTTCAAGTCTTGCGATCCCCCGAAATTTGAAGGGACCGAAGGTGTCACTGCTTTCCCCCACTGGTTTGAGGAAATGGAAAACTCCTTCCTCAATTGCGATTGTCCCGAGGATCGCAAGGTACGTTACGCAACCGGGAGACTATTTGGAGTAGCTCTTACCTGGTGGAATACAGAAAAAGGTAAGAGAGGAATCGAAGATGCAATGGCCTTAACATGGGAGGAGTTAAGGGAAATCATGACGAGACGCTTCTGTCCAAGAAGCGAGATCAAAAAGTTAGAGGATGAATTCCACTCGTTAAAGCAAAAGGAAGGAGATCATACTTCCTACAACAAAAGGGTTTCTAGAGTTGAACCAAATGATCCCCAACTTGTTCACCCCAGTATACCGCTTAGTCGAACACTATATTCGAGGCCTCCCCTCGAAAATTCAAGACTCAGTTCTAAGCACTTCGCCTGCAACACTTGAAGCTGCTATGGAACTAGCTACCGAGCTTACCGAGAATCGCATCCGAAACGGCAAATTTAAGGATGAGAAAAAGAAAGCCCCCATTGAGGGCCAAACTTCAAACCGTTCCACCTCCTCCTCAAAGTTTGCTAGTAAGAGGAAACGAAACACCAGAAACATTGCTGTCACTCAAACAAACTTCCCTATCCCTGCTGCACCCATCACTCAAGTTGCCCCCTCATCTGCACCATATAAAAAGCCATACTCCGGCCCATACCCAAAATGCAACCGTTGCCAATACCATCACTTTCCTGATCATCCCTGCCAACATTGCACCGGCTGTGGCCGCACAGGTCACACGATTCAAACCTGTCGCGCGCTTCAGTGAACGAACCGCAATCAACCCTCAACCCAAACCCACCATCAGATAGTGGGTCAAGCCCAACAACCTTTACTCCTACCACCTACCCAACATGTAGCCCAATCCTACTACCAACCCAACTATCCCATGATGCAACCTATGCGGGCTTGTTACAACTGTGGAGACCCGAACCACTTCAGGAACACCTGTCCACGCCTGGTGAACATCATCCATGCCCAAGCTCAAGCTAATCCAGTAAACCAGGCTAACCAAGATCCTCCACCTGCAAGAGGAAGAGCTTTCAACATCAACGCCAATCAAGCTAGGGCTGACAACAATGTGGTTAACGGTACGTTTCTCATCAATGGTAGTTATGCATCCATGTTATTTGATACTGGCGTGGATAAGAGTTTTGTGTCCTTAGAATTTGAACCCATCCTCAACCAAACTCGTGATAAACTCATGGAATCCATAACGGTAGAAGTTGCTGACGGAAAACCGGTCTCATTAAACTCTATTATACGCAATTGTACTCTCACCCTAAACGATCACGATTTTCCAGTTGACCTCATACCTATGAAGTTGGGAAGTTTCGACATTATAATTGGTATGGACTGGCTCAGCCAACATCATGCTGAAGTTGTATGCCGCGAAAAGTTTATTCGCATTCCTCTTACAAACGGTCAGACTCTACGAATCTTTGGAGAAACCCCTTCGAAAGGACTCAAATTAATGTCCTGTCTTCAAGCCCGAAAATATCCCCGCAAGAATTATGTCGCATTCCTAACTCATGTCGTCAAAAAGGGAATCAAGGAGAAGAAACTCGAAGACATCCCAGTAGTAAAAGATTTTCCGCAAGTTTTTCCTGACGACATTTCAGGACTTCCTCCCGTGAGAGAAGTCGAATTCCGCATTGATCTTATACATGGAGCTACACCAGTTGCAAAATCTCCTTATAGGGTAGCCCCATCCGAAATGCAAGAGCTAGCCAGTCACCTGCAAGAGCTGACTAACAAAGGATTTATACGTCCTAGCTCATCACCTTGGAGTGCCCCTGTCCTTTTTGTGAAGAAGAAAGATGGAACGTTTCGCATGTGTATCGACTACAGAGAACTCAACAAGTTAACGGTCAAGAACCGCTACCCATTACCTCGCATCGATGATCTTCTAGACCAACTTCAAGGCGCCACCTGTTTTTCAAAAATCGACCTTCGTTCTGGTTATCATCAACTCAGAGTACATGAAGAAGACGTCCCAAAGACCGCCTTCCAAACTCGTTATGGTCATTATGAATTCATGGTCATGCCATTTGGTTTAACCAACGCCCCAGCTGTCTTCATGGATCTAATGAACAGAGTCTGCAAACCTTATCTCGACCGTTTTGTTATAGCCTTCATCGACGACATCCTCATCTACTCAAAGTCTAAGTCTGATCATGAACGACACCTTCGACTCATCCTTACACTCTTAAGGACAGAAAAGTTGTACGCTAAGTTTTCGAAATGTGAATTCTGGTTAAGGGAAGTACAATTCCTTGGACATGTCGTCAATGACAAGGGAATTCATGTTGATCCCTCAAAAATCAAGGCAGTATAGGAATGGCAAGCGCCACGTACACCTACCGAAGTAAGATCATTTCTTGGTTTGGCTGGTTATTATCGCCGTTTCATTGCAAATTTCTCCTGTATTGCTGTACCACTCACGGCTTTGATTCATAAAGGAAAGCCCTTCATATGGGGACCCAAACAAGAAGAAGCCTTCCAAACCCTTAAGCAAAAGCTTTGTGACGCACCTATCCTCACACTTCCTGAAGGTTGCGATGACTTTGTAGTATATTGTGACGCATCAGGGCAAGGGCTAGGTTGTGTATTAATGCAAAGAGGAAAAGTGATAGCTTATGCTTCTAGACAACTCAAAATTCGTGAGAAGAACTACACCACCCACGACCTGGAACTTGGAGCCGTTGTGTTCGCTCTTAAGATATGGAGACATTACCTCTACGGTACTAAGTGTGAAATATACACTGACCATAAGAGCCTCCAACATATCTTCAACCAAAAGGAGTTAAACATGAGGCAACGGAGATGGGTTGAGCTTCTTAATGACTACGACTGTGAAATTCGGTATCATCCTGGCATGGCAAACGTGGTGGCCGATGCGCTCAGTCGAAAGGGTTATGCGAACTCCATTCGTCTTCTATGTTCGCAAATCATAACCGACATCAAAGATCAAATCCGAGAAGCCCAACATGTTTCAGTAATGGAAAACGACGTACGCAAGGAGCTGTCTTGTGGAGCTGAACTTAAAATCGAAACTAAATCCGACGGTATTGTGTACTATCTAGATCGCATATGGATTCCCGATCACAATAACCTTCGTGATATCCTTATGATTGAGGCGCACAAAACACGGTACTCTGTACACCCAGGAGCCGACAAGATGTATCAAGACCTTCGATACACCTACTGGTGGCCTGACATGAAGAAGGATATCGCTGTTTTCGTTTCCAAGTGCCTTAAATGTTCCAAAGTAAAAGCTGAACATCAAAGACCCTCAGGACTTCTAGTCCAACCTGAAATACTTGTATGGAAGTGGGAAAACAAAACCATGGACTTCATTACCGGGTTACCTCGCACCTCCAGTGGGTATGCCACTATATGGGTAATCATTGATCGTCTTACAAAATCAGCTCACTTCATTCCGATTCGCGAGGACTTCAAGAACGAGAAGTTAGCTCGTAGCTACATCAGCGAGATCGTAAGCCGTCATGGTGTACCTTTAAGCATTATTTCAGACCGTGATGGTCGTTTCACTTCACGAACATGGCAAGCCGTACAAGCCGCTTTGGGTACACGATTAGACCTCAGTACCGCTTATCATCCTCAAACTGATGGACAATCTGAACGCACCATCCAAACACTTGAAGACATGCTTCGAGCATGTGTCATAGACTTCAAGGGAAATTGGGACGCTCATCTACCATTAGTTGAGTTTTCGTACAACAACAACTATCATTCAAGTATCGGCATGGCACCTTTCGAAGCTTTATATGGTCGTAAGTGCCGATCTCCAGTATGTTGGCACGAAATTGGAGAAGCTCAAATCACCGGTCCAGAATTGATTCAAGAAACCACAGACAAGATCCATCAAATTCGAAACAATCTTCTAGCGGCACAAAGTCGTCAAAAGAGTTATGCAGACAAACGACGAAAGCCCTTGGAGTTTAACATTGGTGATCTAGTACTTTTAAAAGTATCACCGTGGAAGGGAGTAGTTCGTTTTGGCCAGAAGGGCAAGCTAGCACCACGCTACGTAGGACCTTTCAAGATACTCGAAAGAGTAGGACCTGTAGCATACAAGCTTGATTTACCGGAAGAACTCAACAGAATTCACCCCACGTTCCACGTATCAAACTTAAAGAAGTGCCTCGCCGATGAAAACCTCCATATTCCCCTAGAAGATATTCAGATCGATGAATCTATGCACTTCATTGAAAGACCAGTAGAGATCATGGACTTCGGAGAAAAACGTTTAAGACGGAGTCGCATTCCAATTGTTAGGGTACGCTGGGAGTCGAAACGAGGACCTGAGTTTACTTGGGAACGTGAAGATTCAATGCGCGAAAAATATCCGCATTTTTTTCCTGTTACCACTACTACTTAAATTTCGGGACGAAATTTCTAAAAGTAGGGGATACTGTAACATCCGTCGAAAAACGGGTTTTCAAAACCCGCTTCGTTTATTAATCGAATAGTCAGTGTCAAATTTTCGTTGCTTATTTAATGCTCCTTTTAATTTTAAACAATACATAATTAACAAATATACTAGAATTTATAAACTATAATTAATAAACAATAAAAAACGGTCGAAGAAAAAATAAAAGTCGCTGCCGGGTTTCGAACCCGGGTCAGCCGGCTCACTTAACACACAAGCCTTTCACCACTCCGCCACTTGATTCTTTTGTGTAAACAAGGAATCATATAAAACTTAAGTTCCCCGTGAATTCATCTGTTGCGCCAAAACTGAAACCGATCATCGGCTTTCAACCATCCAGAGACGTTTGAGTGATCGCTAATTACTGATTATAACCGAAGAATCAATTGCTGCCCACGTTCTTAATCAATTCCGTCTTCAATGAACTCGTTTCATATGATTTTGAGTTTTGAAAACCAAAATCATATTTCTCCTGTTTTACACTGACAATTTCATCGTCTCATAACTTGGAAACACTCGCAGAACCTTCAATTTCACTTTCGCTCTAATTTCTGTTCGTCGGAAACGTTTTCTGATATCGCCGGACTTTCGCTGGAAAACCGTGACATTCATCGAATCGGTAAATTTCTCAATTCTTTCATCTTCTATCCATTGTTAGACTTATACTAACTTAAATCCTTCAACCAGAATCGGTCCCAGACGACGTTACCGGATATTCAGCACTCGCCGGAAAATCTCTGGATATTTCCGAAAACACGCTGTGAATCGGTACAAACATCTAAACTCTCTGATAATCTTTGCTTAGTAACTCAATTTCACAATTAGTTAATCAAAACTGTTAATTGGTCCGCTCAGACGGAATTCATAAAACAGAGCCGACGACCTTTGCCGGAGTTCTGAGAAAATCATCTTTCCGGTACATTCATTTCCAAAACCTTCTTTATCCATTTCATTTTAATCATTTATATGTCCGTTAATCGAATTAAACAAGAACATTCGAATAATCGTTGTTCTGTGTCTTTGAACGAAGAAGACGAAGTCGACGTTGTGTATAAGTATTATATAAATTGAATATTAAACCGGGTTAGACACACAGTCCAGCGGTGGACTGTGTGCAAACACATAGCGCACGTCACGAGTTCGAATCTTACAAACGCACCGGCTTTCCTAATTCAAACCAATTTTTTTGTTACTGAATCAGAGTAGGACCCCGGATGTTTTTAAGATTAACAAAAACTGTAAGTTTAACAGATAAGTCACACAGCCCAACTGGTTGGGCTGTGCGCTTACAAACCAAAGAACCCGAGTTCGATCCGGCTTCCTGACACCGGTTCAACCATTTAAATTCTTTTAATATAAAACCAAATAAATTAAACATTTAATTAGTATATATAATTAAAACATAGATTATTTCGGGTTGTGCACGCGTACGGGAGGTCGCAAGTTCGAACCTCACTCAGCGCAAACAAACACAAAGTCCGAACCGGTCAACAGTCAAAGTCAACGGTCAACGGTTAACCCAAAAAGTCAACATTTTTTTTATATTTTTATTTATTTATTTAATTTAAAAATCAATTAAAAATACTTAAAAATAATATTTTTAAAGTTAGAAAATGACCTTAAACTCACAAAAATAAATCTAAAAACCCTATTAAAATTGTTAATAAAATCCACTTGTTTACCGTACCTTTTCGTTATTATTTAGGTTAGTTATTTCTCGTCGATCAACCCTCTAAACTCGTGCGCATTCAACATCATCAAACGAACGCACCCAATGTGAGTGAATCTCTACAAATCCCCGTTTTAATCACTTTTTGGGGTGTATCATGTGTCTTATTTTTATTACATTTAAACACTTGTGCAACACTTGTGCATCCATCATATCCATGATCATATGTGTATCCAATATGTATCAATTTTTTGTGTGGTTATTGTTTAGATTAAATTTATCATTTCAGTACATACATCATCATAGGCTCGTCTGTTCCCCATTACCTATGAGCGGAACCGTTCCCCAATACCTATGAGCGGAACGTGGCGTTGCCAACATACGATCGGCTCCGTTTGATTGAGCCTTGATCGCACATACATCATCATAGGCCGTCCGTTCCCCATTACCTATGAGCGGAACGTGACGTTGCCAACATATACATTATCATTCATGTTATATACTCATTCAAGGTGGTTTGTTATTGTATGTTTATTTACGTTTGCCCACATATGATTATTGCACAATTTTTCCATATTAAATTCAACAAGAAATCAATAATAAATGTTTTCTAACAAGGTTCACTCGCCAACTTTTGTTGACCCAAAAGCCCCCATTTTTACACATGATACAGGTGATCAAGTTGCAGCAAGAAACATATAGGACGGCCTAGAAGAATAAATCAGTTTAGCCTTTGGATTGTTTATTTAGTTACTTTTTCCTTGTAATTGTATGGACTTGTTTGAAATATTGAAGTTGTAATTTGAATTTAATAAATATGAAACATTTTAGTAAACATCATGAGCTTTGGTGATAACCCAATTTCCCCGACTCTTATTCCGCTGCGGGTCGGGGTGTGACATTCCGTATTATAGGGAAAATAGGTTAAGAGTATTTACTTGGGATAAAACTCGTCTTAATATGCAAGTATAAATAGCTCAGCCGTAATCTATTAACTAAGGTTGGTTGCAATTTACCGGAAGGCCCTAGTCTAAAACGAATGGTTTAAATAACCAATTAGAATGTTAACGGGTCCTTTTTAAGTCATAGGCTTGGACCGGTTAACTTAAATTAATGAAAACGGTATGATACGCTTGATTAAGCGATGACCGGAATAGAATGTGGTTTAAACCCAACAAGTACTAATACTTGTAAAATATGGGTAAGCAATATACATTCTGGAATTTAAAGTAAAAATGATAAGATTTGACCCGTTTCGGTAAACTTATGTAAATTAGTTAGATAAGCTTAACCGTATGCATATAAACGATACCGGGTAGTCGGATTAGTTATAAACAAGTTATATATGCCAATATACTTTAAATAAGTTGTAACATCAGTAAGTTATCAAACTATATGACCATTAAGGTTTTAAAATCAAAATATGCGCCAAAAGGGCTTTTTACTCATTAAATAGCACAATTTACGATCTTATATGAAAACTCAGTTTATGATAAGTTTAATAACATCAAAATATGTTAATTACATTAACTTATCAGTATATAAGTCATTTGCAAGTTCGTTATTGATTAAAACTTTATTTCTTGCAAAAAGGGCATTTTCGTCAAAGTATGGCATAATATCGAAACTTGTACAAAAACTCAGAATACGATTATGATCACGTATTATAACCTCAGAGGGTTATACTACTTTAAATTATGATCATAATGCAACCTTAAATTTGTAGCAAACTAATCTAAATCGGGTCTAATCCGAAAGTCAAAGCAATTATCGAAATTGCTTGACTTTTGGCTTTAAAAACCTAATAAACAAAAATGTAGCTGAAAGGAGCACTTACAAGTGATCCTTAGATGAAAATAAACTTGAAGGAAAGCTCTTAAGGACCGTGAACCTCAGAAGTGATGAGAGGAATATTTCTTTTAAGAAGGTGTAAGTTTAAAGTGTTGCAAACACTATTATTTATAGTGTTGGAGCTTGAAGGAGGTGGTTCCAGGTGTTAGCAGAAGTTATAGGATGATGACAAGTGTCCTTGAATGTGGCATAACAGTCATGAAGCCCCTTGTTTTGAGTTAATGGTTTTTGGCAGTTTTGTGTGGGCAACAAACCAAAATATACCACAACCTCTGATCCTAATTATAATGTAACGTCTGCTATAGCTAAGCTCTGTTGAAGACAAAGCTCTCCTGAAGTCTAAGCACTGCTAAAGTCTAAGCTGTGCTAAAGTCTAAGCTCTGCTGAAGATTAACAGAGGATGAATCATCAATGTTTTCTATCAGCAGTGGTTAGCTTAGTAGTGGTTATCATTAGTGTTTTCTATCAGCAGTGGTTAGCTTAGCAGTGGTTATCATCAGTGTTTTCTATAAATAGTGGTTATCATCAGTGTTTTCTATCAGAAGTGGTTAGCTTAGCAATGGTTATCATTAGTGTTTTCTAATGTTCAACTTTTATATAAATTCACAAATGGTCCTCTCGTCCAATGTAACATCCGTCGAAAAACGGGTTTTCAAAATCCGCTTCGTTTATTAATCGAATAGTCAGTTTCAAATTTTCGTTGCTTATTTAATGCTCTTTTTAATTTTAAACAATACATAATTAATAAATATATTAGAATTTATAAACTATAGTTAATAAACAATAAAAACGGTTGAAGAAAAAAATAAATGCCGCTGCCGGGTTTCGAACCCGGGTCAGCCGGCTCATTTAACACACAAGCCATTCACCACTCCGCCACTTGATTCTTTTGTGTTATCAATGAACCAAATAAAACTTAAGTTGCACCCGTGAATTCATCTGTTTGCGCCAAAAACTGAAACCGCTCATCGACTTTCAAACATCTGGGGACTTTTGAGTGATCGCGAGTTCCTGAGTATAACCGATAAATCAATGCTAACCCACGTTCTCAATCAATTCTGTCTTCAATACCTCGATTCATATGATTTTTGAGATTAAAAACCGAAATCATATTACTCCTGTTTTGCACTAATAATTCCAACATCTCACATCTCGGAAACAATCGCAACACTCTCAATTTCATTTTCAATCTAACTTCTGTTCGTCGGAATTGTTATCTGCTATCGCCGGACTTTCGTCGGAAAACCGAGACATACATCAAATCGATAAATTTCTCGATTCTTTCATCTTCTATCCATTGTTAGACTTATATTAACTTAAATCCTTCAACCAGAATCGGTCCCAGACGACGTTACCGGATATTCTGCACTCGTCGGAAAATCTCTGAAAATTTCCAAAATCACGCTGTGAATCGGTACAAATTACTAAACCCTCTGATAATCTTTGTTTAGTAACTCAATTTCACAATTAGTTGATCAAAACTGTTAATTGATCCGCTCAGACGGAATTCCTAAATCAGAGCCGACGACCCTTGCCGGAGTTCTGAGAAAAACAACCTGTTTGGTACAATTCTGTTCTTTATCTCATTATCTAATACTTTCCAACCAATTATAAGTTTCGTTAATCGAATTAAACCAGAACAGTCGGATATTGTTGTCTGTGTATTTGAACGAAGAAGATGAAGTCGAACATTATGTATAAGTTTAATTAAAACAAGTTATTAAACCGGGTTAGACACACAGTCTAGCGGTGGACTGTGTGCAAACACACAGCGCACGTCACGAGTTCAAATCTTACAAACGCACCGGCTTTCGGAATTAAAACCAATTTTTTTTAAACTGAATCAGAGTAGGTCCCAGAATGTTTTTAAGATTAATATAAACTGTAAGTTTAACAGATAAGACACACAGCCCAACTGGTTGGGCTGTGCGCTTACAAACCAAAGGACCAGAGTTAGATCCGGTTTCCCTGCAACCGGTTCAACCATTTAAATTCTTTTAATATAAAACCAAATAAATTAAACATTTAATTAGTATATATATATAATTAAAACACAGATTATTTCGGGTTAGACACGTAGCTCAGTTGGTAGAGCTGCGTGCACGCGTACGAGAGGTCTCGGGTTCGAGCCTCACCCAGCGCACACATAAGTCACTGTCCGACCGGTCAACGGTCCAGTCAACGGACCGGTCAATGGTCAACAAAAAGTCAACATTTTTTTATACTTTTATTTATTTATTTAATCTAAAAATCAATTAAAAATACTTAAAAATAATATTTTTAAAGTTAGAAAATGACCTTAAACTCACAAAAATAAATCTAAAAATCCTATTAAAATTGTTAACAAAATCCACTTATTTACCGAACCATTTCGTTATTATTTTAGGTTAGTTATTTCTCGTCGATCAAATCTCCAAACTCGTGCGCATTCAACATCACTAAACGAACGCACCCAATGTGAGTGAATCTCTACAAATTCCCCATTTTAATCACATTTTGAGGTGTATCATGTGTCGTTTATTATTTATTACATTTGAACACTTGTGCATCCATCATATCCATGATCAAATGTGTGTCCAATATGTATCAATTATTTGTGTGGTTAATGTTTGGATTAAATTTATCATTTTCCGTACATACATCATCATAGGCTCGTCTGTTCCCCATTACCTATGAGCGGAACTGTTCCCCATTACCTATGAGCGGAACGTGGCGTTGCCAACAGATGATCGGCTCCGTTTGATTGAGCCTTGATCTCACATACATCATCATAGGCTCGTCCGTTCCCCATTACCTATGAGCAGAACGTGACGTTGCGAACATATACATTATCATTCATGTCATATACTCATTCAAGGTGGTTTGTGTTTGTTTGATTATATACGTTTGCTCACATATGATTATTGCACAATTTTTCTATATTAAATACAATAAGAAATCAATATCAAATGTTTTTAACAAGGTTCACTCGCCAACTTTTGTTGACCCAAAATCCCCCATTTTTACACATGATTCAGGTGATCCAGTTGCAGCAAGAAACATATAGGACGGCCTAGAAGAATAAATCAGTTTAGGCTTTGGATTGTTTACTTAGTTACTTTTTCCTTGTAATTGTATGAACTTGTTTGGAATATTGAAGTTGTAATTTGAATTTAATAAATATGAAACATTTTAGTAAATATCATGAGCTTTGGTGATAACCCAATTATGCCCCGACTCTTATTCCGCTGCCGGTCGGGGTGTGACAGATTGGTATCAGAGCCATGACTATAGGGATATAGGATAGGTTATTAGACCCTTTGAGCCTATACTATAGTTGATTAGAATTTTTAAATTGTTTGTGTGTTACATGCAAAATTCATGATGTTTATATGCTTTATGTTTATTGTTACATTCAATGTTATGCAAGCATGTTCATAAGTACATATTATACAATGCTCATTATGAATCATATCCTCATAACATACCATATCCATGAGAGCACACACCTCACAATTCCTATGATTTTTGCAACGATTTTTGTATTTTCAAATCACATCAAAGTGAGTTCTCATGACGGGCATGTAGTAACTGGAAGGGTACGAGTACCGGTAGTCGGAACGTCTTGTCTAGGCTTGGCATTCGTATAAATCCAAAATAAAGGACCAGTTTGCCTACCTGGGGACTAACGATGAGAGTACGAAGGACCTATTAGGCCAAAGCATGCTATACCAAACGTCGTGTGAGCTAACCCCACTTTGAGTTGTCATTGTGTCTATACCTGGACACCTCCTACCATACATCTCGCATACATATTTCATGGTTTTCATTCGGGTGATGCGAGTGTTAAACTGCCAACACCAATGTGAATCCTACTAAGCCAATAGTCATGGGGGCCCACATGACTATACAGGCGATGGTATGGGGGACATTGGAGGCCCAAACATGAGCAAACCCAAGACATCCTATGGATGTAGTTGCATTATTTATGATTATGTTATTTTGTTACTTTTAACGACACATGACACCTAAAAAAAAAAAACTTCTTAAACTCACTATCTTCCTATGAATGTTCCTGTAGATGTCGACTAGGCAACTACGTGGAGGTAGAAGGTCAGGAAGGTCAAACGAACGCTTGGCCACTCAAATTGCGAAACAAATGGCCGCGGTGCTTCCTGACATCGTAATTCAAGTCCAACAAGCTCTCACCGCAAATCCCATCAACCCTCCCAACCAAGAAGACCAGAACGTCGACAACCCTCCCTCCAAAAAGTGCTCCTACAAACACTTCAAGTCTTGCGATCCCCCAAAGTATGAAGGGACCGAAGGTGTCACTGCTCTCCTCCACTGGTTTGAGGAAATGGAGAACACCTTCCTCAATTGCGATTGTCCCAAGGATCGCAAGGTACGTTACACAACCGGGAGACTGTTTGGGGTAGCCTTGACCTGGTGGAACACAGAGAAGGGTAAGAGAGGAGTCGAAGATGCTATGGCCTTAACATGGGAAGGGTTAAGGGAAATAATGACAAAACGCTTCTGTCCAAGAAGCGAAATCAAGAAGTTGGAAGATGAATTCCACTCGTTAAAACAAAAGGAAGGAGATCATACTTCCTACAACAAAAGATTTCTCGAGCTAAACCAAATGATCCCCAACTTGTTCACCCCAGTGTACCGCTTGGTTGAACAATACATTCGAGGCCTCCCCTCAAAAATTCAACACTCAGTTCTAAGCACTTCGCCTGCGACACTTGAAGCGCAATGGAACTAGCTACCGAACTTACCGAAAATCGCATCCGAAACGGTAAATTCAAGGAGGAGAAAAAGAAAGCCCACATTGAGGCTCAAACTTCAAACCATTCTGGCTCCTCTTCGAAGTTTACTGGTAAAAGGAAGCGAAACACCAGAAACTTTGCTGTCACTCAAACAAACCCTTCTATCATTGCCGCACCAATCACCCAAGTTGCTCCCTCAGCTGCACCATACAAACAACCATACTCAGGCCCATACCCAAAATGCAACCGTTGCCAATACCATCACTTTCCCGTACACCCCTGCCAACATTGCACCAGCTGTGGCCGTGCAGGTCACACCATCCAAACCTGTCGCGCACTTCAGCGAACGAACCGCAATCAGCCCTCAACCCAAACCCACCATCAGATAGTGGGTCAAGTCCAACAACCTTTACTCTTACCACCTGCTCAACATGTAGCCCAATCCTACTACCAACCCAACTATCCCATGATACAACCTATGTGGGCTTGTTACAACTGTGGAGACCCAAACCACTTTAGAAACACTTGTCCACGCTTGGTGAACATCATTCATGCCCATGCTCAAGCAAATCCGGTGAATCAAGCTAACCAAGCTCCACCACCTGCAAGAGGAAGAGCTTACAACATCAACGCCAATCCTGTTGAAAATAATAACGGCCCAAACGAATCACCCAACTAGTTTTCCTCACCAAGAATCAAGACTCAACTCCAATCGTCTAGTTTTAATGTTATCTTAATCTTTCCGTATCCCAGTTGTAAAATTTGGAATTTATGTATCCAAGAATTTTAATGCGAATTGATATTGCAGTTTTGTTTTATACTCACTGATTTAACATTCATATCATCATACATCTCGACGTATCTCAATCTCATCATTTAAAGAAGTTGGGTTGTGTCTCACTTTTACATAGACTAACCCCTTCATCATAACAAACGAGAGAGGTATTGTCATCATTCAGTCATGTATCCTTTCAGAATTGAGACTCAAGCTTTGGTTGTTGTGTTTGTTTATGTTTTAGAGTCACATAGAACTGATCATGATTTACTGATAAAGCCAACGAAAATTTGACAAGAATATGGTGGATACGCTGCTGGTACTTCCTATATATAAGTATTCTTGGCAAAGGATCAAAAGCATTACCAGGAGGTTATGAGAAGTTCCGTGTAGGTTTAATTATCGTCATGGTTGAAGTTTTTGTTTTATGATACATACCTTGTAACATCCGTCAAAAAAACGGATTTTACCAAACCAGCTCCGTTTATTAACCGAACAATCAGTTAAAAATTTCGTTGCATATTTAATGCCCAAAATAATTTTAAACGATACATAATTAATAAGTATATGGGGATATATAATTTGTTTTTGAAAAACTGTTAAAAATAATGAAATAAAAATAAAATGGCACTGCCGGGTTTCGAACCCGGGTCAGTCAGCCGGGTCAACAACAACTTAACACTCAACTCTCCAACCACTGCGCCACTTGTATTTCTTGTTCAGTATTGAAGACAACTAAATCATAACATGATTATCGAATTCAAAATCGGCGCGCCCAAATTTCAGTCGTCGGAAATTCCGACTATCTCGCTAAGATTGGACGGTTACTTCAGTTATAACGTAAATTTTAACTATGACATCGGTTATAACCGACGCCTGAGTCCGCGACACAAGTTATAACCGCCGGAAAGTTTCTAACCGACGAATCAAGTCGGAAATCGGACCAAATTCATCGATGACCTGCCCTATAAATACCTCCTCGAACCTCTGCAAGCTTTTTCGCTCAAAACCGCACCTTTACCCGACGTAATTCCACTCGCCGGAAAAGTTCTGCACATCGCCGGAAAACCGAACCCTTCACCTCTGTGCCTTAGTGAACCCCCAGAGCTTATACCGAAGTCACCCACATCCATTTCAAGCTTGCTGAAGACTCTCTGCCGCAGGACACACGTCGCCGGAAGTTTCTGCTGTCACCGGAGTTTCGCCGGAGAAACAGAGGAGTCCAGTCGGTATACCTTACGCTTAAATCTTTCATTCTTTTTCTATATCTCACCTGTAATTAACCTCAAAACACTAAAGAACATGATTAAAACATCGAACCAGTCGGACTTCCGATTCTGGTTAAATTCAACGAAGAAGACGAAGTTTCAGTTGTGTATATGTATAATTAAAATCAAGTTATAACTCGGGTTAGACACACAGTCCAGCGGTGGACTGTGTGCACATTAAACACGTAAACGTCTCGAGTTCGATACATGTCCCACGCACACTCGCCTTAATAAAAATGCTTTTTTTTTTACCGAACCGGATCACTGCTGATATATGTTAAGTTTAATAAAAACCAGAATAATATCCAAGATAGACACACAGTCGAGCGGTGGACTGTGTGAATGTTTAAACACACGTCACGAGTTCGAATCCGGACTACCACACCGGTCCGGACAATTATCCAACTTTTTAAATAAGGCAGAAATGAAATTATTTAATTGTATATAAGTATAATAAAAATCAGATTATATAACAAGTTAAACACACAGTCCACAGGTCCCGGGTTCGAGACCTGTGGAGCGCACCGGTCCGACGCATTAAATCGTTTTTAAAAATAAATGATTTTCAGTTTAATCTAATTAGTATATAAATATAATTAAAAACAGAAATATTTCGGGTTAGACACGTAGCTCAGTTGGTAGAGCTGCGTGCACGCGTACGGGAGGTCTCGGGTTCGAGCCTCACCCAGCGCACACATACACGCATACGAACCAGTCAACAGTCAAAGTCAATGGTCAACGGTCAAAAAGTCAACATTTTTTTATTATTTTTATTTATTTATTTTATTTAAAAATCAATTAAAAATACTTAAAAATAACATTTTTAAGGTTAGAAAATAGCCTTAAACTCACAAAAATACACCCAACAATCCTACTAAAATGGATTAATAAAACCCGTTTACTTACCAAAACATTATGCCATTATCTAGGTTAATTTCACTCGTGGTTAAAACCACTTCGTGCGCATTCAACATCATCAACCGAACGCACCCAATGTGAGTGAATCTTACAACTCCCCTTTTTAATTACACGTTTTGGGGTGTGTCATGTGTCATAAAATTAACTCGTTTATTTAAACTTGTGCCATACCATATTGTGATCTAAACTTAGATTGTATACATTGCTTGTAGTTATGTATTTCATTTTGTCTTTCTATATGCAATTCATTCATTAGGCCCATCAGTTCCTCGTGTGAGACGAGTTGAGCAACACGTGCCTCAAAACAAATCCCTTATTGTTCGTGTGTGTATTATTGAGTTTATATTGTTTGTAGTTATGTATTTCATATTGTCAAGTTTATGCAATTCATTCATTAGGCCCATCAGTTCCTCGTGAGAGACGAGTTGAGCAACGCGTGCCTCTAAACGATGCATTATTGTTCATGTGTGTATTGTTTAATATTAAATTGATTGGTGAATAAGTTTACATCTATTTTTACTCATGTGTGGTTGTGCACTTTATTTTATAATCAATTAAATAAACTTGTTCAAATGTTTTCCATAGGA
This sequence comes from Scalesia atractyloides, assembly GCA_947069175.1. Taxonomy (NCBI): domain Eukaryota; kingdom Viridiplantae; phylum Streptophyta; class Magnoliopsida; order Asterales; family Asteraceae; genus Scalesia; species Scalesia atractyloides. Next base: position 23,244,760 of record CAMTDV010000023.1, read on the forward strand.
TTCACTCGCCAACTTTTTGTTGATCCAAAAACCCTTTTTACACATGATACAGGTGAACAGGATGAAGCAAGGAAAACATAGGAAATGCCTTAGAAGAAAACAATGAAGCCTAGATTGATATTTAGGACATGATGTAATATTGATTGTAATTTTCCATTAAAGTGTATTAATGAATATGAAACGTTAAAATAAATGTCATGAGCTTTGATGATAACCCAATCATGCCCCGATCACCTTTTCCGCTGCGGGTCGGGGTGTGACAGATTGGTATCAGAGCCATGACTATAGGGATATAGGATAGGTTATTAGACCCTTAGAGCCTATACTATAGTTTGCCTAAAATTTTAATTGATTAGGTGGTTACATACAAACTTATGATATTTATTTGTTTCATATTTGTTTATATTTACAGTCAAACATACATACTTATATACACATTTATCATACATATATCAATGTTCATATATTCAATTCATCTTCATACTTTTGTTATTCAAAGATTTTGTTGCAATTTTCAAATCTCATCAAAGTAAGTTCTGCGACGGGCATGTAGTAACTGGAAGGGTACAAGTACCGGTAGTCGGAACGTCCTGTCTAGGTTGGCATTCGTATAAATCCAATATAACGGACCAGTTTGCCTACCTGGGGACTAACGATGAGAGTACGAAGGACCTATTAGGCCAAAGCATGCCACACCAAACGTCGTTCGAACTAACCCCACTTTGAGGTGTCACCGTGTCTACACCTGGACACATTCCGAATCTCATACGTTATATATATATTTCTCGATTTTCTCCGGGTTTTAGTGTACGTAACCAGGCTAACACATGCGAACCATATGAAAAACCCGGTATTCATGGGGGCCCACATGATTACGAAGGTGAAGTATGGCGGCATGTAGGGCCTAATGACGAGCAAAGCCCAAGACATCCTATGGATGTAGTAGATTTATTTTTCTATATTTATTTTATGAATGTTCATTTCTAGTGCGACCCATGATCCCAAAAGCATCCAACTCATACTCTTGACATGTATTCCTTGTAGATGTCTTCTAACCTAGCCCGTAGGAAGATGAGAGCAGGAAAAGCCCGCGAACGCATGACTGCCCTAATCGCCCAACAAATGGCTGCCGTAATACCTAACATTGTAATCCAAGTCCAACAAGCACTTACCGCGAATCCTGTTAATCAAGAAGATCAACACGTTATCAACCCTCCCCCAAATACCACTAAATGCACCTACAAACATTTCAAATCATGCGACTCTCCAAAATACGAAGGGACTGAAGGTGTCACCGCTCTCCTCCATTGGTTTGAAGAAATGGAGAACACTTTTCTAAATTGCGATTGCCCCGATGATCGCAAAGTGCGATATGCTACCGGTCGTTTATATGGAATAGCACTTACTTGGTGGAAACGAGGTGTTGAAGATGCTATGACTTTAAGTTGGAACGAAATGAAGGAAATCATGACCAGACGATTTTGCCCAAGGAGCGAAATCAAGAAATTAGAAGATGAATTTTATTCGTTGAAGCAAAAGGAAGGAGACCACACCACATACAACAAAAGATTCCTTGAGTTACATCAGATGGCTCCCAACTTGTTCTCTCCCCTCTACCGTTTGATCGAGCACTACATTCGGGGTCTTCCGTCAAAGATTCAAGACTCTGTAATAAGTACCACGCCTGCAACTTTGGAAGCAGCAATGGAGCTAGCAACAGCACTTACCGAGAACTGAATCCGGAACAAAGACTTCAAGGAGGAGAAGAAGAAGGATAGAGCATCGACTGAAACCTCCGACTACACCCAAACTGAATCCCCTTCTCAACCCAATTCTAAGAGAAAAAGAGACGGGCAACTTTTCACTGCTATCCAACGAAATCAACCAATTTCACACGCCATACCCATCCAAGCTATCCCAATCACTCAAGTGGCACCCAACTCAACTTACCCAAATAAGAAACCATATCTTGGACCTCACCCTCGATGCAACAACTGTTTTTATCACCATCCCCTTACCTTACCTTGTCGACTATGTGCAACTTGTGGACGCTATGGTCATTTGAGCAGGGTTTGCCGCACCTTTCAAAACCAAATCTCTCCCCCGACTCAAAACATGATCCAAACCTATCAACAACCCCAATACCCCATGTTCCCATATGTTCGAGCTTGTTTCAATTGTGGCGACCCTACCCACTTTAGAAACACGTGCCCTCTATTGGTTAACATCATCAACACTCAAGCTCAGTCAAACCCAGTTAACCAAGTAAATCAAGAAAATCCAATCACTAGGCCATCAGCAAGGGGAAGAGTTTTCAACATCAACGCCAATCCTGTCGAAGATAATGACGGCCCAAACGAAGATAACCAACTAGTCCTCTTCACCGAAAATCCAGATTCAACTCCAATCGTTTAGTTTTATGTTTTTCTTTATCACATAGAACCAATCATAACTTAAGGATAAAGCCAATGGGAATTTGACAAGAATATGGTGGATACGCCGCTGGTACTTCCTATATATAAGTATTCTTGCCAAAGGATCGGAGGCATTATCTAGCGGTTATGAGAGGTTCCATGTGTAAACTGTTTGAGTAATTATTGTTTATTATTTTCAGTACATGCAATTTCATAGGCCGCCGCTCCCCATTACATTATGAGCGTTGAGCAGGTTCCACATTTCATTATGAGCGTGAACCCGGCGTGCCCACATACGATCGGCTCCGTTTGATTGAGCCTTGATCGCACAGACATTTTTCATTTTCAGTACATGCAATACGATCGGCTCCGTTTGATTGAGCCTTGATCGCACAGACATTTTTCATTATCAGTATCTTGTGGTTGTTGTGTTTGTTGTAGAGTCACATAGAACTAATCATAACTTGTGGATAAACTCGATGAAAATTTGACAAGAATATGGTGGATACGCCGCTGGTACTTCCTATATATAAGTATTCTTGTCAAAGGATCAGAGGCATTATCAGGCGGTTATGAGAGGTTCCATGTATTAACTGTTGTGTGATTATTGTTTAGATTAAATTTATTATTTTCAGTACATGCAATACGATCGGCTCCGTTTGATTGAGCCTTGATCGCACAGACATTTTTCATTTTCAGTACAAGCAATACGATCGGCTCCGTTTGATTGAGCCTTGATCGAACAGACATTTTTCATTATCAGTATCTTGTGGTTGTTGTGTTTGTTGTAGAGTCACATAGAACTAATCATAACTTGCGGATAAAGTCAATGAAAATTTGACGAGAATATGGTGGATATGCCGCTGGTACTTCCTATATATAAGTATTCTTGTCAAAGGATCGGAGGCATTATCAGGCGGTTATGAGAGGTTCCATGTATAAGCTGTTTGTGTGATTGTTGTTTAGATTAAATTTATTATTTTCAGTACATGCAATACGATCGGCTCCGCTTGATTGAGCCTTGATCGCACAGACATTTTCATTTTCAGTACATGCAATACGATCGGCTCCGTTTGATTGAGCCTTGATCGCACAGACATTTTTTCATTTTCAGTAGTTTGTGTTTGTTGTATTGGTTGTAGAGTCACATAGGACTAATCATAATTCACTGATAAAACCAATGAAAATTTGACGAGAATATGGTGGATACGCCGCTGGTACTTCCTATATATAAGTATTCTTGTCAAAGGATCAGAGGCATTGTCAGACGGTTATGAGAAGTTCTATGTAGGATTTAGTAGTTTCTTGGTAACTAATCATAACTTGCGGATAAAACCAACGAAAATTTGACAAGAATATGGTGGATACGCCGCTGGTACTTCCTATATATAAGTATTCTTGCCAAAGGATCAGAGGCATTATCAGGCGGTTATGAGAAGTTCCATGTAGGATTTAGTATTGTCTTGGTTGAAATTTGTGTTACATTCATATCATCTCGCCAGTTAAAGAAATTGGATTGTGTTCTATTTCTACATAAACTAACCTCTCCATCATAACGAACGAGAGAGGAACTGTCACCATTCAAACATATATGCTATCAGAATGTGGATTCAAATATTGGTTGTTGTGTTATTTATGTTCTAAAGTTACATCATAGGACCAATCATAACTTACTGATAAAACCAATGAAAATTTGACAAGAATATGGTGAATACGTCGCTGGTACTTCCTATATATAAGTATTCTTGTCAAAGGACCAGGGGCATTGTCAGACGGTTATGAGAAGTTCTATGTAGGATTTAGTAATTTCTTGGTACATTAGTTCTTGTGTTTATTTATGTTCTATAGTCATAGAACCAATCATAACTTACTGATAAAACCAATAAAAATTTGACAAGAATATGGTGGATACGCTGCTGGTACTTCCTATATATAAGTATTCTTGTCAAAGGATCAGAGGTATTGTTAGATGGTTATGAGAAGTTCCATGTAGGTTGTAGTATTAGAAGTTTTGCTTTAGGATATAACCATATCCTTCCAAACATATCAAAACTCTTGCGCATGATATCATATTTAGCGAATCAACTCCGCTTATCAATATTTTCACCGAAGGCAACAAAAAGCGATTCCTGTAACAGGGTACTTAACCCTTACAAGGAACGTTACCGCCTCAAACAAAAACTTAAACTCTTACACTTTTTCTAAGTATGTAACTGTCAAATTAAACACCATCATTTTTAGTCAAATATATCACTACTTGATTCGGGACGGAATTTCTAAAAAGCAGGGGATACTGTAACATCCGTAAAAAAAATGGATTTTACCAAACCCGCTCTGTTTATTAACCGAACAATCAGTTAAAAATTTCGTTGCATATTTAATGCCCAAAATAATTTTAAACGATACATAATTAATAAGTATATGGGGATTTGTTTTTGAAAAACTGTTAAAAATAATGAAATAAAAATAAAATGGCACTGCCGGGTTTCGAACCCGGGTCAGTCAGCCGGGTCAACAACAACTTAACACTCAACTCTCCAACCACTGCGCCACTTGTATTTCTTGTTCAGTATTGAAGACAACTAAATCATAACATGATTATCGAATTCAAAATCGGCGCGCCCAAATTTCAGTCGTCGGAAATTCCGACTATCTCGCTAAGATTGGACGGTTACTTCAGTTATAACGTAAACTTTAACTATGACATCGGTTATAACCGACGCCTGAGTCCGCGACACAAGTTATAACCGCCGGAAAGTTTCTAACCGACGAATCAAGTCGGAAATCGGACCAAATTCATCGATGACCTGCCCTATAAATACCTCCTCGAACCTCTGCAAGCTTTTTCGCTCAAAACCGCACCTTTACCCGACGTAATTCCACTCGCCGGAAAAGTTCTGCACATCGCCGGAAAACCGAACCCTTCATCTCTGTGCCTTACTGAACCCCCAGAGCTTATACCGAAGTCACCCACATCCATTTCAAGCTTGCTGAAGACTCTCTGCCACAGGACACACGTCGCCGGAAGTTTCTGCTGTCACCGGAGTTTCGCCGGAGAAACAGAGGAGTCCAGTCGGTATACCTTACGCTTAAATCTTTCATTCTTTTTATATATCTCACCTGTAATTAACCTCAAAACACTAAAGAACATGATTAAAACATCGAACCAGTGGGACTTCCGATTCTGGTTAAATTCAACGAAGAAGACGAAGTTTCAGTTGTGTATATGTATAATTAAAATCAAGTTATAACTCGGGTTAGACACACAGTCCAGCGGTGGACTGTGTGCACATTAAACACGTAAACGTCTCGAGTTCGATACATGTCCCACGCACACTCGCCTTAATAAAAATGCTTTTTTTTACCGAACCGGATTCACTGCTGATATATGTTAAGTTTAATAAAAACCAGAATAATAACCAAGATAGACACACAGTCTAGCGGTGGGCTGTGTGAATGTTTAAACACACCTCACGAGTTCGAATCCGGACTACCGCACCGGTCCGGACAATTATCCAACTTTTTAAATAAGGCAGAAATGAAATTATTTAATTGTATATAAGTATAATAAAAATCAGATTATATAACAAGTTAAACACACAGTCCAGCGGTGGACTGTGTGTTAACCTAAACCACAGGTCCCGGGTTCGAGACCTGTGGAGCGCACCGTTCCGACGCATTAAATCGTTTTTAAAAATAAATGATTTTTCAGTTTAATCTAATTAGTATATAAATATAATTAAAAACAGAAATATTTCGGGTTAGACACGTAGCTCAGTTGGTAGAGCTGCGTGCCCGCGTACGGGAGGTCTTGGGTTCGAGCCTCACCCAGCGCACACATACACGCATACGAACCGGTCAACAGTCAAAGTCAATGGTCAACGGTCATCGGTCAACGGTCAAAAAGTCAACATTTTTTTATTATTTTTATTTATTTATTTTATTTAAAAATCAATTAAAAATACTTAAAAATAACATTTTTAAGGTTAGAAAATAGCCTTAAACTCACAAAAATACACCCAACAATCCTACTAAAATGGATTAATAAAACCCGTTTACTTACCAAAACATTATGCCATTATCTAGGTTAATTTCACTCGTGGTTAAAACCACTTCGTGCGCATTCAACATCATCAACCGAACGCACCCAATGTGAGTGAATCTTACAACTCCCCTTTTTAATTACACGTTTTGGGGTGTGTCATGTGTCATAAAATTAACTCGTTTATTTAAACTTGTGCCATACCATATTGTGATCTAAACTTAGATTGTATACATTGCTTGTAGTTATGTATTTCATTTTGTCTTTCCATATGCAATTCATTCATTAGGCCCATCAGTTCCTCGTGTGAGACGAGTTGAGCAACACGTGCCTCAAAACAAATCCCTTATTGTTCGTGTGTGTATTATTGAGTTTATATTGTTTGTAGTTATGTATTTCATATTGTCAAGTTTATGCAATTCATTCATTAGGCCCATCAGTTCCTCGTGAGAGACGAGTTGAGCAACGCGTGCCTCTAAACGATCCATTATTGTTCATGTGTGTATTGTTTAATATTAAATTGATTGTGGATAAGTTTACATCTATTTTTACTCATGTGTGGTTGTGCACTTTATTTTATAATCAATTAAATAAACTTGTTCAAATGTTTTCCATAGGATTCACTCGCCAACTTTTTGTTGATCCAAAAACCCTTTTTACACATGATACAGGTGAACAGGATGAAGCAAGGAAAACATAGGAAATGCCTTAGAAGAAAACAATGAAGCCTAGATTGATATTTAGGACATGATGTAATATTGATTGTAATTTTCCATTAAAGTGTATTAATGAATATGAAACGTTAAAATAAATGTCATGAGCTTTGATGATAACCCAATCATGCCCCGATCACCTTTTCCGCTGCGGGTCGAGGTGTGACATACCTTATCATTTCAAACGTATCAATTTCCTCAAAACTCTTATGCATAAAATCATAACCGACATCAAAGATCAAATCCGAGAAGCTCAACATGTTTCTGTAACAGAAAACGACGTACGCAATGAGCTGTCTTGTGGATCAGAACTTAAAATCGAAACCAAATCCGACGGTATTCTGTACTATCTAGATCGCATATGGATTCCCGATCACAATAACCTTCGTGATTTTCTTATGAATGAGGCGCACAAAACACGGTACTCTGTACACCCAGGAGTCGACAAGATGTATCAAGACCTTCGATACACCTACTGGTGGCCTGGCATGAAAAAGTATATCGCTGTTTTTATTTCCAAGTGTCTTACATGTTCCAAAGTAAAAGCTGAACATCAAAGACCCTCAGGACTTCTAGTCCAACCCGAAATACCTGTATGGAAGTGGGAAAACATAACTATGGATTTCATTACCGGGTTACCTCGCACCTCCAGTGGGTATGACACTATATGGGTAATCATTGATCGCCTTACAAAATCAGCTCACTTCATTCCGATTCGCGAGGACTTCAAGAACGAGAAGTTAGCTCGTATCTACATCAGCGAGATCGTAAGCCGTCATGGTGTACCTTTAAGCATCATTTCAGACCGTGATGGTCGTTTCACTTCACGAACATGGCAAGCCGTACAAGCCGCCTTGGGTACACGATTAGACCTCAGTACCGCTTATCATCCTCAAACTGATGGACAATCTGAATGCACCATCCAAACTCTTGAAGATATGCTTCGAGCATGTGTCATAGACTTCAAATAGAATTGGGACGCTCATCTACCATTAGTTGAATTTTCGTACAACAATAGTTACCACTCAAGTATCGGCATGGCTCCTTTTGAAGCGTATATGGCCGTAGGTGCCGATCTCCAGTATGTTGGCACGAAATTGGGGAAGCTCAAATCACCGGTCCAGAATTGATTCAAGAAACGATTGACAAGATCCATCAAATTCGAAACAATCTTCTAGCGGCACAAAGTCGTCAAAAGAGTTATGCAGACAAACGACGAAAGCCCTTGGAGTTTAACATTGGTGATCAAGTACTTTTAAAAGTATCACCGTGGAAGGGAATAGTTCGTTTTGGCAAGAAGGGCAAGCGAGCAACACGCTACGTAGGACCTTTCAAGATACTCGAAAGAGTAGGACCTGTAGCATACAAGCTTGACCTACCAGAAGAACTCAACAGAATTCACCCCACATTCCACGTATCAAACTTAAAGAAGTGCCTCGCCGATGAAAACCTCCATATTCCCCAAGAAGATATTCAGATCGATGACTCTATGCACTTCATTGAAAGACCAGTAGAAATCATGGACTTCGGAGAAAAACGTTTAAGACGGAGTCGTATTCCAATTGTTAGGGTACGCTGGGAGTCGAAACGAGGACCTGAGTTTACTTGGGAACGTGAAGACTCAATGCGCGAAAAATACCTGCATCTTTTTCCTGTTACCACTACTACTTAAATTTTGGGACGAAATTTTTAAAAGTAGGGGATACTATAACATCCGTCGAAAAACGGGTTTTCAAAACCCGCTTCGTTTATTAATCGAATAGTCAGTTTCAAATTTTCGTTGCTTATTTAATGCTCTTTTTAATTTTAAACAATACATAATTAATAAATATATTAGAATTTATAAACTATAGTTAATAAACAACAAAAACGGTTGAAGAAAAAAATAAATGCCGCTACCGGGTTTAGAACCCGGGTCAGCCGGCTCATTTAACACACAAGCCATTCACCACTCCGCCACTTGATTCTTTTGTGTTATCAATGAACCAAATAAAACTTAAGTTGCACCCGTGAATTCATCTGTTTGCGCCAAAAACTGAAACCGCTCATCGGCTTTCAAACATCTGGGGACTTTTGAGTGATCGCGAGTTCCTGAGTATAACCGATAAATCAATGCTAACCCACGTTCTCAATCAATTCTGTCTTCAATGCCTCGATTCATATGATTTTTGAGATTGAAAACCGAAATCATATTACTCCTGTTTTGCACTAATAATTCCAACGTCTCACATCTCGAAAACAATCGCAACACTCTCAATTTCATTTTCAATCTAACTTCTGTTCGTCGGAATCGTTATCTGCTATCGCCAGACTTTCGCCGGAAAACCGAGACATACATCAAATCGGTAAATTTCTCGATTCTTTCATCTTCTATCCATTGTTAGACTTATATTAACTTAAATCCCTCAACCAAAATCGGTCCCGGACGACGTTACCGGATATTCTGCACTCGCCGGAAAATCTCTGAAAATTTCTGAAATCACGCTGTGAATCGGTACAAATATCTAAACCCTCTGATAATCTTTGTTTAGTAACTCAATTTCACAATTAGTTGATCAAAACTGTTAATTGATCCGCTCAGACGGAATTCATAAATCAGAGCCGACGACCCTTGCCGGAGTTCTGAGAAAAACATCCTGTTTGGTACAATTCTGTTCTTTAATCTCATTATCTAATACTTTCCAACCAATTATAAGTTTCGTTAATCGAATTAAACCAGAACAGTCGGATATTGTTGTCTGTGTATTTGAACGAAGAAGATGAAGTCGAACATTATGTATAAGTTTAATTAAAACAAGTTATTAAACCGGGTTAGACAGTGGACTGTGTGCAAACACACAGCGCACGTCACGAGTTCGAATCTTACAAACGCACCGGCTTTCTGAATTAAAACCAATTTTTTTTAAACTGAATCAGAGTAGGTCCCAGGATGTTTTTAAGATTAATATAAACTGTAAGTTTAACATATAAGACACACTGCCCAACTGGTTGGGCTGTGCGCTTACAAACCAAAGGACCCGAGTTCGATCCGGTTTCCCTGCAACCGGTTCAACCATTTAAATTCTTTTAATATAAAACCAAATAAATTAAACATTTAATTAGTATATATATATAATTAAAACACAGATTATTTCGGGTTAGACACGTAGCTCAGTTGGTAGAGCTGCGTGCACGTGTACGAGAGGTCTCGGGTTCGAGCCTCACCCAGCGCACACATAAGTCACTGTCCGACCGGTCAACGGTCAACAAAAAGTCAACATTTTTTTATATTTTTATTTATTTATTTAATTTAAAAATCAATTAAAAATACTTAAAAATAATATTTTTAAAGTTAGAAAATGACCTTAAACTCACAAAAATAAATCTAAAAATCCTATTAAAATAGTTAATAAAATCCACTTATTTACCGAACCATTTCGTTATTATTTTAGGTTAGTTATTTCTCGTCGATCAAATCTCTAAACTCGTGCGCATTCAACATCATCAAACGAACGCACCCAATGTGAGTGAATCTCTACAAATTCCCCGTTTTAATCACATTTTGGGGTGTATCATGTGTCATTTATTATTTATTACATTTAAACACTTGTGCATCCATCATATCGATGATCAAATGTGTGTCCAATATGTATCAATTATTTGTATGGTTAATGTTTAGATTAAATTTATCATTTTCAGTACATACATCATCATAGGCTCGTCTGTTCCCCATTACCTATGAGCGGAACTGTTCCCCATTACCTATGAGCGGAACGTGGCGTTGCCAACATATGATCGGCTCCGTTTGATTGAGCCTTGATCTCACATACATCATCATAGACTCGTCCGTTCCCCATTACCTATGAGCGGAACGTGACGTTGCCAACATATACATTATCATTCATGTCATATACTCATTCAAGGTGGTTTGTGTTTGTTTGATTATATACGTTTGCTCACATATGATTATTGCACAATTTTTCTATATTAAATACAATAAGAAATCAATATCAAATGTTTTTAACAAGGTTCACTCGCCAACTTTTGTTGACCCAAAATCCCCATTTTTACACATGATACAGGTGATCCAGTTGTAGCAAGAAACATATAGGACGGCCTAGAAGAATAAATCAGTTTAGGCTTTGGATTGTTTACTTAGTTACTTTTTCCTTGTAATTGTATGAACTTGTTTGGAATATTGAAGTTGTAATTTGAATTTAATAAATATGAAACATTTTAGTAAACATCTTGAGCTTTGGTGATAACCCAATTATGCCCCGACTCTTATTCCACTGCGGGTCGGGGTGTGACATCCAACAAGTGGCTCATTTGAGAGTATGGACACCGTAAAGGGTCACTCAGAGACATAGTTTCAGCATGTTGACACCTTTAGTCCCATCACATTCATATTTTCATTTATTGACAAAATAGTCCCTCTCGACCAATATTGGGCATAACTAAGAGTATGGACACGTGTCATTATATTTCCGGACACAAATTTACGAGGTGTTACACCACCCGTCATAGTAGAACACTGGTTGCTAGAGATCGGTGATGGTATATGGCCCTCATGTTCCCTCTGTTCCGAGTACCGAACAACCGAATGCTAATATTCCTAAGAAGCCCACAGACTACTCTGAGGAGGATTTCCAAAAGTTTGAACTCGATGATAAGGCATTCAGGATTCTAGCCCTGGCCTTATATAACAAAATCTATGATGGATTGCTCCATTGTGAGAATGCCAAAAAGTTGTGGGATGCTTTGAACGAACAATTCAGTGGTACAGATGAGGTTCAAGAAAACAACAGAGAAATTTTAAACCGACAGTATGAAACATTCTCTCATATCAAAGCAGAACCTCTAACTCAACAGTTTGAATAGTTTAGTTACTTGATTAGTGAGCTAAGGCTTGCTAATCATACATTCACAAACTTTACTATGAGTCACAAATTTATGAGATCTCTCCCTGATAAATGGGATACAGCTGTATGTGTGTTGAGAAACTCTGATAGTTTTAAAGTTATGACTCTGACACAGCTTCATGGTAAACTCCTCACCTATGAAAGAGAATTTGACTAGAAACGAAAGTTAATGTCATTAGGAAAAACTGCTGATGATTATACATTTGGTAACACAACCTTATTGAGTTAAAATGATTCATCATAATCAAACAGACTAAATGAACAGTGTCATGATCATGGCTATAACTACCAATTTTAATTCTCCAAACAACATATCATTAGTTGAAAGTCCTAACTATGCCTTAATGATGCATGATCGAAGACCTGTGGACCCAATTGATCAGGAAGAGTTTGATCTTCTTGACCAGCTTGCATTATTAATTATCATGTCACATAAGTTTTATAATAAAACTGGTAGAAAGTTTCCTGGATTGGAGGGTAGGGGTAAATTTGAGAAAGTTAAATCCAGGGTTGAATGCTTAAAATGTCATAGGTTACAACACTTTGCTAGAGAATGCAGAAATTCTGCACAAACTTTGCCAATTGTGACAAATCAATTAATGTTGTCCAGTACTCAAATTTTCAAGATACACAATAATTTTTTTTTCCTAAAATACCCCTAGACGAACTACATAGTATCCTTCACACTTGGATCCATGGAACTATCCAAATGACATATCAATATGATAGTGGGCCACCTCATTATCAAATTTCTTATGTTCGTACAACTCAATCACAAGTTTAGCTTCCTTCACACAGAACTTTGTTGACTAGAGTAGTATGCCTGATGAAATCACAAATGATAATTTGTCCATGTTCACTGTGACATTAAGAAACAAACATTTGTAGTTGATCTCCATGATTCTGAAGATCTTTTTAAAGAAAAGTTGATATATGAATTCCCTAAAAGAACTGCTCCCAAGTCTCCACAAACAAATGATATCAACCTGGCACTTGTTTCCACAAATAAGATCATAAAAATGGTTTCTCACACTTAGACAGCTTGTGGTATGTTAACAGTGGTGGGTTAAGACATATGCTTGGGTGTAAGAATATCTTTTTCAATTTTAGGGCTCATGGTGGGTTAGACATATCTTTTGGAAATGATTCAAAGGGAAAATTTCTTGGGTCAGGGGAGGTAAACGCTGGGGAGGTAAATGCTGGTAAATTGAAATTTGAAAATGTCAATCTTGTTGACAACTTAAAATTCAACTTTTTAAGTGTGTCACAAATGTGTGACAAAGGGTATGGTACATTTTCATAAAAATCGTGTAAAATAGTTGGGCCAGAGCTTGCAAAGGAAATTGAGTGCTTAATTACCAGTGATGCTTAACTTGTAGCTAATAGGAGTGGAAATGTATATATAGTTGACATGTTGAAAGATACCCTATGCCACAAAATGTATGTCTCATCTTTTAGGCATCACCAAAAGAAACTGAATTGTGGTATAGGAGGTTAAGTTACATTTACCTAAATACAATTAATGATGTTTCCAAGCAAGGACTTGTGAGATGGCTTCGTAAGAAAGTATTCAAGTGTGATCCACACTGTACTTCTTGTCTAAAAGGAAAACAACATAAGGTCTCTTATAAGTCCATTAAAGAATCTAAAACTACTGGATGTCTTTAATTGCTTCATCTTGATTTGTTTGGTCGTGTAAGGATAATGAGTCTAGCCAAGAAGAGATACTGTCTAGTCGTTGTTGATGACTATTCAAGATTCACTTGGACTTAATCCCTATATTCCAAAGATGAAACTGCTGAAATTGTCAAGAACTTTATTATCATGATCTACTTGTCAAAATGTTCAGAATTGATAATGGGACATAGTTAAGAAAGTACCCTCTTGATTCATTTTGTGATGGTAAAGGATTTGTAAGACCATTCAGTGTACCAAGGTCACCACAATAGAATGGGGTTGTAGAAAGAAAGAACAGAACAATAATTGAGGCTGGCAGATCCATATTAGCTGACTCTGGTCTTTTACTCTCTTTCTGTGCTGAAGTAGTGAACACTTCTCTTTATGTGCAAAACAGGGTTTTAATCAATCAAAGACACCAAAAGACTGCCTATGAAGTACTCATGAAGATCAAACCAATGGTTTTCTTTTTCAAGGTTTTTGGTTATCCTTGTTTCATTCTCAACTTGAAAGATTCCATATCAAAGTTTGTTGCCAAGGTAGATTGTGGATATTTTGTTGGATATTCTTCAACTGCACAAGCCTACAAAGTATTTAACTCCAGAACTAAAGTAATTGAAGAAACAGTGAATGTAAAATTCAATGAAATATCCACACTAAAAATACCTGCAAACCTAGCTAAACTGTTTGATTTAAAAATCCTTAGATTTTAATCAAAAGAAAAACCAGTAGTTTCAAGCTCTCAACAAACTGCTGGAACCTGTAAAGAGGATTATAGAACATAAGTTTTTATAAAGCCTATATCTTCCACAAAAAGATAAGGATCAAACCACTGAAGACATCTTGGATTTTGGCACAATTGTACCAAATCTTTCAGAAGGTTTATGTGAGTTCTCATCAACCAGTAGTTTTGAATCACAAACTGCTGCTACCTCAAAAACTGCTCATATTCCTGTCACTAACTCTCTTAGTCCAATCCATCCACCACCACTCAACACTGATTCCCTGAAGCATACTCTAACAATCAATCTGAAACTATCACTTCTAATACCATTGATATTATTCCTTATGTTGGAGGGCATCCTTTCATGAAGTTTCATCCTTTAGAACAAGTCATAGGAGATATAAGCAAAGGAGTATTGACGAGAAGTCAAACAAGAAATATCTCTCTGTTTGTTGGTTTCTTATCAATGATGAACCTTTAAAGTATCAAGATGCTCTCAAAGACAACAATTAGGTATAACCCATGCAACAAGAACTGCTTCAATTCAAGAGGCATGAACTCTGGAAATAGTACCTCTACCTAAAGATAAATGTCCTATTAGAACTAAATGGGTATTCAAAAACAAAACAAATGAAAGAGGCCTTATGGTGAAGAACAAAGCAAGGCTTGTGGTCAAGGGTATAGACAAGAAGAAGGAATAGACTAGGATGAAACTTTGCTCCAACCGCCAGACTTGACAGATTATTCCTTGATTTGTTGTTACTCCCACAATGAAGGTATATCAAATGGATATCAAGTGTGCATTCCTTTATGGAAAAATAATGAAGAGGTGTATGTGTGTCAAGCTCCAGGCTTTGAAGACACTCATTATCCAAATAGGTTGAAGTGAATTGGGTTGTGGAGGCTGATTGCACCTTAATCTTGTTACCATTTTTATGTTGTTTTTTTTTGTAAAAAAAATATATTATTTAGAGTAAAGTCCAGTTTCAGGGACGGGGTTTACATCGAATCACAAATTCAGCTCTCATTTGAAAAAAATCAATAGTCCGGTTCCTGTAATTGTCGATTACTATCAATTAGGTCCCCCACCAGGTTCCGTCAGTTGACCGTTAAGTTATTTAACAGTGTGAAGGGCAGTTTGCTCATTTCACAAATAAACTAACCCTTGCCACACCTTTTAACCCTCTAGCTTCCAAAAGAAGCACCAATTTAATTCCTCTCTCCTCCAAACCCCTCCGGTGAACAACGATGCTCCGTGAACCACACATACAACTCCGATCGTTGAAAACATGAGGCAATATGCAATAATCTTGATAACAATCCACGTTATTGGTACATTGTATAAATTTTACTTAAAATCGTTGATTTCATTGTGCGTGCCATGTATGTAATCTGAAATGTGGGTTGGTTTTCATCAAATTCAAGTTGGAATTCGCGTGAAGGTGACCTGACACACAATCTGGATTCAATACCGGGTTTTGTTGAGGACTGTAAGGGGGTTCAGGAGAGCTCTGTTTTAGCTGATGAGGATGATGACGGGGGTGCTTGGTTTGTTGTACATGTTATATCAAATTTATTGGATAAGTATAACACTTTAAAAGGGTTAATTTTAGATTGATCCTGATCATTTTTTGGGTTTTAGAAGTTTATGATCAGGATTTACCCTTGTTTTGTGTTGTTCGTTAGGATGCTTATTAAACTATTACCGATGCTTATTAAACTATGTTTTACTTATAAAGTGGATGCTAATGGTGGTCTTTAATGGTTATATGAAATGTTAATGATGCTTATTACAATATGTTTGATGTTATTAAATAGGGGTATGACTCATAAAATGGATGATAATGAATTTGATGAGCTTAACTATGTTTGGTTGTTAAACAGGATAATAACTTTGATGAGCTCAATTGTGCTTTCTATGTTATGTATTAGAATCATGTCAGTAGCATTTTGATTACATTGCATGCATTTGAGTATGACTGTTGTACATTAGGATCATGTGAGTATCATTATGTTGTTGAATACACATAAGCCTTTGAACATTGTATGCACAATTGGAGTTACGTATAAGTTGAACAGATGCTTACATTATGTTTTGTTTGCACATAAGCCTTTGAACATAAAATGTTGGCTGGTTCTTTGACAGTAGATACTTGTATTAAGTTGAACAACTACTGCACATTATGCTTAGTTTTAGATAATCTATTTGTTCATTTAAGTTAATACATATATTTGAATGAAGTAGTTTTTGACAGTAGATACATGTATTGGTTTTACTCATATTGAAACATGTTTGAGTAAACAAAAGGTCTTTTGATATTCAAACATGTTTGAGTAAACAAAGGTCTTTTGATATTCAAACATGAGGCAACAAAACAGAGGTCAAACAAGTGTCAAAGAGAGGTCAAAACCATGTTAAGTATGTTGAGTAAAGAAAGGTCAAAACAACTTTGGTTTTCTAAAAGTCAAACCTATTTGCAGTTCTATAAGTAAAACACATCTGAAGCTCAAATGGTTACATGTTTGAAATCTGGTTACTTTGTTGTGAAGGTGAAACCCAATTCAATCTAAACATGTTAAGGTCAAATAGATTTAAGGGCAAAGAGTCAAACCCAACCAAACTCCGATAGTCTTTTGATGTTCTAAACTGATTTCCAATTTTGCTTACATGTGTTGATTTGTTGTTGTTGTTGTTGTTGTGTTACTACCTTCTAATTGTTGAGTAATTAATAACTTAAGGTGGTTTATTACTAGATTAGGACAAAATGTTGAATATTGAGGGAAACTATAAAATATACTAGCAGGACTGAAATTGTAAGTAAAGTTATGAGGGTATTTTATTTTTTTCGCTGAAATACAAACGGTTAATTATTGGAAGGGACCTGATTGTTAGTAATCGACAACCACATGGACTAGATTGTTGATTTTTTTCAAATAAGGGTTGTACCTGTAATTGGGTGTAAAACCTGAAGGATTGAAACTATACTTTATTATTGGATACTCAATTCTCAATGATGAACAAAGACTAACAACTTTAGTGCTCAACAAGCAAACAACTGGTTGAAATAAATGTTGAATAAGCACCTCAACTCAAACCAATATAGCATCAAATAAAATAAAGTTTACCCTTCTTATCACCTAACCCATGCCAATTTCAAATAAGGAAATCCTAAAACCCACCGGTTGAGTTTTTCTTAAAGTAAAGGTTATTTTCACAAGACATGGTTTAAGAGCAGGATGTATTTTTTTGTCTAAACAAATCGTATGGAAGTTGGTTTTATTTCCATGAGTAAATTACAGTTCTGTTCGTAAAGAAGAAACAGTGCTATAATAATAACTAAAACAATTCAACCCAAGAGATACAGAGCAATCTAAGCCATAAAAGCATACACAATTTGCTACAAGTTTTAAGGTTTGATATAAGCTAAAAAAATGGTAATATGTATTTTTAGATGGCTGAGATTCTACATAAACATCCGGTTTTAAGACTCATGTCAATATTTATTTATCTGTAGCACCCGAATTAAGCCCTAATTTGGCAATTATACACATAACACAACGTTGGGAGTTGAATATTCCAAATTCAAAAAAAAATTGGTTGCAGGTTAATAAAATGTAGAGTGCCAACATAACTTACTCGTTGAGCGATCTATTTTTGTCATCTGCCGACACCGCTACTACCTCTGGATTAGGTTGTGCCGCTTCTCTAGTTCTTCCGCATTTTGCCTCTTCTCCCCACTCGACGCTCAGCACAAACGTCTTTGAGGTTGTTCCCTAACCTAAAAAAACATGAAACAAAATGTGTGTGTATATATCTTATATAATAAAACAAAGTATTAAAACCCCATAGACTCACAATATAGAACCCATTGTTCTTCCAAATCAGGTTATGATTCTAGTAGGCAAGAATTCCAAACTTGCTAATAACTGGATAACATTATATAGCTTAAGGAAATTGAAGCGCAAACCAACACAAAATCCCAGCGTAGACAGTTCCAATCTTCACCTCCACTAAATTAATTTGATATCAATCTCAATTCAATTCCATCATGTCCGTCTAAAAAATCCTAAGAACCCTTAAATTCGTAGGCCTAACATGGATTTGGAACCGAGCAAATCATAAGAAGAAAAAGAAAAGTAACACTTAGATTCGTAACCCTAGCGTGCAAGAGGGGTCGAAAGTCAGAAAGCGTACCTGAAATACTGGTGAATGGAAGACGAAATGAACTCAGCTACTGAACAACGACGTTGTTTTCTATCACGAACGCATTGAAACTTCAGTCCTTTCGATTGCCGCTTGCCAGAGTAGGAGAAGCTTGTGGCTTTAACACATGCCTGAGAAGAAATGAACAAACAGTGGAGGTTGGATCAAAAAGCAACGACAGAGATTGTATATTGTTCCTAAGAATCAACGTAATTGTCCTTATACTAGTGTTTAACCCCGCTTTACGGGTGCGGGGTTGCAAAACCATGCTTAGTAGTAAATAAATGACGGCCAAACTGGGAAAAATCGTAAAAGTGAAAGCGAATTTTTACCGGCACGTGACATAAAAATTTGGCAAAGAGAAACTCGAACATATACAGCGATCTAGTGTAAATCGTAGAAAAAAACTCGGATTTATACACTGAAAGCTTTAACTTCAAGACCCAAAATAAAAAGAAAAACCTAAAGAGCTAAAAGTGAAATATACAAACTTGAGAGACCGAGAATGTAATCCACTTGAAACACAAAAATAACAGTAGTTAAAAAAAATCAATGAATACAAACCATTCTCCTAGCTTTGCAAAATTATATGAAAAGTAAACAAATGGCATATTTGTAACTATCTTTTAAATAAGGGTTTTCCTTAGCACTGCAGAGAAGAAGCTACATCAATTGTATATATATAATAATAATATAATTTAATAAGTTTGACATGTACAAGCATCAAACAGAGGTTACATGTGGAAAACATATAAGACGCAAGGTTCATTTTTTAAAATTAGTTATTTTATTTGTCTCTTAGGATTCCTAGATATATCTGTGTTTCTTTTTTAAACCTGCAACTCCATCAACCGGCCTTCACATTTTCCTAATTAACTTTTCTTTCCCAATCCCAAACACACTTTCGTTCTTCAAACCTAATGTTGTTCTATAGTCTAGTACAAGCAAAAAGAAAATAACAAAGTTTATAATCTTAAGGTGCCTATTTAAACTCTTTTAATTACAATGGAGAGGTAGGTAAGCGGGCAACAAGCTACGCCGTGGCCCCGTAAAATCAGGTTTATGTGATCTTTTTGTCTCAAGCTTTTTCTTTTTCCCATTCTAAAAGGGTGATTCAAGAATTTCTAATTGCAATTTAGTTTCATGATAAGAATTAAAGACTTTAACTTGATGTATATATGTTTTAACAAAGTTACTATAACTTGATGTATTTAGTTCAACAACTAAATATCAGATGGAACGATAACAAAAATTAAAAGTTGGGTAGGTCTGATCCAGCTTAGGTACTTGTTTGTTCTTGTTCTGTGTTCAAAATCATATCACCATTCACACCATAACTTTGTTTTACATTACACAAATACATCCACTCATGTACTTATTCACTCAATTCATACCATAACTTCGTTTTACATTACACACATGAATCCCACGTACTTATCCACTCATTTGTCACTAGGTACATGAAATAAAGATTTTTTTTTTACCGGGCCACCCTTTAGAAATCTTAACATAATGTTAATTACATAAACGGTGAAAAGTGATATAAAGATCCCAGGTACATTATTGTAACATGTTACATGAGGTAAAATTAAAATGAATGCAATAACATGAGCATTCTAGAATATAAGATTACCCAAATATATGGCATGCTAAGTAAGTACAATCATGTCCTAATTTGGACTTTTAACTAAACAAAAGATTTCAAATTACATTTAACCAATTGTAAAAAGTTGGTTACCGAAGATAAAAAGTGCACATGTGGACAAGATAACTGTAATATCAACTCAAGAATGATCCTGATTACAAGATAAAAAAGTGAAAAACTTGGTACAAATAGTAGATAGTCTGATCATACAACTGTGGCACATCCATAATGCCATTATGAACTTCTGTTCAGACCATCAACAGGGTTTTAAGGGAAACAATGGACACCCACCTAGGACGACTTACAAATGTAGGAATTCTAATACAACTTAAGAAAATATAAATCATACCAATATAAAACTTATAAATATTAATAAATTTATAATCATTCAAATAGTTAAATTTCTATTGTAAATAGTTCAATATTGAGTAGGAAAAGTATGTAACAAAGTTCGATGTTGACTAAGCACGCTTGTGGTCTTTGATAGGTTTTATAGATATGTGTGCATGTGATACATAGACAAGTATAAACCCAAGTCAACTACCACTTATCACACCCTTCTATTTACCAGAAAATATGTAGCGATGTGAAACTAAAATTACATGTCTAAAAGACAATAGTATTTATTTTTTCTTCTGCATGATTATATTTGGTTCACATACTGCAAAGACGATGATTGATTCTTCGAACAATTAGAATTTTTTAGACATCTTTGTATGGAGATTTGAATTAGCTAGACGACATTCTAATGCATCACCAATTGTTGGAGCAATTGGATCACAAATTAATTACACAAACGAACAATTAATTTTACTGAGAAAGACACACACCACTCTTTTTGTTTTACTAATATCTAATCGCATGACTCTTAAACCCGTATTTATACTAAATATTAATTGCTTGATCACTAGGCTACCTATCCTAGTCAAATAATGACCCCTAATTGATAAATATACTAACTTATAAATTATATAGTCTTGTTAAACCGTTAAACATAACCAAAATAAAGATTTAAATAATAAATAAACTAACTCTATCAAGATTTTAACCCAATACAAATTACTAACAACTAGATTAAAAAACCATTAAAGTGTCAAACTAAATCAAACTTGATGGCTGATATGTCGATACAGCAAAAACTTGACAAGGAATATAAGTTTGATAGCATGAAATACAAACCGGAAGTTATAAATTAACTTCTATAGAAAAAGAAAAACAACAGGAGTAATGGTATGAATTAAGATGGAACATGATGAATTCCAAACGCCTGTTCCTTCTTACAAAGGTTTTCAAATGCTTTTGACATTACAATTTGGCTTTAAGTCATGGACGATGTGCAAATGATTCTTTCTAAAGACTGTAAAATTAAACAAAGAAATGATATTTTTTTTTCCAAATCAGTTATTTCATTGATCTATTCGCTAGTATGTAAAACATCAGTCTCAACTCTCAACCCCTTGATTGACCAAAGAAGGGTACTTAACGTGTTTTTACTACAAGAAAAGGGTAGGTTTAGTGGCGACGGCTGTCGCCGCTATTGGTCCCTCCTGTCGCCGAACTTTAGCGGCGACACGTGGCTGCTAAAGCGTCGCCGCTATTACTGGGCCGCTATTGGTCCGGCTGCCGCCGCTAAAGGTATATGTCGCCGCTAATGCCCTATTTTGTCTTTAGTGGTTTTGGCGGAGTCGCCGCTAAAAGTCAATTTTTTTAACAGCAGCTAAAAAAAACAGTTGCCAAACCTGTTTCCGACCAAAAAAACACAACCTGTATCAAACCGCAACATGGAAACAACTTCATTCTAATTTATCAAACTCCAACAACACATACAAAACGTAATAAAGTTATAAATAACATTTAAGTCCTACATTATCATAACGATAAAAATAACAACCCATACTTCGAAATCATCCTAATCTTCGTAATCTTCTTCGTTATAAATAAAAGGGTTGTAACAGTCGTCGTCGCCGGTGCTTTTCCTTTTGAACTAAGATAGTCGTCAAGTCGATTCTGGAAAGCCGAGCTTTAGAATAAGTTGTCAACAAATCCCTACAATAATAAATATCAAAACGTATTTTAGCATATTAATTAACGCTACCAACATATATTTAACAAGAAAACACGCGTTCGTTTACCATTTTATAAATTCTGTAGTTTACCTGAGAAAAGGGTTCTTGAGTCTCAGGTTGGGAAGCCGACAAATTCGGGGACGTATTTGAAGACGTTTTATGCCTCATCCCCCGATACCATCCTCTCCGTTCTCCCAAGGCTTCCTGAAATGGGGCAAGCGGAGGACCATCACCGTGCCACTCGTTTGTGGCCTCTTCTAAGTTCAGCTGTATATTACGAAGATGATTAAATATATTTCTCTCTCTCTCTCTCTCTATATATATATATATATATATATATATTTGTTTGTTATAGAAAAATATACTTAAAAGAAAATACTTACGTAGTTTTGTTTCCATATATACTTTTCACCAAACACACCTACATTATACATTTTACATACAAACATTTATCCTTACATACACCTACATCAACAAATACATAGATTTTTACAAACACATTTTCACCAAACACACCCACATTATACATTTTACATACAAACATTCATCCTTACATACACCTACATAAACAAATACATTAGATTTTTACAAACACATTTTCACCAAACACAGCTACATTATACATTTTACATACAAACATCCATCCTTACATACGCCTACATTAACAAATACATAGATTTTTACATACACATTTTCACCAAACACACCTAAATTATACATTTTTACATACAAAAATTCATCCTTCCATACACATTTACATACCTAAACAAAAAATTATACAATTTCTAAACAAAAAAAAATACATATAAAACTAACCTTTTTTTAAAGTTTCAAGGAAACGAAGACTGCGGAGAAGAGGTGGTGCCGGAGAAATGATGGTGGTGACCGAAGAAGAGAGGTGGTGATCCGAGTTTTCTTCCACAAACACAAAAATACACAAAACACGCAAAAAATTAAAGCCTATAACATGAATATAACAAATGTAGATAAGAAATTTAACATAAAGAGAGTTAAACTAACCGATTTGGGCAAAAAATGGGGGTCTCCGACGGTGATCAGGCGACTTTTGGGGGGAAAAATGAAGAAGGAGGGAAGAAATAGCGCTGTATAGGGACTGGTACGTCGACACTTTTAGCGGCGACGGCGGGTCGCCGGTATTGATATTGTGTCGCCGCTATTGGGTTAACTTGGATAAGATTTATGTGGCTAGAGTTTATTGTGGTTAAGGGACCTTTAGCGGAGACGCAGTCGCCGCTAATGGCCATATATATGTCGCCGCTATTGCTTGTTAAATCCCCAACCGTCAGATCTTGAAAATGATCAACGGCTGGGGTTTGGACTGAGAGCTCGGGACACGGATCGACCAATAGCGGCGACACTTTGGCTGTCGCCGCTAAAGGGGGGTATTTCTTGTAGTGTTAGGTACTCACAAGCCATTAGAGAAGAAACCAATTTAGTAAAGGTCAGATCTCAGTCGAAAGCCATTATAAGAAATCAATACTAATCACAAAAATGGCATATTTACATCATTTCACGACGCAACTCCAATTAGTTATAGCACTTTGGTCACTAAAATGAGGGCCTTAAGATCCCTAATACATATAGTTACAAACAAACAATTAGTAAAATCATGCACACCTCCATATGATTATTACTGCACAGATGTGTAACCAAGTAATTAATACACATATTCCAGATCAGAATCATCAACTAAATGATCTCTCAAAAGCTCTAACCTGAAAGCATGAATCTTTTGATTGATTGGAAATTTCGTGATCCATTAAACACTCCCACCTGTGTTGGCTCAGGCCCAAGAACACTCACTCAAAACACTCACGTACAAAAGAGTTATTACTCCTTGAACTCACACACTTCATTCATTGATAATACTTACATTAAATAAGAAGAATAAAACTTGCACCTAAAGTTTAGGATATAAACCTACCCACTATCCCATTACTTTGACTAACAAATAACTAACCTATGACTTATTAAAACCACTAAAAACATGTGACTAAACAAAACCCAGCTGACCCGTTTTGTTATTCAACCCGTACTTGACCCGAACCGACCCATAACCCAACAATCACCTCCTTAATCGGTTTCCGTTCTTGCTACTTGCTCGTATCTTCCTCACATTCGTTCTTGCTCTGTTGCTATCCGAATCACAAAGATTCGATCATTCTCTTTCTTTACGAACAAACACGTGTCCGTTTCTTTCTTTCTTTCGGTTGTCGAATTTCTTCCTTCTTTCTAATCGACATCCATTCTTTCTTCTTTCTTATCGATGCTTGCACTTTCTTTCTTACCGTACCGGTCTCTTTCTTTCTTGCGAGGCCTTTTTTCTTTCTTTCTTGCTAAGCGACGCCGGCCTCTTTCGTCTTTCTTCTTTCTTGTGGCGCCTCTTCTTTCTCTCTTACTTGCTATATCCAAATTGGATTTCCTTTCTACATGAACCATAAAGGTTCAAACTTGCTAACGTGTTGAAACTTTCTGCTTAATCTTGCTTGCTTTCACTTGCTCTTGCTTTAATCTCCTTGCAGACTTGCTATTCGAACCACAAAGGCTCGGTCTTGCAACTTGCTATGAGCCGCACATGACTCGGTTCTTGCTACTCGAACCACACGGGCCCGATCACTTGCTTATCTTTCTTCTAAATTTTCCTTGACAAAATAATTCAGATGTGTGGTTACTTGCTAGCTTCACCACCCTGCTTGGTTGACCGTTTTTTTTCTTCATATTGGAGGTGAGAGAATTCACCTGTTGGGTTGGTTGCTAATTAATTCCACAACCTAGATTCGCTTGAATTCACAGCCGCCTCGAATCTGCTTTCTATCTACCTTACCTCGTGACCTGCTATCTTTAAAATTCAGTTTTGGATTATAATACTCCAAAAAGTTATCCACCGACCCATGTGGAACCACCAAACGCTTTTTAACTTCTACTTATCGCAAAAAAAACCGGAATGTTCGTTCATTTATTCTTACTTGAATTCTTTTTCAGCTTACTTTCTTTTCACTATTAATTTCTTCTCTCCAATCAATAAATAAATCGACCCTTGCTGCTTTCTTCTGATCACTTGCTGCTTTCCTTCACTCCTTTCTCAGCTCTGCAGTTTAAAGGGACTGCTGACCCTTCTCAGAACACGCGACTCTCAAACCGCAACTCTCAAACCTGCCGTCTCGGTTGACCTTGCTCTGATACCAATTGTTGGCTTAGGCCCAAAAACACTCACTCAAAACACTCACGTACAAAAGAGTTATTACTCCTTGAACTCACACACTTCATTCATTGATAATACTTACATTAAATAAGAAAAATAAAACTTGCACCTAAAGTTTAGGATATAAACCTACCCACTATCCCATTACTTTGACTAACAAATAACTAACCTATGACTTATTAAAACCACTAAAAGCATGTGAATAAAACAAAACCCGTTTTGTTATTCAACCCGTACTTGACCCGAACCGACCCAGAAACAAACCGATTAACCCAACAACCTGATGTCTACATAACCATTTTGTCGACCACAACAGCCTGATTCACAATCATCAAACTTTTTTGCCCGATTTTTTTTTGTTCGTTTTCTAGCTCTTTCTCTTGCCTCTGCCTTTGACTGTTCTCTAGAAAAACTCTCCTGAGATCTAACTTTGATTCTTTGTCCCTTTCTTCCCTTTTCCATCCACACATTTAAGTAATGACTTCTCTTTTTGGGAATTTTCTTCATCTGAATCTGCCTTAATGGTTCCAGAAACTTGGCATTAGATTCATCAGTGAGAGTTGAAGATAAAGAGTGGTTTGTTTGTTCAACCAAAATCTTTGATAGCTGTTAGAGACTTGGTGAAGAGCCAATCAAGGATTTTGCTTGCTTTATCAAACCTTAGCAAATCTTGAAGACAGAAGAACTTTCTTGAGATGTCAATGGACAGTCTCACCCTCCGATCCCTAACCCCTCCAGCTGTGCATATCTTACTATGCCCGTCTTTCTTTGTGGTCACTATTTTCTTCTTATACGAAGAAACTACTGACTCTAAAAGATCATCATGATATTCATAAATTAACTGGTGCTGTACATCGTCGGTGACCGGTCTAGGATGACAAACAAAATCGGTGGAGATAAATGGGTCGTCGATTTCCTGTTTGTAGTTAAAGTTATAATTATCTTTATGGTTTTCAAATAAAGAATTTGAAGGAGAGAAGATATTGGTTGATGAGGGAACCTGTCAGGAAAACATTTTAGTTCAAAATAATAATTAGCAACAAAAGAAATATTAACTTCAGTCAAGCTTGGTGTTTAACTTGAAGTTTTAAAGCCTCCCCTCTTCTTGTGTTGTGGGTTGGGCATCTTCTTTTTAGGGCACTATTAACTAAAATACAGAAAATGTACATTTAAAGGTAATTGATAGCAAGTGGAAAAAAATGATTGAAGAACAATAGTAAGCATATATATATATATATGGAGGGGATCATATTATACAAAGTTTAATTTGCCTAAAAGTTGTAGGAAGCTTTATGTATATATTTAATCAATTTAATTTAATGGTAAAGAGACAAATTAATAGTTGACAATTTAATGGAAGTTATTAGTGACGAATGAGATGGGAAAAATTAGTTAGTGCAAGTCTTAGAACTCTTTCAAAAATCACCTAGAAAAATATATTGAAATTAGATTGGAAGTAAAATTGTATTGCACCTTCAAGAACATGATGAATACGAAGAAATACTTTTATCAATTCGTTCATCAATTCGGTAGCCAAATCTTCATATTTATTCATTGAATACAAGCTTTTGTTCAAGCGATACCACCTCATTCAACGAGAGTAAAAGGCAATTTTAAGACTTTATATATGGTTTTGATTTGGTGATGATTAAGACAAGAGCACAAAAAAGATCCTTTCGGTTTTTTGTTCTCTTAAGTTTAGAAGCGAATATCACGAAGAACAAAATTTTATAGTATTCTAATTTGATGATGATTGGGAGATGAGAAGATCCTCTTGGCGTCTATTTGGTGTGTGATAATGAAATAGATGGGAGAATGAAATAGATGAGTTAATGGGATGGATAAATGAATGAAATGGATCATTATCATTCCATATCTTTGTTTAGTTATCATGTGGAAATGAAATGAATCATTATCTCGTGTTGTTTGGTATGCATGAAAAGATGAAAGGATAAAATCGGCAATGAGTGGCGGTGGTGGT
The DNA here is from genome assembly GCA_947069175.1 of Scalesia atractyloides. Classification (NCBI taxonomy): domain Eukaryota; kingdom Viridiplantae; phylum Streptophyta; class Magnoliopsida; order Asterales; family Asteraceae; genus Scalesia; species Scalesia atractyloides. The sequence continues at coordinate 23,272,350 of CAMTDV010000023.1, forward strand.
GGGTGGCGGCGGCAATGGTGGTTGGTGGTGGTGGTGGTGGGTGGGTGGTGGTGGTGTGTCGGCGACGAGAGGTGGTGGTGGTGTAGGCGGGTGGTGGGTGATGGCAAGTGCGGGGGTGGTGGTGGTGGTGGCGGGTGGTAGCTGTTGTCTACGGTGGTCGGTGGCGGGTGGCGGCAACGCGGTGGGTGGCAGTTGTCGGCGACGCTGGGTGGAGGTAGTGGCAGGTGGTGATGGTGGTTGGCAGTGTTAATGATGAATGCAGAGAAGGAATGGAGTATGGAAAAAATAGTAGTTGTGTATAAAATGAATTTGATGGAAAAAAATACAGATTGCATTATTTTGACCAACCAAAAATTATGTTTTCATTATTCTCTTGTAATAGTTCATTCCGCTTCACCAATTTCATTAATAAATTAATAATTATATGTAAATGTATTTATTACAATGTGGCCCGACGAGTGATTTTGTCCTTGATTTGCCACGATGGTACTGACAAGAAAAGCCACCACGTTATGGATATGCTATTAGGCAACTCGGTGTGGGTGACGGACCTCTCTCCAGGACGACCCACCACGTCAGCAAACGCGTCAGAGAGCTTGGAGGACGCCCCTCCAGAGATGAAAGCTTGGAAATGGGTGACGACCCGACCCCACCTAGTTTTTTTTATTTTTCTCTTTAATTTTGGCGAAATATTTATAAAAACTAAAATTAAATATTAATTCAAACATTACATAAAAATAAACTAACATTATATTAAAAAACAAAAATTAAATATTAATTCAAACATTACTTAAAAAATAAACTAACATAATTTTAAAAAACTAAAATTAAATATTAATTCAAACATTACATAAAAATAAACTAACATATTATTAAAAAAAACCTGCTCGTCTTCATCCGGCATGTCGGTGGGTTCGTTCTGTGTGTTGATTTCCAAATGTAGTCCACCGAGTCCGCTTTTTGGTTGTGATGTATGTACTCGTTACGTAGAGAGAATCTGTTTAAATCTTGTTGTTCTTCACTCATTGGAACAGAATTACCGCTAGACTCGTTTTCGTCATAGTCACAGATCGCTCTACCCTCGTTTTCGATGATCATGTTATGCAGCAAGATACAAGCATACATAATGTATCGCAACCTCTGTGGTGTAAAAGAACGTGCCGGATATTCACTGATATGCCACTTTTTTGTAGAACTCCGAAACACCGTTCAATATCTTTTCTGGCCCGCTCTTGAAACTTGGCAAATTTCTTTCTTTTGTCATCTGTAGGGTGCGGAATAGTTTTAACGATTATAGAGTACGTCGGGTATATTCCATCTGCAAGGTAGTAACCGCGCCTGTATTCCACCCCCGAAATCGTAAAACTTGTATCTGGACATGTTCCTTGGATTACATCGTCAAATACCTGTGATTGGTAGATGATGTTAAGGTCGCCAAGTGAACCAGGCAGACCAAAAAAAGGCATGCCAAATCCAAAGATCCTTGACACAACAGCCTCTAATACTATAGTTGGATGACCGTGATCGCCCCGAGTATACTGACCTTGCCAGGCAGTAGGGCAGTTCTGCCAGGCCAGTGCATGCAATCAATGCTTCCGAGCATTCCTAGAAAACCATGTCTTTTTTCGTGCGCTTGATATAGTTTTTGGACGTCATTTGCGTTTGGTTTCCGCATATATTTTTTGCTATATAACGTCACGATCCAGTTGCAAAACTTGTGCATACATGCACGTGATGTTCTTTCGGACATCCTTAAATACTCGTCTAACGAATCGGGTGCAGTCCCGTATGCGAGCAGGCGAATGGCCACGGTACATTTCTGTAAAGAGGTGAATCCCCTATGACCCCTGGCGTCGTATCGAAGCGTGAAATATGGTTCAGACTGCGCCAAGTCGTCTGCGATACGTAAGAAAAGTCGACGACTCATTCGGAACCGACGTCTAAACATCACGTCCGTGTACACGAGTTCGTCAGCAAAGTAATCGGCTACTAAACTATCATGCCCAACTGATTGTCAACGAGTTATATAAATTAGGAAAACACATCAAAATAAGACACACTAAAAAATTAAATACGTTAAACGATCTAAATACCTTCTCGTTGTCGATTTAAGGTGCCGCCCTCGTTTGTGGTTGTGACCAGGTTTCTTCCTCTTCCTCCTCCATGATCATCTGTGCTGCTTGCATAACGAAGTTCGCAACAAAAACTTCGGCGTCGTAGTTCGAAGGTGATGAACACCACGACGAAGGTGACATGTCTATATTTAAAAAAAAGGTTGGAGAATTATAAAGAGACGGGAATGATTTTATAATTTTGAGAGATGGAGGTGAGTAAATTGTGAAAAAAAGTGAGATGGTATTGGTGTATTTATAGGTAAAATTATTAATTTAAATTTTTTTTAAATCTAGCCGTTTCAAACGGCTATATATTTAAAATATAATAAAATAAAGCCTCGTCCCAACGTCTGCGTGAAGACTTGGTCGCCGACGACGTGCCACCAGGCGCGATGTTGTGGGCGTCATCGGCCAGCAACGACCCGGGGACGATCCCCACACCGAGTGGCCTTAAAGCCTCATTTACGAGTTATTGAAACATCAAATCAGTTTGATTTCTAAATAGATCAAATATATGATTTTTGTAATGAGAAATTAATACTATATTCTTGAAAGCAACTTTATTCTATATATTGGATAAATCAGCACCACATATGAACAAATCAAGAAAATGTTTTTAATTTATTGCATGTTGAGCGAAACAAAGTTATCCTGGGGCTAAATATTTATGAACATGATATCTGATAACTAGTTGTTAATTTTTTATAGTGTAAGCAACAAGGAGACACATGGGAATGCGGGTATATAGTTCTTCAATCTATATCCGACTTTGTCAACATGTATTAAAATCAATTTCTCAAAATAAGTATATTTCTCTAAGTATTTTTAGATGTGTATAAGTGTATATAAGATAACAAGCATACACAAACTGGTAGTATGTGTATGTAAATTGAATGTGGAATATGGTTGAATGAAAAGAACATATGTAAGATTAAGACAAAATAAATGATATGTTGACTTTACCGTTCTAGGATGACCCATAGTGAAGTAATCCGACCATATAAATGTGACAAATTGAACTATTTCAAGGTGCTGTTTTAATTTGCCCTAATGGACCCGTATCGTAATTCAATGAATCCTTTTATTTTACTAATAGAGATAACTCCATTCTTGCTTTTACCGTGGTATTTAATCTAATGAAGTTAAGGCTCGATTGGTTATCTGTTTGTAAGAAATTCGTTAGTTGATATTAACTATTCTAATAATTTTAAGCATTTCTATATTTTATTATAGATGTGAAGCGACACAACCTAGGCTACGGATGAAGAAATAGAAAAGACACCGAAGGTAATAATGCGGTTTTTTTATCAGTTGGGTATCGTTAGTTTAAATATAGTTTATTTATGGATATTTATATAGTACTGAATAGATATGGTAATGAATTGTTACCCGTTAATATTGTAGAATTTCGGGTTGAATATTTATTGGGTGAGTTGAGCTTGTTCGGATTTAACTATGTTGAATATATAGAAGGATTGATTGTATGGAATTTGGACTTGTGGATTACTTATTTTTTTTCTAAAATTATTTTTTTTATTTGATTGGAATTTGACTACATATTTTTTTACAGCTTATAAGTCGCGGTTCATTTAACACCGACTAAAAATATTTTCCTAAAAGTATTAACAACTTTTAAGTCGTGGTGAATTATTTTAAGACGTTTTTAGACACGATTATATTAAGTTGCGATTATGCTTAGTTTTGTACTAGTGAGGATTTTTAAAGGATACGATTATATTAAGTTGCGATTATGCTTAGTTTTGTACTAGTGAGGATTTTTAAAGGATATAATTCCCGAAGGCAAATTGATGGGATTAGGTTTCAAATGTGACAATAACAAACAGAGGGTATCATAGGGAAAACATTTGAAATACGATTCTTTTTAAAAATTAAAAAATTCTCACTTTAGTCATCTAGGGTTCCTAGATTTAAGTGTGTTTTTGTGTAATCTGCAACTCTTATCAACCTTCGTTTGTTATTCCCAAACACCCCCTCTTTCTGCAAACCCATGTATCATTTAATCTTTTATATATAATTTCTCAAAGGAAAACATTTGAAATACAAGGTTCTTTCTAAAAATTAATAATTTCTCTCTTTAGTCATCTAGGGTTCCTAGATGTGTCTGTTTTTTGTAAATCTGCAACTCCATCAACCTTCATTTGTTATTCCCAAACACCCTTTCCTTCTTCAAACCCATGTATCATCTAATATCATAAATATAATTTCACAAAAGTTAATTTATAATAAAAATGATTTTAAGATTTCAATTATATCATCATCTATTTTTATACGCATATGACCAATAAAAACCATAAGGTTTATAATTTTTTTGTGTTGATCAGTTTAGATAGACAAAGCATTCGGATAGCCAAATGACCGAAACCTAAAATCAGGTTTCTGTGACCTTTCTGTTTTGATTTTTGGGAGTAATAATTTGGGTGATTCATGATATTCTAAATACAATTGAATTTGTTCATAAATTAAACATTAAACAATAAGAAATAAAGATATCTTTTAACGATGTTACTGTTAATGCCTACATACATATTGTACAAGATATAAAGTCAACAACTAAAAACAAGATGGAAGTATGGAACAAAAGAAAGGATTTGCGTTAGGTCTGCTGAGTACCTACTTATGTACTTGTTCTCGTTCTAACTTTACACCATAACTTGTTTTTCATTACACGTACATACATCCACTCAATTGTAACTAGTTACAGGGATTCAAGATTTTTTTACCACGTTACCCTTAAAAATGATAAAAAATTAATGTTCATTGTATATACATTGAAAAGTGATACAAAGAATTGACGTAAATTGTTGTAACGTATTACATTTTGTAAATATATAAGTATATAATAATGCAATAGCATGAGCTTTCTAGAATATATATAAGATTATGGCATGCTAAGTAACTAGAATCATATCCTGATTTGGATATCTAAGTAAACAAAAGGTTTCAGATTAGATTTACTATTTAAAAAGTTGGTTAGTGATTATAAACAGCTGTATTTAATTAGAGGCACAGGTGGATATAAAGATAACTGTAATGTCAACTCAAACACTTACAAGATAAAACAATGAAAACTAGGTACAAACACTTGATGGTCTAATATAAGTGTGGCACATCCATAAGGCCACAATGAACTTCTTTCATATATAGACCAGCGGATGGGCTTTTATATATAGGCCCTTGAAATGTACTTTTTTTTTTCTTTCTAATTTCGATTAAACTATAAATATATATTTATTTATTCATATACTTTTCTATCTTTTAGAATAAACGTAGTATAAATATATTTATAATTATATACTTGTAAACTTATAAAACTTAATAAAGTAAAATTACTCATTTTAGAATTTTAATAAAACTTAGGAATTGCTACAACTTATAAATATAAAAACTATAATATTTCATGTAACATTTTATCCATTCTTATAATTTTTTAATAACTTTCTATATACTTATAATTTTATAATCTTGAATATTTTCAATTAGTTTCAAAGCATTAAAATTTTCTATTAAATAGTTTAATTTAATAATTTGGTTATGAAAATTGTTAGTGATTATGTAAAAAGAATTAAAGATTTAAATGCATTCATTGGAAAAAAGTTGTGCTAAAGTTTATAGTTGACTAAGCATGTTTGTGGTATTTTACGGGCTTTATTGATCCGTATGCTATTTCAAGTGCTAGTCACCAATACCAATTCAAAAAACAATAATTTTGACAACAACCAACTAGTCTAAACATTTTTAACCAAGGTAATGAAAAACAAATTCACACCGTTTGAAACAGTCGTTTGAGGTTGCATTAAACAACCGTTTGAGATGGTACGTGTCAAACTGGCGTTTGAGATTGTATGTGCCAAACGACCGTTTGACACTTATGGATTGCGTCATAGCCCCTACTTTTAAACAACCGTTTTGATTATTGTTTTTTGAATGGCCGTTTTAAAGTTTGGGCTTGCGTTACAGTCCCCTATACATAATATTGCAGTTTTAGGATTCGTTGAACGGCTTTTGGGGTGTGAGAATAGCAAGACCCTATATTTTTAGACATCTTTTATGGAGATTGAGTCTAGATGACCTTCTAATGTATTACCAGCTAACAACATATCAAGATACCATTATAGTCTTAAACTAGATCATGCTTGATGGCTGATACACAAACATGTCAATATTGCTGGCATGAAATAGAAACGGAAGGTTATAAACCTTTATTTGAAAGAAACGGAAAGTTTAACTTTTATTTGAAAAAGAAAAAAGCAGGACTAATTGTATGAAGATGGAAGCTGATGATTTCCAAATGGCAGTTCCTTCTTTCAAAAATTTTCAAATGCTTGAGATTACAATTTGGCTCTAAGTGATGCAATTCCGCTAAAGATCTAATTTTTTGCAGTGTGTTATAGTTAAAAAAAAAAGATAATGACTTTTTGCCAAATAAATTATTTCATTGATCTATTGGCTAACATAGCAAACATCAGTCTCAACCCTTGATTGACCAAAGAGGTACTTAACATGTTTGATTTTTAGATACTCACAAGCCATATTTGAAGAAATCAAAAGTAACAAGATCACATCTATATATTACATCAGTCAAAAGCCCTTATAAAAAATCAAATACTTTAACAACGGTCATGGTATTTACACATCCTCTAAAATTTGTGTACATCCCTCAATAGGAACTGTATAGCCCAATATGCTTCCTAAGGGGTTTGAATCATTAAATACGACACCAATAGGAAGCGTATTGGGCAATACGGTTCCTATTGGCACAATGAACCCAGATATTCTCTGATATGCACGTAGTTCAAAACTGAAAAGGTCTGAAAAGTGACCTAATAGGAAGCGTATTGGCCAATATATCCCCATAAGTTTAATAGGAAGCGTATAGGGCAATACGATTCCCATAGGGCTTTGGTTGGTGAATTAATTAAATCAATAGGAAGCGTATTGGGCAATACGATTTCTATTTGCATAATCAAAATGACCCTAATAGGAAGCGTATAGGGAAATACGATTCCCCTAGGTTTAATAGGAAGCGTATGTGGCAATATGGTTCCCCTACACCCAAAGTATAGGAAGCGTATGGGGCATATATTGGTTCCCCTAGACCCAATGTATAGGAAGCGTATGGGGTAATATGTTTCCCCTGGTCCCCTAATCTGAATCATTTTTATAAAAACATCTTCTCAAATAGTAACCAAAAAATCGTTAGTTGATTGGGTCACCAATAATTATCTTCTAATAACTCAATTCTTTTATCGGGATCCAACTGATTCATTAAAATCTTCTTAAAATTGGGTTTTGTTTTTTCTTTACAGAAAAATATAAATACGTGTCCAAAAAACGTTTATACATATAACAATAATAACATTTGTTTTGGCAAACTTAAATTCTTTTCATTTTAAATTTGCAAATATGGCGTCGGAGATGATGAGATGGAGGGCACGGGAGATTTTGATCCATGGCTTGGTGATGATTGTTCACAATATCCATATATGATGTACCCTTCCCAAACGTATGAAGCTAAACAGTGGAGATTCTCTCCGCATTCCGCTAGACCTCGACCGGATGACCGGCCGAACTCGGATTTTGATGATCCGAACTTGCCGGATCCATCACCCGAGATCACATTTCGTCTGTTCGGCGAGGTATTTGAGATGTCGCTTCGTCAGTTTGCTATCGCCACTGGTTTTTACACACACACGGAGTTAGTTCAGGAAGTGTATACCACCGCTATCGAAGATACCCGAGGGTGAGTTGATTGCCTGGTGGCCCACCATCGGTGAAGGTCCATACACCAAGGCAGAGGAAGTCTGATCCTCGGACAGGGATGAAAGTGGCGACAAACATTCCTAATGTTGGTTATAGATTTGTCGGGGTGAACCGTCAGGATTGCGCATGGCAGCCGTTGGTACATCACCCGCATTTGGAGGCTGAGGAGGTTCAGATGCCTCATAGGGTGAGCACGAGGGCGGGCAAGATGATGTTAAGGCCCCGCCTAGCATGAACAGGGGGATCATCAACATCCATAGAGAGCTTATCACCAGTTAGGTTGCCTTGGTCAACCAACCGTCTTCTCGATAGGATTTTGCGTAACAAGGATGAGCAGATGCAACTTCTAACACTGTATGGTCAGGAGATAACATTTCACGGTCGCTGGATGCACTAGATGCATGATGACATGGGGTGGCTGATGACTTGCATGGGTGAAATGTATAAGTATATGGGTACATTGGTTCTACCCCATCTACCACAACGAGTTTATCTGGACAAGGGCACGTTCTTTAAGCAGCAGCCCGACCCGTCCATGCCATCCTTTACCCAACCCATCCCGTCCGTGCAGGCATGTTATCTTATTTTTTTCATTTATTTACATGCAATTTAATGTTATATAATGGGTATTTTGTTTAAATTCTTATAGGCTTATGGCCCGTCCTATACTCAGCCCGACCTTTCCACACCACTTTTTACTCAGTCCAGCAAGATCATGTCACTCTTTCCTCTGTCCGACCTTTCCATGCAGGTATGTTATTTTGTTTTAATTTCGTCGAAAATTTTCTACTAACAATTTTAATATGTAATGAGTATTTTGTTTAAACTTTTTATAGGCTTCAGGCACGTCCTATACACAGCATAGCCCGTCACCCTCTACTAGGCGTGGCCCGAACTTTACGAAAGAGGAGCTCGCTGACTCTGACGTGGATTGATGACGATAGTGGTTTTTGTTATTATTATATCATGCAGTACTGTACGAACAATTGAATTTAATTTTAAGTATTTGTAATATTTGTTTATTTTGGATATGTTTAGTTTGTTTGGATTGCTTAATTTCACTATGCGTTTTATAAAATTTATAACAAAAAAATAACATCACTTTATAACAAAAAAAAACTAACTTAATTAATTTAAAAAACATGAAGTTCAAAAAGAAACTAATAGCAATATGCTGCTCTTGCAAAAAAAAAAATTCTTCAGGGAAATGTATGACCCTATATGATTCCTTTGGTCTTTGTCTTTTGAAAAAAAATCATTTAGGGAGCGTATGGCCCTATATGATTCCGTTGGTCCCCTAATACTTAGCTGACCATCTTCTAAAAAGTTTGTGCTTCAAGTACACATATAGGAAGTCTATTGTTCAATAGGCTTGGACCCAAAGGAACCGTATTACCCTAACGCTTCCTATAGGGTTCAGGGATGCGCAAATAAAATGGGGATATGTGGATAACCAAGGCCTTTAACAAACCTAATCAAATTCTGCAATAACTAATCACAAACATGATATACTTACATCATTGCACACCACAACTCCACCATAATTAGTTATAGCAATTTGGCAGTAAGATGCTGCACTCTCAAGATCCCTAATACATAGTGACAAACAAACAAATACACATCTCCATATGACTAGTACTGCACATATATGTTTTGAGTAACTAATTATTACACATATTCCATATGAATATCAATAACTGCAAGGTCTGTTAAAATCTCTTGTCAATGCTCCAACCTGAAAGCTTGAATCCTTTGATTGATTGGGAGTTTCTTGATCCATTGAACACTCCCAGCCTGATTCACAATTATCAAACTTTTTTGCACGAATTTTTTCCTTTGTTCTTTTTCTAGCTCTTTCTCTTGCCTCTAACCTTGACTGTTCTCTAGAAACACTCTCCTGAGATCTAACTTTGATTCTTTGAGTCCCTTTCTTCCCTTTTCCATCCACATATTTCAGTAATGACTTCTTTTTTTGGCTATTTTCGTCATCAGAATCTCCCTTAATGGTTTCCAGAAACTTGGCATTAGATTCATCAGTGAGAGTTGAAGATGAAGAGTGGTTTGTTTGTTCGACCAAATCTTTGATAGCTGTTAGAGACTTGGTGAAGAGCCAATCAAGGGTTTTGCTTGCTTTATCAAACCCTAGCAAATCTTGAAGACAGAAGAACTTTCTTGAGATGTCAATGGACAATCTCACTCTCGGATCCCTAACCCCTCCAGCTGTGCAGATCTTACTATGCCCGTCTTTCTTTGTGGTCACTATTTTCTTCTTATACGAAGAAACTACTGACTCTAAAAGATCATCATCATCTTCAGAAAACTGATGCTGCAGAACATAGTCTTGTTTGAGTGTGCTAGCATCGTTGGTGACCGGAGGAAGATGAGCTTGACAAACAAAATCGGTGGAGGTAAATGGGTTGTTGATATCTTGGTGGTAGTTAAAGTCATGAATATCCTTTTGGTTGTCTAAGAAAGAATTTGGAGAGAAGATATTGGTGAATGAGGGAACCTGTGAGGAAAACATTTTAGTTCAAAACAACAATAAGCAACAAAAGAAATATTAACTTCAGTGTAGCTTGGTGTTTAACTAGAAGTTTTATAGTCTCCCCCCTTCTTGTGTTGTGGGTTGGGCATCTTCTTTTTAGGGCACTATTAACTAAAATACATAAAATGTACATTTAAAGTAATTGATAGCAAGTGGAGAAAAATGATTGATGAACAATAGTATATATATACGGGGATGATCAAATTAATACAAAGTTAAATTTGCCTAAAAAGTATAAGAAGCTTTATGTATATATTTAATCAATCTAATGAAAGATTAAATACACAATTTGCTAGTAGAATAGACATTTTAGTGGAAGTTATCAGTGACTGAGATGGGTAAAATTAGTTAGTGCAAGTCTTTTTAAAAAAATTTCAAAATCACCCAGAAAAATGTCTAGAAATTAAAATGCAGTATAATTGGTATTGCACCTTCTGGAACACATGAACACGATGAAATATTTTTAGGCTCAAACTATTGGCACATCAAGGCTGCCTATTTGTATATTTAGGGTTTATATACGTTGCGTATAAATCTATACGCAGCTTATAAGGTTATCGTTCGTTATATGTTGCATATAGACATATACGCACCGTATAGATTGTATTAATTTTTAGCCTGATCAGCAATTATAGGCACAGACAACAAGGGTTTATATACGTTGCGTATAAACCTAGACGCAACGTATATAACCCATCAGAAATTTGTTTGGTTATTTTGGTGTATTTGTGGTATAAATTCTCACCCGGTTCCAACACTAAATCGCTTAAAATATATAACCGTTAATTTTATACCGTTAAAATTGTATACGGTTAAATTTCTTTGAAAAAGGTTATATGGTTCGAATATATAATACTGTTATCGTTTAAAATAAATAATACCAAGTCTAGTGTCGTTCGAATACTATAAACAATTAAATATTACGCCGTTCATTATTTTCAAATACTCGTGTACACTCCGAATATATTATACAGTTTGAATTCTATACCGTGTTATTAAAATACTATACCAAGTATGGGTGCGGTTCAAATACCATAATGTTAAAAAATTATAACGTTAAATATTTAGAAATACCCGGGTACTGTTCGAATATGTTACACCATTCACATACTATATCATTTAAATTGAAATACTATACTGTTTCAATACCTGAATATAATATATACAACATAAGTTTGATATACAACAAAAGTTTGTACATACATAACAAAAGATATAATATAACTAAATAATAAATACATAACTAAAGATAAAATATTGTTGTTGCTGTTGTTAACGCTATGCTGCAGCCAGAATGAAGTGTCATGGAGGTAACCCCTCACGCTGTCGACGCTCCTGCAACTCCACAGCCATCCACTCCACCACATACGTCAGCCTGTCAACGTCGCGACGTAGCTACTGATACCCCATGTATAATGGGGCAGGACCGGGCCCAACATGTAGTGGTAACTGAGGGGCCCAGGTGGTCCATGCGGTTGTGGTAGATCCGGAATGTACATGTCCGGCTCATGCTCTGCCCCCTCCTCCAGATCGCGTGGGGGCTATACCGGGTCGAATCGTGCCGGCAGCTGCGTTGCCACGATAGGCTGGCTGTCTGCACCCCTAAAGCGCTTCCCGGCTGTCCGCACCCCTAAAGCGCTTCCCGCCTGGTGGGAACCTTTTGATAATCTTCATTCCCGATAGCGTGTTCATCCTCATTCGCGTTGGCTGTATCGCTAGGCTTACACGCGGGTCACTCTGAGGGTGATAGCCAAACTAAAGGGTAATAATACGCGCTCCCGTCGATGATACGCGGAGGCGAAGTATTTCGCCAACCTGTGTGTGAGATGGCACGGCCTCTTATACAAGAGGCAATATAGTAAAAAAAGTCACCGCTCGTACAACACTCCCAGCTCTTGTTTCGAGCGGTGATGGAAGTAGAGACCAGCTTGTGAAGATACCTGCACTAAAGGAGACCAGTTAGTAAATAATAATCAACTTCGACGATAAAATAAAATATAATTTTTGACTCATCACGGATTCGACGCTCGTTAGGGACGACATCGACTAAATAATAAAAACATAATATATTTTGACTGCATAACGGAGGTACGCTCGTCACGGACAACATCGACCATATAATAAAAAAATATTATATTTTTTTTGACTCGTTACGGATTCGACGCTCGTTAGGGACGTACGGTCGTTACGGACGAGATCGACGATATAAAAAAAGATTATATATTGTTAGTCATTACAGATTCAACGATCATTAGGGACGTACGGTCGTTACGGACGACATCGACTAAATAATAAAAACATTATATATTCTTGACTCGTTACGGATTCGACGCTCGTTATGGACGTACGGTGCCAACGGACGACATGGACTAAATAATAAAAATATAATATAATTTTGACTCGTTATGAATTTCGACGTGCATAACGGACGTACGCTCATTACGGACAACATCGAAGATATAATAAAAATATTATATGTTTTTGACTCCTTACGGATTCGATGCTCGTTAGAGACGTATGGTCGTTACGGACGACATCGACGATATAATAAAAAGATTATATATTTTTAGTCGTTACGGATTCTAAGCTCGTTACGGAAGTACGGTCGTTACGGACGGCATCGACTAAATAATAAAAACATTATATATTTTTGACTCGTTATGGATTCCACGCTTGTTATGAACATACGGTGCCCACGGACGACATCGACTAAATAATAAAAATATAATATATTTTTGACTAGTTACGGATTTCGACGCGCGAAACGAACGACGACGATATAATAAAAATATTATATATTTTTGAGTCGTCGCCGATTCGAACCGTGTTAAATAAACATACAATAATAACTGACGTACCTGTGAAGCGGGTCACAAATAAAAGAAACCCTCCCCTTGGAGTTCACGTGGTCCCAAGTGTCCCTATCCGCAATCAAAGCCCAAAACCCTAAAAGCGTGGGGTTTATCAATCACTACCAACCTCTTTATACATGTATGTTTATAAAACAATATTAATATTAAGTGTAAAATGTAATATATTAAAATAATAATAATAACAATACAAAATTAATGTTAAACGTACCTACGTATAGAGATCCATAGTGATCTCATTATACCTATATAAACCGCTCCATGTCACAAATCCTGAAAGCGACATAGCACGTGCCTGGCCGGCCATGCGAAAAGAAACCTCAGGCGGGGGGGGGGGGGGGTTGCGTCGGGCCCACAACCTAGTCTGGCCGACGAGGATGAAACTCGACGAGTAACTCCCTATAGGTCGGCATATGTGATAGCTCAAAAGGTTGATCCCATGGTGATACAGGGGGAATAAACTCCCTCGCTCTATCATGCCCATGAGGGTCTTGAGAGCATCCCAAGAAACCGCCTAGTGTCCACCGACATGCATCTTTCGAAGCTTGTCGCAGCGAACAGCATCATCGGACTCCGGAGGAAACTCCAAGAATGTGTGACCCAGAAGAGGATTCGACGACTGACGCTGCTACTGCTCCTGCTCCTACTCATGCAGGATCAACTGGTCCATATCATCCTAAAAACCAAAAAGTAATATACTTTTAGACCGTTAGGGACCTACGCGCGTTACGGACGACATCGACTAAATAATAAACTTGTTATATAGTTACGACAATCTAAGTTTCGATGCTCATTAGGGACCTACGCGCGTTACGGATGACATCGATTAAATAGTAAACTTATTATATAATTACGACAATGTAAGTTTCAACGCTGGTTAGGGACCTACGCGCGTTACGGACGACATCAACTAAATAATAAAGTTATTATATAATTAGGACTATCTAAAGTTCAACGCTCGTTAGGGACCTACGCGCGTTACGGACGAAATCGACTAAATAACAAACTTATTATATATTCCACATAACCATAAACCCTAACCCAGTTTCATACTGTTCGTATTCGCTCGGTACATATCAAATACATCTAATCCACAACCTACTGATCAAACTACACCACAAATGAAGTACATAACAAATACACCTAATCCACAACATTCAAATTCTACAATTTACCTAACTACAACTAAATCAACTTCGAAATTAATGAAATAGGGTTGAAGAATACATGTTTTATGCTTCAAATACGCTTTGTATATTGTCTAAATACGTAATCATGGTATGTCCCCGCTCGTATGTTTGTATATTTGATTTGGTGGTATACTGAACTGCGTAAGGGATGAAGCTGGTTTATAAGAAGGCCTATACGCTATGGCGGGAGGTCTCTTTCGTATCAAGAGTGTTTTGGGGAGGCCAGGGTAGACAGATTGGATTGAGAGGTGATGCTTATAGAGCTATACACAGCGTATATATGGTATACAAAAGGTCTAATATACCCGTGGACTCAAATGCGTATAGACCCTTTAAGGGGTAAAGGGTAATTTCCCATGGTCAAAGCATCTGTGACTTAATGGAAAATTACCCTTTTACCCCTAGAAAAGGACTAATAAGCAGCAGTATCCAGGGGTATATTAGACCTTTTGTATACTTTATATCCAATGTGTATAGTTCTATACACAGCGTATATAAAGGTAGTAAAAGGTCGATTATACCCCTTGATTAAGCCTTGTATAGACCATTTCCTGGGGTAAAATGGCAATTTTCGAGAAAGTCAAAGATGCTTTGACTTTGGAGAATTATCATTATACCCCTTGAGAGGGTCTATATGAGGCTTGATCTAGGTGTATAATAGTAATTTTACAAATCCAAATTTTAAAGCTTAGTTTAGGGGAATATGTCCGCCTTCTTTATACGCATCGTAGGGCTCTCTATGATGCATATAACCTTTGGTATTTTACGTTTCTGCCCCTAGTTTAAGGCTATACGCAGCCGCAGTCAAGGGTAATATGGTCTTTCCAGTTTTCTATACGCTGTGTAGGCCCTATACGCAGTGTATATAAAGGCTCATTATTGTATTTTTTTTTTGTTATTTCTTATTCAATTATAAAAGATCAATGTAATTTATATTGTTAATAATATAAATTATAAAAGTAATACAAATATTATTAATAATTTTAAAAATATTATAAATTATAATTTTTTTATGATCAACACAAATATTAACAAAAATACAAGTTTTGGTTTAGTCTTCGATAACAAATATACTCGGGTCTTTTCTTTGTCTGAGTCTGATTTAGGGTTCATTATCTCGGTGTAGTGTTGTAACCACGGCCTATAGATTTCTTCCAACTGTTCTGTAGCTATTCTTCGGTGTAACGACCACAATGCATTCGCTGTAGGCATCGGGTAGTCTCCTTCAAACTTAACATGTACGAGTGTTATCGCTCGAGCTCGTGGATCTAAAGGGGCATCCAATAACAAGAAGAAGGTACAACTCCTTTCGATGCTTAGCACGTGGACGACGATATTATACCTTTGCGCTAAGAGAAGCCCTGCGTGGGGCATTTCCATCCAATGACTTTCGGGGTATCCTTTTACCGAATGCCATGAGATGCTGTTACATATCCGGTTAAATTCTCATTTGCCCCATCTTTCGAATATAGGCCACCATAGCGAAACGTTATGGTCAATCTCGAGTAGTAAATCATTTCGAACATGGGGCCATATGTATTCCCCAAAACCTAACCCGACAGCCACAGGCCGAAACCCTCAATGACCGTCTAGCGTTACATCTTGTATACGCGATATGTAACTGTGTAACTCAGATGGAATTTGATTCTTAAACCTTGTTTTGGTTTCCTGTCGGGTGACGTAAATGAATCGTTTTTCATGCATCATGTTTTCTAGTGCCTGTATGGGAATCTTTCTGTCCATCCGTGACGTTCTAATTTTATGTACCGCATTTTGCACGTCTTTCTGAACATGGAGGCTGTCGGGACCTGCTTTATAGGGTTTGAAATATATTACGTAGCTCCATGTTTTGAGCAGTTAGCTGCTCCACCAGCCTGTATTTAACTTCAGTAAATCTTCCCAAAAACAGGTGGCCCAATAGACTCTTTGAAGGTTCGTGGTTATGTTTCTAGTTGTCCATTACCAACTCCCACGTATCATTTGTCGTGTCCCGAACAGTGAGTAATGAAAATGGGCAACCAATTTTTTGTTGCCAACTTCCTAACTGTTGCTTTACTACGGTACTCACCACCACGGTCGCACACAAGCCATACCATCCCCGTACTACGAATATTTTTTGATCGACGGGTAACAATAACGTAACCATTCTCCTTTCCCGTTGCTTGTACCCAATTCTTAAGATCAATTAAAGACATGAAACGCTAAAAAACAGTTACGTTATTAACAATAATAATTTAACAATCTACTAATAATAATTATAATTTTAATAACGATAATTAAAATAATAATAATAACTATAATTTCAATAATTATTATTATAATATTAACAATAGTTACATAGTTTTAATAATAATAATAATAATCATAATAATATTAACGATAGTTATATAATTTTAACAATAATACAAATATTAATGTGATACCTCCTTAATCTCAAACGGATTGCCCGTATCCACCGTATCTACCCGAACTATCTTGTAGCACGTAAGAAACTTCACCCCGTATCCGTAATCCGGATAAGATTTTGTGTCGGGTAATATGGTTCATCAACAAGGGCATTTTCAATACCGAATCCTACGTATCCATCCAAATTACCTTGTTGCACATACGTAGATTCATACCCGTATCCGTAATTCGGATACACTTGGTGCGCCGGGTAATATGGATCATCAACGGGTGGAGTCAGAGCCTCGTTCAAGTCTGGCAACTGTATGTTTTGATTAATAGGGACGCCAGACACAATCTCCTCCTCTTCATTAGCATCATTTGCTCCGAATTGTTAAAATAGTGATTAAAGAAATAATTCATGTCCCAAAATGATGACAATTTAGCTCCACCGATGAAATAAATAATTGAGGAAGTGAAGAGTGGATATATTGTTTTGAATTCGTAGGCAGATATGGATGTTTAAATACTGTTTTGAATCCATAATTATCAGCCTCGTATAGCCCTATACTCCGCTTATAACTTTATTCACGTGCTTAGACAACATCGTATCAATGTCAAATCTGTCTGACAAACCTGCGTATAGAGCTACACACAGCGTATATATAAGTTGCGTATAGCTCTATACGCAACGTATGACATGTTACGAGATTGAACTGTCTGGTCGTATACTTACCCTGTACCTACGCTGCGTATAGGTCTATACGCAACGTAATTACAAATAGGATTTGGTTTGCAAATAGGCATATTGGTGTACCAATATGCACACCCTATTTTTATTTGTGTTCATCAATTCAACTCAGTTGCTAAATTCATCATATTTATCATTATTACATGCTTTTATTCAAGCGGCACCACCTCATTCAACTAGGTTAAAAGGTTTATATGGTTTAATTTAGTGATGATTGAGACAAGAGCGCCAAAACGACCTTTTCAGTTATTTGCTATCTTAAGCTCGGAAGCAGATAACAAGAAGAACAAATTAAGTTTTTTAGTTTTCTTAGTTGATAATGATTGGAACATGGGGAAATCTTCCTGGTTTGTTGTTTATTAATTAGGATCAAAGGTGAAAAATATGAAAAAAAACACACTTTAAATTACATGTATGTAATCACTAGGTAATTTGAACAGAATTTCAGTTCTGTTTTTTTTATAAATGTGATTAAATATATGCAAGTTTAATTTGATTTGGGGTGTTTTCTTTAAAACTTGTTGTGTTCTTCCGGCGACACCAACCCAACCACCGGCGACGGCCAACACCCTTGTCTGAATTGTATTTTAGTTTTTATTGCAAATTTTAATGTTTAAATTACATTTTAATTGTTGGAATTGTTTTTATCAAAAATTTTTAATAAAAAAAATCATTTATAACAATAACATGATTATTAAAAAATATATGTAAAAGGTAGTGGTGTGGAAAAACAGAAACTTGTACGAATGTCCGTAGGATTAAAACGAAAATAATTGTTTCTAAAGGTAAGAATGTCCTTAGGATTCAAACGAACATAATTGTTTTTAAAGATTTGCGAAAACATGACGCAAGTATGGATGGACATGTAATCGTCAGCATTATTTTTTTTTCATCTTTTCCATTGCTTTTTAAAAGGTAGAAATATTTTCCATTTCGTATGGTCTCAATCTTGAGGTTATTGTGATGAAATTTTATAACACACCGCAAAGGTACAGGGAACATGCAAAGGTACAGGGAACATAAGAGAGCTTTTTAAGTAACATGACAAAATTTTGTTTAGTATAGTGTGGGAGTGGAAAAAAGGAGTGAAAGCCTCTTCATCCGGTGAACACCATCCCGCGTATGGCGTGGGGGGTGACATTGTTGGTGGGGATGAGGATTTACACCGGTGTTGGGGCAAATGTGTGGGTGATGTGGAGACTCTTGATTGGTGAGTATCGTTTAGGTTTGTTTTGATTGGTTGATATTTATTTATTTATTCTCTTTCACACCACATTCCCACCCATTGCTTTTTTCTCCATGCCACCATACTGACGTGGTTGCCACGTGTCACTCCACGCCCCCTTCAAGCCCCTCCACTTTATGTAGTCTTAGGGCATTGATGAGTTTGGGATAATTAAGGGACTACACATTCATACATTCAAATGCCTATTCTCACACCCTCTTGAAGGTCTCTATGTAGTGTCGCATATATAGGTCTTTGCCTGTTTTTTTTTTCAATTTCCTAAAGAATGTATGATTGTGTCATATCATGTCTTATATGCATCGTATAGCCTTATACTGGACGTATAGAAAAAACGTCATTTTACCCTTGGTTTTGAGGCCATGCGTAACTCAAACCAAAAGTAAAGTAGTCTTTTGTGCCCCTCGTATAAGATGATACAAGGCGTATACAATTTTAATTTTTTTACAATCATTTTTTATATAATATTTATAGTTTTAACAAAGTGTTAAAATAGGTACTTCAAAAAATGTTGTTAAGTATCGTATTGATGTCCTTGAAGTGGTCAAATAAAAACTAACTAATATTAACCTAAACTAGACACACTGAGTTTTAAATTTATAAAAACAGACTCTCTAAAGCCTAGATCACACAACCAGCAAGTGTATTGGTCAATGTAATATAGCTAAAGTAAGTCCTAGTATCGAACCCATGACTCTTTAATTACGTTTACTAGACTCGACTATTAATTACTAGACTGACACGTCTTTAATTGTTTTGTTGATTGGGGGGGGTTGTTCAAAGAACTACTAAATTAAATTAAATTAACTAGAACCGACTAGACACGCGAAATAAACGGGAGATGTGATCACATGATGGAAAACACACTACCTAGGTCTGAATCCTACACATGTGTGACACGTTCTATCGGTTTTTGGAACTAATGTGGAAACCGAGATCTTAATATGCTAAACCTAAAGGATAACCAAACCAGATCCTCGACCCTTCTCGAGAAGATATATATGGAACCCTAATAGGTTGTTAAATTACTGGTTTAAGTAAGATCCCTCACCGGCTCTCTACCTATTCTAATAAAGTACCTTAGTTGACCATCTACCTCACAACAATAAAGTCAAGGGTAACTTGGAAACCTGATTAGACTCGAAAAGCAAACAGTGAAAGGGAAACTAAGGAGAGCTTCTCACAAAGTATCTAACCTTTGCATTCTCACCTCATAGTTATCGAGATTGGTAGAATACTTAATCATATCCAAAGACTCAATTACAGTTCTTGTGGAAATCATGCTCAATTAACCACAAACAAGTCATTAAAACATAGTCTACCTAACTAGCTTTCATACATAGAAGACATCCACAAAAACAAGAATGAAACATGTGATGAAATTTAACTAAGATTAAATACACAAAAACATCTAATCATTGAAATCAAAGTTCTTTACTTTATTATTAAACATGGCGTTCATCATACAACCTAGGTAGGGAAAAGTAGTCTAGCCTAACATTGTCATGAATTCATAAAAAAGATTCAATAACAGATAGCAAAACATGATTAAAGCAGTTTACGAGAGAACAAGTAAACCCGAATGCTTAACACGCGAGGCAACACAGTTGCAAGTCTTCACACCTTCAACTGATGTTTCGTCTTGCTCGATTATGCTCTAAAAGATCTCTAATTTTCGTTCAAAACTCTACAAATTCCTCTAGGGTTGTCCAGGTTATGATTAGGGTTAATTATGGGCTTAAATGGGGTCAAAACTGGATTTTTTTTGCGCTGACCAAGCCTCTGCTCGCGTCGCGCGGGCTCCTTAATGCCTCGTGGCCATGCCATTCGTACACTGAAACTTGTTTCCGTCATATTCCTCACTGTTTTTTCCTACACCATCGTAACTCAATTCTCTATCATCTCATCTTCTCAAATATCTATTTCCATTCATGAAAATTCTTCACTAAGCCCGAACCGTCTCCTGTGTGCTTGTTTCTTTAACGTTTAAGCTCGTTTTTACTTCTAGAACCCTATAAAGTACACAAGATATGATAATATACAAAATCAATGGTAAAACGATACAAAACGATTCGAAATATTATACAAACTATACATGAAAACATATGTAATTTACATTACATCAAATATCTCACACTTACTCTTTTTTTGTCCCTGAAAACCCCTGCAATTCGTATCAGAACTAGGATCGAAAGTTTCAAAAACTTTAGATATCTTATTTAAAAGACTCAAAATGTTTAACCACTGGTATATTTATCCATCTAAACCCAACCACCAACTCGTCAAGCCCTTATCATGTTAGCATTTAGGTTCAAGTGAACAATCTATCTAAAGGTCTCATGCTCACGATCAACAATCAACCTAATCCCGTCTTGAGCTTATTAGTATGCGCTAATGATTGAAATTTGCGCTTTACTACAGTTTATGCTTAATGCAAAAGTAAGTGCTCCATGTATAGTATGTACTCTACTTAAAGTGTGCGCTTGCATACAAAATGTGCTTGGCAAAAGGTATCCATGCGGGATATAATATGCGCCTTGCATGAAGTACTACTTTAGATGTTCTAAAACAATAGTTGTTACTTTACTTTGGATTGTAAAGAATTTTAACTTGCCGCTGCTGTGTATTAATGACAATGTACTTTTATGAATTATTTGTCAAACAGTAAATCCAACAGCTAAGATATTTGGGCTTCACAAGCGTTTTAAAATTAAGAAAATTGGCGGTACTTAAAATTCTGGTCGAACAATATTGAAAACGGAATGGTATTCAAAGTAGAGTGTTTTTTTAGGGTCTACATATTCACACACTCACTTGCCTATTTAGACACCCTTTAGACGGGTCGTCTAGATCTAGACGGGGCGTCTAGGGTTATTTTTTCTTCGACCACATTCCTGCACCGTACAACGTCAAATCAGTCACATCAGACGGGGTGTCTAGCAGTAGACGGAGTAGAAGACGACCAGGCCAAGACGGGGCGTCTATAGCTAGACGACCCGTCTTGAATGTTGTGCTCTGCATGCATGTCAGCCAAGTTGCAAAGTGATACGCCCCGTCTAGGCCTAGACGGGGCGTATATATCGTTCTTAAATAGACCCATGCAGAGCATTTGTGTCGCAGAAATTTTTCGATTCGTCTTCGGAATTCTCTCCGACTTCTTCTTTGGCTTATATTACTTCCTCTGATATGCATGTCGGTAAGAAGTAAAGTGATACGCCCGCGTAGGCGTTAGACGGGGCGTCTATTTCTTTGTTAAATAGACCCATGTAGAGCATTTGATGTCACATAAAACTTTCAATTCGTCGTTGTAATTCTGTTTGTCATGAACTTTGGCTTGTATTACTTCATCTGATATCATCCAAAGGTGGTGATATGTCATTAAACTGGAACGGGTCATCGGTGCCTGAAGTCAATACGGTAACAGTTATTAGGTTAAACTAGTTATTGTTTTAATTATTTACTAACAGTGATATCGTTGTTAGGGGGAGAGCGGTGTTCCCAATTCTACCAACCAAGAGGAGGTTGTGTCTAGTGTACAAGACATTATTCGCGATGGTGGAGGATATGGTGGTGAGGCATCGTCATACGCAGGTAATCCGTATCTTGCGGAGATGGTTTGAAAAGTGCCTGAGGTTCCATAGTGAGTTAAAAACATATTTACCCGATGGAGATCAGCCTTATATATTTTGGAAAAAAAGTATTGGAGGGACGGTTTCCAGCGTGCAAATTTGTATCTCAATCGACTACACGTCAAAGAGGGTCTTGTGCTAAATCGAAGATCGTAACCGAAGGGAAACTCGAGGAGTAAATGCAGGTAAATGAGAAATGCTGTCATTTTTTAAATATACATGGTTTTTGTTTGCGTAATAGAGTGTGTTGTGGTTTAACATAGTGATATGTTGTTGAACTTATTTCAAGTGTTTCTACAGCACCTAACGAGTCTCAGTCATCGTCTGATGATTAGTCCTGGTCAACCACGGTCAAGAAAGCAAGAACAATGGCTCGATCTTTTTTATGTTTAATACAATTTATTTATATAATTAATACAAAGATTTTTTAATACAATAAAAAAAACTTTTGGTATAACTAATAGGATTTTATTACTTAATTTGAACTTTGATATAAGCCGACATTCCTTCAGTACACCCAAGGCACAGCAATTAAGCCATACAAAGCTTTGTATCTAAAAACAACAAACTCCGGATATTGACAAACAGAGGGTAATTATACTCTCCGAGCATTCACGTCCAACCGTCGACACGGGCATATGACGAAATGTCAATACTGCCCGTGGCGACGGTTGGGCATGAGAGCTCAGATAGTATGATAACCGGCTATTTGTCAACATCCGAGTTTGTTGGTTTTTAGATACAAAGCCCATGTAAAAACCAACAAACTCTGGGTATTGATAAACAACAACAATTATACTCTTCGAGCTCTCACGTCCAACCGTGGGTACCGGCAGATGACGAAATGTCAATACTGCCCGTGGTGACGGTTGGACATGAGAGCTCGGATAGTATGATAACCGGTTGTTTATCAACACCCGAGTTTGTTGGTTTTTAGATACAAAGCCCATCTAAAAACCAACTAACTCTGAGTATTGATAAACAACAGGAATTATACTCTCCGAGCTCTCACGTCCAACCGTCGGCACCGGCAGACGACGAAATGTCGATACTGCCGGTGGCGACGGTGGGACGTGAGAGCTAGGAGATTATAATTGTTAATCAATACCCGGAGTTTGTTAGTTTTTAGATTGGCTTTGTACAGTTTAAAAAAACCATACAAAGGCCATCTAAAAACCAATAAATTCTGGGTATTGAGAAACAACAACAATTATACTCCCCGAGCTCTCACGTCTCACCGTCGGCACCGGCAGACGACGAACTGTCGGTACTGCCGGTGGCGACGGTGGGACGTGCAAGTTCGGAGAGTATAATTGCCGTCTGTTTGTCAATACCCGGAGTTTGTTGGTTTTTAGATAGGCTTTGTATGGTTTAGTTGTTGTGCCTTTGGTGTATTGGTAGAATGTCGGCTTATACCAAAATTCAAATTAAGTAAATAAAATACTATTAGTTATACCAAAAAAAATTTAAATGTATATATACGGGTCGTCTAGACCTAGACGCCCCGTCTAGGTCTAGCAATAAGGCCATTCTACCCCCGGTTTCTTGGCCATCTAGGCCAAAACCAGGGGTAAAACGGTCATAATGTCAGGGTCTAGATGGGTCGTCTAGACCTATACGCCACGTACAGTGCAGGCGTGATCTTTATCCCTGAAAATTTTTGAATTTTAAATTAAAAATGTAAATTACCATTTTACCCCCGAACTGCCGCCCGTCTAGGCCTAATTCAGGGGCAAAATGGTAATGAACCACGCTGAACTGTAAAACACTCAGTTGGTTAAATACCATTTTGCCCCTGAATTAGGCCTAGACGGGCGGCAGTTCAGGGGTAAAATGGTAAAATGACAGTTCAGGCCTAGACGCTCCGTCTAAGGGTCATATATGACTCGCAGACTAGACGACCAGAGGCAAACGACACACACTCAAACATACACACACATACGTATTTAACCGTATCCGGACCGTATTTTTGCCAAATCAAGGATCTCTGGTACGTATTTTCACCTGTACTTCAATATACTTTAATGTATTATGCATTTAGATCGTAGGTTGTGTGTGAATTTGATGATTTTTAGGGTTTAAGGGCTGTCATCTTCCAGTAGTTGGGTTCTGTGAAGAACAAGACGGGGCGTCTAGTCCTAGACGACCCCGATAGACGATCCTAATTTTTTTGTTAACTTCTATAATTTTTTGATTTGTTTGTGTAAAATTACTAATATAATCGCAGATTAGTTATGGACGAGATTGGAGATCCGATTCACGGGGACCCACATCCGCATGGTTCGCGACGGGCCCCGCCAGCGCCGGTTGATCCGCTCCACGGCCACCCCTATCTCGAGTTTCCGCCCGACATCGAGGCCGCCCGTTTTTGTGGGAAGCTACGGCGGATGCACGTCGGATCGCACTCGGCGGTCGACTAGGATACGATCAAGGCGATTAGTGAGACGCCAAGACTGCGTTTCTTCATTCCTGTTGATTCCCCGTGGCACCGTCTGTTTGACTTGGCCGACACGCCGAGTTATAGGGAGCTGTTTGTCGAGTTACTGTCGACCTTCTCGTTCCACCCACCATAGGTCTACCAGCTGCCTGCCCAGCCACAGGGTCATGCCCCTCTGCCTGAGGTTTCATTCAGGCTCGCTGGTGTGTGGCGTTCAATGACGCTTGCGGAGTTTGCCGTTCATAGCGGCATATACCTGTAGGAGGAGATTGCCACCGATGTTTATACCGAGGGGCTAGTGGCGGTGGATAGAACCACTCTATTGGGATTTTGGGGGGTGGTCACAGGCCCTGACACTTGGGAGCATGTCAGGGCGAAGGGGAGGATTTCTCACGTTGCCGACTCGCTGTACAGGTACGTACGTTTATTACATTATTGTTTGGTTATTAATTGTTTGAATTAATTTACGTATTGAGCTAATATAATGTGTAGGTATCTACATCGGATGCTCGCTACGTCTATTACCGCTCGCGGACACAGCCATGAGTGGTGTACGAGCACCGATTTATTTTTTTACTATTGTCTTTTGTATAGGAGGCCGTGCGCGCTTGCGCACGGTATCGCCCAGTACTTCGCCTCCGCCCATCACCGGCAGGAACACGGCTTTTGTACGGCGGGGCGTATGTCACCGTCATAGCCAGGTCGTTGGGTCTTGTGCCGGAGGCGGACTCGCACTTGCAGCCGACCATACCGTCCACGCGGATGGGTTTTCAGACCTTGCGCGGGATGAGGCTGGTGAAGAGGTTCGACATGCTCGGCGAGCGGTTTAAAAGCCGCGAAGGTGAGCCATGGATTCTGGAGCCGCTGCCAGATCACTTCGATCCAGTCCATCAGCCGGCAGATGAGGCAGCGGTAGTACAGGACCCTCCGGTTGATTTTGACGGACCGGCACCGCCACCGCCGCCGCCACCGCCTCACGGGGCGCCTCAGTTTTCGCAGCACGTCCTTCCAGGTCATGCCCCGGGGGTTGCGGCATACCCGCGCTTACGAGTCGACGTCGACAGGCTTATGGATCTCATGGGCTGGGTGGTCTAGGAGATGCAGGATAGACGTGAGAGAGACGGGTTACCTCCCATACCGCTCCCACCACCTCGAGCACCACATCAGCAGCAGTAGCCGCAGATGCTAGATCCTGATCCCGACTCCGATGCCGACTCGTATGCATAGACATTTTGTATTTTCTTTTCAGCTGTATAGATAAAAAAATTTTTGGTTGTACAAATTTATGTTATATATGTTATATTTAACTTTGTTTTCAGTTATTCGATTACTTGATGATTGTTTGTGTTAAATCGACATTGAAATGCAATACGAAAACCACAAATACTTGTTGCGTTCATCTTTAAATGTTGAAAAAAGTATTAAATTAGTATTATATTTTTTTAAAAAATATAATGTAAAAACAATTAAATATATAAACGATTGAAAACATAAATCACTTTTTGTACAACAAACAAAACTTTTTAAAAACCTAAAATTGCACCTAAAAAAATTTAACCTCCAACAACAACCAATTTACCTCACCAAAACATTATTTTTTCAATCTCCCCACCAAAACACTCATTTTCCAACAAAAAAAACACGACATCCTAGACGGGTCGTCTAGGTCCAGACGGCCCGTCTAAACACTAAAATCTATGGCCCTGCCAGGTACTTGCTGACTCTTCAAAATCAGTGCTATACGGGGCGTCTAGACCTAGACGACCCCGTCTAGGGCCCAGGGGTGTCCAAATAGGTAGCAGGGGTGTGTGAATAGATTGAGCCTTTTTTTATCTTGACTGATACCGACCGAACAATCTCGGTAACGATGTTAGTTTATTATGTTTCTTCATCGATATAAAACATGTATCCGTATCCTATTGCGCATATCTTTTTCTGTTGTTAAGTAGAGTGTCACTACTTTACCGAAAGTATGATGCGAAAAGTGGGTAATCCTAATCAGAATAGTATATAAAAAGTTTAATATAAATTTAATAATCAAAGGTAATTCTTTTCTTCATATTCTCATATAATTTTTGTTCACAATGAAGTTTGATACCGTGCTGGTGCCATAATAAACGAACTGTTTCTGACTAATTATTGGCACCACTATCGCTATTGTCGAAACTGATACCACTGTTCATTTTCATGGTTTTTGATCAACATAAAACTTGAGAACTAGGTTTTTTTGGTTTTCTGTTTTTGTTGCTTTAGCGAGTATCTATGCTGTGATGAATTACAAAACTAACGACAAATTTTTGTCAACACTTATTGTTTGGGGTGGGGGAAGGGGGGATTTTCAGAGATTATATCTTTTTGCGATTCATTATAAGCTAATTGTGAATATGATAAATAAACGTTATTTCTTTTTATATACTAAAGATGCATAACTGGAACTCTCGTGCCTCTCGGGAACTAGCAGCAAGAATTGAGAACAACTCCCTACATATCTAGGGGCCTAGCAAAGAAAAAGAACCCCCGAACAATGGAGTTGCACTTAAGCGAGAAAACGAAAAAAAGTAGTGGTTAAGAGAATGAGAATGTGATTCTATATAAACAAATTCAATTTACAATTTTGTACTCAAACATAAAAAAACATCAAAATCCTTCTATATATTTATGATCCACTCTACTCATGGATCTCCGTAATTCTTTAAAATCTTCTAGTTCATCACTTAATTAAGTATCAATCCGTCATCTGTTGACACATACACTCATAATTTGCAATTTCTCGTTGGTGTTGCTCAAGTCGCATTAGATTTAAAAAAAAACCAAGCACAAGAAGATTTTTAGCTCGTGATCAAGAAGCTGCAAATAATAGTCTCTTGCAAAGCTAAAACACGTGATGTTATTTTTTTTACTACTCTTTTTGATTTTCTTTATTATCTTTTTTAGTTAGCTGAAAGTATTTTTTTATTTAATAAATATATTATCAAATGCTAAAATTAAACAATATTTTTTGTAAACTAAATATTTTTTGAAAATTTAATTTTATTAAATAAATTATTCATTTTTTATGTTTACAAAAACAACGTACTGTTTTTCCAAATTTGAGTATACGGTTATAACGTGCTTGTATCTGCAAATGTTACTGACCCGTCATCTTATATTTTGATTATGTGAAACCTCTTCATGGTTCTTTATACCTATGTTCTCAAACCACTGTTTTATTTTTTGTTATAAAAATTCGTCACATCGTGTTGCATATAATTTTAATTTACAAAAAAAATTGTTAGTTTTAAATACTTGTTAGGGAAGGTGTTTATGAAAAGTGAATTTCTAAATTTTTTATATTTTTATTTGTAAAAATTATTGTTTTAGTTATTAAGAAAAAAAATTTTAATTTTCAAAGAAAATGCTTTTGAATCATTTTAAAAATAAGGACTTTTTTAGAGGAGCATGACAATTTTTATGTGTGATTTTTCAAGTAGGGTATGACAAGTCTAACCCCTGGTATAGTAACATGTTTATATATATATATAGAAACAATTGACAAAGAATATCATGGCTTGAAACAAATACCAACAACTTTACACTTTTATTTGAAAAAAAAGAAAGAGCAGGATTAATGGTATGAAGATGGAACATGATAATTTCCATATGCCAGTTCTCTTTTCGATTCGATGTTCTACAATTTCATTGCGAGTGATGCAATTCCATGTCTGATGTCTAAATGTTTATTTCCAAAGACTAAAACTAACGAAAAAAAAAAAAAATTATATTGAATTTTACAAATAAAATGGTGCATTGACATCACAAAAAAGAAAATACTGGGCGCTTGGATACATAAACATGCATCTTTGAGCCTCGAGAGATGACAAAAGAATGATACTTAACATGTTTATTGGCATGCATAACGGTTGAAGGCTGTCTATTCAATTAAGTAACGTGGTCAAAACTGTATCTTCACACCAGTCAAAAGCCATTAGAAGCAATGGAATGCATTCAAAAATATAATCAATATATTCAAAATGAATAAGAATTAAACAAAACAACATGAACTACTGTAGTGTTCCAGCTTTACCATTAACTATTGTTCTTTTGTCACTCGGATGGTGGCTCTCAAGATCCCTAATACAAAGTTACAGACAAAGAAACAAACAATTAGTAAAATCAAGCATATCTCCATACGATTAGTATCGCACATATGTTTGAGTAAGAAATTAATACACTCTTAGTTTCCATGTCTAAATCATTAACAACATGCAATGCTTTAACCTGAAAGTTTGAATCTTTTAATTGGTTGGAAGTTTCTAGATCCATGCTGTCTTTTGTTTTGTAGTTCTTCACTCTATTCTTGATTGCTAATTTCTTTTATTCAATCCACAATTCACATATTGGTTTCAATATATGTTTTGATTTGATTAAGTTTCTGGTATTAATATGTTCAAACCATATTTATTATTTAAATTAGGTTTGTTTTTTTTTGAATCATTTATGGATTTTAGATCTTTTTTAATTTATTTTTAGAACGACTAACTTTAACAACATGAGACTAGAACCCACTACGTTGAAAAACATATTTACTACACACATTAATACTGCTAGATTACAAGCTCTGGTGATATGAGAGTTTCAAAAAGAGTGGTTGGCGGTCACACACCACTATATGACTACATTCATATAGAGCCAATGATTTCACCCAAATTAAACCAACAACACTTTGCGGTATGTACTCTACAATTGTCTGTTTATCCGCACCATCTTCTATATATATAGAAAGCTTTACATCGCTTCAATGGCGGTGGTGATTACGGTGGTGGTAATATTGGTATTGCTTGTGGTTATGATAGTGGTAACAATATTACTTTGTATGTATTCAGATTCATGTTTTTTTATAATATTTCACACTTCGGACTTATTTATATTTACATTTTCATTATTAATGAATTATATATGTTACATTTGATGGATCCATGAAAAATATAAAGATGACTAAGACGTTCTGATACCATGTGCAATATAAATTCCTTAAGGGTCCAACTAATCATATGTCACCTTAAACTCAAATACACCATGCCAAAATTTGAGTGTTTGTTGACGAAAAACACAAATGATAGCTTAAGGTAGGGGGCTATGATGCTTGGCGTAACCTTTAAATAGTCGTTTGATGCAACTTCAAATGACCATTTGAAAATAGTGTAGATATCTAGTAACACACCTAATTACCCACATATATAATAACAACCTATTTACCATTATATATATAATATATATATATAAATCATATATATGATTTATGTATATATATATAAATATATATACATAAATCATATATATGAAAAATAAAATAATCCAAGCCAATCCGACCTAATCCGCCTTGTTACGAACCTAGCCGAGCAATACTTGCTTTCTAACCGAGCTGAACTAGTTCGGCTCCGTTTCAAACCGAGCCATATCAAGTAAGCTCCAAACCACGAGCTTTTTGGACAACCTAGACTAATTCGATATCTGAAGTTATTAGTGTTTGACCTGACCCGAATTGAATCGTCGAAACGAACATATAACCCCGAAAAGTAGCGATATAAATTCTTTTTTTTTTAAGTCCAATGACTTTTGGACCCTATACACTTTTGTTCAATCCACTGGGTATGTAGATGTTATGATCACATGTGATTCCTGACTCAACATATGTGTGTAATAACTAAGCCCCCTGGGGGTTTAAGTTGGTCATCGTGTCAAAAAGATGTCAATAACGACTTAATATATGTTTGTCAGATAACTTGTTTTTCTTGAAGTAATTCACGTGTTAACACATTAAATATTTTCTGGAATTTATCTCCAGGTTTATTTTTTTCTCGTTTTTTAGGTTGCTAAAATTAAGAATTTCCTAGAATCTATGTATTGTGTTTACTCATTAGTGCATGAGTAGCATTTGCATATATTATATAGAGAGAGG
This sequence comes from Scalesia atractyloides, assembly GCA_947069175.1. Classification (NCBI taxonomy): domain Eukaryota; kingdom Viridiplantae; phylum Streptophyta; class Magnoliopsida; order Asterales; family Asteraceae; genus Scalesia; species Scalesia atractyloides. The sequence goes on from CAMTDV010000023.1 coordinate 23,303,233, forward strand.
TATATAATCAGTAGAGAGGGTGCATTTAGTTAGACTCTTTAAAAAAATACATTTATTACTGGATATTCATCAGATTGTTTATGTGACTTTTCCAACAAATTGTTCTTTCTTTTGTTCCTAAACATTTTCTTTCATCTTTTCCAATATTTTTCTAAAGAGGTAGGACAAATTTGCAGCAGTAACCAAACATAATTATTTCGCTATACCATCATCACATGCGCTTGACCTTTTAGATCTGACAATCTGTTTAGATAAAAAAAACCCTTGAATATATACTATGGATATTTATCCCTTATGTAACCTAAATTGTTTAACTAATTAACCATTGGGCCATCATGAAAATAGCTAATATTAACCCTTATCTTTGGAGACTACCACAAATTTGCAAAAGACTTTTCAACTAATGCAAAAGTGAGACAATATTGCTACTGTGACGTCCATATCAATGATCCTGATTACAGGAAATAGCTGAAAGTTATAAAATTTAGGATGAACAGTAAAAAGATATGAGTTACTTGTTACATCTAGCTAAAGTACTTAGATGTGTGGGTGTGGGAGTTGAATTAAGAATCTACACGAGTTGTAAAAACTATGAGACTCCTACTTTTCGCACGAGTTGTTCCATAATTTTTTCACAAACGTAAATTAAAATATTATAAACACAATTGTAAAAGAAAAACAAAAATTTTTTTTTGTTGAGTCGATAGTTATATCTTATCTAAGTTTTGTTTACGCGCTTATGTAAATTTTATAACGACGACGATGAAAATTGTTTTTACACCTCATGTAAATTAGTGAATACGACATTTCTTTTATTTTTTTTGTTGAAACAAGTGATTTTTAGAAAAAAAAAACCTTTTAGAAAACTTATTTCTTATGGTTCTCACAACTTTAGGTGGTTCTCAATTTATCCTAACTCTATATTTACATATATATATATATACACACACACACACACACACACGAAGGTTAACGAATAATAAATAGTCCTTACCATGTGAAGCGTATGCTACAAATTTACGCATTTTACAAAAAAATAAATCCTAATCACGCATGAATAAACCCTTGTCATGTATGTTATATTCATAAATATACACGTTATGCGTATGCATCGCGCGTTAAAGAGTATTTTAGAGAGAGAGAGAGAGAGGGTATGTATGTATGAAAAAGCCATGCATAAAATGATAGCTTAAGCTTCATGTGTCCATTTTGACAGTGGTTTACACAAAATAGCTGCGAGTGTTATTAGGTGGTAGGAAGATTAATGTATATTCATGTCAAGTTGGGTTTGAAAGCTACTTAACTTCTGTACTATCACTATCCCTTAATGTCCTAGCTTTATTAACAGTACTATTAAAGGCGACACGACTTCTCCTCACAGCTAAACTTAAGTACGATAATCTAAGATAAATATTTTGATTATTGATTAGATAACTATACCAAGATTATGAAATGGAGTTGTGGACACAAAGAGATCATCATCATAATCAATAAATCACACAAAGAACAAAGCTATAAGGTAGGGTATTAGTAAGATAAGATGTAGATAGTCTTGCCTTTCCCACGTTGAAATAGAGTGGCTGCTTCCCGTGACACGTCGGCTCTATGTGGACCCAAAGTGATATTATTGATATATAGTAGATTTTTTTCTACATGTTTAATTCGAGAAGTGGACGTGTGGAAGTTGGGAAAATATTGTTGCGATGTCTACATGAATGATACTGATTATAAGATATTTGGTGAACGTTCTAACAACTACAAGATAGCTTATTTAACACTTTTTAACCTATTTACACAGCCAATTATGTGTGGGGTTATAATAGTAACTAGAAAATCAATCCGCGTGCGTTGCGTCACGGCCAACCAAATTAACGTATAGTCGATCAGACATACGGAGTCCTGAATTCCTGAATTTTGCCACCGGGTGTTGCGGTGGAAACACGAGGTGGTTGATATCCGAATAATTCTTTTTGGTGTTAGATCTAAATATTAGCATGGCTGATACATGAAAAAAACATATTGCATATTCAGTTGAAAATAATTAAATAAATAAGCTACCTATATATTATTTACAACATATAACATATTCAGTTGAAAAATATATTGAAGTTAATAGTATTAATTCTTGAGACTAGAGGAGTTAGCAAGGTTGAATCTACCTATGGTAGAACTAAGAAGTCATTTTATCGTATCCTTCCACCGTTATTGCCTGCAAGCATGGTTGTAAAATAAGGTCTCTAAGGCCGAGTACTTCCCGAGTAGTCGCTACAAGGTATGATACCGAGACGGCTTTCTTCAACTCCGCCTAATTAATCGGAATTGATAAAACGCCAGTTAACCTCAGCCAAAATCAGATCTAGTAGGTCCTTGGGCCGAGTTTGACTTAAAAAAATTCAAACATATTCATATTAAAGAATAAATATCATTTTCATGTATTTATAAATATTAGTAAATTTATATTATTTGACATATATTTAATTTCTAAAAACTAATTTCTCTATAATTTAATATGTCCGAGTACTCGCTGGGTACTCTCCGCCAAGGCCGGGTACTCTCAACTTCTCGGTTCGACCAATTAAGGAGCGTCTAGCAACTTTTACAACCATCGCTGCAAGTATGAAATTAAATATATTCAAATACTATCTATGGAAAAAAAAAACATAAAACAATAAAGAAGGCAAAGAGACAAATATTAGAATCCAAAATTAAGAATTCAAAAAGAGCCGCTACAACAAAATAGTTAAAAACATGTAACATATGGACTCAATGTAACATAATTACATACCATGAAATTAACATAATTACACAATCTCCTTCTCTTCATTAGCATCATTTACTCCTCACGAGTTGTTAAAATAGTGATTAAAGAAATAATTCCCGTCCTAGATGACAATTCAGCTCCACCGATGAAATAATTAACTCAGGAAATGAAGAGTGCGATATATTGTTTTGAATTCGTAGGCAGATATCGGTGTTTAAATACTGTTTTAAAAACATGTAACATATGGACTCAAAGTAACATAGTTGCATATATTTGATACCATGAAATGAAAGAAGAGTTTGCAGAAAGCCTAAAACTAAACACCCAATTTGGGATGTTCTTCAATTCAATCAAGAAATACCTAAAATAGATAGTATTTCAAGATTAATAAACTTGTCATAAAAATCATGTATAACTATTGCAAAGTATATTCCTTAGGAACTATTTAAAGGACAACTTAAATTAACAAAGATAAGTATGCAACCAATATTAAATATGACAAACATATGCCAATGTAGAAATCACTCCCCTTGGTCAATTTTGGATTTATTTCCAACAAGCATCGCAGGCAATCATCGGTGATCTTTGCGCATTATATCAGGCTTAGAAACGGGAGCTTTCCATGAGAACGGTTTGTCAACAGGACAAGAATATCATCAATTATTCTCTCATCAATGGTTACCAATGTTAAGATTTCTTCATAATAGAGAATCGATATGGATTATATAACACAAGGATTTACAAATACGCTCCACCATAAGAAGATCTACCGTTCCCAGCTAGCTAAGAGCAAGAACAAAAGCATCATAAGGAACTCCCCCAATAACATTAAGACAGGTAGCAAACTCATTTACAAACTCTCCACATTTGTGGCAACAACGCTGAAACACCCTAAGATGTTTTGACCTTTAGAGATGCAGCGGAAATACCGACTCAAAAATTCTTTCTTTATTAACTATATGACATACTTGAAGTTTCATTTGAAAATTAATGGACATTTTCTTGAAAGGATTTACAATATTCATTCTTGTTTAACTTGTTAAATATGATATATAATTACAAGCTACCAGACCACTCTTTCCGTACATTCCTTACTCTTTGACTCGATCTTCAACCCTTTAAATCCCATAGTGATAATAATTTCGTGCAACCTGCAATAACCACATACACCTGCATTATTAGTATTTGGTGACATCATTCGTAATTTTAATCATTTATAATTAAATGATCACTCCATATTCTTTCTATTCATGATAATCCTTTCTATTATCTTTCTGTGTATGCTCTTGCATCCTAATCGTCAATCTTCCTAAGTCAACAATAGTAAACCTGTACTTTTCTTTCATTCTCAGGACAATAATTAGTAACATTAATGCTCATATGTATTGAAGCCGTGTATATACATACATACAAGCCCTTACATACCATTTATATTCCCATAATCTTATACAAACATATCCTAGTCACAAACATCCATATAAATAAATCTTATACATACAAACCTATGCGCATGCTTGTTTCTATTCGTGCTTACCTATGGATTTTACCACTAGCATGTAAGTAAGTCATACACATACATGCTTACATACTTATTCATCCATGGCAAGCATATCACAATTCAATAAGTTCACATAACTCCCTATTAGTTATTGTCACTTATGGGGTTCATTGAAGGTTACGGAATAGGTATTAGGAGATATAGAACTCATGGTGCGAGTAATTAATAGAAACACCATGTCAAGTTTGTGAGGAGCGTCGGTGATGCCCTTCTACAGCGTTGGTGACGCCTCCGAATGTTACGTCGGTCCTCATATGCTTAGATAGTTGATTAGAGCGTCGGGAGAAAGGGGCAGCGTCGGGGACGGCTAGAGTGGCCGTCGGCGACGCCCTCTCTATGTTGCCGACGTTGTTTTCTTTGTTTAAGCTTACGCAACCCGATCTGATTCCCGTTCCAACCAGAACTTACTCAAAATGTCCCATAGTATCCCATAACATTCCGTAAGCTTCCCATATCCTTTTAACACTTAACCCCATGTCATCTTAATCAAATCTATACTTCTAACCTACTTTCTTGATTTTGACCCGTTCGATCACTCTAAGTTATTTCCAACATAGCTAACTATTTACCGTCCACTACAACAATACTTTCCTTAGTACTATGATTACTTAAACATTCTTATATGATTCCCGAACCATAATCATCCAAAACGCACACCCGACACATACTTTCTAAATTTTGACCCGTTCACTTCTATTATGAATTCCGAACATAGATAACGTCCTATGACTTATCACAATAATACGTACCTTGATTCTTACTCTAATCCTTAATTTCTTACACAATCCCATGAATTCAACATAACAATATAGGTTTACAAAAGAAGAAGTGATTCCGGAAATCACTTACCTTATGCGTCCGTATTTGTATCCGCTTCCTTGCCTCCTCTGGACCCGTTAACCTTTCGTGCTTGAGTCCATCTCGACATGACTCCTATTCGTTCATGTCACCACAATCATATCATAGTTAGCATATATATAATCAGACATACTAACATTCATTTCTTTCCATTCATATATTACTTGCCTTGCATTAGTCAATTATTGCATATATAAGACGTGTACTAATGACCACCTTATTTCACGTTCTCAAAATTCAATTATCACCGTACACATTCAATAAATCATCTAGTACATAACATATGACTTCTCTACGCTTATGTGTGCCCGAAAGTCTAGATATTCCACTTATACATTGTTGATTTTATGAAAGTCAACTTTCTTACTTTCATACTTTGATATGCTCAACTTATGAACACACTGATAATGATATGGTGGACCGTAATGATAACTTCATACGCATTTCATACTAATGACGTATGACTCCTAAAACTATATAATCACTTAGTCGTATATACAACGTATATATAATCTAGTTATACACATGCTAATACTTTCATAAGTCTACATTTGACAACCAAATACAAAGTTAGTCAATTTAACATAATCATAACATCATTCATCGCTAGTGAGTCCATATGCTATGGACATCGTACACTTTCATTCCTTGATCCCAACTAACGATCAATCCAATACATGAGGAATATCACACTATCCAATCACATGGTACAAGCTCCTAATGCATGATCTTACCTAAAACATACATTCAACCTGAATTCTTGTATGAGTTCCATTTATAACACATTTTTTAAGTTAGTTTACTACTAATTACATCATTAACATATTTCATTCATATATGTCAAGCCATTTCATACAATTTCACATCCTAACTTCACTAAGACATTTCATCATATACTTGGTGTGCATACCACTTTTTAAGCATAATATACAACCCATTCATGCTTTGATTCCCACTTCTTGCATTCACCTTATCAACACAACTATAATCAAATTAATTTCATACTATACTTTAAACTAACATATGAGATCACACACCGCATAATTCATCAAATTTGCAACAGGATTAGTCATGGGTGACAAACCCATGTCACCATCTTCATCATTCCAAATGGGTTTTAATTCCAAACATCAAATTAATCAAAATCATTCATAACACATGTTCTATATGCTGATTTTAACACATAAGCATGCTTAATTTCATATCAATTTACAGATTTGATCATAACCCATTTCTAAAAAGATTATCAAATAAGAATCTACAACTTACCAAGTGATTGATAGTACTAGATGATCATGAATCAAGACTCATACATGCACTAAGTTACCAATTTCCCTTCCAATTTGTTGAATTTTGCTAGTAAAGCTTCAAGAGAGTATGGTCTCTCTTTCTCTCCCTTTGAACTCGTTCCACACACACACTAGCACCTTCTCTTTTTTATTTCTTTCTTTCATTTATTTATATAAATACATCTTTCTGGATGTGCATTTCCAACCCTTATAGTTTTATTAGTTTACAATTTTACCATTACCACATTCTTACACTTAAAAGTTAACTTTGCATTAACTAGGTTAAGTATCCCTAGTTACCCAACAACATGCCAAATCATTTAAACATACACCCAATAATCAAAATATGGATTTTGAGGCGTTACAAATGCTTTCACTTGCAACATCATGAGGATCTCTCACAATAACATTACTTATACTTTCGTGACAATATTTATCCACATTATAAGTGGAAGAAACCAGAAGACAACATATAATGGCAAGAAATCAAGCTTCACTTATGTGTTGTGGCTATGGGTACAACCACCTATGCATAACATACAATCCTAACTACACAAAAATGTTACTTATTAGTAGTTACAAGCAATAAGTTAGTTATACCAATATAACATGACATGTCTTGGAGTGTCTGTACCTAATCTGGAACATTTATGACAAAGTGGTCGTGTGTTCCCCACTTAATATTCAAACGCTTATTTTGTGAGATATTAACCAACACTATTGTTTCTATGCCTAATAAATAAGAGCTTAACTTATCTACAATATTTACTCATTCAAGAAGTTACATTAGTTGTTATTAAACGATGCGATGTTGTGTATAGCTTATATTATATACTTCACCAAAATATATATATATATATATATGAACTCAATAATGTGGCAAATTCGACTAAATCATGGACCCCAACTTTGATCCTCAACTATTTCATCTAAAAAAAGCTAACTAGCAGTAATAAGAACATCAAAGGTACTAACATCAAGCTTCAACCCGAAACCGCACATTTCATATGCTAATTTTGCAGCTTCTTCTATTCTTTGTTTTTTACCATAAGCCTTCAAGGGAACCTCCTTTAGCATTAATTTCATCAATAATACTACGTGCCTTTTAAATTAAAGATTAACAAAATATTTTTTCAACTATTACAGTTATAGATTCTAACTTCTGAGCTTCGAGTATCAAACATTTTTTAACTGTAACAGTTCGAGAACCAAGTCTTCTAATTTCTAATCCGGTTACCTTTCTACTAGATATAGTAACTTAGCAAGGTAGTCTAAACTTTCGAGTATCAAACATTTTTCAACTGTTATAGTTTGAGAACCAAGTCTTCTAATTTCTAATCCGGTTACCTTTCTACTGCATATACTAACTTAGCAAGGTAGCCTAAACTTGTCTCATCGAGTAAACACCCAACACAGGTATTATGTTGAGCACCTTGTGTGCATCGGTTACTAGTTCAAGTTCATCACGACAACAACCGTCCAAATCAGGCCTCCATGGGTTAAACTTACGCAACCCTATAATTCTCATTAAAAACCTTGAAACACCCTCACAGATCTACCGGATTTCTTACTAATATCCGCAAGAACTTCACCCCATGTAGCAAAAGTAATAAAATACCTTTTCTTGAACACATATTTTTAACCTTGTGTCTAACATAGTAAAACAAACATCCAAGAACAAATGATCAAGAAATCGTTTATAAACAACAAATCACATACTTAATCACCAAGTACAAGAACAAATTATAACAAACTGGAAAAGAGGTTACAAGAAACAAAGCTTGATTTTAAGCAGATGAAAAGTCTTTAAGAAGAAGGGTTTTGATGCCGAACTCAAGAACAAATCGTCAGAAATTCGTATATAAACAGCTAATCCCACACGTAATTCCGAAACCCAATAACAAATAATGAGAAATTGGAAAGCATTTTAGAAGAAGCAAACCTGGATTTTAAGCGTGAAAGCATGAAGATGAAAAGTCTTCAACAAAAAGGGTTTTTATGACCCAAGGATAACACGTCATACCACACGTGTTATCAATGAATAGTCTTACAAGAACCTAAACAAATGGTACAACCAATAACTGCAGAAACAAAGACTCATGCACACCGTACAACCACCATATGCTTATTAAGGTTACCATTTAGTAATATTTACTTTTAATTACTATGCTTGTCTGTTTTAAACCTAAATACATAATTTGTTCTTTGAAAAAACCCTCACATATGAGAGGGATATTATTAGTTTTTAATAGAGGCATATTAAGCACGTGAGAAAGAGAGGTATATTTAGTAGCATCTCGTATATATTACTTGAGTATAAAAATATTTAAATGGATATTGCTAGTGTACCCCTGTCACACGGGACCCTTCCACATCAAAGTTTAATGTTTATCTCACATGGGGACACAGCCATGAGTGGTGTACGAGCACCGATTTATTTTTTTACTATTGTCTTTTGTATAGGAGGCCGTGCGCGCTTGCGCACGGTATCGCCCAGTACTTCGCCTCCGCCCATCACCGGCAGGAACACGGCTTTTGTACGGCGGGGCGTATGTCACCGTCATAGCCAGGTCGTTGGGTCTTGTGCCGGAGGCGGACTCGCACTTGCAGCCGACCATACCGTCCACGCGGATGGGTTTTCAGACCTTGCGCGGGATGAGGCTGGTGAAGAGGTTCGACATGCTCGGCGAGCGGTTTAAAAGCCGCGAAGGTGAGCCATGGATTCTGGAGCCGCTGCCAGATCACTTCGATCCAGTCCATCAGCCGGCAGATGAGGCAGCGGTAGTACAGGACCCTCCGGTTGATTTTGACGGACCGGCACCGCCACCGCCGCCGCCACCGCCTCACGGGGCGCCTCAGTTTTCGCAGCACGTCCTTCCAGGTCATGCCCCGGGGGTTGTGGCATACCCGCGCTAACGAGCCGACGTCGACAGGCTTATGGATCTCATGGGCTGGGTGGTCTAGGAGATGCAGGATAGACGTGAGAGAGACGGGTTACCTCCCATACCGCTCCCACCACCTCGAGCACCACATCAGCAGCAGTAGCCGCAGATCCTAGATCCTGATCCCGACTCCGATGCCGACTCGTATGCATAGACATTTTGTATTTTCTTTTCAGCTGTATAGATAAAAAAATTTTTGGTTGTACAAATTTATGTTATATATGTTATATTTAACTTTGTTTTCAGTTATTCGATTACTTGATGATTGTTTGTGTTAAATCGACATTGAAATGCAATACGAAAACCACAAATACTTGTTGCGTTCATCTTTAAATGTTGAAAAAAGTATTAAATTAGTATTATATTTTTTTAAAAAATATAATGTAAAAACAATTAAATATATAAACGATTGAAAAATAAATACTTTTTGTACAACAAACAAAACTTTTAAAAAACCTAAAATTGCACCTAAAAAAATTTAACCTCCAACAACAACCAATTTACCTCACCAAAACATTATTTTTTCAATCTCACCACCAAAACACTCATTTTCCAACAAAAAAAACACGACATCCTAGACGGGTCGTCTAGGTCCAGACGGCCCGTCTAAACACTAAAATCTATGGCCCTGCCAGGTACTTGTGACTCTTCAAAATCAGTGCTATACGGGGCGTCTAGACCTAGACGACCCCGTCTAGGGCCCAGGGGTGTCCAAATAGGTAGCAGGGGTGTGTGAATAGATTGAGCCTTTTTTTATCTTGACTGATACCGACCGAACAATCTCGGTAACGATGTTAGTTTATTATGTTTCTTCATCGATATAAAACATGTATCCGTATCCTATTGCGCATGTATCCTATTGCGCATATCTTTTTCTGTTGTTAAGTAGAGTGTCACTACTTTACCGAAAGTATGATGCGAAAAGTGGGTAATCCTAATCAGAATAGTATATAAAAAGTTTAATATAAATTTAATAATCAAAGGTAATTCTTTTCTTCATATTCTCATATAATTTTTGTTCACAATGAAGTTTGATACCGTGCTGGTGCCATAATAAACGAACTGTTTCTGACTAATTATTGGCACCACTATCGCTATTGTCGAAACTGATACCACTGTTCATTTTCATGGTTTTTGATCAACATAAAACATGAGAACTAGGTTTTTTTGGTTTTCTGTTTTTGTTGCTTTAGCGAGTATCTATGCTGTGATGAATTACAAAACTAACGACAAATTTTTGTCAACACTTATTGTTTGGGGTGGGGGAAGGGGGGATTTTCAGAGATTATATCTTTTTGCGATTCATTATAAGCTAATTGTGAATATGATAAATAAACGTTATTTCTTTTTATATACTAAAGATGCATAACTGGAACTCTCGTGCCTCTCGGGAACTAGCAGCAAGAATTGAGAACAACTCCCTACATATCTAGGGGCCTAGCAAAGAAAAAGAACCCCCGAACAATGGAGTTGCACTTAAGCGAGAAAACGAAAAAAAGTAGTGGTTAAGAGAATGAGAATGTGATTCTATATAAACAAATTCAATTTACAATTTTGTACTCAAACATAAAAAAACATCAAAATCCTTCTATATATTTATGATCCACTCTACTCATGGATCTCCGTAATTCTTTAAAATCTTCTAGTTCATCACTTAATTAAGTATCAATCCGTCATCTGTTGACACATACACTCATAATTTGCAATTTCTCGTTGGTGTTGCTCAAGTCGCATTAGATTTAAAAAAAAACCAAGCACAAGAAGATTTTTAGCTCGTGATCAAGAAGCTGCAAATAATAGTCTCTTGCAAAGCTAAAACACGTGATGTTATTTTTTTTACTACTCTTTTTGATTTTCTTTATTATCTTTTTTAGTTAGCTGAAAGTATTTTTTTATTTAATAAATATATTATCAAATGCTAAAATTAAACAATATTTTTTGTAAACTAAATATTTTTTGAAAATTTAATTTTATTAAATAAATTATTCATTTTTTATGTTTACAAAAACAACGTACTGTTTTTCCAAATTTGAGTATACGGTTATAACGTGCTTGTATCTACAAATGTTACTGACCCGTCATCTTATATTTTGATTATGTGAAACCTCTTCATGGTTCTTTATACCTATGTTCTCAAACCACTGTTTTATTTTTTGTTATAAAAATTCGTCACATCGTGTTGCATATAATTTTAATTTACAAAAAAAATTGTTAGTTTTAAATACTTGTTAGGGAAGGTGTTTATGAAAAGTGAATTTCTAAATTTTTTATATTTTTATTTGTAAAAATTATTGTTTTAGTTATTAAGAAAAAAAATTTTAATTTTCAAAGAAAATGCTTTTGAATCATTTTAAAAATAAGGACTTTTTTAGAGGAGCATGACAATTTTTATGTGTGATTTTTCAAGTAGGGTATGACAAGTCTAACCCCTGGTATAGTAACATGTTTATATATATATATAGAAACAATTGACAAAGAATATCATGGCTTGAAACAAATACCAACAACTTTACACTTTTATTTGAAAAAAAAGAAAGAGCAGGATTAATGGTATGAAGATGGAACATGATAATTTCCATATGCCAGTTCTCTTTTCGATTCGATGTTCTACAATTTCATTGCGAGTGATGCAATTCCATGTCTGATGTCTAAATGTTTATTTCCAAAGACTAAAACTAACGAAAAAAAAGAAAAAAATTATATTGAATTTTACAAATAAAATGGTGCATTGACATCACAAAAAAGAAAATACTGGGCGCTTGGATACATAAACATGCATCTTTGAGCCTCGAGAGATGACAAAAGAATGATACTTAACATGTTTATTGGCATTCATAACGGTTGAAGGCTGTCTATTCAATTAAGTAACGTGGTCAAAACTGTATCTTCACACCAGTCAAAAGCCATTAGAAGCAATGGAATGCATTCAAAAATATAATCAATATATTCAAAATGAATAAGAATTAAACAAAACAACATGAACTACTGTAGTGTTCCAGCTTTACCATTAACTATTGTTCTTTTGTCACTCGGATGGTGGCTCTCAAGATCCCTAATACAAAGTTACAGACAAAGAAACAAACAATTAGTAAAATCAAGCATATCTCCATACGATTAGTATCGCACATATGTTTGAGTAAGAAATTAATACACTCTTAGTTTCCATGTCTAAATCATTAACAACATGCAATGCTTTAACCTGAAAGTTTGAATCTTTTAATTGGTTGGAAGTTTCTAGATCCATGCTGTCTTTTGTTTTGTAGTTCTTCACTCTATTCTTGATTGCTAATTTCTTTTATTCAATCCACAATTCACATATTGGTTTCAATATATGTTTTGATTTGATTAAGTTTCTGGTATTAATATGTTCAAACCATATTTATTATTTAAATTAGGTTTGTTTTTTTTTGAATCATTTATGGATTTTAGATCTTTTTTAATTTATTTTTAGAACGACTAACTTTAACAACATGAGACTAGAACCCACTACGTTGAAAAACATATTTACTACACACATTAATACTGCTAGATTACAAGCTCTGGTGATATGAGAGTTTCAAAAAGAGTGGTTGGCGGTCACACACCACTATATGACTACATTCATATAGAGCCAATGATTTCACCCAAATTAAACCAACAACACTTTGCGGTATGTACTCTACAATTGTCTGTTTATCCGCACCATCTTCTATATATATAGAAAGCTTTACATCGCTTCAATGGCGGTGGTGATTACGGTGGTGGTAATATTGGTATTGCTTGTGGTTATGATAGTGGTAACAATATTACTTTGTATGTATTCAGATTCATGTTTTTTTATAATATTTCACACTTCGGACTTATTTATATTTACATTTTCATTATTAATGAATTATATATGTTACATTTGATGGATCCATGAAAAATATAAAGATGACTAAGACGTTCTGATACCATGTGCAATATAAATTCCTTAAGGGTCCAACTAATCATATGTCACCTTAAACTCAAATACACCATGCCAAAATTTGAGTGTTTGTTGACGAAAAACACAAATGATAGCTTAAGGTAGGGGGCTATGATGCTTGGCGTAACCTTTAAATAGTCGTTTGATGCAACTTCAAATGACCATTTGAAAATAGTGTAGATATCTAGTAACACACCTAATTACCCACATATATAATAACAACCTATTTACCATTATATATATATATATATATATATAAATCATATATATGATTTATGTATATATATATAAATATATATACATAAATCATATATATGAAAAATAAAATAATCCAAGCCAATCCGACCTAATCCGCCTTGTTACGAACCTAGCCGAGCAATACTTGCTTTCTAACCGAGCTGAACTAGTTCGGCTCAGTTTCAAACCGAGCCATATCAAGTAAGCTCCAAACCACGAGTTTTTTGGACAACCTAGACTAATTCGATATCTGAAGTTATTAGTGTTTGACCTGACCCGAATTGAATCGTCGAAACGAACATATAACCCCGAAAAGTAGCGATATAAATTCTTTTTTTTTTAAGTCCAATGACTTTTGGACCCTATACACTTTTGTTCAAGCCACTGGGTATGTAGATGTTATGATCACATGTGATTCCTGACTCAACATATGTGTGTAATAACTAAGCCCCCTGGGGGTTTAAGTTGGTCATCGTGTCAAAAAGATGTCAATAACGACTTAATATATGTTTGTCAGATAACTTGTTTTTCTTGAAGTTATTCACGTGTTAACACATTAAATATTTTCTGGAATTTATCTCCAGGTTTATTTTTTTCTCGTTTTTTAGGTTGCTAAAATTAAGAATTTCCTAGAATCTATGTATTGTGTTTACTCATTAGTGCATGAGTAGCATTTGCATATATTATATAGAGAGAGGTATAAATCAGTAGAGAGGGTGCATTTAGTTAGACTCTTTAAAAAAATACATTTATTACTGGATATTCATCAGATTGTTTATGTGACTTTTCCAACAAATTGTTCTTTCTTTTGTTCCTAAACATTTTCTTTCATCTTTTCCAATATTTTTCTAAAGAGGTAGGACAAATTTGCAGCAGTAACCAAACATAATTATTTCGCTATACCATCATCACATGCGCTTGACCTTTTAGATCTGACAATCTGTTTAGATAAAAAAAACCCTTGAATATATACTATGGATATTTATCCCTTATGTAACCTAAATTGTTTAACTAATTAACCATTGGGCCATCATGAAAATAGCTAATATTAACCCTTATCTTTGGAGACTACCACAAATTTGCAAAAGACTTTTCAACTAATGCAAAAGTGAGACAATATTGCTACTGTGACGTCCATATCAATGATCCTGATTACAGGAAATAGCTGAAAGTTATAAAATTTAGGATGAACAGTAAAAAGATATGAGTTACTTGTTACATCTAGCTAAAGTACTTAGATGTGTGGGTGTGGGAGTTGAATTAAGAATCTACACGAGTTGTAAAAACTATGAGACTCCTACTTTTCGCACGAGTTGTTCCATAATTTTTTCACAAACGTAAATTAAAATATTATAAACACAATTGTAAAAGAAAAACAAATTTTTTTTTTGTTGAGTCGATAGTTATATCTTATCTAAGTTTTGTTTACGCGCTTATGTAAATTTTATAACGACGACGATGAAAATTGTTTTTACACATCATGTAAATTAGTGAATACGACATTTCTTTTATTTTTTTTGTTGAAACAAGTGATTTTTAGAAAAAAAAAAAACCTTTTAGAAAACTTATTTCTTATGGTTCTCACAACTTTAGGTGGTTCTCAATTTATCCTAACTCTATATTTACATATATATATATACACACACACACACACGAAGGTTAACGAATAATAAATAGTCCTTACCATGTGAAGCGTATGCTACAAATTTACGCATTTTACAAAAAAATAAATCCTAATCACGCATGAATAAACCCTTGTCATGTATGTTATATTCATAAATATACACGTTATGTGTATGCATCGCGCGTTAAAGAGTATTTTAGAGAGAGAGAGAGAGAGGGTATGTATGTATGAAAAAGCCATGCATAAAATGATAGCTTAAGCTTCATGTGTCCATTTTGACAGTGGTTTACACAAAATAGCTGCGAGTGTTATTAGGTGGTAGGAAGATTAATGTATATTCATGTCAAGTTGGGTTTGAAAGCTACTTAACTTCTGTACTATCACTATCCCTTAATGTCCTAGCTTTATTAACAGTACTATTAAAGGCGACACGACTTCTCCTCACAGCTAAACTTAAGTACGATAATCTAAGATAAATATTTTGATTATTGATTAGATAACTATACCAAGATTATGAAATGGAGTTGTGGACACAAAGAGATCATCATCATAATCAATAAATCACACAAAGAACAAAGCTATAAGGTAGGGTATTAGTAAGATAAGATGTAGATAGTCTTGCCTTTCCCACGTTGAAATAGAGTGGCTGCTTCCCGTGACACGTCGGCTCTATGTGGACCCAAAGTGATATTATTGATATATAGTAGATTTTTTTCTACATATTTAATTCGAGAAGTGGACGTGTGGAAGTTGGGAAAATATTGTTGCGATGTCTACATGAATGATACTGATTATAAGATATTTGGTGAACGTTCTAACAACTACAAGATAGCTTATTTAACACTTTTTAACCTATTTACACAGCCAATTATGTGTGGGGTTATAATAGTAACTAGAAAATCAATCCGCGTGCGTTGCGTCACGGCCAACCAAATTAACGTATAGTCGATCAGACATACGGAGTCCTGAATTCCTGAATTTTGCCACCGGGTGTTGCGGTGGAAACACGAGGTGGTTGATATCCGAATAATTCTTTTTGGTGTTAGATCTAAATATTAGCATGGCTGATACATGAAAAAAACATATTGCATATTCAGTTGAAAATAATTAAATAAATAAGCTACCTATATATTATTTACAACATATAACATATTCAGTTGAAAAATATATTGAAGTTAATAGTATTAATTCTTGAGACTAGAGGAGTTAGCAAGGTTGAATCTACCTATGGTAGAACTAAGAAGTCATTTTATCGTATCCTTCCACCGTTATTGCCTGCAAGCATGGTTGTAAAACAAGGTCTACAAGGCCGAGTACTTCCCGAGTAGTCGCTACAAGGTATGATACCGAGACGGCTTTCTTCAACTCCGCCTAATTAATCGGAATTGATAAAACGCCAGTTAACCTCAGCCAAAATCAGATCTAGTAGGTCCTTGGGCCGAGTTTGACTTAAAAAAATTCAAACATATTCATATTAAAGAATAAATATCATTTTCATGTATTTATAAATATTAGTAAATTTATATTATTTGACATATATTTAATTTCTAAAAACTAATTTCTCTATAATTTAATATGTCCGAGTACTCGCTGGGTACTCTCCGCCAAGGCCGGGTACTCTCAACTTCTCGGTTCGACCAATTAAGGAGCGTCTAGCAACTTTTACAACCATCGCTGCAAGTATGAAATTAATTATATTCAAATACTATCTATGGAAAAAAAAAAACATAAAACAATAAAGAAGGCAAAGAGACAAATATTAGAATCCAAAATTAAGAATTCAAAAAGAGCCGCTACAACAAAATAGTTAAAAACATGTAACATATGGACTCAATGTAACATAATTACATACCATGAAATTAACATAATTACACAATCTCCTTTTCTTCATTAGCATCATTTACTCCTCACGAGTTGTTAAAATAGTGATTAAAGAAATAATTCCCGTCCTAGATGACAATTCAGCTCCACCGATGAAATAATTAACTCAGGAAATGAAGAGTGCGATATATTGTTTTGAATTTGTAGGCAGATATCGGTGTTTAAATACTGTTTTAAAAACATGTAACATATGGACTCAAAGTAACATAGTTACATATATTTGATACCATGAAATGAAAGAAGAGTTTGCAGAAAGCCTAAAACTAAACATCCCAATTTGGGATGTTCTTCAATTCAATCAAGAAATACCTAAAATAGATAGTATTTCAAGATTAATAAACTTGTCATAAAAATCATGTATAACTATTGCAAAGTATATTCCTTAGGAACTATTTAAAGGACAACTTAAATTAACAAAGATAAGTATGCAACCAATATTAAATATGACAAACATATGCCAATGTAGAAATCACTCCCCTTGGTCAATTTTGGATTTATTTCCAACAAGCATCGCAGGCAATCATCGGTGATCTTTGCGCATTATATCAGGCTTAGAAACGGGAGCTTTCCATGAGAACGGTTTGTCAACAGGACAAGAATATCATCAATTATTCTCTCATCAATGGTTACCAATGTTAAGATTTCTTCATAATAGAGAATCGATATGGATTATATAACACAAGGATTTACAAATACGCTCCACCATAAGAAGATCTACCGTTCCCAGCTAGCTAAGAGCAAGAACAAAAGCATCATAAGGAACTCCCCCAATAACATTAAGACAGGTAGCAAACTCATTTACAAACTCTCCACATTTCGTGGCAACAACGCTGAAACACCCTAAGATGTTTTGACCTTTAGAGATGCAGCGGAAATACCGACTCAAAAATTCTTTCTTTATTAACTATATGACATACTTGAAGTTTCATTTGAAAATTAATGGACATTTTCTTGAAAGGATTTACAATATTCATTCTTGTTTAACTTGTTAAATATGATATATAATTACAAGCTACCAGACCACTCTTTCCGTACATTCCTTACTCTTTGACTCGATCTTCAACCCTTTAAATCCCATAGTGATAATAATTTCGTGCAACCTGCAATAACCACATACACCTGCATTATTAGTATTTGGTGACATCATTCGTAATTTTAATCATTTATAATTAAATGATCACTCCATATTCTTTCTATTCATGATAATCCTTTCTATTATCTTTCTGTGTATGCTCTTGCATCCTAATCGTCAATCTTCCTAAGTCAACAATAGTAAACCTGTACTTTTCTTTCATTCTCAGGACAATAATTAGTAACATTAATGCTCATATGTATTGAAGCCGTGTATATACATACATACAAGCCCTTACATACCATTTATATTCCCATAATCTTATACAAACATATCCTAGTCACAAACATCCATATAAATAAATCTTATACATACAAACCTATGCGCATGCTTGTTTCTATTCGTGCTTACCTATGGATTTTACCACTAGCATGTAAGTAAGTCATACACATACATGCTTACATACTTATTCATCCATGGCAAGCATATCACAATTCAATAAGTTCACATAACTCCCTATTAGTTATTGTCACTTATGGGGTTCATTGAAGGTTACGGAATAGGTATTAGGAGATATAGAACTCATGGTGCGAGTAATTAATAGAAACACCATGTCAAGTTTGTGAGGAGCGTCGGTGATGCCCTTCTACAGCGTTGGTGACGCCTCCGAATGTTACGTCGGTCCTCATATGCTTAGATAGTTGATTAGAGCGTCGGGAGAAAGGGGCAGCGTCGGGGACGGCTAGAGTGGCCGTCGGCGACGCCCTCTCTATGTTGCCGACGTTGTTTTCTTTGTTTAAGCTTACGCAACCCGATCTGATTCCCGTTCCAACCAGAACTTACTCAAAATGTCCCATAGTATCCCATAACATTCCGTAAGCTTCCCATATCCTTTTAACACTTAACCCCATGTCATCTTAATCAAATCTATACTTCTAACCTACTTTCTTGATTTTGACCCGTTCGATCACTCTAAGTTATTTCCAACATAGCTAACTATTTACCGTCCACTACAACAATACTTTCCTTAGTACTATGATTACTTAAACATTCTTATATGATTCCCGAACCATAATCATCCAAAACGCACACCCGACACATACTTTCTAAATTTTGACCCGTTCACTTCTATTATGAATTCCGAACATAGATAACGTCCTATGACTTATCACAATAATACGTACCTTGATTCTTACTCTAATCCTTAATTTCTTACACAATCCCATGAATTCAACATAACAATATAGGTTTACAAAAGAAGAAGTGATTCCGGAAATCACTTACCTTATGCGTCCGTATTTGTATCCGCTTCCTTGCCTCCTCTGGACCCGTTAACCTTTCGTGCTTGAGTCCATCTCGACATGACTCCTATTCGTTCATGTCACCACAATCATATCATAGTTAGCATATATATAATCAGACATACTAACATTCATTTCTTTCCATTCATATATTACTTGCCTTGCATTAGTCAATTATTGCATATATAAGACGTGTACTAATGACCACCTTATTTCACGTTCTCAAAATTCAATTATCACCGTACACATTCAATAAAT
Organism: Scalesia atractyloides; assembly: GCA_947069175.1. Classification (NCBI taxonomy): domain Eukaryota; kingdom Viridiplantae; phylum Streptophyta; class Magnoliopsida; order Asterales; family Asteraceae; genus Scalesia; species Scalesia atractyloides. The sequence goes on from CAMTDV010000023.1 coordinate 23,322,960, forward strand.
CATCTAGTACATAACATATGACTTCTCTACGCTTATGTGTGCCCGAAAGTCTAGATATTCCACTTATACATTGTTGATTTTATGAAAGTCAACTTTCTTACTTTCATACTTTGATATGCTCAACTTATGAACACACTGATAATGATATGGTGGACCGTAATGATAACTTCATACGCATTTCATACTAATGACGTATGACTCCTAAAACTATATAATCACTTAGTCGCATATACAACGTATATATAATCTAGTTATACACATGCTAATACTTTCATAAGTCTACATTTGACAACCAAATACAAAGTTAGTCAACTTAACATAATCATAACATCATTCATCGCTAGTGAGTCCATATGCTATGGACATCGTACACTTTCATTCCTTGATCCCAACTAACGATCAATCCAATACATGAGGAATATCACACTATCCAATCACATGGTACAAGCTCCTAATGCATGATCTTACCTAAAACATACATTCAACCTGAATTCTTGTATGAGTTCCATTTATAACACATTTTTTAAGTTAGTTTACTACTAATTACATCATTAACATATTTCATTCATATATGTCAAGCCATTTCATACAATTTCACATCCTAACTTCACTAAGACATTTCATCATATACTTGGTGTGCATACCACTTTTTAAGCATAATATACAACCCATTCATGCTTTGATTCCCACTTCTTGCATTCACCTTATCAACACAACTATAATCAAATTAATTTCATACTATACTTTAAACTAACATATGAGATCACACACCGCATAATTCATCAAATTTGCAACAGGATTAGTCATGGGTGACAAACCCATATCACCATCTTCATCATTCCAAATGGGTTTTAATTCCAAACATCAAATTAATCAAAATCATTCATAACACATGTTCTATATGCTGATTTTAACACATAAGCATGCTTAATTTCATATCAATTTACAGATTTGATCATAACCCATTTCTAAAAAGATTATCAAATAAGAATCTACAACTTAGCAAGTGATTGATAGTACTAGATGATCATGAATCAAGACTCATACATGCACTAAGTTACCAATTTCCCTTCCAATTTGTTGAATTTTGCTAGTAAAGCTTCAAGAGAGTATGGTCTCTCTTTCTCTCCCTTTGAACTCGTTCCACACACACACTAGCACCTTCTCTTTTTTATTTCTTTCTTTCATTTATTTATATAAATACATCTTTCTGGATGTGCATTTCCAACCCTTATAGTTTTATTAGTTTACAATTTTACCATTACCACATTCTTACACTTAAAAGTTAACTTTGCATTAACTAGGTTAAGTATCCCTAGTTACCCAACAACATGCCAAATCATTTAAACATACACCCAATAATCAAAATATGGATTTTGAGGCGTTACAAATGCTTTCACTTGCAACATCATGAGGATCTCTCACAATAACATTACTTATACTTTCGTGACAATATTTATCCACATTATAAGTGGAAGAAACCAGAAGACAACATATAATGGCAAGAAATCAAGCTTCACTTATGTGTTGTGGCTATGGGTACAACCACCTATGCATAACATACAATCCTAACTACACAAAAATGTTACTTATTAGTAGTTACAAGCAATAAGTTAGTTATACCAATATAACATGACATGTCTTGGAGTGTCTGTACCTAATCTGGAACATTTATGACAAAGGGGTCGTGTGTTCCCCACTTAATATTCAAACGCTTATTTTGTGAGATATTAACCAACACTATTGTTTCTATGCCTAATAAATAAGAGCTTAACTTATCTACAATATTTACTCATTCAAGAAGTTACATTAGTTGTTATTAAACGATGCGATGTTGTGTATAGCTTATATTATATACTTCACCAAAATATATATATATATATGAACTCAATAATGTGGCAAATTCGACTAAATCATGGACCCCAACTTTGATCCTCAACTATTTCATCTAAAAAAAGCTAACTAGCAGTAATAAGAACATCAAAGGTACTAACATCAAGCTTCAACCCGAAACCGCACATTTCATATGCTAATTTTGCAGCTTCTTCTATTCTTTCTTTTTTACCATAAGCCTTCAAGGGAACCTCCTTTAGCATTAATTTCATCAATAATACTACGTGCCTTTTAAATTAAAGATTAACAAAATATTTTTTCAACTATTACAGTTATAGATTCTAACTTCTGAGCTTCGAGTATCAAACATTTTTTAACTGTAACAGTTCGAGAACCAAGTCTTCTAATTTCTAATCCGGTTACCTTTCTATTAGATATAGTAACTTAGCAAGGTAGTCTAAACTTTCGAGTATCAAACATTTTTCAACTGTTATAGTTTGAGAAACCAAGTCTTCTAATTTCTAATCCGGTTACCTTTCTACTGCATATACTAACTTAGCAAGGTAGCCTAAACTTGTCTCATCGAGTAAACACCCAACACAGGTATTATGTTGAGCACCTTGTGTGCATCGGTTACTAGTTCAAGTTCATCACGACAACAACCGTCCAAATCAGGCCTCCATGGGTTAAACTTACGCAACCCTATAATTCTCATTAAAAACCTTGAAACACCCTCACAGATCTACCGGATTTCTTACTAATATCCGCAAGAACTTCACCCCATGTAGCAAAAGTAATAAAATACCTTTTCTTGAACACATATTTTTAACCTTGTGTCTAACATAGTAAAACAAACATCCAAGAACAAATGATCAAGAAATCGTTTATAAACAACAAATCACATACTTAATCACCAAGTACAAGAACAAATTATAACAAACTGGAAAAGAGGTTACAAGAAACAAAGCTTGATTTTAAGCAGATGAAAAGTCTTTAAGAAGAAGGGTTTTGATGCCGAACTCAAGAACAAATCGTCAGAAATTCGTATATAAACAGCTAATCCCACACGTAATTCCGAAACCCAATAACAAATAATGAGAAATTGGAAAGCATTTTAGAAGCAAACCTGGATTTTAAGCGTGAAAGCATGAAGATGAAAAGTCTTCATCAAAAAGGGTTTTTATGACCCAAGGATAACACGTCATACAACACGTGTTATCAATGAATAGTCTTACAAGAACCTAAACAAATGGTACAACCAATAACTGCAGAAACAAAGACTCATGCACACCGTACAACCACCATATGCTTATTAAGGTTACCATTTAGTAATATTTACTTTTAATTACTATGCTTGTCTGTTTTAAACCTAAATACATAATTTGTTCTTTAAAAAAACCCTCACATATGAGAGGGATATTATTAGTTTTTAATAGAGGCATATTAAGCACGTGAGAAAGAGAGGTATATTTAGTAGCATCTCGTATATATTACTTGAGTATAAAAATATTTAAATGGATATTGCTAGTGTACCCCTGTCACACGGGACCCTTCCACATCAAAGTTTAATGTTTATCTCACATGGGGGAGGGATCTTAAGAGAAGTCTATTTGAGAAACTTGAGAAACACTCTTGCTCACACATTTCCCTAAGCTTTTCGTAATATACACATATATGTCGTTTAAAATTGACTCTATACACACATATATATAGTCAGTTTTAAACTATACATATGTGTATATTACGAAAAGCTTCGGGAAAATGTGTGGTCCAGAATGCTTCTCAAGTTTCTCAATTAGCCTATCACATGATCCTAACCCAAGTAGAGATTCTAAGAGAAGTACACCTTGTTTGAGAAACTTGAGAAGTTTACTGGACCACTCCTTTCTCTAAGTTTTTCATTATATAAACATATGTATAGTTTTAAATTCACTAGACACATATATGTATATTGTCAAATTTTGAATTATAGACATATTTATATAGTCAATTTTAAGCTATACGTATGTGTATATTACGAATAATTTACGGAAAATGTATGGTTCAGAATACTTCTCAAGTTTCTCAATTAGCCTAATGCTTCTCAGACGATCCTAAGAGAAGTCCACCTATTTAAAAAACTTAAGAAGCATTCTGTACCACAGATTTCGATAAGCTTCTTTTAATATACACATATGTATAGTTTAAAATTGACTATATACACATTTGTATATTGAATTATACACATATGTAAATAGTCAATTTTAAAATATACATATGTGTATATTATGAAAAGCTTTGTGAAAATGTGTGGTTCATAATACTTCTTAAGTTTTTTAATTAGCCTAATGTTCCTCATATGATCCTAACCATATATATATAATATATATTATTACATATATAAACACCAACTAACACACTAAGTACCTTTCTAAATTCGTCCACTGACCAAACCTCATTTGTTTTGGTGATGTAATGTTAGTGATTTAATATTTACCTATCCTTTTGACAAATCTCAGGGTAACCACAGTTAGCGTTTGAAGATTGTTTCAGTTGCGTTATGTATATGTATTGTAAGTTAATAGGTTGTCACCCACATTACTGAATAACAAGGACGCTTTATACTTTTTTGATAGGGAAATTGGTTTCTTGTAAATTGAAGTGAATGTAGGTAGGTACATTAAAAAAAAAAAAACACCACCACATTTTAACTAGTGTAAATACATGAAGGTCAAGAGAAGGTGTGCAAAGATATAAGCACAACAAAATACACCAAAAATTCCTTTAGCAAAACTGGTGTGGCTTAGTGAGAACATACACAAGTTTCAAATGACAATTCCATGACCACTTGGTTAATTCTGAAATAAAAAATAGCAAGCACAAGGCTCCTTTCTCAATTTAGATGACTAAATTAACAAGATACTCGGTATTCAGCAACTTCTAGTTTACATACATTCCCTAGATCCTCACTAGGTTAGTGGTGTTTGCAATTACACTTGTCCCATTAGATATTAAAAACAGCCGAGGACAAGGGTTATTTCTGTAGTCACAGGATTTTAAGTCAAAACAATCGACTTTATAGTTTGATCGTACAGGTTCTAATTGACGCGACCCAAGATGAAGCCTTGCCATGTTTTAGTAAATTACAAACATAACTACACATTAAACCTAGCTAAATCTATTGTTAACAATTTGACCCATAACTATTACTAAATGATGATAAAGATTTGAACTAATCAATCCATGCACTCTTTAAACCTGGGTCAAGAATTATTAGGGCCAATAGTATCTATAATATTGTTACATGATAATATGAACTGATTCAGATGATTTTCTGTTCATATTAATCAAGAATCATTACTAGAAGTCAAATGGGTTAATAAACATAACCAATATGATTAATTTAGTAGCAAACAATATTGGTAGACTTACATCCGTACAATATCACTTACTTTCAACCATTAACTCCACCTCATCAGTAATAACTTGCCTGCTAGGTCTCAAGCTTGCTCTGTGAACTATACGGTCAAATCCTTGTAGTGACAGCAAGTGTGTTTGAGTAATTAATACAGGATTACACGATTACCCATGAATTGCATGCTCTAGAGTTTCATAAACAGAAAAGATCTAATCTTTATGTGGGGGTACTACATTTGAGGGCTTAAATGATTTGATTGCTTAACCATGGTCTGAAGTCCTGACAACTGAGCAGATTCTTCATTTGGGCTGTTAAACTATTAATCTTGATCTAGTTTGTTTATCTGATCAGCTAGACCAAGGTACTATTAGGTTAAGGGGCTTACTTAATAATCAAACTCATCAGGAACTAGTATCTTCAACTCATCATTAACCTTTTAGTGTTCATCTTCTCTCTTGTTCTTTCTCTAGCTCTTGCTCTTGCCATGAGCCTTGACTGATCTCTTGCAAGATTCTCTTGATATCCAGCTATAGACTTCTGTGTCACTTTCTTCTTTTTACCATCAAGACAATTCTTTTTCCCTATATCGTCATCTGAATCTCCCTTAATAGATTCAAGAAATTTCACATTAGATTCATCACTTATATTGGAAGATGAGCAGTGGCTTGTTTCCTCAACCAACTCCTTAATTGCATTCTTAGATTTGGTAAAAAGCCAATCAAGAGTTTTGCTTCCTTTGTCAAAACCTAACAAGTCTTGTAGACAAAAGAACTTTCTTGAGATGTCAATGGACAATCTCACCCTCCGATCTCTAGGACCCCGAGCTGTGCAGATCTTACTACGTCCGTCTTTCTTTGATTCGAACGCTTTTTTTGTACACTTAACAGATCTTACTGCATCTAAAAGTTCATAATGATCTTCACCAACACTGGACCTTCAGATAACTTTTGTGGCTGATTAGCAAAATCTTGTTTTCTACTGGAATTGTTCTCTATGATTGAAGGAGAATGAAAAAAACAACCATCAGAGGTAAATGGGTCGGTGTTATTCTGGTAGTAGTTAAACCAAACACAATCTTTTTCATCATGAAACAACAAATTGGGAGGGATGAAGACATTGGGAGATAAGGGAAGCTCTGGAAAAGGGCTTGAGGAGAACATTGTAATAATTAACAAAGCAAAATTGAAAACCTAAGAAAGAAGATTGATCAAGTCACGGGTTCCTTTCCTGTTAATGGCTACGTTACTTTTCACTTTTTCAGTGTTCTTTTTTAGGGCACAATTAAGTACATCAAATTAAGGGAAATTAATTAGATGTCCAATACCATAGGAAACCGAAAAAAAGCTAACAACTTGCATTGGTTTTCATTCACGGATCCAGTAGCAATATCAGAATTAGACTTGCCATAATACATACAAAGTTTATAGGAATTTATAAAAGTTTTAAGTTTGACCAATTAAGTTACTTTTACTATTTTAACGGTCAACATATAAAATCCCGGGTAGAACCAAATGACAAAAAGCGACCTCATACGCCTATGATCGCAGAAAGCACTGAGTAGCCTAGACTCACCATCTCTAGTTCAAAGAACCGTAGGCCGAAGGCCTACTACTGTAAAGCATGATTGTATTCGAACCTTAGACCTATGGCCTAAAACACAAATATTCATTTTTCCTTCAATGTTAGTTGAGCTATTGCACATTAAGAATTTTTTTAAGTGGCAAATGAGATTATTTTGTTTTAATAATTAAGTTTTTTTTTTAATGGCAAGCTTCCCATGTTATTTTTTTTATATTGTTTTCTTTACTTAGTGGAACTAGAGGATCAAGCGTGCCTTATTGGGGAATGTCAATACTTTTTTTTTCACAGCACCATTATGAAGAACATATCCATTAACATAATCAATGGCCTCTTCTTGAATAACTACTGGATCATAGACCCATTATGGATCAAGAAGCACACTTTTGGTTTTTTATAGCACCAGTTTGTTAAAAATAAAAGGATATCAAAGAATAAGTTTGGAAGAAATTTGCGGGATAAGTCAAACATCATTTCCCATTTTAGAGGGTCAAAGACAGCCATTAACCAGCCTTAAATCCAGCTCATAAACAGCTCATCTTCTATGTTTAGATTGTTCTTCTTTAGCTATAAATTGTATGTATTTTTCCCTGTAATGAATACACAGAAAATAATACAACAATACTACTTTTCAATCATCTTTTCAACATGGTATCAGAGCAGTTTATACGGTTCTAAACCGACCTGCTTACCATCATCTACCTTTGTCTCCGGGTCTATTATTGGAGAGCTGCCATGTCCGAAGACGGTAGCTCAACAAACGACCTCTCAATCCAAATAGCCAACCTGTTGAGAAATGGTCTCAATACCCAAAACACAAAACAAAATCTTTCCGACAGCCTCAAGATCAGCCTCAAACTCAACAATCAGAATTACGCCTTATGGACTCGAATGATTCGGGTCGCCATAGGCGGTAAATCGAAAGCCCTTTTAAGCCATTTATCAACCAATCCACCAAACCAAACCAGTGAAGAGTATGAACAATGGGAACAAGACGACCTAGTCGTCTTCTCATGGCTCATACAAAACATTGAACCAACCCTCGCCAGCAATCTAACCGAGTTTCCGACAGCAAAATCGTTGTGGGATGCCCTGGTTATAACATATAGTAGTGGTAGAGACAAGCTTCAAACTTTTAATCTACATGTCAAAGCCAATGAAGTCAAGCAAAATGGAGTACCACTTGAAGAATTCTGGATAGTGATGCAGGGTATCTGGGGAGAGATCGAACGAATCGACCCCAATCCCATGACATGTGCATCCGATATCAATACTTACACAAAAATAAGGTCAGAACAAAAGCTGTTTCAATTTCTTAATGCTTTGGACAGGAAATATGACCATATAAAACGAGAAGTTTTAAGAATGGATCCCTTACCCTCTCCGGAAGGTGCCTACGCCACTGTCCGAAAAGAAGCCGCCCACCAAAAAATTTTGGGTTCAGTTTCTGACAATACACCACAACAGGGCGTGGCGGCCGGACTTGTTACCGTCGAACCAAGAGAACCCATCGGAGCCGGGTTAGCCTCTAAAGGGCAACGATACTCATCAGGAAGACTTGCCAGAACCGTGTCTAAGCCCGACAAGTCTCACCTCAAGTGTAGTCATTGTGGTCTATCGAAACATACTAAAGAGCAATGCTTCAAAATCGTGGGATATCCAGAGTGGTGGAACGATGGACACAAACGGGGACAGGCAGCTGCCACCGTAGGTAGCTCTACCGGCGCCGCACAACAAGTGACTGGAGGTACTGGTTTCGGCGGAATGGCAGACGCAAAAGGAGAAGAAGATGCAGTGACAGGTAACGGGTTTGGGGCTGCTCCCTCAAACCCTTTGCTATTGAACCCTAATTCAAAAATAAATATGTCACATTTAGTCCCTGGAAATAGTGGAAGTGCTAATATGGCCCAAGTACACCATAAAAAACAAAAACTATGGATCTTTGATTGTGGCGCAACCGACACAATGACTTATGAGTTATCGGATATTATTTCAACAACCAAACCAGAAAAAACTCATATTCAAACGGCGAACGGAGGGATAATGGATGTAAAATCGGGAGGGACTATTGAGATTTCACCCACAATAAAAATCTCTAATTGTCTTTATATTCCCTCGTTGTCACATAAGCTGCTTTCCATTAGCCACGTCACAAAAGAACTCAACTGTACCGTCCTAATGTACCCTACGTTTTGTATTTTACAGGATATCAGGACGGGAGTGATCATTGAGCGTGGCACTGAAAATCAAGGGTTGTATTATGTGGACGAGGTGACTCAAAGTGGTACTGTGATGTTGACTCATGGGACATCGGAACGAGAAGCTTGGCTATGGCACCGAAGATTAGGTCATCCTTCTACAAGTTATTTGCATATTTTATTTCCAAAACTATTTCCAGTTAATTCTATGTCACATTGTGAAACATGCGTTTTAGCAAAGAGCCACAGGAAAACTTTTAAACCCAATAATACTAAGGTTGCTTTGCCATTTTCATTAATTCATTCTGACGTATGGGGTCCTGCCCCAGTTCTTGGGGGGCAAAACTTTCGTTACTTTGTGATGTTCGTTGATGATTGTACCCGAATGACCTGGGTTTATTTTTTGAAGAACAAATCCGAAGTCTTTGAAAAATTCACTATGTTTTACACCATGATCCAAACCCAATTTCAAACAAACATCTAAATTTTCCGATCCGATAATGGCGGTGAGTTTGTTAATACCTCTTTTAAATTTTTTTTCCAAAACAAGGGAATAATTCACCAAACTACATGCCCAAACACCCCAGAACAAAACGGTGTTGCCGAAAGAAAAAATCGCATTTTGCTGGAAATGACACGAGCCCTCCTAATTGAATCCCAAGTCCCGAAATATTTTTGGCCTGAAGCCCTTGCTACCGCTACCTATCTTCTCAACCGACTTCCAACAAATACCCTCAAACTTAACACTCCATTACAAACCCTTTCAAAATTCACCAAACTACCCTCGGTCCTTACTCTTCAACCACGAATCTTTGGATGTACCGCCTTTGTTCACATACCTAAATCAGATCGAACCAAACTTGACCCTTGTGCTGAAAAATGTGTCTTTGTTGGGTATGGAATGAATAAAAAAGGATACAGATGTTATAACCCAAAGACACGTCATATGTTCACCACAATAAACTGTGACTTCCTTGAAACCGAGTATTACTACAATTCCCAACTCAGTGGTCAGGGGGAGAAGGAATGTTTAGACACACTAAGTTGGTTGAAATATGTTCCCTATGTACCAACTACAGAGTCACCAGAGTCCAATTTCAAATCCACTGAAGGCCCCAATGTTCCTCCTAACCTGGTGTCTGAGGTAAGTAATACTCACCCTATTCAGTCTGGTGATACTTTTGAAGTTTCTAATGACTCCGAAGATACCAATACTTCTAACCATGAAACTCCCACAGAACAAGCTTAAACTTTGCAGGCAGATGAATCCATACAAGAAGAACCACCATCAAGATATGTGTTACCCCCTAGAACAAACAGAGGGGTTCCTCCGAAACGGTATTCTTCTGAAAAAGAGCCAAAAAGGTCTAGTTATCCTATAGCTAATGTGACTAATGGAAATTTCACTAAGGAAGCAAAAGCATTTATCTCATCTGTTTATTCTGAAGAAATTCCTACAAACGTGGATCAAGCCTTAAAGTCTAAACATTGGAAGGAAGCAATGAAAACAGAAATGGAAGCCCTAATCAAGAACAATACTTGGGAAAAGTGTACTCTCCCGTCGGGAAAGAAATCCGTGGGGTGTCGTTGGGTCTATACGGTTAAGTATAAACCAGATGGTACAATTGAAAGATATAAAGCCCGACTGGTAGCGAAAGGGTATACCCAGACACATGGGATTGATTATGCTGAAACATTCTCCCCGGTTGCCAAAATGAACACAATTAGGGTCCTTTTTTCGATAGCTGCAAATGAAGGGTGGGCACTTCAACAGTTTGATGTAAAAAATGCCTTTCTACACGGGGACCTAGATGAAGAGGTATTTATGGATGCTCCTCCAGGATTCACAAAAGATTTCAAAACTGGAGAGGTTTGCCATCTTAAGAAGTCTCTTTATGGTTTGAAGCAATCTCCCCGGGCTTGGTTTGGCAGATTTACCGTAGCTATGAAAAAGTTTGGATATAAACAGAGTAATGCTGATCGTACTTTGTTTCTAAAAAAAAAGGCAAATTCGTAACCTGCCTAATTATCTATGTAGATGATATGATCATTACAGGGAACGATAAAGAAGAAATGGTAAAACTAAAAGAAAACTTGTTTGCTGAATTTGAAATGAAAGATTTGGGCAGGCTCAAGTATTTCCTCGGAATTGAAGTACTAAGGTCAAAACAAGGAATTTTCATTAGTCAGAAGAAGTATGTCTTAGACTTGTTGGCAGAAATTGGAATGATCGATTGCAAACCAGCAGACACTCCTATGTGTGTAAATCAAAAGCTCTATATGGAGGAAGGAGCAAAGTTAGCAAATAAAGAAAGATACCAACGGTTGGTGGGAAAACTAATATATCTCTCACATACTCGTCCAGACATTGCCTATGCTGTAGGGGTGGTAAGTCAGTTCATGCACCAACCTCAAGAGTCCCATATGGAAGCAGTTTGGAGAATTATTAGATATCTCAAAGGAACAGTGGGTCATGGAGTCCTGTTTCAATCACATGGACACCTAAATGTTCAAATCTACACTGATGCAGACTGGGCAGGAGATAAGGGAAGTCGGAGGTCAACAACAGGCTACTTCACTTTAGTTGGTGGGAATCTTGTCACTTGGAGAAGTAAAAAACAAAAGGTGGTTGCTCTTTCAAGTGCAGAGGCTGAATTTAGAGGTATAGCTCGAGGTTTAACAGAAGCCATGTGGATGCGAAGACTCTTAGCTGAGATTGGCTTTCCTTCAAAAGAAACAAGTAAGATTATGTGTGATAATAAAGCTGCAATTCAGATTTCAGAAAACCCAGTACAACATGATCGAACTAAACACGTAGAAGTTGATAGGAACTTCATCAAAAAAAAATTGGAAGATGGTACGATTGAACTACCGTTTGTTCGATCAAAGGATCAGAGCTCGCTGACATTCTAACAAAGGCGGTTAACGGAAAAATCTTCAGCGATTGTTTAGTCAAGTTGAATTTTGGAAATCCGACTATTCAACTTGAGGGGGAGTGTTAAAAATAAAAGGTTATCAAAGAATAAGTTTGGAAGAAATTTGCGGGATCAGTCAAACATCATTTTCCATTTTAGAGGGTCAAAGACAGCCATTAACCAGCCTTAAATCCAGCCCATAAACAGCTCATCTTCTATGTTTAGATTGTTCTTCTTTAGCTATAAATTGTATATATTTTTCCCTGTAATGAGTACACATAAAATAATACAACAATACTACTTTTCAATCATCTTTTCAACACAGTTTACCGTCAAGGCCTAAATTTATGAGTGATAGTTTTAGCTCCCATAGTTCTGTAGAATCAGAAATGCTTATTCATCCCTTTTCTCAGTCCGAATTCAGACTGCAGTATGGGAGTGTGGGACGGATAAGGCACCGTTGGCGATGGTTCTAATTTTCCTTTAATATAAAATATTGGAGTATTCTTGAAAGCAATTTCTTTAGAATGATGCCAAATATCCTATAATTCTAGTGTGATAAATCATGGTCGCCCCTCTTCATTTATTGCTCTTGTCCCTAAGGAAAAGGAACCGCTTTCTTTGTAGTAGTTTTATCCTATAACTATCATCGAATGCATTAATAAAGTGATTTCAAATTTGCTCGCCAACCATCCAAAGCTAGTAATCGACAAGTGGTGTTTGAAATGAAACTACATTTCTTTCCCGTTGTAATATAGTTGACGGTCCCCTTATAGTAAATAAGGTACTTTCTTGGATGAGGAGGGAAAAAACTCAGGCGTTCTTATTATAGATTGACATTGAAAAGGTTTTCAACAATTTAAACTGGGAATTTCTTGATCTAGTCTTAGTGCAAATGAATTTTCAACCACTTTGTAGGAATTAATTCAAGGTATGTTATCTATATATTGTGCCTCTGTCCTTGTAATGGATCACCAACATGTGAACTTTAATGTTCTGAAGGGATTAGGCAAGGTGACCCACTCTTATCTTTCTTGTTAGAAATGGAGGCAGTTACTGTTATGATTAATAAAGCGGTTACTACGAGATTTGTACATGGAATAAATCTTTTCCATGATGGACCTTGTATTTCATCTCCTTTATGCGTATGATGCGTTGTTGTTGGGGCAATGGTCAAAAACGGTTTCGGAAAATATTATGAGACTCTTTTGTTGTTTTTATCTTGCATCTGGATCGAAGATCAATTACAGAAAATCAATCATACACGCTACGTGTGTTAGCCGGCGTGAACAAGAGGAAATGGCAAGCTATGTTGGGTGTAAATCGGGTATGTTTCCTTTCTAATATCTTGGTTTAAATGTGGGGGCAATATAAACAAATCCAACGATTGGAAGCCGGTCATTGATAAAATGTATGTAGTGAATTTATGGCCAATATTGACAAAATGTTTTAATTTATAGTTTGGTATTTGATGTTTTTCGAATGGTAAAGCTTGATTGTGAATTTATTTGGATTTAACGATCAAATGCCAAATAAACAATGTGTCTATGTTCTAATATTTGTACGTTTAAGCATCCATGAGTATGGTACTCTAAATGTCCATAGTCGATCAAATGGAAAACGATTTGAATTAAGACTATTGTGAATGCTTGATTGTTAATGGGATGAAGGCTCAAGGGGTTAGGATCAAGATTCGTAGACACACATTGGAGAATGATATGAGACGTAACTCGCTTGAAAATTGTCTTAATGGATCAATGTCATAAGTGGTTTTGAATAGGTATGATCTTTGTATCCTTAGACATAATAATCATATTAGAACTAAAACTGTTGTAAGTTTGTTCTTTAATCTTATCTAACGCTACATTGTGAAAGGGTAGTAATAAGAATATTTGCTTGGGAATTAACTGAAGCTAAGTAGGAGTTGTATGATGACAAAGGAATTATGTGCTTCTTAATACTTTGAGAAGTTGAACATTTTGGCGTCCTCATAGTTCGAATTTATGGCCATACACAAATTAGAGGTGGTTTGTTGACCATTTTGAATCAGAGATGAGTATAAGAATAGTTGAGCAATATATGAGATTGAAATTAGATCCACGTCTTATGTTCAATACAGAAGGGATGATCGATAAGATTACCAACACTATATACTTGATTATGTAGATAGTTTCTTATTTGCATAAGAATAGCGAGCTAATGTAATACGTCATACCTTGTGATGCAGCTAGGCGTCCAACTACGTCTATGTTAAGAGATAATTTGAGTGTCAAATTATTGAACATTTAACCTTACTATCAAGTAATGGCCAGTTAGTTAGGGTCAGTTAGTTACAGAGTGTTATTGGCCAATAAATTGAAAGTTGAGAGTGTTGGTGTACAAATCAAAAGTTGGGAGTGTTATCGGCCAATTGGTAAAAGTTGGGTTATTTAAATCTAATATCGGTAGAAAAATCATTGGAATTTGTATGTATTTTCATTTTTGATTTTTTTTGGATTCTATGCAACTTACATGTTTGGTGTGACAATTTTAATAAGTTACATGATTAATTATGAAAATTTATATAGTGCTATAAGCTTTGAAGAATTATCTCGTCATTCCACCGATAATCCGCTAAGGATTAGGCTGTTACATTATCGCTTATTTAACGTTACTACTAACGTACGATCCAAAGGGTTACACATTGGATGGCGAACAAAAAATGATTTCTAATTGTTAAACATTATGTATCACAAATGAGAATTAATTATGGAGAACAAATATTTAGTGAATACTAGGAAATATTAATTGTTTACGAAACAATTAAAGCTGCAGAAAGAAATAATTGGTGTTATCTAAAGAGTTAAAAGAATATTTTTTTTATTATTTAGATAAGAAACTTAAGAGTTTCTTTTATTAGGAATTATATAAATACAAAGCGATTGACTAGTGGTTTTAATTTAACGGTTATAAATAGTTATTCGGCACAAACGATGATTAATTATTATTGGATAGTAACTAGAGAGAACTAGTTTTATCATTGATAATAACGAACACCAAAGGGCTGACTTCACAATAAGTGAATTAGTCAAAGACTAATTACTTGGAGGGAAAGTTAATTGTGTACAAAGTGTGATTAGTAAAGGCTAATTACTTGGAGGGAAAGTTAAATAAGAGGATAAATCTAAACCCTAATTATAGTTTTGCCAAAAAAAACAACACACAAAAGAAACCTGAAACCCTCTCTCGCCCCTCTTTCCTCCAACGGTCGCAGGTCACTAACGCCGCCAACTGCCACCACTGGTCTGCACCTCCTCCTTTGTCTTACTCAGCTGGCCGCCACCGTCGCAGCTATGTCCACGTTGCACTCTATAGTCGTCTCGCATTCGGGGAGTCGATTTGATTCATTAGAGTGTGGATCTCGTGGTGTTCAGGAACATATGTGATCAGGCTTACTAGTAGAGCCACTTTCCGCATCTATTGTGCTAGCTTTTTGTATTTGTCGAGGTACATTTTTAAAACCGGTATGGTTGTGTTCTTTATACATAATTGTCTGATTAACTCGTAATGAGATCATTGGTGGGAATAGTTTCATTCACTTTATGTCGTTCATGCTTCTGCATTTGTTAATAATAAGATGTTATTATTACTATTAAATATAAAATTAGATTTTATAAAGGAATGCTAAAACGGATACCCGAATTACCTACAGTTTTTTTCTTTTAAAGATTAAAGATGGAACATGGTGCACAATTGTCAATGTTGGCAAGGAACTTCAAGGACCTAAATGTCAATCTGCCCCAACTAACAAAAGGGTCGGTTGGTATGGTAAAGACATATGGTTTCGTATTGATACTTGGGGTTGTCCATGCTCCGTTTAAAACACTATTCCCGGATCTATTTGAGTTGGAGGTAGTTAAGGATTGTTTTATCCAGTAATGCTACTTGAATAGGGATGGCTCTATCTCATAGCATTGGCTCTAGATGCATGATCTAAGCAGTTTGGAGGAAAATAAAGAACTAGCAGACATCATGGAGATCCTAACCTGGGTCGCATATCAGAAAGATATGATAATGGGAGGTGGGTTTCAAATAAATATGGGTATATTTATTTTCTAAATCGGTTAAGCAAGCCCTTTTATTTCATCAATCGGTTTGCAATTTCACCTTAGATTGGAATAACTAGCTACCGCTCAAAGTAAATCTTTTTGGTTGGCGGGCTGAGATAAAAAGACTAACTACCCTCTCAGTTCTCTGAAAGAGAAAGGTACATCTGAACTCTATTGATTGTCGCTTATGTGGGGTGATAGTTGAAACTATGGAACACCTATTAACATCATGCTATGTGGGTGTGAGAGTTTGGCAATGACTTGCCTCTTGATGTATAATACTAAATATTATTGCTTTCTCGGTTAGAGATCTATTAGAGTTTCACAAATGCATAAACTTGCCAATGGAACCAGCGAACGTGGTGTAAACAGTTATCTTAACATCATTTAGGGGGATTTGAAAAGCCAGAAACAATCTTATTTTCTAGGGAAAATTAGATATACCTGAGAAAATCATTGAAGAAATTCAGTCTATGCCTTTCCCGTGGGTGAAAAATCACGCGAACAAGATGGAGTTGAAATAGGATAACTAAGCTACGTTCAAAAATTAATAGTTTTCTTTGTTTAATTTTTCTGTAATAATTGGGAGTCTGATGTGTACTAGTGGCTTTGTAAAACTCTTGATGTATACTAGTTTTCTTTATTTAACGTACATATTGTTAATATCTAATTTTAATGTGTATTATAATATTCTATACATTTTATTATAAATTATATTTTACACATTATTTCCAATCTATATATTTGCAACATATTAACAGATTTTTGGTTCATGATAAAATGAAGAATATCATACCTACTAACCCAGTCATGATTACCTCGCTTCCTAATCACACGTAGTACGTTCATTTTGAATTTTTTTTTAAGATAGCATTGATGGTTGGCGTCGTATCAAACACCAGATTTTAACAACTGATAAGCATTTTATTATATTTGATATGCTTTCTGCATTAAAATATGAGATGACATTTTTTAATTCTTGTGAAGTTTTGGTTGGTGATCCATAAGTTATAGTTGATTAGGTTATGCAACAAGTTACCCTTAATATCAATCAAGTTTTTCTGATGACATTTTGGCTATTGATGTTGTCAATAATAATATCAACCAAGAAAATGCAAGTGTTTTATTAGCGTGTCACATAATAACATATTTATAAGTTTCTTTCTCCTTACATTTTTTATATTTTATATTCGTTTACTTTCTTTTCTTTATTTATAATTCTAATGTTTATTTTCTTATACCATAGATTATACGATATAAGTGGGTTGTTGAAAATGATTTAGATAAATGCTTCATTTAATAGTAAAGGACAAGGCTGATCATCAGTTGGCATATTGATGTTGGACTGGATATCTTAAAGGGTAATCCAAAATATAATCTTCAAGGTTTGAAGAAAATTGTTAAAGATTTGCATCTCGCATTTGTGGATAAATTGGAGTTTATGTTTTTTTTTTTATTCTAAAGGTCTATTAGAAATCACTACGGCTAGTATAAGAGGTTGAATTTGATCTTTACATTTTGTTATGGATTTTTTAAAATATCAACTTTGTTTTATTTTGGTTAATATTTTTCGAATTATTTAGAATTGGATTATATATTTTGTTTTTTGATAAGCTGGAATATTTATTACATTATAGATGAATTTTACATTTTTATGGTTACCTTTTACAGGTTTATAATATCCATAAATTTTACATTTTTTTACAGTTACTATCTTTCAACTGTTACAGTTGGAAAACCAACTCTTCTAATTTCTAATCCGGTTACCTTCTACTAAATTTACTAACTTAGAAAGGTAGCCTACACTTTCGAGTATAAAACATTTTTTAACTATTACAGTTCAAGAACCAAGTCTTCTAATTTCTAATCTGGTCTGCATATACTAACTTAGCAAGGTAGCCTAAACTTGTCTCATCGGGTAAACATGTGCAACACAGGCATTAGTTACCGGTTCAAGTTCATGGCAACAACAACCGTCCAAATCAGGCTCCATGCATTAAACTTACGCAACCCTATAATTCTCATTAAAAATCTTAAAACACCCTCACAAATCTACCGGATTTCTTACTAATATCCGCAAGAACTTCACCCCATGTAGAAAAAGTAATAAAATACCTTTTCTTGAACACATATTTTTAACCTTGTGTCTAACATAGTAACACAAACATCCAAGAACAAATGATCAAGAAATCGTTTATAAACAACAAATCACACACTTAATTACCAAGTACAAGAACAAATTATAACAAACTGGTAAAGAGGTTACAAGAAACAAGCTTGATTTTAAGCAGATGAAAGGTCTTTAAGAAGAAGGGTTTTGATGCCAAACCGAAGAACAAATCATCAGAAGGGTTCAACAAAAAGGGTTTTTATGACCCAAGGATAACACGTCATACAACATGTGTTATCAACAAATAGTCTTACAAGAACCTAAACAAATGGTACAACCCATAACTGCAGAAACAAAGACTCATGCACACCGTACAACCACCATATGCTAGCTAAGGTTGCTATTTAGTGATATTTAATTTTAATTACTATGCTTGTCTGTTTTAAACCTAAATACATAATTTGTGCTTCTAAAAAAAACAAGAACCCTCATATATTAGAGGGATATTGTTACTTTTTAATAGAGGGCCTATTAAGCACGTGAGAAAGTGGGGTATGTTTAGTAGCATCCCGTATATATATTGCTTGAGTATCCAAAATATTCAAATGGATATTGCTAAACGTACCCCTTGTCACACGAGACCTTTCCGCATCAATGTGTAATGTTCATCTCACATCGTGGAGGGAGTGTATGTTCAACGCATATATATATATATATATATATAATATAGCTTAAGGGTATGTGTGTGCTAGAGTGATTCTCAAGTTTCTCAAATAGGGTAGACTTCTCTTAATATATATATATATATATATATATATTAAGAGAAGTCTACCCTATTTGAGAAACTTGAGAATCACTCTAGCACACACATACCCTTAAGCTTTTTGTAATATATACATATGTATAGTTTAAAATTAATTATATATATCTATGTATATATATTGAATTATACACATATGTATATAGTCAATTATAAACTATACATATGTGTATATTACAGAAAAAACTATGCTTCTCAAATTTTCTCAATTAGCCTAGTGCTTTTAACATGATCCTAACCGAGTAGAGATCCTAAAAGAAGTACACCCTGTTTGAGAAACTTGAGAAGCATTATGAACCACATATTTCTCAAAGCTTTTCATAATATACATATATGTATAGTTTAAAATTCACTATACCTATATATTTATATTGTCAAATCTTTAATTAAACTATACATATGTGTATATTACCAATACCTAGGGAAAATGTATGGTTCATAATGTTTCTCAATTAGTCTAATGCTTCTCACACGATTCTAAGAGGAGTCCACCCTATTTAAGAAACTTGAGAAGCATTCTGAAAAAACATTCTCTAAGCTTATGGTAATATAAACATATGTATATAGTCAATTTTAAACTATATGTATGTTTATATTACAAGAAGCTTTGAGAAAACTGTGTATTAACCTAGTTTTTCTTACATGATCCTAACTAACTAACTTAACATATATATGTATATATATATATATGTATATATATGTATATATATATAATAGATATATATTACACCAACTTACACACCAAGTACCTTTCGAAATTCATCCACTGACCAAACCTCATTTGTTTTGGTGATGTAATGTTAGTGAAGTAATATTTAGCTATCCTTTCAGAAAGTGTTGTTAACGCTCCACCGTATCTTAATAAGAACTCATTAATTTTTGATAAATCTCAGGGTAACCACAGTTAGCGTTTGAAGATTGTTTCAGTTGCGTTATGTATATGTATTGTAAGTTAGTAGGTTGTCACCCAGATCACTGAATAACGAGGACGGTTTATAATTTTTTGAAATAGGGAAATTGGTTTCTTGTAAATTGAAGTGAATGTAGGTAGGTGCATTTAAAAAAAACACCACATTTTAACTAGTGTAAAGATATAAGCACAACAAAATACACCAAAAATTCTTTTAGCAAAACTGGTTTGGGTTAGTGAGAACATACACAAGTTTCAAATGGAAATTCCATGATCACTTGGTTAATTCGGAATTCAAAAATAGCAAGCACAAGGCTCCTTTCTCAATTTTAGATGACTAAATTAACAAGATACTCAGTATTCAGCAACTTCAAGTTCACATACATTCCCTAGATCCTCACTAGGTTAGTGGTGTTTGCAATTATACTTGTGCCATTAGAAATTAAAGAAAGCCGAGGTCAATGGTTATTTCTCTAGTCACAGGATTTTAAGTCAAACGGATCGGTTAATCAAGAACAAGAGTATGCTTTATAATGAATTGAAATCTCCATAGTTTGATCGTACATACTAACCTTGCTTTTACATACACATATACAGGTTCTAATTGACGCGACCCAAGATGAAGCATTGCCATGCTTTAGTAAATTACAAACATAACTTCATATTAAACCTAGCTAAATCTATCTTTAAATGTTGATCAAGATTCAAACTAATCAATCCATCCATTCCTTAAACCTGGGTCAAGAATTATTAGGGCCAATGGTATCTCTAATATTGTTACATGATAATACGAACTGATTCAGATGATTTTCTGTTCATATCGATCAAGAATCATTACCAATGGTATCTATAATATTGTTACATGAGTACTTTAGTAGCAAACAATATTGGTAGACTTACATCCTTACAATATCACTTACTTTCCACCATTAACTCCTGCTCATCAGTAATAACTTGCCTGCTAGGAGTCAAGCTTACTCTGAACTTTTTCTGCTTTTCTCTGGAAGTTCGATCTGTCAACCAAACACAAACAAATATTAGCAATATTGTGAATGCTAAAGGCATTTTTCCCAACGGCACCAAAGTATTAAATTGATTTGCTGTCAAGGTTATGAGGGTTCAAGTCTCAAGTCACACTCACTATGTGTAGCTTTGCTGCTTAAAGGAAAAGTCAAATCATGCATATCTGCATTCCATTAACTATACGGTCAAATCCTTGTAGTGAGAACAAGTGTGTTTGAGTAATTAATGCAGGATTACACGATTACCCATGAAATGCATGCTCTAGAGTTTCATAAACAGAAAAGATCTAATCTTTATGTGGGGGTACTAAATTTGAGAGCTTAAATGATTTGATTGCTTAACCATGGTATGAAGTCCTAACAACTGAGCAGATTCTTGATTTGGGCTGTTAAACTATTAATCTTGATCTGGTTTGTTTATCTGATCAGCTAGACCAAGGTACTATCAGGTTTAAGGGGCTTACTTAATAGTCAAACTCATCAGGAACTCGTATCTTCAACTCATCAGGAACTAGTATCTTCAACTCAACATTAACCTTTTTAGTGTTCATCTTCTCTCTTGTTCTTTCTCTAGCTCTTGCTCTTGCCATGAGCCTTGATTGATCTCTTGCAACATTCTCTTGATATCCAGCTATAGACTTCTGTGTCACTTTCTTCTTTTTACCATCAAGACACTTCTTTTTCCCTTTATCCTCATCTGAATCCCCCTTAATAGATTCAAGAAATTTCACATTAGATTCATCACTTATATTGGAAGATGAGCAGTGACTTGTTTCCTCAACCAACTCCTTAATTGCATTCTTAGATTTGGTAAAAAGCCAATCAAGGGTTTCGCTTGCTTTGTCAAACCCTAACAAGTCTTGTAGACAAAAGAACTTTCTTGAGATGTCAATGGACAATCTAACCCTCCGATCTCTAGGACCCCGAGCTGTGCAGATCTTACTACGTCCGTCTTTCTTTGATTCGAACGCTTTTTTCGTACACTTAACAGATCTTACTGCATCTAAAAGTTCATAATGATCTTCACCACACTCTAACGCTGGACCTTCAGATAACTTTTTTTGCTGATTAGAAAAATCTTGTTTTCTACCGGAATTGTTCTCTATGATTGAAGGAGAATGAAAAAAACAACCATTAGAGGTAAATGGGTCGGTGTTATTCTTGTAGTAGTTAAAGCAAACACAATCTTTTTCATCATGAAACAACAAATTGGAAGGGATGAAGACAGTGGGAGATAAGGGAAGCTCTGGAAAAGGGCTTGAGGAGAACATTGTAATAATTAACAAAGTAAAATTGAAAACCTAAGAAAGAAGATTGATCAAGTCACGAGTTCCTTTCCTGCTAATGGGTACGTTGCTTTTCACTTTTCAGTGTTCTTTTTTAGGGCACAATTAAGTACATTGTAATAATTAACAAAAATTAAGGGAAATTAATTAGATGTCCAATAACATAGGAAACAGAAAAAAGCTAACAACTTGCATTGGTTTTCATTCGCGGATCCAGTAGCAATATCAGAATTAGACTTGCCATAATATATAGAAGTTTATAGGAATTTATAGAAGTTTTAAGTTTGACCAGTTAAGTTACTTTTACTTATGTTAACCGTCAACATCTAAAATCCCGGGTAGAACCAAATGGCAAAAAGCGACCTCATACACCTATGATCAAAGCGCTGAGTAGCCTAGCCCCACCATCTCCGGTTCAAAGAAAACCCTTTGGCCGAAGGCCTACTACTGAAAAACATGATCGGATCCGAACTTTAGACCTATAGCCTAAACCCCAAATATTCATTTCCCTTTAATTTTAATGTTAGTTGAGCTGTAGCTCATTAAGGATTTTTTTGAAGTGGCAAATGAGATTATTTTGTTTTAATAGTTAAGTTTTTTTAACCGCAAATTTCCCAAGTTACTTTTCTTTATTCACACACCCACTTGCCTATGTAGACACCCTTTAGACTGGTCGTCTAGATCTTGACGGGGCGTCTAGGGTTTTTTTTCTCCGACCACATTCCTGCACCGTAAAACGGCAAATCAATCACATCAGATGGGCGTCTAGCAATAGATGAAGTTGAAGACGACCAGGCCAAGACGGGGCGTCTAGAGCTAGACGACCCGTCTTGAAGGTTGTGCTCTGCATGCATGTCAGTCAAGTTGCAAAGTGATACGCCCCATCTAGGCCTAGACGGGGCGTATATATCGTTCTTAAATAGAGCCATGCAGAGCATTTGTGTCGCAGAAACTTTTCAATTCGTGGTCAGAATTCTCTCCGACTTCTTCTTTGGCTTATATTACTTCATATGATATCATTCAATACATGTCGGTAAAGTAGTAAAGTGATACGCCCCGCGTAGGCATTAGACGGAGCATCTGTTTCTTTGTTAAATAGACTCATGCAGAGCATTTAATGTCGCATGAAACTTTCAATGCGTCGTCGTAATTATGTTTGTCGTGAACTTTGTCTTGTATTACTTCATCTGATATCATCCAACGGTGGTGAAATGTCATTAAACTGGGACGGGTCATGGGTGCCTGAAGTCAATACGGTAACAGTTATTAGGTTAAACTAGTTGTTATTTTAATTATTTACTAATTGTGATATCGTTTTTAGGGTGAGAGCGGTGTTCCCAATTCTAACAAGCAAGAGGAGGTTGTGTCTAGTGTACAAGACATTATTCGTGATGGTGGAGGATATGGTGGTGAGGCACCCTCATACGCAGGCAATCCGTATCTCACAGAGATGGTTTGAAAAGCGCCTGAGGTTTCATAGTGAGTTAAAAACATATTTACCCGATGGAGATCAGCCTTATATATTTTGGAAAAAAGTATTAGAGGGATGGTTTCCAGCGTGCAAATTTGTATCTCAATCGACTACATGTCAAAGAGTGTCTTGTGCTGAATCGAAGACCGTAACCGAAGCGAAACTCGAGGAGTAAATTCAGGTAAATGAGAAATGCTTTCATTTTTAATATATATGGTTTTTGTTTGCGTAATAGAGTGTGTTGTGGTTTAACGTAGTGATATGTTGTTGAACTTATTTCAGGTGTTTCTACACCACCTAACGAGTCTCAGTCATCGTCTAATGACCAGTCTTGGTCAACCACGATCTACAAAGCAAGAACAATGGCTTGATTTTTTTATGTTTAATACGATTTATTTGTATAAATAATAAAAATATTTTTTTAATAAAATAAAAACCTTTTGGTATATCTAATAGGATTTTATTTACTTAATTTGAACTTTGATATAAGCCGACATTCCTTCAGTACACCCAATGCACAGCAATTAAACCATACAAAGCTTTGTATCTAAAAACAACAAACTCCGGGTATTGACAAACATACGGTAATTATACTCTCCGAGCTCTCACGTCCAACCGTCGGCACCGGCAGATGATTGAATGTCAATATTGCCCGTGGCGACGGTTGGACGTGAGAGCTCGGATACTATGATTACCGTTTGTTTGTGAACACCCGAGTTTGTTGGTTTTAGATACAAAGCCCATCTAAAAACCAACAAACTACGGGTATTGACAAACAACAGCAATTATACTCTCAGAGCTCTCACGTCCAACCGTCGGCCCCGGTAGACGACGATGTCGATACTGCCAGTGGCGATGGTGGGACGTGAGAGCTCGGAGAGTATAATTGTTGGCCAATACCCGGAATTTGTTGGTTTTTAGATGGGCTTTAAACCATACAAAGCCCATTTAAAAACCAACAAACTCTGGGCAGCAATTATACTCTCCGAGCTCTCACGTCCCACCGTCGGCACCGGCAGACAACGAACTGTCGGTACTGCCGGTGGTGACGGTGGGACGTGCGAGCTCGGAGAGTATAATTGCCGTTTGTTTGTCAATACCCGGAGTTTGTTGGTTTTTAGATAGGCTTTGTATGATTTATTTGTTGTGCCTTTGGTGTACTGGTAGAATGTCGGCTTATATCAAAGTTCAAATTACGTAAATAAAATACTATTAGTTATACAAAAAAAAATTAAATGTATATATACGGGTCGGCTAGACCTATACGCCCTGTCTAGACCTAGCAAGAAGACCATTCTACCCCTGGTTTGTTGGCCGTCTAGGATATGCTTAGGGGCATAATGGTCATATTACCAAGGCTTAGACAGATCGTCTAGACCTAGACGACCTGTATATATACATTTAAATTTGGTAAAGCTGCATTTAAAGTATAAATTATAAATTACCATTCTACCCCGGTTTCTTGGCCGTCTAGGCCAAAACAAGTGGCAAAACGGTCATAATGTCAGGGTCTAGACGGGTCGTCTAGACCTAGACGCCACGTAGAGTGCAGGAGGGATCTTTATCCCTGAAAATTTTTGAATTTTAAATTGAAAATGTAAATTACCATTTTACCCCTGAACTGCTGCCCGTCTAGGCCTAATTCAGGGGCAAAATGTTAATTACCATGCTGAGCTATAAAACACTCAGCTGGTTAATTACCATTTTGCCCCTGAATTAGGCCTAGATGAGCGCAGTTTAGGGGAAAATGGTAATTTATCGTTTATTCCATACAGGTCGTATAGGCCTAGACGACCCGTCTAGGCCTCGTATATGTCTGAATGCCTAGACGATCAGAGACAGACTACACAAACACACTCAACCCCACACACACATACGTATTCTACGTAAATACGCGAAATCAAGCTTCTTCGGTGAGTATTTTCAACTATACTTCAATACACTTCAAAGTGTTATGTATTTAGAATATAGGTTGTTTGTGAATTTGAAAGATTTTGGGGTTTATGCGCTGTTAGGGTGATGTATTTGGGATTTCTGATAAACAAGACCGGGCGTCTAGACCTAGAAGACCCCGGTAGACGACCTTGAAAATTATTTTTTTCTTTTATAACTTATTATTTTATTCGTGTTAAATTGTATTATACAACCGCAGATTAGTTACGGACAAGATTGGAGATCCGATACACGGGGACCCACATCCGCATGGTTCGTGACGTGCCCCGGCAGCGCCGGTGGATCCGTTCCACGGCCGCCCATACCTTGAGTTCCCGCCTGACACTGAGGCCGTCCGATTTTGTGGCAAGCTACGCCGGATGCAGGTCGGATCACACTCGGCGGTCGACTGGAACGCGATCGAGGCAATCGGGGAGACGCCCAGACTTTGATTCTTCATTCCTGTTGATTCCACGTGGCACCGACTGTTTGACCTGGCCGGCACACCGACTTACAGGGAGCTGCTCGTTGAGTTTCAATCCACCTTCATGGTCCACCCTCCACGGGTCGACCAGTCGCCTCCCAAGCCACAGGGTCCTCCCCCTCCGCCGGAGGTTTCATTTAGGCTGGCCGGTGTGTGGCGTTCGATGACGCTTACAGAGTTTGTCGTTCATAGCGGCATATACCTGCAAGAGGAGATTGCCACCGATGAATATACGGAGAGGCTTGTGGTGGTGGATAGATCCACTCTTTTGGGCTTTTGGGAGGTGGTCGCAGGCCCTGACACTTGGGAGCATGTCAGGGCGAAGGGATGATTTCTCACGTTGCCGACCCGCTGTATAGGTACGTACGTTTATTATGTTAATTGTTTAATTATTGTTGCTATGAATTAATTTCTGTTTTTCTCTAACATAATGTGCAGGTATCTACATCGGATGCTCGCTACATCTATTACTGCTTGCGGACAAAGCCGTGAGTGGTGTACGAGCACCGACTTGTTTTTTTTCTATTGCCTTTAATACAGGAGGCCGTGCGCACTTGCGCACGGTCTCGCCCAATACTTCGCCTCCGCCCACCACCGGCAGGAGCGCGGCTTTCTGTACGGCGGGGCGTACGTCACCGTCATCGCCCGGTCGTCGGGTTTTGTGCCGGAGTCAGACCAACACTTGCAGCAGGCCATAACGTCCACGCGGATGGGTTTTCTGACCTTGCGGGGGATGAGGGTGGTGAAGAGATTCAGCGTGCTAGGCAAGCGGTTTAAAACCCGCGAAGGTGAGCCATGGATTCCGAAGCCGCTGCCCGATCACTTCGCTCCAGTCCATCCGCCGGCAGATGAGGCAGCGGTTGTCCAGAACCCTCCGGTTGATGTTGACGGACCGGCACCACCACCGCCACCACCACCTCATGGGGCGCCTCAGTTTCCGCAGCACATCCTTCCAGGTCATGCCCTGGGGTTGCGGCATACCCGCGCTTATGAGCCGATGTCAACAGGCTTATTGATCTCATGGGCTGGGTGGTCCGGGAGATGCATGATAGACGTGAGAGAGACGGGTTACCTGCCATACCACTCCCACCACCTCGAGCACCACATCAGCAGCAGCAGCCGCAGCAGCCAGATCCCGATCCCGACTCCGAGGCCGACTCGTTTGCATAGACATTTTGTATTTACTTTTCAGTTGTACAGATAAATATTGTTTTGTTTGTACAAATTTATGTTATATATGTTATATTTTACTTTGTTTTCAGTTATTCGATTACTTGATGATTGTTTATGTTAAATCGACATTGAAATGTAATACCGAAACAACATATACTTGTTGCATTCATCTTAAAATGTTGAAAACAATATTAAATTTTAGTATTATATATTTTTAAAAATACAATATAAAAACAATTAAATATATAAACGATTGAAAAACATAACTCACTTTTTGAACAACAAACAAAACTTTTTAAAAACCTAAAATTACATCTAAAAAAATCAACCTCCAACAACAACCAATTTACCTCACAAAAACACTATTTTTTCAAACTCCAATAACAATCAATCTCCCCACCAAAACACCCCTTTACCAACAAAAAACACACAATCCTAGACGGGTCGTCTAGGTCTAGACGGCCCGTCTAAACACTAAAATCTATGGGCCCTGCCAGGTACTTGTTGACTCCTTAAAATCTGTGCTATACGGGCCGTTTAGGCCTAGACGACCCGTCTAGGGCCCAGGGGTGTCCAAATAGGCAGTACAGGTGTGTGAATAGATTGAGCCTTTTAATATTGTTTTCTTTACTTAGTAGAACTAGAGGATAGTAGAATAAAAGATCCGAAACAAAAGGCTAGAATCAAGCGTGCCTTATTGGGGGATGTCAATACTTTTTTTTCACAGCACCATTATGAAAAACATATCCATTAACATAATCAATGGCCTCTTCTTGAATAACGACTGGATCATAGACCCATTATGGATCAAGAA
Source organism: Scalesia atractyloides (assembly GCA_947069175.1). NCBI lineage: Eukaryota > Viridiplantae > Streptophyta > Magnoliopsida > Asterales > Asteraceae > Scalesia > Scalesia atractyloides. The sequence continues at coordinate 23,350,991 of CAMTDV010000023.1, forward strand.
GCACACTTTTGGTTTTTTTAGGCACCGGTTTACCATCAAGGCCTAAATTTATTAGTGATGGTTTTAGCTCCCATAGTTCTGTAGAATCAGCAATACTTATTCATCCCTTTTCTCAGTCGGAATTCAAACTGCAGTATGGGAGTGTGGGACGGATAAGGCCCCGGGGCCTGATGGTTCTAATTTTCCTTTAATAAAAAAAATATTGGAGTATTCTTGAAAGCAATTTCGTTAGAATGATGCCAGAAATTGTATAATTCTTGTGTGATAAACCATGGTCGCCCCTCTTCGTTTATTACTCTTGTCCCTAAGGACAAGGAACTGGTTTCTTTGTAGTAATTTCATCCTATAACTATCATCGAATGCAATAATAAAGTGATTTCAAAATTGCTCGCCAACCATCTAAAGCTAGTAATCGACAAGTGGTGTCTGAAATGAAACTACATTTCTTTCCGTTGTAATACAGTTGAAGGTCCCCTTATAGTAAATAAGGTACTTTCTTGGATGAGGAGGGAAAAAAACTCAGGCGTTCCTATTAGAGATTGAAATTGAAAAGGTTTTCAACAATTTAAACTGGGAATTTCTTGAACTAGTCTTAGTGCAAATGAATTTTCAACCACTTTGTTGAAAATTAATTCAAGGTATATCTATATCTTGTGTATCTGTCCTTGTAATGGATCACCAGCATGTGAACTTTAATGTCCTAAGGGATGAGGCAAGGTGACCCACTCTCACCTTTCTTGTTCATGAAAGAAATGGAGGCTGTTACTATTATGATTAATAAAGCGGTTATGTTTCCTTTTTGATATCTTGGTTTAAATGTGTGGGCAATAAAACAAATCCAATGGAAACTGGTCATTGATAAAACGTATGTAGTGAACTTATGGCCAATATTGACAAAATGTTTTAATTTATAGATTGGTATTTGATGTTTTCCGAATGGTAAAGCTACATTGTGAATTTATTTGGATGTAACGGTCAAATGCCATATAAACAACGCGTCTATGTTCGAAAATTTGTACGTTTAACATCCATGAGTATGGTACTCTAAATGTCCATAGTTGATCAAATTTATGGAAAACAATTTAAATTAAGACTATTGTGAATGCTTGATTGTTCATGGGATGAAGGCTCAAGGGGTTGAGGATCAAGATTCGTAGATACACATTGGAGAATGATATGGGACGTAACTCGCTTGAAAATTGTCTTCATGGATCAATGTCATAAGTGGTTTTGAAAAGGTATGATCTTTGTATCCTTAGACATAATAATCATACTAGAACTAAAATTGTTGTAAGGTTGTTCTTTGATCTTATCTAACGCTACATCGTGAAAGGGTAGTAATAAGAATATTTGCTTGGGAATTAACCGAAGCTAAGTAGGAGTTGTATGATGACAAAAGAATTATGTGCTTCTTAATACTTTGAGAAGTTGAACATTATGACCTGCTCATAGAATCAAAGTTATGGCCGTACACAAATTAAAGGTAGTTTGTTGACCATTTTGAATCCGTTACACATTGTAAGAATAGTTGAACAATATATGAGATTGAAATTAGATCCATGTCTTATGTTCAATAAATGTTCAATACAAAACGGATGGATCGATAAGGTTACCACCACTATATACTTATTAAGTAAATAGTTTTTAATCGCATAAGAATAGCGAGCGAATGTAATACGTCATACCTTGCTAGGAGCAGTGTGATGCAGCTCGGCGTCCAACTTCGTCTATGTTAAGAGATAATTTGAGTGTCAAATTATTGATTATTTAACGTTACTATCAAGTAACGGCCAGTTAGTTAGGTTAGTTAGTTAGGGAGTGTTATGGGCCAATAACTTGAAAATTGAGAGTGTTGGTGTATAAATCTAAAGTTGAGAGTGTTATCCGCCATTGGTGGAAGTTGGTTATTTAAATCCAATAAAATCATTGGAATTTCTATGTATTTTCATTTTTGAATTTTGTTGAATTCAATGCAACTTACATGTTTGGTGTGACAATTTTAATAAGTGACATGATTAATTATGAAAATTTATATAGTGCTATAAGCTTTGGACAAATAAGGTACGATCCAAAGGGTTACACATTGGATGATGAACAAAGAATGATTTCTAATTGTTAAACTTATGTATCATAAATACAAATTAATTATGGAGATCAAGTATTTAGTGAATACTAGGAAATATTAATTGTTTACGAAACAAGTAAAGTCGCAAATAGAAACAATTGGTGTTATCTAAAGAGTTAAACAAATATTTGTTTATTATGTAGATAAGAAACTTAAGAGTTTCTTTTATTAGGAATAATATAAATACAAAGCGATTGACTAGTGGTTTTATTGACTAGTGGTTTTAATTTAACAGTTATAAATAGTTATTCGACACAAATGATGATTAACTATTATTGGATAGTAACTAGAGAGAACTAGTTTTATCATTGATAATAAAGAACACCAAAGGGCTGACTTGACAATAAGTGATTAGTCAAAGACAAATTACTTGGAGGGAAAGTTAATTGTGTACAAGGTGATATTAGTAAAGGCTAATTACTTGGAAGAAAAGTTAAATAGGAGGTTAAATCTAAACCCTAATTATAGTTTTGACAAAAAAAACACAACAAACAAAAGAAACCTCAAACCCTCTCTAGCTCCTCTTTCCTCCCACGGTCGTCGGTCACTATCGCCGCCAACCGCCACCATTGGTCTGCACCTCCTCCGACTCCGCTGGCCGCCAACGTCACAGCTATGCCCACCGCCGCACTCTATAGTCGTCTTGCGTTTGGGGATTCAATTTGATCCATTAAAGTGTGGATCTCGTGGTGTTCAGTAACGTGTGATCAGGCTTACTAGTAGAGCCATTTTCGCATCTATTGTGCTAGGTTTTGGTATTTGTGGAGGTGCATTTTTAAAACCGCTATGGTTGTATTCTTTATATATAATTGTCTGATTAGCTCGTAATCGGATCATTGATGGGAATAGTTTCGTTCACCTTATGTTTATTCTTGCTTTCGCATATGATTAATAATAAGATGTTATTATTACTGTTAAATATAAAATTAGATTTTATAAAGGAATGCTAAAACGAATACCCTCAATTACCTACTGTTTTTGTCTTTTAAATCTTGAAGCTGGAACATGGTGCACAATTGTAAATGTTGGCAAGGAATTTCGAGGACCTAAATGTCAATCCGCCCCAACTAATAAAAGGGTCGGTTGGTAATGGTAAAGATTATGTTTTTGGATTGATACTTGGGGTTGTTCATGCTCCATTTATAACACTATTCCCGGCTCTATTCAAGTTGGAAGTAGTTAAGGATTGTTTTATCCAGTAATGCTACTTGGATAGGGATGGCTCTATCTCATGGCATTGGCTCTAGATGCATGATCTAAGCAGTTTGGAGGAAAATAAGGAACTAACAGACATCATGGAGATCCTATCCTGGTCGCGTATCAGAAACATATAATAATGGGATGTGTGTTTCAGATAAATAAATATGGGTATATTTATTTTTTAAATCAGTTAAGCAAGCCCTTTTATCTCATTAATCGGTTTGCAATTTCACCTTAGATTGGAGTAACTAGCTACCGCTAAAGGTAAATGTAGGTCCGCTTGGAGGATCAAGATAACCTACTCTTGTAATTTAACACACAACCAAGTGCGGAATCCACGTAAGTATGCAAACCAAAGCAAATAACACAAACACAACGTAACCAAAGATTCACAATCTTGATTAATAGAAGAGAGCTAGTACAAACATATACACACAATATTCTTACAGACTCAGGGTGTTCTCTCTGTGCTCTCTTGCTTAAACTGTGAAGTGCATGTCTGTTTATATAGGGGCCACGAAGAAGGTGTTCTTCATGGCCTATCCTACGAACAACTAAAGGCATCATGAAGAAGGGTTCTTCGTGAATGTGTTACTCCCACGAAGAAGTAGGTTCTTCGTGGGGAGGCTGCAAATAGACAACAGATAACAGCAAACAACATAACAACATAACAACAAAGACAATAACACAAACACTAACACTATGCACACAAGAAACTGTTTTACAACACAAACAAACTAAACTTCGTACTAAATCAAGATAGGAGGATATCTTAATTTGGTCGACACTATCAAAACTACACAGACGCAAATAATAAAGACCGTACAATTACAGACGCAACCAAGAACAAGCGACAGATACAAAAGTGCATCAACAGTAAATCTTTTTGGTTGGCGGGCTGAGACAGAAAGACTAACTACCCTCTTACCCTCTTATTGATTATCGCTTATGTGGGGTGATAGTTGAAACTATGTAACACCTATTAACATCATGCTATGTGGGTGTGAGAGTTTGGCAATAGGTTGCCTCTTGATGTATAATACCAAATATTATTGCTTTCTCCTTTAGAGATCTATTAGAGTTCCAGAAATGCATAAACTTGCCAATGGAATGAGCGAACGTGGTGTAAACAGTTATCTTAACATTATTTTGGGGGATTTGAAAAGCCAGAAACAACCTTATTTTCAAGGGAAAACTAGTTGTACTGGAGAAAATCATTGAAGAAATTCAGTTTATGCCTTTCCTATGGGTGAAAAATCACGTGAACAAGATGGAGCTGAAATAGGATAACCAGCCTAAGTTCAAAATTTAATAGTTTTCTTTGTTTAATTTTTATGTAATAATTGGGAGTCTCGTGTATACTAGTGGCTTTGTAAAACTCTTGATGTATACTAGTTTTCTTTATTTAACATATATATTGTTAGTATCTATTTAATGTGTTTATAATATTCTAGACATTTTTTTATAAATTATATTTAACTCATTATTTTTAATCTATATACTTGCAACATAATAATAGGTTTTTGGTTTATGATAAATGAAGAACATTATACCTACTAACCTAGTCATGATTACCTCGCTTCCTAATCACACGTGGTACGTTGATTTTTAAAAAATGATGAAGAAGTTTACATCACTGATGGTTGGGGTCATATCAAACACCAAATGTTAACAATTGATTAGCATTTTTTTTATATTTGATATGCTTTCTACATTAAAATATGATATGATAGTTTTTAATTCTTGAGAAGTTTTGGTTCGCGATCCATATGTTTTAGTTGATTAGATTATGCAACAAGTTACCCTTGATGTGATTCAAGTTTTTCTGATGATGAACCTTCTAATGATATTATGGCTATTGATGTTGTCCATAATAATATCAACCAAGAAGATGCAAGTGTTTTTATTGGCGTGTCACATAATAACAAATTTGTAACTTTCTTTCTCCTTACATTTTTTTATATATATCATATTCTTTAATTTTCATTTCTTTATTTCTAATTCTAATTTTATTTTAATTTATCATAGATTATATCAAACAAGTGGGCTGTTGAAAATATTTGGATAAAATGCTTCATTTAATAGTAAAGGACAAGGTTGGTCATCAGTTGGCATGATTATGTTGGACTGGATATCTTAAAGGGTAAATCAAGATATAATCTTAAAGGGTAATCCAAGATATAATCTTCAAGGTTTGAAGAAGGTTGTTGAAAATTTGCTTCTCGCATATGTGGACGAATTGGAGTTTATGTTTTTTTTTATTCTAAAGGTCTATTAGACTCAATACGGCTAGTATAAGAGGTTGAATTCAATCGTTACATTTTGTTATGGATTTTTTTTAAATATCGACTTTGTTTTATTTTGCTTAGTATTTTTCGCATTATTTATACTTGGATATATTTTGTTTTTTGATAAGTTGTAATCTTTATTATATTAAAGATACATTTTTCATTTTTTACAATTACCTTTTACCAGTTTATAATATCCATAAATTTTACATTTTTTACAGGTACCATTTTTCAACTGTTACAGTTCGAGAACCAAGTCTTCTAATTTCTATTCCGGTTACCTTTCTACTACATATACTAACTTAGCAAGGTAGTCTAAACTTTCGAGTATCAAACATTTTTCAACTGTTATAGTTCAAGAACCAAGTCTTCTAATTTCTAATCCTGTTACCTTACTACTGCATATACAAACTTAGCAAGGTAGCCTAAACTTGTCTCATCGGGTAAACACCCAACACAGGTATTATGTCGAGCACCTTGTGTGCGTCGGTTACCTGTTCAAGTTCGTGACGACAAAATCAGGCCTCCATGCATTAAACTTAGACAACCCTATAATTCTCATTAAAACCCTTAAAACACCCTCACAAATCTACCGGATTTCTTACTAATATCTGCAAGAACTTCACCCCGCGTAGCAAAAGTAATAAAATACCTTTTCTTGAACACATACTTTTAACCTTGTGTCTAACATAGTAACACAAACATCCAAGGACATCTGATCAAGAAATCGTTATAAACAATAAATCACACACTTAATTACCAAGTACAAGAACAATTTTAACAAACTGGAAAAGAGGTTACAAGCAACAAAGCTTGATTTTAAGCATATGTAAAGTCTTCAAGAAGAAGGGTTTTGATGCTAAACCCATGAACAAATCATCAGAAATTCGTATATAAATAGCAAATCCCACACGTAATTCCCAAATCGAAGAACAAATAATGAGAAATTGTAAAGCATTTTAGAAGAAGCAAACCTAGATTTTAAGCGTGCAAGCATGAAGATGAAAATGTTCAACAAAAAGGGTTTTTTATGACCCTAAGGATAACACGTCACACAACACGTGTTATCAACAAATAATCTTACAAGAACCTAAACAAACCATACAACCCATAACTGCACAAACAAAAACTCACGCACACCGTACAACCACTATATGCTTACTAAGGTTGCTATTTAGTAATGTTATATTATAATTATAAATATATTTAAATAATAACCTTGGTCCCCTCTCACAAAATTACTGTAGCTATTTTAGTTGCTTTCAGACAAGTAGCTTTCAGTTTTACAGCTCAACTTTACCTCAATAATAGATCCATTACAACCACATATGTACACACGTGTAATATAGAGAGAGACATGTTAGAGAAATAGAGAAATAAAGGGTGAAGTGCTCACTGCCAACGAACTCCTAGAACCACCATCTCTCTAACATCAGACTCTACCTTCCCTCTTATTCGATTCTTTCTCTTTCTAGAATTCTAGAGAGAGATTCTGACGCCAGTACCGGTAAACAGGTCGGATGAGAGGTGTGGTAACCGGTGGTAGATCGGGGACGACATCTCTGCTCTCTTCTTTCTCTGTCTAAAAACCACCACCATTTTTACACAGGCCGTCCCTACCGCCGGCTGTGATGACGAGTGGCCTGCCACTTGGCACGGCAACTCCGGTTGCAGCTGTGGCTGCAATGAGCCTGCTTTATGGGCAATGGTATTGAAGAATTGTGCATGTGAGCCTCTTTCGATGATGATCTGTAGATCTGAGTAGATTGGTTTTATTATTTTCTTTCTTTTCTTTTATGATTTTAATGAACTGATTTGGGGAAGAAAGAAAACTAATGGTCATCAAATTGGCGGTGTTTGTGGGTGGAACTGTTTGATGGTGGCGGTGGTTGTGTTTATTGTGACAGCGGAACTGTTTCGTGAATGTAGTGGTCGTGGTGTTTGTGATGACGACAATGATGGGGTGGTGTTGGTGTGGCTGCTTCAGGGTTGGTGTGGTGGTGACGGTGTGGGGAGAAAGAAAAGGTGAGAAAGAGAGAGTGACAAAGTGGTGGTGGTAATATCTGACAACTTTATTAACGGAGTAGGCTTTGGCTTTGGTTTTGGTTTTGGTTTCCAACATAACATAATCTTTCTTTTTCAACCTCCCAAAACGTGTCTGTACCGTCAACGTTACTTCAGATAAGACATTAATTATTTTTAATTAATACAAAATTATTAGTTACATATTTTTGTGTGAACATAACTTTATCCATTGTTGATACTTCATATTATTTAGTTAGATGTCATGTTTTACATTGATACTTCGTATATTTTTACACAAATGTTCAACTATATAAACAAGTGAAGTTGACATAAAAGAAAATTTCTCTTATTTTAAATAAGCAATATATAATATAATATATTAAATATCTATCAAGCACCATCAAAAGTTAAAAAATAATAAAACAAAAGTTTGAAATTATGTATTACAAATTTGAAAGTTTGTTATCCTTTATTGATAGAATGCAGTGGTGTTTTTACCCTGCATCGCCAACAAACCCTCCTTTCAACTTTGCAAATTTACTTTAAAAACAAGCATATAATATGCATGGTTACACTACAACAATGTAGATTGACTTTTAAAAACAAGAATATAATGTGTCGTTACACCGTAACGCATGAGTAATCATATAGGGGATATGCTACCGACTGATTCCCGCGGCAACGCCCGGGTAATTTTACTAGTTTAATTTTAATTACTATGCTTGTCTATTTTAAACCAAAATAAATAATTTGTGTTTTACAAAAAAAAAAGAACCCTCACATATGAGAGGGATATTATTACTTTTTCATAGAGGGCCTATTAAGCACGTGAGTAAGAGGGGTATGTTTAGTAGCATCATGTATATATTGCTTCAGTATTCAAAATATTCAAATGAATATTGCTAAACGTACCCTTTGTCACACGAGACCCTTCCACTTCAAAGTGTAATGTTCATCTCTCTCTCACACACAAACACACACACACATATATATATATATATATATGGATCGTAAGAGAAGTCTATCATATTTGAGAATCTTGAAAAGATCTATGCCCCAGACATTTCAGTAAGTTTTTCGTATTATATACATATGTATAGTTTAAAATTGACTATATATACATATGTATATTGAATTATACACAAATGTATATAGTCAATTTTTAAACTATACAGATGTGTATATTATGAAAAGCTTTGAGAAAATGTGTAGTCCAGAATGTTTCTCAAGTTTCTTAATTAGCCTAGTGCTTCTCACATGATCCTAACCCGAGTAGAGATCCTAAAAGAAGTACACCCTATTTGAGAAACTTGAGAATCATTCTGGACCACACATTTTTCTCTATGCTTTTCATAATATAAACATATGTATAGTTTAAAATTCATTATATACATATATGTATATTGTCAAATCTTGAATTATACACATATGTATATATTTTAAATTATACATATGTGTATATATTACGAATAACTTAGGGAAAATGTGTGGTTCATCATGATTCTTAAGTTTCTCAATTAGGCTAATGCTTCTCACACGATTCTAAGAGAAGTCCACCTTATTTGTGAAACTTGAAAAACATTCTGTACACACATTTCCCTAAGATTCTCGTCATATACACATATGTAGGGGTTAAAACTGACTATATACACATATGTATACATATATGTATATAGTCAATTTTAAACTATACATATATGTATATTACGAAAAGCTTTGGTAAAATGTGTGGTCCAAAATACTTCTCAAGTTTTTTAATTAGCACACTAAGTACCTTTCGAAATTTGTCCACTGACCAAACCTCATTTGTTTTGGTGATGTAATGTTAGTGATTTAATATTTACCTATCCTTTCAGAAATTGTTGTTAACGCACCACGGTATCTTAATAAGAACTCAAGAATTTTTGACAAATCTCAGGGTAACCACAGTTAGCGTTTGAAGATTGTTTCAGTTGCATTATGTATATGTATTGTAAGTTAGTAGGTTGTCACCCAGATTACTGAATAACAAGGACGGTTTATAACTTTTTGTAATAGGGAAATTGGTTTCTTGTAAATTGAAGTGAATGTAGGTAGGTACATTAGAAAAAAAAACAATACATTTTAACTAGTGTAAATACATGAAGGTCAAGAGAAGGTGTGCAAAGATATAAGCACAACAAAATAAGACAAAAATTCTTTTAGCAAAACTGGTGTGGCTTAGTGAGAACATACACAAGTTTCAAATGACAATTCCATGATCACATGGTTAATTCTGAATTCAAAAATAGCAAGCACAAGGCTCCTTTCTCAATTTTAGATGGCTAAATTAACAAGATACTAAGTATTCAGAAACTTCAAGTTTACATACATTCCCTAAATCCTCACTAGCTTAGTGGTGTTTCCAATTATACTTGTGCCATTAGAAATTAAAGAAAGCCGAGGTCAATCGTTATCTCTATAGTCACAGGATTTTTAGTCAAACGGATCGATTAATCAAGAACAAGAATATGCTTTATAATGAATTGAAATCTCCATGGTTTGATCGTACATACTAACCCTGCTTTTACATACACATATACAGGTTCTAATTGACGCGACCCAAGATGAAGCATTTCCATGCTTTAGTAAATTACAAACATAACTACATATTAAACCTAGCTAAATCTAGTGTTAACAATTTGACTCATAACTATTACTAAATGATGATCAAGATTCGAACTAATCAATCCATCCATTCTTTAAACCTGGGTCAAGAATTATTAGGGCCAATAGTATCTATAATATTGTTACATGATGATATGAACTGATTCAGATGATTTTCTGTTCATATCAATCAAGAATCATTACTAGAAGTCAAATGGGTTAATAAACATAACCAATATGATTAATTTAGTAGCAAACAATATTGGTAGACTTACATCCTTACAATATCACTTACTTTCCACCATTAACTCCTGCTCATCAGTCATAACTTGCCTGCTAGGTGTCAAGCTTGCTCTGTGAACTTTTCTGCTTTTCTTTGGAAGTTCGATCTGTCAACCAAACACAAACAAATATTAGCAATATTGTGAATGCTAAAGGGCATTTATCCCGACGGTACCAAAGTATTAAATTGATCCGCTGTGAGGGTTCAAGTTTCAAGTCTCACTCACTATGTGTAGATTTGCTGCTTAAAGAAAAAGTCAAATCATGCATATCTCCATTCCATTAACTAGACGGTCAAATCCTTGTAGTGACAGCAAATGCATGATTACACGATTACCCATGAAATGCATGCTCTAGAGTTTCATCAAACAGAAAAGATCTAATCTTTATGTGGGGGTACTAAATTTGAGAGCTTAAATGATTTGATTGCTTAACCATGGTCTGAAGTCCTAACAACTGAGCAGATTCTTGATTTGGGCTGTTAAAATATTAGGTTTAAGGGGCTTACTTAATAGTCAAACTCATCAGGAACTAGTATCTTCAACTCATCATTAACCTTTTTAGTGTTCATCTTCTCCCTTGTTCTTTCTCTAGCTCTTGCTCTTGCCATGAGCCTTGACTGATCTCTTGCAAGATTCTCTTGATATCCAGCTATAGACTTCTGTGTCACTTTCTTCTTTTTACCATCAAGACACTTCTTTTTCCCTTTATCCTCATCTGAATCTATCTTAATAGATTCAAGAAATTTCACATTAGATTCATCACTTATATTGGAAGATGAGCAGTGACTTGTTTCCTCAACCAACTCATTAATTGCATTCTTAGATTGGTAAAAAGCCAATCAAGAGTTTCGCTTGCTTTGTCAAACCCTAACAAGTCTTGTAGACAAAAGAACTTTCTTGAGATGTCAATGGACAATCTCACCCTCCGATCTCTAGGACCCCGAGCTGTGCAGATCTCACTACGTCCGTCTTTCTTTGATTCAAACGCTTTTTTCGTACACTTAACAGATCTTACTGCATCTAAAAGTTCATAATGATCTTCACCACACTCTAACGCTGGACCTTCAGATAACTTTTGTTGCTGATTAGCAAAATCTTGTTTTCTACTGGAATTGTTCTCTATGATTGAAGGAGAATGAAAAAAAAAACAACCATTAGAGGTAAATGGGTCGGTGTTATTCTGGTAGTAATTAAAGCAAACACCATCTTTTTCATCATGAAACAACAAACTGGGAGGGATGAAGACAGTGGGAGATAAGGGAAGCTCTGGAAAAGGGCTTGAGGAGAACATTGTAATAATTAACAAAGTAAAATTGAAAACCAAAGAAAGAAGATTGATCAAGTCACGAGTTAATGGCTACGTTGCTTTTCACTTTTCAGTGTTCTTTTTTAGGGCACAATTAAGTACATTGTAATAATTAACAAATTAAGGGAAATTAATTAGATGTCAAATAACATAGGAAACAGAAAAAAGCTAACAACAAGCATTGGTTTTCATTGCGGATCCAGTAGCAATATCAGAATTAGACTTGCCATAATATATACGATGTTTATCGGAACTTATAAAAGTTTTAAGTTTGACCAGTTAAGTTACTTTTACTTATGTTAACGGTCAACATCTAAAATCCCGGGGAGAACCAAATGGCAAAAAGACCTCATACGCCTATGATCGCAGAAAACGCTGAGTAGCCTAGGCCCACCATCTCCTGTTCAAAGAAAACCCGTTGGCCGAAGGCCTACTACTGTAAAACATGATCGGATCCTAACTTTAGACCTATTGCCTAAACCCCAAATATTCATTTCCCCTTTAATGTTAGTTGAGCTATAGCTAATTAAGGATTTTTTTAAGTGGCAAATGAGATTATTTTATTTTAATAATTAAGTTTTTTCTTTAACGGCAAACTTCCTAAACTACTTTTTTTTTAATATTGTTTTCTTTACTTAGTAGAACTAGAGGATAGTAGAATAAAAGATCTGAAACAAAAGGCTAGGATCAAGCATGCCTTATTGGGGGATGTCAATACTTTTTTTTCACAGCACCATTATGAAAAACATATCCATTAACATAATCAATGGCCTCATCTTGAATAAGGACTGGATCATAGACCCATTATGGATCAAGAAGCACACTTTTGGTTTTTTGAAGCACCGGTTTACCATCGAGGCCTAAATTTATTAGTGATGGTTTTAGCTCCCATAGTTCTGTAGAATCAGTAATGCTTATTCATCCCTTTTCTCAGTCGGAATTCAAACTGCAGTATGGGAGTGTGGGACGGATAAGGCCCTGGGGCCTGATGGTTCTAATTTTCCTTTAATAAAAAAATATTGGAGTATTCTTGAAAGCAATTTCGTTATAATGATGCCAGAAATTTTATAATTCTGGTGTGATTAACTATGGTCACCCCTCTTCGTTTATTGCTCTTGTCCCTAAGGACAAGGAACCGCTTTCTTTGTAGTAGTTTCATCCTATAACAATCATTGAATGCAATAATAAAGTGATTTCAAAATTGCTCGCCAACCATCTAAAGCTAGTAATAGACAGGTGGTGTCTGAAATGAAACTACATTTATTTCCTGTTGTAAAACAGTTGAAGGTCCCCTTATAGTAAATAAAGTACTTTCTTTGATGAGGAGGGAAAAACTCAGGCGTTCCTATTAGAGATTGACATTGAAAAGGTTTTCAACAATTTAAACTGGGAACTTCTTGAACTAGTCTTAGTGCTAATGAATTTTCAACCACTTTGTAGAAAATTAATTCAAGGTATATCTATATCTTGTGCCTTTGTCCTTGTAATGGATCACCAACATGTGAACTTTAATATCCTACAGGGATTAGGCAAGGTGACCCACTCTCACCTTTCTTGTTAATGAAAGAAATGGAGGCGGTTACTATTATGATGGATAAAGTGGTTACTACGAGATCTGTACATGCAATAAATCTTTCCCATGATGGGACTTGTATTTCACGTCTCCTTTATGCGTATGATGCATTGTTGTTGGGAAATTATCAAAAACGGTTTTGGAAAATATTATGACTCTTTTGTTGTTTTTATCTTGCATCTGGATCGAAGATCAATTACAGAAAATCTAGCATAGACGCTACATGTGTTAGTCAGCGTGAACGAGAGGAAATGGCAAGCTATGTTGGGTCTAAATCGGGTGTGTTTCCTTTTTGATATCTTGGTTTAGATGTGGAGGCAATATAAACAAATCCAATGATTGGAAACCGGTCATTGATAAAATGCATGTAGTGAATTTATGGCCAATATTGCTAAAATGTTTTAATTTATAGTTTGGTATTTGATGTTTTTCGATCGGTAAACATTGTGAATTTATTTGGATTTAACGGTCAAATGCCATATAAACAATGTGTCTACGTTCGAATATTTGTACGTTTAAGCATCCATGAGTATGGTACTCTAAATGTCTATAGTTTCAAATTTATGGAAAACAATTTGAATTAAGACTATTGTGAAAGCTTGATTGTTCATGGGATGAAGGCCCAAGGGGTTGAGGATCAAGATTCCTAGATACACATTGGAGAATGATATGGGACGTAACTCGCTTGAAAATTGTCTTCATGGATCAATGTCATAAGTGGTTTTGAAAAGGTATGATCTTTGTATCCTTAGACATAAGAATCATACTAGAACTAAAATTGTTGTAAGTTTGTTCTTTGATCTTATCTAATGCTACATCGTGAAAGGGTAGTAATAAGAATATTTGCTTGGGAATGAACTGAAGCTAAGTGAGAGTTGTATGTTGACAAAGGAATTATGTGCTTCTTAATACTTTGAGAAGTTGAACATTATGGTGTTCTCATAGAATCAAATTATGGCCGTACACAAATTAAATGTAGTTTGTTGACCATTTTGAATCGGAGATGAGTATAAGAATAGTTGAACAATATATGAGATTGAAATTAGATCCATGTCTTATGTTCCATAAATGTTCAATACAGAAGGGATGGATCGATAAGGTTACCACCACTATATACTTGATTAAGTAGATAGTTTATTAATCGCTATAGCATATAGCACGCGAATGTAATACGTCATACCTTGCAAAGAGCAGTAAGATGCAGCTAGGTGTCCCACTACATCTACGTTTAGAGATAATTTGAGTGTCAAATTATCCATTATTTAATGTTACTATCAAGTAACGGCCAGTTAGTTAGGAGTGTTATGGGCCAATAAGTTAAAAGTTGGGAGTGTTGGTGTACAAATCGAAATTTGAGAGTGTTATCGACCAAGTGGTGGAAGTTGGGTTATTTAAATCCAATATCCCTAGAAAAAATTATTGGAATTTCTATATATTTTCATTTTTGAATTTTGTTGAATTCTATGCAACTTACATGTTTGGTGTGACAATTTTAATAAGTGGCATAATTAATTATGAAAATTTATATAGTGCTATAAGCTTTGGACAATCATCTCACCGCTCGACCGATAATCCACTAGGGGTTAGGGTCTGACATTATCAATTATTTAACGTTATTATTAAGGTACGATCCAAAGGGTTACACTTTGGATGACAAACAAAGAATGATTTCTAATTGTTAAACATTATGTATCTCAAACGCGAATTAATTATGTAGAACAAGTATTTAGTAATACTAGGAAATATTAATTGTTTGTGAAACAAGTAAAGTCCCAGAAAGAAGTAATTGGTGTTATCTAAAGAATTAAACGAATATTTGTTTATTATTTAGATAAGAAACTAAAGAGTTTCTTTTATGAGGAATAATATAAATACAAAGCGATTGACTAGTGGTTTTAATTTAACGCTTATAAATATTTATTTGACACAAACGATGATTTATTATTATTGGATAGTAACTATAGAGAACTAGTTTTATCATTGATAATAAAGAACACCAAAGGGCTGACTTGACAATAAGTGATTAGTCAAAGACTAATTACTTGGAGGGAAAGTTAATTGTGTACAAGGTGTGATTAGTAAAGGCTAATTACTTGGAGGGGAAGTTAAATAGGAGGTTAAATCTAAACCCCAATTATAGTTTTGACAAAAAAACACAACACACAAAAGAGACCTGAAACCCTCTCTCGCTCCTCTTTCCTGCCACGGTCGCCGGTCACTACCGCCGTCAACCCCCACCACTGGTCTGCACCTCCTCCGTCGTCTGACTCCGCTGGCCGTGATCGTTGCAGCTATTGCCCACCACTGCACTCTATAGTCGCCTCGCATTAGTGGATTTGATTTGATTCATTAGAGTGTGGATCTCATGGAAGGAACATGTGATCAGGCTTACTAGCAGCGCCATTTTCCGCATATATTGTGCTCGCTTTTGGTATTTGTCGAGTTACATTTTTAGAACCGCTATGGTTGTGTTGGTTATTTATAATTGTCTGATTAACTCGTAATCAACGGATCATTGGTGGGAATAGTTTCATTCACTTTATGTTTATTCATGCTTTTGCATTTAATTAATAATAAGATGTAATTATTACTATTAAATATAAAATTAGATTTTGTAAAGGAATACTAAAACGGATACCCTGAATTACCTACAGTTTTTGTCTTTTAAAGGTTGAAGCTGGAACATGGTGCACAATTGTAAATGTTGGCAAGGAACTTCGAGGACCTAAATGTCAATCCGCCCCAACTAATAAAAGGGTCAGTTGGTAATGGTAAAGACATATATATTTTTGGATTGATACTTGGGGCTGTCCATGCTCCGTTTAAAACACGATTCCTGGCTCTATTCGAGTTGGAGGTAGTTAAGGATTGTTTTATCCAGTAATGCTACTTGGATAGGATGGCTCTATCTCATGGCATTGGCTCTAGATGCATGATATAACCAGTTTGGAGGAAAATAAGGAACTAGCAGCCATCATGGAGATCCTATCCTAGGTCGCGTATCAGAAAGATATGATAATGGGAGGTAGGTTTCAGATAAATAAATATGGGTATATTTATTTTTTAAATCGGTTAAGCAAGCCCTTTTATCTCATCAATCAGTTTGCAAATTCACCTTACATTGGAATAACTAGCTACCGCTGAAGGTAAATCTTTTTGGTTGGTGGACTGAGATAGAAAGACTAACTACCCTCTCAGTTCTCTCAAAGAGAAAGGTACATCTGAACTCTATTGATTGTTGCTTATGTGGGGTGATAGTTGAAACTATGGAACACCTATTAACATCATGCTATGTGGGTGTGAAAGTTTGACAATGGCTTGCCTCTTGATGTATAATACCAAATATTCTCCTTAGAGATCTATTAGAGTTCCACAAATGCATGAACTTGCCAATGGAACGAGCAAACGTGGTGTAAACAGTTATCTTAACATCATTTTGGGGGATTTGTAAAGCAAGAAACAACCTTATTTTCTAGTGAAAACTAGTTGTACCAGAGAAAATCATTGAAGAAATTCAGTCTATGCCTTTCCTATGGGTGAAAAATCACGCGAAAAAGATGGAGCTGAAATAGGATAACTAGGCTATGTTCAAAATTTAATAGTTTTCTTTGTTTAATTTTTCTATAATAATTGGGAGTCGGATGTATACTAGTGGCTTTGTAAAACTCTTGAAGTATACTAGTTTTCTTTATTTAACATACATATTGTTAGTATCTAATTTTAATGTGTATTATAATATTCTATACATTTTATTATAAATTATATTTAAAAGACTCTTTTTAACATATTAATAGGTTTTTGGCTCATGATAAAATGAAAAACATCATACCTACTAACCCAGTCATAATAACCTCACTTCCTAATCACACGTGGTACGTTCATTTTGAAAAAATGGTGAAGAAGTTTACATCTGGTTGGCGTCGTATCAAACACCAGATGTTAATAACTAATGAGCATTTTATTATATTTATATGATTTCTGCATTAAAATATGAGATGGCTGTTTTTAATTCTTGTGAAGTTTTTGTTCGTGATCCATATGTTTTAGTTGATTAGGTTATGCAACTAGTTACCCTTGATATCATTCAAGTTATTTTGATGATAGATAAACCTTCTGATGATATTATGGCTATTGATATTGTCCATAATAATATTAACCAAGAAGATGCAAGTGTTTTCATTAGCGTGTCACTTAATAACAACTTTGTAAGTTTCTTTCTCTGCGACAACCAAAAATCTCGAGGTAGAAACTATTAGTTTCGTTTTTTAATAAATTTATATATACTTATCTTATTTAACGAATTAATTTTATACCTCTTTAAATTATATAATATAAACGCGTATTCAAACCGAATCCACATCGTCAAAACACCTATCTGGCGATCCAACCCACTCGCGTAACTTGAAACTCATGAGGTCCAAACCACTACATAAATCGCAAACACTTGTATTAGTTGGTTATAATAATAATGATAATGATAAGAAGAAGATATCAAAACAGGAACCTAACTAAGTCATGGCCCAACCCCACCAATCCATTCGAGAAATTATGTATGCATGCCTAGTGTGAGTTCGGGAAAAGAAAAAAAAAAACAAAACAAATAAAAGTATTAACATAAGAAGCCATGACAGTTTTTTTTTATTTTATTGATTCTAAACCACCCAGCCCAAAATCCCTTCACTTGCGGCCCACTACACACCAAACCGCCTCATGTTAGTTTGTTCCATATAATTATGCAAATCATGCATACATCTCTAGAGTTTAACCTAAATTACACATCCTCCATTCTTGCCTACTGTTGACAAAAAGAAGAAGCATAAGGACTTCAAGATTTTCTGTTTAAAAGTAAATCAAACCTCCTTCTTCACTAGGTAACCATAGCTTGCATTTTTTGTCAGTTACATAAATTCATACATATTTTTTTGGGTTATACCTTCTCATGTCTTGGCTGTGCTTTCTAGGTTATGATGATCTGATGATTATATGAGGTGCTAGATGCAAGATATTATGTGTTTGTATATTCGGGTCGTTGTGTGTTCGGTTAAGTCACTAGGGCTTTTGTTACGGGTTAAATCTAGGGTTGGTGATGGTAATAAATGCTCTCGTATGATCATTATTAAGTGTCGTGGCTGCGTTTTCTGTTATGACAGTAATAATCGTCTTTTTAATGACTACATATGACATGGAGTTAGTAGAAATTGCATCGTGATATGTTATGGGTGAATCACGGATTCGGGTATGTCTCTCGGGTGTTGTTGATGGGCTAAATCTAATGGTTAGTGATAAGTTGATTGTTAGATGATCTATTTTGTGATACAAACCTGCTGCGAATTATGTTTATGTGCCTCAGGTTTGCTAGTTAATCGTGTTTGGGGAGCGGGTAACAAAAACAAAATCTGTCCGACAGTTGCAGCCGACTTTAATCGGTTGTAAATGAGTCATAACTTAACGAAAAGCAGATTTTCTTAAGTCTATAACATGCTATTTCGAAATACGCTTCTAGTGGCACTGGAATCATGATTTTTGGACGTCGTTTACTATTTTAAATAAATTGATTTGTTTCAGCAACGAAGACTGCGTTTTCCTGTAGATTTTTGGTGATATATTTTGCATCATAACTTGCTGCGTATTTGTATTTTTCCTATGAAATTTCTACTGTAGATAGCCTTTGATATCTTAAGAATTTTTCCGCTGGTTTCAAGTCAATCGAATAAACAAGGAATTTTTAAGAAAATATTTAGTGGGCAGGGGTCAGATTTTAGCGAATCTGACCACTGTTCAGTGTTTGATTTTTCACGGAAATATTTAAAAAATTAGGTTCTAAAAATTTTACATTAAATGAAAGGGACTTTTGAGCACTTTCTATAACTTTCTGAGAATTTTTGCAGTTTCGAAACTATATTAGAAAAATTCCCGAAAACTGCGTAGAATTAAGTGTCAAAGCTGAATTTTGATAAGTTAACTTAACGTGCTTGTATATAATGTCCCATTGTGTTTGATGACTACATAATTGATACTTTGTCACACCCTGGCTTTCCACAGCCAATCCAAACACCGGTGAGCCTGGATGGGGAATACCGTAACGTAAGTTGATATCATCATAGTCAATTAAACACAGAACATCAGAAGTCTTGGATTAAAATTACTATTACAACCAAATGTTCAAAATACAACATAATATACAGACGGTTCGTAATAGAAGATCCATAGGCGGACCAAAAAATGTACAAAAATGTGTATAATAGACTTTAGGGCAGATCTAGGATTTGCAAGATCATGTTATCACTACCGAGCAGCTTCCAGCCTATTTCGTATTGTACCTGCAAGCTTATTCTTTTGAAAATACGTCAGCTTTCGCTGGTACATACACCCAACTGACTCATTTTGAAAACATTTGAAAATGATTTTAAGTGCACATGGCACAAAATCTTTTATAACTTGGGAAAGTTACTTTGTAACTTGTTAACAGATTCACTTGTTTGTCCATATATACATGGCCCAATGTGAAAACCGAGACATGATTAACGTACACACCACTTAAGAACACACGAAGGAGTTATCCCCAACTTTGTGGGTAAGTTTTTAGCATGAGCGTCTGTCAGGTGTATGCCTACACCCTTCGCTTAGGTCATTACCATTATCTAATGTAATGAGCCGAGGATATCCAGGACACGGTAGTTAACCCCTGATGTTTAAGTTACCAAACAAAACTAATTAAAACGGAATATGCGGATTTAGTAGCGATAATCCGGCATTTGATTGATCCCATTTCCGACGAAGCGGTAATAGTTTACCGTAACCCAAGCCCGTATAGGGGAAATAAGTCGAGAGTATTTACCTGAGCTAGTCTTAATTTTAATATGCAAGATTTAATATCTCAGCCGTATCCAAAATGAACTAAGTGCAGATAGCATTTACCGGAAGACTCTAGTCTGGATTATGGCATAAGCTAACCAGTTAAATACTAATGGTCTTAATTAAGTCATAGACTTAGACCGACTAGCGTATAGGATCAAAACGTATAATACGCTAGATTAAGGGATGATTGGATAGAATGTAGTTTAAACCCAACAAGTAATTTGACTTGTATAATATGGGTAAACCATAAACATTCTGGATTTTGAGACTTAAATGACAAGGTTAAACCCGTTTCGGTTAATTTCCGTAAACTAGTTACATATACTTAACCGTACGCATATCAGCAATATCGGATAACCAAATAAGTCATGGAAAAGTTCTATGTGACATTATACTTAAAATAAGTTGTACTATCAGTAGGACAAGTTAAGGTTTTAAAATGAAACAATGCCTTATAAGGGTGTTTCGGTAATTATATACCGTTTAAAAGGAACTTGAATATATTAATGTTATAATGATAAGTAATCTGGAAATATATTTAATTTATGATTTAATAATAGTAGGAACATGATAATATGTGTAATTTACTATTTATGATCAAACTATGCACCGAAGGGGCATTTTGGTCATTTTACACATAGTTTTATAAATTATTTAGGATTTTGAGTTCATATCATATGCCTACTGTAAAAATATTTAAGAATAAGTTTTAAAATCAATAGGTAATAACTCTTGGTTGGTAAATATGGATTAATACCATATTATGCGCCGAAACATTACAAGTGATTCCTAAGATGCAATAGAACTAAGTTGGATGCTCCTTTCAGTTAGGAACTTCCAGAAGATGAAGACAGAGTGAAGAATGAGACAGGTGCAAGTTCAAATGGAGAACCTTGGCACCCATTTATAGTTGGAGAGCTTGAAGGAGGTGATGCCAGGTGTTAAGGGGTGTTAGAGGGAGCTTACAAGTGTCCTAAACGTGGTATAGCTGTTTAGAAGTCCCTAGTTTAAAATCAAATGGTTTTTGGAAACATGTGTGGAGGCCAAGCAAATATTCTGCAGATGCAGTCCTCTGGCGGGCCGCGAGAGGCACAGGCCTGGCCTCTAGTGCCCCGCGAGCGCCCCAAGGCCACTTTCAAAGTTTGTCATGTTTAGCCCCTTAACTTATAAAACCTCCTAAAACACCTTTATAGCATATTTAGCCCTCCCTAACCAATATTTGGCGTATCCGGGAGTATGCCCGGACATTGTCGAGCTCTCGGTTTGTTAAAAGGTCAGTCAGAGGTACAAATTAACATGTTGACACTTTTAACCCCCTCCATTATCTAACTTTCACATATTTACAGAATTAATCTCTCTCGTCCAACAAGTGTGTCACACCCCGGATTTCCAACCCCAAAATCCATACACTGGTGGGCCCGGGTGGGGAGTAGCGTGACGTCAGCTGATAACATCATTGTCAATTAAACATAGCACAGCGGAAGTCTTGGAATAAAATTACTATTACAAACCGAATGTTCGAAGTTCGAAAATAAAATAATACACAGGCTCGTAATAGAAGATCCACATGCGGATCATTTAAATTGTACATGGAAAGAATATAAAACAAACTTTGGGAAGATTTAGGATTTGCAAGATCCTCTATCACTACCGAGCACTTCCGGCCTATTTTCGTATTGTACCTGCAGATTATTCTTTTGAAAATACATCAGCTTTTGCTGGTAAATACACCCAACCGACTCGTTTTGAAAACATTCCAAAAATGTTTTAAGTGCGTATCAGCACAAAATCTTTTTATAACTTGGTTTAATTGACCGTCCAACCTTGTTAACAGATTTACATGTTTGTCATACATGCGGGGCTCGGCACGAAAACCGAGACACAATTAACGTACACACCACTTTGGACTCACGAAGAAGTCAATTCCTCCCAACCTTGTGGGAATGCATAATTGAGCGTCTATCGGGTGTATGCCTACACCCGCTAAGGTCGTGGCCATTTTGATTGTAATGAGCCGAGGATATCCAGGACACGGTAGTTAACCCCCGATGTTTAAATTATCAAACAAAACTGACTAAAAAAGAATATACGGAACTCTATTCCGAACCGGCATTCGATTAATCCCATTTCCGACCAAGTGGTAATAATTTACCGTAACCCAAGCCCGTATAGGGGAAATAAGTCGAGAGCATTTACCTGAGCTAGTCTTCTTTTAATTTTTAATAACTCAGCCGTATTCAAAATGAGCTAAGTGCGGATAGCATTTTCTGGAAAGTCTCTAGTCTGGATTATGGCATAAACTAACCAATTAAATACTGACGGTCTTATTTAAGTCATAGACTTAGACCGACTAGCGTACTTGATCAAAACGTATGACGCTAGATTAAACGATGATTGGATAGAATGTAGTTTAATCCCAACAAGTACCTTGACTTGTTTATTATGGGTAAACTATTAACATTCTGGATTTTGAGACTTAAATGACAAGGTTAAACCCGTTTCGGTTAATTTCCGTAAAATAGTTAGATATACGTAACTATGCGCATAATAGCGATATCGGGTAACCGGATAAGTCATGGACAATTTCTACATGCCATTGTACTTTAAATAACTTAAAATATCAGTAGGATATCAACTTGTATGCCCGTTGAGGTTTTAAAACAAAACAATGCCTCATAAGGGCATTTTGGTAATTATACCGTAATAAAGGAACTTGAATATAATTTAAGTTTATCATCATAAGTATTCTGAAAAATATTTTATTTATGATATAATATCAGTAGGATGTCAATTATATGTGTAAATTATTTTTTATGACCAAACTATGCACTGAAGGGACATTTTGGTCATTTTACATAGTTTATAAATTATTTGGGATTCTGTGTTTATAACATGTACCTACTGTAATTATGTCTAAAATAAGTCTTAAAATCAGTAGGTATCAAGTCTTGGTCAATAATATGGTTTAAAACCATACTATGCGCTTAAACGGCGCTTATGTCGTAAAATGACGTTTTTAAGCGATGTTTACGAAAACTGATATTTGGATCAGATTAAAATGTTTAAAATATGTTATTTAATATAACATATCAGTAGGTAAATGATTTACCTTGAAAAGATTGATTAAAAATCATTTTATGAGTCACAAGGACTAAAACCGTCATTTATTGGCATAGTTTGAGGACCTGCTTGAAAACTCAGTTTATAACTTGGTTTAATATCCCAAATAATCCTACTTATAATATTACATCAGTAGGAAGCCCATTTTCAAGTTTATTATCATTAAAACCTTGATTTATGTAGAAAAGGCATTTTGGTCAATTATGTCATAATTATGGAACTTGCGCATAAACTTGGATTCTGATTATGATTATGTAATATAACCTCAGAGGGTTATGCTACATTATATTACGATTATAATTCTACCTTAGATCAGTAGGTAACTAATCTAAATCGGGTCAGAATTGAAAGTCAAAGCAGAAGTCAAACTTCGCGACTTTCGTTTGCGAACCGACCCTAGAACTGAAATTGACGAGCCGAACATATTTATACATGTTCTAATAATTATTATCAACTTGTTTAAGTGTCAAAACAGGTTTCATAACATATATAAGATCAATTTATGATTTTTCCAAAAAATGGCATGTTTGACTTTTTAATAACATAACTTTGACCCGTCAATTGGTCTAGCAAACGTGATTTTCAGGTGTTGCCCTTTATAGGGACTAACACCTACCTTATTACGATCACTTAGCCATGTTCATTTTGAACAATGGCTGGACCATAATGGTCTTAACCAAAAGTCAAAGCATTTTGTGAAATCGCTTGACTTTTGGCTATAAAAGCCTATAAACGAAAATGCAAGAGCAAGAAACACTTACAAAAGGTTCCTACAATGCAAGAGAACTAAGTTAGATGCTCCTTTCAGCTAGGAACTTCCAGAGGAGGGAGAATAGTGAATTAATAAGAAAGGTGCAAGTTGAAATGAACACCTGAACACCTATTTATAGTTGGAGAACTCACGGAGGTGAAGCCAGGTGTTTAGAGGTGTAAGAAGAAGCTTACAAGTGTCCCAAAATGTGGCATAGCTGATTACAAGTCCATGGTTTCGAGTTAAAGGGTTTTGGGTTTTGCTTGAAGACCAAACAAAACTTTCTGCAGCAGAGGTCCTCTCGCGGGACGCGAGAGACACAGGCCAGGTCTCTCGTGGCCCGCGATCGCCCCAAGGCCAGTTTCAGAATTTGACACTTTGAACCCCTTAACTTTCTAAAGCGTATAGAAACCTTATAAAACACCTTTTTGGCACTTTTAGCCCTCCGTAGCCAATACTTGGCATACCCGGGATTATGCCCGGACATTGTCGAGCTCTCGGTTCGTTAAAAGGTCACTCAGAGGTATAAATTAACATGTTGACACTTTTAATCCCTCCATTAATCAACTTTCAAATATTTACAAAATTAAACTCTCTCGTCCAACAAATGGCACGCATGAGAGTTAGGACTTCGTAAAGGATCACTCGGAGGCTAATTACAAGCATATTGATTTCGATGTCACTAAGAGGCTGGACATGTTGACATATCAGTCATTTAGAGGCCAAGTTTCAAGCATGTTGACGTATCAGTCACTCAGAGGCTAATGATTTAAGCATGTTGACATATCAGTCACTATTAGACTGTTATTTATGCATGTTGACATCGGTTCGTCACTCAGAGGCTCAACTTGAGCATGTTGATACCTTTAGTCCTTATTGGTCTTTAACAGACTATATTTAAAAATACGACACATGTCACTATACTATTGGACACGATTTTACAGGGTGTTACATCCTCACCCCTCTTAAAAGAAATCTCGACCTCGAGATTTTATTCAAAAAGATGGGGGTACTTTTGTCGCATAGTGGACTCAATCTCCCATGTATACTCAGGACCTCTAAAAGCGTCCCACTTAACCTTTACTATAGGTATCATCTTTCTTCGGAGCTTCTTAACCTGTCGATCCTCAATCGAAATTGGTTTCTCAACGAACCTCAGGTTTTCATCAATTTGCACATCCTCGTGCGACATTGCTAGCGACTCATCGGCTAGAAATTTCTTAAGATTACATATGTGGAATACATCATGGATTCCACTAAGCTCCTCTGGCAACCTGAGCTTATAAGCTACAGTGTCGACACATTCGATTATCTCGAAGGGTCCTATATATCTTGGGCTCAACTTGCCCTTCTTTCCAAAACGCATAACACCCTTCCTGGGTGATACTTTCAGCATGACTTTGTCCCCTACTTGGAACTTAAGAGGTTTACGCCTCTTGTCAGCATAGCTCTTCTGCCTATCCCTGGCAGTTTTGAGACGATCACGGATTTGCATAATCTTTTCCGTGGTCTCCAGGACAATCTTAGGTCTTGATAGTTGGGCCTCTCCAACTTCTGCCCAACATACGGGCGTTCTACATTTTCTCCCATATAAGGCCTCAAAAGGAGCAGCCTTGATGCTATTATGATAGATGTTATTGTAGGAGAATTCTATTAGGGGTAAGTGGTCATCCCAACTTCCTCCTAAATCAATCACACATGCCCTAAGCATATCTTCCAAAGTCTGGATAGTACGCTCACTTTGACCATCAGTCTCGGATGGTAAGCCGTAC
Organism: Scalesia atractyloides; assembly: GCA_947069175.1. Lineage (NCBI taxonomy): Eukaryota > Viridiplantae > Streptophyta > Magnoliopsida > Asterales > Asteraceae > Scalesia > Scalesia atractyloides. The sequence goes on from CAMTDV010000023.1 coordinate 23,376,918, forward strand.
TAAAATTTAATCGTGTGCCTAAAGATTGTTGGAAACTTTTCCAAAAGTGAGATGTGTATCTAGTATCTCTATCAGATACAATAGATACTGGCACACCGTGTACGGACACTATCTTGTCCACATATAACTTAGCCAATTTATCTGAATTATACGTTTCCTCAATTGGCAGGAAATGTGCTGACTTGGTCAGCCTATCCACTATGACCCAAATAGTGTCATTTCCACATTCGGTCTTAGGTAACTTGGTAATCAAGTCCATAGTTACCATTTCCAATTTCCAAGTGGGAATTTCAAGTTGTTGTAGAAGTCCTGACGGTTTCTGATGTTCAGCCTTAACTTACGAACATGTCAGACACTTAGCTACATAAATGGCTATGGATTTCTTCAAACCCATCCACCAATAATTCTTCTTTAGGTCTTGATACATCTTTTCACCACCTGGGTGAACATAGTATCTTGAACTATGCGCTTCTTGGAGGATTAGATCTCTAAGTCCTCCAAAGACTGGAACCCAAATTCTATTATTAAATCTTAGGATTCCATCATTTCCAGGCGTTAACTGGTCCACAATTCCGCCTAATCCCTCATTAGGAATATTAGCCTCTAATAAGGCTTGCTTTTGCGCATCTAATAGCTTCTCACTCAAGCTATTTCTGAGCTCAATGCTCTTAGCATTAATCCTTATAGGTTTAATTTTTTCCTTGCGACTTAAGGCATCGGTAACTACATTTTCCTTGCCTGGATGATAGCGAATCTCGCAATCATAATCATTAAGACTTTCCATCCAACGGCGTTTTCGCATGTTCAATGCCATTTGATTGAACAGATGCTGGAGGCTTTTATGGTCGGTGTATATAACACACTTTGTACCATACAAGTAATGTCTCCACAGTTTTAGTGCAAATATAACGGCACCAAATTCCAAATCGTGGGTGGTGTAATTCTTTTCATGCACCTTTAATTTTCGTGATGCATAGGCAATTACTTTGCCGTTTTGCATTAGCACACAGTCCATGCCGGTGTGCGAAGCATCACAGTAGACAACAAAATTCTCAACACCCTCGGGTAGAGATAACACAGGAGCATTGCTCAACTTGTGCTTAAGAATCTCAAAAGATTCTTGTTGATTTGGACCCCAATTATACTTAATATTCTTACGGGTCAAGGAAGTTAAAGGAGTGGTTATTCTTGAAAAGTTCTCAATGAACCTTCTATAGTAACCAGCCAATCCTAAGAAACTACGAACCTCTGTTGAGGTCTTGGGTACTTCCCAATTCATTATGGCCTCAATTTTGGCGGGATCCACTTGGATACCACGCTCACTTACCATGTGTCCAAGAAATTGGACTTCTCTAAGCCAAACTTCGCATTTAGAGAACTTTGCATAAAGTTTCTCTTGTCTTAAAAGTTCTAGGATGCACCTAAGATGTTTCTCGTGATCAGTTTGATTACGAGAATAGATAAGTATGTCGTCTATGAAGACAATGACAAACTTATCCAAATACGCTTTGCAGACTCTATTCATGAGATCCATGAATGCTGCCGGTGCGTTTGTGAGCCCAAAAGGCATCACTAAGAATTCAAAATGACCATAGCGGGTCCTGAAGGCTGTCTTAGGAACATCTTCACTTCTAGCCTTCAGTTGATGATATCCTGATCTCAAATCTATCTTAGAAAAGTAACTAGCCCCTTGAAGTTGGTCGAGTAAATCATCAATCCTGGGCAGAGGATATCTATTCTTAATGGTTAGCTTGTTCAGCTCCCGGTAGTCGATGCACATTCGCATTGAACCGTATTTCTTCTTTACAAACAGAATAGGAGATCCCCAAGGTGAGGAACTAGGATGGATAAAACCTTTCTTCAAGAGTTCGTCCAATTGAACTCTTAGCTCATTCATTTCGGTTGAAGCTAGTCTATATGGAGCTCCAGCTACGAGTGCTGCTCCTGGTATGATGTCTATTCTGAACTCCACTTGCCTATCTGGAGGTAGGACTGGTAATTCTTCAGGGAAAACATCGGGATACTCTGAGATAACTGGTTGGTCTTCAAGATCCGGCTTTGGTTCATTTATAGTGACTTGTGCCATGTAGAGGACACAGCCTCTTCTCAAACACTTGGATGCCTTAAATAATGACACCTTGTTTGGCAGTCCATAGTGTGAGTCTCCAAGGATGGTGATCATTTCACCAGATGGGGTTTTGATTTTGATGAGCTTTTTATCGCAGGCAACGCGGGCTTGGTAATGAGATAACCAATCCATGCCTAAGACAACATCGAACCCCGCCAATTTCATTGGCAAAAGAGAGATAAGGATGGAATGATTCTTAATGGATATAGAGCATCCATCAAGAATGGAAGATGCAGTTTCTAAGGTTCCATCGGCAAGTTCTATCTCATAGATTTTATCTAGAGTTCTTATGGGCAGGTTTAATAGTTTACTAAACCTATGATCAACAAATGATTTATCCGCACCCGAATCAAAAAGAACTCTAGCATAAGTTTCATTAATGGGGAAAGTACATGTTATAGCATTGTTGTCATTAACGGCCTCTCTGGCATTCATTTGGAAGGCACGGGCATTCCCCTTTTGGCCTCTCCAAGCTTTGCATCATTACTTTTGGGTTTCCTGGGGCAATTGTATGTTATATGCCTTTTTTCATTGCAGTTATAGCAAAATGCATCCTAAGATCCTTGCAATCTAAGGTCTTATGCCCTTTTCTTTTAAAGATACCACAGGGTTTGGTTTGTAGATTTATACTATATTGTCCCCAGTGCCTATATTTACAATTCTTGCACCGAGGTTTGTCACTAGACGCGTGCTGGTTCTTCATGAACCTGAAATTTCCTTTCTTCTTAAATCTTTGGGAGTTATTATCCTCCCGTTTCCTCTTTCCGTCAATTTTAGTCCTAATTGACTTTTGTCTTACCAGATCTAGGGTGAGGGAAAGAGATAGGTCTACAGCGGACCTATAGGTATTAGGTTGTGCAGCCTTTACCATGCCCTTTATTTCGGGCGCCAACCCATTTATGAAACGTGCAATGCGTTTGGATTCTGGGGTGATCAAATAGGAAACTAACCTAGATACGGAATTGAAATGGAAACATACTTCCGACAGTCTAGGTTTTTCATTGATAGAGACAAGAAGGCTGTCTCTAGATTCTCCACCTCATGGGTTGGGCAGTAAGTTTCCTTTATCAAATCAACAAACTTGGACCATCCCAAGTTGTACAGGTGTACCTTACCTGCTGATTGAATCATGGCTTTCCACCATATTAGGGCATCGCCCTTGAAGGATTGTGATACGTACTTGACCACATCCTTATCAACACAGTTGTTGATATCTACTATCGTCTCCATCTCGTCTAGCCACTTTAGGGCTTCTATAGCTTCTTTCTCCCCGTTAAAGTCTCAAGGCTTGCATGAGACGAAATACTTATAAGTACATCCGTCCGTGCTAGAACGGGACTTTTCAGCAGGATCTATTTTCTTTGGTTCACTCTTCGCATTTGAAGAGTGAACAGAGCTCTCCCTAGGAGTTGAAGATGGTGGAATAGATAGGGGTCTAGAGCGAGTAGCAGTCGACTCTCTTAGCTTTTCTATGGCCTTACTCATGGCCCTTTCCACAGCCGCATCAATACGAGCTTGGAAATCATTATCATTAATATTTCTATTTTCAGCATTGCTGGGTTCAACATTCATGTGGCTACTTTGTGCTTCATTTGAGTTAGCCATCTTTAAGTCTTGGATTCTATATACCAATAAAACTTCATTCAGCCATGGCATACCAACTATATCGGCTTTAAACATTGGATATAAAAATCCATTGCCTTCACTAGTGTGAATAACATCACAACTCTTAGGCTTAACATATCTATATTTGGCCTAGGTCTTAATAGGACCATCATAGGCAAATTACAATTTGGACGCAGTCCATATATTATTCCACAATGGATCGCAATGTCACAACTGTCATTGTCATTATTGACAATTATATAGCTCACAAGCTTGTCCCTTAGCGGACATATCAATTGGGCACATTGGTCGGTCACATTGGGCATAATATATATATGGCATATTAGTCTGGCACATTGGCCTGTCACCATGGACACAGATTGGGCACCTTAGCCTACATCATAACAGATGTATATGGCATATCAGTCTGTCCCTTCGGACGATTGGGCACGTTGGCCTATATTATAACAGATGTACTAAAGCATATCAGCCTGTCCCTTCGGACACTTGGGCACCTTGGCCTACATCATAACAGATGTATATGGCATACCAGCCTGTCCCTTCGGACACTTGGGCACATTGGCCTATATCATAACAGATGCACAATGGCATATCAGCCTGTCCCTTCGGACACTTGGGCATATTGGCCTACATCATAACAGATGTACAATGGCATATCAGCCTGTCCCTTCGGACACTAGGGCATATTGGCCTACATCATAACAGATGTACAATGGCATATCAGCCTGTCCCTTCGGACACTTGGGCACATTGGCCTACATCATTACAGATGTACAATGGCATATCAGCCTGTCCCTTCGGACACTTGGGCACATTGGCCTGACGGCTAGTGTGGTTCCTCAAGCCACTCTACCAAGAGTATGAACATTTCTTAATGTTACATAAGAGTATCTTAATGATTGATTAATGGTCCCGGTCACCTTCGACCTTAACGACCTTGGAGGTTTGGACCTAGTCCCTTACCCTGGATAGAAGGATAACTTCCCTTAACTATCCTGATAGAAGACCCCTTCGTACTTAACTATCATTTCTTAGCCAATGTGTGGTCTTTGCCACTTGGCATAATCAATTCATTAAGATCTTTTGGAATTATATAGCAGAGCATAAATTTCGAATAAAATCGAGGCGCTCGTTTTCCAGAGGATATTTTACATATATATATAATTCCAAAAGTACTTCATTAAATTTCAATCTAGAAATTACAATACTAGAAAAATAAAATAAATTTGTCCATGCAAGGACTTAAAGGAAATAAATATGTCCACGCAGGGATTAAAAGAAATAACAATGTCCTTGCAGGGACTACATATAATTAGAAGAGACTTTACTCGTCTTTCTTTCCTTTGACCAATTTGGAGAGTTTCTTGAAGAACTTATTTTTCTTCTTCTCCATTTTCTCCGTCTGTTGCTGCATCTCTTTCATTCTTTCTAAGGCCTCATTAATGGCCTCAAGTGGTGGCGGAGGTTGTGGTTGAGGTCGTGGTTAAGGTTGTGGCATAACCGGATACTGGTACCCTTAAGTTGGATATCCAGTTGGTGGATAGGTAGGTGGGAAAGGAGACGGGTAAAGGGCATTATGCATAACCGCCTGCATGTATGGGTCTTGCGACCATGCTTGATAGTCTACTGGTGTAGACGGGTTATAAGAATCATATCCAGACGTGTCTGGATACATGGGGATTGGGTTAGTATAACCAGATGGTGGTGGTTGAACAGCAGGTGTTGGTGTTGGTTCCACTATAGGTGGAACATTAGAGGGTCCACTCATTTGTGGGTCCTCTTGAATTGTGGGGTAGGAGTTAGGCAAAGGAGGCAGCGATCCCGACCTTTGTCCGGCACGCACCGACATACGTGCTCCATGCTTTCTTCTTGGTGGTTCAGGTGGTGGATGAGGTTGGTCCACAGGTTCCATGTGGACATCTTCTTGAACAGGAGGTGGTTGAGAATGGTGAGAAGGAGTATGGGCAAAGATGAATTGGTTCCAGTATTGGTCCCACTCATTAGGACCTTGGTAGGGCGATCCGGCATATGAGTTTGAATCGCTTGAAATTTCAATGGGATGCACATTTGATCCCGACGGCGGCATCTCCGGGTCGGAGTCCTCGTCCATAGGATGTGGCTAGTCCAACTAATTTTGATCAGCTGGAGGCGTTTTCAGATAATGGTTGGGGTTAAATTCCTCACGGTAGGAGTGGTGAGAATGGGAATAGTGAGAATGGTAAGAATGGTGTGAGTGGTAAGAATTTTGGGAAGATGAGGGCGAGTGTCTATTAGAGACAGAACGTCTCGCTGGTTGCCAAGGAGACGAATCTCCTGATTCTTGGTAAGCATCAGAATTATGAGGTTGAGGAGGAATACGCCCCGATGGTCCTCCTCTCATTGGACCTTTTCCTCTTCCACTTTGTCCTCTTACACGTGGCGGCATTTTCCAGTTAAAAATCAATTCAAATACATATTAATAACTTAATAATAAAATGAGTAATCCTAGGTCAATGCCTAGACTCGGAAGTCTAAGGAATGTGCTCGTGTAAGTTTGAGACTAAACACAAAAGGCTAGTGTTTAATTCTCTCAAACGTTAGCTCTGATACCAACCCTGTCACACCCCAGATTCCCAACCCCGAAATCCATACACCGGTGGGCCCGGGTGGGGAGTAGCCTGACGTCAGTTGATAACAACATTGTCAATTAAACATTGCACAGCGGAAGTCTTGGAATAAAATTACTATTACAAACTGAATGTTCGAAGTTCGAAAATAAAATAATATACAGGCTCGTAATAGAAGATCCACAGGCGGATCATTTAAATTGTACATGAAAAGAATATAAAACAGACTTTGGGCAGATTTAGGATTTGCAAGATCCTCTATCACTACCGAGCACTTCCGACCTATTTTCGTATTGTACCTGCAGATTAGTCTTTTGAAAATACGTCAGCTTTTGCTGGTAAATACACCCAACTGACTCGTTTTAAAAACATTCCAAAAATGTTTTATGTGCGTATCAGCACAAAATCTTTTTATAACTTGGGTTAATTGACCGTCCAACCTTGTTAACAGATTTACATGTTTGTTATACATGCAGGGCTTGGCAAGAAAACCGAGACACAATTAACATACACACCACTTTGGACTCACGAAGAAGTCAATTCCTCCCAACCTTGTGGGAATGCATAATTGAGCGTCTATCGGGTGTATGCCTACACCCGTGCTAAGGTCGTGGCCATTTCAATTGTAATGAGCCGAGGACATCCAGGACACGGTAGTTAACCCCCGATGTTTAAATAATCAAACAAAACTGATTAAAACAGAATATGCGGATCTCTATTCCGAACTGGCGTTCGATTAATCCCATTTCTAACCAAGCGGTAATAATTTACCGTAACAAAGCCCGTATAGGGAAAATAAGTCGAGAGTATTTACCTGAGCTAGTCTTCTTTTAATTTTTAATAACTCAGCCGTATTCAAAATGAGCTAAGTGCAGATAGCATTTACCGACAAGTCTCTAGTCTGGATTATGGCATAAACTAACCAATTAAATACTAAAGGTCTTATTTAAGTCATAGACTTAGACCAACTAGCGTACTTGATCAAAACGTATGACACTAGATTAAATGATGATTGGATAGAAGTAGTTTAATCCCAACAAGTACCTTGACTTGTTTATTATGGGTAAACTATTAACATTCTGGATTTCGAGACTTAAATGACAAGGTTAAACCCGTTTCGGTTAATTTCCATAAAATAGTTACATATACGTAACTATGCGCATATTAGCGATATCGGGTAACCAGATAAATCATGGACAAGTTCTATATGCCATTATACTTTAAATAACTTAAAATATGAGTAGGATATCAACTTGTATGCCCGTTGAGGTTTTAAAACAAAACTATGCCTTATAAGGGCGTTTTGGTAATTATACCGTAATAAAGGAACTTGAATATAATTTAAGTTTATCATCATAAGTATTCTGGAAAAATATTTTATTTATGATATAATATCAGTAGGATGTCAATTATATGTGTAAATTATCTTTGATGACCAAACTATGCACCGAAGGGGCATTTTGGTCATTTTACACATAGTTTATAAATTATTTGGGATTCTGAGTTTATAACATGTACCTACTATAATTATGTCTAAAATAAGTCTTAAAATCAGTAGGTATCAAGTCTTGGTCAATAATATGGTTTAAAACCATACTATGCGCTTAAACGGCGCTTATGTCGTAAAATGACGTTTTTAAGCGATGTTTACGAAAACTGATATTTGGATCAGATTAAAATGTTTAAAATATGTTATTTAATATAACATATCAGTAGGTAAATGATTTACCTTGAAAAGATTGATTAAAAATCATTTTATGAGTCACAAGGACTAAAACCATTATTTATTGACATAGTTTACGGACCTGCTTGAAAACTCATTTTATAACTTGGTTTAACATCCCAAATAATCCTACTTATAATATTACATCAGTAGGAAGCTCATTTTCAAGTTTATTATCATTAAAACCTTGATTTATGTAAAAAAAGGCATTTTGGTCAATTATGGCATAATTATGGAACTTGCGCATAAACTTAGATTCTGATTATGATTATGTAATATAACCTCAGAGGGTTATGTTACATTATATTACAATCATAATACTACCTTAGATCAGTAGGTAACTAATCTAAATCGGGTCAAAATCGAAAGTCAAAGCAGAAGTCAAACTTCACGACTTTCGTTTGCGAACCGACCCTAGAACTGAAATTGACGAGCCGAACATATTTATACATGTTCTAATAATTATTATCAACTTGTTTTAGTGTCAAAACAGGTTTCATAACATATATAAGATCAATTTAATATAACCTCAGAGGGTTATGCTCCCTTTTCCCCCATTAAAATCTCGGGGCTTACAGGAGACGAAGTATTTATAGGTACTTCCCTCTTTAGAAGAACGGGACCTATCAGTAATTTCTAGTTTCTTTGATTCACTCTTTTCATTTGAAGAGTGAACTGAGCTCTCCTTACGAGCTAAGGATGGTGGGATTGATAAGGGTTTGGAGCGAATAACACTCAATTCTTAAAATTTCTCCATGGATTTTTCCGTGGCTTTTCCCACAGTTACATCAATGCATGCTGCAAGTTATCATTATCAATGGCTATGTTTTCGGCGTTGTTAGAGTTATTCTCTCGGTGGCTACTTTGTGCCTCGTCCGAGTTTGCCATTCTTGAAGCTTTGGTTCTAATCACCAATAGAACTTCTTTTAGCAATGGTATTAATAACCATATTGGCTTTAAACACTGGATTTACAAATCCATCGCCTAATCAAGCTAGTGTGAATAAAATCACAACTTTTAGGCTTATCATATCTATATTTGGCCTAGGTCTCAAAAGGACCATCAAGGGCAAATTACAATTTGGACGTAGTCTATATATTATTAGACAGTGGATCGTAATGTCACAACTTTCATTGTCATTTTACAATTATATATAGCTCATAGGCTTGTTATTAATGGACATAATAATACGGCACGTTGGCTTCTCACTAATGGACATATAATATGGCACTTTGGCTTGTCACTAATGGACATAAAATATGGCACGTTGGTCTGTCACTAATGGACATAAAATACGGCACGTTGGCCTGTCACTAATGGACATAATACAACACTTTGGTCTGTCACTAATGGACAAAATATGGCACTTTGGCCTGTCACTAATGGACATAGTACGACACTTTGGCCTGTCATTAATGGACAAAATATGGCACTTTAGCCTGTACTAATGGACAAAATATGGCACTTTGGCCTGTCACTAATGGACAAAATATGGCACGTTGGCCTATGGCACGTTGGCCTACATCATTAATGGATGTAAATCATGGCACGTTGGCCTGTCATCATATTGATGACATTAGCCGGGATCACATTGAGCACATAGGCTATATAATAGGTCAGGACATAGTCCTTTTACCTAGACGGCTAGTGTGGTTCCTCAAGTCACACTGCAGGAGTATGGACATTCCTCAATGTTAACATAAGAGGACCTTAATTGTAACATTCGTCAAAAAAAATGAATGAATCCTAAAACCCGACCTGTTTTTGTAACTCGGTCCGTTTTCATATTCCACGTAATTTTGTTTAATGTTTAAGCAATAAAATGTCTTGGAATCTATGTTTTGATCATACGTGTTATCATATCTGGTGATTTATAGTCTTATACATGTTTTAGACAACCTTGTAAATTCATTTCCATGTATTTTGAAGCAACCCTCCATATCTCAAGGTCTAAAACCATGAATTTCCTTAAGTTAATCAAAAACTTTGGAGACCTCGTGAACATACCAAACACATCACATCCTAACCTTCATATCATTCAAACTTCATTATATACATGCCATAAGATAGGACATTGTGTTTTGGAGGGTTTAGATGTAAACGATAGCAAGTAAGAAGCTCTACATGTCATATTCTTAGTTTTGTCAAAAGATGACTTTCAGGTGACTTTCTTGCTAAATTTTCTCCGTCCTTGAGCTATCATTCTGGTCCATTCAAAGCTCCAAGATATACTTGGTATACTAAGGATCAAGTAGGTTCAAATGGTGCATAAAACTGAGCTCCAACGTAACGAGAATCACAAACACAAGTTTTAGAACATAACCCTCGACCCGCATCAAGATCCAAGGTTCAACCCCAATTCTCGACACCATGGATGTTGGATTACTCTCTTCCATATGATAGTACTCTAAAAATAATGAACGTAGGCAAGAACCGTGCGCGAAATGGAGTTATAACGAAGCTGGAATCGTGAAAACAAGTTTGGTGTTTGTTGCTGATTTGAAAGACGTGAAAATCTTATTTTAAAGTCATCCCACATCGCCCCAATCACCATTTTGTGCTCCATTTCACACCTATAAATGCCCTTGCTTGGTTCTTTATAGCTTGCAACTCCCAGTTTGAGTATAAACAAGTGGAATGACCAAATTTGGTGGCTCCACAAGCACAATACCCCTTTGGGTGTGGTGTGTAGTAGTTTTTATTTCCGCTTTCGACGAGGAGGTGTTGCCCTTCAAGCTCTTCTCATTCTGTAAATTTTTTCTTTGAGGTAAACTTCCTTTCTTTGTTCTTGTGTTTATTTTTTATTTATTTTTTATTTTTATTTATTTTTATATTTATTTATTTATTGCTTTCTTAGTTTAATTAGTTTAGTTTAGGTTCTTAGTTAAGGAGCATTAGGCTCGTTAAGGTAGCCTAGTTTAGGCTCGCCTTTAGGCTTGTCGTAGCCTTGTAGAGACTCGTTAGGCTCAACGAGTCTAACATATCATGTTCGTTCATTTAGCTATGCCTAGCATAACATTTGTTTCTTTTTGTTGCATTCATTTTTCTAGCTTAAATCACGCTTATCAATTGGATTTTCTCCTTATTCTCATGTGGTTTTTCACTAAGGATTAAAAACGCAAACACTGTGAGTGAATCCTTACAAATTCCCTTTTTTATTCACGTTTTGGGGTGTATCATGTGTCGTAATTTACTTTATTTATACAAATACATGTGTTACCACCATTATGTGATCTAATGTGTATATTTGTTTGTTGTGGTTATGTGTGGTTACATTTTATCATTTCAGTGCAATCATTCATTTAAGGCCCATCAGTTCCTCGTGGAATACGAGTCGAGTATCAGGTGCCTCATTAGATCGGCTCCCTTTGATTGAACCTTGATCTCAAATTCATCATTCATCATGTTCATATGTTCATTGTTGATATTATGTGATCTAATGTGTATATTTGTTTGTTGTGGTTATGTGTGGTTGCATTTTATCATTTCAGTGCAATCATTCATTTAAGGCCCATCAATTCCTCGTGGGATACGAGTTGAGCATCAGGTGCCTTATTAGATCGGCTCTGTTTGATTGAGCCTTGATCTCAAGTTCATCATTCATCATGTTCATATGTTAATTGTTGATATTATGTGATCTAATGTGTATATTTGTTTGTTGTGGTAATGTGTGGTTACATTTTATCATTTCAGTGCAATCATTCATTTAAGGCCCATCAGTTCCTCGTGGGATACGAGTTGAGCATCAGGTGCCTCATTAGATCGGCTCCGTTTGATTGAGCCTTGATCTCAAGTTCATCATTCATGATGTTCATATGTTCGTTGTTGATATTATGTGGTTTGTGATTTAATTATATATACATATGCTCATATATGGTCCATGCACATTTTTATTGAAAAAACCAGTTTAACAAACTGTTTAAATGTTTAACTTAGATTCACTTGCCAACCTTTGTTGACTTAAAACCATTTTTACACATGATACAGGTGAACAGGTACGAAGAGAAGATTGGACATAGGATGGGCCTTTCTTAACAAGAAACGAATTAGTGCAATATACTTGTTATGAACATCGTCATGTGTTTGTAATTGTTTATGTGAATTATTTGTATTGTGAGACACTTGATATGAATTAGTGAATATTTAAAACAAGTAATAGCAAGTCATAAGCTCTTGAGTTAACCCAATCATGCCCCGATCACCTATTCTGCTGTGGGTCGCGGTGTGAGGCTGTTGTGGCCCTAACTTGTGAACGACTCAAGGAACTAATGACTAAACTGTAACATTCGTCTTAAAACGGGTTTCAAAACCCGCTTCGTTTAATAATCAAATATTCGGTTAAAAGTTCGTTGCGTATTTATTGTGCCGGTTATTTTAAATATCTCCTAATTAATAAATATTTTAGAATTTAAATAGATAAAACAATAAGTAAATCTTTAATAATAAATCAAAAAGTAAAATAAAAAGGAGTAGCCGGTCTCGAACCCGGGTCTCCCGCATGTTCACACACTCACAGCACCACTGCACTACGCACACTATTGTGAATGATACTGAAATCAAATTAAATTTATATTAAAACGAACGCGAACCCTGCAAATTCAAACTATCGAACCTGTAACCGCCAACTGATTCTAATCAAAATGCGATACAGGATTCTTTTCTTTTTAGCAAGCATAACTGATGCTAATCATCAATTTCAAACGGAAATTCAGAATCAATGAGGTAAAACCGACCGAAATCAATGATTTCAACAATCAAGAATGAAACCGAAATTCTGTGATTGACTGGTTACTCTATAAATACCAATCATTTCACCACAAACGAATTCGCTCATTCTCTCAAAACTCTCTCTAAATCACACTTAAAACTCTCTGATAGAACCTGATGTTTTGAATAACGTGCCGAAGTTTTCTGCACATTACAGGAATCCAACCGGAACTTCCATAACATTCTCCGATCGGTATATTCATCTTACTCTCTTTTGACTTCGGTTGTATAGCATTCTAATGTTAAACACAATTTTTGAATTAACAGTCGGGTTTATATTTCTGGGTTTTAAATGGTGAAAAGATGAAGTCGAGATTGTGTTTAAATATAAATAAAAACGGGTATTTAACCAGGTTAGACACACAGTCCAGCGGTGGACTGTGTGCAATTACAAAGCAGTTCCGAGTTCGAGTCTTGGTCAGATCCGTATTAATAATAACCATTTCCCTTTTTCTTTAAACCAAACACGCTAACACGCTGCAAGATGTTAAGTATAATAATATTACTAAATTAGACGGGTTAGACACCCAGCCCAACTGGTTGGGATGGGTGCAACGCAACATTAAGGTCGCGGGTTCGAGGCCAATCTACACACTGGTTCAAGGGATTTTAAATTCTTTTTAAAAATAAATGATTTCTGAATAATCTAAATAGTGTATAAATATAATAAAATCAGAGAATCTTATGGGTTAGACACGTAGCTCAGTTGGTAGAGCTGCGTGCACGTATACGGGAGGTCACAAGTTCGAACCTCACACGCTGCCTATAATAAATGAGTCAGACCGGTCGTTGACCAGTCAACCCTTAGAAAAAGGGTAATATTTTTAATTAAAAATCCCCTTTATTTTCTTTAAAAATTAGTAAAAGTACCTCAAAATAAGGTTTTAAAGCCTAAAAATTTGCATTAAATTCACAAAAATAAATCTAAAAGTCTCATTAAGAGCACTAATTAAAAATATTAATCTCAAATAAAATTTATTTATTTATCGAATTTTTATGTTATTATTTAGGTTAGTTTTCCCTCGTCGGTTGAATCATAAATTCGTGCGCATTCATCATTATCAAGGAACGCACCCACTATGAGTGAATTCTTACAAATTCCCCTTTTTATTCATGTTTTGGGGTGTATCATGTGTCGCTTTAATTACTTCGTTTATTCAAACTTGTGCTATTACCATTATATGATCTAAACTTGTGATGTAAATGTTGTTTGTTGTGATGTGTGTTTACATTTTGTCAAGTTGCGTGCAAATCATTCATTAGGCCCATCAGTTCCTCGTTGGAGACGAGTTGAACATCGCGTGCCTCATTAGATCAGCTCCGTTTGATTGAGCCTTGATCTCATTGTTCATCATTTGGTGTGTGCGCGTGCATTAATTGATATTATGTGTTTTGTGATTAAATTTACATTTACGTTTACTCATATGTGGTTATGCACCTTTTTATAACCAATATAATAAATTCGTACAAATGTTTTCATAAAATTCACTCGCCAACTTTTATTGACCCAAAACCCTATTTTTACACATGATACCAGGTGGACAGGTTGAAGCAAGGAACACATAGGAAATTGCCTTAGAAGAAAAATAAATAAGTCAGGAAAAATGTATTTGAACATGTTATGCTTGTATGTTTATTGTAACTTCTTCTTTAAAAAGAAATAATAAATATGAAACTTTATAGTAAATGTCATGAGCTTTGATGAAAACCCAATCATGCCCCGACCACCATTTCCGCTGCGGGTCGGAGTGTGACAGATTGGTATCAGAACTTTTGACTATAGGGATATAGGATAGGTTATTAGACCCTTAGAGCCTATACTATAGTTGATTAGATTTTAATTGTTTATGTGGTTACATGCAAACTCATGATGTTTATTTGTTTCGTATTTATTACACACAAATGCATGCAAACACTTCCACTATCATTTTGTGTGATACTTAATGAGTTATACTTGTTGTCAAACATAACATGCTTACATATACATTCATCACGCATATTTCAATGTTCACATATTCAAATCATCCTCATATTTCCTTTATTCAAGATTTTGTGGCATTTTTCGTTTTTCAATATTATCAAAGTGAGTTCTACGACGGGCATGTAGTAACTGGTAGGGTACGAATACCGGTAGTCGAAACGTCCTGTCTAGGTTGGCGTTCGTATAAATCCAATATAACGGACCAGTTTGCCTACCTGGGGACTAACGATGAGAGTACGAAGGATCTATTAGGCCAAAGCATGCCACACCAAACGTCGTTCGAACTAACCCTACTTTGAGTTGTCATTGTGTCCATACCAGGACACCCTCCGACCTTATACTTTGTTGTCATGTTTTACGATTTTCAGTCGGATGGCTCAGATGTTAACAGGCCAACACCAATATGAACCCTACGAGAGCCCAGTAGTCATGGGGGCCCACATGACTACCAAGGCAAAGTAAGGGGACATATGGGAGCCCAAACATGAGCAAAGCCCAAGACATCCTATGCATGTAACAAATTAATTTTCTTCAATTGTTCTGTGAATGTTCATTTATAAATACGACACATGACACCTAAAACGTCAAACTCATACTCTCGATACGTATTCCCTGTAGATGTCTTCTAGTCTCTCTCGTAGAAGTATGAGATCGGGAAAATCCCGCGAGCGCATGGCTGCCCAAATCGCTCAACAAATGGCCGCCGTAATACCCAACATCGTAGTTCAAGTTCAACAAGCCCTTACCGCTAATCTAGTCACCCCAATCAACCAAGAAGATCAAAACATTGTCAACCCTCCCCCAAATACCACTAAATGCACCTTCAAGCATTTTAAATCCTGCGATCCTCCAAAATACGAAGGGACTGAAGGTGTCACCGCTCTCCTCCATTGGTTTGAGGAGATGGAAAACACTTTTCTCAATTGCGACTGCCCCGATGATCGCAAGGTGCGATATGCTACCGGTCGTTTGTTCGGAGTAGCACTGACATGGTAGAATACAGAGAAGGCCAAGCGAGGTGCTGAAGATGCTATGACTTTGACTTGGGAAGAGTTAAGGGAAATCATGACAAGACGTTTCTGTCCAAGAAGCGAAATCAAGAAATTAGAAAATGAGTTCTATTCTTTGAAACAAAAGGAGGGCGACCACACCACATACAACAAGAGATTCCTTGAGTTGAATCAGATGGTCCCCAACTTGTTCACTCCCCTCTACCGTTTGATCGAGCACTACATTCGAGGTCTCCCTTCAAAAATTCAAGACCCTGTAATAAGTACCACACCTGCAACTTTGGAAGCAGCAATGGAGTTAGCTACAGAGCTCACCGAAAACCGCATACGGAATAAAGACTTCAAGGAGGAGAAGAAGAAGGATAAAGCATCAACCGAAACCTCAAACTCCACCCAAACCGAATCCTCTTCTCAACCCACTTCTAAGAGAAAACGAGATGGGCAAACTTTCGTTGTCACCCAACGCAATCAACCAGCTTCACAAGCCGTACCCCTCCAAGCTATCCCAATCACTCAAGTAGCACCCAACCCAATCTACCCAAATAAGAAACCTTACATTGGACCTCACCCTCAATGCAACACATGTTTTTATCACCATCATCTACCGTACCTTGTCGACTGTGTGCTAATTGTGGGCGTTATGATTATTTGAGCAAGACTTGTCGCGCCCCTCAAAACCAAGCTTCACCCCCTACCCAAAACATGATCCAATCATATCAACAAACTCAATACCCCATAGTTCCATATGTTCGAGCTTGTTTTAATTGTGGCGACCCTACCCATTTTAGAAACACGTGCCCTCGATTGGTTAACATCATAAACGCCCAAGCTCAAGCAAACCCAGTTAACCAAGCAAATCAAGAAAACATAACCACTAGGCCACCAGCGAGAGGAAGAGCTTACAACGTCAACGCCAATCCTGTTGAAGATAATAACAGCCCAAACGAACCACCCACTTGTAACATCCGTCGAAAAAACGGGTTTCCAAACCCGCTTCATTTGTTAATCGAATAATCAGTTTTAAATTTTTCGTTGCTTATTTAATGCCTATTTTAATTTTAAACAATACATAACTAATAAACATTTTAGAATATGGAAATTAAAATTGTTAGAAAATAAAAATAAAGCAATTAAAAATGAAAAGGGGCTGCCGGGTTTCGAACCCGGGTCAGCCGGAAGGCTTAATCACCAAACATTTAACCACTCCGCCACTTGCTGTCTTTGTGTAATCTAGGAAACAAATAAAATTTAACTCCATCCGTAAAATCATCCGTTTGCGCCAAAAACCGAAACCGCTCATCGGCTTTCAACGGTTCAGACTGTTGAGTGCTCGCCATTACTGGTTATAACTGATGAAATCATTACGACCGACGTTCTTAATCAATTCAGCCTTTATTGAACTTGAATTCATACGATTTTCAGGTTTAGAAACCGAAATCTTTTACTTCCTGATTTACTCTATCAATATCATCATCTCGCGACTCAAAAACACTCACAGCACCTCCAATTTCACTTTCGCTCTATTTTCAGTTCGTTAGAATCGCTATCTGATATCACCGGACTTTCGCCGGCAAACCGTGTCATTCATCAAAACGGTAAATTTCTCAATTCTTTCATCTTCTATCTGTTGTTAGACTTTTACTAACTCAAACCCTTCAATCAGAATCGGTCTCAGACGACGATACCGGATAATCTGCAATCGCCGGAAAATTTCTAAATCACGCTGTGAATCGGTATGAGCATCTAAACTCTCTGATAACTCTTGTTTAGTCATTCAATTTCACAATTAGTTAATCAAAACTGTTAGTTGGTCCGCTCAGACGGAGTTCATAAAACAGAGCCGACGACTTGGCCGGAATTCTGAGAAAATCATCTTTCCGGTACCTTCATTCCCAAAACCTTCCCTATCCATTTCATTTAATCAATTATATGTCCCTCAATCGAATTAAACAAGAAGAGTAGAGTGAATCGTTGTCTGTGTTGTTTTAACGAAGAAGATGAAGCTTAGACTGTGTATATACTTAATACAAATCGGGTTATATCTCGGGTTAGACAAACAGTCCAGCGGTGGACTGTGTGCATTTGAAACACAGAGATACCGAGTTTGAGTCCGTCCTTGTTTCCGATCCGTCACAATATTCAGACTTTTTATAAAACCCAAATACGGAAACTTCCAGTTAGTATATAAGTGAAATAAAAAAAAGTATTTTAACCAGGTTAGACACACAGTCCAGCGGTGGACTGTGTGCAACGTTAAACGACAGGTCCCGGGTTCGAGACCTGTTATGCACACCGGTTCGATATAATTAAAATCCTTTTTAAAATAAATGAATTTCGAATAAATTAAATAGTATATAAATATAATTAAAAACAGAAATATTTCGGGTTAGACACGTAGCTCAGTTGGTAGAGCTGCGTGCACGCGTACGGGAGGTCACAAGTTCGAACCTCACTCAGTGCAAACAAATACACGACCGAACCGGTCAACAGTCAATGGTCAACGGTCAACCCAAAAAGTCAACATTTTTTTTATATTTTTATTTATTTATTTAATTTAAAAATCAATTAAAAATACTTAAAAATAATGTTTTTAAAGTTAGAAAATAACCTTAAACTCACAGAAATATATCTAAAAATCCTATTAAAATTGTTAATAAAATCCACTTATTTACCGTACCTTTTCGTTATTATTTAGGTTAGTTATTCCTCGTCGATCAACCCTCTAAACTCGTGCGCATTCAACATCATCAAACGAACGCACCCAATGTGAGTGAATCTCTACAGATTCCCCGTTTTAATCACATTTTGGGGTGTATCATGTGTCTTATTATTTACTACATTTAAACACTTGTGCATCCGTCATATCCATGATCAAATGTGTATTCAATATGTATCAACTGTTTGTATGGTTAATGTTTAGATTAAATTTATCATTTTCAGTACATACATTATCATAGGCCGCCGCTCCCCATTACCTATGAGCGTGAGCCGTTCCCCATTACCTATGAGCGCGAACGAGGCGTTGCCAACATACGATCGGCTCCGTTTGATTGAGTCTTGATCGCACATACATCATCATAGGCCGTCCGTTCCCCATTACCTATGAGCGCGAACGTGACGTTGCCAACATATACATTATCATTCATGTCATATATTCATATAAGGTGGTTTGTTATTGTTATTTTTATTGTTATTTTTATTGTTATTGTATGTTTATTTACATTTGCTCACATATGATTATTGCACAATTTTTCCATATTAAATATAAAAGAAATCAATAATAAATGTTTTCTAACAAGGTTCACTTGCCAACTTTTGTTGACCCAAAAACCCCCATTTTTACACATGATACAGGTGATCCAGTTGCAGCAAGAAACATATAGGATGGCTTAGAAGAATAAATCGGTTTAGACTTTGGATTGTTTATGTAGTTACTTTTCTTTGTAATTGTATGAACTTATTTGGATTATTGAGGATGAAATTTTGAATTTAATAAATATGAAACATATTAGTAAACATTATGAGCTTTGGTGATAACCCAATTATGCCCCGACTCTTATTCCGCTGCGGGTCGGGGTGTGACAGATTGGTATCAGAGACATGACTATAGGGATAAAGGATAGGTTATTAGACCCCTAGAGCCTATACTATAGTTGATTAGAATTTTTAAATTGTTTGTGTGTTACATGCAAAATTCATGATGTTTATATGCTTTATGTTTATTGTTACATTCAATGCTATGCAAGCATGTTCATAAGTACATATTATTATACAATGCCTATCATGAATCATATTCTCATAACATATCATATCCATGAGAGCACACACCACACAATTTCCATGACTTTTGCAACGATTTTTGTATTTTCAAATCACATCAAAGTGAGTTCTCATGACGGGCATGTAGTAACTGGAAGGGTACAAGTACCGGTAGTCGGAACGTCCTGTCTAGGCTTGGCATTCGTATAAATCCAAAATAAAGGACCAGTTTGCCTACCTGGGGACTAAGGATGAGAGTACGAAGGACCTATTAGGCCAAAGCATGCTATACCAAACGTCGTGTGAGCTAACCCCACTTTGAGTTGTCATTGTGTCTACACCTGGACACCCTCCGACCATACATCTCGCAAACATATTTCATGGTTTTCATTCGGGTGATGCGAGTGTTAAACCGCCAATACCAATGTGAATCCTACCAAGCCAATAGTCATGGGGGCCCACATGACTATACAGGTGATGGTATGGGGGACATTGGAGGCCCAAACATGAGCAAACCCAAGACATCCTATGGATGTAGTTGCATTATTGATGTTTATGTTATTTTTATTTTTTTTACGACACATGACACCTAAAAAGACTCCTTAAACTCACAATCTTCTTATGTATGTTCCTGTAGATGTCGGCTAGGCAACAAAGTGGGGTAGAAGGTCAGGAAGGTCAAACGAACGCTTGGCCACCCAAATCGCAAAACAAATGGCCGCGGTGCTTCCTGACATCGTAGTTCAAGTACAACAAGCTCTCGCCACAAATCCCATCGATCCTCCCCATCAAGAACACCAGATCGTCGACAACCCTCCCCAAAAAGTGCTCTTACAAACACTTCAAGTCTTGCGATCCCCCGAAATTTGAAGGGACCGAAGGTGTCATTGCTCTCATCCACTGGTTTGAGGAAATGGAAAACACCTTCCTCAACTGTGATTGTCCCGAGGATCGCAAGGTACGTTACGCAACCGGGAGACTATTTGGAGTAGCTCTTACCTAGTGGAATACTGAAAAAGGTAAGAGAGGAATCGAAGATGCAAGGGCCTTAACGTGGGAGGAGTTAAGGGAAATCATGACGAGACGCTTCTGTCCAAGAAGCGAGATCAAAAAGTTAGAGGATGAATTTCACTCGTTGAAGCAAAAGGAGGGAGATCATACTTCCTACAACAAACGGTTTTTAGAGTTGAACCAAATGGTCCCCGACTTGTTCACCCCAGTTTACCGCTTAGTCGAACACTACATTCGAGGCCTTCCCTCGAAAATTCAAGACTCAGTTCTAAGCACTTCGCCTGCAACACTTGAAGCTGCTATGGAACTAGCTACCGAGCTTACCGAGAATCGTATTCGCAACGGCAAATTTAAGGACGAGAAAAAGAAAGCCCCCATTGAGGGCCAAACTTCAAACCATTCCACCTCCTCCTCAAAGTTTGCTAATAAGAGGAAGCGAAACACCAGAAACTTTGCTGTCACACAAACAAATTTCCCTATCCCTGCTGCACCCATCACTCAAGTTGCCCCCTCACCTGTGCCATATAAAAAGCCATACTCCGGCCCATACCCGAAATGCAACCGTTGCCAATACCATCACTTTCCTGATCATCCCTGCCAGCATTGCACCGGCTGTGGCCGCGCAGGTCACACCATTCAAACCTGTCGCGTACTTCAGCGAACGAACCGCCATCAGCCCCCAACCCAAACCCACCATCAGATAGTGGGTCAAGCCCAACAACCTTTACTCCTACCACCTACCCAACATGTAGCCCAATCCTACTACCAACCCAATTATCCCATGGTGCAACCTATGCGGGCTTGTTACAACTGTGGAGACCCGAACCATTTCAAGAACACCTGTCCATGCTTGGTGAACATCATCCATGCCCAAGCTCAAGCTAATCCAGTAAACCAGGCTAACCAAGCTCCTCCACCTGCTAGAGGAAGAGCTTTCAACATCAACGCCAATCAAGCTAGGGCTGACAACAATGTGGTTAACGGTACGTTTCTCATCAATGGTAGTTATGCATCCATGTTATTTGATACTGGCGTGGATAAAAGTTTTGTGTCCTTAGAATTTGAACCCATCCTCAACCAAACTCGAGATAAACTCATGGAATCCATAACGGTAGAAGTTGCTGACGGAAAACCGGTTTCATTAAACTCTATTATACGCAATTGTACTCTCACCCTAAACGATCACGATTTTCCAGTTGACCTCATACCTATGAAGTTGGGAAGTTTCGACATTATAATGGTATGGACTGGCTCAGCCAACATCATGCTGAAGTTGTATGTCGTGAAAAGTTTATACGCATTCCTCTTACAAACGGTCAGACTCTACGAATCTTTGGAGAAATCCCTTCGAAAGGACTCAAATTAATTTCCTGTCTTCAAGCCCGAAAATATCTCCGCAAGAATTATGTCGCATTCCTAACTCATGTCGTCAAAAAGGGAACCAAGGAGAAGAAACTCGAAGACATCCCAGTAGTAAAAGATTTTCCGCAAGTTTTTCCTGACGACATTTCAAGACTTCCTCCTGTGAGAGAAGTCGAATTCCGCATTGATCTTATACCTGGAGCTACACCAGTTGCAAAATCTCCTTATAGGTTAGCCCCATCCGAAATGCAAGAGCTAGCCAGTCAATTGCAAGAGTTGACTGACAAAGGATTCATACGTCCTAGCTCATCGCCTTGGGGTGCACCTGTCCTTTTTGTGAAGAAGAAAGATGGAACGTTTCGCATGTGTATCGACTACAAAGAACTCAACAAGTTAACTGTCAAGAACCGCTACCCATTACCTCGCATCGATGATCTTCTTGACCAACTTCAAGGCGCCAGCTATTTTTCAAAAATCAACCTTCGTTCTGGTTATCATCAACTCAGAGTACATGAAGAAGACGTCCCAAAGACCGCCTTCCAAACTCGTTATGGTCATTATGAATTCATGGTCATGCCATTTGGTCTAACCAACGCTCCAGCTGTCTTCATGGATCTAATGAACAGAGTCTGCAAACCTTATCTCGACCGTTTTGTTATAGTCTTCATCGACGACATCCTCATCTACTCAAAGTCTAAGTCTGATCATGAACGACACCTTCGACTCATCCTTACACTCCTAGGGAATGAAAAGCTCTACGCCAAGTTCTCCAAATGCGAATTCTGGTTAAAAGAGGTACAATTCCTTGGACATGTCGTCAATGACAAGGGAATACATGTCGACCCCTCAAAGATCAAAGCAGTACAAGAATGGCAAGCGCCACGTACACCTACCGAAGTAAGATCATTTCTTGGTTTGGCTGGTTATTATCGCCGTTTCATTGCAAATTTCTCCCGCATCGCTGTACCACTCACGGCTTTAACACATAAAGGAAAACCCTTCATATGGGGACCCAAACAAGAAGAAGCTTTCCAAACCCTTAAACAAAAACTCTGTGACGCACCTATCCTCACACTTCCTGACGGTTGTGATGACTTCGTGGTTTATTGCGACGCGTCAAGGCAAGGACTAGGCTGTGTTCTGATGCAAAGAGGAAAGGTGATAGCTTATGCTTCTAGATAACTCAAAACTCATGAGAAGAACTACACCACCCACGACCTAGAACTTGGAGCCGTTGTGTTCGCTCTTAAGATATGGAGACATTACCTCTACGGTACCAAGTGTGAAATATACACTGACCACAAGAGCCTCCAACATATCTTCAACCAAAAGGAGTTAAACATGAGGCAACGGAGATGGGTCGAACTTCTTAATGACTACGACTGTGAAATTCGGTATCATCCTGGCAAGGCAAATGTGGTGGCCGATGCACTCAGTCAAAAGGGTTATGCGAACTCCATTCGTCTTCTATGTTCGCAAATCATAACAGACATCAAAGATCAAATCCGAGAAGCCCAACATGTCTCAGTAACGGAGAACGACGTACGCAAGGAGCTGTCTTGTGGAGCTGAACTTAAAATTGAAACTAAATCCGACGGTATTCTGTACTATCTAGATCGCATATGGATTCCCGGTCACAATAACCTTCGTGATTTTCTTATGAATGAGGCGCACAAAACACGATACTCTATACACCCAGGAGCCGACAAAATGTACCAAGACCTTCGATACACCTATTGGTGGCCTGGAATGAAAAAGGATATTGCTGTTTTTGTTTCCAAGTGCCTTACATGTTCCAAAGTAAAAGCTGAACATCAAAGACCCTCAGGACTTCTAGTCCAACCAGAAATACCTGTATGGAAGTGGGAAAACATAACCATGGACTTCATTACCGGGTTACCTCGCACCTCCAGTGGGTATGACACTATATGGGTAATCATTGATCGTCTTACAAAATCAGCTCACTTCATTCCGATTCGCGAGGACTTCAAGAATGAGAAGTTAGCTCGTATCTACATCAGTGAGATCGTAAGCCATCATGGTGTACCGTTAAGCATTATTTCAGATTGTGATGGTCGTTTCACTTCACGAACATGGCAAGCCATACAAGCCGCTTTGGGTACATGATTAGACCTCAGTACCGCTTATCATCCTCAAACTAATGGACAATCTGAACGCACCATCCAAACTCTTGAAGATATGCTTCGAGCATGTGTCATAGACTTCAAGGGAAATTGGGACGCTCATCTACCATTAGTTGAATTTTTGTACAACAACAGCTATCATTCAAGTATCGGCAAGGCACCTTTCGAAGCTTTATATGGCGTAAGTGCCGATCTCCAGTATGTTGGCACGAAATTGGAGAAGCTCAAATCACTGGTCCAGAATTGATTCAAGAAACCACAGACAAGATCCATCAAATTCGAAACAATCTTCTAGCGGCACAAAGTCGTCAAAAGAGTTATGCAGACAAACGACGAAAGTCTTTGGAGTTTAACATTGGTGATCATGTACTTTTAAAAGTATCACCGCGGAAGGGAGTAGTTCGTTTTGGCCAGAAGGGCAAGCTAGCACCACGCTACGTAGGACCTTTCAAGATACTCGAAAGAATAGGACCTGTAGCATACAAGCTTGACCTACCAGAAGAACTCAACAGAATTCACCCCACATTCCACGTATCAAACTTGAAGAAGTGCCTCGCCGATGAAAACCTCTATATTCCCCTCGAAAATATTCAGATCGATGAATCTATGCATTTCATTGAAAGACCAGTAGAGATCATGGACTTTGGAGAAAAACGTTTAAGACGGAGTCGTATTCCAATTGTTAGGGTACACTGGGAGTCGAAACGAGGACCTGAGTTTACTTGGGAACGTGAAGACTCAATGCGCGAAAAATACCCGCATCTTTTTCCTGTAACCACCACTACTTAAATTTCGGGACGAAATTTCTAAAAGTAGGGGATACTGTAACATCCGTCGAAAAACGGGTTTCCAAACCCGCTTCGTTTGTTAATCGAATAATCAGTTTTAAATTTTTCGTTGCTTATTTAATGCCTATTTTAATCTTAAACAATACATAACTAATAAACATTTTAGAATATGGAAATTAAAATTGTTAGAAAATAAAAATAAAGCAATTAAAAATGAAAAGGGGCTGCCGGGTTTCGAACCCGGGTCAGCCGGAAGGCTTAATCACCAAACATTTAACCACTCCGCCACTTGCTGTCTTTGTGTAATCTAGGAAACAAATAAAATTTAACTCCATCCGTAAAATCATCCGTTTGCGCCAAAAACCGAAACCGCTCATCGGCTTTCAACGGTTCAGACTGTTGAGTGCTCGCCATTACTGGTTATAACCGATGAAATCATTACGACCAAGTTCTTAATCAATTCAGCCTTTATTGAACTTGAATTCATATGATTTTCGGGTTTAGAAACCGAAATCTTTTACTTCCTGATTTACTCTATCAATATCATCATCTTGTGACTCAAAAACACTCACAGCACCTCCAATTTCACTTTCGCTCTATTTTCAGTTCGTCAGAATCGCTATCTTATATCACCGGACTTTCACCGGCAAACCGTGTCATTCATCAAAACGGTAAATTTCTCAATTCTTTCATCTTCTATCTGTTGTTAGACTTTTACTAACTCAAACCCTTCAATCAGAATCGGTCTCAGACGACGATACCGGATAATCTGCAATCGCCGTAAAACTTCTGAAAATTTCTAAATCACGCTGTGAATCGGTATGAGCATCTAAACTCTCTGATAACTCTTGTTTAGTCATTCAATTTCACAATTAGTTAATCATAACTGTTAGTTGGTCCGCTCAGACGGAGATCATAAAACAGAGCCGACGACTTGGCCGGAATTATGAGAAAATCATCTTTCCGGTACGTTCATTCCCAAAACCTTCCCTATCCATTTCATTTTAATCAATTATATGTCCGTCAATCGAATTAAACAAGAAGAGTAGAGTGAATCGTTGTCTGTGTTGTTTTAACGAAGAAGATGAAGCTTAGACTGTGTATATACTTAATATAAATCGGGTTATATCTCGGGTTAGACACACAGTCCAGCGGTGGACTGTGTGCATTTGAAAAATAGAGATACCGAGTTCGAGTCCGTCCTTGTTTTCGATCCGTCACAATATTCAGACTTTTTATAAAACCCAAATACGGAAACTTCCAGTTAGTATATAAGTGAAATAAAAACAAGTATTTTAACCTGGTTAGACATACAGTCCAGCGGTAGACTGTGTGCAACGTTAAACGACAGGTCCCGGGTTCGAGACCTGTTATGCACACCGGTTCGATATAATTAAAATCCTTTTTAAAATAAATGAATTTCCAATAAATTAAATAGTATATAAATATAATTAAAAACAGAAATATTTCGGGTTAGACACGTAGCTTAGTTGGTAGAGCTGCGTGCACGCGTACGGGAGGTCACAAGTTCGAACCTCACTCAGTGCAAACAAATACACGACCGAACCGGTCAACAATCAATGGTCAACGGTCAACGGCAACCCAAAAAGTCAACATTTTTTTTTATATTTTTTTTTATTTATTTAATTTAAAAATCAATTAAAAATACTTAAAAATAATGTTTTTAAAGTTAGAAAGTAACCTTAAACTCACAAAAATATATCTAAAAATCCTATTAAAATTGTTAATAAAATCCACTTATTTGCCGTACCTTTTCGTTATTATTTAGGTTAGTTATTCCTCGTCGATCAACCCTCTAAACTCGTGCGCATTCAACATCATCAAACGAACGCACCCAATGTGAGTGAATCTCTACAAATTCCCCGTTTTAATCACATTTTAGGGTGTATCATGTGTCTTATTATTTACTACATTTAAACACTTGTGCATCCATCATATCCATGATCAAATGTGTATTCAATATGTATCAACTGTTTGTATGGTTAATGTTTAGATTAAATTTATCATTTTCAGTACATACATCATCATAGGCCGCCGCTCCCCATTACCTATGAGCGTGAGCCGTTCCCCATTACCTATGAGCGTGAACGAGGCGTTGCCAACATACGATCGGCTCCGTTTGATTGAGCCTTGATCGCACATACATCATCATAGGCCGTCCGTTCCCCATTACCTATGAGCGCGAACGTGACGTTGCCAACATATACATTATCATTCATGTCATATATTCATGCAAGGTGGTTTGTTATTGTTATTGTTATTGTTATTGTTATTGTTATTGTTATTGTTATTGTTATTGTTATTGTTATTGTTATTGTTATTGTTATTGTTATTGTTATTGTTATTGTTATTGTTATTGTTATTTACATTTGCTCACATATGATTATTGCACAATTTTTCCATATTAAATATAACAAGAAATCAATAATAAATGTTTTCTAACAAGGTTCACTCGCCAACTTTTGTTGACCCAAAAACCCCCATTTTTACACATGATACAGGTGATCCAGTTGCAGCAAGAAACATATAGGATGGCTTAGAAGAATAAATCGGTTTAGACTTTGGATTATTTATGTAGTTACTTTTCTTTGTAATTGTATGAACTTGTTTGGATTATTGAGGATGAAATTTTGAATTTAATAAATATGAAACATATTAGTAAACATCATGAGCTTTGGTGATAACCCAATTATGCCCCGACTCTTATTCCGCTGCGGGTCGGGGTGTGACACCACTAGCCTTCCCTCACCAAGAATCAAGACTCAACTCCAACCGTCTAGTTCTTATGTTTTCTTTAGGTTATCTCAATCTTTACGTATCCCATTTGTAAACTGGGAATTTATGTATCCAAGAATTATATGCGAATTGATATTACAGTTTTGTTTTATACTCATTGATTTAACATTCATATCATCATACATCTCGACGTATCTCGATCTCATCATTTAAAGAAGTTGGGTTATGTCTCACTTTTACATAGACTGGCCCCTTCATCATAACAAACGAGAGAGGTACTGTCATCATTCAGTCATGTATCCTTTCAGATTCGAGACTCAAGTTTTGGCTGTTGTGGTTGTTTTGTAGATTTTAGAGTCAATGGAACTAATTATAACTTACTGACAAAGCCAATGAAAATTTGACAAGAATATGGTGGATACGCCGCTGGTACTTCCTATATATAAGTATTCTTGTCAAAGGGTCAAAAGCATTGTCAGGTGGTTATGAGAAGTTCCGTGTAGGTTTTAATATTGTCATGGATGAAGTTTTTATTTTGTGATATAACCTTATCTTTTCAAACATATCAATTCTCTCAAAACTCTTATGCACGAGATCATACCTAGTCAATCAACTCTGTTTATCCATGTTCCGCATTTTTATACTTTAGGCATCAAAAAGCGATTCCTGTAGCAGGGTATTCAACCCTTACTAGGAACGTTACCGCCTCAAATAAAATTTAAAACTCTCACCCTCTTCTGAATATGTAATTGTCAAATTAACACACCCTCCCTTCGAGTCAAATATACCACTACTTAATTTTCGGGACGAAATTTCTAAAAGTAGGGGATACTGTAACATTCATCTTAAAACGGGTTTCAAAACCCGCTTCGTTTAATAATCAAATATTCGGTTAAAAGTTCGTTGCTTATTTATTGTGCCGGTTATTTTAAATATCTCCTAATTAATAAATATTTTAGAATTTAAATAGATAAAACAATAAGTAAATCTTTAATAATAAATCAAAAAGTAAAATAAAAAATAAAAAGGAGTAGCCGGGTCTCGAACCCGGGTCTCCCGCATGTTCACACACTCACAGCACCACTGCACTACACACACTATTGTGAATGAACCTAAAATCAAATTAAATTTATATTAAAACGAACGCGAACCCTGCAAATTCAAACTATCGAACCTGTAACCGCCAACTGATTCTAATCAAAACGCGATACAGGATTCTTTTCTTTTTAGCAAGCATAGCTGATGCTAATCATCAATTTCAAACGGAAATTCGGAATCAATGAGGTAAAACCGACTAAAATCAATGATTTCAACAATCAAGAATGAAACCGAAATTCTGTGATTGACTGGTTACTCTATAAATACCAATCATTTCACCACAAACGAATTCGCTCATTCTCTCAAAACTCTCTCTAAATCAACACTTAAAACTCTCTGATAGAACCTGATGTTTTGAATAACGTCGCCGGAGTTTTCTGCACATTACCGGAATCCAACCGGAACTTCCATAACATTCTCCGATCAGTATATTCATCTTACTCTCTTTTGACTTCAGTTGTATAGCATTCTAATGTTAAACAATATTTTTGAATTAACAGTCGGGTTTATGTTTCTGGGTTTTAAATGGTGAAAAAGATGAAGTCGAGATTGTGTTTAAATATAAATAAAAACGGTATTTAACCAGGTTAAACACACAGTCCAGCGGTGGACTGTGTGCAATTACAAAGCACACGTCCCGAGTTCGAGTCTTGGTCAGATCCGTATTAATAATAACCGTTTCCCTTTTTCTTTAAACCAAACACGCTAACACGCTGCAAGATGTTAAGTATAATAATATTACTAAATTAGACGGGTTAGACACCCATCCCAACTGGTTGGGCTGGGTGCAACGCAACATTAAGGTCGCGGGTTCGAGGCCAATCTACACACTGGTTCAAGGGATTTTACACATGATACAGGTGGACAAGTTGAAGCAAGGAACACATAGGAAATTGCCTTAGAAGAAAAATAAAGAAGTCATGAAAAATGTATTTGAACATGTTATGCTTGTATGTTTATTGTAACTTCTTCTTTAAAAAGAAATAGTAAATATAAAACTTTATAGTAAATGTCATGAGCTTTGATGAAAACCCAATCATGCCCCGATCACCATTTCCGCTGCGGGTCGGGGTGTGACATAAACGGTTCTGTCCTAGGAGTGAGATCAAGAAGTTGGAGGACGAATTCTACCGCTTAAAGCAAAATGATGGAGACCATATGGCCTATAACAAGCGTTTACTCGAGCTGAACTAGATGGTCCCAAATATGTTCACTCCTCCTTACCGTCTCATTGAACATTACATTAGGGGTCTTCCTTCTGGTATCCAGGATTCCACGATGAGCACTGTACCCGCAACTTTGGAAGTTGCAATAGAATTAGCCACCGAACTCACCGAAAACCATATCTGAAATGGAGACTTTAAAAAGAAGGGCACAACTGACAAGGTTTCAGTGGAAGAGCCAAAGACAACCAAGATCGAAACATTCTCTTGTTCTGATACCAAACGAAAGCGTGACGGTAAAACTATGATATTACCTCGACTAACCAAACTTCACAAGCCATACCACTCCAAGCCATCCCAATCACCCAAATGGCACCCAACCCAGCTCACCCAAACAAGAACCCAACACTGGTCCCCACCCTCAATGCAACACCTGCCACTATCACCACCAACTCACCATACCCTGTCGTCTATTGCCAATTGTGGGCGTTATGGCCATTTGAGTAACATGTGTCGCACTCCTCAAAACCAAGTTTCACCTCTTGCCCAAAACATGATCCAGCCCTACCAACCACCACATTACCCCATGGTGCCATATGTTCGAGCTTGCTTTAATTGTGGTGATCCTACTCCTTTTAGAAACACGTGCCCTAGGTTGGTTAACATCATCAATGCTCAAGCCCAAGCAAATCCAGATAACCAAGCGAACCATGTTAACCAAGCGAACCAGGCAAACCCAGCACCCCCACCAGCAAGAGGGAGAGCCTACAACATCAACGCAAACCCAGTTGAGGTCAACTACGGTGCGAACGAACAACCTAACTAGCCTTTCGCCCATCATGAAGACTCAAGACTCTGCTCCAGTTGTTTATTTTATTTTTATTCCCAATCCAAGCTTTAATAAATTCCATTTCTTGTCCTGACTATCAAGTTACCATTGTTTTCAATTTGGGTAATAATGTTTCAAGATTTCATTATTTCAAACTAATGCCATTAATGCAATTTATATCACACTATGCCAATTTGTTTCATCACATGTTTCTATGCATTGATTAAACTTCATGTCATCATACATCATGACGAACCCCGTCTCATCATTTAGGGAAGTTGGGTTGTATCTCACTTTTTCATAGACTGACCACTTCCTCATAACGCATGAGAGAGGTACCGCTGTCATTTAGTCTTGCTCTCCTCGGATTTGAGATTCAAGCATGGGTTGTTGTCTTTGTTTATGTTTGGTAGATTTTAGGATGAGTCACATAGAACTAATCGTGACTTAATAACAAGGCCCATGAAAATTTGACAAGGACATGGTGGATACGCCGCAGGTACTTCCTATATATAAGTGTTCTTGTCTTGTGATCAAAAGCATTGTTAGACGGTTATGGGAAGTTTTGTGTAAGTAGTGTCAATCTCAATTTGGATAACGATGTGATTGATGATTTCATTTTGTGATGTAACTTTATCATTATGACGCTTCGATTTTCTCAAAACCCCTTATCATGAGACAATATCCAGTTAGCCATCTCCGTGTTACAACACTTTTCATTTTTACACCTCAGGCATCAAAAAGCGATTCATGTAGCAGGTATTCAACCCTTACTAGGAACGTTACCGCCTCAATCAAAATCCAAACTTCACACTCACCTGGTTATGTATATCCTTAGCATCATCGAGATTTTTATTACCTAGCATACTCGAGATCCAATCTATAAGAAACCCTTCCTTCCTAATTTTGGAACGAAATTCCTAATAGTAGGGGAGACTGTAACATCCGCAAAAAATGGGTATCCAGAAGTCCGACCCACTTTGAAATTCGGATCCTAACCTTTAAACCTCAAAAATTTTGTCACACCCCGACCCGCAGCGGAAAAGGTGACCGGGGCATGATTGGGTTATCATCAAAGCTCATGACATTTATTATACGTTTCATATTCATTAAATACAATTTAATAGGAAATTTACAACTATAATTACATCATGACCTAACATCAATCTAAGCTTCTTTGTTTTCTTCTAAGGCATTTCCTATGTTTTCCTTGCTTCATCCTGTTCACCTGTATCATGTGTAAAAAGGTTTTTGGATCAACAAAAAGTTGGCGAGTGAATCCTATGGAAAACATTTGAACAAGTTTATTTAATTGATTATGAAATGAGTGCACAACCACACATGAGTAAAAATAGATGTAAACTTATTCAACAATCATTAGATATTAAATAAAGCACACATGAACAATAATGGAACGTTTAGAGGCACGCGTTGCTCTACTCGTCTCTCACGAGGAACTGATGGGCCTAATGAATGAATTGCATAAACATGATAATATGAAAGACATAACTACAAACAATATAAACTCAATGATACACACATGAACAATAATGGATTGGTTTTGAGGCACGCGTTGTTCAACTCGTCTCCCACGAGGAATTGATGGGCTTAATGAATGAATTTCATATAATTTGACAAAATGAAATAAGTAATCACAACAATATAAACAATCTAAGTTTAGATCACGATATCGGATGGCACAAGTTTAAATTAAACGAGTTAATTATTTTGTGACACATGACACACCCCAAAACGTGTAATTAAAAAGGGGGGGAGTTGTAAGATTCACTCACAGTGGGTGCGTTCGGTTGATGATGTTGAATGCACGCGAAGTGGTTTAAACCACGAGTGAAATTAACCTAGATAAATAGCATTATGGTTCGGTAAGTAAACGGGTTTTATTAATCCATTTTAGTAGGATTGTTGGGTGTATTTTTGTGAGTTCAAGGCTATTTTCTAACCTTAAAAATGTTATTTTTAAGTATTTTTAATTGATTTTTAATTAAAATAAATAATTAAAAATAATAAAAAAGTTGACTTTTTTTGACCGTTGACTGTTGACTTTGACCGGTTCGAATGCGAGTATATGTGCGCTGAGTGAGGCTCGAACCCGAGACCTCCCGTACGCGTGCACGCAGCTCTACCAACTGAGCTACGTGTCTAACCCGAAATATTTCTGTTTTTAATTATATTTATATACTAATTAGATTAAACCGAAAATCAATTTATTTTTAAAAAGATTTAACCGAATCGGGCCGGTGCGCTCCACAGGTCTCGAACTCGGGACCTGTGGGTTGAGTTAACACACAGTCCACCGCTGGACTGTGTGTTTAACATGTTATATAAACCGATTTTTATTATACTTAAATACAAACTAAGTATATTCCTTTCTGACTTATTTAAAAAGGTAGATAATTGTCCGAGTCGGTGCAGTAGACCGAACTCGAACTCGTGTCCTGTGATTAAACATACACACAGTCCACCACTGGACTGTGTGTCTAACTTGGTTATTTTTCCGGTTATTAATAAACTTAACATATACAGCGTGACTCCGGTTCGGTTAACAAAAAAGGCATTTTTATTAAGGCAGCATGCGTGAGACATGATTCGAACTCGAGACGTTAGTGTGTTTAATGTGCACACAGTCCACCGCTGGACTGTGTGTCTAACCCGAGTAATAACTTGATTTTAATTATACTTATATGTTACCGAACTTCGTCTTCTTCGTCAGTTTTAACCAGAATCGGAAGTCCGACTGGTTCAATGTTTTAATCGGTTTCTTTAGCGTTTCTTAGTTAATTACAGGTGAGATTAAATAAAAAGAAGGGACGATTTAAGCGTGAGGTATACCGACTGGATTCCTCTGTTTCACCGGCAGAACTCCGACGACAGCAACAGGTTCTGGCGTCGTGTGTCTTGCAGCAACGAGTCTTCAGAAAGCTTGAAAAGGATGTGGGTGACTTCGGTATAAGCTCAGGGGGTTTAGTAAGGCTTAGAAGTGGAGGGTTCGGTTTTCCGGCGATGAGCAGAAGATTTCCGGCGAGTGAGTTTTCGCCGATAAAGGGTGCGGTTTTGAGCGAAAATGTTTGCAGAGGTTCGAGGGGGTATTTATAAGGCAGGTTATCGATGAACTTGGTCCAATTTCCGACTTGATTCAAAGTCATTACGTTTTCCGGCGGTTATAGTTTGTGTCGCGGACTCAGGCGTCGGTTATAACCGATGTGTGTTTAAAGTTTACGTTATAACTGAAGGAATCGTTAAATTTCGCGAGATCGCCGGGATTTCCGACGACTGCATTTGGGCGCGGTTTTGAATTCGGAAAGTCATGTTATGAATTAAATGATTCTAACATTTAACAAGAAACATCAGTGGCGCAGTGGTTTAAGTGTTGAGTGTTAAGTCTGTGTTGAACCGGTTACTGACCCGGGTTCGAAACCCGGCAGTGCCAAATTGTTTTTATTTTCTTATTTTTAACAGTTTTTCAAAAACTAATTATATATTCCCATATAATAATTAATTATGTATCGTTTAAAATTATTTTGGGCATTAAATTCGCAACGAAATTTTTAACTGATTGTTCGGTTAATAAACGGAGCGGGTTTGGTAAAATCCGTTTTTGACGGATGTTACAAATTTTAGCGAAATAAATAACCGTTGGAAGATTTACTCTTAAATTTAAATTCATTTATCGATTTATTTATTTATTAATTTAATTTATTTAATATCACAATTAAAATCATTAATAAAATATAGTTAGTCTTGTTAGGTATTTAAGTAAGTTTTAAGGTAATATGAGTTGGTAACCAAGTTAGTTCGGATAGTAGAGTTAAGGGGTCTGATTTGTAACATTTCAAAATTTTAAATTTAAAAAAGAAATATAAAATAGTGGATCAGGGATTCGAACCAGGGTCTCACCAAACAAAACACTTGAGCCACTCCACCACATCAAACCTTTGTTAAAATTTCCATTTCCAAAATCCTTAAACACTGCAATCCCTTTTGAATTACCTTTACCTCCCAAATGTTAAAGAACTAAATGGTTACCTCCTAATTTCAGGACGAAATTTCCAAAAGTAGGGGAGATTGTAACATTCGTAAAAAAAATGAATGAATCCTAAAACCCGACCTGTTTTTGTAACTCGATCCGTTTTCATATTCCACGTAATTTTGTTTAATGTTTAAGGAATAAAATGTCTCGGAATCTATGTTTTGATCATACATGTTATCATATCTGGTGATTTATAGTCTTATGCATGTTTTAGACAACCTTGTAAATTCATTTCCATGTATTTTGAAGTAACCCTCCATATATCAAGGTCTAAAACCAAGGATTTCTTAAGTTAATCAAAAACTTTGGAGACCTCGTGAACATACCTAACACATCGCATCCAAACCTTCTTATCATTCAAACTTCATTATATACATGCCATAAGATAGGACATTGTGTTTGGGACGGTTTAGATGTAAACGATAGCAAGTAAGAAGCTCTACATGTCGTATTCTTAGTTTTGTCATAAGATGACTTTCGGGTAACTTTCTTGCTAACTTTTCTCCATCCTTGAGCTATCATTCTGGTCCATTCAAAGCTCCAGATATACTTGGTATACTAAGGATCAAGTAGGTTCAAATGGTGTATAAAACAGAGCTCCAGCGTAACGGGAATCACAAACACAAGTTTTAGAACATAACCCTCGACCCGCATCAAGATCCAAGGTACAACCCCAATTCTCGACACCATGGATGTTGGATTACTCTCTTCCATATGATAGTACTCTAAAAATAATGAACGTAGGCGAGAACCGTGCGCGAAACAGAGTTATAAAGAAGCTGGAATCCCGAAAACAAGTTTGGTGTTTGTTGCTGATTTGAAAGACGCGAAAATCTTATTTTAAAGTCATCCCACATCGCCCCAATCACCATTTTGTGCTCCATTTCACACCTATAAATGCCCTTGCTTGGTTTTTTATAGCTTGCAACTCCCAGTTTGAGTATAAACAAGTGGAATGACCAAATTTGGTGGCTCCACAAGCACAATACCCCTTTGGGTGTGGTGTGTAGTAGTTTTTATTTCCGCTTTCGACAAGGAGGTGTTGCCCTTCAAGCTCTTCTCAGTCTGTAAATTTTTTCTTTGAGGTAAACTTCATTTCTTTGTTCTTTTATTTATTTTTTTATTTTTATTTATTTTTACTTATTTTTATATTCATTTATTTATTGCTTTCTTAGTTTAATTAGTTTAGTTTAGGTTCTTAGTTAAGGAGCATTAGGCTCGTTAAGGTAGCCTAGTTTAGGCTCGCCTTTAGGCTTGTCGTAGCCTTGTAAAGACTTGTTAGGCTCAACGAGTCTAACATATCATGTTCGTTCATTTAGCTATGCCTAGCATAACGTTTATTTTTTTTTTGTTGCATTCGTTTGTCTAGCTTAAATCACGCTTATCAATTGGATTTTCTCCTTATTCTCATGCGGTTTTTCACTAAGGATTAAAAACGCAAACACTGTGAGTGAATCCTTAAAAATTCCCTTTTTTTATTCACGTTTTGGGGTGTATCATGTGTCGTAATTTACTTTATTTATACAAATACATGTGCTACCACCATTATGTGATCTAATGTGTATATTTGTTTGTTGTGGTTATGTGTGGTTACATTTTATCATTTCAGTGCAATCATTCATTTAAGGCCTATCAGTTCCTCGTGGGATACGAGTTGAGCATCAGGTGCCTTATTAGATCGGCTCTGTTTGATTGAGCCTTGATCTCAAGTTCATCATTCATCATGTTCATATGTTAATTGTTGATATTATGTGATCTAATGTGTATATTTGTTTGTTGTGGTTATGTGTGGTTACATTTTATCATTTCAGTGCAATAATTCATTTAAGGCTCATTAGTTCCTCGTGGGATACGAGTTGAGCAGCAGGTGCCTCATTAGATCGGCTCCGTTTGATTGAGCCTTGATCTCAAGTTCATCATTCATCATGTTCATATGTTCATTGTTGATATTATGTGGTTTGTGATTTAATTATATATACATATGCTCATATATGGTCTATGCACATTTTTATTGAAATAACCAATTTAACAAACTGTTTAAATCTTTAACTTAGATTCACTCGCCAACCTTTGTTGACCCAAAACCATTTTTACACATGATATAGGTGAACTGGTACGAAGAGAAGATCGGACATAGGATGGGCCTTAGTTAACAAGAAACGAATTAGTGCAATATACTTGTTATAAACGTCGTCTTGTGTTTGTAATTGTTTTTGTGAATTATTTGTATTGTGAGACACTTGATATGAATTAGTGAATATTTAAAACAAGTAATAGCAAGTCATAAGCTCTTGAGTTAACCCAATCATGCCCCGATCACCTATTCCGCTGCGGGTCGGGGTGTGACATTTATGATTGATTAATAGTCCCGGTCGCATCGACCTTAATGACTTGGAGGCTTGAACCTAGTCCACCACCTCTGGATAGAAGGATAACTCCCCTTAACTATCATGATAGAAGGCCCTTTTATCCTTAACTATCATTTATAAGCTGGCCAAATATGTGGTCTGTGCCATTTGGCAAATCAAAACCATTAAGATCTTTTGGAATTATATAGCAGAGCATAAATTTCGAGTAAAATCGAGACGTTTGCTTGAAGAGGATGAATACATATATATAATTCCAAAATATTTCATTGAATGCCAATAAGTAATTGCAATACTAGAAATAAATAAATGAAACAAACTGTCCATGCGAGGACTTGAAAGAAATAAAAATGTCCACGCAGGGACTAAAGAAATAACAATGTCCTCTCAGGGACTATATATAATAATAGAATTAGATTTCACTCGTCCTTCTTTCCTTTAACCAACTTGGAGAGTTTCTTGAAGAATTTATTTGTCTTCTTTTCAATTTATCCGCTTGTTTTTGCATCTCCTTCATTCGTTCCAAGGCCTCATTGATGGCCTCTAGTGGCGGCGTAGGTTGTGGTTGTGGCACAACAGGATACTAGTACCCATAACTTGGATATCCAGTAGGTGGATAAGCAGGTAGGAAAGGGACGGGTAAAGTGCGTTATGCATGACCGCTTGCATGTAAGGGTCATACGACAATGCTTGGTAATCTACTGGTGTAGATGGGTTAAAAGGATCATATCCAGATATATCCACGCAGGGACTAAAGAAATAACAATGTCCTCGTAGGGACTATATATAATGATAGAATAGATTTCACTCGTCCTTCTTTCCTTTAACCAACTTGGAGAGTTTCTTGAAGAATTTATTTGTCTTCTTCTCCATTTTCTCCGCTTGTTTTTGCATCTCCTTCATTCGTTCCAAGGCCTCATTGATGGCCTCTAGTGGCGGCGGAGGTTGTGGTTGTAGCACAACAGGATACTAGTATCCATAACTTGGATATCCAGTAGGTGGATAAGCAGGTGGGAAAGGAGACGGGTAAAGTGTCACACCCCGACCCGCAGCGGAAAAAGGTGATCGGGGCATGATTGGGTTTTCATCAAAGCTCATGACATTTATTATAATGTTTCATATTTATTATTACATTTAAAGGAGATCATACAATCAAATCATACAAGTACAACATGTTCTATACATCTTTCTAGACTTCATTATTTTTCTTCTAAGGCAATTTCCTATGTGTTCCTTGCTTCATCCTGTCCACCTGTATCATGTGTAAAAATGGTTTTTGGGTCAACAAAAAGTTGGCGAGTGAATCCTATGAAAACATTTAAACGTGTTTATTGTATTGATTATAAAATAAAGTGCATAACCACATATGAGTAAATATAGATGTAACTTTATTCACAAAACACATAATATTAAATATTGCACACACATACTACAAATGATTGTTTTGAGGCACGCGTTGTTCAACTCGTCTCCCACGAGGAACTGATGGGCCTAATGAATGAGTTTTGAGGCACGCGTTGTTCAACGAACTGATGGGCCTAATGAATGTTTTTGAGGCACGCGTTGTTCAACTCGTCTCCCACGAGGAACTGATGGGCCTAATAAATAATTTGCATACAACTTGACAATATGTAATACATCACAACAAACAATATTTACATTCTAAGTTTAGATCATATAATGGTATAGCACGAGTTTGAATGAGCGAATTAATTTAACGACACATGATACACCCCAAAACATGAATAAAAAGGGGAATTTGTAAGAATTCACTCACAGTGGTTGCGTTTCTTGGATTGATGATGAATGCGCACGAATTTGGATCTAACCACGAGAGGAACTAACCTAAATAATAACATAGTGGTTCGGTAAATAAATGGATTTTATTTGAGATTAATAATTTTAATTCATAACCTTAATAGGATTTCTAGATTTATTTTTGTGAGTTTAAGGACATTTTCTAACTTTAAAAATATTATTTTTAAGTATTTTTAATTCATTTTTAAATTAAATAAATAAATAAAAAATATATAAAAATGTTGACTTTTTGACTTTGACCGTTGACCGGTCGGACCGTGTTTATTATATGCGCTGAGTGAGGTTCGAACTCGTGACCTCTCGTACGCGTGCACGCAGCTCTACCAACTGAGCTACGTGTCTAACCCGAAATATTTCTGTTTTTAATTATATTTATATACTACTTAGATTATTCAGAATTTTATTTAATTAAAAAGGTTTTAAAACTAGTCGAACCGGTGCGCATGATGAGTTTCGAACCCGTGACCTGTGGTTTAACTTTGCACACAGTCCACCGCTGGACTGTGTGTCTAACCTGGTTAAAATACTTGTTTTTATTAATCTTATATACTAACTGAAAGGTTCCGTATTTGGGTTTTATAAAAAGGTTTAAATATTGTGACGAATCGGAACAAGGACAGACTCGAACTCGGTATCTCTATGTTTCAAATGCACATAGTCCATCGCTGGACTGTGTGTCGAACCCGAGATATAACCCGATTTATATTAAATATATACACAACCTAAACTTCATCTTCTTCGTTAAAACAACCCAGAACTCCCAATCCCGACTGTTAGCCCACATAATTTCGATTCCCAGTTTTAAACAAATGCATATAAACAGTATTGAAGAAAGTTAAATGTTTGTACCGATTGGGCGAGGTGTTAGTTTTTTCGGTTTAACTCCGACAGAAAATTCCGGTGACTGAAACTTTTCCGGCGACGTGTAACTTGCGACAGAGGATCTTCAGGAAGTTTGAGGTGAGTGTGGGTGACTTCTGTCGAAGCTCTAGAAGTCCTATTTATAGAGTAAGGCAAAAGAGATAAAATGGGTTCGGTTTTCCGGCGACTTGCAGAGAATTCCGGTGAAACAGAGACTGGTTTTCAAAATGCGGTGAGAGTGTGGTTATGAATTGAACGAGACTTACAATCTTCGGACTTGATATTCATAGCTAACATGTTCGACAGTTTTCGGTCAAGTGACTTAATCATCCTTCGGTTATGATTTTGACGATTTGAATGAGTGGCTTTAAGGTTTTCAGTTATAACTGACGTTAATCGTCAATTACACTTGCTTGATTCCGAAGTAAAAGGAAAACGGTCGCAAATTCGCGTATTTTCCGGCGACTGCGGATTTGGGCGCGCTGGTTACCTATCTTTGAGTTTCGAGTTTTATATTAAGTATTAATTGTTTCAATATTATTCCAAACTAAGCGGGTGGCGGAGTGGTGTGTTGGCTGTTTGGTTAGCCGGCTGACCCTGGTTCGAAACCCGGCAGCCTCGATTGTTTTTTTATTCTTTATTTTTGTTATTTATTAATTTTGGTTTAAACTTATATCAATGTTTATTAATTATGTATCGTTTAAAATTAAAATAAACAATATATACGCGACGAAAATTTTGACTGACTCTTCGGTAAATAAACGAAGCGGGTTTTGGAAACCCGGTTTTTTACGGATGTTACAGTATCCCCTACTTTTAGAAATTTTATCCCGAAATTTAAGTAGTAGTGGTATATTTGACTTGGAGAGGGTGTTTTATTTTTTTGACAATTACCTAATTAGAGGAGGGTGAAAGTTTAAATTTTATTTGAGGCGGTAACGTTTCTAGTAAGGGTTGGATACCCTGCTACAGGAATCGCTTTTTGATGCCTAAGATAAGGAATATTGATAAAAAGAGTTGATTGACTAGGTATGATCTCATGCACAAGAGTTTTGATACGTTTGGAAAGATAAGGTTATATCCTAAAACAAAACTTCTACCACTAAAACCTACATGGAACTTCTCATAATCGCCTGACAATGCCTCTGATCCTTTGGCAAGAATACTTATATATAGGAAGTACCAGCGGTGTATCCACCATATTCTTGTCAAATTTTCGTTGGCTTTATCAGTAAGTTATGATTAGTTCTATGTGACTACAACAACCAAAACTTGAGTCTTAATTCTGAAAGTATACATGTTTGAATGATGACAGTACCTGTCTCGTTTGTTATTATGAAGAGGTTAGTCTATGTAGAAGTGAGACACAGCCCAACTTCTTTGAATGATGAGATTGAAATACGTTGAGATGTATGATGATATGAACGCTAAATCAGTGAGTATAAAACAAACTTCAACCATGACATTACTAAATCCTACATGGAACTTCTCATAACCGCCTGACAATGCCTCTGATCCTTTGGCAAGAATACTTATATATAGGAAGTACCAGCGTTGTATCCACCATATTCTTGTCAAATTTTCATTGGCTTTATCAGTAAGTTATGATTAGTTCTATGTGACTCTAAAACATAAACAAACACAACAACCAAAGCTTAAGTCTTAATTCTGAAAGTATACATGATTGAATGATGACAGTACCTCTCTCGTTTGTTATGATGAAGGGGTTAGTCTCGGTAAAAGTGAGACACAACCCAACTTCTTTGAATGATGAGATTAAGATACGTCGAGGTGTATGATGATATGAATGTTAAATCAATGAGTATAAAACAAAACTGAAATAGTAATTCGCATTATGATTCTTGGATAAATTTCCAATTTATAATTGAGATACCTGAAGATTGAGATAACATAAAGAAAACATAAAAACTAAGCGGTTGGAGTTGAATCTTGATTTTTGGTGAAGAAACTAGTTGGGTGGTTCGTTTGGGCCGTCATTATCTTCAACAGGATTGGCGTTGATGTTGTAAACTCTTCCTCTTGCTGGTGGCCTAGTGGTTAGGTTTTCTTGATTTGCTTGGTTAACTGGGTTTGCTTGAGCTTGGGCGTTTATGATGTTAACCAATCGAGGGCACGTGTTTCTAAAGTGGGTAGGGTCGCCACAATTAAAACAAGCTCGAACATATGGAAACATGGGGTATTGGGGTTGTTGATATGTTTGGATCATGTTTTGAGTAGGGGGTGAGGTTTGGTTTTGAGGGGTGCGGCAAACCTTGCTCAAATGACCATAGCGTCCACAATTCGCACATAGTCGACAAGGTAAGGTAGATGGATGGTGATAAAAGCAAGTGTTGCATTGAGGGTGAGGTCCAATGTAAGGTTTCTTATTTGTGTAAGTTGAGTTGGGTGCTACTTGAGTGATTGGGATAGCTTGGAGGGGTACGGCTTGTGAAGTTGGTTGATTGTGTTGAGTGACAGCGAAAATTTGCCCATCTCATTTTCTCTTAGAAATGGGTTGAGAAGGGGATTCGGTTTGGGTGGAGTTTGAGGTTTCAGTTGATGCTTTATCCGTCTTCTTCTCTTCCTTGAAGTCCTTATTTCATATGTGGTTCTCGGTGAGCTCTGTAGCTAACTCCATAGCTGCTTCCAAGGTTGCATGTGTGGTACTTATTATAGGGTCTTGAATTTTTGAAGGAAGACCTCGAATGTAGTGCTCGATCAAACGGTAGAGAGGAGTGAATAAGTTGGGGACCATTTGATTTAACTCAAGGAATCTCTTGTTGTATGTGGTGTGGTCGCCCTCCTTTTGTTTCAAAGAATAGAACTCATCTTCCAATTTCTTGATTTCGCTTCTTGGACAAAACCGTCTTGTCATGATTTCCTTCAACTCTTCCCAAGTCAAAGTCATAGCATCTTCAACACCTCGCTTGGCCTTCTCTGTATTCCACCATGTAAGTGCTATTCCAAGTAAACGACCGGTAGCATATCGCACCTTGCGATCATTGGGGCAGTCGCAATTTAGAAAAGTGTTTTCCATTTCCTCAAACCAATGGAGGAGAGCGGTTTCAGTCCCTTCGTATTTTGGAGGGTCGCAGGATTTGAAATGCTTGAAGGTGCATTTAGTGGTATTTGGGGGAGGGTTGATAACATTTTGATCTTCTTGATTGATTGGGTTGACGGGATTAGCGGTAAGGGCTTGTTGAACTTGAACTACGATGTTGGGTATCACGGCAGCCATTTGTTGAGCGATTTGGGCAGCCATGCGCTCGCGGGCTTTTCCTGATCTCATCTTCCTACGAGCGAGACTAGAAGACATCTACAAGGAATACGTATCAAGAGTATGAGTTGGACGTTTTAGGGGTCATGTGTCGTATTTAGGAATGAACATTCATAAAATAAATATAGAATAATAAATCTACTACATCCATAGGATGTCTTGGGCTTTGCTCGTAATTGGGCCTTTGCATGCCGCCATACTTCACCTTCGTAATCATGTGGGCCCCCATGATTACCGGGTTTTTCATATGGTTCGCATGTGTTAGCCTGGTTATGTACACTAAAACCCGGAGAAAATCGAGAAACATGTATGTAACGTATGATATTCGGAGTGCATCCAGGTGTGGACACGGTGACAACTCAAAGTGGGGTTAGTTCGAACGACGTTTGGTGTGGCATGCTTTGGCCTAATAGATCCTTCGTACTCTCATCGTTAGTCCCCAGGTAGGCAAACTGGTCCGTTATATTGGATTTATACGAATGCCAACCTAGACAGGACGTTCCGACTACCGGTACTTGTACCCTTACAGTTACTACATGCCCGTCGTAGAACTCACTTTGATGAGATTGAAAAACGAAAAATGCGACAAAATCTTGAATAACGGAAGTATAAAGATGATTTAAATATGTGAACATTGAAATATGTGTGATGAATGTATATGTAAGCATGTCATGTTTGACTATAAGTATAACTCATTAAGTATCACACAAAATATAATATTGGAAAGTGTTTGCATGCATTTGTGTATGTAATAAATATGAAATAAATAAACATCATGAGTTTGCATGTAACCACATTAAAATCTAATCAACTATAGTATAGGCTCTAAGGGTCTAATAACCTATCCTATATCCCTATAGTCAAAAGCTCTGATACCAATCTGTCACACCCCGACCCGCAGCGGAAAAAGGTGATCGGGGCATGATTGGGTTTTCATCAAAGCTCATGACATTTATTATAATGTTTCATATTTATTACAATTTAAAGGAGATCATACAATCAAATCATACAAGTACAACATGTTCTATACATCTTTCTAGACTTCATTATTTTTCTTCTAAGGCAATTTCCTATGTGTTCCTTGCTTCATCCTGTCCACCTGTATCATGTGTAAAAATGGTTTTTGGGTCAACAAAAAGTTGGCGAGTGAATCCTATGAAAACATTTAAACGTGTTTATTGTATTGATTATAAAATAAAGTGCATAACCACATATGAGTAAATATAGATGTAACTTTATTCACAAAACACATAATATTAAATATTGCACACACATACTACAAATGATTATTTTGAGGCACGCGTTGTTCAACTCGTCTCCACGAGGAACTGATGGGCCTAATGAATGAGTTTTGAGGCACGCGTTGTTCAACGAACTGATGGCCTAATGAATGCTTTTGAGGCACGCGTTGTTCAACTCGTCTCCCACGAGGAACTGATGGGCCTAATAAATAATTTGCATACAACTTGACAATATGTAATACATCACAACAAACAATATTTACATTCTAAGTTTAGATCATATAATGGTATAGCACGAGTTTGAATGAGCGAATTAATTTAAGCGACACATGATACACCCCAAAACATGAATAAAAAGGGGAATTTGTAAGAATTCACTCACAGTGGTTGCGTTTCTTGGATTGATGATGAATGCGCACGAATTTGGATCTAACCACGAGAGGAACTAACCTAAATAATAACATAGTGGTTCGGTAAATAAATTGATTTTATTTGAGATTAATAATTTTAATTCATAACCTTAATAGGATTTCTAGATTTATTTTTGTGAGTTTAAGGACATTTTCTAACTTTAAAGATATTATTTTTAAGTAT
The DNA here is from genome assembly GCA_947069175.1 of Scalesia atractyloides. NCBI lineage: Eukaryota > Viridiplantae > Streptophyta > Magnoliopsida > Asterales > Asteraceae > Scalesia > Scalesia atractyloides. Next base: position 23,421,875 of record CAMTDV010000023.1, read on the forward strand.
TTTTAATTGATTTTTAAATTAAATAAATAAATAAATAAATAAAAAAATATAAAATGTTGACTTTTTGACTTTGACCGTTGACCGAGCGTTGACCGTTGACCAGTCGGACCGTGTTTATTATATGCGCTGAGTGAGGTTCGAACTCGTGACCTCTCGTACGCGTGCACGCAGCTCTACCAACTGAGCTACATGTCTAACCCGAAATATTTCTGTTTTTAATTATATTTATATACTACTTAGATTATTCAGAATTTTATTTAATTAAAAAGGTTTTTAAACTAGTCGAACCGGTGCGCATGATGAGTTTCGAACCCGTGACCTGTGGTTTAACTTTGCACACAGTCCACCGCTGGACTGTGTGTCTAACCTGGTTAAAATACTTGTTTTTATTAATCTTATATACTAACTGAAAGGTTCCGTATTTGGGTTTTATAAAAAGGTTTGAATATTGTGACGAATCGGAACAAGGACAGACTCGAACTCGGTATCTCTATGTTTCAAATGCACACAGTCCACCGCTGGACTGTGTGTCTAACCCGAGATATAATCCGATTTATATTAAATATATACACAACCTAAACTTCATCTTCTTCGTTAAAACAACCCAGAACTCCCAATCCCGACTGTTAGCCCACATAATTTCGATTCCCAGTTTTAAACAAATGCATATAAACAGTATTGAAGAAAGTTAAACGTTTGTACCGATTGGGCGAGGTGTTAGTCTTTTCGGTTTAACTCCGACAGAAAATTCCGGTGACTGAAACTTTTCCGGCGACGTGTAACTTGCGACAGAGGATCTTTAGGAAGTTTGAGGTGAGTGTGGGTGACTTCTGTCGAAGTTCTAGAAGTCCTATTTATAGAGTAAGGCAAAAGAGATGAAATGGGTTCGGTTTTCCGGCGACTTGCAGAGAATTCCGGCGAAACAGAGACTGGTTTTCAAAATGCGGTGAGAGTGTGGTTATGAATTGAACGAGACTTACAATCTTAGGACTTGATATTCATAGCTAACATGTTCGACGGTTTTCGGTTAAGTGACTTAATCATCTTTCGGTTATGATTTTGATGATTTGAATGAGTGGCTTTAAGGTTCTCGGTTATAACTGACGTTAATCGTCAATTACACTTGCTTGATTCCGAAGTCAAAGGAAAACGGTCGCAAATTCGCGTATTTTCCGACGACTGCGGATTTGGGCGCGCTGGTTACCTATCTTTGAGTTTCGAGTTTTATATTAAGTATTAATTGTTTCAGTATTATTCCAAACTAAGCGGGGGGCGGAGTGGTGTGTTGGCTGTTTGGTTAGCCGGCTGACCCGGGTTCGAAACCCGGCAGCCTCGATTGTTTTTTTATTCTTTTATTTTTGTTATTTATTAATTTTGGTTTAAACTTCTATCAATGTTTATTAATTATGTATCGTTTAAAATTAAAATAAACAATATATACGCGATGAAATTTTTGACTGACTATTCGGTAAATAAACGAAGCGGGTTTTGGAAACCCGGTTTTTGACGGATGTTACATAAAGTGCGTTATGCATGACCGCTTGCATGTAAGGGTCATACGACAATGCTTGGTAATCTACTGGTGTAGATGGGTTAAAAGGATCATATCCAGATATATCCGGATATGTTGGGATAGGGTTGTTAAAACCTGATGGTGGTGGTTGAACTACTAGTGATGGTGTTGGTTCCACAACATGTGAAGCATTGGAGGATCCACCCATTTGTGGGTCCTCGTGGATGGTTGGGTAAGTTTTGGGTAACGGTAGAGGTGAACCAGACCGTTGACCTGCATGTACCGACATACGTGCTCCTCGTTTCCTCCTTGGTGGCTCGGGTGGCGGCTGATGTTGTTCCACCGGTTCCATGTGCACATCTTCTTGTACAGGAGTTGTTGGGGAGTGATGGGAAGCAGTGTTAGTAAAAGTAAATTGGTTCCAATATTGGTCCCATTCATTAGCACCTTGGTATGGCGATCCGGCGTAAGAGTTCGAATCGCTTGAGATTTCGATGGGATGGGTGTGTGATCCTGACGGCGGTATCTCCTGGTCGGAGTCCTCGTCCATTGGGTTGGGTTGGTCTAACTGATTTTGGTCGGCTAGGGGTGTGTTAAAGTAATGATGAGAGTGATGAGAGTGGTGTGATTGGTGTGAATGATACGAGTGGTACGAGCTTTCAGTGTGGGTAGGTGAATGTCGTGATAGGGGCCAGGAATCCCTCGAATCCTCATAGGGGTTCGAGTGATGGGGTTGAGAAGGGATGTGTCCTGATGGTCCTCCTCTCATTGGTCCTTTACCTCTTCCTTGTACTCTTGGCGGCATTTTCCTGTTAAAATCAAATAACAACAATACTAATAACTTAATAATGAAATGAGAAATCCTAGGTCAAAGCATAGACTCAGAAGTCTAAGGAATGTGCTTGTGTAAGTTTGAGATTAAACACAAGAAGGCAAGTGTTTAATTCTCTCAAACGTTGGCTCTGATACCAACCTCTCACACCCCGGCTTTCCACAGCCAATCCAAACACCGGTGGGCCCGGTTGGGAAATACCGTGACGTAAGTTGATATCATCAAGTCAATTAAACACAGCACAACGGAAGTCTTGGAGTAAAATTACTATTACAACCAAATGTTTAAAATACAAAATAATATACAGACGATTCGTAATAGAAGATCCACAAGCGGACCATAAAATGTACAAAAATGTGTATAATAGACTTTAGGGCAAGATCTAGGATTTGCAAGATCCGCTTCCAGCCTATTTCGTATTGTACTTGCAAGCTTAGTATTTTGAAAATACGTCAGCTTTCGCTGGTACATACACCCAACTTACTCATTTTGAAAACATTTGAAACTGATTTTAAGTGCACGTGGCACAAAATCTTTTATAACTTGGGAAAGTTACTTTGTAACCTTGTTAACAGATTCACTTGTTTGTCCATACATACAGGGCCTAGTGCGAAAACCGAGACATGATTAACGTACACACCACTTAAGAACTCACGAAGGAGTTATCCCCATCTTTGTGGGTAAGTTTTTAGCATGAGCGTCTGTCAGGTGTACGTAGATAAGAGTGAAAGATAGTTTTAAAAGAAAAGGAAAATTTTGAGAAGATTGGAAGATAGTTTTAAAAGAAAAGGAACATTTTGATAAGATTGAGCCAGTGGGGACGTTTATAAAAATGGATTGAACATTTTAGGCTGATTTGTTGTAAATAAAGTTTGGATAAGGGAAGAATCATGGGAACATTTTAGGCTGATTTGTTGTAAATAAAGTTTGGATGAAAGGTTAAGGGAAGAATCGTGGTATGGTAGTGAATGATTCGGTAGGTGTATGTGAGGGGTAAAATGGTATGAATATCGGATAAAATGCAACATGGAATGTGGCGGTTAAAGATAATGATTTTGAGGATGAAGCTTTGTCATAGGTAATCGAGTACTAATCATTACGAAGTGGGGTCACCAAAGTTTGTTATGAATCAAATGTATTTAACAAGGTCCGGGAAAACACCGAATTTCTCATGGCACGTTTTACGAAAATTTGGTAATATGGTAGGGACACTTATATATAGGAAGTACCAGCGGCGTATCCACCATGTTCACACCATGTTACGTCATTTCGCTATTCGGTGTCATGTTACGTTCCGTGCTGCGATACACAGTAGAACTCACTATGGTTTTCATGCGCCTACCAATATAATCCCGTGTGCACCCGCGATTATTTTGGTTTGTGCATGATTCACATAGTTTGTACTAGTAGTGTACGGGTCAAGTTACATCTAGTAAGCAAAGGGTATGTAAGATAGCGTAAAAAAATTAAGTATGTAAGCATGATTGTATGTATGTGTGAGTATGTCTAACGTAGGCGAAACCACTCGGGTTATGCCCACTTATAGGTTTCAAGTATTACTACCAAGTAGTGCGAATGTATGAGTTTTGAGTATGATTGATGACAAATACGTATAAAATTACATGTAGTATAGAATGTATAAGTTGAAATTTACATGGCGTTAAGCACATATAAGTCTAGTATATAGTTTGAGTGTATAAATAAAAAGGGTAACAATGATACATGTAGGATTGCTATGAAATATTGACTGCATAAATTGGATCGTGTATGATGATATGCATGTGTATGGTTGCTTGAGTCAAAACATTGAGTTGGTTAAATTAAAATAAGTCGTGTTTGTCGGGAATGAAGGACCAAAATTGTGAATGTCGGGTGAATATTGATAAAAATATTATTTTTTTATGTAAGATGTGGTTTGAAAAAAGAAATGCTATTTTTGTTTTAAAATTTGTATTCGCATATGAACTTTTCTTGCCCATGTGTTCAGACTTAGATTTGCGTATTAACGATTTTTTAAAAGGTTGTAAAATAGTGAGCTTGCTTTATTTTATTTTATTGATGCAAGAAAAGTTGTGTTTTGAAAATTTTCATGTAAAACTTGAATTTTGAAAAGTATTTTAGCAAAGTACTTATACGTATGTGAGAGAAAGTTTTCGTTGGTTTCTTGTTGGAAATAAAATGTCTTTAGAATGGTAGTATAAAATGAGCGTATTTTAGACGAGTTATGAAAATCGAGGGCAAGAGGTTCGTTTGACCGACTAAGTTGATAGGTAGCATTTTATAAAGTTTTTGAAAAATTGTGAAAGAACCGTTTAAAGTGTCATTAGGGGTTTCGTTTTTGTAATTTACGTAACTATGTTGTAGGGTGAGAAATCGTTTGGATAAAATAGTAAGGTTCGAGGTTTATGCATAAATGAGAAAAATTGAAACAATGATAAAAGGTTTAGGTATAAGTTTTGATATAGTGATTGTTATGAAAATAGTCGAGTTGGAGTTAGGCTTCGACTCATTTCTCCAACTTGAGTTTTGCGAAAAAGACATCTAGGTGATCAACAATAAAAATCACGTTTGAGCATGTAAGTATTGTATAATATGTATGAGTTCACATATGTGACATAAGCATAACAAGTATTCATAGTATAAACACGTATGATTGCGTAAGGAGTATGAATTTAGTTGGTTTGCAAGAATTGTATTGTTTTTTATTGTGAAAGATGTGCGAATTGTGCATCGGGTTTGAAATGAACGAGGTGATAAGTATTAAAACACATAGAAATTGAGATAGCATAAAAGATAGGCTTAGTAAAATATTGGAGTGTTTTGGGTTGAGAAGTGTCGACTATTCCAAAGTGAATTGAAGATCCTTTCAAATTAGAGGAACGTCCTTTGGCCTATAGCTAAAATGCTCTCGTCGAGAAGCGATTAACGGCATTTTACCCTTCCAGTTCCTAAACGTCTCTAATCGATTGGAAAAATCAAAACTTTGGTGAGAGCGAAAATCAAGGAATGGGACTTAATCGACAAGGTGCGGGTTTCACCCCTAACTTGACGATTACGTACCCTAAGTGTGGTTGGTACTTACCAAACGAAGAGCAAATTCCGATTCATTGGTAAGGGTCCACTAGAGTTTGAATTGGAATTTTTACATCAAGATGTGGATTTCACTCCTAACTTAATGGCGATATTTCGTGCAAAAAGAATAAGAATAGCGGAATGAGAGTCGTTCACCAAATTGTGGGTTTCAAGCCTATTTTAGTGAACTCATCTCGTTTATGTTACAAGTGTCTTCAAATCTTCAAAGTGCGTATTGTGTAAAAATGTCTTAGGAAAGACATCATGTATATGTATTAAGACCAAAAGAAAAGAGGAGAAGCAAAGTAAGAATCATAAACAAGAACGGTCAAAACGGGTACTTAGAACTATAGACTAGGTCGAACATGGCAATTCTACCTAATTCCCTATAGTTATGGCTCTCATACCAATCTGTCACACCCCAACCGATGGCGGAAACATCAGAGTGAGACGAAATAGATTGCTCGAGACTTCATAACGCTAATAAGTGACAAGTATTTAAATAAATTTCATTTTATTGCTAATATCAAGTACATTGTTTGAAAATGAAATTACAACAAGTTTGGATCAAAATAAGATACAACAAGTATTAAAGTTTAAGGTGCGTTTCTAGGCATCCTACTAGGTTCCGTGCATCATCATCGTCAAAATCCTGCAAATACAGTTTAAAGTATAGTTCAATACAAAAGTATTGGCGAGCATACAAGTTTGAGTACTAGCATATATGTAAAGAAGGTTTGAACAATCCACATGACAAAAATAGTTAACTAGATTAATGTACCAAGGCATGCAATTATACTAGTCAACCCAAAGTGTACCGCTAGCGTTATCTCATCGTCGCAACGATAAGACCGTAATGATTGAATGACTTAACATGGCCTCAAGAATACGGGCGGTGCGTTACTCCTATAGCGCTATACATGTTGAGGGAGGCTTTAAACAAAGTTAATGACAAGTAAATCACATAAGAATGTTCCAAGAACACAAATCAAGTATCACGTATTTAAGCATGTATGATTGGATTGTTTGTGTTTGCATAAAGTATAAGTGATTGCGTGTGTTTAATAGTATAACGTATTGCACCCAAAAGTGTAAAAGCAAAAGGGGTCATGTATACTCACAGTTTTGCGAAAGCTTGCCTTGTTACTTCCGTGAAGGGCTTGGAGGAACACCGAATTATCTTTTGAAACCTTGAATCTTTAGAAGAAGAGAGCTCTTAGAGCTTTTAGAGAGAAGAGAAGAGATGATTGAGGTGTGAAATGAGTGTGGGAGAAGGCTTCTATTTATAATAGGGAATTAGGGTTTAGGTAATTAATGAAGTTGGTGGTGGTTGGGGGTTGAGTTAGGTGAGTATTAAATGCAAGAAACACAATCCAACAAACACAAAATGGACCTATCCATGGGCAAGAAACCACTTTCTCCGGATTATGCTATTTTTAGTCCTTAAACTTAGTTTATCTTACATTTCATGGTAAAACTTGATATTTTCGCATGTTTTCAAGTGTATAATGTATATGTAAGTATATTTTAGGTATCAAGTATGAATGTATGAGTATTTGCACGTATAACAAGTATCGATTGTATGTAAACACGTATTTAACAATTAAATACATGCAAGACAAGTATATATCAGGTATGAATTTTATTACAATTAAAGTCTCGGATTATAAAATTGGGAAATGAAATACGAATGCGATACGAGTACAAGTTTCCATAAATAGAAGTATGATTACACTTTCTAATTAAGGAAAGTACGAAAAAGCGAGGCGTTACATAGTCCATAATAGTCTTATTATAAAAGTAATGGCACGTGTTGCTATACTACTGGACACGAGTTTTACGAGGTGTTAGATACTTAGTATGTGAAATGCTATAGTGTTTATGCATACATTTGGTTAAATGGTTCATGTATACACGTGTGACGTGCAAAATGCTAGATTGCGTGTAGGAATACAAGTGTTGCATGAATTCACTCTAATGGAATACATGATAACTATCTTAGGATGCGGTTGATCGTCTTCGCTACTAATTGCACTTTAATTCTTACCGAGCAAGACAAAGGTGAGTTCACACCTTATTAAAAGCATGTATTCTCGGTGGTTTTTGAATCTCACTTTCCCGGGTATGGGAGTGCCTAGTATTCCTGGGGATGGAATATTGTTAAATGCTATTATATTGCATGTCTTTAGCAGACTAAACGAACTCTATCTGAAAGTCCCCACACATTATACCGATTACTCGCCGGGGCCTGGCGAATAGGATATTATTTGATAGCGCTATTAGGTTCGACAAACCTCACATCGTACCTAGGAGGACGGGCGTCAACTTTTATGTCTTGGCAACTGGTCAATGACGATAGACATTGACTTGGGGCACAAACAACTTAGACAGTCAGAGTTTCGATATCACACGGTTTAGTAGCTTAAAGATGGGGTAGCTCCCCATGACGTATTTTATAAATTAAGTAATTTAACAACCTAAGTTTTTGGAAAATAATACTGAAAAACTGTGAACTCGCCAACTTTATATTGACATTCTATTACATGCTTTGTAGGTCGTTAGGCATAGCACGGGAGCTTGCATTGGAGGAGTGTCGTGACTGCGTTAAACTATTTGAATTGGTTTAAACAATTATGGATTTTTTAGAATATCGTTTGGATATTTTTTTTTTTAAATTGTTTGCTTCCGCTGTTGGGTAAACTATATTTTTTTGGACATTTAAACTTTAGATCACTAATCGTGTTGATGGTGATACATTTTGATATTTTTAATAGGGGTTCAACATTGATTAGTGGCTTGATCCTGGTCGGTCGCAGCTCTCGCGGTAAACTCCGCACGTGGAAATTTGAAGGTGTGACATTCTCCTTACATTTTTTATATTTCATATTCTTCTACTTTCATTTCTTTATTTCTAATACTAATGTTTATTTTATTTTACCATAAATTATACCAAACAAGTGGGTTGTTGAAAATGATTTAGATAAAATGCTTCATTTAATAGTAAAGGACAAGGTTGGTCATCAGTTGGCATGTTGATGTTGGACTGGATATCTTAAAGGGTAATCCAAGATATAATCTTCAAGGTTCGAAGAAAGTTGTTGAAGATTTGCATCTGGCATATGTAGACGAATTGGTGTTTATATATTTTTTTAATTCTAAAGGTCTATTAGAACTCAGCTAGTATAAGAGGTTGAATTCGATCGTTACATTTTGTTGTGGATTTTGTTAAAATATCGACTTTGTTTTATTTTGTTTAATATTTTTCGCATTATTTAGACTTGGATTATATATTTTGTTTTTTGATAAGTTGTAATCTTTATTACATTATAGATAAATTTACATTTTTTATAGTAATCTTTTGTCGGTCTATAATATTCATACAAGCCAGGATATGTTAGAAAGTCAATTAGACTAGATAGGTTATAAAATATCCCCTTGCTAAACCCGTGTATCGCACGGCCCTAAACCTAGTTTAATACAAAATACAACAAAATGTTTCCAAAATAAAAGGGCGACGACGGGGCTTGAACCCACGCCTGTGATCGGATTTGTGGGTTAAGGCATGCGTACAGAACCATCAAGGCTACCAGTTCACTGTTAGCCTTTTGTTTTTTAAATATTTGAATAAGCAATGTGCAATGAATATTCCCAAATAAATCTCTTAGAACTCTAATCCTACCGATCCTACAATCAAACATTTTCAAGTCGCTGCAGTCGCAAATTGTTATTGTGGCTTTTGTTTGGAATTTGAAAACGAGAAAGACACATATTAAAATTGTACCTATTTTGACGATAAAGATGGAGATCGTAGGATGGCCGGACCTCTGAATTTTCGGTGAGACCCTATTGCGCACATGGAGAAAATGGGAAGATTGGAAGTGATATTGAGTCTGTAAAAGTTTTAAAGGTTGTTCTGTGTCACTATTTATCTTAGAGTTTAAATGAAATAGTCCAAGATCAAACGTGCATGATTGACGGAAATTACAATTATTATATATGGGTTTACTAAGTTCATTCAATTGATTCAGCAATAACAGTTGTTTTGTTTTCGGAGAACTTCGGTCCGCTATAAATATAAAGGATTTTAATATTGTTTTGGTTTACGCGTTAAAGTTTGGAAAGTTGATGCTTGCCAGTTTCCGGGGAATCGTCCGAGATCGTGGTCCGAAAACACGCGGGGAGCGGGATTTTGGGTTGGGATTTAAAATAAGTTTAGTGACTTAACAAATTCAAACCTTGTGGTATATTTTTGTTTTTAAACTGGGCAATCTTTTACAAAATAAGAGTTTCAAAACTTGTCATAATGACTAAATAGTCCCTAGACTTCGTAAGATGTGTAAAAAAAATAGATTAACATTAGATACTTTATGAATCTTAATTCTCTTTAATTTTTCGGTAAATTGGATTTCAATAATCCCAACTTCTCAATTTGATCGAAAATAATCCCAACTTAGTTATTTGCTGATAATAATCTGAACTGATCTTTTGGCCAATAATAGTCCACCGTTAAAAATAGGTTAACGGAGTTAAATTTTTTTTTCCGAATTACAAACCGATGTTTTAGGGATTTTGATCAAAACGAGGATACGAATCAATTTATGTAAAATTTACCTCGAAACGGTGCTCTGAACAACTTGATTTTTTAGCCGAAAGTTTAAACACCTTAATTGAAGCAGCGTTTGGGGCAGTATTTCGAGGTAATTTTAACATCAATCAACTCGCATCATCGTTCTAATCAAAAGCCCTAAGACACCGGTTTGTAATTTGGAAAAAAAAAACTTAACACCGTTAAGCTATTTTTAACGTAGACTATTATCAGATAAAAGTGGACCTGTTCGAATTATTATCGGCCAATTTGAGAAAGTTGTGATTACTTAAATCCAAATTGCCTAATTTTTTCCAATAAATATTATTATTTATTATTATTATTATTATTATTATTATTATTATAAGTTTAAACTTAAATAATTATTAATGTTTTGGAAATGAAAATAAATAAATTTATATATATTTAAGTTGTTTAATAAATATACTTTTTATAATAATAATATTCTATTTTATATATATATATATATATGGTAGGGTTCATGCTAAAACCACCATTATTGCGAGAACCACGAGAACCAGTGTGAACACAAAAGAAACACCTAAAAATATATAAAACTCACAAAAAAATTTACTATTTTTAAGAAAAAATCGCTACATTTGGTCACTAAAAAAATCGTGTGACCATTGTCGATGCACATGTGCATATGTAACATTTCTTTGATACATTTCGCAATACATTACTAGTGGTAGACAATTGCACTTTTATTTACACTACCATCCGTAATACACTACTTTTTATATTATCAATATTAAAAATGCACATGTGCATCATTATGTATAACCATGTTATAACGTGTTTTGATACAAAAAGTTTGATATTTTGAATGATCAAATAGTTCCATATACATGTTTTTTTGTTAGTTATATCTAGTGGTTGATGGTTTGGTTATATTTGTCACTTTATGATTTAATATATTTTTTGGATGGTTTGAAGGGTGTTGATGTACATGTTTATAAAGTGAATATTATAAATATTGGTAATGGTATTGTATTATGGATGGTAGGAGGTAATGGTAGTGTATTATGGATGGTATGATAAATTAAAGGAAAAGTTTCTTCAAAGTAGTGTACCAAAACACGGTATATCATGTTCATACATATAGATGAATATGTGTGCATTTTTAATATTGGTAATGTAAAAAATAGTGTATTATGGATGGTAGTGTAAATGAAAGTGCAATTGTCTAATATTGGTAATGTATTATAAAATTTGTTTAAGAAATAATACATATACACATGTGTATGGATAATTGTTACTCGAATTTTTTTTTTTGGTTTTTTTAATGACCAAATATAGGGATTTTTTTTAAAAGTATATTAAAAATGTCTGTGTGTTTTAGATTTTTTTAGTTATTTTTGGTTGTGTTCACATCGGTTCTCGTGGTTCTCGCAATAAAGGGTGGTTTCTAACGGATCATTCTCCTATATATATATGGTAGGAATTTTAAGAGAAGTCTACCCTATTTAAGAAACTTGAGAAGTATTCTAAACCACACATTTTCCCAAACTTTCCGCAATATATATAAATATATATAGTTTAAAATTGATTATATACATATATGTATGTTGTCAAATCTTGAATTATACACACACACACATATATATATAGTCAATGTTAAACTGTATATATGTGTGTATAATATAAAAAGTTTTGGGAAAATGTATAGTACAGAATGTTTCTTAAAATTCTCAATTAACTTAGCACTTGTAAGTATACTCAAATGGACTTGTGTGTATATATATAGGTATAGGTTCATGTGAGAAAATTTAAAAGTGTGAGAAGGGTAAGAAGGAATATGATTGGGCCATGTATCCTCTTTTTTTAGAGATTTTGGGTATAATGGTAATTTTATTAATATAAATCTATTCTTGGTAATTATTCTATATAACCGCAATCAGTTATAGTTGGAGATAATCAATTCAATTTTGCGGAACATGTTGATAAAATTACAGGATCATAGTTGTTTCAAAAGGCAACAATATTCGATTTCAATTTATACGTGATTGTCGATCCATCATCGATAACACATACCCGGTTAGATCGATTTGTTACGATTTCTATTGAAAAACGCTGCATTCATATGGAGAATCTTGGATCAAGTATGTTTTCGTATGGTGATCGTATGTATTAGATTGCAGGTTGTTACATAATTTTTTGTTTTATTGTCATCTGAATGTAGTGCAGGTTGTTATTTGTTCATATATCGTATTTTGTTTTGTTATTCAGTTGATTCATTAATATGCATAAACATCTTGTTGAAACTGTTCCTGCGTGGTGTTTTTAAAATACAGTTCTGTTCTGTTCATGGTGTTTTTAAATAAAGTTGTTCCTTCATGGTGTTTTTATCTAGTATATGTGTGTTTTTACAATACAGGACTGGTACTGCATGGTGCTTTTAAAATACAGGTCTATTGTATTTTCTGCGTAGCTATGGTGTTATTTAACGGGTAAATGTGCTGATACAGTTGGGTTCATTTATAGTTTTTTTTAATACAGTTTTGTTATGTTCATGGTGTTTTTGAAATATAGTTGTGTTCCGTCATGGCGTTTTTATCTAGTATACGTGGTTTTTTAAAATACAGTATTGTTCCTGCGTGGTGTTTTTAAAATACAGTTCTGTTCACGGTGTTTTTAAATACAGTTTTTCCTTCATGGTGTTTTTATCTAGTATATGTGGTGTTTTTGCAATACAGGACTGGTACTGCATGGTGCTTTTAAAATACAGGTCTGTTATTTATGGTGTTATTTATGTTAGATGTGGTGTTATTTTGTAGGGTCTAATAATTACCAGCTTGTTGGGTGTCCACGTTTGTCTCTTAATTCTGGTAAGAGGACTTTTTTACCTGAGGTGGAAGATTCGCTTAGGCCGAGAGAGAAGATGACGTTCGACACACTGAATAATGCATTCCTCTTTTATCAAAAGTACGCGATGGCTGCAGGATTTACCGCCAGAAAGTCTTCCCAATATAAGCAGCAGGATGTTGTTAAATCCAAATACTTTGTTTGCTCAAAGGAAGGGACCAAACCTTTTAAGGTGATCAATTCTTCTAAAGTGGTCGACACATCAAATATAGGCTCAAAAAGGAAATCTACTCGTCGGGTCCCTTCTATTAGGACTGGCTGCGAGGCACGTATGTGCCTAAAGCTTAATGGGATGAATTTATATTAGGTATAGGAGGAACATAACCACTCTTTTGTTGCTGATGATGACAGGTATTTACTCCCCGTTAACCGAGGATTGAATTATACCCAAGAGCAAGCGGTTAATGCTTTGAGTGCGATAAATGTTGGACTTGTGAAAGCATTCAATATAATGAGGACATTGTATGGTGGTTTTGACAAGGTTGGGGCAACCAAATCCGATTTCAAGAATTTTAAAAGAGATATAAACAGGTACATATCTGAGTTTGATGCTGGCATGATGATTAAACTGTCACACCCCGACCCGCAACGGAATAAGAGTCGGGGCACAATTGGGTTATCACCAAAGCTCGTGATGTTTACTAAATGTTTCATATTTATTAAATTCAAATTATAACTTAATGTTCAAAGCAAATTCATACAAATACAAGGAAATGAAACAAAGTAAAACAATCCAAAGTCTAAACTGATTTATTCTTCTAGGCCGTCCTATATGTTTCTTGCTTCAACTGGATCACCTGTATCATGTGTAAAAATGGGGGATTTTGGTCAACAAAAGTTGGCGAGTGAACCTTGTTAGAAAACATTTGTTATTGATTTCTTGTTGTATTTAATATGGAAAAATTGTGCAATAATCATATGTGAGCAAACGTATATAATCAAACAATAACAAACCACCTTGCATGAGTATATGACATGAATGATAATGCATATGTTGGCAACGTCACGTTTCGCTCGTAGGTAATGGGGAACGGACGGCCTATGATGATGTATGTGCGATCAAGGCTCAATCAAACGGAGCCGATCGTATGTTGGCAACGCCAGTTCCGCTCATAGGTAATGGGGAACGGTTCCGCTCATAGGTAATGGGGAACAGACGAGCCTATGATGATGTATGTACTGAAAATGATAAATTTAATCTAAACATTAACCACACAAACAATTGATACATATTGGATATACATTAGATCATGGATATGATGGATGCACAAGTGTTTAAATGTAATAAATAATAAGCGACACATGATACACCCCAAATGTGATTAAAACGGGGAATTGGTAGAGATTCACTCACATTGGGTGCGTTCGTTTGATGATGTTGAATGCGCACGAGTTTAGAGAGTTTATCGACGAGGAATAACTAACCGATCAGACTGTATTTCTCAGAATTCAGGCAATGGTCGTCGGCTCTGATTGTGAATTCCGTTGATTCACAGTGTGATTTCGGAAAATTCCAGAAACTTTCCGGCGAGTGCAGAATATCCGGCAATGTCGTCTGGGATTGGTTATGGTTGATGGATTGCAGTTAGTATAAGTCTAACAATGGATTGAAAACGAAAAGGTCGAGAAATTTACCGATTTGATGTATGTCTCGGTTTTCCGGCGAATGTCCGGCAATTGCAGAATATCTCCAGCGAGTGTAATTGCTTCGAGAAATTGTGCGATTTTGAGCGAAAAGATTTCCAGAGACTTGGATGTGCATTTATAGGGAAGAATCAAGACGAATTGGGTCTGAATTTAGTCTTGATTCGTGGTCAGCCTTTCTCCGGTGGTTATGACTGATGTCGCGGGATTAGACATCGGTTATAACCGATGTCGATGTTAATACATGCGTTAAGTCAAAGGAAACCGTCGATAATTGGCGAAATCGTCGGTATTTCCAGCGAGAGCGATTTGGGCGCGCTGTTGACTGAATTCGATTTCGTGTTTTATAATAAATGTTATTTGTTTTGATAGATGTCACAAAGGAGTCAAGTGGCAGAGTGGTTAAGTCTTTGTTGGTTGTCTTCCGGCTGACCCGGGTTCGAAACCCAGCAGCCCCTTTTTTTATTTAATTTATTTTTACTTTTAATAATTATAGTTTTTAAATTCTAAAATGTTTATTAATTATGTATTGTTTAAAATTAAAATTAACCATAAATACGCAACAAAATTTTATAACTTGATATTCGATTAACAAACGAAGCGGGTTTGGAAACCGTTTTTCGACGGATGTTACAGTATCCCCTACTTTTAGAAATTTCGTCCCGAAATTTAAGTAGTAATGGTAACAGGAAAAAGATGTGGGTATTTCTCGCGCATTGAGTCTTCACGTTCCCAAGTAAACTCAGGTCCTCGTTTCGACTCCCAGCGTACCTTGACGATTGGAATACGGCTTCGTCTTAAACGTTTCTCTCCGAAGTCCATAATTTCCACTGGTCTTTCAATGAAATGCATAGATTCATCGACTTGAATGTCTTCTAGAGGAATATGGAGATTTTCATCGGCGAGGCACTTCTTCAAGTTCGATACGTGGAATGTGGGATGAATTATGTTGAGTTCTTCTGGTAGGTCAAGCTTGTATGCTACAGGTCCTACTCATTCGAGTATCTTAAAAGGTCCTATGTAGCGTGGTGCTAGCTTGCCTTTTTGGCCAAAACGAACCACACCCTTCCACGGTGATACTTTTAAAAGTACTTGGTCACCAATGTTAAACTCCAAGGGCTTTCGTCGTTTGTCTGCATAACTCTTTTGACGACTTTGTGCCGCTAGAAGATTGTTTCGAATTTGATGGATCTTGTCTGTTGTTTCTTGAATTAATTCTGGACCGGCGATTTGAGCTTCTCCAATTTCGTGCCAACATATTGGTGATCGGCACTTACGACCATATAAAGCCTCGAAAGGTGCCATGCCGATACTTGAATGATAGCTGTTGTTGTACGAAAATTCAATCCCAATTCCCTTTGAAGTCTATGACACATGCTCGAAGCATGTCTTCAAGAGTTTGGATGGTGCGTTCAGATTGTCCATCAGTTTGAGGATGAAAAGCGGTACTGAGGTCTAATCGTGTACCCAAGGCGGCTTGTACGGCTTGCCATGTTCGTGAAGTGAAACGACCATCACGGTCTGAAATGATGCTAAAAGGTACACCATGACGACTTACAATCTCGTTGATGTAGATGCGAGCTAACTTCTCGTTCTTGAAGTCCTCGCGAATCGGAATGAAGTGAGCTGATTTTGTGAGACGATCAATGATTACCCATATAGTGTCATACCCACTGGAGGTGCGAGGTAACCCGGCAATGAAGTCCATGGTTATGTTTTCCCACTTCCATACAGGTATTTCAGGTTGGGTTAGAAGTCCTGAAGGTCTTTGATGTTCAGCTTTTACTTTAGAACAGGTAAGGCACTTGGATACAAAAACAACAATATCTTTTTTCATGCCAGGCCACCAGTAGGTGTATCGAAGGTCTTGATACATCTTGTCGGCTCCTGGGTGTACAGAGTATCGTGTTTTGTGCGCCTCATTCATAAGGAAATCACGAAGGTTATTGTGATCGGGAATCCATATGCGATCTAGATAGTACAGAATACCGTCGGATTTGGTTTCGATTTTAAGTTCTGCTCCACAAGACAGCTCCTTGCATACGTCGTTTTCTGTTACAGAAACATGTCGAGCTTCTGGGATTCGATCTTTGATGTCGGTTATGATTTGCGAACATAGAAGACGAATAGAGTTCGCATAACCTTTTCGACTGAGCGCATCGGCCACCACGTTTTCCTTGCCAGGATGATACCGAATTTCACATTCGTAGTCATTAAGAAGTTCAACCCATCTTCGTTGCCTCATATTCAACTCCTTTTGGTTAAAGATATGTTGGAGGCTCTTGTGGTCAGTGTATATTTCACACTTGGTACCGTAGAGGTAATGTCTCCATATCTTAAGAGCGAACACAACGGCTCCAAGTTCCACGTCGTGGGTAGTGTAGTTCTTCTCATGAACTTTGAGTTGTCTAGAAGCGTAGGCTATCACCTTTCCTCTTTGCATTAATACACAGCCTAGTTCTTTCCCGGATGCATCGCAATATACTACAAAGTCATCGCAACCTTCGGGGAGAGTGAGGATAGGTGCGTCACAAAGCTTTTGCTTAAGGGTTTGAAAGGCTTCTTCTTGTTTAGGTCCCCATATGAAGGGTTTTCCTTTATGTGTCAAAGCCGTGAGTGGTACAACAATACGGGAGAAATTTGCAATGAAACAGCGATAGTAACCCGCCAAACCAAGAAATGATCTTACTTCGGTAGGGGTACGTGGCGCTTGCCGTTCATGTACTGCTTTGATCTTTGAGGGGTCGACATGTATTCCCTTGTCATTGACGACATGTCCAAGGAATTGTACTTCTCTTAACCAGAATTCGCATTTGGAGAATTTAGCGTAGAGCTTTTCGGTTCTTAAGAGTGTGAGGATGAGTCGAAGGTGTCGTTCATGATCAGATTTAGACTTTGAGTAGATGAGGATGTCGTCGATGAAGACTATGACAAAGCGGTCGAGATAGGGTTTGCATACCCTATTCATTAGATCCATGAATACAGCTGGGGCGTTGGTTAATCCAAATGGCATGACCATGAATTCGTAATGACCATAACGAGTTCGGAAGGCGGTCTTTGGGACGTCTTCTTCATGTACTCTGAGTTGATGATAGCCAGAACGAAGGTCGATCTTTGAAAAACAGGTGGCACCCTGAAGTTGGTCTAGTAGATCATTGATGCGAGGTAATGGATAGAGGTTCTTGACTGTTAATTTGTTGAGTTCTCTATAGTCGATACACATACGAAACGTTCCATCTTTCTTCTTCACAAACAGAACAGGTGCACCCCAAGGCGATGAGCTAGGACGTATGAATCCTTTGTCAGTCAGTTCTTGCAGCTGACTGGCCAGCTCTTGCATCTCGGATGGGGCTAACCTATAGGGAGATTTCGCGACGGGTGTAGCGCCAGGTACAAGATCAATGCAGAATTCGACTTCTCTCATGGGAGGAAGTCCTGAGATGTCGTCGGGAAAGACTTGTGGGAATTCTTTCACTACAGGTATATCTTCGAGTTTCTTCTCCTTGTTTCCCTTCTTGACGACGTGAGTTAGGAATGCGACATAGTTCTTGCGGAGATATTTCCGGGCTTGAAGGCAGGACATCAGTTTGAGTCCTTTCGAAGGGGTTTCTCCAAAGATTCGTAGGATCTGACCGTCTGCAAGAGGGATGCGAATGAACTTTTCGCGGCATACTACTTCAGCATGATTTTGGCTGAGCCAGTCCATGCGATTATAATGTCGAAACTTCCCAACTTCATAGGAATGAGGTCAACTGGAAAATCGTGATCGTTTAGAGTGAGAGTACAGTTTCGGATAATGGAGTTTAACGAGACCGGTTTTCCGTCAGCAACTTCCACCGTTATGGATCCCATGAGTTTATCAAGGGTTTGATTGAGGATGGGTTCAAATTCTAAGGACACAAAACTCTTATCCGCGCCAGTATCAAACAACATGGATGCATAACTACCATTGATGAGAAACGTACCGTTAACCACGTTGTTGTCGGCCCTAGCTTGATTGACGTTGATGTTGAAAGCTCTTCCTCTAGCAGATGGAGGAGCTTGGTTAGCTTGATTCACCGGATTTGCTTGAGCTTGAGCATGTATGATGTTCACCAAGCGTGGACAAGTGTTTCTATAGTGGTTTGGGTCTCCACAGTTGTAACAAGCCCGCATGGGTTGCATCATGGGATAGTTGGGTTGGTAGTAGGATTGGGTCGTATTTTGTGTAGGTGGTAGTAGTAAGGATTGTTGGGCTTGACCCACTATCTGATGGTGGGTTTGGGTTGAGGGTTGGTTGCGGTTCATTCGTTGAAGTGTGCGACAGGTTTGGAGGTGTGACCTGCACGGCCACAGCTGGTGCAATATTGGCAGGGGTGTTCGGGAAAGTGATGGTATTGGCAACGGGTGCATTTTGGGTATGGGCCGGAGTATGCCCTTTTGTATGGTGCAGATGAGGGGGCAATTTGGGTGATGGGTGCAGCAGTGATTGGGGGGTTTGTTTGAGTGACAGCAAAGTTTCTGGTGTTTCGCTTCCTTTTACCAGTAAACTTCGAAGAGGAGCTAGAATGGTTTGAAGTTTGAGCCTCAATGGGGGCTTTCTTTTTCTCCTCCTTGAATTTACCGTTTCGGATGCGATTCTCGGTAAGTTCGGTAGCTAGTTCCATTGCAGCTTCCAGTGTTGCAGGTGAAGTGCTTAGAACCGAGTCTTGAATTTTCGAGGGGAGGCCTCGAATGTAGTGCTCAACCAATTGGTACACTGGGGTGAACAAGTTAGGAACCATCTGATTCAGCTCAAGAAATCTTTTGTTGTAGGAAGTATGAACACCTTCCTTTTGCTTTAGCGAGTGGAATTCGTCTTCTAACTTCTTGATTTCGCTTCTTGGACAGAAGCGTCTTGTCATCATTTCCCTTAACTCATCCCATGTTAAGGCCATGGCGTCTTCGACTCCTCTCTTGCCCTTCTCTGTGTTCCACCAGGTCAAGGCTACCCCAAATAGTCTCCCGGTTGCGTAACGTACCTTGCGATCCTCGGGACAATCGCAATTGAGGAAGGTGTTCTCCATTTCCTCAAACCAGTTGAGGAGAGCAGTGACACCTTCGGTCCCTTCATACTTTAGGGGATCGCCAGACTTGAAGTGTTTGTAGGAGCACTTCTTGGAGGAAGGGTTGTCGACGTTCTGGTCGTCTTGGTTGGGAGGGTTGATGGGATTCGCGGTGAGAGCTTGCTGGACTTGAATAACGATGTCAGGAAGCACCGCGGCCATTTGTTTTGCAATTCGGGTGGCCAAGCGTTCGTTTGACCTTCCTGACTTTCTACCTCCACGTAGTTGCGTAGCCGACATCTACAGGAACATACATATGAAGATTGTGAGTTTAAGGAGTTTTAGGTGTCATATGTCATTAAAAGAAATAAAATAACATAATCATCAATAATGCAACTACATCCATAGGATGTCTTGGGTTTGCTCATGTTTGGGCCTCCAATGTCCCCCATACCATCGCCTGTATAGTCATGTGGGCCCCCACGACTATTGGCTTAGTAAGGTTCACATTGGTGTTGGCGGTTTAACACTCGCATCACCCGAATGAAAACCATGAAATATGTTTGCGAGATGTATGGTCGGAGGGTGTCCAGGTATAGACACAATGACAACTCAAAGTGGGGTTAGCTCACACGACGTTTGGTATAGCATGCTTTGGCCTAATAGGTCCTTCGTACTCTCATCGTTAGTCCCCAGGTAGGCAAACTGGTCCTTTATTTTGGATTTATACGAATGCCAAGCCTAGACAGGACGTTCCGACTACCGGTACTTGTACCCTTCCAGTTACTACATGCCCGTCATGAGAACTCACTTTGATGTGATTTGAAAAAATACAAAAATCGTTGCAAAAATCATGGAAATTGTGTGGTGTGTGCTCTCATGGATATGATATGTTATGAGGATATGATTCATGATGAGCATTGTATAGTAATATGTACTTATGAACATGCTTGCATAACATTGAATGTAACAATAAACATAAAGCATATAAACATCATTAATTTTGTATGTAACACATAAAAAAATTTAAAATTCTAATCAACTATAGTATAGGCTCTAAGGGTCTAATAACCTATCCTATATCCCTATAGTCATGGCTCTGATACCAATCTGTCACACCCCGACCCGCAGCGGAATAAGAGTCGGGGCATAATTGGGTTATCACCAAAGCTCATGATGTTTACTAAATGTTTCATATTTATTAAATTCAAATTACAACTTAATGTTCAAACCAAATTCATACAAATACAAGGAAATGAAACAAAGTAAAACAATCTAAAGTCTAAACTGATTTATTCTTCTAGGCCGTCCTATATGTTTCTTGCTTCAACTGGATCACCTGTATCATGTGTAAAAATGGGGGATTTTAGGTCAACAAAAGTTGGCGAGTGAACCTTGTTAGAAAACATTTGTTATTGATTTCTTGTTGTATTTAATATGGAAAAAATTGTGCAATAATCATATGTGAGCAAACGTATATAATCAAACAATAACAAACCACCTTGCATGAGTATATGACATGAATGATAATGCATATGTTGGCAACGTCACGTTTCGCTCATAGGTAATGGGGAACGGACGGCCTATGATGATGTATGTGCGATCAAGGCTCAATCAAACGGAGTCGATCGTATGTTGGCAACGCCACGTTCCGCTCATAGGTAATGGGGAACGGTTCCGCTCATAGGTAATGGGGAACAGACGAGCCTATGATGATGTATGTACTGAAAATGATAAATTTAATCTAAACATTAACCACACAAACAATTGATACATATTGGATATACATTAGATCATGGATATGATGGATGCACAAGTGTTTAAATGTAATAAATAATAAGCGACACATGATACACCCCAAATGTGATTAAACGGGGAATTGGTAGAGATTCACTCACATTGGGTGCGTTCGTTTGATGATGTTGAATGCGCACGAGTTTAGAGAGTTGATCGACGAGGAATAACTAACCGATCAGACTGTATTTCTCAGAATTCCGACAATGGTTGTCGGCTCTGATTTGTGAATTCCGTCGATTCACAGTGTGATTTCGGAAAATTCCAGAAACTTTCCGGCGAGTGCAGAGTATCCGGCAACGTCGTCTGGGATTGGTTATGGTTGATGGATTGCAGTTAGTATAAGTCTAACAATGGATTGAAAACGAAAAGGTCGAGAAATTTTCCGATTTGATGTATGTCTCGGTTTTCCGGCGAATGTCCGGCAATTGCAGAATATCTCCGGCGAGTGTAATTGCTTCGAGAAATTGTGCGATTTTGAGCGAAAAGATTTCCAGAGACTTGGATGTGCATTTATAGGGAAGAATCAAGATGAATTGGGTCTGAATTTAGTCTTGATTCGTGGTCAGCCTTTCTCCGGCGGTTGTGACTGATGTCGCGGGATTAGACATCGGTTATAACCGATGTCGATGTTAATACATGCGTTAAGTCAAAGGAAACCGTCGATAATTGGCGAAATCGTCGGTATTTCCGGCGAGAGCGATTTGGGCTCGCTGTTGACTGAATTCGATTTCGAGTTTTATAATAAATGTTATTTGTTTTGATAGATGTCACAAAGGAGTCAAGTAGCGGAGTGGTTAAGTCTTTGTTGGTTGTCTTCCGGCTGACCAGGGTTCGAAACCCGGCAGCCCCTTTTTTTATTTAATTTATTTTTACTTTTTAATAATTATAGTTTTTAAATTCTAAAATGTTTATTAATTATGTATTGTTTAAAATAAATTAACCATATATACACAACAAAATTTTATAACTTGATATTCGATTAACAAACGAAGCGGGTTTGGAAACCCGTTTTTCGACGGATGTTACATAAACGGTCGTTGAGAAAGAAAGAGTACATGCCAAACTTTTCAATGGAGTATACAACGTCTGAAGATGGCATACTAAGGGCTTTGTTCTGGCCAGACGAGGAGGCCAAGCGAAATTTTTCAGTTTTCGGTGAGGTTGTGTCATTTGATGCAACATATCGGCGTAACAAGTTTGTTTACTAATCAATATTGTTGATTGTTTTCTTTTATAAAATTCGTTTTTAGATTTATATAAAAAAATTTATATGGTGTTTTTTTTGTGTTAGGTACAAGATGATGTTCGTACCATTTACCGGTATCGACAATCATAATCGTAACGTTACACTTGGAGCCGCTATAATAGGGAAGGAAACCGCTGAAACGTATAGTTGGTTGCTTAGGGTTTTTCGTGAATCTTTTGGTCGTGCTTCTCCGGTGGTTGTGACCGACCAAGACCCAGCCATGAAGAAGGCTATTGAAGATAATGGCCTGAGAGTAGGCATAGGTTACGCATGTGGCATATAATCGACAAGCTTACTGTTAAGGTGTTTTTGCTTATTCAATCTATTATTTTTGCTTCATTTTTGTTGAGTTGTATTTATTTTGTTTTCAATTTTCTTTTCAATTGTGTTTTTAGGTTGGCGCTACGTTTTGCAATAGTACAGATTTTAAGAGGAGGTTGTGTTCCATTGTGTGGACTGATTCTATACTGCCCGAGAAGTTTGAAAGCGAATGGGGCACCATAATGAATGGTTTTAATCTTTCTGAGCATGAATGGTTACAGTCTATTTATCAGATAAAGGGTTGTTGGATACCGGCGTATTATACATGTCTGGGCTCATGCGTACATCATCTCGTTCAGAGAGTGAGAACCATTTTTTAGACAGTTTTGCAACCCGGAGTGCACCCTTGTCGAATTTTTGGGCCATTTTGACTCTGCAATTGAAGCTCAAAGACATGAGCATAAGAAGAACGACCACGACACTATAAACACAGTTGCTGATATATGGGCTGTAGACTTTGCGTTGGAGGAGGAAGCTGCGAGGTTATACACACGTACTATTTTTTTATGTCCAATTGGAGATACAACGGTATTGATAGGTGTGCTATTGGAAAGTTAGAAAATATCGATGACTTCGTTAAATTTTTTGTTAAGGATTGGGAACAACCATGTACCACTTTCTTCGAGGTATACAATAGACTTTTTATTTCTTTGCTTTGTTTACATTTTTCTTTAAATATATTTTTTGATCCGGTACATGAATTAGTATGGTGTCATTTGTTTAATCGATTTTTATTTTTTTTGTAACAATTTATATTTTTTTGTTGCGACCTATAGGTAATAGTGCGGGAGGCCGACATGAATATATATTGTACATGCAAAAGATTCAAACAGTTTGGGTTGTTATACTCACACATATTCTACGTGCTTAGGATGCTTAACGTGACGAAATTCCCTCAACGATATAAACTTAGACGTTGGATGAGGGAGGCTGTTACCAATAGTTCTCCTGGTGTTATTTTAGGTATGAATGAGGACGAAGATCGGTATAAACGAAGTAAATCGGGTTGTACGTGAGATAACACAATGTACAGAGTCGGTTATTAACAAACCTGTTAACAATTTCGATGCATTGTGCTCATTTAGGGATCATGTGGTTAAGTTTTTCGATTTAGCTGACGAGGCAGTCGGGAGTGCACCTCGTCAGAGTCGTAGGGAAAGATTTGCTGAAATAACCGGCAATGCCCAACCATCTACAGTTACTGTTCGTGTCCCCGTTGGAACTAGATTTAAAGGTATGGGTAAGCAGAAACGGATGAAGTCTAAATGTGAAATTGCAAGAAGCCAAACTGGTAATAAGAGACATCGTTGTCAAAATTGCTTTAGGTACGGTCACAACAGACGTACATGTAAACACCCTACAAGGAAACAAGAAGACGTTAGTTCCAAGGAAGACCGGGGTGAAGAGGTGGTTGAATCTGACGAGGATGAAGCAGACGAAGATGAAGTAGACGAGGATGAAGTAGACGAGGTGGAAGCTGACGATTAGGGATTGTCGGATAAGTCATTTTTATTTTTGTGTTTGTTCACAGTGGTTTTCGGTTGAATGACTATACTTCAATTTTTAAGTTGAAACGTTATACACTTGTTTTTTGGTTATGCAGTGATGATCTTTTTATTACGGTCGAATATTTAAAAGGGTACATATTGCATATTGGTATAACAAATTTTTTTGTTATTGTATATAAATGATTTTGTGTTTTTTATATATCATATGGTGTTTTTGTCGTTTTGGTTATTGTGTTGTTCCTTTTTTTAAATTGAGGTTTTTAACCAACTGAATAGGGTTATGACATGAGTTATAACAATTTATATGGGTTTTATTATTTTTTTCGTATGTCTAATGGTGTTCTATTTTCAAGCATATATTATGGTGACATTCGCTAATTCCGTTTGACATGAACGAGATGAAACTAGTTTACTGTAGAAAAATATTAGACAAAGTAATTAAAAAGGAAAATAACAACAAAACACAAAAGAAATGAGCAAATTTCACACCATTTGTTCTAGCCCGAAAAAACCCCATGACTTCATGTTCATACTTCACACAATTGTTTAGAGTAACCAAATTGAAAATGGACCAATTGGATTAACTTGTTTGAAATCTACATTATACCATCCAACCTGCCACAAATTCTTTGTAGTGCGTTTTCCTTGAGCTTCAATCTTTCGTCATCGTCCAAACAAGCAAACTCTCAAACTTTTGCCTTTACAACCCCTCATACTGAGTTCACCTCACTAAGAAGCATTTTTTATACATACTTCCTCCGTAGATCAGTGATTTCCCTTCTTTGATTATCCAATACTTCCCCTTTTGCGTTTCTCTCTGACGATAGTCCACATTTCCAATCTTTCAAGCTTGTTCCTATATAAGTCAAAAGACATGTGTTCTCGTAAGCAGATAAAATAATGTGCATATACATATATGTTTTCTAAATTTTACCGCGGAATTGTATAGCTTACCGTTGTAGGTCTCCATTTGCCGCATTAAGAAAATTCCGCAGTCGGTACCGTTAAACAGGGTCTGCCATGGAAATTCCATTCTCACGGGTTTGGTAACCTTTAGTTTATCAGCTACCGTTGGCTGTATACAGCTTAGGAAACCACAAAAGGCACTTGTCTGAAATAATACATTCGCTAATACATTATTGTTCTTTGTTTGATATATAAATATAGTTTTGTATATTTTTTAGATGTACGTACCATTTTTTCGACGGTCCCACCGTACCTTTCTTCTAAACCAGCGTCACGCTCTATGTTGTCAATGATTATTATTTGGGTTGTTGATAAGTTCAAAAAAGTAGAAAGTAGTGCTCCCCATTCATGATAGGGATGTACACCCTTTGGAAACCTTTAAATGCCTTTAGTTCCGTACTGTCGAGTACATACTTCATGTTCTCTGCAAACCTTGTTATTCGTTCCTTTTCTGGTAAGTCGAACTCCTTTTCAAGCTGCATATGTTTAATTTTTTAAAAGAAAAAAAAAGTTAAGTTAGAAGATATGGTGTTATTTCAGAACCAATATCTGAGTTTTCATACCGTTATGACAGAATAACACCTTTAGTTCATTTAGGCTTTATCTATAGGGATTCATATAATTTATACAACATGCAGGCATACGACTATCTTACCAATGATGTAAGTATTTTCATGTTAAATTTTCATATAAAGTTGATAACATGTTTTCACTTGTTAAATCCCTTTAACGACATGGTGTTATTTCAGCTCCAAAACAAATGTTATTTTAGTTTACAATAATTGAGTTTTGCATACTCTTATAACTATACAATAATCCGTTTAACGATATGGTGTTAAATCCGTTTAACGACATGGTGTTATTTCAAGATAATTCTTTCGGACTTTTAATTACACCGTACAATAATCAATAAAGAACACATACCAACATTCCAGCGTTGCAGAACAACTTTGGGGCTGTTTCCATCTTCCTCAGTCTCTCCTCGTAGTTCAATACCACAGCCCATGCGCTGATCACATCAATATGAACCGTGACGCCCGGTACCATCGATTCGAACGATGACCTCATCACTGAAACTTGACCATTATTGCTGAAAATCACATCCCTACAACACGAAATAATTATTTTAATTAAATAATGTTTAATGAAAAAGTTTAAAGGCACGATGAATACGTACCACGCGTTACGCACTCCGCAGAGACTACATCGTGGTATGACTTCTTCTAACTTCTCCCGTCCAGCCCGCAACGAAACTATGCGGCTGACATATGGGAATCGTAGCGTTGGTGGCAAAATTATTGTCCTTTTTGGGCGTGGTGTTTTTCTGTGCATCGCAGATCGACCCCCTTCAACAGTTTTTTCATGAACCCAATCACTGTCAAGTTTTTTTGACAGGTTAACTGCCTCAAGGCCTGATACATTGAACCTTGGTTGAGGTGTCTTTGCTGTATCCACTACGTCTATCGCTGCCTCTACCTCAGCAACAAATGATGACGTCATTGGTGAAAAGGGATATTTTTTTGACATAGGTTCATGTTTTCTCGTATTTGGAGTCTTGTTATTACTGGTTAATGTTACACTACCTTCACAACGCTTGACATCTTGCGTTCTCGTCTCATCCGCTTGTAGATATTTCAACTTCATTTTATTCCATGTCAATGCCTTTTCCTTCAACTTCTCACTATTGGGATACAATATACATGATTCTGTAATCGTATCATTTATGCTACGAACGCATTCTTCAAAATCACGGAACAACTTATCTAAAATATTGCATTTATCTTATTTCAAAATCCATTTTAAACAACATAATTTTGTAAAACAATATATATTGTATCATTTTTTTGTCAACATATTGTTTTTTTTTACCTCATCAGATTCTTTTGCAGATGCGGATGGGGCGATTGTGTGTCTCCGTACTGCGACACCATCGGCACACGAAATGATCCATCTGGACCTACAAGCATGGCACACGTTTGGGTGTCAGTTTGCGTCAGAAAGTAGTCCGCACAATGCTTGTATATACCAAGATGTTCGTCATCATCTTCAATAGGTGTAGTACCTTTAACCATCTTTTTATTTTCTCTTCTACTGATCTCGTCTGATCCATGTTTCCTTTTCTCTTCTCCCTTTATTGCTGAATCAACATCCTCGATTGATATCTCAGTACGCTCCATCTCTGAAGCCAACTCCTCAAACATGTCATCCGTTGCTAACCCAATCAGAGCCGAACCATGTGTTGCAGGTATCCTTTTTTTCTCTATTGCATAGGCCATCTGCAAAGTTTTATTGAAAGATGTTTAGTATAGTTTCCACAATTATCAAATGCATGATTTTTTCTTGTTTATGTTTTATTTAGTATTAACTTATCATCACAAAAGCATTGGGCCCCTGAAATGATCCTCGTCTCTGTGCCACGATCTCTTCATTCGGTTGAGGCATGTAACCATGTAAGCACACCAATCGAAACTTGATATTTCAACTTCAGGTTTTAGGCACGGAAGATACCGGACATTAACTGAGTTGTTGCTTGTCGTTTCACCTAGAAATGAAAAGTATAAAATAATAAAATTCAGAACAAATAACCGTTCGTAGTCGTCTATGCTTAATATGTGCATCATCAGTTGCAATGGAGACAATCTTTTTCCTTGTACATCCTTAAATTAACCCCTAAACTCCTTCATAACTTCACCACTCCTCTTGTTTGCCTTCGTTTGTTCAACCAGCACATTTTCCCCACGAGGCAGCTTGAATATGCGGTATACAAGGTCTGCATTAATGGGTATCAGACTGTTGTTTTTTATATTCAACACGGACGCATCTGGGTCGTAATTTGTGACCAACCAGTGTGCGATGCCGGTGGGGGCACCAGTAACTTGATGGCTGAAAATTGATCTAAACCCGATCTTGTAAACCCTTTCTCTTTGTTTCGCACTCAAACCACCTGTTAGATTTAACAAATTGTCGATAGAAACCTTTGGCCTGATTCTTGTCCCCGTATAGGGCTTGTAAGGTTGTGAGTGCTTTTGTCGCTTGGTATGAATCGGCGATTTTTTGGCTAGCGACTTCCTTCGTTTACCTGGTGGGGTGTCAACAAAGTGAAATCACCTTCTCAGGCTTCTTTATTGTTAGCTTTGATTCTACATTAAACAAACAAAGTATTAGCGAGAACCGCACAACATAGACATTTAGCTCATTATAATGTTCAATGATAAAATGCATACCATTTGTGGTAGTCCCTGTAACCAGCCATCTCGCAGTCGATTTGAACTGCTTCCCTGGTGGTGGCAATATTTTCGTTGTTTTTTGTTCTGCTTGACGTGGCTTTCCCTGGCGGGGGCTTCTTGTTTATCATTTCCCTCTCCTTCTGAATCCGAACACACGATAGCAGTATCTTGGGTGTTCTTGTATTTGGAGTGGGACATTTTGGTTCGTAGCCGATTGCTTTTCCTAACTGTATAGTACACGCGTGCGACAAAATGTATTATAACATCCCTGGAAATAACATCCCTGCACTACTATAAAGTTTCATACACTGGACAAATAATACCCTGCACTACTATAAAGTTTCATATAATGGACAAATAACACCCTACACTACTATAAAGTTTCATACACTGGACAATGTACTTTTAAACAACCTGCACTCCTACAAAATTTCAGATAATAGACAAATAACACCATAAAATCCTAAAAGACACCATAACATTCTTAAAGCCACCATAAAGCAGAAACACTATCACACAATGCAGATTTGTTATTTTAATGAATATGGATTCAATCGAACTCCATTGATAAAAAGAAATCCAAAACCTTAATAACTAACTGGAAAACACCATACAAGCTTCATTAGGTTGAAATTCAGCAACTTTTCAAAAACCCTAATCCGAACAACTAAAGGAATATGCAATACCTCAATACAATGTTCGAATACGACTAAAAAACACTCTAATTTTGTAGCACATTACTTACCTGAACTTGATTTTGAAGTTTTCCCCATCGACGCAGTGTTCTTCGTCTTCTCCTCCTCCCAATCGAAAATAAAGGGAACTTTAATTTTCCTCATTCCGTGGATTGTGATCTTTTGCGATTACAAATGATTTGAAGATTGATGCTGAAGATTTGTTATCACTGAAAAATCTCCATAATTTTTGAAGAACGGATTGTGATTGTTGGAGGTTTTGATTCGGTTTCTATTTGAAAGGGTGGCAAAAAGTCTAAAACACCTCTGAACGATCAAATTGGTTTTAATGGTTTGACACTATATTTACAATAATGCCACTATGATCTCAACCATTAGATTTTTAATCTAATGGTTGATATTTTTTCTTACCCTTCTCACACTTTTAAATTTTCTCACAATAACCTCACCATATATATATATATATATATATAATATATATATATATATGAGTATACTCAAATGGACTTGTATGATGATAATCGTACAATACTGCATGCCGCCTTATTGAGGAAGAAAAATAACGAGGGTACACAATTGGGAGACAATGACAAGGTTGGAATCTCATAGTTAAATATTTTTAATGATAACTTTTGCATTTCCCTTAATGTAATTTCAGAAATTTTGAATTATTTTCTAGAAACCTAAATTTGCAATTCAAGAATATGTAAAAAAAAAATCTAAAGAAAAATTCTTGAGCATGTATGGTTGTCATCTAGTGATTAGTGATTTTATTTGGAAAGAATCCTCACTTGTAATGCTAGAAACCCAAAGCTTAAATGGAGACTTTCACATTTATTTTGTTTCTTCACCATCCATTTCATTCTTTTTTTCTCATGTCACACCCCGGATTTCTAACCTAAATCCATACATCGGTGGAACCGAGTGGGGAATATTGTGACGCCAGCTGATAACATCATAGTCAATTAAGCACCGCACAGCGGAAGTCTTTGAGTAAAATTACTATTACAAACCAAATGTTCGGAAATAAAAAATAATATAGAGGCTCGTGATAGAAGATCCACAGGCGGATCATAAAATGTACAAAGAAAGAATATAAAACAGACTTTAGGGCAGATATAAGGATTTGCAAGATCCTCTTAATCACTACCGAGCAGATTCCGGCCTATTTCGTATTATACCTGCAATTTAGTCTTTGGACGATACGTCAGCTTTCGCTTGTATTCTGAAAACATTTTAAAATGATTTTAAGTGCACATGGCACAAAATCTTTTATAACTTGGGAAAGTTACTTTGTAACCTTGTTAACAGATTTACATGTTTGTCCATACATATAGAGCCCAGTACAGAGACCGAGACATGATTAAATACACACCACTTAGAACTCACTGAGGAGTTAGCCCCAACATCTTGGGTAATTTGCATTTGAGCGTCTGTCAGGTGTATACCTACACCCCGCGCTAAGGTCGTGGCCATTAACTAATCTAATGAGCTGAGGATATCCAGGACACGGTAATTTAACCCCTGATGTTTAAGTTATCAAACAAAACTGATTAAAACATAATATGCAGATTTACTAGCCACAATCCGGCATTCGTTTGATCTCATTTCTGACCAAGTGGTAATAGTTTACCATATCCCAATCCCGTGTAGGGAAAATAAGTCGAGAGTATTTACCTGAGTTAGTCTTCTTTTAATTTCAATAACTCAGCCGTATACAAAAGTATTTAATTGCAGATAGCATTTAACGGCAAGGCTCTAGTCTGGATAATGGCATAAGCTAACTAATTAATACTAACGACCTTTATTTAAGTCATAGACTTAAACCGAGTAGTGTACATGATCAATACGTATAACGCTTGATTAAACGACGATAGGATAGAATGTAATTTAAACCCGACAAGTACTTTGACTTGCATAATATGGGTAAACAATTAACGTTCTGGATTTTGAAATTTAAATGACAAGGGTAAACCCGTTTCGGTTAAATTCCGTAAACTAGTTACGTATAATCAACCATACGCTTATAAGCGATAATGGGTAACTGGATAAGTCATGGACAAGTTCTATATGCCATTATATTTTAAATAAGTTAAGATATCAGTAGTATATCAACTTGTATGCCCGTTAAGGTGTTGTGCGCTTCTTGGAGGATTAGATCTCTAAGTCCTCCAAGAATTGGAACCCAAATTCTATCATTAAATCTAAGGATTCCATCCTTTCTAAGCGCTAACTGATTGACAGTTCCGCCCAATCCTTCCTTATGAGCATTAGCTTCTAATAGGGCTTGCTTTTGCGCATCTAATAGCTTCTCATTCAAGCTATTTCTGAGCTCATTGCTCTTGGCGTTAATCCTTATAGGTTTAACTCGTTCCTTGCGACTTAAGGCATCGGCAACTACATTTGACTTGCCTGGATGGTAGCGAATCTCGCAATCATAGTCATTAAGCGTTTCCATCCATCGACGTTGTCGCATGTTCAATTCCTTCTGGTTGAACAGATGTTGGAGACTTTTATGGTCTGTGTATATAATACACTTTATGCCATACAAGTAATGCCTCCATAGTTTTAATGCAAATACAATGGCACCCAATTCCAAATCATGGGTGGTGTAATTCCTTTCGTGCACCTTTAACTGTCGTGATGCATAGGCAATCACTTTGCCTTTTTGCATTAGCACACAGCCTATGCCTGTCTGTGAAGCATCACAGTAGACTACAAATTCCTCATACCCTCAGGTAGAGATAACACAGGAGCATTGCTCAACTTGTGTTTAAGAATCTCAAAAGATTCTTGTTGCTTTGGACCCTAATTATACTTAACATTCTTACGGGTCAAGGTAGTTAAAGGAGTGGCTATTCTAGAAAAGTTCTCAATGAACCTCCTATAGTAACCAGCCAATCCTAGGAAACTACGAATTTCTGTAGGGGTCTTGGGTACTTCCCAATTTATTATGGCCTCAATTTTGGCCGGATCCACTTGGATACAACGCTCACTTACCATGTGTCCAAGAAATTGGATATCTCTAAGCCAAAACTCACACTTAAAGAATTTAGCATAAAGCTTTTCTTGCCTTAGAAGTTGTAAGATGCACCGAAGATGTTTCTCGTGATCAGTTTGATTACGAGAGTAAATAAGTATGTCATCTATAAAGACAATGACAAACTTATCCAAATATGGCTTGCAGACTCTATTCATGAGATCCATGAATGCTGCTGGTGCATTTGTGAGCCTAAAAGGCATCACCAAAAATTCAAAGTGACCATAGCGGGTCCTGAAGGCTGTCTTAGGAACATCCTCACTTCTAACCTTCAGCTGATGATATCCAGATCATAAATCAATCTTGGAGAAGTAACTAGCCCCTTGAAGTTGGTCAAATAAATCATCGATCCTGGGTAGAGGATATTTATTCTTGATTGTTAACTTGTTCAGCTCTCGGTAGTCGATGCACATCCGCATTGAACCGTCCTTCTTTTAACAAAAAGAATATAGAGCTCTAGCTACGGGTGCTGCCCCTGGTATGATATCAATTCTAAACTCCACTTACCTATCTGGAAGTAGATCTGGTAATTCTTCTAGGAATACATCGGGATACTTTGAGATGACTGGGAGGTCTTCCATATTTGGCTTAGGATCATTTATAGTGATTGTGCCATGTAGATGACACAACCTTTTCTCAAACACTTGGATGCCTAAAATAATGACACCTTGTCTGGCAGTCCATAGTGTGAGTCTTCGGGGATAGTGATCATTTCATCAGATGGGGTTTTAATTTCGATGAGTTTCTTATCACAGGCGAGCTTGGTTATGAGATAACCAATTCATGCCTAAGACAACATCGAACCCCGCCAATTTCATTCGCAGAAGAGAGATAGGGATGAAATGATTTTTAATGGATATTGAGCATCCATCAAGAATGGAAGATGTTGTTTCTAAACTTCCATCAGCAAGTTCTATCTCATAAGTTTTATCTAGAGTTCTTAAGGGCAGGTTTAATAGTTTACTAAACATATGATCAACGAAAGATCTATCTGGACCCGAATCAAGAAGAACTCTAGCATAAATATTGTTAATGAGGAATGTACCTGTTATGACATTGTCGTCATTAACAGCCTCTCTTGCAGTTATTTGAAAGGCAAGAGCATTCCCCTTCTTGGCCTCTCTAGGCTTTGCATTATTATTCTTAAGAACCTTATGGCAGTTAGTCTTAATATGCCCTTTTTCATTGCAGACGTAGCAGACGACATCCTTAAGATCCTTACATTCTAGGATCTTATGCCCCTTTCTTTTACAGATGCCACAGGGTTTGGCCTGTGAACCAAAATTACACTGTCTCCAGTGTCTGCGGTTGCAAGTTTTGCATGTTGGCATCACAGCCGTCTTGCCTTGGTTCCCTTTGAACCCAAATCTCCCTTTATTTTTCTTATTAAACCTATGGGAGTTGTCATCTTCTTTCTTTCTTTTCCAGTCAGTTTCAGATTTAACTGACTTTTGCCTCACCAAATCCAAGGTGAGGGAGAGAGATAGGTCAACAGCGACCTGTAGGTAGTAGGCTGAGCAGCCTTTACCATGCCCTTTATCTCAGGCGCTAACCCATTAATAAAACGCGCAATGCGTTTGGGCTCCAAGTAATCAAATAGGAAACTAACCTAGATAGGGAATTGAAATCGGAAACATATTTCCGACAATCTAGGTTTTCATGGAAAGAGACAAGAAGTCGGTCACTAATTTCTCCATCTCATGGGGTGGGCAGTAGGTTTCCTTAAAAAGGTCCACAAATTTGGACCATCCCAAATTATACAGGTTTACTTTACCTGTAGACTGAATCATAGCTTTCCACCAGATTAGGGCATCGCCCTAAAAAGACTGTGATACATACTTGACCACATCCTTATCAGCACACTTGTTGATATCTACAATTGTTTCCATCTCGTCTAGCCACTTTAGGGCTTCCACAGCTCCTTTCTCCCTGTTAAAATCTCGGGGCTTGCATGAGACGAAATACTTATAGGTATATCCGTCTTTGACAGAACGAGACCTTTCAGCAAACTCTATTTTCTTTGGTTCACTCTTCGCATTTGAAGAGTGAACGGAGTTCTCCTTATGAGCTGAAAATGGTGTAATAGATAAGGGTCTAGATCGAGTAGCACTTGATTCTCTAAGCCTTTCGATGGCCTTTCCCATGGCCTTTTCTACAGCTGCATCAATGCGAGCTTGGAAGTCGTCATTATTAATGGCTCTGATATTAACTTGTCACACCCCGGATTTCCAACCCAAATCCATACACCGGTGCGCCCGGGTCGGGAATATTGTGACGTCAGTTGATAACATCATAGTCAGTTAAACACAGCACAACGGAAGTCTTGGAGTAAAATTACTATTACAAACCAAATGTTCGGATTACAAAATAATATACAGGCTTGTGATAGAAGATCCACAGGCGGATCATAAAATGTACAAAGAAAGAATATAAAACAGACTTTAGGGCAGATCTAAGGATTTGCAAGATCCTCTTAATCACTACCGAGCAGCTTCCGGCCTATTTCGTATTGTACCTGCAATTTAGTCTTTGGACGATACGTCAGCTTTCGCTGGTAAATACACCCAACTGACTCATTTTGAAAACATTTTAAAATGATTTTAATTGCACAGGGCACAAAATCTTTTATAACTTGGGAAAGTTACTTTGTAACCTTGTTAACGGATTCACATGTTTGTCCATACATACAGGGCCCAGTACAGAGACCGAGACATGATTAAATACACATCACTTAAAACTCACAGAGGAGTTGTCCCCAACGTCTTGGGTAATTTGCATTTGAGCGTCTGTTAGGTGTATGCCTACACCCCGCTAAGGTCGTGGCCATTAACTAATCTAATGAGCCGAGGATATCCACAACACAATAATTTAACCCCCGATATTTAAGTTATCAAACAAAACTGGTTAAAACAGAATATGCGGATTTACTAGCCACAATCCGACATTCGATTGATCCCATTTCTGACCAATCGGTAATAGTTTACCGTATCCCAAGCCCGTGTAGGGAAAATAAGTCTAGAGGATTTATCTGAGCTAGTCTTCTTTTAATTTCAATAACTCAGCAGTATACAAAAGTACTTAATTGCAGATAGCATTTACCGACAAGGCTCTAGTCTTGATTATTGGATAAGCTAACCAATTAATACTAACGGTCTTAATTTAAGTCATAGACTTAGACCGAGTAGTGTACATGATTAATACGTATAACGCTTGATTAAACGATGATCGGATAGAATGTAGTTTAAACCCGACAAGTACTTTGACTTGCATAATATGGGTAAACAATTAACGTTCTGGATTTTGAAATTTAAATGACAAGGTTAAACCCGTTTCGGTTAAATTCCGTAAACTAGTTACGTATAATCAACCGTACGCTTATAAGCGATAATGAGTAACCGGATAAGTAATGGACAAGTTCTATATGCCATTATATTTTAAATAAGTTAAGATATCAGTAGTATATCAACTTGTATGCCCGTTAAGTTTTAAAACGAAATTATGCCTTCTAAGGGCATTTCGGTAATTATATACCGTATAAAAGGAACTTGAAAATATTTTAAGTTTATAATCATAAGTATTCTGGAAAAATAATTTATTTATGATATAATATCATTAGGATTCCAATTATATGTGTAAATTATCTTTTATGACCAAACTATGCACCGAAGGGGCAATTTGGTCATTTTACACAAAGTTTATAAATGATTTGGGGTTCTGAGTTTATAACATGTACCTACTGTAATCAGTAGGTAACAAGTCTTAGTCAATTAATATGGTTTAAAACCATAATATGCGCCTAAACGGGCTTATGTCGTAAAATGGCGTCTTTATTCGATTTTCACGAAAACCGATGTTAAGGTCAGATTAAAATGTGTTAGATACGTTATTTAATATAATATATTAGTAGGTAAAAGATTTACCTTGAAAAGATTAGACTAAACCTATTTTATGAGCCATAAGGGCTAAAATCACCATTTATCGACATAGTTTAAAGACTTGCTTGAAAACTCACTTTATAACTTGGTTTAACGTCCCAAATAATCCTACTTATAATATTACATTAGTAGAAAACTTATGTTCAAGTTCATTACTATTTAAAACCTTGTTTTATGCAAAAAGGACATTTTAGTCAAAGAGGGCATAATTATGGAACTTGCGCATAAACTTGGATTCTGATTATGATCATGTAATATAACTTCATAGGGTTATGCTACATTATATTACGATCAAAATGCAACTTTAGATCAGTAGGTAAATAATCTAAATCGGGTCAGAATCGAAAGTCAAACTAGAAGTCAAACTTCACGATTTTCGTTTGCGAACCGACCCTAGAACTGAAATTGACGAGCCGAACATGTTCTTACATGTTCTAATAATTATTACCAACTTGTTTTAGTGTCAAAACAGGTTTCCTAACATATATAAGATCAATTTATAATTTTTCCGAAAAATGGCATGTTTGACTTTTTAATATCATAACTTTGACCCGTCAATTTGTCTAGCAAACGTGATCTTCAGGAGGTGCCCTTTATAGGGATTAACACCTACCTTATTACGATCACTTAGCCTTATTCATTTCGAACAATGGCTGGACCACAATGGTCTTAAACAAAAGTCAAAGCGTTTTCCGTAAAACGCTTGACTTTTGCCTATAAAAGCCTACAAACGAAAATGCACAAAGAAGGAACACTTACCAGTGATTCCTAGGGTGCAAAAGAACTAAGTTGGATGCTCCTTTCAGCTAGGAACTTCCAGAGGAGGGAGAAGAGTGTATGAATGAGAAAGGTACAAGTTGAAATGATGAACTTAAGCACCTATTTATAGTTGAAGAACTCAAAGGAGGTGATGCTAGGTGTTTAGGGGTGTAAGAAGAAGCTTACAAGTGTCCCAAAACGTGGCATAGCTGATTGCAAGTCCATAGTTTCGAATACATGGTTTTGGAGCGAAGCAAAACTTTCTGCAGCAGAGGCCTTCTCGCGCCATGCGAGAGACCCAGGCCTGGTCTCTCGCGGCCCGCGACCGCCCCTTGGCAAGTTTCAAAGTTTGACACTTTAGCTCCTTAACTTTATAAAGCTTCTAAAAACTTCTAAACACCTTTTTGGCATATTTAGCCCTCCGTAGCCAATATTTGGCGTACCCGGGATTATGCCTGGACATTGTCGAGGTCTCGGTTCGTTAAAGGTCATTCAGAGGTATAAATTAACATGTTGACACTTTTAATCTCTCCAATATCTAACTTCACATATACACAAAATTGAACCCTCTCGTCTAACAAATGACACGTATGAGAGTTAGGACTTTGCAAAGGATCACTCAGGGCCTTATTATAAGCATGTTAACTCCGATGTCACTTAGAGGATGGCCATGTTGATATATTAGTCACTCAGAGGCCAAGTTTTAACCATGTTGACATATCAGTCACTCAGAGGCTAATGATTTAAGCATGTTGACATATCAGTCATTTAGAGGCTGATATTTATGTATGTTGACATCGGATCATCACTCAGAGGCTCAGTTTGAGCATGCTGACGCCTTTAGTCCCTATTGGTTTTAAATAGACTATATTTAAAATACAACACGTGTCACTATACTATTGAACACGATTTTACAGAGTGTTACATCCCATATTACAGGCGAACGTTGTAATAGTGGCTTGTTATTCTATCTCCCGCCTATCAACACAATAGTACGTCTTTTTTTTTTTGTTTCGTGACGTCTCCAATTAGTATATATACACTTGAAACAGATGTTTACACAAAAAAGTCAAAGTGATGTGATGGAAAATTTTAGTTAGAAATTTTAGTTAGAAATGTCTAAACTTTAATTAGTGTAATATGTTTTCATTGTTAATCCAGTTTATAGTGTTAGTTTTTTCTCTTAGTTTTTTTCTATGTTTTTTTGTTATTTTCATGATTTTTTTTATTTGTTTTTTTATTTACTTATTTTTAAAGTTTTTTTTTATACTAAGATGAACAACTGATGCATAATTCATCGAAATCGAATGTTATACGTTTTAGAACCATCACTATATTTACATTTCAAATTCGCAACGGGGAGTACGATTAATACTGGCCGGTTGAATTGGAATGTTAAAATTGCTAAAACGACAAACTTGCAATCCCTTTATTTATTCACCCGCCCTCATCGCCGACTTAAAAATCAACTTTCGTCTACCATCTTTGACACCAACAAAATCAGCCTCAGTCATTAGCTTCATTGAATCATCATCTTCGTCTTATAAACCACCAAATCAGCCCCCACCATCGATTTGTTTGATTTAAATTAAGATGGTTTGGAAATTATAAACATCAAGGTTGCCGAGTGGGGGTTTGGGGTAACCTAGGTTGGGCTTACAATATTTAGATAGAGTATATAATCTTAGAGAAAAGTAGGACAAGAAAGATGGAAGAATTTGAAAAATATATAAAAACATGAAAGATTATATTGCAATGTGTGTATATAAGAGAAAGAAGAGGAAGGAGGAGCTAAACGAGGAAAATGGATTATACACAAAGGTTAATAATAAACAAAGGAAAAGAAAAGGTTAAAAAAATGGAAAGAAGAAATAAAAAAAAGAATATTATCAAACACCTTAAAAGATAAAGTCGATACATTTTACACGTTACATCCTAGGTAGATTATTTACTCAATCGATCCCTCTCGCTTTTCTCCTTCTCATCTTTCATGTGTTTAGTCCTCCTTTTGCTTTTACACATTAACCCTTCTACTTTTCTTTGATTATTAGCCTCGGTACATCCTTTTTTTTTTAATTTCACTCACACTTATCTCTCACACACTTCACACAATGGCACCCTAGATGAGAACTTCTCCAGCGAAAGAGAAGGCATACGGCAACGAATTTGATGTTTGGTTGGAACGAACTCTACGAGGCGTCACCGGAGGTTCTTAAATCTGTAATAGTTTCTTGAATGTAGATGAAATTGGCACCGACCATTGTCGGTCCTTGTTGATGTTCCTCTCTGAAGGAGTAGCTCAGAGAGTACCGAAGGTAACAACATTGATGATTTTGATGCAGATTTGTACGGTACCATGGCTACACACGCACTCTCTCTCTCTCTACCTGAAAAAGTCTAAAATATTTGTTGATTTCTGGTGGTCGAAATTGTGAATGGGTGTGGTGGTAGTGTGATTACGGGTTGGTGACGAATGGTTGATCTGTGGTGGAAGTTGCTGAAGGGAAGGTGTGATACGTGGTTTGGTAAAAGAAACTGCCAGAGGGGTTGAAAGAGATAAAGAGGTGGTCCCTTCATTACTCAAATAAGGCTAACAAGTGACATAATATTTATCTCGAACACATTTCATTAAGTAAAAGCCTTAAAAATTTGTATATCACACTCACTTGAAGATACAAAAAGAAAAACCATTTTTTTCCAAAAGTGTTCTCTTTGAATGGTATTTCTTTTACATATATAACATTCAACATTGATAATACTAAAATGTATGTTAGTGCTTAACTTTAAATACTAGAATTTTACCCGTTGCTACAAGGATGTGAGAGAAATTAAATCAGTATCGCTCCATTATATAAGGGTCTACATATTCACACAATTATCTATCTATTTCCACACTTTCATGACGAGTCATCTAGCTCTAAACATGGCGTCTAGGGTTCCTTTCTCCGACCACATTCCTGACCTCGTATAATGTCAAATCAGTCACATCAGACGGGACGTCTAGGCCTAGACGGAGCCCGTAGACGACCTACCCAAGACGGTCGTCTAGGCCTAGACGGGGCGGCGTCTTGAAGGTTGATTTTGACTTTGGTGGTCTGCATGCATGTGAGTAAAGCAATAAAGTGATACACCCTGTCTAGGCCTAGACGGGACATATATTTCTTTGTTAAGTAGAGTCATACAGAGCATTTGATATCATTGTTGGAACAAAC
Source organism: Scalesia atractyloides (assembly GCA_947069175.1). Classification (NCBI taxonomy): domain Eukaryota; kingdom Viridiplantae; phylum Streptophyta; class Magnoliopsida; order Asterales; family Asteraceae; genus Scalesia; species Scalesia atractyloides. The sequence goes on from CAMTDV010000023.1 coordinate 23,462,137, forward strand.
TTCATCGAAATTCTCTGCGTCTTCTTCTTTGTCTTATATTACTCCATTTGATATCATTCAAAGGTGGTGAAATGTCATCATACTGGGACGTCAACTATTTCTTTGGGCTGTATTCTTGCGAGTCATGGGTGCTCGAAGCCAATCCGGTAACAGTTATTAGGTTAAACTACTTGTTGTTTTAATTATTTACTAATGATGATACCGCTGTTAGGGGGAGACCGGCGTTCCCGATTGTAACGGGCAAGAGGATGTTGTGTCAAGTGTACAAGAAAATCAAAACAGACCGTTTCTAGATTTGAACAAGCATCTTCCCATTGATGAAACATCCCCTGTGGACGACTCATACCATGTTGATGAACCATGTTATCCTACGCAACAAGGTTTTCCGGATTATAGATACGGGTGTGAATATTTTTACGTGCAACAACACTATCCGGATGGATATAGAGGAGACGGTTACAAAAGTTACAATGAAACACAATCTTTGTACGATCAACAACTCAATCCTGACGGTGGAGGTTATGGTGGTGAGTCACCCACGAGCGCAGGCAATCCATACCTCACAAAGATGGTATCAAACTTATTTATTTATGTTGGATAGTTGAGTAAATATAAAATCTAACATAACACTATGATGTTACAGGTTTTCAACTCTCTAGATGAACTAAAAAACTGGGCACAGGAAACGGCAAAGGCGGATGGTTTCGTTATTGTGACCCAACGATCAAAGAAAATTGAGGGAAGGACCAGGAGGGTACGGCTTGAATGTGACCGTGGTGGTGAGCACCATACTACAGCAACGGTTAGAAAAGCTGGAAACAAAAGAACCGGTTGCACGTTTTACCTGGTGGCTGTGCGAGACCATCCGTATGAAACATGGGGGATAAAAGGGGGAAAGACTGAACATAACCATGAACTTTGTGAGGACCTATCGGCCCATGCGTTTGTGCGAAGGTTTACTTCTAACAAACACTGATTGATCGAGCAGCTGACAGCTCAAAACCTGGAGCCGCACAGAATTTTTCAAACGATAAGGAAGCAGTTTCCCGATAGTTTCCATGTTCAGAAAGACATACAAAACGTAGTTCAGAAGATTAAGGTCGAATAAAGATACGGACTGACTCCCATGCAGTCACTAGAAAACATCCTGATTATAAACGAATTTATTTACGACAACGGGAGGAACCCGAAACAGAGGTCGTTATAGAGATCTTCTTTGTTCATCCATACTCGAGTGAAATGTGACGTGCGTTCCCGCACGTTTTGCTTATCAATTCCACGTACAAAACAAACGTATACAACATGCTATTTGTCCAGATAGTTGGTATGACGCCCACCAACTATTCGTTTTGTATCGCGTATGCCGTTATCTGAAAAGAACGTAGTGATAAGTTTGGATGGGTGCTTGAAAGGATCATGTCAATGCTAGATCAATGTATGGAGCCACGTGTGATTGTAACAGATAGAGACCTGGCTCTAATTAACGCGTATGCTAATGTTTTTTTCAAACGCCTCTCGGTATCTTTGCAGGTTTCACATACAACATAATATTTGTAAACACCGCAAGAGCACCTTCACAGAAGAAGACGTGCAAATTTTTTTTGTTACTCTGGGGACATTGTGTGAGTCTCCATCAATACCGATATACGAGTACAACTTGCGTAACCTGCAAAAGCGACTTGTGGAGTGCAAATGTTCAAGTAAGTTTTTGTAATAAAATCTGAATTACCTATGTACATTTAATAAATTATTGATACTTTGGGTGTTTACGTACGTGTATGATAACTGGCTGAAAGATTACAAGGAAATGTTCGTCTTTGTGTGGACTGATCAGAGTCGCAACTTCGGGCAGCGTACCACAAACAAGTTGAGAGTCAACACGCCAATTTAAAGAGATACGTCCAAGATAGGAGCTCTCTGGACCGTGTAGTAGGTTCTGTCAAGGATATAGTGAAACACAATACGGTGAAATAAAGAGGAGCTTTCGAGAAAGCATCGAAAAAATAATTAACCACCACAAAAACCCGTTATTTGACCACCTACGTGGAAAAGTTTCCCATACAGCGCTTGACTTGTTGAGTGGAGAGCTACTTAGGAAACTAGACGTGTTGCGGCGCTTTCATTCATCTTGTGGTTGTCAAATGTGGCACAGCTGTGGGTTGTCGTGTGCTTGTAGACTGGAAAAGTACGTACGTGCAGGTTATACTTGCTAAACGTGAAACGATGTGTGTTATATATGTCTGTTATTTATGTCACTTTAACAGTGCATTGTTTTAACCATGTAGAGCGTCCGATTCAACTCGAAGACGTATACATCTTCTGGCAGAAGCTTAACTTTCAGCCATGTAAATTGATATCAGATGACGTTGACGTGATAGAAAAGCTCAATATCGTTCGGCAACAGTTAGAGTCACACCCCCCTGCTTAGAAAAAAAGCTTGTTGGCAAAGATTAAAGCGGTGTTGACTCCGACCATATCTACCAAGAAACCACCGGTTGGCCAACAAAATACTCGTGGACGGCCAACAACAAAGCAAGCACAACATTGGTTTGATGATGCCCCCCACCACAGCTCGTATGTTCCATTCCAGGGTTCCCAACAAAGTACATACGATGCCCCCCCCCCCCGCCACAGCTCGTACGTTCCGTCCCAGGCCTCTCAACAATCAGTCATAAAGTCTCAAAAACCCAGAGCGGGGTGAAGCCGTTCAACGACTACTAAACAAAAAGAGATTCGAGACGATAACGGTTTTCCATTGATAGTGGGCGACGACTATGTGCCATCCATCAAATGATTTAAGTCTCTCCTTCCAACATTGTTTCACCCGTACATCTTGTGCAGATGTGAGGCCAGACGGTCATTGTGGGTCTCGGTCTGTGGCTGTGGGCTTGGGTATGGGAGAATGTTCATTGTCACACCCCGACCCGCAGCGGAAAAGGTGATCGGGGCATAATTGGGTTATCATCAAAGCTCATGACATTATTATAAACGTTTCATATTCATTATTACAATTTAAAGGGAAACATACAATCATAACTACACATGTCCTAAACATTTCTAGACTTCATTGTTTTTCTTCTAAGGCATTTCCTATGTTTTTCCTTGCTTCATCCTGTTCACCTGTATCATGTGAAAAACGGTTTTTGGATCAACAAAAAGTTGGCGAGTGAATCCTATGAAAAACATTTGTACAAGTTTATTGAATTGATAAAATAAAGTGCGTAACCACATATGAGTAAATATGGATGTAAACTTATTAACAAAACACTTAATATTAAATAATGCACAACATACAATAAATGATTGTTTTGAGGCACGCGTTAATCAACTCGTCTCCACGAGGAACTGATGGGCCTAATGAATGATTTGCATACAACTTGACAATATGGAATACATAACTACAAACAACATTTACATTCTAAGTTTAAGTCATAATATGGTATGGCACGAGTTTAAATAAACGAATTAATTTTAGTGACACATGACACACCCCAAAACGTGTAATTAAAAAAAAAGGGGAGTTGTAAGATTCACTCACATTGGGTGCGTTCGGTTGATGATGTTGAATGCGCACGAAGTAGGTTTTAACCACGAGTGAAACTAACCAGATAATAGCATTATGGTTCGGTAAGTAAGCGGATTTTATTAATCAATTTTTGTAGGATTGTTGGATATATTTTTGTGAGTTTAAGGCTATTTTCTAACCTTAAAAATGTTATTTTTAAGTATTTTTAATGTAAATAATTAAATAAAAGTAATAAAAAAAATGTTGATTTTTGACTGTTGACCTGTTGACCGTTGACTTGTTGACCATTTTATTGTGTAATTGTGTGCGCCGGGTGAGGCTCGAACCCGAGACCTCCCGTTCGCGTGCACGCGGCTCTACCAACTGAGCTACGTGTCTAACCCGAAATAATTCTGTTTTTAATTATATTTATATACTAATTGAATTAATCCAAAAATCATTTATTTAAAAACGTTTTTAATTATCACGCTCGGTGCTCTCCACAGGTCTCGAACCCGGGACCTGTGGTTTAGGTTAACACACAGTCCACCGCTTGACTGTGTGTCTAACTTGGTAAATAATCTGATTTTTATTATACTTATATACAAACTAAATAATTTCATTTCTGCCTTATATAAAAAGTTTGATAATTGTCAGGACCGGTGCGGTAGTCTGGACTCGAACTCGTGACGTGTGATTTAAACGTTCACACAGTCCACCACTGGACTGTGTGTCTATCTTGGTTATTATTCCGGTTTTTATTAAACTTAACATCTATTTGCACTGAATCCGGTTCAGTTTAAAAAAAAGAACATTTTTATTAAGGCGAGTGTGCGTGGGACAAGAATCGAACTCGGGACGTATGCGTGTTTATTTGCACACAGTCCACCGCTGGACTGTGTGTCTAACCCGAGATATATCTTGATTTAAATTAAACTTATATAATACTAAAACTTCATCTTCTTCGTTAAGCTTCAACCAGAACCAAAGTCCGACTGGTTCGACGATTTAATCAAGTTTCTTTAGGGTGTTGTGATTAATTACATGTAAGATTAATAAAAAGAATGAGAGATTAAGTGTAAGATATACCGAACAGGCTCCTCTGTTTCACCGGTGAAACTCCGATGACAGCAGATTATTCCGGCGACGTGTGTCCTGCGGCAGAGGGTCTTCAGGGAGCTTGAGATGAGTGTGGGTCGCTTCAGTATGAGCTCTGAGTGTTCAGTTTTTAGAGTAAGGCACAGAGGTGAAGGCTCGTTTTCCGGCGAGTTGCAGAAGTTTTCCGGCGAGTGAAATTACGTCGGGAAAGAGTGTGATTGTGAGCGAAAAAGCTAACAGAAGTTAGAGGGTGTATTTATAGGGCAGAACATCGAGAATTTGGTCCGTTTTCCGTCTTGATTCGTCGGTCAATAAGTTTTCCGGCGGTTATGACTTGCGTCGCGGGTTCAGACGTCGGTTATAACCGATGTAATAGTTAAGGCTTCGGTTAAATCAGTAGAAACCGTCCAATCTCGGCGAAATCGTCGGGATTTCCGACGACTGCGATTGGGGCGTCAGTTTTGAATTCAAGTTTGATATTTGAATTAGTTGTTTTGATATGTTACTAAAGAACACAAGTGGCGGAGTGGTTGGAAGGATGTAAGTTAAATCGCTGTTGACTAGGTTGACCCGGCGGGCCCGGGTTCGAAACCCGGCAGCATTGTTTATTTTTATACCACTATTTTTAATACTTTTTCAAATATAACTTTTATAATCCAATATACTTATTAATTATGTATCGTTTAAAATTAATTTGGGCATTAAATACGCAACGAAATTTTTAACTGATTGTTCGGTTAATAAACGGAGCGGGTTTGGTAAATCCAATTTCTGACGGATGTTACAGTATCCCCTGCTTTTTAGAAATTTCGTCCCGAAATTTAAGTAGTGAAATATTTGTCTAAAAAGGATGGTGTTTAATTTGACGGTTACATACTTAGAAAAGAGTAAGGGTTTAAATTTTGTGTGAGGCGGTAACGTTCCTTGTAAGGGTTGAGTACCCGGCTACAGGAATCGCTTTTTGTTGCCTACGAGTAAAAATATTGATAAGCAGAGTTGATTCACTAAGTATGATTTCTTGCGCAAGAGTTTTGATATGTTTGGAAAGATAAGGTTATATCCTAAAACAAAATTTCTAATACTACAACCTACATGGAACTTCTCATAACCGCCTAACAATGCCTCTGATCCTTTGACAAGAATACTTATATATAGGAAGTACCAGCGGCGTATCCACCATATTCTTGTCAAATTTTCATTGGTTTTATCAGTAAGTTATGATTGGTTCTATGATGTGACTCTTGAACATAAATAAACACCAAACCAATGTACCAAGAAATTACTAAATCCTACATGGAACTTCTCATAACCGCCTGACAATGCCTCTGATCCTTTAGCAAGAATACTTATATATAGGAAGTACCAGCGGCGTATCCACCATATTCTTGTCAAATTTTCATTGGTTTTATCAGTAAGTTATGATTGGTTCCATGATGTAACTCTAGAACATAAATAAACACAACAACCAATATCTGAGTCCAAATTCTGATAGCATACCTGTTTGAATGGTGACAGTTCCTCTCTCGTTTGTTATAGGGAGAGGTTAGTTTATGTAGAAATAGAACACAATCCAATTTCTTTAAATGACGAGATGATATGAATGTTAAATCAGTGAATGTAACACAAATTTCAACCAAGACAATACTAAATCCTACATGTAACTTCTCATAACCGCCTGATAATGCCTCGGATCCTTTGGCAAGAATACTTATATATAGGAAGTACCAGCGGCGTATCCACCATATTCTTGTCAAATTTTCATTGGCTTTATCCGCAAGTTATGATTAGTTCTATGTGACTCTAATACATAAATAAACAAATCAACTTAATTCTGATAGCATACATGTTTGAATGGTGACAGTACCTCTCTCGTTTGTTGTGATGGAGAGGTTAGTCCTTGTGGAAGTGAGACATAGCTCAACTTCTTTAAATGATGAAATTGAAATACGTTGAAATGTATGATGAACAAATTTGACCAAAACATTACTAAATCTAACATGGAACTTCTCATAACCGCCTGATAATGCCTCTGATCCTTTGACAAGAATGCTTATATATAGGAAGTACCAGCGGCGTATCCACCATATTCTTGTCAAATTTTCATTGACTTTATCCGCAAGTTATGATTAGTTCTATGTGACTCTAAAACAAAAACAACAGCCAAAACTTGAGTCTCAATTCTGATAGCATACATGTTTGAATGATGACAGTACCTCTCTCGTTTGTTATGATGGAGAGGTTAGTCCTTGTGGAAGTGAGATATAGCTCAACTTCTTTAAATGATGAAATTGAAATACGTTGAAATGTATGATGAACAAACTACGACCAAATCCTACATGGAACTTCTCATAACCGCCTGATAATGCCTTTGATCCTTTGACAAGAATACTTATATATAGGAAGTACCAGCGGCGTATCCACCATATTCTTGTCAAATTTTCATTGACTTTATCCGCAAGTATATAGTTCTATGTGACACTAAAACAACCACAACAACCAAAACTTGAGTCTTAATTCTGATAGTATACATGTTTGAATGATGACAATACCTCTCTCGTTTGTTGTGATGGAGAGGTTAGTCTATGTAGAAATGGAATACAATTCAATTTCTTTAAATGATGAGATGCTATAAATGCTAAATCAGTGAGTACAAAACAAACTTCAATCAAAACAATACTAAATTCTACACGGAACTTCTCATAACCGCCAATAATGCCTCTGATCCTTTGACAAGAATACTTATATATAGGAAGTACCAGCGGCGTATCCACCATATTCTTGTCAAATTTTCATTGGCTTTATCCTTAAGTTATGATTGGTTCTATGTGATTCTAAAACATAAACAAACACAATCAACCAAAGCTTGAGATAACATAAAGAAAAACATAAAACTAAACGATTGGAGTTGAATCTTGATTTTCGGTGAAGGGGACTAGTTGGGTGGTTTCGTTTGGGCCGTCATTATCTTCAACAGGATTGGATTGATGTTGAAAACTCTTCCTCTTGCTGGTGGCCTAATGATTAGGTTTTCTTGATTTGCTTTGTTAACTGGGTTTGCTTGAGCTTGGGCGTTTATGATGTTAACCAATCGAGGGCACGTGTTTCTAAAGTGGGTAGGGTCGCCACAATTGAAACAAGCTCGAACATATGGGAACATGGGGTATTGGGGTTGTTGATAGGTTTGGATCTATGTTTTGAGTAGGGGGTGTGGTTTGGTTTTGAGGGGTGCGGCAAACCTTGCTCAAATGACCATAGCGTCCACAATTCGCACATAGTCGACAAGGTAAGGTAGATGGATGGTGATAAAAACAGGTGTTACATCGAGGGTGAGGTCCAAGGTAAGGTTTCTTAATTGGGTAAGTTAAGTTGGGTGCTACTTGTGTGATTGGGATAGCTTGGATGGGTATGGCTTGTGAGGCTAGTTGGTTGCGTTGGTGGTAGCGAAAAGTTGCCCGTCTCATTTTCTCTTAGAAATGGGTTGAGAAGGGGATTCGGTTTGGCTGGAGTTTGAAGTTTCAGTTGATGCTTTTTCCTTCTTCTTCTCCTCCTTGAAGTCTTTGTTCCGGATGCGGTTCTCGGTGAGCTCTGTAGCTAACTCCATTGCGGCTTCCAAGGTTACAAGCGTAGGTACTTATTACAGAGTCCTGAATCTTTGACGGAAGGCCTCGAATGTAGTGCTCGATCAAACGGTAGAGGGGAGTGAACAAGTTGGGAACCATTTGATTTAACTCGAGGAATCTTTTGTTGTATGAGGTGTGGTCGCCTTCCTTTTGCTTCAACGAATAGAACTCATCCTCTAATTTCTTGATTTCGCTCCTTGGGCAAAACCGTCTTGTCTTGATTTCCTTCAACTCTTCCCAAGTCAAAGTCATAGCATCTTCAACACCTCGTTTGGCCTTCTCTGTATTCCACCAAGTAAGTGCTATTCCATATAAACGACCAGTAGCATATCGCACTTTGCGATCATCGGGGCAATCGCAATTTAAAAAATGTTCTCTATTTCTTCAAACCAATGAAGGAGAGCGGTGACACCTTCAGTCCCTTCGTATTTCGGAGGGTCGCAGGATTTGAAATGCTTGTAGGTGCATTTAGTGGTATTTGGGGGAGGGTTGATAACGTTTTGATTTTCTTGATTGACAGGATTAGCGGTAAGGGCTTGTTGGACTTGGATTACAATGTTGGGTATTACGGCAGCCATTTGTTGAGCGATTAGGGCAGCCATGCGCTCGCGAGCTTTTCCTGCTCTCATCTTCCTACGGCGAGGCTAGAAGACATCTACAAGGAATACATATCAAGAGTATGAGTTGGATGTTTTTGGGATCATGGGTCGTATTTAGGAATGAACATTCATAAAATAAATATAGAAAAATAAACTACTACATCCATAGGATGTCTTGGGCTTTGCTCGTAATTGGGCCTTGCATGCCGCCATACTTCACCTTCGTAATCATGTGGCCCCCATGAATACCAGGTTTTTCATATGGTTGCATGTGTTAGCCTGGTTACGTACACTAAAACCCGGAGAAAATCAAGAAATATGTATATAACGTATGATATTCAGAATGTGTCCAGGTGTGGACACGGTGACACCTCAAAGTGGGGTTAGTTCGAATGACGTTTGGTGTGGCATGATTTGGCCTAATAGGTCCTTCGTACTCTCATCGTTAGTCCCAGGTAGGCAAACTGGTCCGTTATATTGGATTTATACGAATGCCAACCTAGACAGGAGTTCCGACTACCGGTACTTGTACCCTTCCAGTTATCACATGCCCGTCGCAGAACTTACTTTGATGGGATTTGAAAATTGCGACAAAATCTTTGAATAACGAAAGTATATTTGAATATATGAACATTGAAATATGTATGATGAATGTGTATGTAAGTATGTATGTTTGACTGTAAGTATAAACAAATATGAAACAAATAAATATCATAAGTTTGCATGTAACCACATAAACAATTTAAAATCTAGTCAACTATAGTATAGGCTCTAAGGGTCTAATAACCTATCCTATATCCCTATAGTCATGGCTCGATACCAATCTGTCACACCCCGACCCGCAGCGGAAAAGGTGATCGGGGCATAATTGGGTTATCATAAAAGCTCATGACATTTATTATAACTTTGATATTCATTATTACAATTTAAAGGGAAACATACAATCATAATTACATCATGTCCTAAACATCATTCTAGACTTCATTGTTTTCTTCTAAGGCATTTCCTATGTTTTTCCTTGCTTCATCCTGTTCACCTGTATCATGTGTAAAAATGGTTTTTGGATCAACAAAAAGTTGGCGAGTGAATCCTATGAAAAACATTTGTACAAGTTTATTGAATTGATAAAATAAAGTGCGTAACCACATATGAGTAAATATGATGTAAACTTATTAACAAAACACTTAATATTAAATAATGCACAACATACAATAAATGATTGTTTTGAGGCACGCGTTGCTCAACTCGTCTCCTACGAGGAACTGATGGGCCTAATGAATGATTTGCTACAACTTGACAATATGGAATACATAACTACAAACAACATTTACATTCTAAGTTTAAGTCATAATATGGTATGGCACGAGTTTAAATAAACGAATTAATTTTAGTGACACATGACACACCCCAAAACGTGTAATTAAAAAAAAGGGGAGTTGTAAGATTCACTCACATTGGGTGCGTTCGGTTGATGATGTTGAATGCGCACGAAGTAGGTTTTAACCACGAGTGAAACTAACCAGATAATAGCATTATGGTTCGGCAAGTAAGCGGATTTTATTAATCAATTTTTGTAGGATTGTTGGATATATTTTTGTGAGTTTAAGGCTATTTTCTAACCTTAAAATGTTATTTTTAAGTATTTTTAATGTAAATAATTAAATAAAAGTAATAAAAAAAATGTTGATTTTTGACTGTTGACCGTTGACTTGTTGACCGATTTTATTGTGTAATTGTGTGCGCCGGGTGAGGCTCGAACCCGAGACCTCCCGTTCGCGTGCACGCGGCTCTACCAACTGAGCTACGTGTCTAACCCGAAATATTTCTGTTTTTAATTATATTTATATACTAATTGAATTAATCCAAAATCATTTATTTAAAAACGTTTTTAATTATCATGCTCGGTGCTCTCCACAGGTCTCGAACCCGGGACCTGTGGTTTAGGTTAACACACAGTCCACCGTTTGGACTGTGTGTCTAACTTGGTAAATAATCTGATTTTTATTATACTTATATACAAACTAAATAATTTCATTTCTGCCTTATATAAAAAGTTTGATAATTGTCAGGACCGGTGCGGTAGTCTGGACTCGAACTCGTGACGTGTGATTTAAACGTTCACACAGTCCACCACTGGACTGTGTGTCTATCTTGGTTATTATTCCGTTTTTATTAAACTTAACATCTATTTGCACTGAATCCGGTTTCAGTTTAAAAAAAAGAACATTTTTATTAAGGCGAGTGTGCGTGGGACAAGAATCGAACTCGGGACGTATGCGTGTTTATTTGCACACAGTCCACCGCTGGACTGTGTGTCTAACCCGAGATATATCTTGATTTAAATTAAACTTATATAATACTGAAAACTTCATCTTCTTCGTTAAGCTTCAGCCAGAACCAAAGTCCGACTGGTTCGACGAATTAATCAAGTTTCTTTAGGGTGTTGTGATTAATTACATGTAAGATTAATAAAAAGAATGAAGATTAAGTGTAAGATATACCGAACAGGGCTCCTCTGTTTCGCCGGTGAAACTCCGATGACAGCAGATTATTCCGGCGACGTGTGTCCTGCGGCAGAGGGTCTTCAGGGAGCTTGAGATGAGTGTGGGTGGCTTCGGTATGAGCTCTGGGTGTTCAGTTTTTAGAGTAAGGCACAGAGGTGAAGGGCTCGGTTTTCCGGCGAGTTGCAGAAGTTTTCCGGCGAGTGAAATTACGTCGGGAAAGAGTGCTGATTGTGAGCGAAAAAGCTAACAGAAGTTAGAGGGTGTATTTATAGGGCAGAACATCGACGAATTTGGTCCTTTTCCGTCTTGATTCGTCGGTCAATAAGTTTTCCGGCGGTTATGACTTGCGTCGCGGGTTCAGACGTCGGTTATAACCGATGTAATAGTTAAGGCTTCGGTTAAATCAGTAGAAACCGTCCAATCTCGGCGAAATCGTCGGGATTTCCGACGACTGCGATTGGGCGCGTCAGTTTTGAATTCAAGTTTGATATTTGAATTAATTGTTTTGATATGTTACTAAAGAACACAAGTGGCGGAGTGGTTGGAAGGATGTAAGTTAAATCGCTGTTGACTAGGTTAGGACCCGGGTTCGAAACCCGGCAGCATTGTTTTATTTTTATACCACTATTTTTAATACTTTTTCAAATAAAACTTTTATAATCCAATATACTTATTAATTATGTATCGTTTAAAATTAATTTGGGCATTAAATACGCAACAAATTTTTAACTGATTGTTCGGTTAATAAACGGAGCGGGTTTGGTAAATCCGATTTTGACGGATGTTACATTCATGGAGCCACATTCGAAAAGACCTTGTACAGGAGATGGATCAGAACGCGTCGATTTGGGTGCAGTATGTGAAGCATAGGAGGAAGGATATTTTGACACGAATCATTAGGGCCTAATTTGGGATTCAGTGGAGCATTGTCCCCCCACTCACTTGATGGATTTCCCCCACGCAGGGCTTCTTATCGCACAAAGGTACAGTATCGTGGTTCACCTATTAAGCATCTATGGTTGTTCCACCTTTTTCCCGATAATGAGTCCTCCGACGGATCGAGAACCACGAATGATAACGCTTGCACATGTTAAAAATAACCACTTCATACATATTAAGCTGGAAGGCCAATTTCCAATGCCGACAATAAACGGGCTATGGTTGACGCACCGAAGCCCCACTGCAGAACAATGGCTATACATGTACACGCCCGTTTAGAATGGTATACCTCGATAATGAATCTCCCACCAAATCCAAACCCGAGTATTAATTACGTCAACAGTGAATCGGAAGAATAAGTTCTCGTATACTTGATACGAATTTCGTATACTTAATACGAAGTTTGTATAATTAATACGATTTTTTGTATAATTAATATGATTTTTTGTATAATTAATACGAATTTTTTTATAGTTAATACGATTTTTTGTATAATTAATAAGTTTTTTGTATAATTAATAAGTTTTTTTGTATAATTAATATGATTTTCTGTATAAAAGAAAAAGATAAAAAAATTATGAATATACGAGTTGTCTAGACCTAGACTGGATGTCTGTTGCTGGCCACAAGTTCATTTTACCCCTGGATTGCACCCCGTCTAGGCCTAATTTAGGGCAAAAAGGTAATATTATTGAACTAGACGCCCCGTCCAGGCCTAGACGTAGCATACACATTTGAGCGACAACTGTAAAATGTTCAACTGTTTGAATTTTAAAGGGTACTGGTTATTACCATTTTACCTAGAATTGCCACCCGTCTAGGCCTAATTCAGGGGAGAAATGGTAATTAACCATCTGAGAAGAAAAAGTCTTATATGGTTAATTACCATTTACCCCTGAATTAGGCCTAGACGGGTAAAATGGTAATTAACAACTTCATTAGCCGGGACGCCTAGACCTATACGCCACGTCTAGGGCTGATTACCATTTTACCCCTGAGTTGCCCCCGTCTAGGCCTAATTCAGGGTAAAATGGTAATTAACCATTGGAGACATTTTCTGTTTAGATGGTTAATTACCATTTTACCCCTGAATTAGGCCTAGACGGGTGACAATTCAGGGGTAAAATGGTCTTTCGTCATTTATCCTAGACGGGTCGTCTAGATCTAAACGCCCCTTCTATGCATCGTATATGACAGGCCAGCCTAGACGACCAGCCACGTACGCCCTCAAACCAAACACACACACACAATACATATATTGTTCAATTCAGCGTATTTGGACCGTATTTTTGGCAAAATCAAGCATCTCTGGTACGTATTCTAACCTATACTTCATGAATCTTTAATGTATTATCATTTAATCCGTAGATTGTATGTGAAATTGATGAATTTTGGGTTTTAAGGGCTGTTTTCTTAGAGAAGATGGGTTTTATGTTGAACAGGATGAGGCGTCTACCCTAGACGACCCCATAGACGGCCAGGAATTTCTTTTTCTGGTTATTTCTTTTATTTAACATATATAATCGTTTGTTGTATTTTTATGTGTTATTACTAGATTATTATTTTTAATATTGTTAATTGTTATTATTTGTGTTATATTGTTATTATTATTATTATTATTGTAGATTGATTATGGACGAGACTGAAGATCAGTTACACGGGACTCCACATCCACATGGTCCGCGACGGGCTCCGCCAGCGCCGACGAATCCGCTCACGGCCACCCATATCTAGAGTTCCCGCCCGACACCGAGGTCGCCTGCTTTTGCGGGAAGCTTAGGCGGATGCTCGTCGGATCTCACACCGCGATCGACTGGGATGCGATCGTGGCGATTAGTGAGACGTCGAGACTGCGTTATTTCATTTCCCGTTGATTTACCGTGGCATCGTTTGTTTGACTTGGCTAGCACGCCGAGTTATAGGGAGCTACTGATCGAGTTCCTTTCGACGTTCACGTCTCACCCTACATGGGTCGACCAACAGCCTCCCCAGCCACAGGCTCCTCCCGCTCCGCCTGAGGTTTCCTATAGGCTTGAAAGAGTGTGGCGTTCGATGACGCTTGCTGAGTTTGCCGTTCATAGCGTTTATACCTGTAGGGGGAGATCGCTACGGATGTTTATACGCAGGGGCTAGTGGTGGTGGATAGACCCACTCTTTTAGGATTTTAGGAGGTGGTCGCGGGGGCATGACACTTGGGGCATGTCAGGGAGAAGGGGAGGATTTCACATGTTGACGACCCGTTGTACACGTACATACGTTTATTACATTAATTATCTGATTATTATTGTTATAAATTAATTCCTGTATTTCGCTAACAATATGTGCAGGTATCTACATCGGATGCTCGCTACATCTATTACCGCTCGCGGCCACAGCCGTGAGTGGTGTACGAGCACCGACCTATTTTACTACTATTGCCTACTGTACAGGAGGCCCTGCGCACGGTCTCGCCCTATACTTCGCCTATGCTCATCACTGCAAGAGCGCGGATTTTGTATGGCGGCGCGTACGTCACCGTCATTGCCTTGTCGTTGGGACATCTGCCGGAGACGGACCCACACTTGCGGCCGGCCATACCGTCGACACGAATGTGTTTTCAGACGTTGCAGGGGATGAAGCTGCTGAAGAGGTTCGGCGTGCTCGGTGAGCGGTTTAAAACCGCGCAGGTGAGCCATGGGATTCCGGAGTCCCTGCCGTAGCACTTCGATCCAGTCTATCAGCGGCAGATGAGGCAGCGGTCGTTTAGGAGCCTCCGGTGGATTTAGACGGACCGACACGCCACCACCACCTTTAGGGGCGCCCCAGTTTCCGCAGAACGTTATTCCAGGTCATGCCCCGGGAGGTGCAGCATACACGCACTTACGAGCCGATATTGACAGGCTTTTGGATCTGATGGGGTGGGTGGTTCGGGAGTTACAGGATAGACGAGAGAGAGAGAGAGAGAGAGAGAGAGATGTTACCTCCCATACCGCTCCCACCACCTCAAGCACCACATTAGCAGCAACAACCGCAACAGTCAGATCCCGAGTCCGACTCCGACTCGTATGCATAGACATTTTGTATTTAGTATTCAGCTGTACAAATACATATTGTTATATTTAACTTTGTTGTCAGTTATTCGATTACTTGATGATTATTTGTGTTAAATCGACATTGAAATGTAATACGCAAACAACATAATTTTTGAAATGTTAAGTAATATTTACACGATATAATATTTGCATTCTTCTTAAAATGTTGAAAACAATATTAAATTTAAATAGTATAATTTAAAAAAAAAAAAATGTAAAAACAATGAAAATATTTAAACGACGGAAAACGGTAACTTAAAATAAAACTTTTTAAAACCTCTTTAAAATTTAAAATCTCAAATTACACCACCAAAAAAACATCAACCTCCAACAACCAATATACCCCACTAAAACACCACTTTTTCAACTCAAAAAAACACCATGGTCCTAGACGGGTCGTCTAGATCTACGGCCTGTCTACTCCCATAAATTTCTACGCCAACCATTCACCTGCTGACTCCTTAAATTCAGTGCCTAGACGGCCGTCTAGCTCTAGACGACCCGTCTAAGGCACCAAAGATGTCTAAATAGGCAAAATGGGTGTGTAAATAGATCCAGCCTTATATAAATGCACAAACACCCATTAGGTATCGCTACATTATATAAATGTACTAGCACACGTTACTTTTAATTATATTTGAATTTACTAATAAGAAAATTAATCGTAGACTACCTTCACTTTCTTTTATAATTTATAAACTTATATACACAAAAAAAATACATGATATTATCTACAAGATGCTTTAGAAGGTGTGGGAATGCTGGACTTTAGATTGCCAACTGTTTTCAAGTATGAACTGTTTAGTGAGTACGTTTTATGGGCACCTCTAAGAGTGATCACAAAATTGACCCGAAATGTCTTTTTGCGTATTGTATTTTGCATTTTTTAGTAATTGTCTTTTACACATTGCGTTTTACAATTTTTTGTTGTTTTACTATACGTTTCATCCGTCGCACGCCGCCACAACGCGCGACGGGCAACTTTAGTTAGAAACTAAAATTAAGGAAGTTGCTACCAACTATGGGCCTAAATCCAGCCGGGTTTTCAAGCAAAATGACCACCAAACTTCAGAACCTTGACTGTTTAGCGTCTTAGGTTCGGCTTCAATTAGCATAATATCTCCTAGTAGATCTTATAAAGAAACACCAAGATATATGAAGATTGAATTGCATGTATTAAGCAAAAAATGTTGATTGAATTTTTAAATCTTGACGTTTATAGCTCCACTATTATAACCATTTTTATATATAGTTTTCTAGGAATAACTCATATATATTATATGATATGATGAAATATTACAACCAATTATTTCAGTTTTTTTAGAACGTCTTTTAACTAGTTAGTTATTATCACAGTTGGAAACAGTTACCGTAAAATGCCAAATTACTAGTCAAAATTTTAAATTTCTACCTTGTGTTTATAGTTCATATAAATGGACTTGGAGAACTAAATTGGATATCAAGGAAAACTTCAAAAAATCTACGGAGCTTCATGGGTTGCAGCAAGCAAGCTCGGTCATGAGTTTGGGCGTATATTCTTATTGTTGGCTGAAGAAGTCGATGTACAAGTACCAATTAGAAATATTTAATTACAACAAGAGCATTGGATATATTAAATTGTTTGTGTAAATCGGTTTTGTAATGACATATTAGGATCCGTTCGAATGAGGTTGTGATCGTAAGTTGCACATGACTTTTAATTTGCAGATGGTCATTAATTGAACAACAATTCATGAGGTAATTCTATTGTAAACCTTTAAAGGGTACTCCTCTACAGTTTATATTGTTGTGTTTAAACGTTTGGGACACATTAATGAAATATTACAGCGTCACATCCACTCTTGGATGGTTGAAGATGGTTCTATGCATCTTTATCTCGTCTACTGATACACAATGTCAAAATTAATTAATAAATGTTGGTTAACCACAAAATAACTAGGATTTGCTTGGTTAACTGCTTATTTTTCACCAAAGAGCCTTTGGCCTAGTGTTATAAGATGTTTGATAAGCTTAGCCTTTTGAGGGCTTCCACTGGTAAATATTAAGCCGTTCAAAAAAAGATTAATAAAAAATACTGCTTATTTGATCGTTTGACTTTATTGTATTCATACTCTCTAATGCATATTGAGTTGTGACATTAGATTTTTTTTTTGTTTTTTTTTTGTGCTCTTATACTGTCTGATTGCGTTAACTGTAAGACATATTATCAAATTCTGGTTGATTCAACTATTCGTTAGCTTAGTAAGGGTAAACGATGCCCATGGTTTGGTCGATCAATCAATATAGCTTATGTTTATGTATATAATTAAATAGTATATTAAACTTGGAGTAAACATTTGAAAACAAACCTAGACCAAAAGTGATTGCTTGTATTCTACTTTTACAAACCCTATTTAATTATCTTGTGTTTTTAATCTTCTTACTTTGATTTTGCAATCACTTGAGCTTCACTTTCTTTTAGTTTCTTCCTCACACAAAGCATTGGATTTTTGTATAAAATCAAATACATAGTGTGATACTACCATATGCTTATCGTGGATATGACACTTAATTAACATACATATCTAAGAAAAAGTTAGTTAGGTTTTTCATAGTCACCAAACAAACAATCATCCTTTATGTGGCATTAATCAATGTTCCAATCTAAACAATGGTTGCAGTTGCCTGTTGCCACTTCAAGTATCACATCGCACTATGTAGAATAATATTCTAATTTTAACATCTACTATTGGGTGTCCGTCACTTTTGTTGGTGCAAATATCATGAGATAATCACCACATACACTCGAACCAATCAAATAGCTTCCGGTGAAAAAATGATATGTACGCCAACAAAATGTTGTGGTATGGAATATATATCTCACATCCAAGTGTCTAACCATATGTATATATCTGTCACCAGAAGTTACCTGATTATTTTATCATACGTACGCTCAGCCATGGATTAAAGCATTTGTTGTATTTGCTAGGGTTTCTAGAGTTAAATAGCCAAGATAATTTAAAACTTAATATATTACTGCTTGCTCATAAAATTAACAGACTACCCAACGCAATGCAATGAAGAAACAGAAAAGACAGTTGACAGAAAAACAGTAGTATATATATTAGACATCCCTCATCCCATACTCTACAACTCCATCACGCAACCTACCCCAACAAATCTTGTTTTTGATTCTCATGCACATGATATCCTTTCTCTTGATCTGTTATGTTATGGAAATGTTACTGTTACTATTCACATGTACTTGAAACTCTAATCCTTTCAAGGTTTTTTAGGATTCAAAAATTTGACATCTATGCTGTTTTAACTTAGAATCAACTCCAATAAGTTTGACCTTTAAATGGACTTGTATATGTTTGATTAATTAGGTGGAGTTGTTACTTAACACTTGAACTACTATTTTCTTTCAAACAATCTCCTTTACTCTCGTCTACATATACATTAAACGATAAAAAATAACGAACGTTGGTCTTTTTGTGAATGGAGATTAGACAATTTCCTAAAACTGATCGGGTTTCAGTTGCTTCTGTCTCCCCAAATTTTCTAATTATCCAAATATCATGGTCCCCATTAAGAAAGTTAGGTTATAATCATTGCTCTGCCTATGTATATTCCTTTCTTAATCTCACTAAAATAAAATAAAAATATAAATGCATTTTATTGTAATGTCTGCCAACTATCACACAAAAGACAAAGGGTGGAAGTTCTATTGACTATTATCATGTAACAACAAAGAAAGATTTAGGTATTAGCATTTATTTACATAGGCATTAGCATTTATTTACATATATACACATTCGTAAATGTATTGTATAAAAATATTGCATTTTAACTGTTAATATTCATGGGGAATATGTAGAATTAAAAAGATAAGTTTTTGTTACTTTTCAACCATAATATATGGTGGTATACTTGCGTATGTAATTGCAATGACATGTTGCAGTAGCTTCCTTGTATATCATAAATGTGATCTCTACACAGTAACCTAACACTCCACATTGGGTAATATGACAGTACCATTACCACATGGACATAAATTACCTTCTTACATTAAATCTATTTTATGAAACGTAGATTTTTGTGTGATGTAATGGCAGTCATAAGAAAAGTCACCAAAAATAGGTCATAATTCATCAACCCAAAAAAAATCAGGTTTTTGTTTAGGGTAACAGGAACGCTTATTGTTTCTTGAAACCCTAGTTTGAAAATTTTCTGTTACATATGCCAATGGAAAACAAATCTAATTCTAAAATAGCATGCAGCAATGAACGTTCTATATCAACAAAAGACAGTAGCATGTTGAACGGTGAACCATATCCTAACTTGGGCATTAGATTAGAAAATTAGGGTATGATCTAAAATTGAGCTACGTATATTGTAGTGATCAATGCAGAGACGAGAAAAGGATTATGTGTGTGTCTCTTCACAAGATTGATATTGGTATTACATGTTAAGAAATTAATATAAGATGAAATTCTTTTATCAAAAACTTTAATGTGAAAACTAAGTAGGAAATAAAAATGGTGGTTTATTTGAACGGATAGATTGAGTACTATTGAGTTTGTGAAGGAAAACCTCTTGAGATGGTTTCACAACAATATGATTTATTGTACATGCCTGCACGTACTCGAATCGAGTGTTTTCCAAAAAACTGAAGAGAAAGGGGATTAGAACACTTGATGTCAAATTAGGGTTTCATTTCCGGTACCACTGAAGGTAACATAATCATGAGAAGCAATGCTCAATGCGTATGCCGCAAAAAATGCTAAATCACTAAGCCTGATCATCTGAGAACTTTTGAGGTGTATATAGGCTTCGAAGGTGCGACAAAGAGGTGCAAGTAATAAACGAATATGAAATAGATTTAACATACAAACACATTAGAGCTAAATAATCTTGATTCCCATGATTAGGAGGAAACAAGGCTATCGTCATGGTTCGTATCACCTAGCAGCTAGCATTAATTCATATATGCTGCTTATGTGCGATATAGCCAGATCTGTATGTATTCACTTCAAATCAACTAGGAACACTGTAATCAAGTGACATAGATTGTTGGGCATGAATTATCAACATTCACTCTTTGGCAACCAATAAATGAGAGATAGAAGATGCAAAAGAATGTTTTTAAGTGCCCTTGTCATTTGTAGTAAATCTTTTAAATAAATAAATTTGACAACAGAGATTTTTAAGGAACGTTACAAGAACCCAAGGAATCCATAATATCATATTGTTGGTTAACTGAATTATCATCATAAATTTTACACTTACATCTTGAAATTATAGCTCCAGCTCCCCCAATCAACTAGTGCAGAGAGGAGTTACTAGATCTATTTGCCGGCTGATGAAGAGTAGATTTTCTCCAGCACTCCTTTCAGAGTTCTGTTGACAAAACAAACAAAGGTATATGAAATCTTAAAAACTATATTCGGTAACTACTGCGTTTTGTATTGATTAATTAATCTACCTCTTGTAGATCTATATCATTGCACGGTGACTCTGCTCCTCATGAATTACTTTAAATTTAGGCATACCTTTGGACGAAATTTGGGAGATCCACTCATCTGATACAACAAAGTTGTGATTGTATGTATACAACATGGAAGATGATACTGAAAACCTTTGTTCCAGCATTGATCCATGAAGGATGTCACTATAATCACTTTGTGATTCAAATTGACCCCAAGAGTTTGATTGGAGTGTTGTGTTTGAGGGGCTTAAAGAATGACAAGGGTAGTCATCAGGAACTTTCTTCAAGTCTTTGTCTAGCTCCTTGATGCGCAACTTTTGTTTTGTTCTCTCCCTAGCCCTTGCTCTAGCCTCTGCCCTTGACTGTCCTCTTGCAAGACTAGCATGAAATCCAGATTTGCATTTTTGTGTCATTTTCTTCTTTTCACCTTCAAGAAACTTGAGAGCTGACTCTTTTTGCCCTTTATCTTCATCTGATCCTGATCCTCCCTTGATGGTCTCTAGGAAAGCCATTTCACACTGATTCGTACTAACAGTGGAAGATGAGGAGTGCTTTGTGTCTTCAATCAACTCCTTAATCGCCTTCTTGGACTTGGTAAAGAGCCAATCAAGGGTTTTGCTTGCTTTGTCAAAACCTAGCAAATCTTAAAGCACAAAAAACTTTCTTGCAATGTCAATGGACAATCTCACCCTCCGATCCCTCGGGTCTTGTGCGGTATAGATTTTACTATGCCCATCTTTTTTTGAGGTCACCACTTTTTTCTTAGATGGGTAAACCACTTACTCCAAAAGATCACTATAATTTTCACAATATTGCAACCCAGACCCTTCATGATCAAGCAGCTGGTTTTGACTATCTAACTCTTGTGTATTTGAAGACATATAGTTCGTGACTGGAGGTAGGGCTGATGGTTGTGGAGCAAAACTGCTGTAGGAATGAAAAAAAGAATCACCGGAGACAAAAGGGATATTGTTGTCTTCATGATGGTTGAAATATACATCGTTTTTTTCAAGGTCAAAGAAGGAATTGAAAGGATGTGAGACATGGATGGGAGATGGAATCTGTGGAAAAGGGTTTGAGGAAAACATCGTATTTGGATATGAAAGAAACAATAACAATAATAGTTAACAAAGAAGTTTAGATATAAGTTCATTGATCCAAATAAAGCTAAGGGTAAAGTTGCATTTAAGAGACCACCTCCCCTCTTAAGCTTTACACTGTAAATCTTCCTTTTTAGGGCACAAGTCTGCTCATACCTCCTCCTTCAATACAAAAGTATAGGGTGCTAGTACTAAGGAAAACAAACGAGTTGAAAATGTACTATTTTCAATTTTCTAATGATTATATTTATAAAAAAAATTCAAAACCTAGATATAGGATAAAAATAGGAATGCATATACCTTTCAGTAACCATAACTTATGACCTTTGGACAATTAAGTCAATTGTGTATCTCATTATAAAGATTAATGTTGCCATTAACAGAAGCGTAAGCTCAGTTTCTGCAACACGGTTCCTCCAAACTTTACTAAATAGACAGAAATCGTCATTGTATTAAATAAGTTCATCAAACTATACTTTACTTTCGGTTTATTCAATATTATAAAGTACACCGGACATGATGAAAAAAGCTAACATTTTAGAAATTATAAAGACAGCGATGCAACTACACAACGTTTTTGTTCTGCATACATCTATTAAAGTCCTTATATCATGACCTGTTTATGCGCTAGAAAGTACTGTTAGAGCGTCTACGAGGACCTCATGCTCAAGACTTCCTGAGCATTGTCCCATTGAAGGGTTAGGACAACACATTTCCGCCATGGAGTATGGAGTCATCCATAAATATCGGTTAATGATCGCTTTGTTTCTGGTCGATGAGCCTTGCCCACTTAGTCGCAGTGTTTGTTTGGATAACTTTGGGGAGCTTGCGATCCATTGTATGGAGCTACATAGCTTTAACTATAGACATGACTTGGTCAGAGATGTCCTGTATAATATGCTTAAGCGGATCGGAATCTTTAAAAAAAAGGCCCTGTGAATTTCTAATAGACCCCCTTAAAGGGAAGGTCATTCTACGGCTGGCTGATGTTCTTGTTTTTTGCTAGGCAGGAGGGAAACATGCTTCTGTGTACCTCAAAGAAGTGTCCCCCTCATTGGGCTGAAGGCAGAATCATATAAAGTTGTTAAGCATGAAAAACTGATGCTGAGAATCAACATATGTTTATTCCCTTTGCTTTTAATATATTTGGTTCCCTTACTCCTTAAGTTGTTGGTCTTCTGGATAGAGTGCAGAGGGTCATGCATAGTAATTTCTCAACACCAAAGATTAGAGTTTGGTTTTTGATAGAATTGGATTTACTATTTAAAAGAGGGTTGTGCTGTTTACCCGTCATTCTTGTGTTATTTTTCTATTGTTTGTTTATTTGTTATTATAAAGTTTTTTACTATGTTATTTATCAATACTAGTTAAATTTTGATTGTATTGAATTGAGTCGTATGTTTAGAGAGTATTTGACAATGCTTCAAGAAATTAGTTTCAATAGTTGATTTGATATATTAAAGATTGTTAGTTTTAATATGTAAAAAACTTTAGTTTAAATTATTTTCGGTTTATACACGAATTTGAAAAATCTATAAACTAGTGAGTTGCATGGTTATTTTAATAATCAGTTTAGCATCTATCTTTTATCATATTGAATATAAAACCAATTTTAAATTTAAAACAACAATATAGGGTGAGGATTAAATATGAATTTTTTTGGATAAAAAGGGTAGGAAGCAATAATAAAATAACACTTAGACAAAAAAACATAGAATAGATATTTTAGTAAAAAACAAATTAGTCTTATAAAACCCTAGATAAAAAAAACATTGTTCTAAAACAAAATCCACTACATCTTTGTCTTTCACGATTCCCAGACCACCACCATCCCCCATCGTTCACCGCCGCCACTCCATCGCCCATTGCCACCACAAACGTCTCCTTTAATCAGAGTTCTTTTGTAAGTTGTGTTTTTTCATTGCGTTTTAGGATATCAAACCTCAATTGTATTTTTCACCTCATTATGTTTTAGTTAAAGTTCTTCTTTTCATTTTTTTTTGTTCTATTGGATGTTAAAACAGAGGCATGGCTGTTAAAATATAAAAATGACCATGTGAAACCCATTATGTTTTAGACCTGAAGTGTACGTTTTTAGAACCTCATGTCACACCCCGGATTTTCAACCCAAATCCATACACCGGTGGGCCCAAGTGGGGAGTATCGTGACGTCAGTTGATAATCATCATAGTCAATTAAACACGGCACAGCGGAAGTCTTGGAGTAAAATTACTATTACAAACCGAATTTTCGAAAAATACAAAATAATATACAGACTCGTAATAGAAGATCCACAGGCGGATCATAAATTGTACATGGAAAGAATATAAAACAGACTTTGGGAGATTTAAGATTTGCAAGATCCTCTATCACTACCGAGCACTTCTGACCTATTTTCATATTGTACCTACAGTTTAGTCTTTTGAAAATACGTCAGCTTTCGCTGTTAAATACACCAAACTGGCTCATTTTGAAAACATTTCAAAAATGTTTTAAGTACGTATCAGCACAAAATCTTTTTATAACTTAGGTTAATTGACTGTCCAACCTTGTTAACAGATTTACATGTTTGTCCATACATACAGGGCCCGGTACGGAGACCGAGACATGATTAACGTACAAACCACTTCGAACTCACGAAGTAGTCAATTCCTCCCAACCTTGTGAGAATGCATAATTGAGCGTCTATCGGGTGTACGCCTACACCAGCGCTAAGGTCGTGGCCATTTATATTGTAATGAGCCGAGGATATCCAGGACATGGTAGTTAACCCCGATGTTTAAGTTATCAAACAAAACTGATTAAAAAAATATGCGGATTTACTAGCCGCACTCGGCATTTGATTGATCCCATTTCCGACCAAGCGGTAATAATTTACCGTAACCCAAGCCCGTATAGGGAAATAAGTCGAGAGTATTTACTTCAGCTAGTCTTCTTTTAATTTTTAATAACTCAGCCGTACACAAAAGAACTAAGTGCAGATAGCATTTACCGGCAAGTCTCTAGTCTAGATTATGGCATGAACTAACCAATTAAATACTAACGGTCTTATTTTAAGTCATTGACTTAGACCGACTAGTGTACTTGATCAAAACGTATGACGTTAGATTAAACGATGATTGGATAGAATGTAGTTTGATCCCAACAAGTACCTTGATTTGTATAATATGGATAAACTATAAACATTCTGGATTTTGAGACTTAAATGACGAGGTTAAACCTGTTTCGGTTAATTTCCGTAAAATAGTTGCATATACGTAACTGTGCGCATATTAACGATATCAGGTAACCGGATAAGTTATGGACAAGTTCTATATGCCATTATACTTTAAATAAGTTAAAATATCAGTAGGATAACTTATATGCCCTTTAAGGTTTTAAAACCAAACTATGTCTCATAAGGGCATTTTGGTCAATTTACACATAGTTTTTAAATTATTTGGGATTTGAGTTTATAACATGTACCTACTGTAAATATATTTGAATTAAGTTTAGAATCTATAGGTAACACGTCTTGGTCAATTAATATGGTTTAAAACCATACTACGCGCCGAAGCGGCGCTTATGTCGTAAAATGACGTCTTTAAGCGATGTTTACGAAAACTGATTTGAAGGTCAGATTAAAATGTTTAAAATATGTTATTTAATATAACATATCAGTAGGTGAATGATTTACCTTGAAAAGATTCGATTAAAACTATTTTATGAGCCACAAGGGCTAAAATCGTCCTTTATCGACATGGTTTAAAGACTTGTTTGAAAACTCAGTTTATAACTTGGTTTAACATCCCAAACAATCCTAGTTATAATGCTATATCAGTACGAAACTTATTTTCAAGTTCATTATCATTAAAACCTTGATTTATGCAAAAAGGACATTTTGGTCAAAGATGGCATAATTATGGAACTTGCGCATAAACTTGGATTCTGATTATGATCATGTAATATAACCTCAGAGGGTTATGCTACACTATATTACAATCATAATGAAACTTTAGATCAGTAGGCAACTAATCTAAATCGGGTCAGAATCGAAAGTCAAAGAAGAAGTCAAACTTCGCAACTTTCGGTTGCGAACCGACCCTAGAACTGAAATTGACGAGCCGAACATGTTCTTACATGTTCTAATAATTATTACCAACTTGTTTAAGTGTCAAAACAGGTTTGATAACATATATAATATCAATTTATAATTTTTCCGAAAAATGGCATGTTTGACTTTTTAATATTAAACTTTGACCCGTCAATTGGTTTAGCAAACATGATCTTCACGAGGTGCCCTTTATAGGAACTAACACCTACCTTATTACGATCACTTAGCCAAGTTCATTTTGAACAATGGCTGGACAATAATGGTCTTAACCGAAAGTCAAAGCGTTTTC
Organism: Scalesia atractyloides; assembly: GCA_947069175.1. Taxonomy (NCBI): domain Eukaryota; kingdom Viridiplantae; phylum Streptophyta; class Magnoliopsida; order Asterales; family Asteraceae; genus Scalesia; species Scalesia atractyloides. The sequence continues at coordinate 23,488,425 of CAMTDV010000023.1, forward strand.
TGTAAAACGCTAGACTTCTGGCTATAAAAGCCTATAAACGAAAATGCACAAGGAAGGAACACTTACCAGTGATTCCTAAGGTGCAAAAGAACTATGTTGGATGCTGCTTTTAGCTAGGAACTTCCAGAGGAGGGAGAAGAGTGAATGAATGAGAAAGGTGCAATTTAGAATGTGAACTTAAGCACTTATTTATAGTTGAAGAACTCAAAGGAGGTGATGTAGGTGTTTAGGGGTGTAAGAGGAAGCTTACAAGTGTCCCAAAATGTGGCATAGCTGATTGCAAGTCCATAGTTTTGAATACATGGTTTTGGAGTTTTGTTTGGGAGCCAAGCAAAACTTTCTGCAGCAGAGACCTTCTCGCGGAGAGACCCAGGCCTGGTCTCTCGCGGCCCGCGACCGCCCTTTGGCCAGTTTCAAAGTTTGACACTTTAGCCTCTTAACTTTATAAAGCTTCTAAAACCAAACCTTTTTGGCATATTTAGCCCTCCGTAGCCAATATTTGGCGTACCCGGGATTATGCTCGTACATTGTCGAGCTCTTAGTTCGTTAAAGGTCATTCAGAGGTATAAATTAACATGTTGACACTTTTAATCCCTCCAATATCCAACTTTCACATATATACAAAATTGAATCCCTCCAAAATTAACAAATGGCACGTATTAGGACTTTGCAAAGGATCACTCAGGGCTTATTATAAGCATGTTGACTTCGATGTCACTCAGAGGACAAGTTTTAAGCATGTTGACATATCAGTCACTTAGAGGCTAATGATTTAAGCATGTTGACATATCTAGTCACTCAGAGGCTTGTTATTTATGCATGTTGACATCGGACCGTCATTCAGAGGCTCAGTTTGAGCATGTTGACGCCTTTAGTCCTTATTGGTCTTTAATAGACTATATTTAAAATAAAACACATGTCACTATACTATTGTACACGATTTTACAGGGTGTTACATCCTCACCCCCTTAAAAGAAATCTCGACCTCGAGATTTTATTCAAAAAGATGGGGGTATTTTTTTCGCATAGTGGACTCAACCTCCCATGTATACTCGGGACCTCTAAAAGCGTCCCACTTAACCTTTACTATAGGTATCATTTTTCTTCGTAGCTTCTTGACTTGTCGATCTTCGATCGAAATTGGTTTCTCAACAAACCTCAGGTTTTTATCTACCTGCACATCTTTATGTGACATTGCTAGCGACTCATCGGCTAGACATTTCTTAAGGTTACTGATGTGGAACACATCATGGATTCCACTAAGCTCCTCTGGTAACCTGAGCTTATAAGCTACAGTGCCGACACATTCGACTATCTCGAATGGTCCAATATATCTTGGCTCAACTTGCCCTTCTTTCCAAAACGCATCACACCTTTCCAGGGTGATACCTTCAGCATGACCTTGTCCCCTACTTGGAACTTAAGAGGTTTACGCCTCTTGTCAGCATTGCTCTTATGCCTGTCCCTGGCAGCTTTGAGACGATCACGGATTTGCACAATCTTTTCCGTGGTCTCCAGGACAATCTCTGGTCCTGATAGTTGGGCCTCCCCAACTTCTGCCCAATACACGGGCGTTCTACATTTTCTCCCACACAAGGCCTCAAAAGGAGCAGCCTTGATGCTAGTATGATAATTGTTATTGTAGGAGAATTCTATTAGGGGTAAGTGGTCGTCCCAACTTCCACCTAAATCAATCACACATGCTCTAAGCATGTCTTCCAGTGTTTGGATAGTATGTTCACTTTGACCATAAAATTCTAAAAGACACCATAACATTCTTAAAACCACCATAAAGCAGAAACACTAAATCACACAATGCAAATTTGTTATTTTAATTAATATGGATTAAATCGAACTCTATTGATAAAAGAAATCCAAAACCTTAATAACTAACTGGAAAACACCATACAAGCTTCATAAGGTTGAAATTCAACAACTTTTCAAAAACCCTAATCTTAACAACTAAAGGAACAAGCAATACCTCAATACAATGTTCGAATACAACTAAAAAACACTCTGATTTCGTAGCACATTACTTACATGAACTTGATTTTGAAGTTTTCCCATCGACGTAGTGTTCTTCGTCTTCTCCTCCTCCCGATCGACAATAAAGGGAACTTTAATTTTCCTCATTCTGTGGATTGTGATCTTTTGCGATTACAAATGATTTGAAGATTGATGCTGAAGATTTGTTACCCTAAAAAATCTCTGTAATTTTCGAAGAACGAATTGTGATTGTTGAAGGTTTTGATTCGGTTTCTATTTGAAAGGGTGGGAAAAAGTCTAAAACACCCCTGAACGATCAAATTGGTTTTAATGGTTTGACACTATATTTACAATATGCTACTATGATCTCAACCATTATATTTTTAATCTAATGGTTGATATTTTTTCTTACCCTTCTCACACTTTTAAATTTTCTCACAATAACCTCACCCATATATATATATATATATATATATATATATATGAGTATACTCAAATGGACTTGTATGATGATAATCATACAATACTGCATGACGCCTTATTGAGGAAGAAAAATAACGAGGGTACACAATTGGGAGAAAATGACAAGTTGGAATCTCATAGTTAAATATTTTTAATGATATCTTTTTGCATTTCCCTTAATGTAATTTCAGAAATTTTGAATTATTTTCTAGAAACCTCAATTTGCAATTCAAGAATATGTAAAAAAAAATCTAAAGAAAAATTCTTGAGCATGTATGGTTGTCATCTAGTGATTTTATTGGAAAGAATCCTCACTTGTAATGCTAGAAACCCAAAGCTTAAATGGAGACTTTCACATTTATTTTGTTTCTTCACCATCCATTTCATTCTTTTTTTTCTCATGTCACACCCCGGATTTCTAACCTAAATCCATACATCGGTGGGCCCGGGTGGGGAATATTGTGACGTCAGTTGATAACATTATAGTCAATTAAACACGGCACAGCGGAAGTCTTGGAGTAAAATTACTATTACAAACCAAATTTTCAAAATACAAAATAATATAGAGGCTCGTGATAGAAGATCCACATGCGGATCATAAAATGTACAAAGAAAGAATATAAAACAGACTTTAGGGCAGATCTATGGATTTGTTAGATCCTCTTAATCACTATCGAGCAGCTTCCGGCCTATTTCGTATTGTATCTGCAATTTAGTCTTTGGACGATACGTCATCTTTGGCTTGTATATACACCCAACTGGCTCATTTTTAAAACATTTTAAAATGATTTTAAGTGCACAGGGCAAAAACTTTTATAACTTGGGAAAGTTACTTTGTAACCTTGTTAATAGATTCACATGTTTGTCCATACATACAGGCCTAGTACAGAGACTGAGACATGATTAAATACACACCACTTAGAACTCACAGAGGAGTTATCCCCAACGTCTTGGGTAATTTGCATTTGAGCGTCTGTCAGGTGTATGCCTACACCCGCGCTAAGGTCGTGGCCATTAACTAATCTAATGAGCGGAGGATATCCAGGACAGCTAATTTAACCCCCGATGTTTAAGTTATCAAACAAAACTGATTAAAACAGAATATGTAGATTTACTAGCCACAATCCAGCATTCGTTTGATCCCATTTCTGACCAAGCGGTAATAGTTTACCGTATCCCAAGCCCGTGTAGGGAAAATAAGTCGAGAGTATTACCTGAGCTAGTCTTCTTTTAATTTCAATAACTCAGCCGTATACAAAAGTACTTAATTGCATATAGCATTTACCGGCAAGGCTCTAGTCTGGATTATGGCATAAGCTAACCAATTAATACTAACGGTCTTTATTTAAGTCATAGACTTAGACCGAGTAGTGTACATGATCAATACGTATAACGCTTGATTAAACGATGATCGGATAGAATGTATTTTAAACCCGATAAGTACTTTGACTTACATAGTATGGGTAAACAATTAACGTTCTGGATTCTATTTAAATGACAAGGTTAAATTCGTTTCAGTTAAATTCCATAAACTAGTTACGTATAATCAACCATACGCTTATAAGCGATAATGGGTAACTGGATAAGTCATGGACAAGTTCTATATGCCATTATATTTTAAATAAGTTAAGATATCAGTAGTATATCAACTTGTATGCCCGTTAAGGTTTTAAAACGAAATTATCGACATAGTTTAAGGACTTGCTTGAAAACTCAGCTATAACATGGTTTAACATCCCAAATAATCCTACTTATAATATTACATCAGTAAAAAACTCATTTTCAAGTTCAATACTATTTAAAACCTTGTATTATGCAAAAAGGCATTTTGGTCAAAGATGGCATAATTATGGAACTTGCGCATAAACTTAGATTCTGATTATGATCATGTAATATAACCTCAGAGTGTTTTGCTACATTATATTACGATCATAATGCAACTTTATATCAGTAAGTAACTAATCTAAATCAGGTCAGAATCGAAAGTCAAAGCAGAAGTCAAACTTCGCGACTTTCGGTTGTGAACCGACTCTAGAACTGAAATTGACAAGTCGAACATGTTCTTACATGTTCTAATAATTATTACCAACTTGTTTAAGTGTCAAAACCGGTTTCCTAACATATATAAGATCAATCAATGATTTTTCCGAAAAATGGCCTGTTTGACTTTTTAATATCAAACTTTGACTCGTCAATTGTTCTAGCAAACGTTATCTGCAGGAGCTGCCCTTTATAGGGATTAACACCTACCTTATTACGATCACTTAGCCATGTTCATTTCGAACAATGGCTTGACCATAATGGTCTTAACCAAAAGTCAAAGCGTTTTCTGTAAAACGCTTGACTTTTAGCTATAAAAGCCTACAAACGAAAATGCACAAAGAACGAACACTTTCCAGTGATTCCTAGGGTGCAAAAAAAACTAAGTTGGATGCTCCTTTCAGCTAGTAACTTCCAGAGGAGGGAGAAGAGTGTATGAATGAGAAAGGTGCAAGTTGAAATTGTGAACTTAAGCACCTATTTATAGTTGGAGAACTCAAAGGAGGTGATGCCAGGTGTTTAGGGGTGTAAGAGGAAGCTTCCAAGTGTCCTAAACGTGGCATCGCTGATTGCAAGTCCATAGTTTTGAATACATGGTTTTGGAGTTTTGTTTGGGAGCCAATCAAAACTTTCTGCAGCAGAGGCCTTCTCGCGCCCCGCGAGAGACCCATGCCTGGTCTCTAGCGGCCCGCGACCGCCCTTTGGCCAGTTTCAAAGTTTGACACTTTAGCCCCTTAACTTTATAAAGCTTCTAAAAACCTTCTAAAACACCTTTTTGGCATATTTAGCCCTCCGTAGCCAATATTTGGCGTACCCGGGATTATGCTCGGACATTGTCGAGCTCTTGGTTCATTAAAGGTCATTCAGAGGTATAAATTAACATTTTGACACTTTTAATCCCTCTAATATCCAACTTTCACATATATACAAAACTGAACCCTCTTGTCCAACAGATGGCACGTACGAGAGTTAGGACTTTGCAAAGGATCACTCAGGGGCTTATTATAAGCATGTGGACTCCAATGTCACTTAGAGGCTGGGCATGTTGACATATCAGTCACTCAGAGGCCAAGTTTTAAGCATGTTGACATATCAGTCACTCATAGGCTAATGATTTAAGCATGTTGACATATCAGTTATTCAGAGGCTATTATTTATGCATGTTGACATCGGATCGTCACTCAGAAGCTCTATTTGAGCATGTTGACGCCTTTAGTCCTTATTGGTCTTTAATAGACTATATTTAAAAATACAACACGTGTCACTATACTATTAGACACGATTTTACAGGGTGTTGCACCCTCACCCCTTAAAAGAAATCTCGACCTTGAGATTTTATTCAAAAAGATGGGTGTATTTTTGTTGCATGGTGGACTCAACCTCCCATGTATACTCGAGACCTCTAGAAGCATCCCACTTAACCTTCATTATAGGTATCAATTTCCTTCGGAGCTTCTTAACCTGTCGATCTTCGATCGAAATCGATTTCTCTACAAACCTTAGGTTTTCATCTATCTAAACATCTTGTGCGATATTGCTAACGAATCATAGGCTAGACATTCCTTAAGGTTAGATATGTGGAATACATCATGGATTCCACTAAGCTCCTCTGGCAATCTGAGCTTATAAGCTACAGTGCCGACACATTCGATTATCTCGAATGGTCCAGTATATCTTGGGCTTAACTTGCCCTTCTTTCCAAAACGCATCACACCCTTCTAGGGTGATACTTTTAACATGACTTTGTCCCATACTTGGAACTTGAGAGGTTTACGCCTCTTGTCAGCATAGCTCTTGTGCCTATCCCTGGCATCTTTGAGATGATCACGGATTTGCACGATCTTTTCCGTGGTCTCCAGGACAATCTCTGGTCCTGATAGTTGGGCCTCCCCAACTTCTGCCCAACACACGGGCGTTCTACATTTTCTCCCATACAAGGCCTCAAAAGGAGAAGCCTTGATACTAGTATGATAACTGTTATTGTAGGAGAATTCTATTAGGGGTAAGTGGTCTCCCAACTTCCACCTAAATCAATCACACATGCTCTAAGCATGTCTTCCAGTGTTTGGATAGTATGTCCACTTTGACCATCAGTCTGCGAATGGTAAGCCGTACTAAAGTTTAATCGTGTGCCTAAGGATTGTTGGAAACTTTTCCAAAAGTGAGATGTGTATCTAGTATCTCAGTCAGATACAATAGATACTGGCACACCGTGTAGGGACACAATCTTGTCCACATATAACTTAGCCAGTTTATCTGAATTATACGTTTCCTTAATTGGCAAGAAATGCGCTGACTTAGTCAGCCTATCCACTATTCCACTTTTGGTTTTGGGTAACTTGGTAATCAAGTCCATAGTTACCATTTCCCATTTCCATGTGGGAATTTCCAATTGTTGTAGAAGTCCTGACGGCTTATGATGTTCGGCTTTAACCTGCGAACACGTCAGACACTTAGCTACATAAGTGGCTATGGATTTCTTCAAACCCATCCACCAATAATTCTTCTTTAGATCTTGATACATCTTGTCACCTCCCGGGTGAACTGAGTATCTCGAACTATGCGTTTCTTGGAGGATTAGATCTCTAAGTCCTCCAAAGACTGGAACCCAGATCCTATTATGAAATCGAAGGATTCCATTTTTTTCAGGCGCTAACTAATCAACAGTTCCACCTAATCCCTCATTAGGGATATTAGCCTCTAATAGAGCTTGCGTCTGCGCATCTATAGCTTCTCACTTAAGCTATTTTTGAGCTCAATGCTCTTAGCGTTAATTTTATAGGTTTAACTCGTTCTTTGCGACTTAAGGCATCAGCAATTACATTTTCTTTGCCTGGATGGTAGCGAATCTCGCAGTCATAGTCATTAAGTGTTTCCATCCATCTGCGTTGTCGCATGTTCAATTCTTTTTTATTGAACAGATGCTGGAGACTTTTATGGTCAGTGTATATAATACACCTTGTGCCATACAAGTAATGTCTCCACAGTTTTAATGAAAATACAACGACACCCAATTCCAAATCGTGGGTGGTGTAATTTCTTTCGTGCACCTTTAACTGTCGTGATGCGTAGGCAATCACTTTGCCTTTTTTGCATTAGCACACAGCCCATGCTAGTGTGCGATGCATCACAGTAGACTACAAAATCTCCAACACCCTCCGGTAGGGATAACACAGGAGCATTGCTCAACTTGTGTTTGAGAATCTCAAAAGATTCTTGTTGCTTTGGACCCCAATTATACTTAACATTCTTACGGGTTAAGGTAGTTAAAGGAGTGGCTATTCTTGAAAAGTTCTCAATGAACCTCCTATAGTAACCAGCCAATCCTAGAAAACTACGAATCTCTGATGGGGTTTGGGGTACTTCCCATTTCATTATGGCTTCGATTTGGGCGGGATCTACTTGGATACCACGCTCACTTACCATATGTCCAAGGAATTGGACCACTCTGAGCCAAAACTCACACTTAGAGAATTTAGCGTAAAGCTTCTCTTGCCTTAGCAGTTCTAAGTTGCACCGAAGATGTTTCTCGTGCTCGGCTTGATTGCGAGAGTAGATAAGTATGTCATCTATAAAGACAATGACAAACTTATCCAGATATGGCTTGCAGACTCTATTCATGAGTTTCATGAATGCTGCATTTGAAGCCAAAAAGGCATCACTAAGAATTCCAAGTGATCATATCGGGTCGTGAAGGCAGTTTTAGGAACATCTTCACTTCTAACCTTCAGCTTGTGATATCCAGATCTCAGATCAATCTTAGAGAAGTAACTAGCCGCTTGAAGTTGGTTGAATAAATTGTTGATCCTGGGCAGAGGATACCTATTCTTGATTATTAACTTGTTTAGCTCTCGGTAATCGATACACATTCGCATCAAACCGTCTTTCTTCTTTACAAAGAGGATAGGAGCTCCCCAAGGTGAGGAACTAGGCTGTATAAATCCTTTCTCCAAGAGTTCGTCTAGCTGCGTCCTCAATTCCTTCATCTCCGTTGGTGCTAGCCTATATGGAGCTCTAGCCACTGGTGCTGATCCTGGTAGGATATCTATTCTAAACTCCACTTGCCTGTCTGGAGGTAGGCCTGGTAATTCTTCTGGGAATACATCAGAATATTCTGAGATGACTGGTAGGTCCTCCATGTTTGGCTTAGGCTCACTTATGGTAACTTGTGCCATGTAAATGACACATCCTCTTCTCAAACACTTGGATGTCTTAAATAACGACACCTTATCTGGCAATCCATAGTGTGTGTCTCTAGGGATGGTGATTATTTCACCAGATGGGGTCTTAATCTCGATGAGCTTCTTATCGCAGGCAATGCAGGCTTGGTTATGAGATAACCAATCCATGCCTAAGACAATATCGAACCCCGCCAATTTCATTGGCAGCAAAGAGATAGGGATGGAATGATTGTTAATGGATATAGAACATCCATCAAGAATGGAATATGCCGTCTCTAATGTTCCGTCAGCGAGTTCTATCTCATAAGTTTTATCAAGAGTTCTTATGGGTAAGTTTAATAGTTTACTAAACTTATGGTCAACAAATGATTTATCCGCACCTGAATCGAAAAGAACTCTAGCGTAAATATTGTTAATGAGGAATGTACCTGTTATGACGTTGTTGTCATTAACGGCCTCCCTGGCATTCATTTGAAAGGCACGAGCATTTCCCTTCTTGGCCTCTCCAGGCGTTGCATCATTACTTTTGGGTTTCTTGGGGCAATTATACGTTATATGCCCCTTTTCATTTTAGTTATAGCAAACTGCATCCTTAATATCTTGCAATCTAAGGTTTTATGCCATTTTCTTTTGCAGATACCACAGGGTTTCGTTTGTGGATTTATGACACACTGTCCCCAATGTCTATATTTACAATTCTTGCACAGAGGTTTGTCATTAGACGTGTGCTGGTTCTTCTTGAACCCGAAATTTCCTTTCTTTTTAAATCTTTGGGAGTTATTATCCTCCCGTTTCCTCTTTCCGTCAGTTTCAGTCCTAACTGACCTTTGTCTTATCAAATCAAGGGTAAGGGAAACAGATAGGTCTACAGCGGACCTCTAGGTATTAGGCTGTGCAGCCTTTACCATGCCCTTTATCTCGGGTGCCAACCCATTTATAAAACGCGCAATGCGTTTGGATTCGGGGTTGACCAAATATAAAACTAACCTAGATAGGGAGTTAAACTCAGAAACGTACTTCTGCTAGTCTAGCTTTTTCATTGAAAGAGACAAAAAGTTTGTCTCTAATTTCTGCACCTCATGGGGTGGGCAATAAGTTTCCTTAACAAGGTCCACAAATTTGGACCATCCAAATTATACAGGTGTATCTTACCTGTAGATTGAATCATGGCTTTCCACCATATTAGGGCATCGCCCTTGAAGGATTGTGATACGTACTTAACTACATCCTTATCAGCACAATTGCTGATATCTACAATCGTTTCCATCTCGTCTAGCCACTTTAGGGCCTCTACAGCTCCTTTCTCCTCGTTAAAGTCTCGGGTTTACAGGAGACAAAATACTTATAGGTACATCCGTCCATAACAGAACGAGACTTTTCAGTAAGATCTATTTTCTTTGGTTCACTCTTCGCATTTGAAGAGTGAACGGAGCTCTCCCTATGAGCTGAAGATGGTTGAATAGATAAGGGTCTAGAGCGAGTGGCACTCGACTCTCTTAGCTTTTCTATGGCCTTTCCCATGGCCTTTTCGACAACCGCATCAATGCAAGCTTGAAAATTATCATCATCTATATTTTTGTTTTTAACTTTATTAGATTCAACATTCCTGTGGCTACTTTGTGCTTCATTTGAGTTAGCCATCTTTAAGTCTTGGGTTCTATATATACCAATAAAACTTCATTAGCCATGGTATATCAACCATATCGGCTTTCAACATTGGATATAACAATCCATTGCCTATACTAGTGTGAATAACATCACAACTCTTAGTCTTAACATATCTATATTTGGCCTAGGTCTTAATAGAACCATCATATGCAAATTACAATTTGGACGTAGTCCATATATTATTGGACAGTGGATCGCAATGTCACAACTGTCATTGTCATCATTGACAATTATATAGCTCATAGGCTTGTCCCTAATGGACATAATAATTTGGCACATTGGCCGGTCATATTGGACATAATATATATTATAATATATGTATATGGCACATCAGCCTGTCACTTAGGACATAATACATATGGCATGTCAGCCTGTCACATGGACGTAAATTGGGCATCAGCCTGTCCCATTGGACATAAATTGGTCACATTGGCCTACATCATATCAGATGTATATGGCATACGTGTCCCATTGGACATAAATTGGGCACCTTGGCCTACATCATGTCAGATGTATTTGGCGTATCAGCCTGTCCCATTGGACAAAAATTGAGCACCTTGGCCTATATCATATCAGATGTATATGGCATCTCAGCCTGTCCCATTGGACATAAATTGAGCATATTGGCCTACATCATATCAGATGTATACGGCAGATCAGCCTGTCCCATTGGACGGTTAATGTGGTTCCTCAAGCCACACTACCAAGAGTATGAACATTTCTTAATGTTATCATAAGAGTACCTTAATGATTGATTAATTGTCCCGGTCACCTTTGACCTTAACGACCTTGGAGGTTTGGACCTAGTCCCTTACCTCTGGATAGAAGGATAACTTCCCTTAACTATCCTGATAGAAGACCCCTTCGTACTTAACTATCATTTCTTGGCCAATATGTGGTCTACGCCACTTGGCATAATCAAATCTATTAAGGTCTTTTTTCAGGAATATATAACAGAGCATAAATTTCGAGTAAAAATCGAGACGCTCGTTTTCAAAAGGATGAATACATATATATATAATTCCAAAATACTTCATTAAATTTCAATAGAAGTCACAATACTAGAAAAATGAAATAAATTGTCCATGCAGGGACTTAAAGGAAATAAACATGTCCACACACGGACTAAAAGAAATAACAATGTCCTCGTAGGGACTACATATAATTAGAAGAGATTTCACTCGTCCTTCTTTCCCTTGACCAACTTGGAGAGTTTCTTGAAAAATTTGTTCGTTTTCTTCTCCGTTTTCTCCGCTTGCTGCTGCATTTCTTTCATTCTTTCTAAGGCCTCATTGATGGCCTCAAGTGGTGGCAGAGGTTGTGGTTGTGGTTGTGGCATGACCGGATACTAGTACCCATAAGTTGGATATCCAGTCGGTGGATAAGTACGAGGCAAAGGATATGGGTAAAGTGCATTGTGCATAACCGCCTGCATGTAGGGGTCTTGCGACCATGCTTGATAGTCTACCGTGCAGACGGTTAAAAGGATCATATCCAGATGTGTCTGGATATGTGGGGATTGGGTTAGTCTAACCCGATGGTGGTGGTTGAACAGCAGGTGTGGGTGTTGGTGTTGGTTCCACCACAGGTGAAACATTAGAGGGTCCAACCATTTGTGGGTCCTCTTGAATTGTGGGGTAGGAGTTGGGAAAAGGTGGCAGTGATCCCGACCTTTGTTTGGCACGTACCGACATACGTGCTCCACGCTTCCTCCTTGGTGGTTTAGGTGGTGGTTGAGGTTGGTCCACCGGTTCCATGTGGACATCTTCTTGAATAAGAGGTGGTTGAGAGTGATGGGAAGGAGTGTGGGCAAAGGTGAATTGGTTCCAGTATTGGTCCCACTCATTAGGACCTTGGTAGGGTGATCCGGCATAAGAGTTCAAATCGCTAGTGATTTCAGTGGGATGCGTATTTGATCCCGACGGCGACATATCTGGGTCGGAGTCCTCGTCCATAGGGTTTGGCTGGTCCAACTGATTTTGATTGGCTGGAGGCGTGTTTAAGTATTGATTAGGATTAAATTCTTCATGGTAAGAGTGTGAATGGGAATGGTGAGAATGATGAGTATGGTGTGAATGATAGGAATGGTGAGAGTGGTAAAATTTTGGGAATGTGGGGGTGAATGTCTATGAGAGACAAAACGTCTTGCTGGTGGCCCGGGTGGGGAGTATCGTGACGTCAGTTGATAATCATCATAGTCAATTAAACACGGCACAACGGAAGTCTTGGAGTAAAATTACTATTACAAACTGAATGTTCAAAAAATACAAAATAATATACAGGCTCGTAATAGAAGATCCACAGGCGGATCATAAATTGTACATAGAAAGAATATAAAACAGACTTTGGGCAGATTTAGGATTTGCAAGATCCTCTATCAATACCGAGCACTTCCGGCCTATTTTCGCATTTTACCTGAAGTTTAGTCTTTTGAAAATACGGCAGCTTTCGCTGGTAAATACACCCAACTAACTCATTTTGAAACCATTTCAAAAATGTTTTAAGTACGTATCAGCACAAAATATTTTTATAACTTGGGTTAATTGACCGTCCAACCATGTTAATAGATTTACATGTTTGTCCATACATACAGGCCCGGTACGGAGACCGAGACATGATTAACGTACACACCACTTTGGACTCACGAAGTAGTCAATTCCTCCTAACCTTGTGGGAATGCATAATTGAGCGTCTATCGGGTGTATGCCTACACCCGCGCTAAGGTCGTGGCCATTTCTATTGTAATGAGCCGAAGATATCCAAGACCGGTAGTTAACCCCCGATGTTTAAGTTATCAAACAAAATTGATTAAAACAAAATATGCGGATTTACTAGCCTACCCGGCATTTGATTGATCCCATTTCCGACCAAGCGATAATAATTTACCGTAACCCAAGCCGGTATAGGGGAAATAAGTCGAGAGTATTTACCTGACCTAGTCTTCTTTTAATTTTTAATAACTCAGCCGTACACAAAAGAACTAAGTGCAGATAGCATTTACCGGCAAGTCTCTAGTCTGGATTATGGCATAAACTAACCAATTTAATACTAACGGTCTTATTTTAAGTCATTGACTTAGACCGACTAGTGTACTTGATCAAAACGTATGACGCTAGATTAAACGATGATTGGATATGTAGTTTGATCCCAACAAGTACCTTGACTTGTATAATATGGATAAACTATAAACACTCTGGATTTTGAGACTTAAATGACTAGTTAAACCCGTTTCGGTTAATTTCCGTAAAATAGTTACATATACGTAACTGTGCGCATATTGGCGATATGGGTAACCGGATAAGTTATGGACAAGTTCTATATGTCATTATACTTTAAATTAGTTAAAATATCAGTAGGATATTAACTTATATGCCCATTAAGGTTTTAAAACGAAACTATGCCTCATAAGGGCATTTTGGTAATTTCATACCATATAAAAGGAACTGAATTTTAATTTAAGTTTATAATCATAATTATTTTGGAAAAATAATTTATTATGATATTATATCAGTAGGATACCAATTATATGTGTAATTTACCTTTTATGACCAAACTATGCATCGAAGGGGCATTTTGGTCATTTTACACATAGTTGTATAAATTATTTGGGATTCTGAGTTTATAACATGTACCTACTATAAATATGTTTAAAATAAGTTTAAAAATCAGTAGGTAACATGTCTTGGTCAATTAATATGGTTTAAAACCATACTATGCGCCGAAACGGCGCTTATGTCGTAAAATGACGTCTTTAAGCAATGTTTACGAAAACTGATGTTAAGGTCAGATTAAAATATTTAAAATATGCTATTTAATATAACATATCAGTAGGTGAATGATTTACCTTGAAAAGATTTGATTAAAACTATTTTATGAGCCACAAGGGCTAAAATCGTCATTTATCGACATAGTTTAAGGACTTGTTTGAAAACTCAGTTTATAACTTGGTTTAACATCCTAAATAATCCTACTTATAATATTATATCAGTAGGAAACTTATTTTCATGTTCATTATCATTAAAACCTTAATTTATGCAAAAATGGCATTTTGGTTAAAGATGACATAATTATGGAACTTGCGCATAAACTTGGATTCTGATTATGATCATGTAATATAACCTCTGAGGGTTATGCTACACTATATTACGATCATAATGCAACTTTAGATCTGTAGGCAACTAATCCAAATCGGCTCAGAATTGAAAGTCAAAGCAGAAGTCAAACTTTACGACTTTCAGTTGCGAACCGACCCTAGAACTGAAATTGACGAGCCGAACATGTTCTTACATGTTCTAATAATTATTACCAACTTGTTTAAGTGTCAAAACAGGTTTCATAACATATATAATATCAATTTATATTTTTTCCAAAAAATGTCATGTTTGACTTTTTAATATTATAACTTTGACCCGTCAATTGATCTAGCAAACATGATCTTCACGCGGTGCCCCTTATAGGGACTAACACCTACCTTATTACGACCACTTAGGCATTTTCATTTTGAACAATGGCTGGACCATAATGGTCTTAACCGAAAGTCAAACTGTTTTCCGTAAAACGCTTGACTTCTGGCTATAAAAGCCTATAAACGAAAATGCACAAGGAAGGAACACTTACCAGTGATTTCTAAGGTGCAAAAGATCTATATTGGATGCTCCTTTTAGCTAGGAACTTCCAGAGGAGGGAGAAGAATGAACGAATGAGAAAGGTGCAAGTTAGAATGTGAACTTAAGCACCTATTTATAGTTGGAGAACTCAAAGAAAGGTGAAGCCAGGTGTTTAGGGGTGTAAGAGGGAGCTTACAAGTGTCCCAAAATGTGGTATAGCTGATTACAAGTCCATAGTTTCGAATACATTGTTTTGGAGTTTTGTTTGGGAACCAAGCAAAACTTTCTGCAGCACCGCTACCGCCATATGGCCAGATTCAAAGTTTGACACTTTAGCCCCTTAACTTTAAAAAAAGCTTCAAAAAAACTTTTTAAACACCTTTTTGGCACTTTTAGCCCTTCGTAGCCAATACTTGGCATACCCGGGGTTATTTCCGGACATTGTCGAGCTCTCGGTTCGTTAAAAGGTCACTCAGAGGTATAAATTAACATGTGACACTTTTAATCCCTCCATTATCCAACTTTCTCATATTTACAAAATTGAACTCTCTCGTCCAATATTTGGCACGTATGAGAGTTAGGACTTCACAAAGGATCACTCAGAGGCTTATTATAAGCATGTTGATTCCGATGTCACTCAGAGGCTGGGCATGTTGACATATCAGTCACTCAGAGACCAAATTTTAAGCATGTTGACATATCAGTCACTCAGAGGCTAATCATTTAAGCATGTTGACATATGAGACACTCAGAGGCTTGTTATTTATGCATGTTGACATCGGACCGTCATTCAGAGGCTTAGTTTGAGCATGTTGACGCCTTTTGTCCTTATTGGTCTTTAATAGACTATATTTAAAATACAACATGTGTCACTATACTATTGGACACGATTTTACAGGGTGTTACACCTCAAGAGCAAAGAATATGATCATGATAAAATAGAAGCATGATCATGTTGGAACAAAGGCATAGCCATGTTAAAACCCACTATGTTTTAGAACATGTAGTGTATTTTAGAAGCTGCAGTGCAAAGAACATGATCATGCTAAAATAGAAGCATGACCATGTTTGGAACAAAGGTATGACCATAGTAAACATAAACATAACCATGTTAAGACCCATTGCGTTTTAGAACAATGCAGTGCAAAATCTTGATTTTAGGTTTTATTGTGTTTTAGAACCTGAGTGCAAGAACATGATTACGCAAAAATAGGTGCATGATGGTGTTGGAACAAATGAATCATGTTAAAACATAAAATGGCCATGTTAAAACCCATTGCGTTTTAGAACACAAAGAACATAATCATGCTAAAATATAAGCATGATCATGTTTGAAGTAAAGCATGACCATGTTAAAACCCATTGCTTTTTAAAAACCTCCGGTGTTGTTCTATATATTGCGTTTTACGCATATGGTTTTTTTTTGAAAAAAAAAATATAGCAATAGTATACTCGTTTTAAAGATAAAAACGCTCGTTTTTTGTGCAATTTTATAATAAAAAACAATTTCGTATGAAAGAGTTATTAACATTTAAAAAACAGGAGAAATTGGAGTAGAGAGAAACTATTCACTTGGAATGACTAGAATACCTTTAATGAAAACTTACACACCTCCTATTTTGACAATTTAACTCATTTAATCTAAACCTTTAATTACTTAATAAATAATCAATATTAGTTCTTAATATTTCTATCCAAATAAAGTTTCTAATATATTCTGACGCTCACAGTAAATTCATAATGCGTTGGTAAATTTTGCTTTTAATGGTTAGTTGTTTACTTCACGTTGTTTCTAACCTTTGTTATAACTACCAAATATTATGTATATATAATGTGATATTTAACTTTAATTTGGTTTTATATTGATGTGCCATAATAGGAATTGTTCATAAGAAATTTTCCCATCGGTAATTAATTAAAATATTAATGTGAGGATATTTCACTATTTATATTTGTTATATTTAAATGTTATTAATTGGTTGATAAATTTTGTACGTTAATGGATGGATAACATATGATATATACTAATTTTTTTATTTATATGCACAAACTTATAGCTATGTGTATAAGTATCTATTGAATATAAATACTTATGTTTTCTTCTCTTAGACTATTACTAAGTATTAGTATGAATACCAAATAACCCTTATGATTTTAATAAACCTTTTATACTTAATAACTTTTTTAATTATTATTATTATTATTATTATAAGTTCAAACTCGGTTGAGCTGCCAGTTAACATGCCGCAATATGTGCGTGTGGTTAAACGTTTTTCCGTCTAATTTTTGTTCGATTTAACGATATTGTCGCAATGTCTTTCACCTTTTTACATAAGATTTCTGATATTGTCAACGTCTTTTCCATTTTCCATAAGGCGTGGAAATACTTTTTTGTTTTATGTTTTGGTTTAACATTTACACATCTATTTTTATTTCGTTTAACAGCCTGGTCGTAACCCGCAAGTCTTTTTTACTAGTTATAATTATGAATGACTAAACGGATACTTCAAGAACAAGCAAGACATGATAATCCTAACCACATGCCTTCTTGGGAACTTAAAAATAACTTTGGGCACACGTTTGTGTCATATATATATATATATATATATATATATATATATATATATTTATTTATTTATTTATTTATTTATTTAAAAACCATCATGAGTTTTAAGAACCATGAGAAGTCTTACTACTCACGCGAGTTGAGCCAACATTTTTTGCACAAATGTATATGAAATGTTATAAACACATCTGTAAAAGAAAATAACTCAAAAAAATTGTGGAGTCAGTAGTTACGCTTGATGTAATTTTTTTCGGCGATGTAATTTTTATATATTATCAATAAAAAATTACACACATTGTAAATTTTTTTCATACGTCATTTTTTTATATTATATTTTTTCGCTGGAACAAGTGATTTTTTGATTTTTGAGAAAAACCTTTGTTTGAAAAATTGTTCGGATTCATCACGTCGTTTTAGACGGAAGTTTGGATAAGATAAAGCTAGTTCGGTAGAAATTTCAGCATGATAACGTTTAGATTAACAAGATTGTCGAAGCTTCCGTTATTATTAATAACGAAAGAGCATACATCATTTTACAAGTTGGAGAGATATCTAAGGTCTCTCTAGGCGTTCCCAGAACTTATCATCTATGAACACATAATTTCCTATTTATAGACATTCACTTTAAGCGGATGGCTCATCCGTGCGGATGAGTCCTTCGTCCGTGCCTATGAGTCCTTCATCCGTGTAGATGATTCCTCATCCGTGCGAATGAGTACTTGTCATGTCCAAATTATCATATGTTCGAATCTCACACTCAACTATAGAATATTTAACACACGCTCCATCTAGCCTATTCGTACAGTGGCAGACACACACAATATGCACTAACAATTTCACCCCTTGTACGTTAGTGTCGAATCTTGATCTTCAAATATAAAGCCGTGTTTGAATATTATGCAAATCAAGCATATTGATATCTTCAACTAATTCTCCTTTGATTGATGATTCGGGTTTGCATTATATTCAATATTTTCCCCTGAAGTGAATCACACTTCAGGTCTCTATGTATATAGTTCCTGACCTCTTCTGATATGCTTAATTGCAATCTTCACGAATAATCACCAACTTCAAATGACAAAATGTAGCTCCTCTATATCAAATTTCACTACATGCGCGTTCGGTTTTTATTTACTCTCATAGCTCAAACTCTTAATCTTCAAACACTTAAAGTTCAATCTCTTAATCTTCAAAAACCCAACAGGCAATTGATAGAAACTCTGAACTCCACACTTGTAAACTTCAAGTCTGTGAATACCCACAAAAATCTGAAATCTCGTCTTTCGTAATCAACTTTATGCTAACTTGAAGGATTGAATT
Source organism: Scalesia atractyloides (assembly GCA_947069175.1). Lineage (NCBI taxonomy): Eukaryota > Viridiplantae > Streptophyta > Magnoliopsida > Asterales > Asteraceae > Scalesia > Scalesia atractyloides. The sequence goes on from CAMTDV010000023.1 coordinate 23,507,255, forward strand.
GTGAAAACGGTAATCTTCACAATCAGCAAATCTTCATCGGATAACAAATTGTCTAGTAACACACTTTGATCTAAGAAATATTCTTCCACAATCAAATTCACATTTTTACTCGCTAGTCACGATAACAAATATATAGCCTTCTCCTTTAGTCCCGGTAGCAACTTAATCAACAAACATTATCATTCCCCGGCGGTTAGTCGAGAACAACTCATTTGCTCAAAGACCAAACATTCTGACACTTTAGATATCACAAAGCTTTCATGTAAATTTTTGAAAGCTCTTTGAAATCTTAGAAGTATCAACAATACAAGTGCATCCTCCTGACGCTAATCATTTTAACCGGCTTGTACGAAAACTCGGACATCAAGTCCCCAGACATCAATTGGATCACGATCTAAAGAATCCGAATTTCCTATGATCACTGACTAACGAATCCAAGATCGTACGCATCTCAAGTCAATTTGAGTCACGCGAATATTGTTGCACGTTTTTCCTGTCTGAATTTCCAAAAATGTTCTAATATTTGAAAATTTTTATTCCCACTCATTTTTGGCAAATTCTAACGTTTCTAAACTCAATACTGATTTCCCCCTCAATATAGGCAAATTCAAGTTACTTGCAGATTTAACAATTTTGGCCCATTAGTAGTCAATTCACCAGATGATAATCATTATAAATAGGTCTCTGTGACTACCCCACTCTCTATCAACATTTTGTCTGTGAATTCAGTATCCTTTTATTCTCTCTGAAAATTTCGACGTGCTGTTAAATCCCTAAAAAACAAATATAATATAAAAACACGTTTTCACGATTTGCAATTTTAGAATTTTCATGTCTTCAAACAGTCTCTTTCGTGCCAAATATTCACCAAATTTTTATATATAACTTCAAACAGTCTCTTTCGCGCATGAGAGTTCTAGAGCGGATGACTCCTTCGTGCGGTTGGCTCCTTCGCGGTTGACTGATTTATTTGGAACGAATGAAACAGGTTCGTGCGGATGAGTAACTTGATTCGTACGGATGACTGCTTGATCTGTGCGGATGAGAGCTTGATCCATGCGGATGAAGGCTCATTCGCTCGAACGTGTTGTTCAAGTTTTTTTGATCCAAAATCTTCATTTCTTCAAATTTGATGATGAATCCTTCAAAGGCATGAACAAAAATAAATTCTGAATGTAATGATGTCTTCAAATTCAAATTTCATCCATGAATTGACCTTCAATTTGATATTTTACATCTAAAAACACATAAATCTTGAGCGTAGGTGATTCAATCAATGGTTAGATCGATTGAATCGGTACCGTAACTTTGATACCACTGTTAGGATCCGGAACGGTGGTTTAGATGGAAGTTTGGATATGATAAAGCTAGTTCTTAGAAATTTCGGCATCATAATGTTTGGATTAACAAGATTATAGAAGCTTCAATTAATATCGAAAAGCATACATCATTTTACAAGCTGGAGAGAAATCTGAGGTCTCTTGGTATAGGTGGTAACCCGGCCTCAGTAATAAGCCTATTTATCCTAAGTGTCATAATGGGTTGTGTAGCGTTACAATGGCTTCATGTGGTTGTAATTTTTTTCAACCGAAAATGACAAATACTCACAAAAATCTCATCTGAAATCTTATCTTCATGATTATTTTACAAATATCACCCCCACCATGCTTCAAAGAATTTGTCCTTTTTTGTATGTTCTTGAATCTCACCACCACCAAGGGACTAGTGACGTTATCTTTAAAATTATTCTTTTTATTTTATGGGATTTGTTAGGTCCTATAAGTGTGAGACTGAAGCATCAAATATACGTAACAGTCTATGGTAGCTAACTGGGCTTAACTTGGTTAGTTTGTGTTAGGTTTGGACCTTTATAGGTCATTTGGGCATGCCATAGACCATGTGGGCCAGGCAAGCCCATATGCAAGCCCAATAGGGTTATGCCTTATGTAACATTCGTTGAAAAACGGGTTTTCCAAACCCGCTTCGTTTATTAATCAAATAATCAGTTATAAGTTTCGTTGCGTATTTATTATTCAGATTAATTTTAAACAATACATAATTAATAAATATTTTAGAATTTAAAAACCATAATTTATAAATAATATTAAATAGTGAATAAAAAATAATATGGAGACGCCGGGTTTCGAACCGGGTCACCCGCAAGCACAAACACGCAACACACCACTCCGCCACACACTGCTTTTGTGATAAACACGGAAACAAATAACATTTATAATAAAACCGAAAGTCAAATCTGCAATCAGCGCGCCCAGAACTCGCACTCACCGGAAAAACAGACATTCCGCGATTTTGGCTACCTTTCCTTTGACTGAAACGCACAAATTAATCTCGACGCCAGTTATAACCTTTGCCGGCAGTCAATTTCGGTGATAACCGCCGGAAACCTTTGACCGCGAATCAAGACTCAAATTCGAACCCAATTCATCCAGTTCTTCCTTATAAATACCCACTCAAACATCTGGTAACCCTTTCGCTCAGAACCGCACTCTCTTTCGAAGCTTTAGTCCCTTCAAAGCTCGTCGCCGGAGATTTTCATTTTCGCCGGAATCCTGCCGGAATCGCTGATCAGAAAACCGTATTCGTTCATCAGACGGTATAAATCATCTAAACCTTTTTGCTATCTTTTGCTTAGTATTCTAATTGCACAACACAATGATCAAAACTGTTAAACAGTCCACTCAGCCGGAAATCACAAATCAGAGCCGACGACTCTTGCCGAAATCTAAAGAGAACACTCTGTGTTGGTACATCTTATTCCGTAATCTTCTTTTTCTATTTCATTTCAATCAATTTGTTAATCGATTAAACAGAACAGTCGGATTTCACTGTTCTGTGTTCTTGTAAACGAAGAAGATGAAGTCGAGTATATGTATAAATATAATTAAAACTGGATATTCAAACGGGTTAGACACACAGTCCAGCGGTGGACTGTGTGCAAATATAACACGAAACGTCTCGGGTTCGAATCGTACACGTTACCGACTTTCAGAAATAAAACCAACATTTTTAAAACCTAATCAGATCAAGTCACAGTATATACATAAAAGGAATATAATCCAGTGATTAAACATATTAGACACACAGCCCAACTGGTTGGGCTGTACGCACTCGAACCAAAGGACCCGAGTTCGACTCTGGGTCTCTGCAACCGGTTCGGCCATATAAATCATTTTTAATAAAAACCAAATAAGTTTAAAGTTAATTAGTACATATATATATAAATTAAAACAGAGAATATTTCGGGTTAGACACGTAGCTCAGTTGGTAGAGCTGCGTGCACGTATACGAGAGGTCCCGAGTTCGAACCTCACTCAACGCATAGAAAACACAGTCTGACCGGTCAAGACCCGGTCAACGGTCAACGGTCAAAAAGTCAACTTTTTTATTTCTTTTTATTTATTATTTAATTGGAAAATTATTTAAAAATACTTAAAAATAAATTATTAAGGTTAGAAAATTTCCTTAAACTCACAAGAATAAATCTAAAAATCCCATTAAGAGCACTAATTAAAAATATTAATCTCAAATAAAATTTATTTATTTATCAAATCATTTTGTTATTATCTAGGTTAGTCTTTCCCTCGTCGATTGAATCATAAATTCGTGCGCCTTCATCGTCATCAAAGAACGCACCCATTGTGAGTGAATCTCTACCAATTCCCCGTTTTAATCATGTTTTGGGGTGTATCATGTGTCGTATAATCCTTTTATTTTATTTAAACACTTGTGCATACATCATATCCGTGATCAAATGTGTATCAAATGTGTATCAATTGTTGTGTGAATTATATGTAGATTGGATTTATCATTTTCAGTGCACGCATTTCATTAGGCCCATCAGTTCCCCGTGGGAGACGGGTTGAGCATCAGGTGCCTCATTAGATCGGCTCCGTTTGATTGAGCCTTAATCTCACATACATCATCATTCATATCATATACTTATCCAAAGTGGTTTGTGTTTGTTTATCTATATATGTTTGCTCACATGTGATTATTGCACAAATTTTCCTTATTAAATAAAACAAGAAATTAGTAATAATGTTTTATCAAGGTTCACTCGCCAACTTTTGTTGACCCAAAATATCCCCCGTTTTACACATGATACAGGTGATCCAGCTGAGACAAGAAACACATAGGAAGGCCTAGAAGAATAAACAAGTTTAAGCTTTGGAATAATTATATAGTTTCATTTTCTTGTAATTGTATGAATTTTGTTTTGGATATTTAAGTTGTAATTTGAATTTAATAAATATGAAACATCTTAATAAACATCATGAGCTTTGGTGATAACCCAATTATGCCCCGACTTTTATTCCGCTGCGGGTCGGGTGTGACAGATTGGTATCAGAGCTTATGACTATAGGGATATAGGATAGGTTATTAGACTCTTAGAGCCTATACTATAGTCGATTAAATTTTAATTGCTTATGCGTTACATGCAAAATTCATGATGTTTAATGTTTCATGTTTATTTTCACACTCAATGTTATGCAAGCACGCTCATAAATACATGTTATTATACAATGCTCATCATGAATCATATCCTCATAACATATCATATCCATGAGAACACACACCTGACGATTCCCATGATTTTTGCAATGATTTTTGTATTTTTCAAATCACATCAAAGTGAGTTCTCATGACGGGCATGTAGTAACTGGAAGGGTACGAGTACCGGTAGTCGGAACGTCCTGTCTAGGCTTGGCATTAGTATAAATCCAAAATAAAGGACCAGTTTGCCTACCTGGGGACTAACGATGAGAGTACCAAGGACCTATTAGGCCAAAGCATGCTATACCAAACGTCGTGTGAGCTAACCCCACTTTGAGTTGTCATTGTGTCTACACCTGGACACCCTCCTACCATACATCTCGCAATCATATTTTACGATTTTCATTCGGGTGGTGCGAATGTTAATCCGCCAACACCAATGTGAATCCTACCAAGCCCAAGAGTCATGGGGGCCCACATGACTACACAGGTGATGGTATGGGGGACATTGGAGGCCTAAACATGAGCAAACCCAAGACATCCTATGGATGTAGTTAATTTATTGCCAATTATTTTGTTTTCATTCTTTTTACGACACATGACACCTAGAAAATTCTTAAACTCACAATCTTCCTATGTATGTTCCTGTAGATGTCGGCTAGGCAACTACGTGGAGGTAGAAAGTCAGGAAGATCAAATGAACGCTTGGCCACACAAATTGCTAAACAAATGGCCGCAGTGCTTCCTGACATCGTGATTCAAGTTCAACAAGCTCTCACCGCAAATCCCGTCAACCCTCCCAATCAAGAAGACCAGAGCGTCGCCAACCCTCCCTCCAAAAAGTGCTCCTACAAACACTTCAAATCTTGCGATCCCCCAAAATATGAAGGGACCGAAGGTGTTACCGCTCTCCTTCACTGGTTTGAAGAAATGGAAAACACTTTCCTCAATTGCGATTGTCCCGAGGATCGCAAGGTAGTTATGCAACTGGAAGACTACTTGGGGTAGCCCTTACCTGGTGGAACACGGAAGAGGGTAAACGAGGAGTTGAAGATGCTATGGCCTTAACATGGGAAGAGTTAAGGGAACTCATGACAAGACGCTTCTGTCCAAGAAGCGAAATCAAAAAGTTGGAAGATAAATCCCACGCGCTGAAACAAAAGGAAGGAGATCACACCTCCTATAATAAGCGATTTCTCGAGCTGAACCAAATGATCCCTAATTTGTTCACCCCTTGTACCGCTTAGTCGAACACTACATTCGAGGCCTCCCCTCGAAAATCCAAGATTCGGTTTTAAGCACTTCGCCTGCAACACTTGAAGCCGCAATGGAATTAGCTACAGAACTCACTGAGAATCGCATCCGAAACGGTAAATTCTAAGATGAGAAGAAGAAAGCACCCATTGAGACACCAACTCCAAACCACCCCGTCTCCTCCTCAAAGTTTGCTGGTAAGAGGAAACGAAACAGCAAGAATTTTGCTGTCACTCAAACCAACCCTCCTATCACTGTTGCACCAATCACCCAAATTGCTCCCTCAGCTGCACCATTCAAAAAGCCATACACCGGCCCACACCCGAAATGCAACCGTTGTCAATACCATCACCCTCCCGAAAACCCTGCCAACATTGCACAAGCTGTGGCCGTGCGGGTCACACCATCCAAACCTGCAGTACTCTTCAACGAATGACCGCAATCAACCTCCAACCCAAACCCACAATCAGATGGTGGGCCAAGCCCAACAACCCTTACTTCTACCACCCGCACAACATATAGCTCAACCTTACTACCAACCCAATTACCCCATGATGCAACCCATGCGAGCTTGTTACAACTGTGGGGACCCAAACCACTTCAGGAACACTTGTCCACGCTTGGTGAACATCATCCATGCCCAAGCCCAAGCAAATCCGGTAAACCAAGCTAACCAAGCTCCTCCACCTGCCAGAGGAAGAGCTTTCAACATCAATGCCAACCAAGCCAGGGCTGACAACAACGTGGTCAATGGTACGTTTCTCATCAATGGTAGTTATGCATCCATATTATTCGATACTGGCGCGGATAAGAGTTTTGTGTCCTTAGAATTCGAACCTATCCTCAACCAAACTCGTGTTAATCTCATGGAACCTCTAACGGTGGAAGTTGCTGATGGAAAACACGTTTCATTAAATGCTATTATACGCGATTGTACCCTCACTCTAAACGATCACGATTTTCCAGTTGACCTCATCCCTATGAAGTTGGGAAGTTTCGATGTTATAATCGGTATGGACTGGCTCAGCCAGCATCACGCTGAAGTAGTGTGCCGTGAAAAGTTCATTCGCATTCCTCTTTCAGACGGTCAAACCCTACGTATTTTTGGGGAAACCCCTTCGAAAGGACTCAAACTAATGTCCTGCCTTCAAGCCCGAAGATATCTCCGCAAGAACTATGTCGCATTCCTAACTTACGTCGTCAAAAAGGGAAACAAGGAGAAGAAACTCGAAGATATCCCGGTTGTGAAGGAATTTCCACAAGTCTTTCCCGACGACATTTCAGGACTCCCTCCTGTGAGAGAAGTCGAATTCCGCATCGATCTTGTACCTGGCGCTACACCAGTCGCAAAATCTCCTTATAGGTTAGCCCCATTCGAAATGCAAGAGCTGGCCAGTCAACTGCAAGAGCTGACTGACAAAGGATTCATACGTCCTAGCTCCTCGCCTTGGGGTGCACCTATTCTCTTTGTGAAGAAGAAAGATGGAACGTTTCGCATGTGCATTGATTATAGAGAACTCAACAAGTTAACGGTTAAAAATCGCTATCCACTACCTCGCATCGATGACGTCCTAGACCAACTTCAAGGCGCCACCTGCTTTTCAAAATCGACCTTCGTTCTGGTTATCATCAGCTCAGAGTACATGAAGAAGATATTCCAAAGACCGCCTTCCGGACTCGTTATGGTCATTACGAATTCATGGTCATGCCATTCGGTTTAACCAACGCCCCCGCTGTCTTCATGGATCTAATGAATAGGGTATGCAAACCCTACCTCGACCGTTTTGTTATAGTCTTCATCGACGACATCCTTATCTACTCCAAGTCTAAATCCGATCATGAACGACACCTTCTACTCATCCTTACACTCTTAAGGACTGAAAAGCTCTACGCTAAGTTCTCAAAATGCGAATTCTGGTTAGGAGAAGTACAATTCCTTGGACATGTCGTCAACGACAAGGGAATTCATGTTGATCCTTCAAAAATCAAGGCAGTGCAGGAATGGAAAGCGCCACGTACCCCTACCGAAGTAAGGTCATTTCTTGGTTTGGCTGGTTACTATCGCCGCTTCATTGCCAATTATTCCCGTATTGCTGTACCACTCATGGCCTTGACTCATAAAAGAAAACCCTTCATATAGGGACCTAAGCAAGAAGAGGCCTTCCAAACTCTAAAGCAAAAACTTTGTGACGCACCTATCCTCACACTCCCTGAAGGTTGCGATGACTTTGTAGTATATTGCGACGCATCAAGGCAAGGGCTAGGCTGTGTATTAATGCAAAGAGGAAAAGTGATAGCTTATGCTTCTAGGCAACTCAAAGTTCATGAGAAGAATTACACACACCCACGACCTGGAACTTGGAGCCGTTGTGTTCGCTCTCAAGATATGGAGACATTACCTCTACGGTACCAAGTGTGAAATATACACTGACCACAAAAGTCTCCAACATATCTTCAACCAAAAGGAGTTGAATATGAGGCAACGAAGATGGGTCGAACTTCTCAACAACTACGACTGTGAAATTCGGTATCATCCTGGCAAGGCAAACATAGTGGCCGATGCGCTCAGTCGAAAAGGTTATGCGAACTCCATTCGTCTTCTCTGTTCGCAAATCATAACCGACATCAAAGATCGAATCCGAGCAGCTCAACATGTTTCTTCAACAGGAAATGACGTACGCGATGAGCTGTCATGTGGAGCTGAACTCAAAATCGAAACCAAATCCGACGGTATTCTATACTATTTAAATCGCATATGGATTCCTGATCGCGATAACCTTCGTGATTTCCTCATGAATGAGGCGCACAAAACACGATACTCTGTACACCCAGGAGCCGACAAGATGTATCAAGACCTACGATACACCTACTGGTGGCCTGGCATGAAAAAGGATATCGCTGTTTTTGTTTCAAAGTGCCTTACCTGTTCCAAAGTAAAAGCTGAACATCAAAGACCTACAGGACTTCTAGTCCAACCTGAAATACATGTATGGAAGTGGGAAAACATAACCATGGATTTCATTACTGGGTAACCTCGCACCTCCAGTGGGTATGACACCATATGGGTAATAATCGATCGTCTTACAAAGTCATCTCATTTCATCCCGATTCGCGAGGACTTCAAGAACGAGAAGTTAGCTCGTATCTACATCAGCGAGATCGTAAGCCGTCATGGTGTACCATTAAGCATCATTTCAGACCGTGATGGTCGTTTCACTTCACCAACATGGCGAGCCGTACAAACCGCCTTGGGTACACGATTAGACCTCAGTACCGCTTTTCATCCTCAAACTGATGGTCAATCTGAACGCACCATCCAAACCCTTGAAGACATGCTGCGAGCATGTGTCATAGACTTCAAAGGGAACTGGGACGCTCACTTACCATTTGTTGAATTTTCGTACAACAATAGCTATCATTCAAATATCGGCATGGCTCCTTTCGAAGCTTTATATGGTCGTAAGTACCGATCTCCAGTATGTTGGCACGAAATTGGGGAATCACAAATCACCGGTCCAGAATTAATTCAAGAAACAACCGACAAGGTCATTCAAATTCGAAACAATCTTCTAGCAGCTCAAAGTCGTCAAAAGAGTTATGCAGACAAACGAAGAAAGCCCTTGGAGTTTGACATTGGTGATCAAGTACTTTTAAAAGTATCAGCGTGGAAGGGAGTGGTTCGTTTTGGCCAAAAGGGAAAGCTAGCACCACGCTACGTAGGACCTTTCAAGATACTCGAAAGAGTAGGTCCTGTAGCATACAAGCTTGACCTACCAGAAGAGCTCAACAGAATTCATCCCACATTCCACGTATCAAACTTGAAGAAGTGCCTCGCCGATGAAAACCTCCATATTCCTCTAGAAGACATTCAAATCGATGAATCGATGCACTTCGTTGAAAGACCGGTAGAAATCATGGACTTCAGAGAGAATCGTTTAAGACGAAGTCGTATTCCAATTGTCAGGGTATGTTGGGAGTCAAAACGAGGACCCGAGTTTACTTGGGAACGTGAAGACTCAATGAGCGAAAAATACCAGTATCTTTTTCCAGTTACCACTACTACTTAAATTTCGGGACGAAATTCCTAAAAGTAGGGGATACTGTAACATTCGTCAAAAAACGGGTTTTCCAAACCCGCTTCGTTTATTAATCAAATAATCAGTTATAAGTTTCGTTGCGTCTTTATTATTCAGATTAATTTTAAACAATACATAATTAATAAATACTTTAGAATTTAAAAACCATAATTTATAAATAATAATAAATAGTGAATAAAAAATAATATGGAGACGCCGGGTTTCGAACCCGGGTCACCCGCAAGCACAAACACGCAACACACCACTCCGCCACACACTGCTTTTTTGATAAACATAGAAACAAATAACATTTATAATAAAACCGAAACTCAAATCTGCAATCAGCGCGCCCAGAACTCGCACTCACCGGAAAAACAGACATTCCGCGATTTTGGCTACCTTTCCTTTGACTGAAACGCACAAACTAATCTCGACGCCAGTTATAATCGTTGCCCGGCAGTCAATTTCGGTGATAACCGCCGGAAACCTTTGACCGCGAATCAAGACTCAAATTCGAACCCAATTCATCCAGTTCTTCCTTATAAATACCCACTCAAACATCTGGTAACCCTTTTGCTCAGAACCGCACTCTCTTTCGAAGCTTTAGTCCCTTCAAAGCTCGTCGCCGGAGATTTTCATTTTCGCCGGAATCCTGCCGCAATCGCTGATCAGAAAACCGTATTCATTCATCAGACGGTATAAATCTTCTAAACCTTTTTGCTATCTTTTGCTTAGTATTCTAATTGCACAACACAATGATCAAAACTGTTAAACAGTCCACTCAGCCGGAAATCACAAATCAGAGCCGACGGCTCTTGCCGGAAATCTAAAGAAAACACTCTGTGTTGGTACATCTTATTCCGTAATCTTCTTTTTCTATTTCGTTTCAATCAATTATAAGTTTTGTTGATCGATTAAACAGAACAGTCGGATTTCACTGTTCTGTGTTCTTGTAACGAAGAAGATGAAGTCGAGTATATGTATAAATATAATTAAAACTGGATATTCAAACGGGTTAGACACACAGTCTAGCGGTGGACTGTGTGCAAATATAACACGCACGTCTCGGGTTCGAATCGCATACGTTACCGACTTTCAGAAATAAAACCAATATTTTTAAAACCTAATCAGATCAAGTCACAGTATATATATAAAAGGAATATAATCCAGTGATTAAACAGATTAGACACACAGCCCAACTGGTTGGGCTGTGCGCACTCGAACCAAAGGACCCGAGTTCGACTCCGGGTCTCTGCAACTGGTTCAGCCATATAAATCATTTTTAATAAAAAACAAATAAGTTTAAAGTTAATTAGTATATATATAATTAAAACAGAGAATATTTCGGGTTAGACACGTAGCTCAGTTGGTAGAGCTGCGTGCACGTATACGAGAGGTCCCAAGTTCGAACCTCACTCAGCGCATAGAAAACACAGTCTGACCGGTCAAGACCCGATCAACGGTCAACGGTCAAAAAGTCAACTTTTTTTATTTCTTTTTATTTATTTATTTAATTGGAAAATTATTTAAAAATACTTAAAAATAAGATTATTAAGGTTAGAAAATTTCCTTAAACTCACAAGAATAAATCTAAAAACCCCATTAAGAGCACTAATTAAAAATATTAATCTCAAATAAAATTTATTTATTTATCAAATCATTTTGTTATTATCTAGGTTAGTTTTCCCTCGCCGATTGAATCATAAATTCGTGCGCCTTCATCGTCATCAAAGAACGCACCCATTGTGAGTGAATCTCTACCAATTCCCCGTTTTAATCATGTTTTGGGGTGTATCATGTGTCGTATAATCCTTTTATTTTATTTAAACACTTGTGCATACATCATATCCGTGATCAAATGTGTATCAAATGTGTATCAAATGTGTATCAATTGTTGTGTGAATTATATGTAGATTGGATTTATCATTTTCAGTGCACGCATTTCATTAGGCCCATCAGTTCCCCGTGGGAGACGGGTTGAGCATCAGGTGCCTCATTAGATCGGCTCCGTTTGATTGAGCCTTGATCTCACATACATCATCATTCATATCATATACTCATCCAAAGTGGTTTGTGTTTGTTTATCTATATATGTTTGCTCACATGTGATTATTGCACAAATTTTCCTTATTAAATAAAACAAGAAATTAGTAATAATGTTTTATCAAGGTTCACTCGCCAACTTTTGTTGACCCAAAATATCCCCCGTTTTACACATGATACAGGTGATCCAGCTGAGACAAGAAACACATAGGAAGGCCTAGAAGAATAAACAAGTTTAAGCTTTGGAATAATTATATAGTTTCATTTTCTTGTAATTGTATGAATTTTTTTTTAGATATTTAAGTTGTAATTTGAATTTAATAAATATGAAACATCTTAGTAAACATCATGAGCTTTGGTGATAACCTAATTATGCCCCGACTTTTATTCCGCTGTGGGTCGGGGTGTGACACCTTACCCTAGGTATAAATAGAATGTTATGTCATTCCTAGGGTTAGAGCTTGGAAGACTTTAGAGATTTCTCTAGAGAGAACTATCATCTTGTACCAGACGGTTTTGCTTATTCAAGTAATAGAATCGTGTGCAAGGTGTTAAGTGAATCCGTTATTGTTCTTCATCATTTCGGTTTTTCTTGAAGATCACCAAGTTTGGATTCCGCATCCTTGGTGATTGTGTGATATCAGTGTTAGATCCGGATTATCGGGACCTACAAGTGGTATCAGAGCCTGGTGAACCTATTTTCCAAGCTCAGATCTGATATTACAAGATTCTGTTTGGTTTTTTGCTGAAGAACACAAAGAACACAAAGAAGATTTCAAGCAATTCGGATCAACATTCAAGGATTTCGGATTTTCTGGTTACATTTCGGACAGATTTCAGATCATTCTACTGCATTTCGTATTGATTTCGGAATAATCTGTAGCATTTCGGATAGATTTCGGATAAATCTTCAAGGATTTCGGATTTTCTTCAAGGATTTCGGATAAATCTTCAAGGATTTCGGATAATCTTCAAGAATTTCGGATAATCTTCAAAGATTCCGGATTTGTAATTGTTCCGAATTCGGATAGACTTTCATTCCGGATTACTGTTCCGGATTCTCACTGTTGCTGTGTATCTGATAGCATTCCGGATTACTATTTCGGATTCCCATTCCGGATTGTCATTGTTGTTGTGTATCAGATAGCATTCCGGATTACTGTGCCGGATTCTCATTCCGGACTGAAACAGTGCATCTCGGATTCCATCTCGGATACGGTTTTGAATCACCATCTCGGATTAGTATCTCAGATCACTTATTCCGGATTCCATCTCGGATTGTTAATCCGATCTACTGTTCCGAATTTGGTACTGTTCCGAGTTGTACCCAAAAAGGTGGAAAGTTAACCAACTGACGTAACTGGAGTTAAACGTTTCTTACACAAAATTTGATCCATAGATAATTTTAACCAACCGGTTGCGCGGCTAGACTCGTGTGATTTTTAGGGCAAAAAAAAAGGCACAAAAATTCCAAAAATCATCATCGGACATTATATATCATTGGAATTGTATCGTCGAGACGAGTCTAATGGTACATTTTGGTAAAAACAGTTTTCAGACATTTTTTATCGTGTTTACCAGTCCGGTTTCGATTATCCAAAGATGTTTACAGCCCAAACTCAGCACTCGAGCCTGCGGGATGAAGTGAAGGAAAAGCTGAAGGAGTTTATTGGAGACTACAATGTTGATCCGATTGCTGACCATGTGATGCGTTTGCTTGAACCTGGGAGGCGAAAAAAAGAAGTAAGCGATGAGTTGAACAGCTTTTTAGGAGATGACAAAGACTCGTTTGTATCTTGGTTATGGGATCATTTACAATCAAACCAAGATATCCAAGATCTATACGCTAAATCAACAGAGTCTAATCCTGAAGAAAATTCAACAGCCTAGCAAGCAGCAATCAGCAGCCCAGCACCCCAAACTCGACCTCAAGCGCAAACTAACGCTGAAAAATCTAGCTCGTCCATTGACACAGTCAACTATCTTTTGTGCACTGAACCTTGCAGGAATAGGGTTGCTCAACTACGGGCTCTTAATTCCAACATAACGATTAATACAACAATGCAATGGCTTAGTGCACCAGCCTTCGAGAAAGAAACAAGTTACTCAAAGAAAAGGTTGAAACACAAAAGAAAGATATAGCTCAGCTCCACCTGTACGTAAATCAATAGAAATGTTGGGTCCATGATTACAAAACCAGATTAGAATCAAAAACCATGGAATGCGACTTGGTAAGAGTTGAGTTGGGACTTCTTACTGGAAAATATCAATAAAACGCGGTTAATATAAAGAAGTTTGATACATCCAGCAAGCTTGTTCAAGACGCGTGCAATGTGCAGCTGGCATATAAGGGGAACAAAGGGAAAGGTTTGGGATTCAATCAGGTTGCCCCAGCGTATAATCACAACTACACGACAATTGTAACGCCTCGCGTTTCCGTAAAAAATTATTTTATGAAATACGTGTCGTACCACTAAATTATTTATTTGTCTTATTATTATTATTATTTAGTTATTATTTTTATAGATAATAATAACAATAATAATAATAATAGTAATAATAAACAAAATAAATCCGACATTTTATTAAACTTGTAATCGGATCTCGTCAGTACGTTCGGGCCACTCAAAAACGTTAGAGCGGGTTAACAGGCTTTGGCCCAACACACCACCTAAACCTAACTTAAACCCTAAACCCCAATATATAACCTAACTAACACCCTTGCACACACTAAAAAAAACCAACACACCAGCCGCCCCTCTTCACCCGATCCCCCTTTTTCTTTCTCTGACCTGTTTCCGGTGGCCGGACCGGCCGACCACCGGTTGCTCACAATCACCACACCACTACCATTTCCCTCCGCCGCAAACCACACCCACAAACACACCTCCCTGCCTCACCCCCTCGCCCTCACTCTCCTCCCTCTGCAATCGAACCGCCGGCCACCATCCTGGTGGCGGCGCAACACGAGGCGACGGGCCGCATTTAGCGGCGGCGGCGGCCGCGTTTAGTGGCAGCGAGGAGGCGGTGGCCCGGTGTCGACCAGCGGCGACAGGGATTGCAGATAGATCAGGTTCGAGCCTCAATCCCGCCGGTTCAAGTTCAGGTCAGTTAGGTTCGAGTTCTTGTTCGGGTTGTTCCGATCTATGTTGAGGTTGCTTCCGGTCGATTCACGTCGGTTTCGGGATCAGATTTAAAAACGGTTCGAATACCGTGTTTTCCGGAAACCAGTGACAATACTGGTTACTCGGTTCAAGCTCAACTCTGTGGGGTACGAGTTAACTCGGTTTAGCGAGTTAAGTCAGTTCATACTTGTTTCAGTTCCCGGTTCAGCTTTCATTCTGATTCGGTTCGAGTTTTGGTGTGTTACAGTTCGGGTCATGTAGTATTTTGGTTACGGGACTCGGGTCGAAATGGTTAAAATCAGTCAACCGGTCAAAGCTGGTATCAACCGCAGTCGACGCGGATCCGTTTCGGTCACTTTAGTCCACCTCAGTTCCGGCTCTCCTAACGGAATACTCGGTAAACTTTTAACCACGCAAAGTTTATTATTTTGTTTACATTTTATGTATAAGACCGAACTTGAACCGATACGTCTAGCAAACTATAAAAACCTTCCGAGTAAAATGAAAACATAATATATATGCAAGTATGTTGATTCAAATGACGACGTTTTAAATATACAATAGTACGGAGTTATATGTTGCTTTATTGATTGATGAGTTTTAAACATTTATCGACAACATGTGTTGTCGGGATCGTCCAAAAACAGAGGAGACTCTGTCCGTTTTGCCTAAAATCCTTGGAACAAATGCGTTAAATAATAAAACGAGCCCATCGGATTTGAATTAAATCTTTAATAAAATATTTATATATGTATATATAAATGTATATTTATTCTAAAAGCATTTCATTACCCTCGTTGGCACATGTACAATGATCTCGGCTTGACGATGTCAAAACTCTTGAACACTTCGCGGCATACTAAAGGACACTTCGCAAAATGTGAGCGTACTTGACCCCTTTTTACACTTTAACGCATTTTGGGGTGCAACATGTATAAATTACAAATTTTATTTTTAACAAGATTAAATGTGTTCCCAATACCAAACGGGTTATTGATTACGCTTATGTGAATTATATGTGTTAGATTAAACTCGTTTACATGCTACTTGTTACGTTTGAGTTTTTTATGCTTATTAGTTTTTATCTGTATTCTCACGACATTGTTATGATTATGATACTAAGCATGCTAGTTAAGGAATTCAATTATATATTATTATGTGAGAGTCGTCTACATATATATGCGATTCAGCTTTATTATACTCCCGTCATGACTGAAATAAACTCTTACAATTAGATTTTATTTTTAAACTTGTATGCTCGCCAATACTTTTGTATTGATCTACGCTTTTAATACATGTTGCAGGAAAGCTGATGATGCAAGAAATCAAGTTAGGACAAGCTTTAGAAACGCACCTTAAATAAATATTATGTTATACTTGTTTACTTTATTCGAAACTTTGTATTTGAATTCTTTGTATTTATGAAATTGAATTTAATTATATTGTCAAAATAATGTTATGATGCTTTTGAACAATTTGCTCGTCTCATCCCGATGTTTCCGCCATCGGTTGGGTGTGACAACAATGCCTGAAACAGACGAAGATATTGAGAAAGCACAACATATGTTGTACGGCAAACCCAATGATACGCCAGGCACACAAGAACCATCTAGTGCTGTTGACTCTTCAAATGAGTCAGCTGATGAAGAGAGAGCTGACGTGAACAAGGCTCCAAGTGCGCAAACTGATAAATCTGAACCTTCTGCTTCTGATGACAAAGTTCAGAGCAAGCTGAAAGAGCAAAAACGAGCAAATCGGCGACGAAGAAAGCAGAAGTCCAAACGTCAAGGACAATCAAGCTCTCCAAAATCATCAGTAGGCAGTAATAGCCCTCAAAAGGCTAATGTTGTGAAAAATGCTTTATTAAGCAGGTCATTAATGGCAAATGTGAAAAATATGCCTTTGACCGTGCTAGCAAATCTTTTGGAAAGGTTGGGGAGATTTCTGAACAAGACTTGCAGTCTAAACAAAAGAAGAAGAATCAAAAGAAATCTCCACAAAAGAAGAAGGCCTTTGCAAACGACAAGTACAAACATCCAAATTCATCTTCATCTGCAAGAAACGTGCAAGGATATCAAGCACAGAAGGGATCAGTTCATCCTTCAAGGCCTGCACGAGCAAATCAAGCTGATCAGAATGCTTTACATGTGAAGAGACAAACGTGCTTCAATTACGGCATTCCTGGTCACATTGCTCGAAATTGTACACGTGGTCCCCATGTTCCGTGTCATGCCAAAAATCAGAAGGTTACACCAAAGAATAACAATCATTCCAAGCCGATGAAGGTATCATCATCTAAGGCAATGAAGAATGTGAATTCCAAGGTTAAACCATCTGATGGGGATTGGAATGTTGCCAAAAACAAACGCAAGGCTGTTCAGAAACAAAAAATCTTTTTCTAAAACGACTAAACCTGAAACAGCCAAAGTTTCTCAATCAAAGGCAACGACCGCATTTGTTAAAACGACACCGATTTGGAAACCCAAATCCAAATCAGCAGCAACATCACCAATCCTCGAAACAAAAAGGGACTTGTGTCTTAAAGAAGTGTCTTATTTTGATGCTTCAGGGAAACCCAGGACCACGATGGCCTGGGTCCCACTGTCTTACTAATCTCTTTATTTTCTCAGGAACAGCCAAGGAGGAGCTGTTGACAATCTCTGAATGTTGGTAATGGTTGTTCCAGGGACATGAAGGATAACATCTCACTGTTGCAAAAAGGTTCAAATTTTTACGATTGTGATGTTTCCTTTGGAGGAGATGAGGTAAGCAAAGATCAGCGAAAAGGTATAAATTTGAATTTCGTGCTTTAATTTTGAAATTGCTTAGTTTTAATCTAGTGATGGAACGGTTAAGCAAAAACAACAAAAATATTCTCCTTTTCCTTTTGTTTAAAACTTTGTGCATATGTTTTCTTTATTAGGTAAATTTGTGTATAAAGTATGATGCACAAATTTAGGGGGGAAGAGGGCGATATATGTATTTATGTATAGTTTGAGGGGGAGAAAATTAGAAAAATACAAAAAAAAATTTGAAAAACAAAAATACAAAAATAAAAAGTCATGGGAAATGAAATGAATATTCGTGATAAAGGTCGTGACTGACACATGTAAGGTGTTGTAGCTGAAAAGATTAGGATCTAATGTGATATGTCGATAGGCTTAATGCTCAAAGTGATTAAAAGATATTAAGTGATATAAACATAACGAACTATGTATCTTGTGGGTAACATACCATCGGCGTATGATTTTATGGTCTTAAATATTGTGTTGATAGATAGCCAACATCTGAGGTTTCGGATCTTTATGCTGTTGAGTCATCCGGGGATATCTTGGCTGCCCTTCTGTTGCATTCAGATTATATGCAAACCTAGGCACAGTCAGGATATCTTAAAAGAGCCAAAATAGATAGGCCAAAACCTTAAAAGAAAGGAAATCTCTTCATGAGAAAATTCCATGAATTCAAACATACCAAATAAGGTATTTGCCTAACCCTCGCCAGATACTATTAGTCTCTCTGTTATACGGAAGTACTGACATGTTCACCAATAGCCTGACGTTGTAAAAGATAAAGAATGATCTCAGTATACTCACCTGCTACGATGAATCGTTGTGCTTACCTTGATCGTGGGGGTATGTCACGATATGGGACACATGGGTTAGTATAATACTACTTTAAGCATATCATGAAGTTGAAAAATGAAAGTTGAGCGTTAAATTTTAAGTGGACAAACATATTGGCAATCACTTAGACCAGTCTAAATAAGTTCGTACTGAAAAGTGTTCCTTGGTTCGCCATTTTGATCCCATTGCAATTGTATAGTTGTAACTATTGAGTTAGTTTATTTGTTTATGTGTGTTTCTGTTTATATTCTTATATTTAAAAACTAAAAAAAATTTAAAAAAAATATATAAAATTTAAAAATCCAAAATAGAGTGTTTTATTTGTTTTATTAAAAATTGTTAACCGTTCTTGAAGATTTGGCTAATCATCAAATTTGAATTTAGATCCGAGTACAAGTACTTGGATGTACCAAGTGTTCAGGTGGTACTCTGCCTATTGCATAAGAATGTTTGCTTATAAAATTTTGAGAATTGTGCAGATCTTAATTTAGATCAAGAAACAGGGGTTGCTGAAATTGAGATGTTATGAGTTGCTGACAAAGCATGAAGCATCACAACAGCAAAGTGCCTGAGTCAGAAGAACCAGATCCAATTTTCATCTGATAATGATAGTACATTTGAAGACGTACCTGTGAACCTGCTTGCTTGAAAGAGAAAGATTGAAAAAGAAAAGAGTTGCTGAGTTTCCTCCTCTCACATTCTTTTTACAAAGAAGTTTCAAGCAAAGCTGATCAAAATCCTAATATAAAGATAACCACAACAGCTGAAAAAAAACCCAGTGCTGAAAGTACGTTGAAGTATGAGGTCCAAGAAATATGAGACTGACTTCCACAACACTTACGGCACAGCGACAACCATAGTTTCTGTTGAAGATGTTGCTGAATTTGAGCTATGAAGATAATTTGATGCATCAGTCTAGGGGGAGATTGTTAGGTCATAGAAGTGTGAGACTGAAGCATAAAATATACGCAACAGTCTATGGTAGCTAACTGGACTTAACTGGGTTAGTTTGTGTTAGGTTTTGACCTTTATAGGTCATTTGGGCATGCCATAGGCCATGTGGGCCAGGCAAGCCCATTAGGGTTATACCTTACCCTAGGTATAAATAGAATATTATGTCATTCCTAGGGTTAGAACTTGGAAGACTTTAGAGATTTCTCTAGAGAGAACTATCATCTTGTACCAGACGGTTTTGCTTATTCAAGTAATAGAATCGTGTGCAAGGTGTTAAGTGAAGTCGTTATTGTTCTTCATCATTTCGGTTTTTCTTGAAGATCACCAAGTTTGAATTCCGTCCATCCTTGGTGATTGTGTGATATCAGTGTTAGATCCAGATTATCAGGACCTACAGGATTTGACCTCCCGTCTTTGATTATTGCGTATGTCTATTTATGCCGAGCGGACCTTTGCTCGTGCTTATAGACATAGTTACCAAGTTACATAAAATATAAGTTTTCTTGACATTTGAAATATTTGTAAGTGAACCGTCATTGGCAATGTTTTAAAAACCAAACAAGGCCGGGATTCGGGCTAGGTCCAGTTCAATAGGTTTGTGCCAATGGACCCGATTGTGAGGCATTTGTATGACTAATTTTTAACAAATTTACATTGAAGCGGAAGCGAGTATGTATATTAATTGAAAATATGGGTTTATACAATGAAACCATAAATAAGTCAAAATATTATATTCTGGCACATAACCCAAAGGTGATAAATTGGTTTTAATGGAGAAGCTTTATATAATTTAGAATTCAAAATAATAAGTAAAACTCAAATATCGTAGAAAGTCAAAATTTGTAGAATTAGAAGAAGTGGTGTCAGTTATTTAGGACCTATTGGTTCTTGGCGGTGACCTAAAATACCCAATGGATTATCCTTTTAAATAGTTTGTAGTTCTCATTTTAGTAAGAAGAATATAGTGTGTTTGTGTGTGGTTCCTTTTATGTCTCATCCCTATGTTCAAGTCTCGTCCCTGCACAATCCTTTGCATACTCATCCCTTGCTCTAGAATGATCTTAATCATATAAACGATATTTGGCATCAAAAGGTGGATCAAAATATCAAAAAGGACTTCACAACATCATAGATTTTCGTCCTCGGAGTTACGAGTTCCAAGGTGTTCAACCAAACCAACCTAGCCTACTTCTAAGGATTGGCATCTATGAGTCAAGCTTCAAAAAGGACTTGGCAACAACATAGGTTTTCGTCCTCGGAGTTACAAGTTCCAAGGTGTTCAACCAAACCAACCTAGCCTACCTCTAAGGATCGGCACCTGTTAGTCAAGCTTTAAAATGTGTCAGCTTTTACTGGTAAATACGACCAACAGACACGTTTATAAAACATTTATGAAACAATCATAAGATTAGTATCTTGATTTACCATGCTTAAAACTTGTCACACATTTGAGTCTAGACTTAATGCTAGATCTACAAGTCATACACATCCCTTACTACTGCCACTATATGCCTAAATCACGCATTTGTGGCATTAGCATTGAGTATAACATAGACCAGAGTATGTTCATAAATTGGTTCAAATGGTTATTGGTTGCAAGCAATCTTAAGTAAATCGAATTCTCACATGGCTAAACATGTTTAAACATGCAACACTAGCTGATAAAAGAAATCAAGGGTTTTATGCTAGCATCTCAAGTTTGCTTAAACCAGTTAAATATATTTACCTTTTATCCTGAAAATAAAAAACATACTTCTACTAGCTCACACGGTGTCAATACTAAGTTGGTTTTATAGTCACATACAGGATTGGTATATAAACCACAATAATGGTTATCGCTCGTTAACGTTGTTAAGACTTGGGTAGATAACATGAAGTTTGGTAAAATTCATACGCTATATTAAGCGTTCTAGTTAGATGGACAACAGTAGGTCTTATAAACCGTAGGGGTAAAACATGTCATGTCTTACGGCCCATTACCCAACTGGTCTCATATTGATTTTAGACTTCTTACGGACCTTGTAGGTTGACCAAGGTTGGGCTTTACAGTCAGTTACCAAAATCGCATAAATCTGGTCAAACTAACCATATTACGAACCCAATTTCAGTCACCTGGTCAAGGCTTTGTGTTATGGATCATAAAAGGGCAACATGGCTTGGCCTTCTGGTTTGTTACTCATAGTTTGAAATAATATTGAAACTCTTGTTTCGACTAAATTGACAAATATGAACTTAAGTTGTCAAAACTAAAGTAATGGCAATGTACCTTAGCCAATGACACAAATTGGGGTGTGAAGAATTGAAAAATAAAAGGGTTTAGCAAACTTTAAACGAGCAAGTCAAAGTAAAATACTTAAACAAGCGTAGTTGACCAAATCAGAGGCAAATTCGATCGAATGAAATGTTGTTAACTAATGAGGGGTTGTCAGAAAACTTACCAAAAGCTCAGGGGACGTTGATTATACTAAAATGAGGTCGAAATTAGCGATTACATAAAGCTCAAAAGACTATGGAATCACAAGATAGTCAAGGAGTGAAATTAGAGAACGGGATGCAGATTTAAACACAAAGGGACCTGTATTTATAGCAAGGAGGGTCGGACCTACCTCCATTACTCATCATTCATGGAGTAACAAATAGGTGGAAAGGGTTGTAGGTGACGACAACAACGGCCACCAGGTTGCAGACTTGTCAGAACCCTCTTTGTAGATAGTTTAGGCATAAACGTAGAAAAATTACGTAAATGACATTCTTTAGGTAAAAAAAATTTATTAATATTTGCGTGTAAAACTAGCACTACAAGAAATTGGAGCATTAGGGGCGACGGCAATAGGGGCGACATGGAGCATTAGAGGCGACACCGACTGGAACGCCCGTATTGCTCCATGTTTCCCCTATTGTCGTCGCCCCTAAAGACCCATCCATGTGCTTTTACCAGACCTCATCCTAACCATTGAAAATAGAATGATCTAAGGGTCTTCTTCGTCTCTTTCTCAAACTAACACATATCTCCATCTTATCTTCTCAAACACCACCATCAACCTTCCAACTTCAAAAACACCTCTAACTTCCATCACCTTCAACCACCGTTACCATCATCGTCAACTATCACTGTTATTATTATTGTCACCATCACCGTCAACCACCACCTACAACTTCATTAGCCACCGTCTCCATCATCGTTGCAAATACTGTCAACCACCACACGCATCGTTAAGCTGCTCCAGACCACCACCACCGTCAAGCTCCATCGGAACCACCACAACTGTGAAGCTGCACCACCACTAGCTAGAAATCATGAAGTTTTTATCTTATAATTCATGTTATGTAAATCTGATTTTAATGAGAAATTATGTGGTGTTTTGCTTATTTTCAAGTTCAAATAAGTTTATTAACAAATTGATGGTGTTTTGTTGGTTTGAAAGTTGATAAAGCCGTGTCCGGTGAATTTCAGGCGAAACTCCGGCCAAAGCATTAGTGGCGACACAATAGCTGCGATTACTGAGCATTATCGTCCAGTATTAGCGGCGACATGTTGCCTCTAAAAGTTTAGCGTGACAAAAAGGGTCTTTAGTGGCGACATCTGTCGCGACTATTGCTATGGTATAATTGTAGTGTAGTGGTTCCTTGGTTCTCGACTTTTTTGTGTTTCCTCAATGAATTCACCTTTATATATATGGGTAAGTTCATTGGATAAACTCGAAAAATGGCAAACGGAGAACCATGGGTAAAACATGTAAAAAAAACATTTCTACATGTAATAAATTATTTTTACCTTGTGTTTTTTAAGTTTTTACATATAAAGGCATGTGAATGCTGTTTTAATTAAAAAAATAAAAACTTAAAAAATTGTCAGAAAATGTAAAAGAAAAGGTAATTCTTACTATTTTTTTTAATTTAAACGGCTTATTGTTTGTATGCAAAAGTTTCAAAACTAGTGTAATGTTTCATTAGCATTTAAGGTATTACCATTTCAAATAGTTAAAATTTATCTTTTAACAAAATGCTTTTAGTTTCTGTTTTTCTTTAGAAACATATTTATTTCATTTTTTAAATAAGTAACATTACAAATTACAAAATAGTTGTATTAAACTTTTAATTCAATATAGTATTTGAATTTTGTGTAATAACTAAATTCTTCTAATTAATTATGACTTCATCATCAGGTTCTTGATTTCGGTCTAACTAGTAAACAAGTATGGCGTTTAATTTTATGTCTGCTCAAGTTATAAAAACATTGGTTGTTGGTTACAGACGAGTTCATCATTAATTTTACATCACTAAAATCGAATTTCTAGTACTCCGATATGTGAATATAACTATTTTGATGTTTACATATGATGTGTGATTGTGTTCCAACAATGTTTATTACTTTCGACCGTGTAATTTGGGGTGAAACTTTACTTTGTTTTGTATTATTAATTAGAAAAAAAGGGATCTAAATATAACATGAAATGGATAAAAAATCAAATGCTTAAATCAAAAAATAAAAAACAAAAAAAGGAATTGAAGAACATCAAAAGGGACTACTACAAAATTAAAAAAAAATAGAAAAGGATAACTGAAGTGAGAAAATAGTCATTGTATAGTTACTGCAGGATAGGCCATGCCCACTATCTAATAAACGCATCACAAAAGTTCCCAAACAACTCTGATAGCGTACCCCACAAACCAACTTGTTCCATATAGACTCGAGCTGATCTGGAGGTGCGGGAGGTGTCAGCCGAGCAGGGTTTTGCTTGTGTGATGGGTGTGGGAACACCGCCCCGTCCATACAATAAAAACTTGCCTGAATTTCCCTAGCTCTTGATCTTCCAAATGCACTTCGGTCGTCCCTAACTCCCTAAGCGGAAGATTATTACCATAGTCAGGGCAGAACTCAAAAATATATATTGTAGAGTTTCTTTCCACAATAGATATCAGAATAAATTCATGATATGTTGTTCAGATGCTTTCATATCTAGACTTGGCTCAATTGCTGTGAGGACAACGAAGAAGATGCATCAATTTATATTTAGGAATAAGTTGAATAGACCATCATGGTAAAGATTGATTCACATAATTAGAAACAACAACTTTGTTGTCCATAATACCAATTGTTGGAAACTTCTAACCAAAAATATGGAGAAAAAACTGACAGTTCTATATTTGAAAAATAAAAAATGAACCAGGCATGGCAACATTCTCACTGAAACCCATGAGATTTAGTTACAGAACTAATTCCACAGATCCATCACTTTATGTCTCAAAACCAGAGAGAGGGGACCAATAATATCTTTGAGCAAAAATCACCCAAAATATTTTGTTTTGCTATATATGTGATAAAAATTGTTTCCTATGCAAGCGTACTCCAGAGTTTTTTCACAGACTTACGTTGAATATTTATAATATATATTCTAGTTACAAGCTTTTCATATCTGCACAATTATACCTAAAATATTCTAAGATGAGATAACTAATATTCTAATATGAGATAACTAATAGGGTTAATTTATGTGAAGTATGACTTTGTTAGATACAATCCAGGCTGAAATCGCATTTATCAAGTTTAAACGAAAGGATTTGAAATCTGCCCGAAGGCCCATTCAAATTGTATTTCGGTATTATAGTCCATAATCTGGGGGTCAACATTTTGAACAAAACGGATACATCACGGTTTGTAACCCAAATTCAACAATCTGATAAAAACAGATATATTGTGGATCATAATGTCGACTTTAAGATCCCTAACCCAAATTTAAACAATCAGGATAATTTAAGTCATGAATCTGGATAAGGTTTTACTTATCATAATTGTTTCTTCATGCATAATTATGCATAGCCTATGCATCAGTAGCACGAATGCATTTATGTCTATATGCTCATGTTGATAACCAAGCTGGTTAACGCGATTGGGTACTTTATGCGCAATCACGTTAATACGCAACCCTGATCATTAATGTTACTCGTTCCCTTATCACGTTAATACCTTCCCGACCATTGGTCTTCAAGGAACTGGTTGCAGAATCCTCCTCTGTGAGTTCCTTCATTGCACAATGCATACTTACTCTTTAAAGAAAACTTTTGTTGTTTCAATAGTAGTTATTTGGGGCGTGAATTACCGAGCATACCCACTATAACCCGACACAAAATATTAACTAGTTCAAATGCTTGGAGAGTGTTTAAATAGCGTGAGAGAGAAAGATTCCCAAAAAGTGAGGTTCTCTTGCTACTTTCTCTAGAAAAAAAAATGGTGCAAGAACAAAGACCCCAAGGCCTTTTATTTATAGGATCTTGTCTAAGATCATTATGGACCGTAAAACGGAAGCATTGTGGACCGTCATCCCAATAACATGGGCGACACAAAGGCTGGGATGCGAAAAGTGCAAGGCAGCTAGCATAAGAACCGCAAGGGGTGGGCTTTATGGTCCTTAATGTCATCTTTTCAGAGATGACATTTTGGCTCAGGGACTTAAACTTCGCAGAAATGGTAGTCGTAGTCTTTTGACTTTCAAACGCCCTTTTTAACTAATTTATCTTTTTTTCATTGATCAAACTAACCATTCATGATTACAACCTCAAACCATAAATAACTTCCGCTATTATTATATGTGAGGTGTTACAGTTTCTTAGGTAGCATTTGTGGATGCTTAATATAGTTTATAATTTATGATGTAGTTAGGGTTTGTTGAAGAGAGGTGGTGTTGTGCAAAAGGGCTTAAGTATCCTTGGTGTCTTTGGGTAAATATTTGCTTTGTTGACTATATGACCTAAGCATTAGCCATTGAGCTTTTATTTTACTGAAAAGGATGTCATTAAACAATTGCAGTACTTATGTTCGTGGTACACCCCAGACAATTATGGGAATCACCCCTGGCCTTCAAGTGGATGATATTGATCATTTTGAGATAAATGAAATGACGACGAGATGCAAAGTTTCTTATTTATTCAATTGTTTTTAATCAGGCAAAGTAGAGTTTAGAGAACAAAAAGTTTCACTTCGCTTATGGTGGCATGCATTTGCATACGGGTAGAAACGAAACCTCTAGGATGATTATTCGGGTATGAGGTTGATATACCCGTTTATCAGAATCATTTACCTGTAAACTTTTAATTTCATCTAGCCATAAATTTTATTTTATTTCATCTAGCCATAAATTTTATTTTAATTGTTTTCCCAAAAATCACATGCGGTATGTCACATATAGTCATATACCTTTTTATAGTTATAATTTCGTGTAAATAAAAATATTTGTAAAATTTGTTAAAATTTTGGGTAGATCAAAATTTATAAATCATCTGTATCTTCCATACAGAATAAAGAGGGAGAGGGGGTATGCACGGTTGTGATGACTCATACTCGAGCATAAAGCTTCTACACTACTAAGAGTGTCTACTATGCTCAACCATTCTCACAGCTAAATCAACATGTTACACATGCACCGCAACCTGGAATTCAACATACTTGCTTCTCCTCCTTCACTGTTCGCATTTTTTCTTGTAAGGCAGTCATCTATAAACAACAAACAACAAACATTATACACATAAATAGTACTTTGTTGTCGATCAAAACTTATAAATACCTTACAAAGGAATGATAACCTTGTAGAAGGACAATAGGCGGGTAAATCTCCAAGTGTCGCAACTATCACATAAGGGGGATTGTGAGTGGTTCAAAATCTAGAGAGATGGCCCTTATTCTGGCCACGAACACTTTGTACCTACTGTGATTGGCCACGAGTAGATCTAGTGCATACATCTCCTTTGGTTATCAAAATAGAAAAGGATTAGTTCATTTATAGATAATTTCGTAGCATAACGGCTATAAATAAAATAATTTGCATTAATTGTAATAATAGTAATAGTTTGAAAAAATAAGGCGGTGACAGCAACAACAACCAATCTATCAAGTTATCGTAACGCCTGCCCAACAATGGTAGCCACACTAATATTAGTAAAAAATATTTAATCAACCCAATCTTATTAAACAAGGTATATAACTTGTAAAACTTACCACCGCTGTATCTTCCTTCAAAGTAGCAACTTCCAGTGTTAATTGTGGTGCTAATTATTATGTAACACCTGAAACTTCACCTTAAATATGTAAAGTGTGTGAAGTGTGTAAACTCAGTAGCTTTGAAGTGTAAGGCTGTTTAGTGTACATATTTACATAAGCTTGGGGAGGAAGCCAAGGAGATCACCCTTGCAGCCTCGTAAGGCCAGTTTTATACTTTCATTTAGCTTAACCGTTATGGTTTTGAGAAGAGAGACGAGTGGACGAAGCAACAAGAAGCAATATATGATTAACTCTTTCCTTTTATCTTAATCGTTATGGTTTTAAATTGAGGAAACAATTACCATTACCAGTTTATTTTAAATCCATATGTGTGAGTGGGCGCATGTGTTGCATTGATCGATCAAGTGTGAGCGAGAGGCCGAAAGGTACTGGTGATGGCAGATGACCATGGTAGACGTATAACGAAAACATTCATAAGTTTAATATTTACACATCTATAAGCTTTTTGCTATTTACGCATAATGATTTTGATTGTTCTCTCAGGAGTTCTCCTAGTTCTCCATCCATATATCAAATTTGACGTAATTAATTAATTTATTATCATCAATTACAAAAGACATTCAATCAAGTTTGGTGTAGACAATTAGATTACATCTCATAAACATAATTGACGTTGAGAAATATCAATTTCGTAGTGTTACAAAAGTAATATGGAAATGGAAAATGATGAACGTGAGAGGCATTATCTTTTGTTTTTTAATTATAACTTGTCCGCTAACCAAAACTAGAAAAAACTGTAGGTAAACGATTACGAAAACGACACTTCTTCCTTCATTTTGGTAATAAGATCACATGCTCAAGTCTTCTGCTACATGTCATGTCAATATCATATGTCTTCTCCTCTTGTCTTTAGACAAATAGTAATTTTTGCACCAAGTACTCTTTATATTTTTATTTTGGTCAAAAACTATTATACTATTAATTAGTTTTCTTGACATATAATGATATCAGATATTATAACAAAAATTCATAATTTGGTGGTATACTAATAAAGAAAGTGATATTCCATCTCCTTTAAAACTAGTTATATACCCGTTTGGTGGACAGCTATATTAATAGTATAATGACATAAGTACTTTACTCTCGCTACTAGAAAAATGGAACTTTTCAACATGTTATTCCATCACAAATGCATTGCAAATCTGAATTTGCGACGCTTTTGTCACAATTAAACCGAATGTTGAAAAAGCCCCATGGAAAACTTTTTGTAACACATTTACTATACAAATTTCAACTTATTTGCAACAAAAATAGTGAGTTGGAAATTTGTAACGCATTTCCTACGATTCCCTAATTCCGGAAATATCGCATTCATAATTCATTTGCAACGCATTTCCTACACATCCCCTAAAGAATTTGCAACGCATTGTAACGGAATATTTATAGAAGAAATTAAAAAAAAAACTGGAAAATTTAATTTTTCTTAAAAAAAAACCTTTTTTTTTTGAAAATTCCATGAAAAATTACCAAAAATATACAGAAAATAAATAACCTGTTTAAAATCACAGTACTTGAAAATAATACATAACGCAATTTCTAGTGTTTTAAAAAACACAAAACTTAACGATAATTCTAACGCAATCAGTAAAGTTCTAAAAGATAAACAAATGCTAACTGTTATAAGGACAATGCCAATTCTTCATAAAGTCTTCTAATTTTCTTTTCACGGTGGCATTTATGTGTTGCTGGAGGTCTTCTCTCGCTTTTCTCTCACTTTCAAGATGAACTCTAAGATCTTCCCTCATCTTCGTCTCAGTTTCGAGGCGAGCTTGAATCTCTGCCAATTGTATTCCCATAGCTTAAGCCTAGAAATTTGTTAAAAGGTATTACTAAATAAGCAATACATCAACGACCCACTATCTGACCCGTTTTAGTTAATTACTAAACCATGTTATTTTGGCACCATTTTCGATATATGAGATAAATACTCAAAATCTAAAAATGGAAATCAACCCATATAGCCACCACCTGGTCCCAAATCCACTAACCAAACTAAGCCCCAACCAGACCAACGAGACCCCAACTGCCAGCCATACCAACCTATGGAAGTTCAAACTAAACACCAGGTCCCATATACATGCTAAATTCCTAATGTCATTGTGGCTTCATCAATTTCAAACTAAACTTATACTTGTCACTAGAGCAATCAGATCAACATAACAAAGATCTTGAGTATGAACACAATACCTCTTCTAGGGACCTTTTGTACTCAGCAGATGATGGTGCACATCCGCTAGAAGATGATGACGTCCCGCTCATCATGTAATGCAAATCTGAAGATCCTACCCCAAATACCCGGGTGGTCCTACGACCTCCTGCCTATACACGAGCCCACACCTCAGGGTCACTAGGACAATCATTGAAAAGGCAGGCTTCCCTGATCGTGATGAATATAGTTAAGTTGGTTACTGGCTCATTGAAATGAACATTTTATGCAAATTAATCAAACTAATATTCGAGTGCATAGCATGCAGTACCTAGGTAGCATATCTGTAACAATGGCAAGTTTATCTTGCGAAGAAACCGACTCATAAAAAGCAAAACATTTGAATGACAGTCTTTTCACGATATCAATATGAAGTATATGCATAATTTAGTATAAATAATGTGCTTGTACATTTAAAGTCACAGACTAAGAGGCTTTAGATTGATGTTAAGTCCACATACCTCTTTACTGTAGTCCTACAAAGCCTTCTCAATGTATTGAATACCAAAATAAACTAGAACTGCAACATCCTGATTAGAGGACCAACAAACATAATACTGGTGTTAATATTACTCAATGTATATTCTTCAAGTGTTTGGGAGTGTTATTTCAAGATTTTATAGCCTATTTTATAGTTCTTATAAGCCATAATCAAAGAAAGCAACAATTATACTTTTTGGTTTAAACCAAATGCTTTGATTGAAGTGAATAGTAATAGCCTCACTGTTACTCAAGTCTCTACTATGAAGTACCACTATGGCACACAGAGTAATTACTTAAGAAGAGAAACTCTGTTGAATTTAATCAAATTATTATAAAGTGGTGGCAAAAAAATCCAACCTAATCAAGTCAAATATACCACTTCTAAATTCAATATTTATATGAACATGTTATATTCTAACATGCTAAAAAGGTTACGTTCGTAGCATATACTACAAAGAAAGCAACAAAATAACATGAAAACAGAACATTATTCCGAAGGCCACCAATATTCATGAAATACAAATACAACTCTGTAACAACAACTTATATCAACTACTAACCAGGATCATTACCTGACAACGGCATCACCAACGATTTTAATGGCCATTCCAGCCGATAGACCGTCAAAACCACAAGCCAGACTAGAGAAAGATTCATATCCTTCATAAAGATAATAAGATTATGCCTTGGGTTAATCTATATGATATGAAGAAAAAGAGACTAGATACAGACGCACAGCCATAACAACAGAACAATCACGGCTCCAGACCAACACCATAGTTTTAATGGTGAATAGGAAAATATGATAAGGTATCTATAGATATAAACAGAATAGCGATATATAGCGGACGTTTATAAATAAACGATATAACAAAAAAAAATTATAATTTTTATATGTAATTATATCAAAACTAATCAATCAATAAAATTATTTTTATCCCAAATCAAAATTAAATATCAACAACAATTAAGTCCTAAATAACATACAAACTGCAATCAATCATCACATCCTTACTAAAAAATCATTGATATGGCACTGAACATACAATTGGCATTATAAGTCTAAATTGTATAAGAAGAGCTATACATATGTTTACAAGTAATGATGATAATAGCATGATCAAAAGACAATAGCAGAGCGGCGCTAGAAACCAAAAATATTTTAGAACTCATGGAAAGAATGCATTGTCGAAGAGATAAAGCAAGAGAAAACAGTTACGAAACTGATCCTCATTACATCAAGGTCTATCAAACATGACCATCAATCATATTTAGAGTTGTAAACTGTAATGTATTAACTACAAACGTTCGGTGACATCATTGACGTATCAAATGTTAGAGACGGTTATTGTGATCGATCTAGAAACGAATGGACGGAGATGCATCATATAATAAACATTCCACATTCCAGTTAAACATTATCAGCTGTATGTTACTTTCATGGCTTCCAGTAGCCATAACCCATAAATTTAGCACGAACTCTACAATTCGCCTATCAGTTTATCACACTAGAAAACACTATGTATAGTAAAAAACAAACAAAGCGTTTCCTACGTTACACAACTAACTACTAAAATTAACAATTCCACAACAATCTAAACATTAACAGAACATCATCAGTCAACCATACGTCATCATCTACCACTAAAAAAACTCACTTGAACAAAATCCCCAAAAAAGAAGCACTTAAACACTCAATTTCAAGAGCAAAAACCGTACCTCATCAACTTTCATGACGATTTCATCAACATTTTGCCCCAATTCCTCCAAAAATTCTGGGTCAAATTCGCTTCGAACCTCCAGAATAGGTGCAGAGACAATTGGATCGGTGGTTTTTCCGACAGATAGAGCTCCGTGATACTCCGTCGCTCTGTTCATCGTTGATGCTGGTGGTTTAGAGAGAGTGTAAGAGTTAAATGGAGGAGCAGAACTTACTGGACAACTAATTGATAATGAGAATGTGGTGATATAGAACATACTGGAGGGTGAAATTGACCGTTGAAAGTTTGGTGAACTTACCGGAGATGCGTGACGATCCAACAGATATGCGTTTTTCCGGCGATATGATTGGAATTTTGGTGAATTGGTGGATGAATTTGGGGATTCAGAACAGAAGTAGTGAAATTGGGGATCTAGGGTTTTAAATTTCAATTTGGTAAAACACAGAAGTTATGGTTTATAACTTTAATATAGTTGGGATATTAAAGTTTAAAAGGTGATGGTATAATTGTAATTAGTTGGGATATTAGGGTTAAATATATAATTGGTCGTTAGTTGCATATTCAGTCGTTGTAACCTGGGTGGTTTATTTTTATAAGAACACTGTATTTCCGTTACAAATTCATCACATTTTAAACCCACAACTTAGAATTAATAGTTTTATTTGAGTTTTGTAGGAAATTTGTTGCAAAATTGTATTTGAATATAACTCATATTATTTTTATTTATGTGGCTATGATGTCACAAAGTTGTTTAAAAACATAGGTTTCTTTTTTCGTCAACATTGCGTTGGAAATATGTCTGAATTTGCGACATATTTTTTTGCGTTGGAAATTTTCTTAGCAAAAACACACTTTTCTAGCAGTGTCTTTGTATTCTAAATTAAAAACATTATTTATTTAAAACCAACCAGAATGTGTGGAATGTTTCATCAAAAGTGTTCATATTTAGAGTATATAATGCCTAAAATCAGGCTACACACATTAACAAGATCATACACACCAAATAGACCGGTATCTTTTTAGTTAGTGTTGAAAGCCATATGCTCCTTTAGCATGTGGTAATATGGCGGGTTAGAAGGGTTAAGGACGAAAAGGGAACTTTAGTTGGGTCAAGTCTTTCTTGTCTTAGGAATAACAGATGTAAAAAAACTAGATAGAGATTCATATATGAAAGGTAAATAACAAACATATCATTAACTTTAAACATATGTGTGTGATACCAAAAGTTTGCTTATATCAAGAAACAGCAGATGCACAAACGAGATCAGCATTCATTAAAATACATAATAAGTATTTTGAGTACCATGGCAGTTCCATACTTATAGGCTCCTTTTCTACCAAGTACCAACTATTTTGAAGTATTGGGGTTGACAGATAGTTTTGTGAAATTCTTCGCCTGCTCTACAACGTTTTCATGCTCAACACTTCCGGATGCTAAAATTACATAAAGTTACATCTTTTACAATATAATATAACTGTAACTAATTTAGGACCGGAAACTCAAATTTTGATAATGAATTTGTATAAATAAAAGGAAAGGCATAAAATGAAAGAATAACTTTCCGTTCTTTCAAGTCTAGTGAGGATCATTTTATCGCATTTGATAGTTATCCACACTTTCTAACTTGACTGCAAATTATAAAATATAGGCAAAAGGTTAGCACATCAGTGTATGTACCTACCAGCAAGCATATTGTCATAACACATTAATATGGGGTGATATCATGAGAAGTGACATTTTTACCCGGTTCCATTGTTATAATCTTGAAGATATGTCACAAATGCAGGTCAAATTTGGGTGTGGCGTTGGCTGATTAACCAACCGGAGGCCGAACATAAGCTATTTCTACTAATAACTTGATAAGACTGCATCCCAACGTATAAATTAGCCAATTTTTTTGTCAGTACTAAATTAACACTGTGATATCACTATCATAATCCATGCATCCCAAGATAATTTTCTGTTTTTATTCATATTCAATATTAATATGTGTTTTTAACAATTTTAAATACTTTATATTTAGTTTGAAGACATGGTAGGAGACAGAGACTTTATTGTTTGAGAAGAAACATAGATTGGTGTTGATGAAACTTTGGTTGCTTATCTCTTCCCTTAACCAAAACATTTATAACCTGGTGTTTTTATGCCCTAAAGAATTATATATAGTCTCCCTAAAAAGATGAATGAAGTTAATCATTGGAGACTCTTCTCAATCTTTAAAAAGATAGAAAATAATTAATAACAAAACAATGGATGCTAATATATACCCATCTTCCATAAAGGACATAGTGGCTAACTGATCATAAAAACATTCTTCATCTTAATATTGTATTATAATCGATTGATATAAATATAGGATCACCAACATTTATTAAAGCTTAAACCTTTCTCTTATCAGACATATTCTTGAAAGGAATGAGGCATATCTCAATTGAGAAATAAGAACAGTACCCACTGCAAACAAAAATGCACATTTATTTTGTTATTTATAACATAAAGTTTAATATTATATAAAAATATTAATGTATCTTGTTAAGGAAACTCACATATTGTTGGGATTTCCGGTGATCCATACCCTTTGGAACAAATAAATCCAATGCCCATTTGACATGATATTTTATTTTTCTACTCTCACTGGTGACTAAAATTAATGACCAAACATGTAGGCGTCAGAATTAATCTACCCCTTGAATCATTTCATGATTTCCACCCTCTTCCATGCTTCTGCAAAATTACCCATAACAATTTATGTAAGTAAACAATTCAACCCTATAACATCATAAACTTCGTAGACAAGGTTCGAAACCCATAATGCATCATGCATTATATACTTAATAACCCTACAAAAAGTAACTTAGGGTAGCTCTGGCTAAACTTAATAGTTGTATCTCTTCACATCACACCCCTTGAATAAAACCCTTAAATTAATAAACACATGTTTTGCTAACCGTCACCCAACATGTCCAAATATATACACCCCTTAAATATAATGCCCCTTAATTAGTTAGCAACTTAAGGTATGTTGTACCTTCTCATTTAAAAGGTACGCCTGTTAAAAAGATGAAAATATAAGCGGGTGACGTGGTGTTTTGAAGCGAAGTACTTAATAAAAAGATCAAAATTATCAATAAGAGCGATCCAGTTGAATATAAACCCTGGGAAAACTCGCCCGGTTCATAGTGATTCAGCAATCGTCCGAATCATGAAGTAATCGAGTAGGTATACATCTGTTCTTGCCAAGTTATGCTTCTCAATCAACTTAGCGAGCGGCCAACAGGGAATTGTAGGTCGGCCTCCCTGCTAGGTGATGTGGCCTTCTTTGCACTTTCCGGCCATTATCTACGGAGGTTTTTCATCGGAAAATTATCGTCGGTAATTTTGTGGCTTATTTTGTTATGTTGTTTTGACGAAATGGTCTCCAGTTTTGTTTATACAGTGGGTGGATTGTTTGATACTGTTTTGGCCAATCGTATTTGAGCACACGGATCTGTTTTCTGAGAGTTGATTGGCTTTGATCTAGCAGTTGGAAAGGGGTGTGCATTGTACGTGCATGTGCTCCGGGATTTTGGTAAGTATTTATTGGTTTGATTATGATTCGATTATTTAGTTGTCTTCTCCTCACAATTAACATTTTGTTTCAAATTAAGTATTAATTGTCATCGACGTTATTATAATCACTTTCAAATCAAATCATATTTTATCAACCATATCTCTATAGTGGAAAATTTGGAATTGAAATATTAGTTACATATAATTATTAGTTTGATATGAAGAAATAAACAAAATATCTTGATCGAACTTTGAATTGCACTTCCAAGGGTTGTGGCCTTGCCTAAAAGAATTGTGAAATTTGAAAAAAGGGGAAAATATAATTAATATGTAGTTTATTAAATTTCAAAGGAATGTATTTACATGAGGCTTAAAACGACAGACTTCGTCTTTGAAAATAAAAATACCCACAAGATTAAATCAACCCATACCTTTTATATTTGATGCTCAATTGATCCATGGCCATATTTGTTACCATGGTAACAGAAGTCCAAAAGAACAACTAGAAATGTTCTCTAATAACATGTATGTGTTATGTACAGGATTATTAATCCACTATATGTTGTGCAGTAATGAAAAAAATAACATAGTGTCACGCCTGTTATGATTCCGATATGCATTTGCTTCAGAACAAGTTTGATCTCAAACATGGGTGTGAACAACATGAAGCCATGGATGAATGTTTTTTAATCTATTATTTTTGCTCTGAACCATATATATCTTTTCAATACTTAAGTATAAACTTAAAAATTTATTAGATTAGTGATCTTAAATTATGATCTTAAAAGTAAAGTGATGTTATTTAAATGTTTAAGCTGATTTTTTACTATCCTTTGTCGTATGTTAACGTCATACATATATATATATATATATATATATATATATATATGGGAAGGTTCATTTGAGATAAAATTTAATGTGAGAAGAAAAAGAAGAAAGAGCATAATGGTAAAACATTAAATAGTTTATAACTTCTCTCATTAATTATGTTATTTCTCATTAATAAAGAAAAACATTTTATCCTACACATTTCAAAATTGATCCTACACATGTCTTACATTTACCGGAATTTACCCTATACACATGTAAATTTACCCTGCACATACTAAAATTTATCCTACATGTCGAAAATTGTCCTACACCATAAATTATTTTATCTTGAAAGAGTATATGAAAAAAATAAGTTACAAGTTTAATTAATTAGCTAATTAATAACAATTATGGATTCACCTATATGCCCTTTTTCATAAAATTAAATACACACATTAAATGAAGTAAATGAAAATTTTCTATTGGTTTAAAAGTTATTCTGTTTATTCTTAAAAAAAATTTCTTCTCGTTTGAACTCTCCACTATATATATATATTTATATATATAATATATATATATAGTGGAGAGTTCAAATGAGAAGAAAAAGTTAAATCTTATGATTGTCATTAATTAGCTAATTTATTAAACTTGTAACTAATCTTTTTAATATACTTTTCAAGATAAAATAATTTATGGTAATGACAATTTTGGACATGTGTAGGATAAATTTTAAAATGTGTAGGATATAATGTTTTTTTATTAATGATAGATAACATAATTAACAATTAATGAAAGAAGTATAAATTATTTAATGTTTTACCATTATGCTCTTTCTTCTTTTTCTTCTCACATTAAATTTTTCTCCTCATATTAAATTTTTCTCAGATAAACCTTCCCATATATATATATATATATATAGGATGAGGTTATTGTGAGAAAATTTAAAAGTGTGAGAAATATAAGAAAGAATCTAAACCATTAGATATTTAATCTAATGGTTAAAATCATAGTGGCAATTCTGTAAATAATGTTGACTATTAAACGAACTAATTTTCTAGATTAAGTGTATAAAGGTAAATTTAATATTTTTAAATTAAGAAACTAACATTAATTCACATGCAAAGTTCCCCCCACCCCCATTCTTTTTTAAACATCAATAACTTTTTATACGTAACTCTTTTTTAAAAAAATTACACAATAAACGAGTGTTTTTTTATCTTTAATATGTGTACCATATTGATATACTCATGTAGAGTTATTTCTGTTTTTATATATTTAGGGTGTTATTTCTGTTTGATTCTGATTAAAGTGTTGACTGATGTTATATTAGGATGTTATTTCTGTTATATTCAATGTTAGGGTGTTCTTTATAAGATGTGTGCCTTCAATATAATTGTTGTGGTGTTTTTATGATTTATTTTTGTTATATTTCTATTTTTTATAAGATGTGTGCCTTCAATATACATAATGTGGTGTTTTTATAAGTTATATTTTTGTTCTTTATAAGATGTTTGCCTTCAATACACATGCTATTATGTTTTTATGAGTTAGGGTGTTATTTCAATTCGAAAATCCCTACAAAAACTGTCAAAAATCAGTTGCATATATTTATTCCATAATTAGATTTTATTAGTTAAATTACACTTATACCCTTAAACTTCCAAATTAAAAAGGGACACATGTCACCTTCATAATCTTTCTTATCATTCTCACACTTCTAAATTTTCTCACATGAACTTACCTATATATATAATAGGGTGAGGTTATTGTAAAAAAATATAAAAGTGTGAGAAGAATAAAAAAAGAATCTAAACCATTAGATATTTAATCTAATGGTTGAGATATTGATGACAATATTGTAAATAGTGTTGACTATTAAGCTAATTATTTTTTTAGATTAAGGGTATAAAGGTAAATTTAACATTTGTAAATTAAAAAACTAACACGAATGCACATGCAAGTTCACCACTTCTTTTTTAAACGTCAATAATTTTTATACGTAACCCTTTTTTTTAAATTACACCATAATAACGGGTGGTTTTTTTATCTTTAATATGAGTATCATATTGATATACTTATGTAGAGAAATAAATTCGTCTCGTTTGGATGTTTTAATCCATGATGTTTTTTCTATGTTAATACAATGGTATTTTAATTGTAGGGTGTTATTTATGTTATATTTCTGTTCTTCTAAAATCTATGCCTTCAATATACATGTTGTGGTGTTTTTATGAGTTAGAGTGTTATTCCTGTTATATTTAATGTGAGAACAAAGGTCCTTGATTTATTAGGGTGTTATTTCTGTTATATTCAATGATAGGTTGTTCTTTATAAGATATGTGTCTTCAATATACATGTTGTGGTGTTTTTATGAGTTAGGGTGTTGTTTCTGTTATATTTTTGTTTTTTATAAGATGTATGCCTTCAATATACATGTTGTGGTGTTTTATGAGTTAGGGTGTTATTTCTTTATAAGATGTATGCCTTAAAATTCGAAAATCCCAACAATATTTTCCAAAAAAACGGTTGCATATATTTATTCCATAATTAAATTTTATTAGTTAAATTACACTTATACCCTTAAACTACCAAAATAAAAAGGGACACATGTCACCTCCAAAATCTTTCTTATCCTTCTCACACTTTATTATTTTCTTACATGAACCTATATATATATGGTGTGTATATTATATATATATATATATATATAGGGAAGGGTTATCTTGAGAATATGGATTTTTATGAGAACCCTAGGAATAATTTTTATCCATCGAGCATCTTAAATGAAGGGTTAAGATTAGTGGGAGTTTAAATGAGAATGAGACTATTAAATAAGATTTAAAAAGGGCAAGATTGTAAAATCACATCCAATTACCCTTCACCCCCAAATTCACCTTCTCCCTCACGAAATCGAATCAACATCTTCAGATCCCCCATCTTCCTCAAATAATCAACCTGCAAATCCCAAATCTGAGTTATTAAAGATTCTTGAGGAGACTTTGCGGAATTTATCAACCTGCAAAACTTATCAACCTGCAAATTCCAAATCCACTGTCCGCCACACGAAATCAACCTGCAAAACGAAATTTATCGAAGGTTTAGCGAAGGTAGTAACAATGATCGAACCGACGGTGAACATTAAGAGGCCACTGGGAGTACTTTCAATGCTTTTAAGGTCACTCGGGTTTGGTTTTTCTAATTATATTATTGTTATATTTCATAAAAACAAGTTAGAACTCTTGATGCGATCGAAAAATCGTTCTATTTTATGTGTTTGGTGTTGTGGTGGTTATTTAGGAAATTGAGTATTTGATTTGTCGATAATCTCTACTCTGTTTTCATAAATTGTGTTTTGAGATCATGAAATTAGCGCTGGAATGTTGTTTGTTGTCTGTATCATGATATAACTGTATGTAATTTAACTTAAGGGAACATCCATTTGATATATATATATATATTGCTTGCACATTGACAAATTTACATTGCCATCAGTTCTGATTTGATCTAATATGTGATTTTGAACTCTAATTTATGATTAAACAAAAACAAAAGGTTACACATGTGTAAGTGTTTCAAATCGAAACTTCCATGTGTGTAAAATAGAAACACTTACACCTGTGTAAACAGAAACTTTGTAAAAATTACACATGTTTACTGAGAATTTGTACATGTGTAAAATAGAAACACTTACACATGTGCTAAACAAACAGTTACACATGTCTAAAATAGAAACTTACATATGAAGGTTTACACATATGTTAATTATGCTAGTATGATGAAAATAAGCATAGATATGAAGGTTTACACATGTGTAAATAATAGTAGGTTAAAAAAAGAATAGATATGAAGGTTTACACATGTGTAAATCATTATAGTTAAAAAATCAACATAGATTTAAAGGTTTACACATGTATAAATCATGATAGTTAAAAAAATTAAGCATAGATTTGAAGGTTTACACATGTGTTAATTATACAAGTTAAAGAAAATAAACATTCCACTTTTGTACCTCTGAATATAGCTTAGATATGTTCGGCTCCAACCATTTGGGTTTGAAATATTAATCTGTTTGTTGGAGTTTGTAGAGAACTGCAGTTAGGGCAACAAATTTGAATGGAATCCTCAAAGCAAAGAAACATTATATTAAAACTAATTTTCAGATTTTAAATTCCTTCGAATTTGTTGCTCTCTCCTTGATCTTTAATTTCCTTTATGCAGATTTTTTCAAGGTCGATGTGATGGAATGCACAACAAATGCTTTCAGGAGTCGTGGTGACAAACTCTAAAGTTTTATGGTTGAACTCGGGTTTAGGTCGGTTCATTGTAAATAAAATGTTTACATGTGTGCAAGTAAGATGTTTACATGTGTAAATCATCTTAGTTAATACTGTATTTGTGTACTTAAGCAACTTACACATGTATAAATAAGTTGTTTACACATGTGTGAATCATATTAGTTAATATTTTATTCGTGTAATTAAGCAACTTAAACACGTGTAAATAATCTTACTTAATATTGCGTTTATGTGATTAAAGCAATTTACACATATGTAAATAAGATGTCTACATATGTAGTGTATAAATATATTTACACATGTGCACATTGAAACAATTGTATTAAAATAAATGAATATGATTATTGTGCAATTTACACATATGTAAGTAGGTTATTTACACATGTGTAAGTGAGCAGTTCTGCTCATTTAGACATTTATAAGTCAGCCAGATTATTTGTTTAGAATAGAAGTAAAAACAAATGGTATTAAGCTTTTGTCACTTTGACCAGTCATATTTTAGAAAAAAAAATGGTACATTCTACTGTTGGTTTGAAAATGGCAAAGAGAATTTTGAGAGTTCAACTATAGAAGCCCAGAAAGTGATACTAAGATTGTACTTTGAAGAGAGAATATTCATCGAGAAGATGTGATCAATAAAACATTGGAGTTTGAGAGAGACAAAAATGAAAAAAAAGACTAGATGATATTATGGATTATGACTTGACTCTATGTTACCGTTGTGAGCGTATATCAAGGATTATAACTTATGTTTTCATGTTATCATGGTTACCGTATGTCAATGATCAACATTTGTTGGACAATTTAATGCTTTTGATTTTTTTTGTAATACTATTTTGGTTTAAATCCTATTTATTGGTCAATATAATACTTTTTGTTTTGCTTAATACTATCTTGGATTAATTAACAGTTTATACATGTGTAATTCAGATGCAAATGTGTAAAATAGAACAAATAAGTAACAATTAACAAACTTACACATTTGTAAGACATATTTACATAGGATTACATGAGATTTACACATGTGGAAAACAAACATTTACACAAATAAAATTTTATAAAAAACAAAGAAAATAAACCCAAACATATAATAATATTGGAAGTATACAAGAATATATAACAGCACCATCACCTCCACCAATGTCTATGCCTCCGCTAGACTACATCCATCCTAGACTACATCCATCCCCATATAGTGACGATGATCCTTTTCAGGCCCCACTAGTACCATTATGGTATATGCCATCGGTTAGGGGTAGTGAACAAATTTCACAAGTATAAACACAGAGACTTGCACATGTGTAAAACATACAATTAGACAAATAAATCAAAAAACGAATAAGAAAATAAACCCAAACTTAATCTACAAAGAATTCATGAAAATAAAGGTTTGATTTGGAATTTTTAATGTACAAACAATCTATGGAAATGACGGTTTACATTATACAGACAAACAAAAATGTTAATATGATATACTGGACATTTGCCATTTAATTGATGAGAATTTAGAGATCTGAGTTAGGAATTTTAAATTTAAAAATACATATAATGTTGTTTCTTATACATATGAATACATGACACTTACACATATGTATAATCAACTATTACATGTTCATAAGTATGGATAACTCATAAGAATCCTTGCCGCACCATCAACATTCTTATTCATCTGATGCAGCCTTGCAAGCCAGCTAAACATCTTATGGAGTTGAGTAATCCTTTCACTTAAATATCATAGACATACGCATACATGTTCGCATATCTTCCAGCATTGAAATGGCCTTTTAAAATAGTAGCATGAAGGTTCCCTGCTCGTGTCTATTAACCAGTCATAATCTCGTGTCGATTAACTAGTCATAATCTCGCTCGCTACTTCCTTCCTACCAAGTCTACAAGAATTTGAAATGTATTTTTATCTTTAAATTTTGAATCAATGATGTACTCTTTTACGCCCGAGGATTTTCTGCTCTTTAAGTCGAATGAAGGTTGCCTGCTTTTCAACGTCTAAGCAGCGTTCCCGATTTAAAAATATAGTATCACTAATTACACAGTTTCACATAGTTCAAATGATAAAATAAATCAATTTTAGTTAGAATAAAACGGTTTGATGCAAACTATTACTTACATAAACATAAATAAGTTTAATCATTGCTTTAGCTAATAGAATATTGATTTTTTATAATATGTTTGATCAATAGAACTTTATTTAAACTATGCAAATCAGAAGCAAAGCACAAAACTCACTTTGGCATTTTAACAAACAAGTTATGTGCAATAAGAAATAATACAATAATTCTTTTCCATGCCCATTTTTATCCCTAAATTCCTCAAAATGAAGATAATTACATGGAAAGGAAGAAAGAATAAACCAAGTAATTGACCAAAAATTGAAGCCTGCATATTATAAAGGAAATCGTCTCAAATCAAGAAATCCGAAAACAATCAAGCAATGAATGATCAAAGAATAAGAACTCCAGATTTAGGGATGAAATCGATGAAGATAAGTGAACCCAAACTCAATTGAACAATAATCAATTGAAGAATGTTACCAGAGATGGCGTGTGAACAATTGGTCAACAAAAATTAGAGATCGATAAACTCCTTTGACAAACATGCGCATTCAATGGTGGTCGACATTCTTATGCACATAGTTGGAGATGAAGAAATCAGGGGGTTAATCCTGGAATGATTCTTATACAAATTTACCAATTTAACATTTTAATTAAAACATAAGGGAATATAAATGTGTGACTGAGATTTGTTCTTATGGTTCTCACAAAAGACGGATGTTCTCATTTAAACCATCCATATCTTTATAGGAGAAGAATCCGTTAGGAACCACCGTTTATTGCGAGAACCGTGAGAACCAATGTGAACACAACCAAATGTACCTAAAAAATCTAAACCATACAAAAAAAATTTATTATTTTTTATTAAAAATCGCTGGTTTTCATCAAAAAAAGTTATTATTATTATTTTTTTTGGTTTTTGGGGGGTGGGGGGTTACGTTTTTTTAGGTTTTGGCTGGTGGTGTAATGGGTTTATTTTATTGTGTTCACATTGGTTCTCGCGATTCTCGCAATAAAGGTGGTTCTCACATGAACCATACCCTATATATATATATATATATATATATATATATATATATAGAAAATAAAACAAATATATATTATTTTTAATTAAAATCTATTATATTTTAATCTTTATACTATCCCGCCGCACTGCGCAAGTAGCGGCAACTCGTTGACACTAAAAACAATATTAAGAGGACATAGTTAACAAATAATCATATTGACATTAGGCAGCTATTGTTTTAGGCAACATATCACTTTCAAAAATGGTTTCATGGAGATTCTTCTAGTGCATATGATTGATCAATGGTTTAGAAGAACATACACAAGACCCTCACTACACAAGACCCACACTTAGCATAAACAGATTGTAGGAAAATTCGAAGTAAAACAACTTAATTAAGCAAATTCATATCTTGTAACCGCTTGTATCGAACAAAGTTCATTGCCGATAGTCCGATACATAGTGGAAATAATCTAATGCATAGTGGAAACAGGAGATGTAGA
This sequence comes from Scalesia atractyloides, assembly GCA_947069175.1. Classification (NCBI taxonomy): domain Eukaryota; kingdom Viridiplantae; phylum Streptophyta; class Magnoliopsida; order Asterales; family Asteraceae; genus Scalesia; species Scalesia atractyloides. The sequence continues at coordinate 23,551,544 of CAMTDV010000023.1, forward strand.
TACTGGATGGATCGGTGGGTGATGAGTTTAGAGAGGTAAGAAATTAAGAGTTTAGACTTAGGCCCATCCGTTGATTGATTTGTATAGGGAAGAAAAGAAATCATGGTTTTTTTTCTAAAAGATCGCAAATGATACAGGAGAAGAAGATAACTGCAGGCTGCGTATGTGGATTGTGAGGGGTACCCAACCGGCGTTAAACTGCAAGGAGATAGACTGTGGCCTCTATTCTTTCGCGTATGTAGGTCAAAGGGAATCCATAAACTATCAAGTAACCTCCCCTTCTAGAAGCTTTTCATGAATTATAAGGGCCATGATTTAATCTTAGGTTGATCTGAGGGTTGAGATTTTTTGTTGTTCCCATTGACTTTAATGAGAACATAAGAACATAATCTTAGGCCCATCAGGTGATTGATTTGTATAGGGAAAAAAGAAATCATGGGTTTTTTTCTGAAAGATCGTAGATGATACAAGAGAAGAAGATAACTACAGGTTGCGTATGTGGATTGTGAGGGGTACTCACCGACGCAAAACTGCAAGGAGATAGATCATGGCCTCTATTCTTTCGCGTATGTAGATTAAAGGGAATCCATAAATTGTCAAGTAACCTCCCCTTCTAGAAGCTTTTCATGAATTATAAGGGCCATGATTTAATCTTAGGTTAGTCCGAGGGTTGAGATTTCTTTTTGTTCCCGTTGACTTTAATGGGAATATAAGAACATAATCTTAGGCCCATCAGGTGATTAATTTGTATAGGGAAAAAAATCATGGTTTTTTTTCTAGAAGATCGCAGATGATACAGGAGAAGAAGATAACTACAGGTCGCATATGTGGATTGTGAGGGGTACCCAACCGTCGCTAAACTACAAGGAGATAGATCGTGGCCTCTATTCTTTCACGTATGTAGGTTAAAGGGAATCCATAAACTGTCAATTAAATTGTAGGACAACCGTTCACAAAATAAAATAGAATAACAATTTTATTGATAAAACTTGGGTTACATTACATAAACCGGAACTGAAGTATACAGAATCAAAATACAAAACAAAATTGAACTGAGAAACAAATACAAAGAAATAAAGGAAAAAATAAAATAAAGGTGACTGAGGCACGTGAAGATCACGCTTCCCTTAAAACAGATTTCGGGCCACCCAGGTGAACCCATCTGTTTCCCAGGGTAGAACAGCCAGGGCAGATTGTACTGCTGGGGATAGCCAAGCACCTGAAAGAATACCTGAAACAAGAGTTCTCAGGGATGCAAAGTTAGGAAAAACGTTTGTTGTGTATGTTGTATGAACTATACGATTTCTATTCTGTCTTTCCTGAACAAAGCACCAGGCTTTGTATATCATACGTTTAGAGTTCCACAAGTCAGAATTGAATACCGAATTCAATAAAAAATTAAGTTTCAATTGAATTCTGAGAACTTAATTCACTTGACCAGTAGGAATGTAAACAGTCACCAGACCACTCGTTCAAGTCACATCTAAAAATAGTAAATGTGGTTCCAAGCGGCTCACGGCGATGCGAGCATGCGAAGTGCAAAGTGCGCCATCAAAGCGCCCATCACCCTCGTCCCGGTCCCAAGCCCGTGCCTGCGCCCGGGCACGGGCGCATGTTGGGTGCTTCGCACCCTACTGGCTGCCACTGGGTGTGACTTGTCACATATGAATACATTCGTGTAGAGAATTATAGATATAAATCAACAAAAGATTTATCTCTCCACCAATGTGGGAGAAACACAACTTCCCACACATTAAAGTTCCAACACACAATTAAAGCGTATGATTATGATCTCTCATTCATTTTGCTTTAATAACTAAATTATTTATCATAATTTCCAACAATCCCACACATGAATGGAGATCATCCCCACACACTCTAGTGTCACGATAAAATTTCAGTGGTTAAGTAATGCAGGATAGGTAAGTTTTCTCTTGAACCCTCCTTTGTGACATATACTTAGTATCCTAGCCGTTAGTAAGCACGATGTCCTTGAACCAACTCCTTTTTACATAGACGTTATTACACATCACACATTACTCTTCCTTGTCTGGCTAACCCCTCATAGTTGTGTCCATTATGGTCATGGAACACTATCCTGAATCTGCGAGAGCTCTAGGAATTGTGCCCCCAATTCCATTTATAGCGACCCCACTTCTCTCTAACATAGGTGATTTACAAATCATTAAAAGCTATATGCTTAACCTTTCTTGATATCACTGATTTAAGTAGGAACGGACTAGGAAGTTTGTAATTCCCTTTGTATGTTGAGGTACTCCCCCACAGTGACCTCAGTTCGTACAGTTAGGTGATCCTTTTGAGCCTAGATCATGGATCTCCAACCTTCTAGGATAGGTTTTTCGTTGTACAAACTTACTCCAAGGGCTTTAGTCCCATTCCCATTGACGCCTTATGTACTACCTCTCTGCTTAAGCATTTTGTAAGCGGATCCGTAATGTTATCCTTTGACTTCACATAGTCAATTGTGATAACTCCAGTTGAGAGTAGTTGTGGTATCGTGTTAAGCCGACGTCGTATGTGCCTTGATCTGCCATTATACATTGCATTTTGAACTCTACCAATAGCTGATTGGCAATCACAATGTATACAAATAGCCGTCACAGGCTTAGGCCATCTTGGAACATATTCCAAGAATTGATGTAACCATTCTGCCTCTTCTCCAGCTTTATCGAACAGATAAACTCATATTCCATCGTGGATCTAGCTATAAGTGTTTGTTTGGACGAATTCCAAAATATAGCTGCTCCTCCAAGGGTAAACACATAACCACTTGCGCCACATTGCGCCCATCGTCCCCCGTCCCGGTCCCGAGCTCGGGCGCGGGCGCGTGTCGGGTGCTTCGCACCTCCTGGCTGCCACTGCGTGTGACTTGTCACATAGGAATACATTCTTGTAGAGAATTATAAATATAAATCAACAAAAGATTTATCTCTCCACCAATGTGGGACAAACACAACTTCCCACAAATTAAAGTTCCAACACACAATTAAAACTTATGATTATGACATCTCATTCATTTTGCTTTAATCACTAAATTATTTATCATAATTTTCTAGCATAACCTTTCCTTCTAGAAGCTTTTCATGAATTATAAGGGCCAGAATTTAATCTTAGGTTAATCTAAGGGTTAAGATTTTTTGTTGTTTCTATTGACTTTAATAGGAATATAAGAATATATAATATTATTTCAAAAATACTCCAGCTCTTGCATGAAATGTAACAAAATAAATGTTAGGATAATTTTGGATTACAACAAAGAAAAGGAAATAAAAGAAAGCAATCGGTAGTTCTTTATTTATTTATTTATTTATTAGTTTTTGAATTTAATTATTTTTCTAATTTTAGTTTGCCATAGTTATTAATTTTTAGAATCAGATTGGTTTTTTGATAAGTTTGAGTTTAAGTTAGAGTTAGTGTGTATATACTGAGTGTATTGTTTAGTTTTATGTAGGTGAGTTTTTTGTATTTGGAACAAAAAGTCTCAAGGCAAGTTTTGGACTCCAATATGTTTTGTTCGTTTGTTTTCTCTGCCAACTGATTGACCCTTAACTTCCAACAAACCATCTTTTATAACTAGGTTAAAAGTATGTTTTATGAAAATGTTTCCAACTTGCATGCAAATTAGATAACTTTATCTCCGTATAATCAATTGTTTATCATTACTAAATACATTATCCATTATCATCATGCAGGTCCTAGCATTCTTTATACCAAACTATCAATACAATCTAACATTCACCACTTATATATCTCTCAACTAGCAAAGCTTTTTTAGGGCCAGAGGTTCCCCCAATCCTTCCTCTATTTTTTTTCTTGATAATGATCTCCCTTATAACTATCAGTCCAAAGGATAAATGTATATTAATATATTTATTTATATGACCATTATTATCATTTATATTATATAATTATATAATTGATCAAAATATAATTTATTTCTTATTAGATTAGTTGGTAATTATTTGATAGACATCATATTTACCTTTCCTAATTAATCAAGGGTTTGCCCTTGAGTGTATATAAGGGATATAACAAGAGATGAAGATTAGGCAATATCATTAACATCATAACCCTAGAAATTGCCCCCCCTCCCCCCCTCTCTCTTTCTAAAGAACACATAATCACCATCATAACTAAACACTCTAAATGGGAACTCGATCAACTTAACGTGAAGACGTCTACATCCCTCTCTTCAATAGTTACTTAACTCTCCAGTGTAACAGGTATCAATATTTGTCATGTTTTCAATTGCATACTTATAAAACTAATCAATATGTGGTATTAGAGTGTATCTTGCTCAATTAGTTCTGTTTTGTTTATCTTAATCTGAAATTAAAAATAGAAAACAAAACTGCTTTGATTAAAATAGGAAAAGATAACATAAAATTATATACCCGTTTTTTCTGAGGGAATGCATACTACCTTCTCCCTATTGCCTTTGTATTTTATTGGTTTCTTTTTTTATATTTTATTAATGAATACAACTATTTTATCACAAATTTACAAATTATTAAAGCACTGAAATAGCATTGTATACACTCAAAATTATTAAAGCACTGAAATAGCATTGTATACACTCGTGAGGCCTTAAGTTTTATTTTATTATTTTATTACTACAATTTATTTTAATTTTAACAATATGATATAACATTTTATAAAAATTCGAATATATCATCGGACGTAATTATTTTTATATACTATTTGATATAAGTTTTATACTAACGTGTCAAATATAAATGATCTTTTAGTGACTTCCTTTACAAACCAAAGTGATACGGTTCACATACCAACATAGTATTTGTTTTTTATGGTCCCCCGACATACCGGTATACAATTCCTTGAAAATCGAGTTGTATATTAAATTCATTGAATGGAGAGTTCTATTCACAATAGAGTGTCGGTAACGTGACGAACCAAACCTATACTAGCCAAACATCGGTACCAATATGCATTTATCACTATTTGCTATGGATTATTCCTGGCCAAAATTTGGGTACCAAATATCAAGTCTGGGAGAAAAATGGTAAAGGAAATCAAGTCAACGATGCATGATTGTTGCAAGTTATGCACGTCATGTAGTGTTGGCTGGCTCCAAATGATTGTTCGCAAAGGGTTTAGGTTGCACTAGATACTCCCAACTATAGATAAAGTTGAAACATAAGAAAATGGTTAATTCTAGCCTATTAATGAGGCGACACTCAGTGGTTCCCACTCGATACCATCTTTATCACCGATGTATGAGTTAACATCTTAGACTCATTTCAAATATCTTGGCGTTACCATTTATAATGTAAAGAAAGCTCCTGTTTAATAATATACAAGTAATCCTTTGATAAATAGGCCCCTAAGTGTTTAAACAAGTGTGTAGGCAACAAGATCTATGTTGTTGACACACCAAATATATGACTGGATCACAACGATACATTATATTTATTAGGGTTCCTTTACGTGATGTATGATTGTAATAATTTCAGTGTTCTTATTTGATCAGGGACACAAGTGAGGGTAATTATACCCAGTAAAAGTTAACATGTTCTATCCTCGAAGTATTTCTATTTGCGCAGGCTTAATAGTTTTTATTCTAGTTTTGGCACAAAGTACGAAATCATTAAAATTTATCACATAAAAACACATTATAAAATAAGGAGTATACTTCTGTTTTGCTCCATGTGGTTTGGTCGTTTTAACAGTTTTGCTCTAATCCTTTAAAATTAGCCATTTTACTGAATTCAAATATTTTTGGTGTTTGTGACGGTGGTTAGTGGTAGTTGTTTGGTGAGGTTAGTGGTGGTGGTGGTTGGTGATTGTGGTAGTTGGTGACGGCTGGTGGTGGTTGTTGGTGACTGTGGTAGTTGGTGGCGGCGGGTGGTGGTTGTTGGTGGCGACTGATGGTGGTGGTTGGTGTTGATGGCGGTTGATGTTGATGGAGGTGGTTGGTGTTGAAGGACTTTAAAGGGCTCTGCATATCCATATGCATGATGTATAGTTATCTTGGTTATACAAAAATTACTTTTAAATTAAGACTTACATACGAAGACAAAAGACAAAATGATTTTGAATTTGTAATAAATTATTAAATCATTATATATAAAATTACTAAAATACCCTTCTAATTATATATAATTTTACTGTAATACCCTCACTTTTAACTGAAATTTTTAACTAAGTTAAGAGTCACGGAGCAAACTTGCAATAAAATGGAAACTTCGGGCAGTAAAATAGCTATTTTTAAATGATTTGGATAAAACCGTTAAAACCACCAAACCCTAGAGAGTAAAACGGAAGTTAACTCTAAAATAAGGGTCAATGTATAATAGGAAGATGTATTATTGTATAAAAGTTAGGAAGCAATCTTGACCGTCCATTGAATGATTAAGATATTTGATTAAATGGTTTGAATTGAACAAAAATTGGAGGCGCGTGATATTGTTTAAGGGTAGTTAGTCCATCCAAAACAATATTTTCTCTCTTTTTCAATTCCTTCAATTTTTAAAACGTTAATAACTCTTTCATACCACATTATTTTTTTATAAAAATTGCACCATTAAAACGAGTGTTTTTTATCTTTAAAACAAGTAATACTATTCCTATACTTTTGAAAAAAAATCAGAAACCTAGAAATGTAAAACGCAAGGAACAAAAAACAAACAAAAATGTGTTTTTTTTCATTTTTTTTTAAAACGCAATAGACAAAAAACACATAAAAATGTGTTTATTCATTCTTTTGTAAAACGCAATAGACAAAAAAACATTGTTTTTTCATTCTTTGTAAAACACAATGTACAAAAAATACACAAAAATGTGTTTTTCATTATTTTTAAAATACAATTGACAAAAAAACATTGTTTGTTCATTCTTTTGTAAAACGCAATAAATAAAAAACACAAAAATGTTTGTGTATTTTTTTGTAAAACGCAATTAACAAAAACATTGTTTTATCATTCTTTTGTAAAACGCAATAGACAAAAAATATAGAAAAATTATGTTTTTTCAATTTTTATAAAATGCAATGAACAAAAGTCATAAAAAAATAATTATGTTTTTTCATTATTTTGTAAAATGTAATGGACTAAAAACACAATTAAAAATATAATGAAGTAAATGTGTATATTTTCAATAATCTAAGTTATTGCATTTTAGAAATGTAATGCGTTCTAAAGATAAATGATGACCTAATTTATATCTCATTTAGAGAAGATAAAACCATTAACTTCTCATCATCTTAAAAGTCGGTCGTGCTTTATATTGATTGGTCTCTAAAATTTGTGAAGAGATATGAGATAAATCATTGGAAAATTTGCTTGAGGTTTATAGAAATGGGCACGTGGTAAAGAAATGTCTTTGTACACATGTATAGAAGTTTTCTTGGGTGAGGAATCCATAATCACAAAACAACGGGAAGAACGACAACAACGGTGGTTTAGGAGTCGGCGGTGGCAGAGGGGTGGATGGTGGAGTGGTGGGTCTGAAGGTGGGATGAATTATGATTTATGGTTATTTTTTATCTAGGGTTAACTAAGATTAGTTTGTGTTTGACTAAAATAATTCTCCTTAATTTTTTTTATCTTTATCATATGTTATTCTATTATTATTTCCTAACATTTCTCTCTCAAAACAAACTTTATTTGATCATCTCCCTATAAAATAAATTAAAATAAACGATAATTTATCACATAAAATCACATTATAAAATAAATTAGTTAAGTGAGTCAATCTGAATCCACCCACTTAGCCATATGTGTTTGCGGATTCAACCGATCGAACCCATGCATCCTAGACACAAACCCATGATTTTATTTAAGCTTCGTGTCACAAAGACCCCTAGTATCAAGTTGATGATGCACATGCCATCATGCCTTGCAAATTGTAAATTCACATGCATAGCGGGCATGCTATTTAACTGGAAAATTGTAATGTTTTCGTTTGATCGTTATAAAAAAATTACTTCATTTTTTATCTGATTAACTAATATTTTATATTTTATCGTTTGAGACACCTTGGTATACATTATTTTGTTGCATACAGTTAACATCCAAAGCTTCTATCTTATTCATCCACAATTATTTTATTCGAATTTAATTTATCTAATGGATAAAGATAAGTTTCATATTTGATAGTAATTAACAACTTGAAAGCTAAACGTAACTGCATAATTATTATATACAAAGCCCACCTATAACATTTTAAAATGCAAAGTAAGCTAGGGATGTTCAAGAAAATGCGAATACGAAATATTCAAAAATCGGAAAATCTGAATTTTCAGATTTGTGTTTCTAAAAATTTCGGACCGAAAACTAAAATATTAGTAAATATATATAACATATATTATATGAACTCTATGTTTAATTTGAAATATAATACAAAAAAGAAAAAGAAAAAGAAAACGAAAAAAAATTAAATAATTTGATTCGGGTGTCGATTTATCAATGTTTTTTTCTATTTTTCAAATTTGAAAAACAAAATATAGGTTTAGTTTTAATTTATGTACAAAATGGATTATTTATATTTTATTTTTATAAATTTGGATATCCATTTGAATATCTGAATCGTAACCAAAATTTTAGATATTCAAAACAAATTTCAGAGATGGATTCAAATATTAGTATTAACTATCCGAAATTTTTGGTTATCCAAAAAACCGGATAATCAGATCTTAAACACCTCTAATAAGCAGCCAGTTTGAATTTGGTTAGCCCTATGGTGATTCCCATATTTTGGTCTCCTCAAGGTCCACTTGGTAAACCCAACGAACAAGATCTTATGATCTTTATATAGTCACAGACTCACAGGCAACTGGCCTGAAGACCAAGGAAGGGCTGGTGAATGGTGATACCTAATAATAAAGGTGTAGAAAAATCTGGTTTAGGCTCAAACCGGTTCAGTTCGTAATCCAGTTTGGTTTTTTTTTCATATTGATCTCAAAACAAGTCCTTCTCAAAACCGGTAAGGTTTATGAATTGATTTTACGTGTAAAAGTTTGAAAGTGTCTGAATCAGTTATTCAGTTTTGGTCGGGTTCTACAGTGGTTTTGGCCCAAACCTATTCTAAACCGGTTTGACCTAAACTGGTTCGGTTTATGAATCGATTATAGGTTTGAAATCCTAAATTGTTCCAAACCGCCAGGTTTGGGCTGTGAGCCAAATTTTTTGGTGTTTAGGGTCGGGTTGTGAACCAGTTTGACGGGCCCAAACCGTTTTTTTGTCCCTATACCAAATAAGTAGCCCAGCTTTAAGCAAGCAGGCATTTTTTGTTAACCAAAGAGGCCAAGACTGGCAAATCTTACCCAAGAGGCCAAGCCCAATTAGGTCTATTTGATTATGAGCTTTTGAAAAGTGGTTACTTGGGCCATTCATCCCTTACCTGTCACGTTGGTGTTCTAATTTTGATCAACTATCTTACAAATGAGTACGTTTTGGCATGCATATGTGAGTTGAGTGATTGATGTGCAACAAGAACAAGATTGTTTGTAGGACACAACTGTAGGCTCCTACCACAATAAAGCAACCCAGCTAGCTAACAATATTACGTACAAAGTACACAAATTTGTTACCCTGCGTCTGATTGTAATATCCTTGAAATCTTTAAAGCTTAAAAAAAATTCATATAAAAAAAATCAATTTTTGCAAAACATTTCAATGCAAAATGGAAGAAAAAAAATAGATACGTTTTAGCAACATTTAGAGAAAAACCATATGAGAAAAAAATTATCATCATATCAAAAGTTTCACCAAATAAGAAAAAAAATTGTTATCATATCAAAACTTTTTCCTCTAAAAAGTTGCAAATGAGAGTCAATTAATAAGTATAGGTTTGGGGATGTTTAAATGAAAACAAAATCGTAAATAACATAATTTTTAAATACAGTTAAAATAAATACGAAACCCACAATCCAAAATAACACTATTTAGGAATATTGGATTTTAATAATCTCAATTATTCGCCATTAGTCGCCAATAGTCTCAACTTTAAAAATAACTTTAGACAGTTCCATCTATTAACATTTTTGGCCGTAAAACTCAATTTTGGCCGGAAAACTCAACATTTTCATCTCAAACCTCTTTGTAACTTTATTATGGACCTTTAGAAACTTTGTTCTAGTAACGCCCTTAATTATTGAAGTTGCTGGAAAACTCTTTTTTTTTTGCCGTAAACTTCTTTTTTGCTGGAAAACCCAACTTTTTGGCGGTAAAACTCAAAATTTTTGTCTCAATCCTCTTTGTAACCTTAGATCGGACCTTTAGAAACCTCTTTGGCCAAAGACTAAAGGCGTTAGTGTTCTGTTAGTTAGGGTCCATTGGCCAATATGTCAATAGTTGGGACTGTCAATAGTTATTTTGTAAGCTGAGACTGTTAGCGGCCAATGACGAATAGTTTAGATTATTCAAATCCAATATTCCCACTATTTATTAAAAGTCTATAATTACATTTTCCATTTATTTTGAGCATGTTTCTTTATTCTTCTTCCACACTCCCACCAATCCACATTTATAGGGGTGAGTGATTGACGGATCGACTCATGAAACCCGTGGAACTGGACCACTAAACTCGTTTGTATAAACCGAGCCGTGTTGTAATAATGGTTCTGTTCTTGGTTCCCAGATGTTGAATTAATCTGTTCTAGTCTAGTTCTGAGTAGCACCCATCGGCAATAATTACTTCTTCTCAATATGAATTGTAGTGAATTGATTACAATTACATCTTGCATAACAAAGAATATGTACATTTTGATAATAACTCTTGAAACTGATGAATCTCATAATGATGATATACTACCATATAAAGATATATAGGCTGCTGAAGCCATAATGCTTGGGGTGACACAAAGTGTTAAGAGTTTTGGGAGATTATGAAGTCAAGGAAACAAATGAGAAGAGAAAGAAGACAATACAAATTATAACATCTATTATGTTCCTATGGTGGAGGGTATATTGAAGAGGGAAACACTAACATCACAAAATGAAACTATATACATGTGTCTAGACCTCGAGAACGAGTTCTTTTCAACTAAGCTAAAATAATAATGGAGGGGAACTCAAATAACCAACTCATTTAGTCAAGATGTTGGTTAATTACTTCCATAAAAATTACTGATTGGAATTGATATGAATTAATAAAGTGATCACATGTGTAACATTTGAACAACTTTTTGATGGATGGTAATGAAGTTTCTTTCATTTTTAGGTTTTCTCTTAACATTGCTAGAACATATTTAGATTTTTTTTCCCTTGGCACTTGCATTAATATAAGCATAGACCCATCTTCAGATTTAGCCTACAACGATACAACAATTTGATGCATATATGATCACAAGTTATCCCAAAATTACCTTTGCGAATTTCCTATAAAAATATGTTCGGATCCCTCTTCTACTGTTCTACACAAGTTATCCCAAAATAACCTTTGCGAATTTCCTATAAAAATATGTTCAGATCCCTCTTCTACTGTTCCAGACATATCATTTATGTTTTTCGGTGGTTGCATCGATTGTGTAAAGCTTTATAACGACCTTGTTGTAACAACATATCTTTAGTTTCCATGTACCAAATCATGAATCATTTCCCCGTCATGTATCATGATCAAGAACTTTAACACATCTGATATCAATAGATATATTTTATGAAAAAAAATTCACATCAAAATAATCCTAGTGCAATGAAAAGAAAGAAATACTACTCTTGAAAAAACTCATCAAAAAACATAATCAGATTATAGATCTATGTGCTATGTGTTGTACAAAAAGTAATGATGATCTAACAATTAACTACTTGATAATCACAAACTCCTTTTAGATCACTCGGTGTGGTTGCATGGAGAGGGGGGCAAGCCTCTCCACGCCCACCACACCATCCTGCCAATTAAAAAGGGGGCGTTGGCCAAAGCAAAAGGCAATACTTGTCCAACGTTGCCCCTCTTTTCACTCTCACTTGCCTTTGCCCCTTGCCTTTCACCAACCCTTCCCTTTTGTGTGTTGGAGGGCAAAATCCCAAGGTCTAGGTGGCGCCTATGTGGCAGGGCTTTGCCTTCTTGGCCTTGTCCACCACACCCAATGGTCTTAGTTTGGATAAATACCAAATTAACTAATTGCTTGATTGTTCTTAAGTAAAAAAATAACACCAGTAGCTGTTTTGTTTTTGGTTTTAGAGTTGCTCTTTTTTACTGTTAGGGTTTCACTAGTTTGTAAGTATATGTTTGCCGTTTTATTTTATTATATTTTAATTTATTTTTAAATACACAATGTTTTGAGATAAGGTTTAATCATCCAGGAAACTGGTTAACTTGATGGTTAAACTAGAATAAGAAACTACTTTAAGGTTATTTTGTAAGTTATCATCAGTTTAACTAGCTAGGGTTTGGCAGATGCGGGTGATTAGCTGTTATATGTTGCTTGAAACTTGAACCTATAACTGATCATGTTGTTAAAAACCATATGAAAGGTTACCTAAACTGTGCACTGAGAACCAGCAGAAATGACAATTCACATTATAATCAAAGTACTTAACACCCACTCTGCAACTCCCTTCATATCCCTTTGTGTCTGTTCCCCAAGCTCTCTCTCTCTCTCTCTCTCTCTTCTCTCTCTCAGAATACTAAAGCAGGCTCTCTTTCTGCAAATGGTACTCGTACTGTTCGTATATACGTTCATAGTAATCAGTGACTAATATAACAGCAAGAAATGTGATTAACTGATAGGCAATGTTGAGATTTAAGAACCCCAGATAGCATGCCCCAATCCTGTAATCTGAAGTTAATATAGATTATAAATTTGTTTCTAGTTATATGAAAATTGACAAAAATGATAGATTTTCATGGGCAAATATGTTGAAGATTAGAGGTTCATTTAGTCCAAAGCAGAAGTGACACAAATCTTTGTGATGTCTACATCAATCATCAAGAACCTTTTACCAACTAAACAAAGATGATAACAAGAAAAAGATTTTGAGTTGGGTGTCAAGTGTCAACGACATATATGTACATCAGATAACGAGAAACATCCACTTCCCAAAGCAAACAAAGAACATTTGTCCTATCAAAATTGATATTAGTTCATTATGAGATATGTTTTCTTGGACAACTTTTTTACGCCTAAAAGCCTAAATATATCACATCGTATGTTTGCAAAGATTTGAACTCTTACCACTAAGTGGTAAGATTTAAACTCTTACCACTTTTAACAAGCGTAATACCACCATACCACTAGGTCATTGTCATTATAAAAGAATTCAACCAAAACATATCTTTATGATATTATTTATGTTAAATTTACAAATGGACCTACTCATGCTACGTATACCCCAAACTCAAACAACCGTTAGGGAGCTATGACTCAAAGGTTTAACAAGCGTCCTACTACTGTGATTTAGAAATGGACCTGCTAATGCTATGTAAACCCCAAACTCAAACCACTGTGATTTAGAAATGGACCGCTAATGCGTAAACCCCAAACTCAAACAACCATTAGGGAGCTATGACTCAAAGGTTTAACAAAGCCTTCCAACATCCTTTCAACGAAGCCTCAAACGACCATTTAAAAGTAGGGGCTATGGCGCAAGCCCTAACATTCAAGCCTGTTCGGTGCAACCTCAAATGGCCGTTTGTAAATGGTGTGGGATTATATATGTTGTCAGTGGTGTGTGTATAATAGGACTTTCTTTAAGAAATAGAAGCTGAAGTTATCTTATGGATTGATCGACATTAATGGTGGATAATTACAAACTAGCCAAATCATGTAAATGAACTCTAATGGTCTTGTATTATTACTTTGGGTGTTTTACAATAAACCTAGTTAATTGTATTGCTTAATTATAAAAGATTAATGAAGTTATATTGGTTTCTCAAAAACTTTATGCATCCATACCAATTTCAATACCTAGATTTTTATGGAAAACTAGAAAAAACAAATACTTTGTATGAATGAAAGACATGCAGTCTTTGAAAACTACTTTGGATCAAACATATTGTACATTTAATCAAATCCAGGTATCCTTAACATGGATAATCCATAATGTAAAAATGGGGATTATATATCAGGTTTAAGTCAAATTTGTTGGATGTGGATTGTGTGTATTGGCCCGTTCGGAGAAGGTATCTTTGGTGGGAGAAGGTAGAAGGACGAAGCTAAGTCTAAGTCGAAGGTAATACCAGAATGAAACAATTACTGAAATTGACTAGAAAAAAAGAGATTACAGTATGGGAAATCGGAGATTGCTAAACTACTAACCTGCATTAGATGATGAATGGATGTCTACTTCAATTTACAGTATTTATATTAATCAAACTATAAAGTAACCTATATAGTGGGCTTACTGGGGAAAGTAACTAATGCTACCAAGGAAACCTCTCCAACAACTTAATAACTCAGACATGCTTTATTTTTGGTTTAGGTTTACCCACTTACAAATCACAAAATTGCTACAAGCATAGAGCCTTCACTAAATGATATGTATCAATTGATCCAAATGATAGAACACTATTTAAGTTCCATGCTCACAAAACAAATCAAACAAAACAACCCACTAGCTACTGGTATTAATAAATTCTAGTTCAAGAACATACACCCAATTACCAAGTTGTACCCTAGGATTTCAGATGTAAAAATTTGACAGGAACGAAAAAAACATAAAGGTATCGTCCGAGTGAGAAGAAACTTTTTATTCATAAAAATTGATTGCATACGTTATATATGACCCTAACAGATTGCTTATTAAACAACAAAACACCAATAATCATAACAAAGTTGATTATTTAACAACAATATATTAGTATGGACTTACATCCTCACAATATCGGTCCAGCTCAGCCAGACTAGGATTATGGATGTGGATCAGGATCATCAGATCTTTATTGCTGCCTCTTGGCTGACCATGACCTGCGTATATCGTCGATCAAACCATGAATAACTGGATTAATAAACATGTTTATGCTGGTGTTTTAATAGTATTGTACCTTCAATAGATCTAAATCATTGCACAGTCACCAGGCTGAGGATGCTCGTGGGCATCTGTAAATTTAGGCAAACCTGTGAACTTAGAGCTCGAATCATTCGACACAGCAAGATCATGCTGATAACTATACAGCATTGAGATCTTACCCTCCGTAATCGACTCCCCAATCTTGTCGTTATAATCGCTTAGCGATTCAATTGAATTCCAAAAGCTTGACTGGAGTGTTGAATCTGAAGAACAGCAGTCAACATGAACACTCTTGGACTCCTTCTCAAGCTGTTTCTCTTTAGTCCTCTCTCTAGCTCTTGCTCTTGCCTCTGCCCTTGACTGATTCACACTAAATCCAGATTTAAATTTTCTTGTTATCTTCTTTCTTTTTCCCTCACCACACTTCTTGTTCACCCCTTTATCTTGTTCATCTGAACCAGTTTCCAGGAACACAACTTCAGATTGGTCATTAACAGTTGAAGATGAGCCTTCTTTCTTGCTTTTAATTAATTCTTTAATTGAGATCTTGGACTTTTCAAAGAGCCAGTCCAGGGTTTTGCTGGCTTTATCAACTCCTAACATATCTTGAAGACAAAAGAACTTTTTTGCAACTTCAATTGACAATCTCACCCTCCGATCTCTCGGGCCTTGAGCCGTATAGATCTTACTATGATGGTCTTTCTTTGAACTTTTCTTGTTCTGGATTTCAGACCAGAAAAGATTATTATACTCATCACATTGTTCCAACTCTATTTCTTCAACTAAATCTTTCTTACTTGTAGTAATATCTTCTTTGGCCATAAGACAATCACCGGAGAGAAATGGGTTGGGGTGGTTGGTGTAAAGATCATTTTTTTTCTGATCAAGAAAGGAATTGGAAGGAGGGAAAACATAGTGAATGGTTGAAGTAGGGTTTGGAAAAGGGTTTGAGGAAGACATCATATCAAGAAACTAGGTTTGAAAGAGACATTTAATAATTGTTTAAAAATATTTGTTAATTTAAGTAAAGCTACTGGGTTAGCTTGAACTTAAACATTAATGTACTTCTAATAACTTTGCAGGTGAAGTGCATCTTGTTAAATAGAAATACTTCTACAAATAAGTGGGAAGAAAGATTACACTGAAAGGGTAGTATCACACCCATGAAGATTTTTCTTGATTACTACTTGTTTGGGGAAGAAAACAAACATTTGGATATGGGGGGATGCATTTGTACACAATAATAACTTGGGCATCGGTTTATCGTAAGGGTGTAAGGGATGTTCCTAGTTGAACCCACAAGTACCCTCTACATAATCCAATAGTATTGCCAGCATCACTTAGATCCAGTTAAACATTTCTACTGTTCTACGAGAGGGCGCTATTAGTTGAACTCACAACTACCTTAGCATTTTTTTATTTTGATTAAGATTAAATAAACATGACTGGCTCATGACTTCCATCACGGATTTTTGAGTTAGTTAAACAACCTGCATGGGTTGCGGCGTTGTTCCTTGGCAGCTTGACCAAATTCCATTAACCCAATTTCGAACTTGTTGGCGTCCCCATCACCCTAAGTTACATATCATATTGAACATTTGAAAAGGAAAAAGAAAATATATTGTTTTGATGTTAGGTTGGTTGATAATGAAGTTATGAAACTGATTACAAATGAATTAGTTCTGATTTGAATTTTGACTACTTTTGGTTAAAACTATTCACTATTTCTAAAATGCTAAATATTTGGATATCGTAACACATGAGTACTTAGTAATTTGGCCAAGCTAGAGGATTTTTCATTGATCGTGACTCAAGAACGTAAGAAATTGAATTGCTCAAAAAGAGAAATCATTTAATATATCATTTTGGTTGTTCAAAAAGTGAGCCGCCCTCTTGTTGAACCTTGTATTTAGCCAAAGCTTGTTGAATCGCACATGACCAGCTCATGCTTCCTTGCCATAACTAGAGCACATCAAAACATGGCATTATAGGTTGTAACATGCAAAAAACTTTATCAGTCGCATCTATCACTCTACTTTCAATGTGTCACTTCTATTTCTATTGAGAAAATCTTACGTGATTATTATTATATATATAAAAATAACTTTTTAAGTATAGAAAATTATAATGCTTTTGTTTTTTTGGCACATGAATTTTTTGTTTTTGACATCAGTAAGATACCTCTTTACTTTCTTTGTTTTCTTTCTTAATTCAAAATTAAAACTTAAGATACACGACAAGTAAGATACCTCTTTGCTTTCTTTGTTTTTTTTCTTAATTCAAAATTAAAACTTTAAGATACAATACATTAAAAAGTTGAATTATGTCAATAATTTTTTATTTTATTATCATAATTACTTTTAAGCATATTTATTGTTTTTAAACTTTTAAACTAGATATCCTATAAATTTCTAAATATGTTACTGTGACATTTTTATATTTATCTATGTCTCAATATAAATTTTACTATGTATACAAATGACTAAAACAAATATATATATGCCATCAAACATGTCTCACCAAATTAGATCAAATAACATTAACACTGCTATACGTATTATATGAACAAGTATCGCTATTCATTTTTATGGTTTTTGATCGTTGTCATTATATTAATAGCATAGTTAAATGCTTTATAATGATAAAAAAAATATACCGTTGCGGCGTAGTTACTTTTATCTACATTTTCGATACAAGTTATTTTATGTTCTAATAGTGATGAACCGAATCGATAACGGTCGCTGTCGTCACCTACCAACCAATTCCGACCGAATCACATACCCTGGCACCGATATTATCCGAACCAGTTGAGGTATTAGCTTTTATAGGTTTTGATAGTTGTAACGCACGTGTAAATATCATCTTAGACGTATCTTTTCGGTTGTTATACCAAGTGCTAATATCTTACATGTGATACTAACTAAATGTCTGTCGCAATGCGCGACGAAGCCCACCTTTTTAATACAATAATATGGGAATACTTTCTTTCTTTTTTTTATTTAACATCAGAAATTTTATATATGTAGAAACACTAGATCAAGGGGCTCGTCTAACTAAGTTCGACAAGCTGGAATCATCCAACAGCCATGAATCCTTTACGATGGTTTAATTTGCAAAACTGAACAGCACTGTTAGACTCTTCATGAGAAAGAGATGTTGGGGATCCTTCTCTGGATATGTTGATGGTTCTTCTCGTAACCATCACCCGGCGTGAAAAAACAAGTAATCTCTTTGGTAGTGTAATTAGGAGTTGGAGTAGAGTGAGTTCACCTAAATGAGGAGTGTGGTATTTAAAGCCAAAATGGCGAGAAGTTATTGGGTCCTCTCCCTGCTGATTGTTAATGATGGCAAAGGACTGTGTGCATCCGTATAACACCATTGGTTGGACGTCACTATCGAATGTCCTTGTGGTCTCTGTAACGCCCAATCATACACGAGGTCAAATTTAACACATAGTTCAACCGTATGAACATTTAACAAAAGTTTTGCCGTTCATTAACATGTAAAAACCCCAATGTTTACAAGCGAAATATGATTACTTAAAAGTTTACTAGTGAATAACATATTAGCATAAGTTTTAAACATAATTTACAAAATGTTTTGACCCGTTTGAACATTAAATACGGAAACGTGATATGCGGATGATGTGTTCGTTCCAAGCTTGGCGCCACCTAACAAATGATCTTCCTACAACCGTACCAACAAAATTAGTTATATCATAATTAACTAACATGGAATTCAAGCTTCTATCGATCACGATAATAATCAGTTCATTAACATTCATTCAAGTATACTTTCTAACGGGTTTTGATGTCAATTTCCTTCAACTTCTAATTCCGGTTCGAACCCAATTCCTAATACATACATATGTCATTCTTACTTATTCGACTAGTATGCACGAATCAAACTTCCATGTATTTTCATATAACAAAAGTAAATTTATATTCTTTACATAAAAATGTAACATAAACATTATAACTACTAGTACTTGTTAGTATAAGAACTTACCTTGTCGTGCTTCGCTTGTGACCCGGAATGGCTCGCATCTTACTCCTTGATTCCTATAAATTAAAATCAACACGTTTTACTCTCATGTCTTCATTCTCATTCTTTTCTTAACATAATCAAGTTAACAAACTACCATCTACTAGTCTTAACCATTTAGCACTACGTTCACATGAGATCATCCTTATTGCATACAAATCTTATTCAAGGAATTTCATCAAACCTTAGTGTGCGTACCACTATCAAAGCATAATGTGCAATTGCTATATGCATATCCTTACTAATTCACATCAGAAATCTTCAAATCAACCAAATTCACATAATCCTTCATTCTATATCAAATTTGTTAAACAATACTCAAATACATACATATTCATACATCATCATTACACTAATTTTGCCACTACATGATCACAATACCTCATCATGTTACTACAACAAGTGGGTTTCTCATCAAATCATCAATATAACCTAATCTCAAGTATAAATCATATTCTACATGGTGATTCTAACCAACATTCAAGCTTAATTTCATATAATTTTACGGACTGATTACAACCCACATCACCAAGATCACTAAATCATACAATTAACTTACCTTGTGATGAGGATGCTTAGATGGTCAAGCAACTAAACACATGCATTCAATTTTTACCCTAGAACCCTTCCAATTTTGCTGATCTTGTTGTTTGTTGGAGAAGAAGAGTTCTCTCCTTCTCCTGCTCTCTTTCTTGCGACACCACCCCCACATACACACACTGCACTTTTTGTTATAACACCAAGTTTTATCCTCTTTACATTTTCAGCCCTTTTATTTTAAGACATGTCAAACTAATGTCCCCAAGCACTAACTTGGCCATTCTTTCTTTACTTTAACTTATAATGTCACAATCCTTACACAACTAAGATAAGGTAATAAGAAGAATACCATAAATTAATGCCTAAGGCCGCCTTAACTTCTTAACTTAAAATAACTCAGGGCGAGAGCCGCCCTTAGGAGATGAATCAAACCGAAAAACTCTTAGTAGTTAACTATGTTAATTACCCCCACTCGAATACTTTACGTAAAAATTAAGACTTTAATAACCTTCTAAATAACCAATTAAAAATCATCACATATATGCATTTTGGGGTGTTACAAGTCTACCCCCTTAAAGAAGGTTTCATCCCCGAAACCTAGGTATATACAGAATAACTCCGGGTAGTGCTCGTGCATTCGTCCTTTAGTTCCCATGTAAGATCCGATCCTTTCCGGTCTTTCCATTGGACCAAAAATTTGTCTAATGGCCTTGTTGCGAAGGAGCTTTTTATTGCCACCGGTTATAATTCTTTTACATACTAGTCTACACAAACACTCATGTCTTCTACATTTAACTATGTTTTACAAATTAAATTACATCCCGTGCATACACATTCACTTAATTTCCTTTGAACACCGTACTATAATAGGCGTTCTATTCTTTCTTTTTTTTTGTTCTTACATATACCACACCTCCTCTACAGGTTAAACGCTAATTTTGTGTTTTGTTATTTCTACTCACTAACCGTGTGTTCCGCGATTCTAATACATGAAAAAATCATTATTCATGTTCTCAATTCATTCCTTACCATTCCCAATCCAAACCACATGTTCTTCGGCTAAATCTTTCTACTAAAAGTTTTGACCCATTTGCCCTTACGTTGAGGTTTCACCGGATTGACATCGAGCGACCATTACAACCATTCTCATCCTAGCAATTTCCTTATTTGTACATCCTTACTTGATTTCAATTAATCAATACGGATAACTTTATCTAAACAAAATAAGAAGCAAGATCGATAGTCACTTACATTAAGCGTCGTGATCGCTTCCTTACCTTCCTTTGACCCATTTGCCATACGTGCTTGTGTCATCTTGACATGATGCTTATCCTTACATGTCATCACATTCACATTGTCGTTAGCACATAAGATTTTTATATCACATATCATATCAAGTTCATATCTAGCATTTGACTTTCACTTATCATTTGTCACAAGCACATGGCACATATTCAACAATGCATCAATCCAAATTCACACAATTTAACATATCATCAAGTATAAGATATAAGGATCCATCATGCAACATTCAATCCTTCTGTTCTTACAATCATATTAGTATTTCTAATCATGCTATTCTCATACTCGCTAACTTTTTGAAAAGTCAACGATCAAGTATGCAAACTTCCAGCTTAGGAACATATGTCTATATCAATGTAGTCGGTTATGCTAATGGCACCATAAACATTTCGTACCCATTTAGTGAAATACATACAACCGTGTAATCACCTAATTACACACACAAATACACATAATCAATTTTACACATGCTAATGTCTCCATTATCTTACATTTGACAACCACATACAAGGTTAGTCAATTAACATCATCATTCACTAGCAAGTTCATATGTTTTACTTTTAGCGAACATTCACTTCTTAATCGCAATTTGAGTAAGTAATATAACATATGGCGAGTATCACCATTCAAGCACAATATACAAGCCCCTATAGCAAAATCCTTTCAAAACATATATTTTCAACACGAATTCTTGTACGAGTTCCATCTATAACACATTATTCAAGTTAGTTTACTACTATTACATCATTATCATATTTCATTCATATATGTCAAGTCTTTCCTACAGTCTCACATCCTAACTTCACTCAGACATTTCATCTTAGATATAGTTATCAAAACCCAACCATTATTTCCTTCTTAATCATTCGTACTTGTCTCGAGAGTTTAACATCGTCATAGGTTGGTTACCTTACATGGTACTAAGTACATTCCTAGATTAAACTCCGTATTGTTTCATTCAGGTCACCAAGATTTGTCTGTTTTTTTCATTACTTACTTACACGCATACGCCTTGATTAATGACATTGAGTTTGAACTAAGAATTTCGTTCTTTTCTTGACCTCTAATAGTCAAACCTTCCAAACCACGTCATACTTGTGTTACCAGTTGTCGTATGGGAACATTATTCCGTCTATAACTTTCTATTTAACATTCACAAGTCAAATACTTTACTAACCTTATTATTTACATAAACAACGGTCCGTGTCCCGGTTCAACCCGCCCCTTCATGAGCGCGTGTCAAAGACTAGACTGACCTTGTCCATCCATGCGATGAGCTTCCGTATGTGTTCATCTTTTTTCCAACTCTACTGTTTTATCACACCAAGAGTTTGATCATATTCATCTACAAATTAGGTGTTAGCACATTTCATTCGGTTTTCCCTTAAACGTGGCATTTTTCAAATCATCTTATTTACATACTAGCCCTTACTAAATTCTTTTTAAAACATTAATTCGTTTGACCCATTCGTAACGGGTCAATACCTGACCGTTCCTTAACATATCATCTTCATTCGTTTGACCCGTTTATGATGGGTCAATACGCAATCATTCTTTAACATACTATTTTCATTTAGATATTCATTGTATTCGGTGTTAACTTACCTATATTTTTTTCACAAATTTCTTATTTATTTGGTATACTACGTTGGTACTTCTCTTGAAGTTCATCAATTGTATGCCAATTTTTGCAGTTTGACTTTTCAAGGTCAACCTGCCACATATGACTTATTATATACATTGTTGGATCATGTGTTGTACTTATTTTCAATTCAAACATACTGATAATACACAACTTTATCGTTTTAGAAGTTCGTGGACAACTTTTCTTCCTTATCCATACTTATGCCATTCTTCGGGTCGTAACCCTTCATTCACCCCAACTTTCATGAGTTGACTTTTTAATATGTTCCTTACGAAATTTTGTAAATTTAGCTTCATCTCTCTTGCCATCATATTGTCATTGCAATTACTCATATAACCCGTTTGACTCCAACAATGTCAAACCGTCAATACATATTTAGATAGTTTAATTTTATTCTCTTTTTTAACACAAACCATCCCTCGCTTGCTCGTAAGTGCATCATATGTATATATGCATCATGTTAGTCAAGTGACCTACCTGACTCGACAAGGCTATCGGCACCACTTACTTACAAGATTTATACCTAAATCAGTAGGAGAAAGAAACACATTCCCTCCCTCACTCTTACCCATTCCCACTTGTTTATGCATTCCACCTTTTGTTCTTACGTGTTTGGTTTGCAGATACTTATGGATTCAAGTCATTTCATTCTTACCTATGACTTTTATATGTTTGATCCGTATTTGCTTAAAGATTTTACCTTTCATTATTATGTTCCATTTTTATAAGTTTAATCCGTACATCAACTACGGTTTCAAAATTTTCATTCGTACCTTTCTTTCTTATATGTTTGATCGGTACTCACCTACGGATTCAATACCTTTCTTTCTTATATGTTTGATTCGTACTCACCTACGGATTCAAACTTTTTCATTCATACCTTTCTTTCTTATATGTTTGATCCGTACTTACCTACGGATTCAAACTTTTTCATTCGCATAGAATACTTCGCATTTAAGAGTAACTCCTTTTAACCACACGTCAACCTACTTCCCAATTCTACCGGACACACTTGTGATGATTATCATGGTCTTACGTATGTCATATACTTTTTGCATACTTGGCCAGGTGCGCAATCCACATACTAGCTTCATGCCTTTATGTAATCATCACCTTATGCCCAAACAAGTGGGTTTTAGTTTGTGCAACATCTTTAAAACCTTACCAAGACCGTATCATTTTCTTTCATTTAACATTTACCCTCCCTGAGGAGGTTTTTTTTTTCTTTTGCACCAGTACGCATATATATTAATATTGTTTTCCTGGGGTCCATCTGTCTAATTACATGCTTGGTATTCATCCTAGACCGCATCCGTGGATCATCCTCCTCAAACACTTAAATTACCTTGTTATACAATACAGTTAGTTTATAAGAATCACACATACTCGTCTGACATCTACAACAACATTCTAGATCAATACCACTTCTTATTCATCCAATTTAAAATTTCATTCTTACGTATACTTTTATCATTCTTCTTTTCAACATACTTAATTCATCCCAGCGTTCTGAATTTTCGTGACTTTCCTTCCGTTCAGTCTCTCAAACCACATACTTCATACTTTTTACCATATGGTCAATGAATCGGATAAAATTCCGCATTCGTGACTTTCTAATCGAACACTTTACATTTCAAGACACTTTGACATGACCAGATTAAATACTTTTACGAGTCCTAATAACCCTTACAGTGTGTTTCGGAAGTTTAACAGGGCTTTTGGATAGGCTTTAGGGGGTGTGGAAGTTCAACAACTCAAAAGGGAACAAAAACAACCATTCTAGTTACATGGACAGCGTCGGCGATGGCCCAAGGCAGCGTCGGCGATGCCTCTTTCTTTTTGGCGTCGGGTAAAATTTTGTGTCGACAGTGTTTTAGGGCGTCGCTGGGTTTGATACCCTAGATGTTGTGTCGGCGACGGCACAAATCTGCATCGACGACGCCACTCCTAGCACCAAAACGCTGTTGTTTCATGTTTTTCAGCCGTTCGACCCGTATCGACAAATAACTTTTCTATTTTCAATTCTTTACAATCCTTCCCGTAACAAAACCCATTTAAACATGTAACTATAAAATCATTGCATACTTACTTCCTTTTGCGTCTTGGAGCGAACACACCCTTTGTGAGAGCTTTTGGTTTGAGTTCAAGCATTCCTATCCAAGCTGAATCTCTCAAACCTCGGCTCTGATACCAACTTGTAACGCCCAATCATACACAAGGTCAAAGTTAACGCATATTTCAACTGTATGAGCATTTAACAAAAGTTTTGCCATTCATTAACATGTAAAAACCCAATGTTTACAAGAGAAATATGATTACTTAAAAGTTTACTAGTGAATAACATACTAGCATAAGTTTTAAACATAATTTACAAAATGTTTTAACCCGTTTGAACATGAAATGCGGAAACGTGATATGCCGATGATGTGTTGTTCCAAGCTTGGCGCCACCTAACATGATGATCTTCCTATAACCATACCAACAAAATTAGTTATATCATAATTAACTAACATGGAATTCAAGCTTCTATCGATCACGATAATAATCCGTTCATTAAAATTCATTCAAATATACTTTCTAACTGGTTTTGATGTCAATATCCTTCAAACTTCTAATTCCGGTTCGAACCTAATTCCCAATACATACATATGTCATTCTTACTTATTTGACTCGTATGCATGAATCGAACTTCCATGTATTTTCATATAACAAAAGCAAATTTATATTCTTTACATAAAAATGTAACATAAACATTATAACTACTAGTACTTGTAAGTATAACAACTTACCTTTCGTGCTTTGCTTGTGACCCGGAATGGCTCGCATCTTACTCCTTAATTCCTATAAATTAAAATCAACACGTTTTACTCTCATGTCTTTATTCTCATTCTTTTCTTAACATAATCGAGTTAACAAACTACCATCTACTAGTCTTAACCATTTAGCACTACGTGCACATGAGATCACCCTTATTGCATACAAATCTTATTCAAGGCATTTCATCAAACACTTGGTGTGCGTACCACTATCAAAGCATAATGTGCAATTGCTATATGCATATCCTTACTAATTCACATCAGAAATCTTCAAATCAACCAAATTCACATAATCCTTCATTCTATATCAAATTTGTTTAACAATACTCTAATACATACATATTCATACATCATCATTACACTAATTTTGCCACTACATGATCACAATACCTCATAATGTTACTACAACAAGTGGGTTTCTCATCAAATCATCAATATAACCTAATCTCAAGTATAAATCATATTCTACATGGTGATTCTAACCAACATTCAAGCTTAATTTCATATAATTTTACGGATTGATTACAACCCACATCACCAAGATCACCAAATCATAAAATTTAACTTACCTTGTGATGAGGATACTTAGATGGTCAAGCAACTAAACACATGCATTCAATTTTTGCCCTAGAACCCTTCCAATTTTGCTGAATCTTGTTGTTTATTGGAGAAGAAGAGTTCTCTCCTTCTCCTGCTCTCTTTCTTGCGACACCACCCCCACGTACACACACTGCACTTTTTGTTATAACACCAAGTTTTACCCTCTTTACATTTTCAGCCCTTTTATTTTAAGACATGTCAAACTAATGTCCCAAGCACTAACTTGGCCATTCTTTCTTTACTTTAACTTATAATGTCACAATCCTTACACAACTAAGATAACCTTAGTAGTTAACTATGTTAATTACCCCCACATCGCAATACTTTACGTAAAAAATTAAGACTTTAATAACCTTCTAAATAAACAATTAAAAATCATCACATATATGCATTTTGGGGCGTTACAGTTCTTCTGTGATAGTCGATAGAAGAGGTTAAGAGGGGTAGAAAATCGCAGAACATGATTCACCAGACGTCGTTGTCAACTGCGCCCCCCTTTGGTTCCTCCTGTGATAATTGCTAGTGGAGAACAGGGAGGCAGTGATCCGCAGAACATAATTTGCTTAGACGTCGCTTTCATAGTGTCCTTTTTGTCTTATTTGTCCTAGCGTATCCGACGTGGCGAGTGGACCCCGCGGGTCGTTGGTCGTTGCCAAGTAGACGGGTATGGGATTAAGCTTGGCGTTCCCTAGACCCTGAATGGTCTGCTCCCGTATCTCTTCAATATATAAATTCCATCTAGCAAGTGATTAATCGGCAACAAAGTAATTAATTACAATGACATAACCAGGTTCTACAACCCAACAACCAATGTATTGTAATTTTATGATACCTTTTAAAAACCACAAATAAGAATAATTAACATTTTTTTCGAAAAGTAAACTTCATTCACAACAAACCACCCTGCCAACTAGCAAGGCGGCACACCAAAAAGTCTACATTGAATCAAACAAACGAAGACCTACACCAATCGCTCCAAGAGATCGACTTATACTTCAACCAATTCTTGAAACATAGAAAACCAAAAACTTTAACGTTATTCGGTATGTCTTCAACTCTCCACTCCTTATTAGAAAAAAATCTTTTCATAGCTTGCCAAATACTCCAACAAGCTAAGATAATCATCCGTGAACTACTTTCTTTTTTTTTTTATCACCGGCACCTATATAGTTATGGAACTCCAGCAAATCCCGCACCAAAAACAGTAGATATTTGGGATTTTGCACCAGCAACTGACCCATTGATAAACTATACTCGCGACCATGCAGCGCGTGAAGATATGCTCTGAGGATTCTAGGGGACATCCGCGAAAAATGCACCCGTCCGAGGAACTGATACATATATTCCTCTTTTTTAAAGCTTCGACCGTGGGGATCCTATCCATTTCTGCCCTCCAGACGAAGATATTACACTTTTTGGGAATCCACCTGATCCACTCCATAACGTATCTGTCGCTATAATCCACGGTGTTTTGAAAAATATTTTTATAGCTCTGACTGAAAAACCACTTGATCCGCTCCCTTGCCATTTCCACTTATTGTTTCTTTCATGAATTCTAACCGAGTCCAACAGGATTTGCAGCCCACTCCATTCGCTAGCCTAGACAGAGGTGAAAACATTATTTTTTCCTCCTCCACTTATTACTAACCCGTTAATGTTGTCACATCAGTCAGCCACCCAACACAATTTATTAACTTCTAGGCGAAACAAGTTTGGATAGATATCCTTTAAAGGTAAATTGCTTATCCATGGGTCCAGCCAAAATTTTATTTTCTTCCCATGTCCAACATTACCACTGATGTATTTCTGCATATTGAGACTTCCAAGCAGCACTTTATTCTCTACTTGAACAATCTTGCTCCATGTTCCAACAAATTTTTTATTGAAAGGAAACATTGACCAAGTCCTTTTGCCCACATGAATCACATCCACAAACCGTCTCCATAAGCTAGTCTCCTCCACTCTATACCTCCACACCCATTTAAGGATGAGCGTGGTGTTGATATCTTTAAGTCTTTGTAACCCTAAACCTTCTCTCTCAATAGGACTAGCCGCACGATCCCATGAATCCCATTTCACCTTATTCCCATTTTGATTGCCACCCCACAAGAACTTTTTACATACTTTTTAACCCGTTGATGACCGCAACTGGAGCCTTGTATAAGGAGAAATAGTAGGTGGGAAGGCTTTCTAAAACCGACTTGATTAAGGTCACCCTACCATCTATTGACATCGTACACCCCTTCCAAGTAGCTAAACGATTTTCCACTATCGAAAATGATTCATTAGCTCCCACCGCAATTCCAAGATAATCAAAAGGGATTTGACCCATTTGACACCCTAAGACAGAAGCCAGTCAGTCGACCTCGGTTTTGTCCACCTCGACTCCAAATATATTCGACTTTAACATAATGATTTTCAACCCTGAACACGCCTGGAAACATCTAAGAAGTCGATCCACATTATTTATGTTAAAATGAGAAGACTCACCTATAAAATGGCGTCATCCGCATAAAGAATGTGAGATATAATTGGACCATTATTGGGCAATCGAACAACCATACATGAATGAAGTACCTCCATCACAACTAGGAATAAGAAAGATGATAACGGGTCACTTTGCTGCGTACCTTTGACACATTGAAAGTCCAAGGTAGGCGAACCATCTACAAGAACCAACGATCTCGCCGATTTCAACACCCAAGAAACATTTACCATTTGGGACACCGACGTCGATGACAAAATTCCTATGAACATTGTGGTACGCCTTCTCAAAGTCCACCTTCAAAGTAGATGCCTTTTTTTGTCTTTCTAATCCAAGAGATCATTTCATTCACAATGAGGGGCCTATCTAAGATATGTCTTTCCTTTAAAAACACCGTTTGTGTGTCGTAGATGACCGTTCCAATAACCTTTTTAAGACGATTCGCTAAGATTTTTTAGATTACCTTACTTAAAACTCCAACTAGATTTATTGGACAGTAATCCCCAAGGTGACCCGGGTCGTTGTTTTTAGCAATAAGAGTATTAAAACAAGTTCTAGCGCCTTCATTGATGCTACCTTGCTCGTAAAAGTTCTCCATAATATTTGTAAAATCACCTTGAAATGATTCCAGAATCTCTTTATGAACTTCAAATTAAAACCATCCGGGCTTGGGGCCCGGTTTTCATCACAGTCGAAAGCTACCATCTTTATTTCTTCGACCGAAAATCTAACTTCAAGCATAGCACGATTCGAATCGGAGATCGATTTAATGTCAAAACACTTCAGCTTAGGGCGAGTCCCCATTTCTTCTTTAAAATGCTAGCCTAAAATACCTCAAATCCTCCCTCTTAACCCAATTCGGTTTAGTCACCCATATCCCATTTATTTGCAGCCCAGGAATAGAACTTTTTGCCTTCCTTTTCTTTATAAAATTATGGTAATAAGCTGAATTTTCATCCCCAAAAGTGACCCACTTAGCTCGTGATCTTTGTTTAATATCTTTTAGCTTTCCTCACTTCTATATCCAATGATTTCCTTCTTGCATTCCGCTCTAATCCACAAATCTTCTTCATAAGCCCCGAAGTTTCCATTTTTTCATCCATTTCCTCAAGGTCTTTCCTCAAACTTTCCTCCCTTGCCCTTCCTTAACCTGAATATCTTCTCGCCATCTTTTTAAAGCCTTCCGAATATGTTTTAGTTTTTCCATAAGCATCACATCCGGGGGCCTTCAAACATGAACGAAGACGCGCCATTGAACACCACACTTTCCATGTCTTTTCTACCGAGCCAAGAATTGTAGAAGTGAAAAGGCTTAGCCCCATAATTAAAAGGATCCGTCGTAAGAACTAAAGGGCTATGATCCAACAAAAACCTAGGCTTGGCATACAGAACCGCATCCGCCCATTTAGAAAAGAAATCATTGCACACTAAGACACTATCTATTTTGCTACACTTATCACCTTTGATTGACAAATATGTAAATTCCTCCCTTTCATAGCATATTCGTTAAGACCCGCCTAAAAAATAAACCGATTAAATTCTCTGGCGTTACCCGAGTTAATTTTTGAGTTGAGTCTTTCCTCCGGCCTTCTAACCATGTTAAAATCCCCCATCATAATCCAAAGACCTTGACTACCATTTTTTAGAGTACTAATAGCCTCTCACAACCGTCTTTTTTCTATCGGTTTTTGAGGAGCATAAACGTTTAAAACGTTTATCTCCTTGTCTAACCCTTTTATTTTGCATTTTACCAAAAGGAAGTGTTTGTCTTTAAATTAACAATAGCATCAAAAAAAAATTCATATATCCGGCCAGCTTATACTCCAAGATAGTGTCGTTCCCGAACCGACAAATCGCCCACCACCCCTTTCTTGGATTTAGGCAACAGAACCGAAACCATCCAAAACGAATTGTCGCATGAGCTTTTTGAATTCGGAAATTTTGAATAAACCCATCTAGTTATCGCATTCCAAGTCGTCCTTGCAATTTCACTCTCCCTAATGACCCAAAGTTTCCGAGTTTGTGAAACAAAAAGAACAACAGGATATCAAACCCACAATCGACAAGTTAGGTCTCATAGGAACCAGATTCAACAAAATTCGCCACGATAGGATGTTAACCTTTTAAAAATATATTTGTTCCATCTCATAGGGCCAACACCATCAGAAGAAAGCACATAGCAATATATTTACGTACCACGTTAACCATGAATTCTTCTTCAATATATTTATATCATTCTGCGTATACTTTATTTGATAATAATATATTGGAATTCTCAAATAATAATATATTGGAATTCTTATTTAGTTTAGGGATCAAATACTAATGGGTCTTAACATACAAAATAGCCTTAACATAAGAAGTGAATGAAGGACTTTTATTATTATTATTTTTTTTTTAAATTGTTTTTCTCATCTACTTAAGTATTATGTTTAGTTGTAAAATTTAAAAAAAAATATGTATTTACTATAGTAGAGTAATTATGTGTAATTACTATAGAGTAATTATATGTAATTACTCTACTAGGGTTATTCAAACAATTCTTTTTAGATTTTAGAACTAAAATACGTGGTTAAGATAAGAAAAAAAGTTAAGAAAGAATTATCTCCTTCATTTCTTATATTATGCCAATTGTATATTAAAACTTTGAACTGGAACCTAACTATTCTTATTTCAATATTGTGTTGGTGTAAAATCATTTCATTATTTGAACAACAAAAGTTAAAAATAGGTATGATATTGAAAATTTCAAGTTTTGTGCTAAATTCCAATTAAACAAATTTTTACGGGTTAGTTGTGTTATATTGTCATTCCAATTTCTTAGATAATTTTTAGGTTTTCCAAAAAAAAAAAAAACAAAAGAAAAAGAAAAGAAGCTAGAAGTAAACACGAGTAGTTGAGATTTGAGAACACAATGATAACTAAAAAAGAGATGTAATTCATTTATTGACACAAAATAGGAAAAAAAAAGTAACGTTTGTTGGGTAGAAACAAATTACAATAAAGGAAAGCAACCCTAGACATATTTCTTTAGTTTACCTACCAGTAACCTAACTAAAAGTGTAAAGATTCCAATCATATTGAATTGAATAGAAAAAAGAATGTAAAGAAATTGATTGACTTGATTTATAGCATAGGAGATGTCAGGTTTTGTGATCGTGAGATATTGAAGAGCTCCCACAATGATCGATAACGTCTTGCATTAGAAAAGGGGTCACCTGTATAAACACACGAAATGTTTGTCCTTAGGGAGTTGGAGCAGGTTTTGCATCCAACATCTTAGCACAGGTTAGAATATCCATAGTGTATTTGGATTGACTCAAGGAAAGTCCGTGTGATGTGTAGGTAACAGCCAATCCTAAAAAATAGTTGAGTTCCCCAGATCTTTAATTGCAAATTCTTTGTGAATGCTGAAGATGAATGTTTTAAGAGTGTCAGGTTAATTACAAGTTAAAATAAGGTCATCGACATAAACAAGAAGATACATAGTGCAGGATTCACGCTTAAGAATAAAGAGGGACGGGTCAGCTCTACTGTATAAGAAACCATATTTGGTGACAAGCGATGAAACCATGCATTGGGGGCTTGTTTAGACGATAGATGGCTTTGTTCAATTTGCCAACATGAGATGGAAACCTCGGGTTAGTGAAACCTGCGGGTTCTTCCATGAACAATTTTTCACTAAGGTGGCCATGTAGGAATGCATTATTTACATCCAACTGATGTAGGTTCCATTGATTTATGACGGCTAAAGAAATGACCATACAAATAGTAGCCGCTTTGACCACCGGACTAAAAGTATGAGAGCAATAAGACCAGGGACTTGAGTGAAGCCTTGGGCAACAAGATCTGGCTTTGTGACGGTCAATCGACCCAACAGACGGATACTTGGTTCAAAAGAGCCACATCGAACCAACCACATTGTCATTTGAAGGTCGGGGAACCAAAGTCCAAGTTTGATTTTGTTGCAAAGCAAAAAACTCGTCCTGCATGGCATAAACCCACTTCATATATGTAGAGGCAATGTGATATGTTTTGGATCCGTTGTATTTAATAGAGCATGCCGTAATGGAATAGTACGAGTATGTGCTAAATCAACCTAATGTCAAGGTTTAAAAATACACGACTTTGCACGTGTGATCATCGGATGTGATGGAGGAGGGATGGCAATGGTGGTGGGGAAGGCGATGGTGGTGGCGATGAAGAATGGGTAGGGGTAGTATTGTCCCCAAACGGGTGAGAAGCACTTGAGGTTGAGGATTTGCAGTTGGAGTGGTAGAGGGAGTTGATGAGGGAGTGGATACAGGAGTAAGGCTGCTACGAGGGGCTATGGTAAGCGACTAAGGTGGAAAAACAAAAGGAATTAGGGAAATAGAAAGATCACTCGTGGATGTTCTGTTAATATCATCAGTTGGTGTTGGTTTAGGAATGGTGTTAGGGAAATGGGAAACATTATTTGTTGAAGGAGTGAAAATAGGAGAGGCTTCTAGAAATGTGAAAATTTCAAGCGTATGAATAGATTGTGTCGAGGTTACCCTGTCAAGCGGGAAATAAGTTTCATCAAATCGCACATGACGGGCCACATAAATGCGCGAGGTACAAGGGTCTAAGTAACGATACCCTTTATATTTGAAGCAATATCCTATGAAAATGCAGGGAATGCTTCACAGAGCAAGTTTATTAGAGGCATAATCACGTAAATATAGGTAAATCTATAATTGTCATTAATTAGCTAATTAATTAAAGTTGTAACTCATTTTTTTCATATACTCTTTCAAGATAAAATACTTTATGGTGTAGTACAATTTTCGACATGTGTAGGATAAATTTTAGTGTGTGTATGATAAATTTTGAAATGTGGAGGGTAAATTTACATGTGTGTAGGGTAAATTTCGGTAAATGTAAGAAATATGTAAGATAAATTTTGAAATGTGTAGGATAAAATGTTTTTTCTTTATTAATGAGAAATAACATAATTAATCAGAGAAGTTATAAACTTTTTAATATTTTAATTATATACTTTCTTCTTTTTCTTTAAACATTAAATTTTTCTTAAATAAACCTCCATATATATAATATATATTTGATTTTTGAGTGACTGTTGTCAGTTTGTCACCCCCACAGATTTCACCAACCATCACCCCGTCTTCAACATTCCACGTCCACCTTCTATGGCATCATTCTTCAAAAAACCCTAACAAACTACCACATATAACTCCATCGAAACCTCTCTCACCACAGTTGGAAAAAGCCCCCAAGGACAACAACAACCACCACCAAAAAACCTCCATCGAAACCTCTCTCACCGCAGCTGGAAAAAACCTCTCTCACGGTTGGGTGGCAGAGCAACGATTATGGGGAAGTGGGTGTTGAGAAGGTTGAGATGCTGCTAAGGATTTGTTGTTGAGTGATGAGTGGAATCTTTTTTGTGCTTAAAGAGGTATTGTTTGATTATGTCCTTGCTATGGTGATTGGAGTAGGCTATATGTTGTGGATTTTTGATTGATTTAGTAATGCCGGAATCTTTGCACACTTCCAGATTGCTTGGGTTCGAGACGAAGGCGGTGAAGGGTTATGGTGGTCGCCAGAGGTTTCAAGTGGTGTGGGGTAGGTGGTAACGGTGGCTGGTTGGTGACAACGTGGTGTTGGGTGGGGTGGGGTGGGTGGGTGGTGTTGGAGGATTTGTGACAGTCATGGTGTAGTGGTGATGTTAAGAATGATCGAGAGTGGTGGCTGGTAGAGCTATATGTTATATTAGTTTTTTAAATTTGTTTTATATTAATGAGTGAAAAGACTAAGCTACCCTTTTGTGATATGATTTAATCAAAAAAAATTAGCTGGGTGAGGACCAAAGAAAAAAACGTATTGCATTTTAAAATATCAAGTATAAAACTCGTCAATTTTATAGATAAATGATACCTTCTGAAATTAGTTTATAGATAAAGGACAAAATTTGTAATTAACTCTTCTTAATTTAATGTGACGAGTCTTGAGGATTAAAACATTTTTAGAAAACTTGACTCCTTGTTTCAAATCTGTCAAAGTATATATGTGACATCTATAAATCCTACATATAAGAATTCCCTTCAGTAAACTTGTAATCTTTGCAAATCTTGCTCTACTTGAAATGGTGTAAACCCTACCCATTAACTTTGAATATCTGATATTGATTTAAGTGTTTGAGAATTGACACATTGAGAATTCAACTTTTTGTTTTATTGTAACGGTTCTTTCTTCCACTTGTTGATCGAAAAACCACTTCTAGTGACACAAGACTTGTCATCATAGACATTTAACATCTTGCT
The DNA here is from genome assembly GCA_947069175.1 of Scalesia atractyloides. Classification (NCBI taxonomy): domain Eukaryota; kingdom Viridiplantae; phylum Streptophyta; class Magnoliopsida; order Asterales; family Asteraceae; genus Scalesia; species Scalesia atractyloides. The sequence goes on from CAMTDV010000023.1 coordinate 23,586,211, forward strand.
AATATTTGATATTAGTTATATGCTAAAACAACCAACATAAATCATTTTTACATACCCAACATATCGATGAGGTTACATTCAACATAAATAGAATAAGAGTTATTTCTAAATGAGAATCTACATGTTTTCCATTTTATAAATTATACAAGCATTTATACCCTACAATCTCTCTCTCTCTCTCTCTCTATATATATATATATATATATAGTGGCGGATCCAGAAAATCTTCGTAGGGGTAACGTTTTATAGAAAACGGGTAACGAAATTAAAAAAATGTTAACTTTTTCAAAAATTTATACTAACGTCGGAGTGGCAAAGGGTACCGGAGGCTACCCTTACCAATAAGGTAGGTCCGCCCCTGTATGTATATATATATATAAACAAAGACACAATTGAAATAGAAAAGAACAAGAAATCAATACACACAGTGAATTTTGATTAAACAATCTTATTGTTCAACACACTTATAGACATCAACCATTTGACCCGTAAGATTTATACCCACATCACTCAATGTCATTTAAGGGACGTACCGCATCACAACCTGGCTATCACAATAGACGGTTATCAAACCTTACAATCTAGACCCTTTACATATTTACAATGACAATTTGACTCTAACCATATATTACAACAATAACATAAAGAACCTTTTATTTTCGTCAACACACTTATAGACATCGACCAGTTGACCCGTAAGGTTTATACCCACATCACTCAGTGTTATTTAAGGGATGTACCACACCACAATCTAGCTATCACAATAGACGATTACTAAACCTTACAATCTAGACCGTTTACATATTTACAATGACACTTTGACTCTAACCATACATTACAACAATAACATAAAGAACCTTTAATTTCTTCAAGATCCGTTTACAGCAACATTGGTTTAACGTCTTCGTGCCGGATCAGATTTGCCACTTCTTTCTTTTCCCAATTTGGGCATTTGTTCCTATAGTGTCCAACTTCATTACATTTGTGACCCCATGGCTTTTGTCCGGTTGTACTCGTCCATCGCCTCGATGCCGCGTCCAAAGTCTTCTCGATTTGAGTTTCCACAACCGCAATGCTCACACTTCTAGCGTTTATCCATCTTTTTTCGTCGGCTCTTTTAAATAGCAATTTACTAGACACGTCTTCCTCCTTAGCTTCTTGATGCGTTCCTCAAAAGCGTTTAATTTCACAACCACTTCTTGAAATGACATTGTTTAAGATTGGCAAAATTGTTCTATTGCGGTGACACTTTGAATGAACTTTTCTGGTACTTGACCCAAAGGCTTTTTATCCAATATTTTTTCAACTAAGGTATGTCCGAAATTGCTTGCTTGTGACACAATCTCACTAATCATTCCCACATAGACGTTGATGGACTCATTAACATCCATCATTAGGGATTAAAATTCAAACTCGAGTGTATCTAACCATGCTTCTTTAACCTTATAAACTCCTGCGTGTAGAACCTTTCAAGCATCCTAGATATCTTTGTCTTAAGTAAGATTAGCAACTTATGTTAATTCTGAGTTTACAAGGTTTGTGAAAAACAAACAATTAAGCTCAAACAATTTTGTATTGCTATAAAGATAAGTAATCACAAACGAGAAGTCATTATCAAAAACTGTTTTTCTTTGATTCAAATGTTTTATAGAAAGTTGATTTTACAGAATCCCCCTCAGACTGATCACTATAACGAAAACTCTTCGTATAAAAGAAAAGGTGATATGTAGTGATAAATAGATCTCTAACAAGTGAGATCGATTTATACTAAGTATGAAAGCTCTATTTGTGATTGGCTGACATTATCCTGATAATGACATATAATATTTTTAACAGAAAAGATTCCACAGATGTTGCAAACGTCTATGCAAATCTAACATCTCATCTAACTATAACGTCTATGCAAATCTAACATCTCATCTAACTATGCTAAACGCTGATATAAACAAGTACTGTTACATTGGAAAACCTTTGTTTAGTCTATCCTCTATTGCTTTAATCTAAACATCTGTTTGGCAAGACAGTTGTTTGGTCTTCTTCATCAGACCTTTGTTCCAACAGACTTTAGGCTCGAACAAGCTTTGTTTCTTCATGAACAACGGTTCCAAGGCTTTGATCAGATATTTATTTATCTTCAATAGATGCTCTAATTTTGGTGTTCAAGATTCACTATCTTTGGGGAGAATCTGGTTCAAGCTTCTGTTTATTTCTTGATCACTTAATCATGTTTTGTGTTTTGAGCATCTATTGTTTTGTAGGTCCAACAATTTACAACACCATATTCCTCGGAACTAGCATAGCAAACATTGTATTTTCTTCTTTTGATCGACTTTAGTTCTTGTTATTGGTTTCGCTGCATCCCAAAGTCCATAAAACATTCAAACTCGAGTGTGTCTAACCATGCTTCTTTAACCTTATCAACTCCTACTTGTAGAACCCTTATAGCATCCTAGATGTCTTTGTCTTAATTAAGATTAGCAATTTGTGGTATAATCATCTTGGTGAGTATTTGTTGAAAGAAGGTTATAATAATTAATTTTGTATGCCTATGTATTTTTATAAAATGGTCAGGATTAAATATGTTATAATTGTCATATACGCTAATGACTTTAATATAATTGGAACTCCAGGTGAGGTCCAAAAGGCGATTGATTACATGAAAATAGAAATTGAAAATGAAGGACATTGGAAAGACAAAGTTTTGTCATGGATTACATATTGAACATCTTAAGCGTGGAATCCTTATGCACCAAAAAACTTACATAGAGAAACTACTAAAAAGATTTTATATGGAAACCACATTCATGAGTACCCAATGATTGTAAGGCCACTTGATGTAGAGAAAGAGCATTCCGACCTCCCAAAGATGGAGAGGAAACCTTGGTTCAGAAGTACCATATTTAAGTGCAGTTCGTGCATTAATGTCTCTTGCTAGCCATACATGGCTAGATATATCATTTTCTTTAACTATTTGGAAATATATAGTTCATGCCTAACAAAGAGGCCTTGTCAGGTTAAAACAAATATTTCGGTACCTTCAAGGTGCAACAGATCTGGCTTTTTATTTTACTAATCAATCGAAAACAAGTTTGATTGGTTTTGCAGATGCAGGGCATTTGTTTGTTCTTCACATTAGGCGATCTCAAATGGATATTTATTTACAAGTAGAGATACTTCAATTCCATGGCATTTCATAAAGTAGACATTCATTGCCACATCGTCTAATCATACAGAAATATTGGTGATACATGAAACTAGTTAAGAATGTGTTTGGTTAAGGATTGTAATACAACACATTCGTGGATCTTGTGGTATTTCTTCGGGAGATGGGGGACCGACTTTTACATGAAGACAATGCAGCATGCATTGCTCAACCTAAGAAAGGATATATCAAATGTGACAGAACAAAACACATTTTGCCAAAGTTCTTTTTTACACATGATTTACAAAGAATGGAGATATAATTGTCCAACAAATTCGTTCAAGCAAAAATTTGGCAGACTTGTTTACCAAATCACTTCCGACCTAAACATTCAAGAAGTTAGTTCATGGGACCAGGATGAGTCGATTCAAGGAGCTTAAGTGATCATCATCAAAGGGAGATACTACGTGTTGCACTCTTTTTCCCTTAGCCAAGATTTTGACCCACTGGATTGTCCTGACAAGGTTTTAAATGAGGAAACATTAAGCGTATTAAGTTGATAATCAAGGGGGAGTGTTATAAATAGTTATATTTTGATTTTCAACTCCTAATATCGACCAACTTGTTCTCTAAGACTTTTCCCCCTATAAATAGTCTATGTATTATATTGTAAAATATACACCAATCAATAATATTACATTCATTCTCTCCCAATATATCTTCTCATCTTCTTGCTAATAGGCTTTTTATAACAGTATTTTTGATGTTTTGAATCTGTTGGCTTGTTGTTTTGTGATAGAGCTAAAGAGGTATTTAGGAGTGTTTAATTATTTTCAACCTAAATTTTGGCAAACTCCCCATCTCCCACCATCCTTTCAAGAAGAGGTATGTTCAAATATTGTCTTGTAGTTATTACTTATGAATTGGTTTATGTTAACGTTCTAGGGTCAAATGTCATCTTGTTTATAAATAAAACATAGCTTAAATCAAAATTGGCTAACGTTAAGATTCTACGGGTCGAATCTCATACTATTTGCACATTGAATTATCTGGTTTTTAAATGGTTGAATTCAAATATTAGGAATTTTTAAAAGCAACAAGGTACTTTACTGATTCACTAAAATTTTCTTTATTCAATTTTTTTAGGTTATGGGAGACAAAAACGAATACACGGATGTGGATATTGATGGAATTCATAAAGAGCAATCAAGTTTTGGGGCAACTTTTTTTATTTATGTGTGACAAATAATATTTTAGGTGTCTAAGAATGTATCGACAAACAATATATGTATTAATTTAAAAATATCAGTAGTATATTTGACTTTTTTTTATGTTATATATGTATTTTATTATTAAATGGATTTATTGTTTTGGTAATTATGTATTCAGGGTAAATTAGTGATTCTACGTAACTATTTAAAAAAAAGTGTTACACGCATAAATGAACGTCATTGTTACGTGTTATGAATGAGTGTAATAAACGTGTGTCAATAAAGTGTGTCATAAAAAGAAGACACACAAATATATGCCATATTAATTTTATGACATACCCTTAAAGGACACGTTTTGGCGTGTCATGTGTACCCTTTTATGATGCACAATGTGCATCACTAAATGTGTTTTTTCTAGTGGTGCTAAGGAGATTGAAGAAATAGATAGAGTTCCATTTACCTCAACAGTCAAAAGTTTGTTGTATGTCATATTGTGTACAAGGCTTAATACTGCCCATGTGGTAGGTGTTATCAGTTGTTTTATGTCGGATCTAGGTAAAAATACTCAGAAGTAATTCAGTGAATCCTTAGATATCTACGTGCATATATGTGTATTTAACATTTGGAAATGGGGAGCCCATGCTTGTTGGTTATACGAATTCCGATGTAGTGGGAAATAAGGACAAAGGAGAACATGAAATCTAATTTTGACTATTTGACGACGTTTGCAGGGTGAGCTATATCATAGCAATCAAGACTGCAAAACTATATGTTGGTTTTTTCTACTACAGAGGCCTAAGTATATGCAAGCAACAAAAACATGCAAAAAAAACTATCATAGTTGGAAAGATCTACACAAGAGCTTGGCTTTACACAATAGTGCTACGTAATCCTTTGTGATAATAAAAATACTTTTCACCTTGCAAAAAATTATGTGTTTCTCAAAAGAACAAACATATTGATATGGGTTATGATTGGAATCGAGATGCTATTGAAGATAAGTAGTCTGAACTTGATAAAGCTAATACTCATGATAATTGTTCCAATGTGTTGACTAAAGTTATAGCCAGATAAAAGTTGACGAATATTGCTTGATTGTCGGGATGGCGAACCCTTTTTCATAGACAAAAGAGTAAGTTTTTTCGCATATAAGAACGCCCAACCCATTTAGTTAAATAGGTTTATTTGTTTATTTTTATTTTAGAATAAAAGTGAAAAGGAAAAAGAGTGGTTTTTCTTTTTGCTTCTGACGTACGTGGGAAACAGAAGCCAATATAAATTGTGGTGAATTTTGTGGGCTTTGTTTGGAGGCAAGAAACCAAGAATCAAAACATGATTTTTTGTTTGGTGGAGTTAATTTATTTGGGCTGCCATCCATCGTAACACACAAATTAAATAAAAAGGTTTATTTCTTTCTAGGGTGTGGAAGCATACGCACGCAAGGGAAGAAAAATTAGGGCAATTTGTTTTGCTCTCAGTCGACAGAAACCACGCAACATAACGAACTAAGAATAATAAAGACTTTATTTTTTGGGTATTCTTTTATACAAGAGCATTTTGAAGATCGAATGGTGATTTTATATGATGATATTTCTTACTGGTCTTTGTTGTTTTTCATTTCATATAATTGAAGCTTTGTTCAAAATATATGATGGTTATTGTATGTCTCTAGTTTACCAAAACTCTACATTACTCTATTATTTGTTGTAGTGGATTTGAAGCTACTCTAATAGTCACGCGATTTTTTACTCTTGTTTTAAGAGGTTTTCTACGCTAAAGTTAGTGTCTCTTTATTGTTACCTTTATATCCTATATGTTTGCATCTTCACGGGTTATTTTGAGTTGGAAAAATTTTAGTTAAACGAAGGTTAATTCTGCATTTGTTGTTTACTGCTTGTGAAATGGTCGCGTTTTTCCCATGAGTAATACTGTAATAAGTATAAGATATTTGATTAAACGCTACTTAGGCCCTAAAGTGACCAAATTTATACTTAGATGACTTTGGGTTTATATATGTTGCACAAAGTGTCATGGATGTTTAATTATTACAATTTTAGAAGAATGGTTTATTTATTTGATGCAAAGTTGACCATTTGTTAGATGGAGTTACTGACATTCTCGTTGTATACAAGATTGTGGATGGTTGTTTTGGTATTCTCATGATACTCCTATGTATTGTTTGTTATTGTTGTAGATGATAGTAGGCTTGTAAAAGAACCAAAAGAATATGAATGAGGCTTGTTTAATTTTTACCTTAAACGATGGAACACGAACAGTTAAAAACAAACGGTGTTTTATTGTTTGTGTTCGTTCGTTAAGATTAAGACGTGTTCGTGTTCGTTTATATTTTTTGTTATTTGTAATGAACAGAGTAACCGAACATAAAGGAGCCAACACCAATTAAAAGTAAATATGAATGATAATGTTTTGGGCCCATAAATTAATTAAACTAAACTACATTATAACAAGAGATATTTAATTTCATAAACTACACTAAATTGTAATGGGCCTAACAATCTTAAAAGAATATAATGAACTAAATTAGAGAAACAACATAAAATGATGAACATAAAGAAAAGAATGTTCACAAAGATTAATGAACAAGCTTAAACAAACGTTCACGGACATAAACTTGAACGCACGAGACAAGCGTTAATGTTTGTCCGTTTAACAAAATAAACTAAAAGTTCTGTTCATGCTTGTTCTTTTAAATAAACGAAAGTAAACAAACTTTCTATTGAACGATCAATGAACAGTCCCCTAAACGTTTGGTTCGTTTACAAGCCTATGGCTTGGTGTTTGGTGCTAGTTGGTGTTGGTGGTGTGTCCCATCGACATGTGTTAAGGCATTTCTCTGTGTCAACTTAAATGAAGACAACGTATACAAGTCTTATTTTTTTGATCAACTAGTACATACTAAGGTAACTAGATAAACAGCTAGACACAAAACTAATAAGATTCTATAAACAAAATGTGCATCAAAATAAACCTCAAGCAATGGAAATATGAAATAACTGCTCTTGCAAACCACACCAGAAAACATAATCTCAGGAGAAACAAACAACTCTGTGTACGTAGAAACCTTCAAAAAATTTCCAGTTGCGGTTAAATATGATGAATCACAAATGATTTTATGCATTCTTCACATTGATTTTCTTAAAGTTGTGGGACTAACTCTTCATGAACCTTGTTTAAGTAACATTTCTGGGTTAAACTGGAATTAGAAACAGCCATAAGGTTCTTTTCGCAAGGGGCATGTTATACACACACGCCACTGACAATTTAATTCCACACCGTTTTCAAACAGCCGATAATATCAAGATGTCAGCAGATAATATCAAATGTGTAATTGGATCATGTTTATGTAAGAACGAGAAGCATCCACTTCGAAGAACAAAGGACTGAGAAGGACATGTGTTCTAACAAAATATATGTTAATCCATTATAAAATATTTAACCGATACCATATCTTTCTGATTATATTTTGGTAGTTAAAGTGTGCAAAACCGATGTACAAAACAGAAATTAATATTTAATGTATTGTTCAGGTTTAGGTCACACATCTGCACCGATGTACAAAAAAGAAACTAATATTTAATGATTGTTCAGGTTTAGGTCACACATTATGCATAAGAAAATAAAAAATATTGCCCTTCCGTAAACTACAAAACTCAAACTCATCATCATTATCATCATACTCAGTAAATCCAATCAATAGCAAAGCTAAGTTAACGTCTGAGGAGGGTAAGATACAAACAGTCTTACCCCTACCTCGTAAGAATCGAGAGGGTGCCTTCAGTGAGACCCGGTTTGATAGTAGTTTTGCATCAAGACTTGGACATAAGGCAAATAACACCTAGCAACAATCGGGTTAAAGGCTGATCAGTGCATGTACTCTCTGTCTTTCGGCTACGACATAATGCATGATTAACCGCCCGCCCTTTTAACGTTATCTTCACGAAATTAGTAAAATAACGTTAAAATTAGTGCAATTTCACTTTGAGCTCCCGAAGGCCCACACATATACATTATATGCGCACACCGCAAGCGGCGCATCCGTGAATCTCAAACTATTCTGTTAAATTTTAGTGGCAGATTTTGGATAGGTTTCATGAAAAAAACCCCAAATCTAAATTTCTATTTAGATCCGGACTTGATAGGGTAGCCCGGGATCGATCAGTCTAATGTAATACGTATTCATAACCAAATCAAACCCAAGGGGGGTAAAAGAGATTTGAATATTTCTTTAATCCAAGATGTAAAATTAATGATTGTACTTCAGATAAAATTAAAACTGCTACAAGCATAGTATTCCCAATAACGTACACAAAGTATTAATCTTTAAAGAAGGGTGGAACCCTAAGTTCCTTGCTTAAGTAAGGTATCAAACAAAAGAACCCACAAGCTAGTTCAAGAACATTGACCCAAATCAGGTTGTACTTTAGGTTCTCAAACAATTTATAGAGATTGCGCAAGTAAGATAAACTTGTTATTCATATAAATTGATTGCATATATGAACTTGATTGATTGCTTATTACTAAAGAAACCACCAATAATCATAATCATGTTGGTTAATCTGTCAACAATAAGTATGAACTTACACACTCACAATATCAATCCAGCTCCACAAAACCATCACTAGAACTTTGTTGCTGCCTGTTGGCTGACCAAGACCTGCATCATCAATGAACCATAAACAACTATAATTAAAACTTAAGTACATGTGACATTGTGATGTATGACCAAATGGTGTTAAAATACTTATTGTACCTCCAATGATCTAAATGACTGCACCGTCACCACCCCAATGCTCATGAACATCTGTAAAATCTGGTATACAATTGAACTCAGAACTTGAATCATTTGACACAGCAAGATTGTGCTGATAACTATACAGCAATGAGATATCATCTTCCAAAAGTGCCTCCCCAATCTTGTCATTATAATCATTTTGTGACTCAAATGAGTTCCAAAAGCTAGACTGGAGAGTTACATTTGAAGAGCAGCAGTCAACAGGAAGACTCTTGGCCTCTTTATCAAGCTTTTTAACATTCATTTTCTCTTTAGTCCTTTCTCTAGCTCTTGCTCTTGCCTCTGCCCTTGACTGATTCACAGTAACTGCAGATGTGCATTTTCTTGCTATCTTCTTTCTTTTTCCTTCACCACACTTCTTTTTTCGCCCTTTCGCTTGTTCGTCGGTTTTCAGGAACACAACTTCTGATTGGTCAGTAAGAGTTGAAGATGAGCTTTCTTTCTTTCTTTTAATCAACTCATCAATTGAGTTCTTGGACTTGCTAAAGAGCCAATCTAGGGTTTTGCTTCCTTTGTCAAACCCTAACAAATCTTGAAGATAAAAGAACCTTTTAGCAACTTCAATGGACAACCTCACCCTCCTATCTCTAGGCCCTTGAGCAGTGTGGATCTTGCTATGATGATCTTTGTTTGGACCTTTGTTGTTCTTCCCAACAGTACAGAAAAGATGATCATTCTCATCACATTCTTCCTGTAACATCCGTCGAAAAACGGGTTTTCAAAACCCGTTTTGTTTATTAATCGAATAGTCAGTTTCAAATTTTCGTTGCTTATTTAATGCTCATTTTAATTTTAAACAATACATAATTAATAAACATTTTAGAATATGGAAACTAAAATTGTTAAAAAGTAAAAATAAGGTAAATAAAAAAGAAAATAGGCTGCCGGGTTTCGAACCCGGGTTAGCCGGAAGACACAATCAACAAACACTTAACCACTCCGCCACTTGGTGCTTTTGTGTAATCAAGGAAACAAATAAAACTTAACTCTACCCGTGAACTCATCTGTTTGCGCCAAAACTGAAACCGATAATCGGCTTTCAACTATCCCGACGATTGAGTGATCGTGAGTTACTGATTATAACCGATAAATCCATTACAACCCACGTTTTAATCAATTCAGTCTTCAATTGAACTCGATTCATATGATTTTCGAGTTAGATAACCGAAATCATTTACTTCCAATTTTCACTAACAATATTATCGTCTCATAACTCGGAAACACTCACAGAACCTTCAATTTCACTTTCGCTCTAGTTTCTGTTCGTCGAAAACGTTTTCTGATATCGCCGGACTTTCGCCAAAAAACCGTGACATTCATCGAATCGGTAAATTTCTCAATTCTTTCATCTTCTATCCATTGTTAGACTTTTACTAACTCAAATCCTTCAATCAGAATCGGTCCCAGACGACGTTGTCGGATAATCTGCACCCGCCGGAAAATCTCTGAAAATTTCGAAATCGCGCTGTGAATCGGTACAAACATCTAAACTCTCCGATAATTCTTGTTCAGTCATTTAATTTCACAATTAGTTAATCAAAACTGTTAATTGGTCCGCTCAGATGGAATTCCTAAAACAGAGCCAACGACTTTGCCGGAGTTCTGAGAAAATCATCTTTCCGGTACATTCATTTCCAAAACCTTCTCTATCCATTACATTTCAATCATTTATAATTTTCGTTAATCGAATTAAACAAGAACTGTCGAACATCGGTTGTCTGTGTCTTTGAACGAAGAAGATGAAGTCGAACCTAATGTATAAGTTTAATTAAAACAAGATATTAATCCGGGTTAGACACACAACAGTCCAGCGGTGGACTGTGTGCAAACACATAGCGCACGTCACGAGTTCGAATCTTACAAACGCACCGGCTTTCCGAATTAAAACCAATTTTTTTTTAAACTGAATCAGAGTAGGTCCCAAGATGTTTTTAAGATTAATATAAACTATAAGTTTAACAGATAAAACACACAGCCCAACTGGTTGGGCTGTGCGCTTACAAACCAAAGAACCCGAGTTCGATCCGGCTTCCTGACACCGGTTCAACCATTTAAATTCTTTTAATATAAACCGAATAAATTAAACATTTAATTAGTATATATATATAATTAAAAAATAGAATATTTCGGGTTAGACACGTAGCTCAGTTGGTAGAGCTGCGTGCACGCGTACGAGAGGTCACAAGTTCGAACCTCACTCAGCGCATACATACACAAAGTCCGAACCGGTCAACAGTCAAAGTCAACGGTTCACGGTCAACGGTCAACCCAAAAAGTCAACATTTTTTTATATTTTTATTTATTTATTTAATTTAAAAATCAATTAAAAATACTTAAAAATAATATTTTTAAAGTTAGAAAATGACCTTAAACTCACAAAAATAAATCTAAAACCCTATTAAAATTGTTAATAAAATCCACTTATTTACCATACCTTTTCGTTATTATTTAGGTTAGTTATTCCTCGTCGATCAACCCTCTAAACTCGTGCGCATTCAACATCATCAAACGAACGCACCCAATGTGAGTGAATCTCTACAAATTCGCCGTTTTAATCACTTTTTGGGGTGTATCATGTGTCTTATTTTTATTACATTTAAACACTTGTGCATCCATCATATCCATGATCAAATGTGTATCCAATATGTATCAATTGTTTGTGTGGTTAATGTTTAGATTAAATTTATCATTTCAGTACATACATCATCATAGGCTCGTCTGTTCCCCATTACCTATGAGCGGAACCATTCCCCATTACCTATGAGCGGAACGTGGCGTTGCCAACATACAATCGGCTCCTTTTGATTGAGCCTTGATCGCACATACATCATCATAGGCCGTCCGTTCCCCATTACCTATGAGCGGAACGTGACGTTGCCAACATATACATTATCATTCATGTTATATACTCATGCAAGGTGGTTTGTTATTGTACGTTTATTTACGTTTGCCCACATATGATTATTGCACAATTTTTCCATATTAAATACAACAAGAAATCAATAATGAATGTTTTCTAACAAGGTTCACTCGCCAACTTTTGTTGACCCAAAAACCCCCCATTTTTACACATGATACAGGTGATCCAGTTGCAGCAAGAAACATATAGGACGGCCTAGAAGAATAAATCAGTTTAGCCTTTGGATTGTTTATTTAGTTACTTTTTCCTTGTAATTGTATGGACTTGTTTGAAATATTGAAGTTGTAATTTGAATTTAATAAATATGAAACATTTTAGTAAACATCATGAGCTTTGGTGATAACCCAATTATGCCCCGACTCTTATTCCGCTGCGGGTCGGGGTGTGACAGATTGGTATCAGAGCCATGACTATAGGGATATAGGATAGGTTATTAGACCCTTAGAGCCTATACTATAGTTGATTAGAATTTTAAAATTGTTTATGTGTTACATCCAAAATTCATGATGTTTATATGCTTTATGTTTATTGTTACATTCAATGTTATGCAAGCATGTTCATAAGTACATATTACTATACAATGCTCATCATGAATCATATCCCCATAACATATCATATCCATGAGAGCACACACCACACCATTTCCATGATTTTTGCAACGATTTTTGTATTTTTTTAAATCACATCAAAGTGAGTTCTCATGACGGGCATGTAGTAACTGGAAGGGTACAAGTACCGGTAGTCGGAACGTCCTGTCTAGGCTTGGCATTCATATAAATCCAAAATAAAGGACAAGTTTGCCTACCTGGGGACTAACGATGAGAGTACGAAGGACCTATTAGGCCAAAGCATGCTATACCAAACGTCGTGTGAGCTAATCCCACTTTGAGTTGTCATTGTGTCTACACCTGGACACCCTCCGACCATACATCTCGCAAACATATTTCATGGTTTTCATTCGGGTGATGCGAGTGTTAAACCGCCAACACCAATGTGAATCCTACTAAGCCAATAGTCATAGGGGCCCACATGACTATACAGGTGAAGGTATAGGGGACATTGGAGGCCCAAACATGAGCAAACCCAAGACATCCTATGGATGTAGTTGCATTATTGATGTTTATGTTATTTTTTTTTACGACACATGACACCTAAAAAGACTCCTTAAACTCACAATCTTCTTATGTATGTTCCTGTAGATGTCGGCTAGGCAGCAACGTGGGGGTAGAAGGTCAGGAAGGTCAAACGAACGCTTGGCCACCCAAATCGCAAAACAAATGGCCGCGGTGCTTCCTGACATCGTAATTCAAGTCCAACAAGCTCTCGCCGCAAATCCCATCAACCCTCCCAATCAAGAAGACCAGAACGTCGACAACCCTCCCTCCAAAAAGTGCTCTTACAAACACTTCAAGTCTTGTGATCCCCCGAAATTTGAAGGGACCGAAGGTGTCACTGCTCTCCTCCACTGGTTTGAGGAAATGGAAAACACCTTCCTCAATTGCGATTGTCCTGAGGATCGCAAGGTACGTTACGCAACCGGGAGACTATTTGGAGTAGCTCTTACCTGGTGGAATACAGAAAAAGGTAAGAGAGGAATCGAAGATGCAATGGCCTTAGCATGGGAGGAGTTAAGGGAAATCATGACGAGACGCTTCTGTCCAAGAAGCGAGATCAAAAAGTTAGAGGATGAATTCCACTCGTTAAAGCAAAAGGAAGGAGATCATACTTCCTACAACGAAAGGTTTTTAGAGTTGAACCAAATGATCCCCAACTTGTTCACCCCAGTATACCGCTTAGTCGAACACTATATTCGATGCCTCCCCTCGAAAATTCAAGACTCAGTTCTAAGCACTTCGCCTGCAACACTTGAAGCTGCTATGGAACTAGCTACCGAGCTTACTGAGAATCGTATTCGTAACGGCAAATTTAAGGACGAGAAAAAGAAAGCCCCCATTGAGGGCCAAACTTCAAACCATCCCACCTCCTCCTCAAAGTTTGCTAGTAAGAGGAAACGAAACACCAGAAACTTTGCTGTCACACAAACAAATTTCCCTATCCCTGCTGCACCCATCACTCAAGTTGCCCCCTCACCTGCACCATATAAAAAGCCATACTCCGGCCCATACCTAAAATGCAACCGTTGCCAATACCATCACTTTCCTGATCATCCCTGCCAACATTGCACCGGCTGTGGCCGCGCAGGTCACACCATTCAAACCTGTCGCGCGCTTCAGCGAACGAACCGCAATCAACCCTCAACCCAAACCCACCATCAGATAGTGGGTCAAGCCCAACAACCTTTACTCCTACCACCTACCCAACATGTAGCACAATCCTACTACCAACCCAACTATCCTATGATGCAACCTATGCGGGCTTGTTACAACTGTGGAGACCCGAACCACTTCAGGAACACCTGTCCACGCCTGGTGAACATCATCCATGCCCAAGCTCAAGCTAATCCAGTAAACCAGGCTAACCAAGCTCCTCCACCTGCAAGAGGAAGAGCTTTCAACATCAACGCTAATCAGGCTAGGGCTGACAACAATGTGGTTAACGGTATGTTTCTCATCAATGGTAGTTATGCATCCATGTTATTTGATACTGGCGCGGATAAGAGTTTTGTGTCATTAGAATTTGAACCCATCCTCAACCAAACTCGTGATAAACTCATGAAATCCATGACGGTAGAAGTTGCTGACGGAAAACCAGTCTCATTAAACTCTATTATACGCCATTGTACTCTCACCCTAAACGATCACGATTTCCAGTTGACCTCATACCTATGAAGTTGGGAAGTTTCGACATTATAAATGGTATGGACTGGCTCAGCCAACATCATGCTGAAGTTGTATGCCACGAAAAGTTTATTCGCATTCCTCTTACAAACGGTCAGACTCTACGAATCTTTGGAGAAACCCCTTCGAAAGGACTCAAATTAATGTCCTGTCTTCAAGCCCGAAAATATCTCCGCAAGAATTATGTCGCATTCCTAACTCATGTCGTCAAAAAGGGAATCAAGGAGAAGAAACTCGAAGACATCCCAGTAGTAAAAGATTTTCGGCAAGTTTTTCCTGACGACATTTCAGGACTTCCTCCCGTGAGAGAAGTCGAATTCCGCATTGATCTTATACCTGGAGCTACACCAGTTGCAAAATCTCCTTATAGGTTAGCCCCATCCGAAATACAAGAGCTAGCCAGTCAACTGCAAGAGCTGACTGACAAAGGATTTATACATCCTAGCTCATTGCCTTGGGGTGCACCTGTCCTCTTTGTGAAGAAGAAAGATGGAACGTTTCGCATGTGTATCGACTACAGAGAACTCAACAAGTTAACGATCAAGAACCGCTACCCATTACCTCGCATCGATGATCTTCTAGACCAACTTCAAGGCGCCACCTGTTTTTCAAAAATCGACCTTCGTTCTGGTTATCATCAACTCAGAGTACATGAAGAAGACGTCCCAAAGACCGCCTACCGAACTCGTTATGGTCATTATGATTTCATGGTCATGCCATTTGGTTTAACCAACGCCCCAGCTGTCTTCATGGATCTAATGAACAGAGTCTGCAAACCTTATCTCGACCGTTTTGTTATAGTCTTCATCGACGACATCCTCATCTACTCAAAGTCTAAGTCTGATCATGAACGACACCTTCGACTCATCCTTACACTCTTAAGGACAGAAAAGTTGTACGCTAAGTTTTCGAA
This sequence comes from Scalesia atractyloides, assembly GCA_947069175.1. NCBI lineage: Eukaryota > Viridiplantae > Streptophyta > Magnoliopsida > Asterales > Asteraceae > Scalesia > Scalesia atractyloides. The sequence continues at coordinate 23,602,008 of CAMTDV010000023.1, forward strand.
ATGTGAATTCTGGTTAAGGGAAGTACAATTCCTTGGACATGTCGTCAATGACAAGGGAATTCATGTTGATCCCTCAAAAATCAAGGCAGTACAGGAATGGCAAGCGCCACGTACACCTACCGAAGTAAGATCATTTCTTGGTTTGGCTGGTTATTATCGCCGTTTCATTGCAAATTTCTCCCGTATTGCTGTACCACTCACGGCTTTGACTCATAAAGGAAAGCCCTTCATATGGGGACCCAAACAAGAAGAAGCCTTCCAAACCCTTAAGCAAAAGCTTTGTGACGCACCTATCCTCACACTTCCTGAAGGTTGCGATGACTTTGTAGTATATTGTGACGCATCAGGGCAAGGGCTAGGCTGTGTATTAATGCAAAGAGGAAAAGTGATAGCTTATGCTTCTAGACAACTCAAAATTCATGAGAAGAACTACACCACCCACGACCTGGAACTTGGAGCCGTTGTGTTCGCTCTTAAGATATGGAGACATTACCTCTACGGTACTAAGTGTGAAATATACACTGACCATAAGAGCCTCCAACATATCTTCAACCAAAAGGAGTTAAACATGAGGCAACGGAGATGGGTCGAGCTTCTTAATGACTATGACTGTGAAATTCGGTATCATCCTGGCAAGGCAAACGTGGTGGCCGATGCGCTCAGTCGAAAGGGTTATGCGAACTCCATTCGTCTTCTATGTTCGCAAATCATAACCGACATCAAAGATCAAATCTGAGAACCCGAACATGTTTCAGTAACGGAAAACGACGTACGCAAGGAGCTGTCTTGTGGAGCTGAACTTAAAATCGAAACTAAATCTGACGGTATTCTGTACTATCTAGATCGCATATGGATTCCCGATCACAATAACCTTCGTGATATCCTTATGATTGAGGCGCACAAAACACGGTATTCTGTACACCCAGGAGCCGACAAGATGTATCAAGACCTTCGATACACCTACTGGTGGCCTGGCATGAAGAAGGATATCGCTGTTTTCGTTTCCAAGTGCCTTACATGTTCCAAAGTAAAAGCTGAACATCAAAGACCCTCAGGACTTCTAGTCCAACCTGAAATACTTGTATGGAAGTGGGAAAACATAACCATGGACTTCATTACCGGGTTACCTCGCACCTCCAGTGGGTATGACACTATATGGGTAATCATTGATCGTCTTACAAAATCAGCTCACTTCATTCCGATTCGCGAGGACTTCAAGAACGAGAAGTTAGCTCGTATCTACATCAGCGAGATCGTAAGCCGTCATGGCGTACCTTTAAGCATTATTTCAGACCGTGATTGTCACACCCCGACCCGCAGCGGAATAAGAGTCGGGGCATAATTGGGTTATCACCAAAGCTCATGATATTTACTAATATGTTTCATATTTATTAAAGTCAAAATTACATTCCCAAATATCCAAACATGTCCATACAATACAAAGAGAATAAACCAAACAAAACAATCCCAAACTCTAAATCATTTTATTCTTCTAGTCCATTCCTAAGTGTTTCTTGCTGCAGCGGGTTCACCTGTATCATGTGTAAAAAATGGGGGGTTTTGGGTCAACATAAGTTGGCGAGTGAACCTTGTTAGATAAACATTTATTATTGATTTACTTATTAGTTTATCAATGAAAAATTGTGCATAATCATAAATGAGCAAATGTAAATACCCAACAGTAGCAATAGCAATCACAACTACAACATACAATAACAAATGATAGCATACATTAACATACCAACATCATACGATAAATAACATAAATGAAACTGTGCGATCAAGGCTCAATCAAACGGAGCCGATCGTATTGCATGTACTGAAAATGATAAATGTCTGTGCGATCAAGGCTCAATCAAACAGAGCCGATCGTATGTGGGCACGCCAGGTTCACGCTCATAATGTAATGGGGAACATGCTCAACGCTCATAATGTAATGGGGAGCGGCGGCCTATGAAATTGCATGTACTGAAATAATAAATTGAATCTAACACTAACCACACAAACAGTTGTAACAAGCTGAATACACAAGTTCATGATATGATGTATGCACAATGGTTAAATATAATATATAGCAAGACATATGATACACCCCAAAACGTGATTAAAACGGGGAATTTGTAAGATTCACTCACATTGGGTGCGTTTGAGTGGAGATGATGAGATGCGCACGAGTCGGGAGAGTTGAACAACGAGAATTACTAACCTAAATAATAACGGAAAAATATAATAAATGAGTGGATTTTATTAAGGATTTTAATGAAATTTTTAGATATATTTTTGTGAGTTTAAGGCTATTTTCTATCTTTAAAAATATTATTTTTAAGTATTTTTAATTGATTTTTAAATTAAATTAAATAAATAAAAATATAAAAAAAATTATTTATTTTGGCGTTGACTGTTGACCGTTGACCTGTTGACCGGTTCGGTCAGTGTGCATGTATGCGCTGGGTGAGACTCGAACCCGAGACCTCCCGTACGCGTGCACGCAGCTCTACCAACTGAGCTACGTGTCTAACCCGAAATAATCTTGTTTTTAATTATATTTATATACTAATTCGATTTATTCGAAATTCATTTGTTTTTAAAAAGAAGATTTTAAATCATCGAACCGGTGCCGTTAACCAGACTCGAACGCGTGACGTGCGAGTTAGCGTTGCACATAGTCCACCGCTGGACTATGTGTCTAACCTGGTTAATATTTCGGTTTTTATTATACTTAACAACTAACGGGGGTAACCCAGTTCAGCTTTAATCAAAAAGGCATTTTATTACATAGAGGGTGCGTGTATCAGGGATCGAACTCGTGACCTGTGCGTATTATTTGCACACAGTCCACCGCTGGACTGTGTGTCTAACCCGTTCATTAAACTGATTTTTATTAGTCTTATAATATACCCCATCTTCGTCTTCTTCGTTAAACTTTACCCAGAAAACATATTCCGACTGTTTTGACCGATTCATGTCATATTCGATTTTCAAACATTATAAGTAATTTAAAGGTAAAGAATGGAGAGAGTTTGGGGAAAGGATGTACCGATCAGTGTTGTTCACAGAATTCCGGCAGAGGTCCGTCGGTTCTGAAAGTGAACTCCGGCTATTAAAATCAATTAACAGTTTTGTTCGATTATTTATGAAGTTGAGGCACTTAAACAAAGTTTAACAGAAGTTTGAAGGGTCATACCAGTTCTCGGTGTGTTTCCGGAAGTTTCAGAAATTTTCCGGCGAAGGTAGGAATTTCGACAAACGTTGACTAGGATTGATTCTGATGGTGGAGTTGTGTTAGTGACCGATTAATCACATAATCGAAACAGAAAGAGTCGAAAGAATTACCGTGTGGATGTGAGTCTCGGTTTTCCGGCAAACTTGCAGAATTTTCCGGCGAGTTGATTTAAGCTTTCTGATGGACCGAATGTGTGACGAAAGTGAAATGGAATGTTTGTATGATGTTTCTGAGTCGCGAGAGGGGTCTTGATTGAAGTAATTCAGACTGTTGAATAGTTTCGGTTATAACACTCATCATTCTCATAATTGAAGTCAATTCAAGTCTGAATTGATTAAAAATCGTCGGTGCATCGGTTATAAAACTGAAATCGCGATTATTCAAACGTTTAGACGGTTGAATAGCCGATTTCAGTTTTTCAGTTGGCGTAACCAGTTTATCTAGGTTTGTATATAAGAATCATTTGTTTCCTAGAGTTGACAGAAAACAAACAAGTGGCGGAGTGGTGATGTGTGTGTGTGTTAAGTCTTTGGATTTCAGTTGCCGGCTGACCCGGGTTCGAGCCCCGGCAGCAACATTTTATTTTTATTTATTTTGTTTTCACTTTTTATCAAATATAATTTTTATAGTTTAGTTTGTTTATTAATTATGTATCATTAAAAATCAAAATAACCATAAATACACAACGTGACATTTATAATTTGATATTCGATTACAAAACGGAGCGGGTTTTGGAAACCCATTTTTGACAAATGTTACAGTGATGGTCGTTTCACTTCACGAACATGGCAAGCCGTACAAGCCGCTTTGGGTACACGATTAGACCTCAGTACTGCTTATCACCCTCAAACTGATGGACCATCTGAACGCACCATCCAAACACTTGAAGACATGCTTCGAGCATGTGTCATGGACTTCAAGGGAAATTGGGACGCTCATCTACCATTAGTTGAATTTTCGTACAACAACAGCTATCATTCAAGTATCGGCATGGCACCTTTCGAAGCTTTATATGGTCGTAAGTGCCGATCTCCAGTATGTTGGCACGAAATTAGGGAAGCTCAAATCACCGGTCTAGAATTGATTCAAGAAACAACAGACAAGATCCATCAAATTTGAAACAATCTTCTAGCGGCACAAAGTCGTCAAAAGAGTTATGCAGACAAACGACGAAAGCCCTTGGAGTTTAACATTGGTGATCAAGTACTTTTAAAAGTATCATCGTGGAAGGGAGTAGTTCGTTTTGGCCAGAAGGGCAAGCTAGCACCACGCTACGTAGGACCTTTCAAAATACTCGGAAGAGTAGGACCTGTAGCATACAAGCTTGACTTACCACAAGAACTCAACAGAATTCACCCCACATTCCACGTATCAAACTTAAAGAAGTGCCTCGCCGATGAAAACCTCCATATTCCCCTAGAAGATATTCAGATCGATGAATCTATGCACTTCTTTGAAAGACCAGTAGAGATCATGGACTTCGGAGAAAAACGTTTAAGACGGAGTCGTATTCCAATTGTTAGGGTATGCTGGGAGTCGAAACGAGGACCTGAGTTTACTTGGGAACGTGAAGACTCAATGCGCGAAAAATACCCGCATCTTTTTCCTGTTACCACTACTACTTAAATTTCGGGACGAAATTTCTAAAAGTAGGGGATACTGTAACATCCGTCGAAAAACGGGTTTTCAAAACCCGTTTCGTTTATTAATCGAATAGTCAGTTTCAAATTTTCGTTGCTTATTTAATGCTCATTTTAATTTTAAACAATACATAATTAATAAACATTTTAGAATATAGAAACTAAAATTGTTAAAAAGTAAAAATAAGGTAAATAAAAAAGAAAATAGGCTGTCGGGTTTCGAACCCGGGTCAGCCGGAAGACACAATCAACAAACACTTAACCACTCCGCCACATTGTGCTTTTGTGTAATCAAGGAAACAAAAAAACTTAACTCTACCCGTGAACTCATCTGTTTGCGGCAAAACTGAAACCGATAATCGGCTTTCAACTATCCAGACGATTGAGTGATCGTGAGTTACTGATTATAACCGATAAATCCATTACAACCCACGTTTTAATCAATTCCGTCTTCAATTGAACTCGATTCTTATGATTTTCGAGTTTGATAACCGAAATCATTTACTTCCAATTTTCACTAACAATATTATCGTCTCATAACTCGGAAACACTCACAGAACCTTCAATTTCACTTTCACTCTAATTTCTGTTTGTCGGAAACGTTTTCTGATATCGCCGGACTTTCGCCGGAAAACCGTGACATTCATCGAATCGGTAAATTTCTCAATTCTTTCATCTTCTATCCATTGTTAGACTTTTACTAACTCAAATCCTTCAATCAGAATCGGTCCCAGACGACGTTGTCGGATAATCTGCACCCGCCGGAAAATATCTGAAAATTTCGAAATCGCGCTGTGAATCGGTACAAACATCTAAACTCTCCGATAATTCTTGTTCAGTCATTTAATTTCACAATTAGTTAATCAAAACTGTTAATTGGTCCGCTCAGACGGAATTCATAAAACAGAGCCGACGACTTTGCCAGAGTTCGAATCTTACAAACGCACCGGCTTTCCGAATTAAAACCAATTTTTTTTTAAACTGAATCAGAGTAGGTCCCAAGATGTTTTTAAGATTAATATAAACTATAAGTTTAACAGATAAAACACACAGCCCAACTGGTTGGGCTGTGCGCTTACAAACCAAAGAACCCGAGTTCGATCCGGCTTCCTGACACCGGTTCAACCATTTAAATTCTTTTAATATAAACCGAATAAATTAAACATTTAATTAGTATATATATATAATTAAAACATAGAACATTTCGGGTTAGACACGTAGCTCAGTTGGTAGAGCTGCGTGCACGCGTACGAGAGGTCACAAGTTCGAACCTCAATCAGCGCATACATACACAAAGTCCGAACCGGTCAAAGTCAACGGTCCACGGTCAACGGTCAACCCAAAAAGTCAACATTTTTTATATTTTTATTTATTTATTTAATTTAAAAATCAATTAAAAATACTTAATAATATTTTTAAAGTTAGAAAATGACCTTAAACTCACAAAAATAAATCTAAAAACCCTATTAAAATTGTTAATATAATCCACTTATTTACCGTACCTTTTCGTTATTATTTAGGTTAGTTATTCCTCGTCGATCAACCCTCTAAACTCGTGCGCATTCAACATCATCAAACAAACGCACCCAATGTGAGTGAATCTCTACAAATTCCCCGTTTTAATCACTTTTTGGGGTGTATCATGTGTCTTATTTTTATTACATTTAAACACTTGTGCATCCATCATATCCATGATCAAATGTGTATCCAATATGTATCAATTGTTTGTGTGGTTAATGTTTAGATTAAATTTATCATTTCAGTACATACATCATCATAGGCTCGTCTGTTCCCTATTACCTATGAGCGGAACCGTTCCCCATTACCTATGAGCGGAACGTGGCATTGCCAACATACGATCGGCTCCGTTTGATTGAGCCTTGATCGCACATACATCATCATAGGCCGTCCGTTCCACATTACCTATGAGCGGAACGTGACGTTGCCAACATATACATTATCATTCATGTTATATACTCATGCAAGGTGGTTTGTTATTGTACGTTTATTTACGTTTGCCCACATATGATTATTGCACAATTTTTCCATATTAAATACAACAAGAAATCAATAATGAATGTTTTCTAACAAGGTTCACTCGCCAACTTTTGTTGACCCAAAAACCCCCCATTTTTACACATGATACAGGTGATCCAGTTGCAGCAAGAAACATATAGGACGGCCTAGAAGAATAAATCAGTTTAGCCTTTGGATTGTTTATTTAGTTACTTTTTCCTTGTAATTGTATGGACTTGTTTGAAATATTGAAGTTGTAATTTGAATTTCATAAATATGAAACATTTTAGTAAACATCATGAACTTTGGTGATAACCCAATTATGCCCCGACTCTTATTCCGCTGCGGGTCGGGGTGTGACACTTCCAACCCTATTTCTTCAACCAAATTTTGTTTTCTTGAAGTAATATTCTCATTGGCTGGAAAACAGTCCCCTGAGAGAAATGGGTTGAACTTGTTGATGTAAATATCATTTTCTTCATGATTAAGAAAGGCATTGGGAGGAAGGAAGACACACTGAGTGCTTGAAGTAACCTGTGGAAAAGGGTTTGAGGAAGACATCATCTCAAGAATCAAGATTCGAAAGAGACATTTATTAATTGTTTAACATTAGGTTAAGCAAAACTAATAGTTAAACTTAAACACTTGTATGAAGCTACTTGCTTTGCAGGTGGAGAGAGTATCTTCCTATAAATAAGTACTTCAACTAATGAGGGAAGGAAGATTGAATGAAAGGGTACTATCATATTTATGAAGAGCCTTTGTTCCTTAAAAGTTAAATAACATATAAATCCTTCATATGAAAGTCATATTTATTTTATTGAAATGTTTGACGGTAAAATTCTGTACAAATGAAACCCACTTTTGATCCTTGTATTTTATAATATATGTTTACTATAGTTTAGAAATCATTCACTAACATCGGGTTCCAAATTGTTGCATATATGATATACTAAAGATAATACCCAAGTATATGCTTAAGTGTTTCTACAAATTGAAATAATATCTTAGGGTTTTTTAGTTGAATGAATTTAATGATATACTTGCATAGTAAATGTGTTGGTATAAGACAACACATGGATTTGATGATATTTGGGATCAGATATGTGGTATCCATGTAATTGGGAGTTGACCATTCCCTAGGGTACTTCTTGGATCCAAGTAAATGTAAAATTTGGTTATTTTGTGTGATAAGTCGGTAATTTATTATAAATGGTAGATTATGCACACTTTTATATGACTTTGTATTATTGTAAAGGTTCATATTGTTGTGTTTTATGGTAATTATAACTCGTATCTTATGATATACACAGGGTGAATACAAGATTTAGAAGGGATTTGGAATCAAACATGGAAATTATGTTTGTAAGGTTGTGGAGTGTGGCATCGGTAAGGGGTCGGTGAGTCCCATGTGGCATTGGCACCGAAGGGGAACACCAACCCCACCCATTTGGCTTCGGTGAACACCAAAAATTTTCCCATCTCCCCGAACAAACACATCTCTCTCTCTCAATTTTTGAAATGGGATCTCTCTCTCTCTCGATTTTTGAAATGGGATGAAGGGGAACACCATCCCTTTGATGGGGATGGAAGGGAAGATGGTGAGATAGAGCTGATGTAGAGGATGGTGAAAGATGATGATGGAATCTACCTTATGGTGATCCTATTGTGACAATGGAACCACATCCAATAACCTAAGTGACAATGAAAATTAGGTTTGTACAATGGTAATCTACCTTATGGTGATCCTAGTGTGGCTTTCGCTATCATGGTCCATCGTAAGTTTAAGGTACCCTTTTACCAAAAAACAGTATGGAGAAAATCACAATAATTTTTTTTGTTAACTACGTAGGCCCAGGACAGCCGAGAACATCTTGGAAATAGATCACCTTTTCCCTCAGAGAACAAAACATGGTGATCCGGCCCATACACTCAAGAGAAAACCCACAAGTAGAAAAAACCCCGACTCAACCTAGAGCAAATTACTCCAGACTAAACTCCAACCAATGACCTCCCAAAAGGAAAGTCATAGGACTCTCGCTGAACCAAATGGCCTTTAGTGACAAAATCACAAGATTTGTGACAAATTTGTGTTCAGTTCGGCCCTTCAAGAATGTATCACACTAGTGGGAGTCTTCCGCATAACGTCAGGTAATTTGTTCCGTATCGGTTCGATTAGTTGTGGTAACAGCGCTCACTATAGCAATCAGAAAAGGGAAAAAGTTCAGTTGTTATATGCCCAATTAAAAACTAGACGTATGACCAGTATCGATGTTCGAACGGAATTAATTTGGTTTGTCATGGTATTAGCATTTTTATAACCTAAAGAAAAAAACCTCTATTTTTTTGTGTAATTCCATTGTAAACAAAATTATATAGAAACGTTGAGTTAAATAAAGTTAGACAAGCCCATGTATTATTTTTTTTTGTGTTAACAAACTCAAATTATCACACAAAACTAAAATTAAATAAGTTAAAAGACGTATATTATGTTAAGTATAATGGGTGAACTTGAACATATAAAATATATACTTGGTATAGCAACCGAAAGAAAATACCTGGAAAAAAAGAAAGTCGTTATATGTCAAAAGGATATTGACATGTGTTTGACATCGACCATAAACCACTAAAACGAATACCAGTGTGATTATATTTGTGTTTGATTGATTTAGTTTGTCATGGTACCAACACTCGCTATAACTTACAATATCAAAACACGCTCTATTTTGAATACAACTACATTTTTAATTAAATTTATACCTGTACATCTCAAAGGAAAGAGATTTAAAACAACGACAAGCTGACGAACAAAAGTATACGAAAATTTTCAAATTAATTACAAAATATAAATGGGGTAATAGCTTATGTTATCTATAAATAATAATAACCCTAAACTATTTCATTGAGTAATAACCATACACATATAGCTTATGTTGATATGTTATAGATATATCTTAACCAAATACTAATTATTGATTTTGTTTTAAATATTTATACCAATTAAAATGCTTGGTCATGGTATGTATCAGAATCTAATATCAATGTGTTACACCCAATATATTTTCAGTTTCAGTTACTTTTCTTAACCCAATTCTATTTCATTTCATAGTTGTAAAAAGGGTTAAATCTGAATCTTGTTGATCTGTATGATTTGAGTTTAACTTGTATGCATTAGGTGAATAAATATGAATGTAAACATAAAGTTATAAATGCAAATGCAAAATTATACGAGCATACAAGAGTGGAAAGTTATATCAAAATTGTTTGTATTAATAATCAAATGATTTTACAAACTCCCTCTCAGCTAGATCACACACTTTATTGTTCGTACAAAAGGATTGTGTTTTGCGATAATGTAGGTCCCTTTTTGAGATCTAAGAACAAGGTGATTTCAAGTTATCGGATGCATAAACACATGTGCGGAATCCCTAATTTACACACAACCAAGCAATAACACAATCAATCAAGCAGAAAAAATCACTCGAAAGTTTCTCAATTGATTTTGACATCCAGAATAAGCTCCAAAACTATCTCAAAATGCACTCTTACAGAAAGAAACATAACCTGTTGTATTTATAGGCAATACAGCAGGGTAGACACGAAATATAAAAGACTACCCGAAACAATGCGAAACATATGGATATTATACAAAATACATGCTATGTTTACACACGAACCATACACATGAATATGCATATGTTTCTTGTCCCACACGAACTATATCAACATATTTTAAGTTTGTGTATACTATTTCTTGTCCATATATTTCGTGTAACATATTTCGTGTCCTTTAAGTTTCATGTAAATTGTATTTCGTGTGTGTAAGAAATCATATAACATAAACATGTTGTTTCCATGAATAAACATGACATCATCATTATGATTATGATCTCATGATGATGTCATTCCGTATCGTATCGTATATTCAATAGTATCTCGTATGCCAAGTCGAACTGATGGAGGAACACCGTCGACTTCCATCGTGACTTGAATAGCCTCGAACGTCACTAGCGGCATCCACACTAAATGCATCAACAGATAAAATAGATCTCTATCATATAAGATCTATTTATAGAAATACGAAAGCGCTGTTTGCAATCAACTGATATCACCCTGATAATGACATCTAGCATTCCTAACACAAAATATTCCTCAAATGTTATAAAACATCTGCAGGAATCTAACATCTGATTTATTACATATAGCATCTGTTCTAAGCTAACACTATTACATTGATTAAACCACTGTTCTTCAAACCGTTGTTGACTTGTATCAAACATGTGTTTAGCCATAACAGATTTTTGGTATTTATGATTAGTGTTTTGTCTTCAACAGGGCTTTGGCCTTCAAATAAAGGTTTCTTCTCCTTCAACTGATGTTCCATGCCTTTGAAAGATCTTTAATGTCTTCAATAGATGTTCTAATTAGTGTTCAAAATTCACTATATTTGGGAGGAGAATGCTTGATCATCTGTTTATTTCTTGATTAGGAAGTCATGTTTTTGCTTTTGAAATCATTTGTTCTTTTGTAGGTCTAACAATCTCCTTTTTAAAACATATGATGCCAAAACAGATGATTATTTGATCTTTTTATGACTCATCAACTTCTCCCTAATTTAACCCTTGAATTGGTGTTCAAATTTCATAGAGAGATAGTCATTTGGATCCCTTTCGAGCTCAAGCTCTAGAAGAACTTGATTTTTTTTCATTTTTTAGCCTAGAAACACTGTTTATGGAGATTTTTTCAACTTCTCCATTAGCCTTGACCTATGTCAATTCTTGGCTTGTCTTATCAGACTTCTATTTGATAATTTTGAGGCTAGATAGATTTCTTAGGGCAGATGTATGAGTTGGGGAAAATTGTTTTCTCAAGACTTGGCCAAGTAAATCTTCTTGTTTTGCATCTGGATCTCCATACATTAATTAATTCCCGGTCCCTCTTTCTCATTTCATCTTCATACATCTTTATATCTTCTTCAGACATCTCTTTTTGCCTTTGAGGTAGCTTTTTACAGTTGGGGAAATCTTTGCTGAAGGAAGTTTCGAGGGATCAACTAGAGATTTGATAGGGAAGTCTACCTGCTCATAATCTAGCTTTCTAGGGATAGGGGATCTTTTTCTCTTAAGATTTCTAACTTTTTGTAGCTCTTTGTGGTTGTTGACTTATACCATCTTGCCACTGATTTCATTGTGCGAAACTTGGCTACAACCATTTCTTTTTTCATCCTTCTCAACTACAGAGCCTTCTTATCATTAGGCCTTTTTCCTGCTCTCGATTGGAGGTGTTGGTTTTTGCTCAGGATTTAGCTTTAGCCTTTTTATCCTTAAATTTCATCAAGTGGGGCCTCTGTTGACTATTATGTGAATTGAGCTCTGATTGGTTTGCAGGACTTGTTTTTCATGATGTATTCCATGTAGTCTTCTATCAAAGCTCTTATAAGATCAGGGTCATTAACTGGACCCTAAGAAGACCTGTTGATCCATTTTATCACCTTTTCCTTGACTTCTCTCTGCTGCAATCCTTTCTCCATGTTTTAGCTTTATCTCCAATTATTCTTTGACATTGGCATGCTTTGGATAGTTTTAAAGTGATGGAAATGAGAGTTGGCTTGAGTCTGTTGAGGAGTAGAAAGACTATTTTGTTTTTTGAAACATTTTCTAACTCCAAAGGATGTACTGATGTAGTTATGGCAGTGGTGGTGGTTGATGATAGAATTAATGGAAAAGATGTGATAGGTGTGGATGGTTCTGTGGTAGTGGTGGTTTTGATGGGTGAGGCTTCAGGGGTTTCTTCATCATCATCTTGGATGATAAATTTTATTTTTCTAGATCTGGTTTCTGGTGTTGGTGTTTTTGTTGGTGGTAATAAGGTTTTTATTGGTTATTTTCTTTTGATAAGTAGACCTATAGGGGCCTTTTGAAAATCTAGAGGTATGGATAGTGTTGTTATGGATGTAATATTTGTTGTCACTTTTGAAGTGCCAATAGATGTTTGAGCAATTGGAGCAATGGTTTGAGTAGTAGTTAGAACATTGCTTTGAGGAAGAACTGTGAGGAACCTTGATTATTTTGAACTCTTTTTCTTTCACGGATCTCTTGCACTGTCAACATTTCTTTAGCTTCCCTTATATCTTTCCCCTTCTCTTTTTCAAGTGCATCTCCTTTAGCCTTTTAGCTGCAGATATGTCAGCCCTCTTTTGAGCCTTCTTGACTAGAGGAGAGAGCTTTCTCATGTTGTCATTCTCCCCCTTTTAGGCATCATCTTCTATCTATTTAGGGAGAGTGGGAGCAGTACCAGTGGTTTGAAGAAGATGGTCTTTAATGGCCTTAATCTCAGCTTTAGTACCATTGTACCTAGCATCCACCATATTTCTGATAAGCTCCATGTGCATGTTATGAGTTGTTTTAGAAGATTGCTTTTGAAGTTGTAGATACATGCTTGCATGAGTCCATACTTCTTTTGCAATTTCTACATTTGTGGGTAGAATTCTAGAGTTTTGTACCAAAGTCTTCAACTTATCTTTGATTTCATCCACTGGTGACTCTAATTGGGTTATTCTCTCCATCAGTTCCTAATATCTTAACCCATCACCTAAATTAATAAGATCATCTGAGTTCCCATCAAAAGTGGTTGTACTTGGTTTTGAACCAAGTGCCCCTTGTTCTTGGTTATGGGGACTTCTAACTGCTAGAGAGTGTACTATTGTAGACTCAACAGTTGTTGCCTTAAAGGATGTATTAGCTATGTAACCATTGTCCAACTATGAGACTGTTGTCTCTACAGTTCTAGTGGTTGCCTCACTTGAAAACCTACAAGTGTCTTTTATGACAAAAGAGGTGTACCGTCCTCTGCTTGTGGGCTAGCAATGGCACGAACAAGCCCAATCACTTTTTGTGGCATGCTCCAAGTAATAGGTGGTTAGGAGGAACTGGGTCTATCCAGGTCAGTTTGGTCAATTGCATCAAGCAATGGTTGTATGGTGGATAGTATTATTTTTATGGGTGGTGGAATGAAAAGAGAACTAGCCTTGGGAGACGGGCTACAGAAGAAATGTTCAAATGAATCATCCATCTCTTGATTTGGTTCCCTATGCTCACAACATTATCCTTTTGTGATGATATGTGAGGAGTTTGGATGGGTGGAGATTTTTGCATTTGTTGTGAGGAAGTAACAGTGGATGTTTGCTGCTCTTGTGTTGCAGCAGGTTCCTCTAGCATCTCAACCTCCATAGTTACCTTCTTTCTTGTTTTTCTTTTGGATTTGGTGATAGGAGGGGAGATGATTTTTGAGGAAATTTCTGATGTGGGTGTCACAGTGGTGGGTTGGTCACTACGAGCGTCGGGAGCAGTGGGCTTAGCAATAGATGTTGTAACATGTGTTGCTTGGGTTTCTTAAACATTTTGTTCACTTGCACTTTCTTGACTTTTGGTCATCATGCGTGTGAATGTTTCATTTGAAACACTTTTTATTCGTAGGGGTTCACCCTGATCAAAAATGTTTTGTGCCAAAATCATGTTTAGAAGATAACTTAAAAGTCTTGGGTACGTAAGAAAGGGTTTGGCAGTACCTCTCTTGTTAGCTTTAACGTTGCCAAGCAAATCTAAGAACAGAGTTTAGGATAACTTGTAATTTGCATTTGTCAAAATCGTATATCCCAAGTACTGTGTTTTTAATGGTATTTCGTTAAATGATGTGTTTTTAGAAGAAAGACCTAGGAGTAGGGTATGAAAGAAAATTTTCATTTCATGTAAGAAATTTAGTTTAAAAATTGTTGCTCACACTCCCACCATTTGAGCATCGTACCCCTCTCTATGAATTCATTTTAAAGATTAGTTTAGAGAAGGATTATGTACCAATTTCATCATTGAGGGAGAATGTTATGGATATCAGTTGTGATGTAATCTGAAAATCAACTCCTTTAATCTTTGAGATGATAGTAAAGGGTTTTTTTATCACAAGGTAAAAAAGTCAAAATTCGCCCAAAACTCTTTAAGAGTGTCCAGATATATGGGTGCATCGATGGTGAGTATTGCGCGATATTTTGATGTGGTAAGAATGTCAATTATTTAGTGGAACTATGTGTTGGTTTCAGTTTTGACGAAATATGGAAGGAAGTTGTGTGATGCTTTCATTATGAATGCCATGATGGTAATAAAATCTTTTTTTGTAAAATCCTTTGAACAGATAATCTTTATAGATTGAGAGAGTGGATGATGATGCAAAATTTTTTAGAAAATTTTTAAGCAGATAATCTTTTAACTGAAGGTGAGGAATGTGGAATTCTAATCTTGTTGTGGTGATTCTGAGAACGGTAAAATAAAAACCTCTGCAATTGGGGGGTTTGTTAGGGTTATGTAACAGTGGTGATAACGTGGCCAACAGTTACTTTTTGAATAACATGTCAAGGCTCTATTTGTGTAAACCAAAGCTCTCTTTTACTAGAGACTAGGCCACACTAAGAAAACCCTTTGAGAAAGGAACGGAATGTCTGTTTGGCAAAGATCTGTTTTATGTTTTTTTAAACATTTGTTTGTTGTTAACAGATGTTAGGATATAAAACAGTGGCCGGTACATCTGTTGACTTTGTTCAACAGATGGATGAAAATAGATGTTTAAAACCACTGTTCGGCTAAAACAGTGTTTTGTGGAAAAAAACAGTGGTTGCTTTTTGCATACGATGGTTTTGACTTTGGTCAAACAGACTTTTGAACCACTAAAATAGTTGTTGGCTCTTTTAAACAGAGTTTTTCTAATGATTTTTTGAACAATCTTTTAGTGATTTTAAGAGAAGATTTTGGAATTTTCTAAATAACACATTAATGTTTTTATTGAAAGGTTTGAAAACTTTTAAACTTTGAGATTTTTGTGTTTATATACTTTTGCAAGAAGCAATCCAATGTTGACACTACATCATGACACGTGATTATAGTACGCCAACTTTAAAAAAAACATAGCTTTAGAAAGTAATGCAATCTCAATATGTACATCAGTGTTTCTTTCATTTTCCAAAATGTATATAATGGGGAATTCCAACAAGTTGCTTAATCAATACAAATTGTGACCCAGATCTCTTAGAGTCCATCGCAACATTAGCGACGGTTTTTGTTACTAAATTTTTTTGTCGCGATTATTCTATCACAAATGATTATTATTGTAACATCCGCCAAAAACCGGATTTACCAAACCCGCTTCGTTTATTAACAGAACAATCAGTTAAAAATTTTATTGCGTATTTAATGCCCAAATTAATTTTAAACGATACATAATTAATAAGTGTATTAGAATTTAAAATTTATTTTTGAAAATGTATTAAAAATAGTGAATTAAAAATAATATGCTGAAGCCGGGATTCGAACTCGTGTCAGCCGGGTCAGCACAGCTTTAACACACACACACATTCAACCGCTCCGCCACTCGTGATCTTTGTTTACATATTGAAACAATTAATACGTAAATTAAATCTGGAAATCAAAACCCAGTTACACAACGCGCCCAAATCCGTTCACGCCGGAAATCCCGACAATTTCGTCAAATTTGGTCGTTTCTTTTTGGTCATAACGTATACATTAACAGTAAGATCGGTTATAACCGAAGAAATCCATCAATTTCATTCATTTCAATTCAAAACCGAAAAAATACAATTCAAATCCGGGAGTTATACTTTCTTCATTCAGTGAGCTCACGAATTTTATCAAAAACACACTCTTCATTTCACTCAGAAAACTTCGCCGGAAGTCGCCGGAATTCTCTGTGAATTAACCGGAAAGTTTCGCCGGAAAACCGAATTCAATCCATCTTTTCTTCTTACCCAAAAATGAGATCATAGAACTCGTACTGACATCACTCCCACTCACCTTAAACCTCTGAAGAATCTCTGTCGCAAGAAATTTCACTCGCCGGAATTCTCTGCAAGTCGCCGGAAAACCGGGACTTTCATCTACACGATAATTACCTCGATTTTTCTGTTTTATTCCATTATTATACAAATTCTACCACCACTCCAGCACTCAGAATCAACCCCAGACGACATTGCCGGATTTTTCTGTTTTCGCCGGAAAATTTCTGAAAGTTTCAGAATCTCGCTGATAACCGGTATGATCATGTAATCTACTGATAATCGTTACCCAGTGATTCAATTTCACCTCTAATTCATCCAAACTAATTATTGAATTCGAACAGAAGGGGCTCCCAAAACAGAGCCGACGATTTTTGCCGGACTTCTGAAGAAGGACGATCAGTACGGTACAATCAATCCCCAAACCTGTTTCTGTTCATTACCTTACGATTGCTCATAATGTTCGTTAAATTAATTTAACAAATAACAGTTAGATAACCGTTGCCTGAGTTTTGAACGAAGAAGACGAAGTAGTTATGTTATAAGATTATTTAAAATCGGAATTATAAACGGGTTAGACACACAGTCCAGCGGTGGACATACACGTCGCCAGTTCGATTCCTGTCCCAACCTCATTCGCTGTAATAAAATGCCTTTTTTAAAAAAACTGAACCGGGTTAATTCAGTAATATGTTAAGTATAATAAAAACTAGAATATTTACCAAGTTAGACACACAGTCCAGCGGTGGACTGTGTGCCAAACTAAACCACAGGTCCCGGGTTCGAGACCTGTGGAGTGCACCTAGTCGTTACATTAAAATATTTTTAAAATAAATGATTTTCGGATTAATTTAATTAGTATATAAATATAATTAAAAACAGAAATATTTCGGGTTAGACACGTAGCTCAGTTGGTAGAGCTGCGTGCACGCGTACGGGAGGTCTCGGGTTCGAGCCTCACCCGGCGCATACACTTACACAATAAAGCCGGTCAACAAGTCAACGGTCCACGGTCAACAAGTCAACGGTGAAAAAGTCAACATTTTTTTTTATTTTTATTTATTTATTTTATTTAAAAATCAATTAAAAATACTTAAAAATAACATTTTTAAAGTTAGAAAATAGCCTAAAACTCACAAAAAATATATCCAAAAATCCTATTAAAGTTGTTAATAAAATCCATTTATTTACCTTACTTTTCTTTATTAATTAGGTTAGTTATTCCTCGACGATCAATCCTCTAAACTCGTGCGCATTCATCATCATTCACCGAACACACCCACTGTGAGTGAATCTCTACAAAATTCCCCGTTTAAATCACGTTTTTTGGGTGTATCATGTGTCTTACTATTTATTATATTTATATCATTGTGCATACATCATATCATGAATAAATGTGTATCCAGCTTGTGTAAACTGTTTGTGTGGTTATTGGTTAGATTTAATTTATTATTTTCAGTACATGCAATTTCATAGGCCGCCGCTCCCCATTACATTATGAGCGTTGAGCATGTTCCCCATTACATTATGAGCGTGAACCTGGCGTGCCAACATACGATCGGCTCCGTTTGATTGAGCCTTGATCGCACAGACATTTATCATTTTCAGTACATGCAATACGATCGGCTTCGTTTGATTGAGCCTTGATCGCATAGTTTCATTCATGTTATATATTCATGCATGTTGATATGTTATTGTATTCTAATTGTTGTTAATGTATGTTATTGTTTGTTGTTGCTTGATATCGTATACTAATGGTTTGTTATTGTATGCTAATTGTTGTTATTGTATGTTTATTTACGTTTGTCCATATATGAATAATGCACAATTTTTACATATTAAATACAACAAGAAATAAATAATAAATGTTTTCTAACAAGGTTCACTCGCCAACTTTTTGTTGATCCAAAAACCATTTTTACATATGATACAGGTGAACAGGATGAAGCATGGAAAACATAGGAAATTGCCTTGGAAGAAAAATAATGAAGTTTAGAAGGATGAATAGAACATGTTGTATTTGTTTGATATGATTGTATGATCTCTTTTAAATTGAAATAATAAATATGAAACATTACAATAAATGTCATGAGCTTTGATGAAAACCCAATCATGCCCCGGTCACCTTTTCCGCTGCGGGTCGGGGTGTTACAGATTGGTATCAGAGCCATGACTATAGGGATATAGGATAGGTTATTAGACCCTTAGAGCCTATACTATAGTTGATTAGATTTTAATTGTTTATGTGGTTACATGCAAACTCATGATGTTTATTTCCTTCATATTTATTACATACACAAATGCATGCAAACATTTCCAATATTACATTTTGTGATACATAGTGAATTATACTTACAGTCAAACATACATACTTACATACATATTTCAAAGATCACATATTCAAATCATCTTCATACTTCCGTTATTCAAGATTTTGTCGCATTTTTCAT
Source organism: Scalesia atractyloides (assembly GCA_947069175.1). Taxonomy (NCBI): domain Eukaryota; kingdom Viridiplantae; phylum Streptophyta; class Magnoliopsida; order Asterales; family Asteraceae; genus Scalesia; species Scalesia atractyloides. The sequence continues at coordinate 23,621,172 of CAMTDV010000023.1, forward strand.
TTTTCAAATCTCATCAGAGTGAGTTCTGCGACGGGCATGTAGTAACTGTAAGGGTACAAGTACCGGTAGTTGGAACGTCCTGTCTAGGTTGGCATTCGTATAAATCCAATATAACGGACCAGTTTGCCTACCTGGGGACTAACGATGAGAGTACGAAGGACCTATTAGGCCAAAGCATGCCACACCAAACGTCGTTCGAACTAACCCCACTTTGAGGTGTCACCGTGTCCACACCTGGATACATTCCGAATATCATACGTTACATATTTCTCGATTTTCTTCGGGTTTTAGTGTACGTAACCAGGCTAACACATGCGAACCATATGAAAAACCTGGTAATCATGGGGGCCCACATGATTACGAAGGTGAAGTATGGCGGCATGCAAGGCCCAATTACGAGCAAAGCCCAAGACATCCTATGGATGTAGTAGATTTATTATGCTATGTTTATTTTATGAATATTCATTCCTAAATACGACACATGATCCCAAAAACATCCAACTCATACTCTTCATATGTATTCCTTGTAGATGTCTTCTATTTCCGCTCGTAGGAAGATGAGAGCAGGAAAAGCTCGCGAGCGCATGGCTGCCCTAATCGCTCAACAAATGGCTGCCGTAATACCCAACATTATAGTCCAAGTCCAACAAGCCCTTACCACTAATCCCGTCAATCAAGAAGTTCAAAATGTTGTTAACCCTCCCCCAAATACCACTAAATGCACTTACAAGCATTTCAAATCCTGCGACCCTACAAAATACGAAGGGACTGAAGGTGTCACCGCTTTTCTCTATTGGTTTGAAGAAATGGAAAACATTTTTCTAAATTGCGATTGCCCTGATGATCGCAAAGTGCGATATGCTACTGGTCGTTTATATGGAATAGCACTTACTTGGTGGAATACAGAGAAGGCCAAACGAGGTGTTGAAGATGCTATGACTTTGACTTGGGAAGAGTTGAAAGAAATCATGACAAGACAGTTTTGCCCAAGGAGCGAAATCAAGAAATTAGAGGATGAGTTCTATTCGTTGAAACAAAAGGAAGGCGACCACACTACATACAACAAGAGGTTCCTCGAGTTAAATCAAATGGTTCCCAACTTGTTCACTTCCCACTACCGTTTGATCGAGCACTACATTCGAGGTCTTCCTTCAAAAATTCAAGACCCTGTAATAAGTACCACACCTGCAACCTTGGAAGCAGCAATGGAGTTAGCTACAGAGCTTACCGAGAACCGTATACGGAATAAAGACTTCAAGGGGAGGAGAAGAAGAAAGTTAAAGCATCAACTGAAATTTCAAACTCCACCCAAACCGAACCTCTTTCTCAACCCACTTCCAAGAGGAAACGAGATGAGCAACTTTTCGCTGTCACCCAACGCAATCAACCAGCCTTACAAGCCGTACCCCTCCAAGCTATCCCAATCACTCAAGTAGCACCCAACTCAACCTACCCAAATAAGAAACCTTACCTTGGACCTCACCCTCGATGTAACACCTGTTTTTATCACCATCCATCTACTGTACTTTGTCGACTATGTGCGAATTGTGGACGCTATGGTCATTTGAGCAAAGTTTGCCGCACCTCTCAAAACCAAACCTCACCCCCTACTCAAAACATGATCCAAACATATCAACAACCCCAATACCCCATGTTCCCATATGTTCGAGCTTGTTTCAATTGTGGCGACCCTACCCATTTTAGAAACACGTGCCCTCAATTGGTTAACATCATAAACGCCAAGCTCAAGCAAACCCAGTTAACCAAGCAAATCAAGAAAACCCAACCACTAGGCCACCAGCAAGAGGAAGAGTTTTCAACATCAACGCCAATCCGGTTGAAGATAATGACGGCCCAAACGAAAACACCCAACTAGTCCCCTTCACTGAAAATCAAGATTCAACTCCAACCGCTTAGTTTTATGTTTTTCTTTATGATTATCTCAATTTTCACGTGTCTCAATTTTAAATTGGAAATTTATCCAAGGATCTTAATGCGAATTACTATTTCAGTTTTGTTTTTATACTCACTGATTTAACATTCATACCATCATATATCTCAACGTATTTCAATCTCATTATTCAAAGAAGTTGGGCTGTGTCTCACTTCTACATAGACTAACCTCTCCATCACAACAAACGAGAGAGGGACTGTCATCATTCAAACATGTATACTATCAGGATTATGACTCAGGCATTGTTTGTTGCGTTTATTTATTTTTAGAGTCACATAGGACTAATCATAGCTTACTGATAAACCAATGAAATTTGACGAGAATATGGTGGATACGCCGCTGGTACTTCCTATATATAAGTATTCTTGTCAAAGGATCAGAGGCATTATCAGGCGGTTATGAGAAGTTCCATGTAGGATTTAGTAATGTTTTGGTGGAAATTTGTTTTACACTCACTGATTTAACATTCATATCAACTCATCATTTAAAGAAATTGGATTGTGTTCCATTTTCTACAAAGACTAACCTTTCCATCATAACAAACGAGAGAGGTATTGTCATCATTCAAGGACTCAAGCTTTGGTTGTTGTGTTTGTTTATGTTTTAGAGTCACATAGGACTAATCATAACTTACCGATAAAACCAATGAAAATTTGACGAGAATATGGTGGATACGCCGCTGGTACTTCTTATATATAAGTATTATTGTCAGAGGCATTATCAGGCGGTTATGAGAAGTTCCATGTAGGATTTAGTATTGTATTGATTGAAGTTTGTGTTATACTCACTGATTTAGCATTCATATCATCTCATCATTTAAAGGAATTGGATTGTGTCACCATTCAAACATGTATGCTATCAGAATTAGGACTCAGACATTGGTTGTTGTGTTTATTTATGTTCTAGAGTCATATCATAGAACCAATCATAACTTACTGATAAAACCAATGAACATTTGACAAGAATATGGTGGATACGCCGCTGGTACTTCCTATATATAAGTATTCTTGCCAAAGGATCAGAGGCATTGTCAGGCGGTTATGAGAAGTTCCATGTAGGTTTTAGTATTAGAAGTTTATTTTAGGATATAACCTAATCTTTCAAACGTACCCAAACTCATATGCATAACATCATACTTAGTCAATCAACTCTGTGTATCCATGTTCCGTATTCATACACTTTAGGCAACAAAAAGCGATTCCTATAACAGGGTATTCAACCCTTACAAGGAACGTTACCGCCTCAAACAAAATTTAAACTCTTACTCTCTTCTAAGTATGTAATTGTCAAATTAAAACACCATCCTTTTTAGACAAATATGCCACTACTTAAATTTCGGAACGAAATTTCTAAAAGTAGGGGATACTGTAACATCCGCCAAAAACCGGATTTACCAAACCCGCTTCGTTTATTAACCGAACAATCAGTTAAAAATTTTGTTGCGTATTTAATGCCCAAATTAATTTTAAACGATACATAATTAATAAGTGTATTAGAATTTAAAATTTATTTTTGAAAATGTATTAAAAATAGTGAATTAAAAATAATATGCTGAAGCCGGGATTCGAACTCGTGTCAGCCGGGTCAGCACAGCTTTAACACACACACATTCAACCGCTCCGCCACTCGTGATCTTTGTTTACATATTGAAACAATTAATACATAAATTAAATCTGGAAATCAAAACCCAGTTACACAACGCGCCCAAATCCGTTCATGCCGGAAATCCCGACAATTTCGTCAAATTTGGCCGTTTCTTTTTGGTCATAACGTATACATTAACAGTAAGATCGGTTATAACCGAAGAAATCCATCAATTTCATTCATTTCAATTCAAAACCGAAAAAATACAATTCAAATCCGGGAGTTATACTTTCTTCATTCAGTGAGCTCGCGAATTTTATCAAAAACACACTCTTCATTTCACTCAGAAAACTTCGCCGGAAGTCGCCGGAATTCTCTGTGAATTAACCGGAAAGTTTCGCCGGAAAACCGAATTCAATCCATCTTTTCTTCTTACCCAAAAATGAGATCATAGAACTCGTACTGACATCGCTCCCACTCACCTTAAACCTCTGAAGAATCTCTGTCGCAAGAAATTCACTCGCCGGAATTCTCTGCAAGTCGCCGGAAAACCGGGACTTTCATCTACACGGTAATTACCTCGATTTTTCTGTTTTATTCCATTATTATACAAATTCTAACACCACTCCAGCACTCAGAATCAACCCCAGACGACATTGCCGGATTTTTCTGTTTTCGCAGGAAAATTTCTGAAAGTTTCAGAATCTCGCTGATAACCGGTATGATCATGTAATCTACTGATAATCGTTACCCAGTGATTCAATTTCACCTCTAATTCATCCAAACTAATTATTGAATTCGAACAGAAGGGGCTCCCAAAACAGAGCCGACGATTTTTGCCGGACTTCTGAAGAAGGACGATCAGTTCGGTACAATCAATCCCCAAACCTGTTTCTCTTCATTACCTTACGATTGCTCATAATGTTCGTTAAATTAATTTAACAAATAACAGTTAGATAACCGTTGCCTGAGTTTTGAATGAATAAGACGAAGTAGTTATGTTATAAGATTATTTAAAATCGGAATTATAAACGGGTTAGACACACAGTCCAGCGGTGGACTGTGTGCAAATAAATACATACTCGTCGCGAGTTCGATTCCTGTCCCAACCTCATTCGCTGTAATAAAATGCCTTTTTTAAAAAAACTGAACCGGGTTAATTCAGTAATATGTTAAGTATAATAAAACTAGTATATTTACCAAGTTAGACACACAGTCCAGCTGTGGACTGTGTGCCAAACTAAACCACAGGTCCCGGGTTCGAGACCTGTGGAGTGCACCGAGTCGTTACATTAAAATCTTTTTAAAATAAATGATTTTCGGATTAATTTAATTAGTATATAAATATAATTAAAAACAGAAATATTTCGGGTTAGACACGTAGCTCAGTTGGTAGAGCTGCGTGCACGCGTACGGGAGGTCTCGGGTTCGAGCCTCACCCGGCGCATACACTTACACAATAAAGCCGGTCAACAAGTCAACGGTCCACGGTCAACAAGTCAACGGTCAAAAAGTCAACATTTTTTTTTATTTTTATTTATTTATTTTATTTAAAAATCAATTAAAAATACTTAAAAATAACATTTTTAAAGTTAGAAAATAGCCTAAAACTCACAAAAAATATATCCAAAAATCCTATTAAAGTTGTTAATAAAATCCATTTATTTACCTTACTTTTCTTTATTAATTAGGTTAGTTATTCCTCGACGATCAATCCTCTAAACTCGTGCGCATTCATCATCATTCACCGAACACACCCACTGTGAGTGAATCTCTACAAAATTCCCCGTTTAAATCACGTTTTTTGGGTGTATCATGTGTCTTACTATTTATTATATTTATATCATTGTGCATACATCATATCATGAATAAATGTGTATCCAGCTTGTGTAAACTGTTTGTGTGGTTATTGGTTAGATTTAATTTATTATTTTCAGTACATGCAATTTCATAGGCCGCCGCTCCCCATTACATTATGAGCGTTGAGCATGTTCCCCATTACATTATGAGCGTGAACCTGGCGTGCCAACATACGATCGGCTCCGTTTGATTGAGCCTTGATCGCACAGACATTTATCATTTTCAGTACATGCAATACGATCGGCTTCGTTTGATTGAGCCTTGATCGCACAGTTTCATTCATGTTATATATTCATGCATGTTGATATGTTATTGTATTCTAATTGTTGTTAATGTATGTTATTGTTTGTTGTTGCTTGATATCGTATACTAATGGTTTGTTATTGTATGCTAATTGTTGTTATTGTATGTTTATTTACGTTTGTCCATATATGAATAATGCACAATTTTTCCATATTAAATACAACAAGAAATAAATAATAAATGTTTTCTAACAAGGTTCACTCGCCAACTTTTTGTTGATCCAAAAACCATTTTTACATATGATACAGGTGAACAGGATGAAGCATGGAAAACATAGGAAATTGCCTTAGAAGAAAAATAATGAAGTTTAGAAGGATGAATAGAACATGTTGTATTTATTTGATATGATTGTATGATCTCTTTTAAATTGAAATAATAAATATGAAACATTATAATAAATGTCATGAGCTTTGATGAAAACCCAATCATGCCCCGGTCACCTTTTCCGCTGCGGGTCGGGGTGTTACAATTATTGCAAGTTATGTGGTTAATGTTGCGTTGGAAATCATTAGTCACACGTATCGTCTCTTATAAAGTAACAAACTAAAGAATTCATCACAAAATCCATTGCATGATTTGCATCATATTTTTCAAGTCGTGATCATGTTTAAAATAGTTTTCATAGAATAATGTATGGTGTATAACCTCAATCCAAAGGAGGTTGTTGATGTTTAAGAGCAAGAAAAGATAAAAGGTTTATTTACGGATATCGGTAAGTATGGTGAGTCATTTTTAATCTTATAATTCTCTTTATATTGCTTTTATTAAATGCATATATTGGTTAGCATGTTTGAGGCTTGCAGTAAAGGATTGTTTAAACTTGGGGTTATAGTTTCATAGGCGTCGATCACTCTGGTCTAAAGACCTTTCGAGCTAGAAAGCTTTACCAAAAGTGGCTTTCCATAGTGGCTAAGGTTGTCTACTTTATCAATCGACTTGTCTTAATCTGTTTTCCACTTTCCCTTTATTAGAAGTCCTTTAATCTTACATGACTGCTTTCGAAGCACTTTAGCCAAGCAAAGACAACGGAGAATAAAAAGATACATACATCTATAAATATTGCATTAAGATGGGCCTTAGTGGTTAGGCGTGTGCGGGTGGGTATAACTTATTGATAGCTAAACCTGGGTGCGGTCATCACCCCCTAATAATGTTGGGGAGAAAGCTTGGTTAAGGCAACGGGTTTAAAGACAAATTAGGACTAATAAGTTTGAGAGTTAAACAAAACAAGTCTAGTGGCTGAACGAAGGAAATCACGATTATGTTCTTGTGGGGCTTATATCGAATCTGTGTCTTTGACTGACTTCAGTGGTTGTTGATGGTGCTAATATTAATGATGTCTTATGGTGCTAACTAATCGCTCTAGTTTAGGGCCCTGTCTTGGTAATTAGTTTGCAATTATAGCCTAAAAATGAGTTTGTTCATTTGCTATTCAAAGGCCTGTTACACAAAAAGGTTCCGGACCATCAAACCCTTTAACCGACCCATTAGACCCTTTAGAACCTGGAACCACATCGGTTTCTAAGGTTTAGTTTGTGGTTTCTAATTTCTCACCAATAAAGGGTTCTCGGATCTAGAGGGTTGAGGTCGATTCTGACCCTTTAGACATAGCTAAATGTCGGCATTGGTCAATGAGGGTCGATTAGGGTTAACTAAGGGTAATTTACTTGCAATTAGAGGCAACTGGGATCAACATTGATCAATAGTCGCCAATTAGGATCATTTAGATGCAATTACAGTCTATATTAGTTAAATACGACCATTATTTGTTACGATCACCAACTAGGGTCAATATGGTCAACGGGCACCAATTAGGGTCAACATGGTCAACGGTCACCAATTAGGATAAATATTGTTCAATTAGGGACAATATTGGTCATTTAGTGGCAATTAGGGTCAATTAGAGACAATATTGGTCATTTAGTGGCAACTAGGGTCAATTAGAGACAATTATGGTCAATTAGTTTCATAGATGGCCAAATTCAAATCAATATTGGTCATTGGTCAATCGTCACCAATTAAGATCAATTACGAAGAGTGTAGGTTAATTAGAGTCAACATTCGTCATTATTGGTTAATAAGGTTGATGGGGGTTAATATTTAATAATAAGGGTTTATTATGATAAATATAGATAACATAAGAAAATACAAATTGATACATACTTAATTGATTCTTTTACATCGAATGATCAACGATGATTCATTTGAGTCAATATTTATTGTTATAATTAATACATCAATATATTTTTTTTAAATAAACCTTATATGAATTGCTTGAGAAAGAGTAAATTACAAAAACACGTCATTTATGTTTACACTAAATTGCAAAGTATGTCCTTTACCTCAAGAAATTACAGACAACGTACTTTATCTTTTCAAACTCTTGCACGTTATGTCCTTTAACCCTAATTCAGTTAATCTTTCCGGTTAAATCTAACCAAGCGGACGCCATGTGAGGGAAAATTAATTTTTTTACTAATTTCTTTAAAGTATTTAATAGATATATTATTTTTTACAAAACAAATAAAACCCACCCTACCTACCATTTATCTCCTTAAAAATAAACTATCTCTCTCTCTCTCTCTCTCTCTCTCTCCAACACCACTATGATTACAACCATCACTAGCCCACCCAATCACAACCACGCAACCACCTAGCCAACCACCACCACTACCATTACAACCACCACCAGCCCAGCCATCTACCACCACCCAACCACCATTACAACCTCCACCAACACCACCACACACACGACCACCTTTACCACCGTGAACCATCACCCCGTATCCCCCTTTCTACCACCGTTGTGCACCCTACCTTCGTCACCCTTAAAAACCCTCACCACCGCTAACCTCTGCCACTTGTTTCCCCTTCTTTCTTTCTGTAACATCCGTCAAAAAACGGATTTACCAAACCCGCTCCGTTTATCAACCGAACAGTCAGTCAAAATTTTAGTTGCGAATTAAATGCCCAAAATAATTTTAAACGATACATAATCAATTATTATACGGGAATATATAATTAGTTTTTGAAAAACTGTTAAAAATCGCAAAATAAAAATGTTTTGGTTCTGCCGGGTTTCGAACCCGGGTCAGTACCGGTTCAACATCAAACTTAACACACCACACACAAACCACTGCGCCACTGATATTATTTGTTAAATATTAGAATCATTTTATTGATATCGTGCCTTTCCGAATTCAAAACCGGCGCCCAATAGTTCAGTCGTCGGAAATCCCGATAATCTCGCGAGTTTTTAACAACATCTTCCGTTATAACGTAAACCATTACTAAGACATCGGTTATAACCGACGTCTGAGTCCGCGACCAAACCATAACCGCCGGAGTTTTTATAACTTACGAATCCAGTCGGAAATCAGACCAAGTTCTTCGAAGATTTGCCCTATAAAAACCACCTAGAACTTCTGCAAACATTTTCGCTCAAAACCACACCTTTTCTCGGCGAAAATCCACTCGCCGGAATCCTTCTGTTTGTCGCCGGAAAACCGGTTTCTCCATTTCCGAGCCTTATTGAACCTCCTAAGCTTATACCGAAGTCACCCACACCCTTTGTAAGTTTTCTGAAGATTCTCTGTTGCAAGACACTCGTCGCCGGAAGGAATTGCTGTCGCCGGAGTTCTGCCGGAAAACAGAGGAAGACAGTCGGTATACCTTTTCGCCTAATTTCTTTTTCTTTTCACTCATATCTCACCGTAATGAACTGTAAGACGCTAAGAAACCGATTAAAACTTCGAACCAGTCTGTTACCGATTCTGGTTAAAACTCAACGAGGAAGACGATGTTTCGATAGTATATAAGTATAATATAAATCAAGAAATTACTAGGGTTAGACACACAGTCCAGCGGTGGACTGTGTGCACGTTAAACATACAAACGTCTCGAGTTCAAATCCTGTTACACACACGTCACCTTAATAAAAATGATTTTTTTTATTAACCGAACCGGAGTCATACTGATATATGTTAAGTATATTAATAACCAGAAAGATAACCAAGTTAGACACACAGTCCAGTGGTGGACTGTGTGTATGTTTATATCACAGGTCACGAGTTCGAGTCCGGGCTACTGCACCGACTCGGACAATTATCTATTTTCTTTAAATAAGACAGATAAGGAAATAACTAATTTGTGTTTAAGTATAATAAAAATCAGTAAAGTTAACAAGTTGGACACACAGTCCAGCGGTGGACTGTGTGTTAGTTTAAGCCACAGGTCCCGGGTTCGAGACCTGTGGAGCGCACCATCCGATTCACTTAAATTGTTTTTAAAATAAAAGGATTTTCGGTTTAACATAATTAATATATATATATAATTAAAAACAGATATATAACGGGTTAGACACGTAGCTCAGTTGGTAGAGCTGCGTGCACGCGTACGGGAGGTCTCGGGTTCGAGCCTCACTCAGCGCACTTATATACACGATTTGAACCGGTCAACGGTCAGTCAACGGTCAACGGTCAAGTCAACGGTCAGAAAAAAAATCAAATTTTTTTATTATTTTTATTTAATTATTTTAATTAAAAATCAATTAAAAATACTTAAAAATAACATTTTTAAGGTTACAAAATAGCCTCAAACTCACAAAAATACACCCAACAATCCTACTAAAATAGATTAATAAAATCCGTTTACTTACCAAACCATAATGCGATTTATCTAGGTTAATCTCACTCGTGGTTAAAACCACTTCGCGTGCATTCAACATCATCAACCGAACGCACCCACTGTGAGTGAATCTTACAACTCCCCCTTTTAAATTACACGTTTTGGGGTGTGTCATGTGTTATAAAAATAATTAACTTGTTTATTTAAACTTGTGCCATACCACATCATGATCTAAACTTAGATTGTTATATTGTTGTGATTACTTATTTCCTTTTGTCAAATTATATGAAACTCATTCATTAAGCCTATCAGTTCCTCGTGGGAGACGAGTTGAACAACGCGTGCCTCAAATCAAATTCATTATTGTTCATGTGTGTATCATTGAGTTTATATTGTTTATAGTTGTGTCATTCATATTATCATGTTTATGCAATTCATTCATTAGGCCCCTCAGTTCCTCGTGAGAGACGAGTTGAGCATCGCGTGCCTCTAAATGTTCCATTATTGTTCATGTGTGTTTTATTTAATATCTTATGATTGTTGAATAAGTTTACATCTATTTTTACTCATGTTTGGTTGTGCACATATTTCATAATCAATTTAAATAAACTTGTTCAAATGTTTTCCAAAGGATTCACTCGCCAACTTTATGTTGATCCAAAACCTTTTTACACATGATACAGGTGAACAGGTTGAAGCAAAGAAAACATAGGAAATGCCTTAGAAGAGAACAAAGATGCTTAGATTGATAGCTAGAACATATTGTAACATTTATTATAAATTTCCATTAAATTGTATTTAATGAATATGAAACGCATAATAAATGTCATGAGCTTTGATGATAACCCAATCATGCCCCGATCACCTTTTCCGCTGCGGGTCGGGGTGTGACAGATTGGTATCAGAGCCATGACTATAGGGATATAGGATAGGTTATTAGACCCTTAGAGCCTATACTATAGTCTGCCTAAATTTTAGTTGATTAGGTGGTTACATACAAACTTGTGATATTTATTTGTTTCATATTTGTTTACATTTACAGTCAAACATACATGCTTATATACATATTCATTATACATATATACATATTCATTATACATATATCGATGTTCATGTATTCAATTTATTTTCATACTCTCATTATCCAAAGATTTTGTTGCAATTTTCAAATCTCATCAAAGTAAGTTCTGCGACGGGCATGTAGTAACTGGAAGGGTACAAGTACCGGTAGTCGGAACGTCCTGTCTACGTTGGCATTCGTATAAATCCAATATAACGGACCAGTTTGCCTACCTGGGGACCAACGATGAGAGTACGAAGGACCTATTAGGCCAAAGCATGCCACACCAAACGTCGTTCGAACTAACCTACTTTGAGGTGTCACCGTGTCTACACCTGGACACATTCCGAATATCACACGTTGTATACATATTTCTCGATTTTCTCCGGGTTTTTGTGTACGCAACCTGGCAAACCCGTGCGAACCATATGAAAAACCGGTATTCATGGGGGCCCACATGATTACACAGGTAAAGTATGGCGGCATGTAGGGCCTAACAGCGAGCAAAGCCCAAGACATCCTATGGATGTAGTAGATTTATTTTTCTATAATTATTTTATGAATGTTCATTCCTAATGCGACCCATGAACCCAAAAACATCCGACTCATACTTTTGTCATGTATTCCTTGTAGATGTCTTCTAACCTCGCCCGTAGGAAGACGAGAGCAAGAAAAGCCCGCGAACGCATGGCTGCCTCAATCGCTCAACAAATGGCTGCCGTAATACCCAACATTGTAATCCAAGTTCAACAAGCACTTACCGCTAATCCTGTCAATCAAGCAAACCAAAACATTATCAACTCTTCCCCAAATACCACTAAATGCACCTACAAGCATTTCAAATCATGTGACCCTCCGAAATACAAAGGGACTGAAGGCGTCACCACACTCCTCCATTGGTTTGAAGAGATGGAGAACACTTTTCTAAATTGCGATTGCCCTGATGATCGCAAAGTGCGTTATGCTACCGGTCGACTATATGGGATAGCACTTACTTGGTGGAATACAGAGAAGGCCAAACGAGGCGTCGACGATGCTATGACCATAACTTGGAACGAATTGAAGGAAATCATGACCAGACGATTTTGCCCAAGGAGCGAAATCAAGAAGTTAGAAGATGAATTTACTCATTGAAGCAAATGGAAGGAGACCACATCACATACAACAAAAGATTCCTCGAGTTACATCAAATGGTTCCCAACATGTTCACTCCCCTCTACCGTTTGATCGAGCATTACATTCGTGGTCTTCCGTCAAAGATTTAAGACCCTGTAATAAGTACCAAGCCTGCAACTTTGGAAGCAGCAATGGAGCTAGCAACAGAGCTCACCGAGAACCGAGTCCGAAACAAAGACTTCAAGGAAGAGAAGAAGAAGGATAAAGAATCGACTGAAACCTCCGACTCCACCCAAACCGAATCCCCTCCTCAACCCAATCCTAAGAGAAGAAGAGACGGGCAACTTTTCGCTGCTACCCAACGTAATCAACCAGTTTTACACGCCATACCCATCCAAGCTATCCCAATCACTCAAGTAGCACCCAACTCAACTTACCCAAATAAGAAACCATATCTTGGACCTCACCCTCGATGCAACAACTGTTTTTATCACCATCCCCATACCTTACCTTGTCGTCTATGTGCAACTTGTGGACGCTATGGTCATTTGAGCAAGGTTTGTCGCACCTTCCAAAACCAAACCTTTTCCCCTACTCAAAACATGGCCCAAACTTATCATCAACCCCAATACCCCGTGTTCCCATATGCTCGAGCTTGTTTCAATTGTGGCTACCTACCCACTTTAGAAACACGTGCCCTCAATTGGTTAACGTCATCAACACTCAAGCCCAATCAAACCCAGTTAACCAAGTAAACCAAGGAAACCCAACCGCTAGGCCACCAGCAAGAGGAAGAGTCTTCAATATCAACGCCAATCCTGTCGAAGATAATGACGGCCCAAATGAAGATACTCAACTAGTCCTCTTCGCCGAAGATCCAGATTCAACTCCTATCGTTTAGTTTTATGTTTTTCTTTATCACATCAAACCAATCATAACTTAAGGATAAAGCCAATGAAACTTTGACAAGAGTACGGTGGATACGCCGCTGGTACTTCCTATATATAAGTATTCTTGTCAAAGGATCAGAAGCATTATCTGGCGGTTATGAGAGGTTCCATGTGTAGACTATTAGAGTAATTATTGTTTATTGTTTTCAGTATATGCATTTGCCGAGGCCGCAGCTCCCCATCCATGAGGTTGAGCTTGATCCCCATTTTATTATGCGGTTGATCTTGGCGTGCCCGCACGATCGGCTCCGTTTGATTGAGCCTTGATCGGTCATTTCATTTTACAATTCAATACATGCAATACGTTCGGCTCCGTTTGATTGAGCCTTGAGCGCACAGTTCAATTTACATTTCCAGTTCATGCAATACGTCCGGCTCCGTTTGATTGAGCCTTGAGCGCACATACAATTTCATTTTTCAGTACATGCAATACGTTCGGCTCCGTTTGATTGAACCTTGAGCGCACAGACAATTTCATTATCAGTATCTTGTGGTTGTTGTGTTTGTTGTAGAGTCGCATAGAACTAATCATAACTTGCGGATAAAGTCAATGAAAATTTGACAAGAATATGGTGGATACGCCGCTGGTACTTCCTATATATAAGTATTCTTGTCAAATGATCGGAGGCATTATCAGGCAGTTATGAGAGGTTCCATGCATAGGTTGTTTGTGTGATTAAGTTATTCATTTTCAATACATGCAATACGCTCGTCTCCGTTTGATTGAGCCTCGAGCACACATACAATTTCATTTTCAGTACATTCAATACGTTCGGCTCCGTTTGATTGAGCCTTGAGCGCACAGACATTTCATTTTCAGTACATGCAATACGATCGGCTCCGTTTGATTGAGCCTTGATCGCACAGATATATTTCATTTCAGTATTTTATGATTGTTGTATTGGTTGTAGAGTTATAGGACTAATCATAATTCACTGATAAAACCAATGAAAATTTGACAAGAATATGGTGGATACGCCGCTGGTACTTCCTATATATAAGTATTCTTGTCAAAGGATCAGAGGCATTGTCGGACGGTTATGAGAAGTTCTATGTAGGATTTATTAGTTTCTTGGTAACTAATCATAACTTGTGGATAAAACTAATGAAAATTTGGCAAAAATATGGTGGATACGCCGCTGGTACTTCCTATATATAAGTATTCTTGCCAAAGGATCAGAGGCATTATCAAGCGGTTATGAGAAGTTCCATGTAGGATTTAGTATTGCCTTGGTTGGAATTTGTTTTACATTTATATCCTCTTGCTATTTAAAGAGATTGGATTGTGTTCCATTTCTACATAAACTAACCTCTCCATCATAACAAACGAGAGAGGAACTTCCACCATTCAAACATATATGCTATCAGAATGTGGATTCAAATATTAGCTGTTGTGCTTATTTATGTTCAAATATTAGCTGTTGTGTTTAATTATGTTCAAATATCAGCTGTTGTGCTTTATTTATGTTTCCATAGGTTGTAATGTTAGAAGTTTTGCCTTAGGATATAACCATACTTTTCCAAACGTATCTAAACTCTTATGCATGATATCACTTTTAGCGAATCATTCCTGCTTATCAATACTTATACAGTAGGCAACAAAAAGCGATTCCTGTAATAGGGTTCGTAACCTTTACAAGGAACGTTACCGCCTCGAACAAAAACTTAAACCCTTATTTTTCTAAGCATATAACTGTCAAACTAAACACCATCATTCTTTTAGTCAAATATATCACAATTTAAAATTTCGGGACGAAATTTCTAAAAAGCAGGGGATACTGTAACATCCGTCAAAAAATGGATTTACCAAACCCGCTCCGTTTATCAACCGAACAGTCAGTCAAATTTTCGTTGCGAATTAAATGCCCAAAATAATTTTAAACGATACATAATCAATTATTATACGGGAATATATAATTAGTTTTTGAAAAACTGTTAAAAATCGCAAAATAAAAATGTTTTGGTTCTGCCGGGTTTCGAACCCGGGTCAGTACCGGTTCAACATCAAACTTAACACACCACACACAAACCACTGCGCCACTGATATTATTTGTTAAATATTAGAATCATTTAATTGATATCGTGCCTTTCCGAATTCAAAACCGGCGCCCAATAGTTTAGTCGTCGAAAATCCCGGTAATCTCGCGAGTTTTTAACAACATCTTCCGTTATAACGTAAACCATTACTAAGACATCGGTTATAACCGACGTCTGAGTCCGCGACCAAACCATAACCGCCGGAGTTTTTATAACTTACGAATCCAGTCGGAAATCAGACCAAGTTCTACGAAGATTTGCCCTATAAAAACCACCTAGAACTTCTGCAAACATTTTCGCTCAAAACCACACCTTTTCTCGGCGAAAATCCACTCGCCGGAATCCTTCTGTTTGTCGCCGGAAAACCGGTTTCTCCATTTCCGAGCCTTATTGAACCTCCTAAGCTTATACCGAAGTCACCCACACCCTTTGTAAGTTTTCTGAAGATTCTCTGTTGCAAGACACTCGTCGCCGGAAGGAATTGCTGTCGCCGGAGTTCTGCCGGAAAACAGAGGAAGACAGTCGGTATACCTCTTCGCCTAATTTCTTTTTCTTTTCACTCATATCACCGTAATGAACTGTAAGACGCTAAGAAACCGATTAAAACTTCGAACCACTCTGTTACCGATTCTGGTTAAAACTCAACGAGGAAGACGATGTTTTGATAGTATATAAGTATAATATAAATCAAGAAATTACTAGGGTTAGACACACAGTCCAGTGGTGGACTGTGTGCACGTTAAACATACAAACGTCTCGAGTTCAAATCCTGTTACACACACGTCACCTTAAAAAAATGATTTTTTTTATTAACCGAACCGGAGTCATACTGATATATGTTAAATATATTAATAACCAGAAAGATAACCAAGTTAGACACACAGTCCAGTGGTGGACTGTGTGTATGTTTATATCACAGGTCACGAGTTCGAGTCCGGGCTACTGCACCGACTCGGACAATTATCTATTTTCTTTAAATAAGACAGATAAGGAAATAACTAATTTGTGTTTAAGTATAATAAAAATCAGTAAAGTTAACAAGTTGGACACACAGTCCAGCGGTGGACTGTGTGTTAGTTTAAGCCACAGGGCCCGGGTTCGAGACCTGTGGAGCGCACCATCCGATTCACTTAAATTGTTTTTAAAATAAAAGGATTTTCGGTTTAACATAATTAATATATATATATAATTAAAAACAGATATATAACGGGTTAGACACGTAGCTCAGTTGGTAGAGCTGCGTGCACGCGTACGGGAGGTCTCGGGTTCGAGCCTCACTCAGCGCACTTATATACACGATTCGAACCGGTCAACGGTCAGTCAACGGTCAACGGTCAAGTCAACGGTCAGAAAAAAAAATCAAATTTTTTTATTATTTTTATTTAATTATTTTAATTAAAAATCAATTAAAAATACTTAAAAATAACATTTTTAAGGTTACAAAATAGCCTCAAACTCACAAAAATACACCCAACAATCCTACTAAAATAGATTAATAAAATCCGTTTACTTACCAAACCATAATGCGATTTATCTAGGTTAATCTCACTCGTGGTTAAAACCACTTCGCGTGCATTCAACATCATCAACCGAACGCACCCACTGTGAGTGAATCTTACAACTCCCCCTTTTAAATTACACGTTTTGGGGTGTGTCATGTGTTATAAAAATAATTAACTTGTTTATTTAAACTTGTGCCATACCACATCATGATCTAAACTTAGATTGTTATATTGTTGTGATTACTTATTTCCTTTTGTCAAATTATATGAAACTCATTCATTAAGCCCATCAGTTCCTCGTGGGAAACGAGTTGAACAACGCGTGCCTCAAATCAAATTCATTATTGTTCATGTGTGTATCATTGAGTTTATATTGTTTATAGTTGTGTCATTCATATTATCATGTTTATGCAATTCATTCATTAGGCCACTCAGTTCCTCGTGAGAGACGAGTTGAGCATCGCGTGCCTCTAAATGTTCCATTATTGTTCATGTGTGTTTTATTTAATATCTTATGATTGTTGAATAAGTTTACATCTATTTTTACTCATGTTTGGTTGTGCACATATTTCATAATCAATTTAAATAAACTTGTTCAAATGTTTTCCATAGGATTCACTCGCCAACTTTATGTTGATCCAAAACCTTTTTACACATGATACAGGTGAACAGGTTGAAGCAAAGAAAACATAGGAAATGCCTTAGAAGAGAACAAAGATGCTTAGATTGATAGCTAGATCATATTGTAACATTTATTGTAAATTTCCATTAAATTGTATTTAATGAATATGAAACGCATAATAAATGTCATGAGCTTTGATGATAACCCAATCATGCCCCGATCACCTTTTCCGCTGCGGGTCGGGGTGTGACACTTTCTTCCGACAACCAACCTCTAACCACATAATCAACCACCACAGTACCCGTTATTGTTCACACCATCAACAACCACCATTCAACCGACCAACATCACCAACAATCAACCAACTTCGGGTGTCGTTCCAACACCCACTGATCGGGTAGTCGCGCCCCGGTCAAAGATAATATTTATAACCCTAATTACCCTTAACAATGTGTTAGTGGTAGTAAGGGGTCGAACCACGAAGAGTTCGTGGTTTGCGATCGGATGTGATTGATTTTAAGTAAAATAGTCACTTTATGAAGCTTGCTATAAGATTGATTAATTTGGTTTGTTTTGAAGAGATGTCAGATTGATCCGAAAAAATTAGTTTGACTACTTAATGACTAACTTAAACAATTGCACAAAAACTAAATTATTTGATTAAAACAATGATTGAAAAACAAGGTTCACACCCGGTTCAATAATTGCAGATCCTAGGGTTACTAAATGATTTTAGATTGATTCAACTAAATTTGTTATTAACGGTTTTGATATCACAAAGCTTAGATGCCAATTGTTATTATGCATATGATGGACCACAATGCACTTTGTTACTTCAAAGAAATAATCCTTTTTGAAAGATAAGGCATAAATACACAAACTTGTTTCACAAAGTCAAATTTCATCATCATTCGATAATTCGCAAATATAGTTCAAATGCAAGACAATTATCAATCAATTCAAATACAATTCAACTTGTCACAAATCAACTAAGAACATAAAGCAACCCTAAATCTTACAAAAGTTTACACCGGGGTGAACCCCTCGAGAATTAGCCACTCATGATAAGCGGAACTTGATCACCGTATGATTGAAACTCAAGCATGAACATCTTGAAGCTTTGATGGTGGTGATGGTGATGATTAGGGTTTGGAATGGATGATGATGGTGAAAGGATTGGAGGATTGGTGAGGATGATGATGATGGATTAGGATTAGGGTTAGGGTTAGGAAGGTTTGATGATTGATTCGGTTGATGATAGATGGATGAGATG
Organism: Scalesia atractyloides; assembly: GCA_947069175.1. NCBI lineage: Eukaryota > Viridiplantae > Streptophyta > Magnoliopsida > Asterales > Asteraceae > Scalesia > Scalesia atractyloides. Next base: position 23,640,059 of record CAMTDV010000023.1, read on the forward strand.
GATTGGAATGGAAGAATGCCTTCTCCTTGGCTCCAAGATGGGTGCTTTTTGTTCAAAAACTCGTAACTCCTCGCAAATGGGTCAACACAAACATTAAAACCCGTTCAAAATTGAAATTCAGCGACAAGACTATCAGAGGGGCGTCACCGACGGCCCCTTATATATCATGATTCTCCTCCGACGCCTTAATCCACTGTATACGGCAATTTTTCTCCGACGGAGCTTCTGAGGGGCGTCGGCGACGGCCCAGGGAAGCGTCGGCGACGGCTTTTCTAAATCATGCTTTCCTGTTTTCCCATTTCGCGACCCCGGTTGACCCGTTTCTCGTCCAGGTGCTCCAAAACGCTCCCGAATAGCTCCTCAAACTCTGTAAACCTGTAAAGCACAAATCCAATCAAAAGTAGGCTATCCGGAACTAAAAGTTACGTAAAATATTAACTTAAACGTAATAGAAACATCGGCGTTCGACCATGTATCACATCTCCACACTTGTCTTTTGCTTGCCCTCAAGCAAATCTATCTTTCACTTTCACGTGGGTCAAATAAGGAAGACATTTCCCATTCTCAAGACATGAGTTAAAGTTTAATTTCATACTTGGTTCATAATTTCTATCATTTTCACAATATTTAATGTTAAAATGATTAACACATAAAATGGTTATCCAAGATTAACCCGCCCTTAAAACTCACAATTCATACATATCCCTCACAATGTTCTCTCCACTCGGCTTAAAAATTGACTAATAATTAATGCATTAGCACTTTTAATATAAACACACAAACCGATTAGAACATATACCCCCATAAGCTTGTAACTCAATCATTCTCCACCACCGAACACAAATATTATGCACAAGTCAAAAGGTCTTGAACGGGTTGTATTGGGGCTAGGCTGAGGGTATGGAATAGGATGCTTTGAAAGTGGCTAAGGTAATGAAAACTCGATTTTTATTCAAAAACACTATACTAACACAACCGACTACGAAACAATAAACTAAAAATCAAAAGTTTTCCGCCTTTTATTCAACAAACTATCAATACATATATTTTTCTTTTCTCAATTGTGTGGTTTTTTTTTTCACTAATCCAAAAATCAAGTTTTCATCACACGGGTTAAAAATAAAAGGTTCAACGGTCAAGGGCTAAATGGGTTGGTCAAATGAAAGGTTTAGGCTCAAGTTTGTGACTAATGGACTGATTTCAGATGATGGTATATAAATGGTGTAAAGTAAAAAAGGTTACCTAATGCCTTAATCATTCTTGTGCTCATATTCGGTCTATGGTCTCAAACGTATCAAAAATTGCAAGTTCTACAATACATGACTAATGGTCCACTCAACCAAAGAAATATATGAATATATGATATGTAGAAGTGGCTCAAAATCTCACATATAGAAGGTACGGTATGCGATATGTAAAAAAAAATGCAAGTTTCTTAGGCGGATTATTCTCTAATAACCACCTGTTAAATACCCGTCAAGTTATTAATTTGAACTTGACCATGACAAAAGATCACATGGGTTGTGCCATCTCTCATTAGTTACTTGTGCTTTTTAGATTGCTTCAAACAAAGACATTTTTAAAAAAATTGAAATTTTCCCCCATCCCCACACTTGAGGTCAACATTGTCCTCAATGTGTAGTGTTTAAATGAACGGGTCAAAATCGAAAAACTTTTTCTCTCCATCCCCACACTTGAGGTCAACATTGTCCTCAATGTGTAGGAATAGAGCTTTTAAAATGCACAAGGGGTGTGACACGGCTAACCCTCCCAAAAATTTCACCCTGGAAAGTTAAAAGACACAATACAATCCACTTATTAAACAAAAGACAAATCAAAGCTAAAGGAAACATATGCACCTAAGTTTTCGCTCATTCTTTGCTCATTCTACGTGTACTCTTCATCTTCAACAAAAACGGTTGTCTCGCGAACACAGTGTACCTACAAATTTCAATCTTCATGTAGAAGCAAGTTTCTCACAACCATTAAAATTTTGTTAGTCACTTAGTTCTACCATTTTTATTAAAATAATTACCAAGTCATATAATTTTTCAGCTTTGATTTTCTTGTGGAAAAAGAATTTACAACAACAACAACCTAAACTCACTTTCGTAGGAATCACGGTTGCATTTAGCGTATGCAACAAGCCCTTTTAAACCTTATGATAGCTCAGAAGGACGAGTAGCTCTCGTGAGGGTTTATTTAGGGAACACACCCACAAAGTTCATTTAACTACTAACGAAAAACGAGATATAAACTAAAATTTACACAAAATATACAACAACAAAAGAAAACATACCGGTGATCATCGTTGGTATCACTCGTTGGGATCCACTGGTGGATATCGCTGGTAGGGGTATCCAGTGAGGGCAACATCATGTCATGAAAATCGTCTAGTGGCCCTCTCTCGTCTTCAGCTGGCGCTTGGAACTGCGGTGGGATAAAACTGAACCCGACTACTTTGGGCCAATGTGGAGATGGATCAGAGGGCCCGGAGGGAAGAGGTAGGTTCTCATATGATGTCCAAGGCGTGTGCTCTTGGTATGGACGCCCCGCCTCCCAATCTCTATGGTGACACTCTTGGTCGTGCAAATGTTTGGCGTTATTAACCGCCATCTGTTGTGCCACCGGCGGTCTTCCAAAGCGTTCTGCTCAGTACGCAACCTGTCCTGCTCCTCCTCCCAAGCTTGTCTTCTTGACAATTCTTGTGCTTGGAACAAGTCTTTTCTTTCCATAAAAGCTTGTTGAGCAGCCCATTGCTCTTGTTGCCTCTCCCAATACTCTTGCTCTTTAGCCCGATGAGCAGCGTCTTCAGCCCAATGAGATTGTTGTTGGGCTTTCCAGTTTTGTTCCCACTATTGTCTCCTTTGCTCATACTCACGGTTCTCCCCAATACAAGCGGAGACGTTATCATTAACGTCTTGTTGTCCCCGATTGTAGTTGGGGTACCCAGGTTTACGCCGGTTTGGGATAAAGGTAGCCACCCCGGCCGAAATTTATCAATGTGACCGGGTGTACCTCTGACGGGGTCCCCTCAGACCCTGAGGCTCATCTTCATCCTCCTCTTCAGCCATCTCCTCCTCTCTTGCAGCTTCCTGGGCTGCACTCGGGTCGGTAAATTGAAATCGGTGCCCTTAGTCATCGGTGACAGTGTATTGATGACCGTACGCTTGTACCTGGATCTTCCAATGTTACTTCATTGATGCAAAAAAAATTTGATCCACCGGCTTTGAAACCCACAATGAGTCGGGTGGCAACCTGTTCTATTGCACGATCATAGCACTGATGAGTCGTACGCATGGTATCATCTTGCAGGTGTACGACTCACGGGTATCCCAAGTGTTAATCATCAAGATGGTGCCAAGATAACTTAGGTACTCCAAAAAGCAATGAATGGAGCACCCGGCAGTCCGACGCCTTCACCTTCCCTCGATCCCCGAATCTCACCATAATCTTTTCAAGAGAGAAGGGTTGAAGGATCTATCCTTCAACAGATAACTGACTAGGCAGCGCAGCCCCACCATCAGTATATGGCAATATCGACTCAACCATGCCATTGGGATCAGCTGTATTAACCTTGTTGTCCAAAAATTGGTCGATGTTATAGTAATAATACTCGTCGACCCCAGTGAATCAAACTGGGCGATACAATTCATGGTCTCAAAAGACATGACCATTTGCCCTCGACCCGTATCGCCTACCAACTGCCATGTATTCGGTGGGCCATCCTTGTTGACGAACCAGAGCGAGGCCAACCACTCACAGACTTCAGCCAAATAAACCCGTGATGTGATATCCTCACACCAATCCAACACTCGCTCCCAGCCAATTTTTTCAAACATCTGGACGATCCCAATCGTCCTAAATTCCTCCACATTCTGCGTGTGCTCCGGCACAACTCTTTCCGGAATAGAAGTAGACACCCCGTGAACCATCTTCCACTTCCAAAGTTTACTCTCCAACCGCTTATCATTAAACCTTGAAAGTGGTCTTCTCTTATTGTTCTCCCACGGCTCGCCTACATTACTATCCCTGATTCTTTCCCACACCCAATCTTGTCTGAACAATCTATCATCATTGTCTTCCAACCCGGTCAGTTGTTCCCATTTCCCTGCTCGATGACCCGAAGATGACCCAGCTCTCGAAGATGAGCCTTGTCCTGAAATCTTACTCTCTTTTCGGCTAGCCATTCCTACAAATCAAGATGCAAAGAGAACAATTAAACCTTGTTTAACTTCAAACACATAATTCTATCCCCCCAAAACTTCAATTTAATTCACATCCTTGAACATGACAAACAATGTTGAACCATAACTTAATTTGATTAGACAAAACTAGCCGGTTTCAACTTTCAAATTTGGCACTTTTGTTAATATCTAAACTTAAGTTTCTTTGGTTTTCATCCTAATGATATAAGATTCAAACAAGATTTCAACATTATGTTCATGTTCGAACATGCAACTTTAACAAACATAATCTCATTACTTTAACTAAGTTGCATGTTCAATCCCACCCAAACCAACCATAAACTCAAATTCAAGCATCAATTCATATAATAGAATCATCAACAACCTACTCTTAAAACCTAGGTTCAAAATTTTGGAAGAAAATCACAAACCATATGACATCCATGCTCAAATTTAATTAAAGATCATACCTTTTGTGTTGTATAGAGGTTAGAACTTGAAAAAGATGTAATGCAAACTTGAAGAACACTTTTTCTCAAAAACCCAAAATTTGAACTTCACCAATCTTGCAAACAAGCAAGAATTGAGGGGAACCGTGTTAGGGGTTTTGTTCTACTCGAAAAACTACACAAAATAGGCTGAAGAATCGGTTGATTTGGTGGAGAATTGAAGAAGTTATGAAGGCTTGAAGATTAGGGTTCTTGAAGAAGAAGATGGATTGAATTGGTGATGAATGTGCAGATAAGTTGGGGTTTTAATGAGATGTCGGGTGGATGTGGTCACCCAGGTCGAATTTGTGGCTAAAAAGATTTTCGGATTGAGTTTCGGTTGGGTAAAATGAGTTAGGATCCGAAAAACACGTTAAAAACGAATCAGCGTCGGCTGACTAACCAAGGCCATCGCCGACGCCCCCTAAAAACATACAAATCCTCTAACAGCTTAAACCCCTGTCTACGACACATTTGACCCGACGGTCCTAACAAGCAGCCGTCGGCGACGGCCTGAAGCCCCGCCGCCGACGGTTCCCCCATTTTTATTTTATTTTTTTATTTTTTTCTTTTACGACACACCATACACTTACGTTTACCATACACCCCCCGAATAATCGTGTATTGTCCTCAATACACAAAACAAGTTAAAAACATACCTTATGTCTTCATGACCCGTTTGTGAAATCTGAAGTTCACACGTTAACGAGATTAATACAAAAACAACTAAATAAAATACAAACAACGCACGCAAACAATTAAAATATACAAAACTCTACAACAATTGTTCTTGATCCTTAATTGACCTCATAAGTTGGCACGCTTACCAAAAAGCTTACCAATTTTTGGTTCGTGTCGGTGGTTACCTCGTTACTATCGAGAAACGGTTTAAGACGATGACTGTTAACCCGTTTGTTTTGGCCCATCCTTCGGTCCTCAATGGTAACATTCCCAAGCTTGCCGACCCTCGTGATCACGTACGGGCCCATCCATTTGCTCCTTAGCTTCCCGGGAAAGAACTTGAGCCGTGAATTGTATAGCCAAACCTTTTGACCCGCTAGAAATTTCTTCGGCTTCAATTTGGCATCGTGTGCTCTTTTCATGCCATCCTAGTATTTTGAAGCACACTCATATGCCTCTTCCCGAAGCTCTTCTAGCTTACAAAGCTTCAACTTGCGCTCTTTACCTGCATCATCATTTTAAGGTTAACTTCTTTGATAGCCCAAAACACACGATGTACAAGTTCAACAGACAAGTGACAATTTTTACCATAAACCAAGCGGTAAAGGAGTAGTGCCAATATGTGCGTTATGCGCCGTTCGATAGGCCCATAAGGCATCATTCAACTTTTTTGACCAATTCTTACGGTCCGGTCGAACGGTCTTTTGCAAAATTTCATTTATTTGCCATTGGACACCTCTACTTGACCACTTGTTTGCGGGTGATAAGGGGTAGCAATTATATGGTCAACACCATACCGTTTTAGTAATTTCCCGGATTTAAAATTCTTAAAATGAGATCCCCCATCACTAATAATTACCCGAGGTATCCCAAATCTAGAAATATATTAGTTTGCACAAAATTACAAACAACGGTGTGGTCATTCGTTTTGGTGGCAATTTCTTTGACCCATTTGGACACATAATCTACCGCCACCAAAATGTACAAGTTCCCATGAGAATTGGGGAATGGGCCCATGTAATCAATTCCCCACACGTCAAAGATATCAACAATAAGAATCGGTTGCATGGGCATCTCATCCCGCTTAGAAATACCCCCTAACTTTTGACACACAACACAGTTTTTAGCAAAGTTAAAGGCATCTTTAAAGATAGTTGGCCATATAAGCCGCTATTGAGCACTTTATGTCACGTTTTGTGACCACTAAAATGGCCCCCACAAGCAAAGGTATGCAAGTGCATCAAGACACTCGGGATCTCCTCATCCGGAATACATCTTCTCACGACTTCATCGGGACATGTCTTGAATAAGTCCGGTTCTTCCCATGTGTAGTACTTGATTTGAGATAAGAAGTGCAATCTTCTCCTCCTATCCCAATGAGCCGGCAAATCACCTGTCACCAAATAATTTATGCTATTAGAAAACCAAGGTAATATTGAAACTTTAAGTATATGCTCGTCTGGGAAGGTCTCATTGATCTCTACACGAGAAGAACCTTCTTCTACCAACAACCGGGATAAGTGGTTCGCCACCACATTCTCGCTACCCTTCTTATCCCGTATCTCTAGGTCAAATTCTTGTAGCAAGAGAACCCATCGGATCAACCGCGGCTTTGCATCCTTTTTCTCCATGAGGTACCTGACAGCAGAATGGTCAGAATAAACAATTACTTTGTTACCCCAAATATAGACCTGAAATTTATCCAAAGCATATACCACCGCAAGTAGCTCTTTTTAGTTGTTGTATAATTCTATTGAGCATCTGAAAGAGTCTTACTTGTGTAGTATATGGCAACGGGTTTCTTTTCTACCCTTTGACCCAACATGGCCCCAACCGCATAATCACTTGCATCACACATAATTTCAAATGGTAAATACCAACTCAGTGATTGCAAGATTGTGGCCTCAACCAATTTCTGTTTCAATATATTAAAAGCTTTTTGACAATCTTGGTTAAAGTCAAATGATTGGGCTTTTAGCTATAAATTACATAGAGGTTTTGTTATATCACTAAACCCTTTTATAAATCTTCTATAAAACCCCGCATGACCCAAAAATGACCTAACACCTTTAACACTCATAGGATATGGAAAAGTAGAAATAACTTACCTTTCGCCCTATCAACCTCTATCCCACGACTTGACACTACGTGGCCCAACACGATTCCCTCTTGAACCATAAAATGGCTCTTTTCCCAACTCAAAACTAAATTCTTTTCAACACATCTTTTTAAAACCTTTTCGTTGGTTAAGGCAACCATCAAATGATGACCCAAAAATTGAAAAGTCATCCATGAAGATTTCTAAAGACTCCCCCACCATATCTGAAAAGATACTCATCATACACCTTTGGAAGGTGGTGGGGGCATTACATAGTCCAAACGGCATTCGCCTAAATGCGAAAGTACCATATGGGCAAGTAAAAGTGGTCTTAGCTTGGTCTTCTGGACGGATAGCAATTTGATTGTAACCCGAATACCCATCCAAGAAACAATAGTACTTTTGACCCGCTAAATTTTCAACAATTTGGTCAATAAAAGGAAAAGGGAAATGGTCCTTGGAAGTTGCAGAATTCAACTTCCTATAATCAATACAAATACGCCACCCGGTTACCGGCAGAGTGGTGACCTCTTCACCTGCGTCATTTGTGACGACTTGGATGCCGGCCTTTTAGGAACCGTCTGTGTAGGACTCACCCATTGGCTATCAGAGATGGGGTATATGATACCCGCATCAAGCCACTTTAGCACCTCCTTCTTGACAACTTCTCTCATGTTCGGATTGAATCTCCGTTGGGTGTCACGAGAAGGAGTGCTACCATCTTCGGTGATGATCTTGTGCATCACTAATGTAGCACCCCGACCCGCAGCAGAAAAGGTGACCGGGGCATGATTAGGTTTTCATCAAAGCTCATGACATTTATTATAATGTTTCATATTTATTATTTCAATTTAAAAGAGATCATACAATCATATCAAACAAATACAACATGTTCTATTCATCCTTCTAAACTTCATTATTTTTCTTCTAAGGCAATTTCCTATGTTTTCCATGCTTCATCCTGTTCACCTGTATCATATGTAAAAATGGTTTTTGGATCAACAAAAAGTTGGCGAGTGAACCTTGTTAGAAAATATTTATTATTTATTTCTTGTTGTATTTAATATGGAAAAATTGTGCATTATTCATATATGGACAAACGTAAATAAACATACAATAACAACAATTAGCATACAATAACAAACCATTAGTATACGATATCAAGCAACAACAAACAATAACATACATTAACAACAATTAGAATACAATAACATATCAACATGCATGAATATATAACATGAATGAAACTGTGCGATCAAGGCTCAATCAAACGGAGCCGATCGTATTGCATGTACTGAAAATGATAATGTCTGTGCGATCAAGGCTCAATCAAACGAAGCCGATCGTATGTTGGCACGCCAGGTTCACGCTCATAATGTAATGGGAAACATGCTCAACGCTCATAATGTAATGGAAGCGGCGGCCTATGAAATTGCATGTACTGAAAAATAAATTAAATCTAACCAATAACCACACAAACAGTTTACACAAGCTGGATACACATTTATTCATGATATGATGTATGCACAATGATATAAATATAATAAATAGTAAGACACATGATACACCCAAAAAACGTGATTTAAACGGGGAATTTTGTAGAGATTCACTCACAGTGGGTGCGTTCGGTGAATGATGATGAATGCGCACGAGTTTAGAGGATTGATCGTCGAGGAATAACTAACCTAATTAATAAAGAAAAGTAAGGTAAATAAATGGATTTTATTAACAACTTTAATAGGATTTTTGGATATATTTTTTGTGAGTTTTAGGCTATTTTCTAACTTTAAAAATGTTATTTTTAAGTATTTTTAATTGATTTTTAAATAAAATAAATAAATAAAAATAATAAAAAAATGTTGACTTTTTGACCGTTGACTTGTTGACCGTTGACTTGTTGACCGGTTTTATTGTGTAAGTGTATGCGCCGGGTGAGGCTCGAACCCGAGACCTCCCGTACGCATGCACGCAGCTCTACCAACTGAGCTACGTGTCTAACCCGAAATATTTCTGTTTTTAATTATATTTATATACTAATTAAATTAATCCGAAAATCATTTATTTTAAAAAGATTTTAATGTAACGACTCGGTGCACTCCACAGGTCTCGAATCCGGGACCTGTGGTTTAGTTTGGCACACAGTCCACCGCTGGACTGTGTGTCTAACTTGGTAAATATTCTAGTTTTTATTATACTTAACATATTACTGAATTAACCCGGTTCAGTTTTTTTAAAAAAGGCATTTTATTACAGCGAATGAGGTTGGGACAGGAATCGAACTCGCGACGTGTATGTATTTATTTGCACACAGTTCACCGCTGGACTGTGTGTCTAACCCGTTTATAATTCCGATTTTAAATAATCTTATAACATAACTACTTCGTCTTCTTCGTTCAAAACTCAGGCAACGGTTATCTAACTGTTATTTGTTAAATTAATTTAACGAACATTATGAGCAATCGTAAGGTAATGAAGAGAAACAGGTTTGGGGATTGATTGTACCGAACTGATCGTCCTTCTTCAGAAGTCCGGCAAAAATCGTCGGCTCTGTTTTGGGAGCCCCTTCTGTTCGAATTCAATAATTAGTTTGGATGAATTAGAGGTGAAATTGAATCACTGGGTAACGATTATCAGTAGATTACATGATCATACCGGTTATCAGCGAGATTCTGAAACTTTCAGAAATTTTCCTGCGAAAACAGAAAAATCCGGCAATGTCGTCTGGGGTTGATTCTGAGTGCTGGAGTGGTGTTAGAATTTGTATAATAATGGAATAAAACAGAAAAATCGAGGTAATTACCGTGTAGATGAAAGTCCCGGTTTTCCGGCGACTTGCAGAGAATTCCGGCGAGTGAATTTCTTGCGACAGAGATTCTTCAGAGGTTTAAGGTGAGTGGGAGTGATGTCAGTACGAGTTCTATGATCTCATTTTTGGGTAAGAAGAAAAGATGGATTGAATTCGGTTTTCCGGCGAAACTTTCCGGTTAATTCACAGAGAATTCCGGCGACTTCCGGCAAAGTTTTCTGAGTGAAATGAAGAGTGTGTTTTTGATAAAATTCGCGAGCTCACTGAATGAAGAAAGTATAACTCCCGGATTTGAATTGTATTTTTTCGGTTTTGAATTGAAATGAATGAAATTGATGGATTTCTTCGGTTATAACCGATCTTACTGTTAATGTATACGTTATGACCAAAAAGAAACGGCCAAATTTGACGAAATTGTCGGGATTTCCGGCGTAAACGGATTTGGGCGCGTTGTGTAACTGGGTTTTGATTTCAAGATTTAATTTATGTATTAATTGTTTCAATATGTAAACAAAGATCACGAGTGGCGGAGCGGTTGAATGTGTGTGTGTTAAAGCTGTGCTGACCCGGCTGACACGAGTTCGAATCCCGGCTTCAGCATATTATTTTTAATTCACTATTTTAATACATTTTCAAAAATAAATTTTAAATTCTAATAAACTTATTAATTATGTATCGTTTAAAATTAATTTGGGCATTAAATACGCAACAAAATTTTTAACTGGTTGTTCGGTTAATAAACGAAGCGGGTTTGGTAAATCCTGTTTTTGGCGTATGTTACAGTATCCCCTACTTTTAGAAATTTCGTCCCGAAATTTAAGTAGTGGCATATTTGTCTAAAAAGGATGGTGTTTTAATTTGACAATTACATACTTAGAAGAGAGTAAGAGCTTAAATTTTGTTTGAGGCGGTAACGTTCCTTGTAAGGGTTGAATACCCTGTTATAGCAATCGCTTTTTGTTGCCTAAAGTGTATGAATACGGAACATGGATACACAGAGTTGATTGACTAAGTATGATGTTATGCATATGAGTTTGGGTACGTTTGAAAGATTAGGTTATATCCTAAAATAAACTTCTAATACTAAAACCTACATGGAACTTCTCATAACCGCCTGACAATGCCTCTGATCCTTTGGCAATAATACTTATATATAGGAAGTACCAGCGGCGTATCCACCATATTCTTGTCAAATGTTCATTGGTTTTATCAGTAAGTTATGATTGGTTCTATGATATGACTCTAGAACATAAATAAACACAACAACCAATGTCTGAGTCCTAATTCTGATAGCATACATGTTTGAATGGTGACACAATCCAATTCCTTTAAATGATGAGATGATATGAATGCTAAATCAGTGAGTATAACACAAACTTCAATCAATACAATACTAAATCCTACATGGAACTTCTCATAACCGCCTGATAATGCCTCTGATCCTTTGACAAGAATACTTATATATAGGAAGTACCAGCGGCATATCCACCATATTCTCGTCAAATTTTCATTAGTTTTATCAGTAAGCTATGATTAGTCCTATGTGACTCTAAAAATAAATAAACGCAACAAACAATGCCTGAGTCATAATCCTGATAGTATACATGTTTGAATGATGACAATCCCTGTCTCGTTTGTTGTGATGGAGAGGTTAGTCTATGTAGAAGTGAGACACAGCCCAACTTCTTTGAATAATGAGATTGAAATACGTTGAGATATATGATGGTATGAATGTTAAATCAGTGAGTATAAAAACAAAACTGAAATAGTAATTCGCATTAAGATCCTTGGATAAATTTCCAATTTAAAATTGAGACACGTGAAAATTGAGATAATCATAAAGAAAAACATAAAACTAAGCGGTTGGAGTTGAATCTTGATTTTCAGTGAAGGGGACTAGTTGGGTGTTTTCGTTTGGGCCGTCATTATCTTCAACCGGATTGGCGTTGATGTTGAAAACTCTTCCTCTTGCTGGTGGCCTAGTGGTTGGGTTTTCTTGATTTGCTTGGTTAACTGGGTTTGCTTGAGCTTGGGCGTTTATGATGTTAACCAATTGAGGGCACGTGTTTCTAAAATGGGTAGGGTCGCCACAATTGAAACAAGCTCGAACATATGGGAACATGGGGTATTGGGGTTGTTGATATGTTTGGATCATGTTTTGAGTAGGGGGTGAGGTTTGGTTTTGAGAGGTGCGGCAAACTTTGCTCAAATGACCATAGCGTCCACAATTCGCACATAGTCGACAAAGTACAGTAGATGGATGGTGATAAAAACAGGTGTTACATCGAGGGTGAGGTCCAAGGTAAGGTTTCTTATTTGGGTAGGTTGAGTTGGGTGCTACTTGAGTGATTGGGATAGCTTGGAGGGGTACGGCTTGTAAGGCTGGTTGATTGCGTTGGGTGACAGCGAAAAGTTGCTCATCTCGTTTCCTCTTGGAAGTGGGTTGAGAAAGAGGTTCGGTTTGGGTGGAGTTTGAAATTTCAGTTGATGCTTTAACTTTCTTCTTCTCCTCCTTGAAGTCTTTATTCCGTATACGGTTCTCGGTAAGCTCTGTAGCTAACTCCATTGCTGCTTCCAAGGTTGCAGGTGTGGTACTTATTACAGGGTCTTGAATTTTTGAAGGAAGACCTCGAATGTAGTGCTCGATCAAACGGTAGTGGGGAGTGAACAAGTTGGGAACCATTTGATTTAACTCGAGGAACCTCTTGTTGTATGTAGTGTGGTCGCCTTCCTTTTGTTTCAACGAATAGAACTCATCCTCTAATTTCTTGATTTCGCTCCTTAGGCAAAACCGTCTTGTCATGATTTCTTTCAACTCTTCCCAAGTCAAAGTCATAGCATCTTCAACACCTCGTTTGGCCTTCTCTGTATTCCACCAAGTAAGTGCTATTCCATATAAACGACCAGTAGCATATCGCACTTTGCGATCATCGGGGCAATCGTAATTTAGAAAAATGTTTTCCATTTCTTCAAACCAATAGAGAAAAGCGGTGACACCTTCAGTCCCTTCGTATTTTGTAGGGTCGCAGGATTTGAAATGCTTGTAAGTGCATTTAGTGGTATTTGGGGGAGGGTTAACAACATTTTGAACTTATTGATTGACGGGATTAGTGGTAAGGGCTTGTTGGACTTGGACTATAATGTTGGGTATTACGGCAGCCATTTGTTGAGCGATTAGGGCAGCCATGCGCTCGCGAGCTTTTCCTGCTCTCATCTTACTACGAGCGGAAATAGAAGACATCTACAAGGAATACATATGAAGAGTATGAGTTGGATGTTTTTGGGATCATGTGTCGTATTTAGGAATGAATATTCATAAAATAAACATAGCATAATAAATCTACTACATCCATAGGATGTCTTGGGCTTTGCTCGTAATTGGGCCTTGCATGCCGCCATACTTCACCTTCGTAATCATGTGGGCCCCCATGATTACCGGGTTTTTCATATGGTTCGCATGTGTTAGCCTGGTTACGTACACTAAAACCCGAAGAAAATCGAGAAATATGTAACGTATGATATTCGGAATGTATCCAGGTGTGGACACGGTGACACCTCAAAGTGGGGTTAGTTCGAACGACGTTTGGTGTGGCATGCTTTGGCCTAATAGGTCCTTCGTACTCTCATCGTTAGTCCCCAGGTAGGCAAACTGGTCCGTTATATTGGATTTATACGAATGCCAACCTAGACAGGACGTTCCAACTACCGCTACTTGTACCCTTACAGTTACTACATGCCCGTCGCAGAACTCACTCTGATGAGATTTGAAAAATGAAAACTGCGACAAAATCTTGAATAACGGAAGTATGAAGATGATTTGAATATGTGATCCTTGAAATATGTATGATGAATATGTATGTAAGTATGTATGTTTGACTGTAAGTATGATTCACTATGTATCACAAAATGTAATATTGGAAATGTTTGCATGCATTTGTGTATGTAATATATATGAAGGAAATAAACATCATGAGTTTGCATGTAACCACATAAACAATTAAAATCTAATCAACTATAGTATAGGCTCTAAGGGTCTAATAACCTATCCTATATCCCTATAGTCATGGCTCTGATACCAATCTGTAACACCCCGACCCGCAGCGGAAAAGGTGACCGGGGCATGATTGGGTTTTCATCAAAGCTCATGACATTTATTATAATGTTTCATATTTATTATTTCAATTTAAAAGAGATCATACAATCATATCAAATAAATACAACATGTTCTATTCATCCTTCTAAACTTCATTATTTTTCTTCTAAGGCAATTTCCTATGTTTTCCATGCTTCATCCTGTTCACCTGTATCATATGTAAAAATGGTTTTGGATCAACAAAAAGTTGGCGAGTGAACCTTGTTAGAAAACATTTATTATTTATTTCTTGTTGTATTTAATATGGAAAAATTGTGCATTATTCATATATGGACAAACGTAAATAAACATACAATAACAACAATTAGCATACAATAACAAACCATTAGTATACGATATCAAGCAACAACAAACAATAACATACATTAACAACAATTAGAATACAATAACATATCAACATGCATGAATATATAACATGAATGAAACTGTGCGATCAAGGCTCAATCAAACGAAGCCGATCGTATTGCATGTACTGAAAATGATAAATGTCTGTGCGATCAAGGCTCAATCAAACGGAGCCGATCGTATGTTGGCACGCCAGGTTCACGCTCATAATGTAATGGGGAACATGCTCAACGCTCATAATGTAATGGGGAGCGGCGGCCTATGAAATTGCATGTACTGAAAATAATAAATTAAATCTAACCAATAACCACACAAACAGTTTACACAAGCTGGATACACATTTATTCATGATATAATGTATGCATAATGATATAAATATAATAAATAGTAAGACACATGATACACCCAAAAAACGTGATTTAAACGTGGAAATTTGTAGAGATTCACTCACAGTGGGTGCGTTCGGTGAATGATGATGAATGCGCACGAGTTTAGAGGATTGATCGTCGAGGAATAACTAACCTAATTAATAAAGAAAAGTAAGATAAATAAATGGATTTTATTAACAACTTTAATAGGATTTTTGGATATATTTTTTGTGAGTTTTAGGCTATTTTCTAACTTTAAAAATGTTATTTTTAAGTATTTTTAATTGATTTTTAAATAAAATAAATAAATAAAAATAAAAAAAAATGTTGACTTTTTGACCGTTGACTTGTTGACACTGGACCGTTGACTTGTTGACCGGTTTTATTGTGTAAGTGTATGCGCCGGGTGAGGCTCGAACCCGAGACCTCCCGTACGCGTGCACGCAGCTCTACCAACTGAGCTACGTGTCTAACCCGAAATATTTCTGTTTTTAATTATATTTATATACTAATTAAATTAATCCGAAAATCATTTATTTTAAAAAGATTTTAATGTAACGACTAGGTGCACTCCACAGGTCTCGAACCCGGGACCTGTGGTTTAGTTTGGCACACAGTCCACCGCTGGACTGTGTGTCTAACTTGGTAAATATTCTAGTTTTTATTATACTTAACATATTACTGAATTAACCCGGTTCAGTTTTTTAAAAAAGGCATTTTATTACAGCGAATGAGGTTGGGACAGGAATCGAACTCGCGACGTGTATGTATTTATTTGCACACAGTCCACCGCTGAACTGTGTGTCTAACCCGTTTATAATTCCGATTTTAAATAATCTTATAACATAACTACTTCGTCTTCTTCGTTCAAAACTCAGGCAATGGTTATCTAACTGTTATTTGTTAAATTAATTTAACAAACATTATGAGCAATCGTAAGGTAATGAACAGAAACAGGTTTGGGGATTGATTGTACCGTACTGATCGTCCTTCTTCAGAAGTCCGGCAAAAATCGTCGGCTCTGTTTTGGGAGCCCCTTCTGTTCGAATTCAATAATTAGTTTGGATGAATTAGAGGTGAAATTGAATCACTGGGTAACGATTATCAGTAGATTACATGATCATACCGGTTATCAGCGAGATTCTGAAACTTTCAGAAATTTTCCGGCGAAAACAGAAAAATCCGGCAATGTCGTCTGGGGTTGATTCTGAGTGCTGGAGTGGTGGTAGAATTTGTATAATAATGGAATAAAACAGAAAAATCGAGGTAATTATCGTGTAGATGAAAGTCCCGGTTTTCCGGCGACTTGCAGAGAATTCCGGCGAGTGAAATTTCTTGCGACAGAGATTCTTCAGAGGTTTAAGGTGAGTGGGAGTGATGTCAGTACGAGTTCTATGATCTCATTTTTGGGTAAGAAGAAAAGATGGATTGAATTCGGTTTTCCGGCGAAACTTTCCGGTTAATTCACAGAGAATTCCGGCGACTTCCGGCGAAGTTTTCTGAGTGAAATGAAGAGTGTGTTTTTGATAAAATTCGCGAGCTCACTGAATGAAGAAAGTATAACTCCCGGATTTGAATTGTATTTTTTCGGTTTTGAATTGAAATGAATGAAATTGATGGATTTCTTCGGTTATAACCGATCTTACTGTTAATGTATACGTTATGACCAAAAAGAAACGGCCAAATTTGACGAAATTGTCGGGATTTCCGGCGTGAACGGATTTGGGCGCGTTGTGTAACTGGGTTTTGATTTCAAGATTTAATTTATGTATTAATTGTTTCAATATGTAAACAAAGATCACGAGTGGCGGAGCGGTTGAATGTGTGTGTGTTAAAGCTGTGCTGACCCGGCTGACACGAGTTCGAATCCCGGCTTCAGCATATTATTTTTAATTCACTATTTTTAATACATTTTCAAAAATAAATTTTAAATTCTAATACACTTATTAATTATGTATCGTTTAAAATTAATTTGGGCATTAAATACGCAACAAAATTTTTAACTGGTTGTTCGGTTAATAAACGAAGCGGGTTTGGTAAATCCTGTTTTTGGCGGATGTTACAACTAAAGAACGGCTAATTCCCTTCAAATCAACAATGGTCCACCCAATAGCGGCTCTATTGGCGACCAATACATCCATCAACGTCTTCTCTTGCTCTCCGGTCAGATTTGCCGCAATGATGACCGGTAGCGTGTTGCCCTCACCCACATAAGCATACCTTAGATGCTTTGGTAACACCTTCAACTCAACGGTAGGAGGTTCTATCAACGATGGATTAAGCTTTAAGTCAATCTTCTCGGGAAGACTTTCCACTTGGTGTGTCCAAGGTGGTCTTCCTTCCCTTACTGCCATCACCTCCATCTTTTTCTCCTCCTCATCTATGCTACGATTTGTTTCCGATTGTAACCTGTCAAACATAAAGCACTCCTCTATTGTGTTTTCTTCCTCAACACCCATGTCGCAAAGAGGTATACACTCGTCAACAACATCCGCCATATAGCATTCGTCATTAACTAGAGGATCCGTTAATCCGGAAAAAACATTCAACCGCAACCGACGGTTACCGAAAGTCATGTCGACCATTCCCATTTTACAATTTATTTGGGCATTTGATGTTGCCAAAAACGGTCGACCAAGAATAACCGTGGGTTGCTTGGTTAGGTCCACCGAAACATACTCAAGTACTAGAAAGTCCACCGGATAGTAAAAGTCCTCAACCTTAACAATTATGTCCGAGACTATTCGACGGGGTAGTTTAGGAGTTAAATCGGCTAACACTACGGTAGTGTTTGCCGCTCTAAGTGGACCAAACTCATATTGGTCATACAAAATCTGGTAGAATACTCACACAGCCCCAAGATCTAAGAGTGCCCTTGTTATTTTAAATTCTCCAACTTGAATAGAGATGATAGGCGCTCCTGGGTCTTGTAGCTTAGGTGGAAGTGCACCCGAAAGAATCGGTTAAATCAAGTTTCTTTGGAAATTTGTGAGTTCGTTTTTGGGTACATAAATCTTTCAAGTACTTAGCATAAGATGGGACTTGCTTTATGGCATCCAAAAGTGGTAGGTTGTTTTTAACTTGTTTAAAAACCTCCCACATTTCTTCTTGGTGGGGACCTCTTTTGTTTACCCTTTTTTCGGATGGTCCCAACAAAGCTTCGGGATAAGGGGCGGTATTAACCTCCACACCCTTTTCCTTAGCTTTTGGGACAGGGACGGTCACAACGGGTGTATTTTATCACCTTTTAAACATTTTCTTTTGACCCGTTTGACCGTCATCACTCTCATCATCGTTAACCTCTTCCACCACCCCTTCAACAAACTGGGGGGGGTGGTGACACTACACCATTATCAATGACTCGACCACCACGTAATGAAATTTTATTAATTGGTATCTCACGAGTGTTCTTCGAGCCAAACCCATGATGCTTCGGGTTCACGGTAGTGTCACCAAGTAGCTTTCCACCACTTCCACGCATTTGCGCCATTTCCTCCGCAAGTTGACCCACTTGCTTCTCCAAAGCTTTATGCGACTTGTCACGAACCTCGAACTCCTTTTTCATTTCCATCTTGATTTCTTGATTCGAAGTTGTGATGGCGTTCATGATTGCATCTAGCTTTGAGCTTACGGAGTCTTCACCACCCATTGGAGGATTAGAGTTACCACCTCCATTACCACCTTGGTTGTAGCCCCTTTGATACCCACCTTCACGGTTTTGATAATTCTGGCCACTCCCTTGATTGTAATTTCTTTGGTACCCCCTTGATTACCGCCTTGACGGTTTTGGTACATCGAACCCCCTGATTCCCACCTTGAGTATTCGTTTGAAAATTAGGGTTCATTTGGTTTGAAGCATTCCCATAGCGAAAGTTGGGATGATTTCTCAATCCCGGGTGATAAGTGTTTGAATTCATGTCAAATTGCTTTCCCTCACCATAAACTTGATTCACCTCTTCATTCGCATGAACCATGCCCACTTGATACTCCTCGGTTTGATGCCCAATATCCCCACAATCTTCGCATACCGCGAATTGCACCGCACTAACATCCTTCTTTTTCATCCGCGCCAACTCCCTTTCCAAAGTAGCAATTCTATCCTTGGCGCTTGAATCAAGGTCGGGAAGAGATCAAGAAATAGGATTTTCTTCGATCGGTACGCCATAACGACCGCCTTGGAATTCTTGCTCATCATTTCCAAGAAATCCCAATCATCTTCCTCATGGTTGTTTAACAACGTTCCATTACTAGCCGATTGTAGATACTTGTAATCATCGGCATCCAACCCCCTCACAAAGCATTTGAGTAACTCCCACCTTGGAATTTGGTGATGAGGACACTTTCTAACCAATTCCTTGAAACGGGTCAAGGCCTCATGTAACAACTCCCCCGGTAATTACCTAAATGACCGAATTTCATTCCTTGCATCATCGCTCTTTGCAATAGAGTAGTATTCATCCAAAAAGACTTGTTGCATTTCCGCCCACATATGAATACTGTTTGTCGAAAGTGTGAGAAACCATTGCTTAGCTTTGTCTTTTAGTGAAAAGTGAAATAGTCTTAATTTCACTTCTTCCAACGCAAATTCATGACCGCCAATCGTGCCACATATGGCCGAAAGTTCTGCCAAGTGTGTATACGGCTCGTCATTCGTTCTACCATTGAAATGGGGTAGAATGTTGATGTAGTTTGGCTTGCAATTAAACGCCCTTCTTCCTCGAGGTGTAGGCACAATTGGTGAGTCATTTTCGGTGACCACCGGTCTGAATCACCCATTAACACCCCTCGGAGCTTGTTGCTGCATTTGGCGTCTTTGACCATTTACCTCTTGATTCACCGGCCTCATATTACCCCTTCGATCACCACCCCCATTTCCACCTTAATTCCCGCCACCCACAAATTGTGGAATTCGGTTACGCTTACCATTATTGTTGTTGTTGTTGCCATAATCCCGATTCCGTCAATCATTGCGTGGTTAACGGTTATTCCCGTAGTCGTCGTCTCTACCAAACTCTTGCCCGTATCCGTCATTATTTCCCACAAAGTTGGCATTTTGATAGCCAAACTCGTCCTATTCAAACCCCCGCGCATTGTAAAAATCCCCATATTATTATCGCCCCATTCATCATCCGCAACTCTTTCATTGTAGTTCTCACCATCATCCGAATACTCCGAGTGAATGCTCACGTGATCCGGCGATTGATAACCGGGAACACTATACGGTGCATCATCGGGAATATTATTTCACAACTCATCGAGGTCAAGAAATTGGGTTTCATTTGTGGGATTGCCACGGCTATGGTTAACCCCACGGTTGGCGTTAACATTTTGGTTGTTGAGATTTGGAGGTAACGGGTTTTGTCGGTTTTGGGTTGGAGGAGGAGGTGTGGGTGTACGTTGGCGGTTGTTTTGGTTTCGGCTTCGGTTTTAGAATGGTAGTGTTGGTGGTCTTGAGTTGTTACCACCCCCGATTGATTGTTTTGATTTTGGGGTGGGTAGTCGTAATATTGGTTGTTGGGTTGGTTAGAGTTTTGAGGATCCATTAGAATGGGTCCAAAGGATGGTGTAGGTGGTGAATTGGTGTTGAGTGGATTAGAAGCAAGGGTTGCCTCTAACCGGTTGGCTAAATTCCTCCTAACGACCCACTCGATTTCCGGTTCGAACACTAACGACGAGGTCCTCCCGGAATTCCGTGTATGCATGCACTACCTGTAACATGCACAAGTAACACACCAGCGTAACACAAAAGCAAAGACAATGAAAAGGAATAAGCACTTTAAACAGTTAATCACAAAATCAAACAATTCCAAACGCAAAGCGCACGAATTCCCCGGCAACGGCGCCAAAAATTTGAACGGGTTGTCGCGCCCGGTCAAGGATAAAATTTATAACCCTAATTACCCTTAGCAATGCGTTAGTGGTAGTAAGGGGTTGAACCACAAAGAGTTCGTGGTTTGCGATCGAATGTGATTGATTTTAAGTAAAATTGTCACTTTTATGAAGCTTGCCATAAGATTGATTAATTTGGTTTCTTTTGAAGAGATGTCGGATTGATCCGACAAAATTAGTTTGACTACTTAATTACTAACTTAAACAATTGCACGAAAACTAAACTATTTGATTAAAACAATGATAGGAAAACAAGGTTCACGCCCAGTTCAACAATTGCACAACCTAGGGTTACTAAATGATTTTAAATTGATTCAACTGAATTTGTTATTAACGGTTTTGATATCACAAAGCTTAGATGCCAATTGCTATCACGCATATGACGGACCACAATGCACTTTGTTACTTTGGACAAATCCCTTTTGAAAGATAAGGCATAAATACACAAACTTGTTTCACAAAGTCAAATTTCATCATCATTCGATAATTCGCAAATATAGTTCAAATGCAAGACAATTATCAATCAATTCAAATACAATTCAACTTGTCACAAATCAACTAAGAACATAAAGCAACCCTAAATCTTACAAAAGTTTACACCGGAGTGAACCCCTCGAGAATTAGCCACTCATGATAAGCGGAACTTGATCACCGTATGATTGAAACTCAAGCATGAACATCTTGAAGCTTTGATGGTGGTGATGGTGATGATTAGGGTTTGGAATGGATGATGATGGTGAAAGGATTGGAGGATTGGTGAGGATGATGATGATGGATTAGGATTAGGGTTAGGGTTAGGAAGGTTTGATGATTGATTCGGTTGATGATAGATGGATGAGATGGATTGGAATGGAAGAATGCCTTCTCCTTGGCTCCAAGATGGGTGCTTTTTGTTCAAAAACTCGTAAC
Source organism: Scalesia atractyloides (assembly GCA_947069175.1). NCBI lineage: Eukaryota > Viridiplantae > Streptophyta > Magnoliopsida > Asterales > Asteraceae > Scalesia > Scalesia atractyloides. The sequence continues at coordinate 23,661,983 of CAMTDV010000023.1, forward strand.
TCCTCGCAAATGGGTCAACACAAACATTAAAACCCGTTCAAAATTGAAATTCAGCGACAAGACTATCAGAGGGGCGTCACCGACGGCCCCTTATATATCATGATTCTCCTCCGACGCCTTAATCCACTGTATACGGCAATTTTTCTCCGACGGAGCTTCTGAGGGGCGTCGGCGACGGCCCAGGGAAGCGTCGGCGACGGCTTTTCTAAATCATGCTTTCCTGTTTTCCCATTTCGAGACCCCGGTTGACCCGTTTCTCGTCCCGGTGCTCCAAAACGCTCCCGAATAGCTCCTCAAACTCTGTAAACCTGTAAAGCACAAATCCAATCAAAAGTAGGCTATCCGGAACTAAAAGTTACGTAAAATATTAACTTAAACGTAATAGAAACATCGGCGTTCGACCACGTATCACCCACCCTATTCCCCATCACCATCCTTGTGTATTTTTAACCATGATAAAAGAGAGAGATAGAATTATGTTTTCGTAAAGAGAGATTGGAGGTTGACTGTTGAATGTGTTTTGAAAGATTGAAGGTTAGCTACTGAAGGTGGTCGGGTATGTACGTTGGTGTGTGTATGTTGGATGGTGGTTACATGGTGGAGGTTGGTTGGGCTGGTGGTAGTAGTGATGGAGAGAGAAAGAAAGAGATAGTCTTTAGAGAGTGTATTTTTATATAGAGAAATGGTAGGTGAGGTGGGTAGGCTTTATTTAAAAAAAATAAAAATATTTATTAAAACACTTTATATAAGGGGGTAAAAAGACTAGTTTGCTCTCACATGGGGTCTATTTAGTTAATTTTAAATAGAAAAATTATCTGAGTTAGAGTAAAAGAACATAACGTGCAATGATTTGAAAACATAAAGTATGTTTTTCTGTATTTTTTTAAGTAAATGACATACTTTACAATTTAATGTACAGATAAAAGATGCTTTTTGTAATTTAATTTTTGAGAAACAATCAAATGAATGATGTTGCTAGTAGTAAAAAACAATCCATGGTATAAGAGTATATTGTGTTAATATATAGGTTGTGAGGTGCTTTTATGTTAAATGTAAAAGTAAAATTTGGGCGCTGAAATTAGTTTGAATTGTAGTAACGGACTAGCGGCACCAAGAAAAAAAAGAATACGGAAACCCTGAATTTGCTAATATCCCGATTAACTTCAATTTCACTTTCGAGTTCTTGTGGTCTATTCTCATCTCTCTTCATTGACCCGCTCGTTTTCATCGATTCACTCTTCAGCCGTTGGTCTCATATCAGTTCACTATCTAGATTAAGGTGTATGCTTTGCGACTCATGGTCTGTGATATTGTTCTCTTTCGATTTGAAATTTTGTACTTATGTTCTGTTCACTATGAAGTTATAATACGATTTTTAGTTGAAGAAACTTACGTATCAATGGTCAATACTCAACACTACAATGGTACATATGAAATTGTTGTAACAAAAATATAAGTTTGTATTGGTTGTTTAATAGTTAATACTAGAAAATACACAACTTGTGGACATCGTTAGAAGTTTAGAATTCTGTAGGGCTTGAATGTCATTTTCAATTTTAAAACCAGTTGTACATGTTGATCTGCTGTTTTTGTACGATTAGACTTGATGCATGTTTTGCTATTGCTAAATTTGATTTTTTTTTTTTTTTTTGGTTTTGTTGTATTTTCTTCTATAATTTGCTTTTAGTAATTACAAAACTAACATTAACTTTTAAGATAAAATCTCAGAACAAGAGTATAACTAAACATACCATTCGGATTTTTTCATGTTTTTGTCTGGATCTTCTCCAAATCTTGGTGTGTCTTCGGTTTTGGAGCTTTTGACGAGCCCCGAATAGGAGGGGCAATGTTCTGGTACAGCCCCAAGCTTCTTCATTCCACCATCTTCATCTCGATACCATATTGTGTATCCTTATTGGGTTATGCTAAACATACCCATCTCTTTCATTTTTACGTGTTGTATCCCCTCCCTCAAAGTTTTCTAGATGGGGTTTGTTTAGCTAGGCCCTTATTTATTATTTAATCATGTTTGTTGTATGTGTCTAGATGTTACGATGTTATATATAAACATTGACCCACTTCATACACAGTTAAGATTTATATTGTTTAACTAACTTTATTCTTCTTTTAGCCTTGATCGTTAGAGGCCAAAAAGACAACAGAGATACACAAAGATGAAGAACAACTATTAACTTCCCTAGTAATTTTTAAAATTGACACAATTCCTAACACATTTGTATTGCCATCAAAATAAGAAGGGTTTTTTTTAACGACAAATTTTGATCATTGATGGAGCACTGGAGCATAATTGTTCCACCAGCGGAACCACCCGATCATATTCATCTCTACCAGAAGATAATGCCTATACACAATTCAAGAGTAAACCAAATAAATCTGGGAAAAATCCTCTTGTGGAAATCGAACTCAGGACCCAATGGTCTCTAAGCCTTATTTCACCCCTAAGATGTCATTACGCTATAATGCCATGGGCTATCAAAATAAGAAGTACAACACAATTCCTAACGCAGATTTTTACTGCCATTAAAATAAGAAGTGTATTTCACAATGTGTCATGCATATTAAGGTTTTATATTAATGTTTTAACTACTAGTTAGGATGAAAGAAATAGGGTTTGTAAGATTTGATAGATGACTCACAAACGTCTAAGTGAGGTAGTGACTTAAATAGTAATAAAAGCTTTAAATTCAATTTAAGAATTTTAAATTATGTTCTTCACTATTAATTCGATCAAGATAACAACAAAATAACGATAATCGTTCTAGATCAAACATGCTACTATCACTATGCTAACGTAAGCCAATCAATGGGATGGACAATTAAAGCAAGGAGGAATTTGAACTTTCAAGGACCAGACCAAGAAAAGAGCAAACATATTTCACATATCACTCTCAAGTTCAAGACTAGCCGACGTAAGACTAACATGCTAAAAGTTGAAAACGAATATTCATAGACATCGTTAAAACCCCGTCATGATTAACTTACCGGAAAATAAGTCCTAACGTATACATATACCATTCGACGGGTTGCCATCATGAAAACTTTATTTAACCTACAACTTTGAAAATCAATAGCTAAGCTTTCACAAACACCCTTAAACAATTCATAGAATGATAGTAGATAGAAAATGAAATGTATTCTTTTAGTTATTCTTTTCAATTTGTTTCATTATGATATTGATACTATAATTCGTGTATTTATGTTGAATGTTTAGGAAATTTTGTTCTTTTCAAACTCTACTTATAAATTCACAGATAGGAGCAACAATGACATGTGACATTGATAGGACCCCTAATTGTTTAGTTATATCAACATATTAATTATTTCTTGGTTGATAATCAACATCTCATTTATAAACCTGCTAAATTTCATATAAATAAGTAACATGTAAGATTTCGTAATGAACTAAAAGTTTCTTACAAGGAAATATGTTTTGATTCTATATACTTACCTTAATGGATTTTATGAATAAATCAATCAAATAAGAACAAAAAATGCAAATGGATGAGAAAATATTAAGGTGACCATTCTAATTTCTAAGTATAATAGAAACATGACATTGTTTTGTCAAATTGGTTAAAAAGAGTTGGTATAAGTGAGATAACTTATTTTAATCGAGTTTGTAATAGAAATTAAAAAATATCATTATAAAGATTATTAAGATCATACGTCTAAAGTAAGATTGATGCAGTTTAATACGTAAATCTAACCCTTTTAGAATGCCTAACTCTTAAACCAACTAATCCAAATATTAAATCTACACATTTTGTACGTTATAAGACTTGAACCTTTAATCTCACAAGAAACATTGCATAACACCTTGGTTTTAATATGTTACAAGGTCAGTGAATAGTAACTATAAGTACTTTACAATAATATTCTTGTCGGTATCTATTATATAAGTCATGGAATAATATATATATATATATATATATATATATATATATATAGGATTAGGATCATTTGTGAACAACCCCCTTGATAGTGAACTGTGTGAACTAATCCTAGCCCTTGATTATTAATACACGTGTGTAAATCAATGGTCAGGATTTAATGATAAAATACACTAGTGTACTTTACGATTTGATGATGAAATCCTAGCCATACACGTGTGTAAATCAATGGACAGGATTTGTTCATTCAGTTCGCAAGTACACTAGTGTTCACTCTGGAACCCCGTCCTATATATATATATATATATAGATATAAAATCATAATTTGGTGGATTGATGATCTTTTAAGATCCTAGAAAGATTGTATTTTTAATATTGAATTGTTAAAAGTGTTTTGGCTCACTTTCATTATAAAGAACGAACTGATCCGACGAACTGATCCGACGGCGCCTACTGGTCAACTCATGTGTGGCCTACGAAAAGGATCCTTTCTTTGTTTGGTAAGAGTTGTATATTTCTAGTAATATTTCATTGTCCAATCAATTTGTTAACTTTCTTGTTTTCTATTATCTTTATTATAATTTGTGTCATTACTGTACAACGTATGATTATTGGGTAAGAGAGATGATGCAATATTTATTACATCATCCTACTAAGAGAAGTTTTAACACTCAATTAGCATCTAAGAGCAAGATAATGCAATCAATCTTTTCTCGGATGAAATGTATATCGATCTCCATATATTTTGTGGATTGATAATTAACCACTTTTGTAGAGATGTATAATTAGGGATGTGAATATCTTATACGACCTGAAAATACGACGACACGAACTTAACACGAAATTTGTGAGTTTGGGTTTAGTCTAAATGGGTTTGGGTCAGTTTCACGTTGAACCCGTGAACCCGCTTAGCTAAATGGGTCATGTTCGGGTCAACCCGGACGGGTTGGCTCGTTTAACTCATTTATATTAGATTAAATTTTTTACAACATAAATTAATTTGGGGGTGCATTTTATGCCATAATTATAACTTAAAAAAAAGAAATTGACATAATATTCTATTATTTAAATGTAAAATGATCGCACATATTTGTGCTTTTTTAGCAAATTTTAATTTTAATATATTAATTTTCAAGAAAAAATAAAAAAAATCCGGGTTGAACGGGTCGTGTTCGGGTTCGTATGTATGACACGACTTTTGGCTTCGGGTCGTGTTCGGTTTCATCTAAAATTTTTGGGTTTGGGTCAGATTGAACCTACCAAACCGCGAAACGACCCATTTAACAACCCCTGTGTCAAAGCAATGACATTGGAGTTCGGAGTTGATATAGTGTCTCATGTCCTTATATTATAAAGAAACAATATGGTAAAGAAACATTATGGTTTGGTCGATTTTCTTGCTCCATTTTATTCAGATAATTCTACCAATTCTATATAGTAAAATATTAAAATTTTTAAAATTCATGTATTCCTTATTAAATTATAAAGATAAGAATAAAGATAAAAATAATCAAAATTAATTAAATTAAATTAAATTAAATTATAAAGATAAAAAAATCAAAATTAAAAGCAGATGCTTTTAAAACCCCGAATAGAATACTAAAATAGCTAGATTCATATAAAATCCTCATCAAATTACACGATAAGGTGTTAACTTAAGTTTGAACATATTCTAAGATCACTAACATTTATTAACATAAGGTGATAGCGCTGACCTAAAAAAACTCGTTAACTATAAACAAAGTCATAGACCAATGTGTAGGGATGGCAATCAGTCAGGTATGGCTAGTTCATACCCATACCCTCATACCTGGCTCATTAACCATTGAGTATTTGGTGGGTATTACCCGTCAGGTATCCGACTTACCCGTGCAGATGCTCTTAAAAAGTTGAATACGATACTACCATAGTTAGATTTGTATAAAATCCTCGTCAAATTGCACGATAAGTTTCTTAACCTAAGTTTGGACATATTCTAAGATCACCAACTTTTATTAACATAATGTGATGGCGTTCACCTAAAAAAACTCGTTAACTATAAACAAAGTGATGGACCAATGTGTAGGGATAACAATGAGTCGGGTATGGCTAATCTATAATCATACTCGATTGTAAAATTTTGTCACATACCCGACTCATTACCCGTCAGGTATTTGGTGAGTATTTACTCGTCAGATATCCAACATACCAGCGCAGTTGCTTTTAAAAAGCTAAATACGATACTACAATAGCTAGATTCGTATAAAATCATCGTCAAATGTTTAGGGATTGCAATGAGTCAGGTATGGCTAATACATACCCATACCCGGTTGTAAATCTTATCCCATGTCGGCCCCTTATCCGTCGTGTATTTGGTGGGCATTTACCCGTCGGGTACCCAACATACCCGCGCGTCAGGTATACCTGTTGGGTTTTTCATGTATATGTGTTTTTTTACTTTCCTTTATAATTTTATGTTTTAAAATTTTATATAATATATTAAATTATGATAGATAATATACATATCATCATGGTAATAATATTGATATATTTAAAAATGTAAATATATGAAAATATTAATCTCAAAAAACAAATTTATATTTCATTGTATATAAATATAAATAATGTCATTGCAATATATATTTCAAATGAAATTTATTTCTCAAATAATAAAATTATAAGAATAAAACATTACGAAAGAGTAAAAAAGAATATAAATATAAAACTTAAAAGTTTTCAGACGAGTATATAGTTTTGAGTAATCAGATCGGATATCATCAAATCCGATATTCGCGAAATATTTTTTTTTCATACCCATGCCTGGCCTAATACCCGTCCGATATCGCGTATGTCCATCTCAAATGTTTCAGGTTTCAAGTATACTCATAGGACTCGGATATTTTTGCTCTCTACCCACGTGTTGGTATTGTCAATAAAAAGTTGCTAGGAACACCTATGTGTGTTTGGAGTTGTTATGTTCAAATTTTACAGATTACAAGGTTAAAAGAAATTCGCCTCTCTAAGAAATATCATCGGATTTAAAAAAAAAAACCCTAGATTTATATTGACTTTTTAAAAAAATAATAAATAGTTTTTACCAGATTAATACAGAGAGACAGTCGTTAACTCTCTCCTCTGGCGACCTCATCGGAAACATTTTCTGGTCGCCGGTGCGGCAGTCCTCATCTCCGCTACTTTGCGACGGCGTTTCCACTTCACTTGCTGCTCTAGTTTCAGGTACACCTGTACTCGCATAATGTGAAAAAGTAGTTTCTTCGTAATATGTCATTTGTGTAATAATTAGTAATCTATATGCATTTATTATCATGTTTATGACTGAATGAATCAATCGGTGACGGAATATTCTGTGTACGATTCTCTAATTGTGCAAGTTATGATTAATTTACATCACATGTGTGTTGTCTCAGGTTACCCCTAATTTGAAAGGGTATATTATAATTGTCTGCAATTTTGTATCTGATTTGGAACTACTACTCTTTTGTTTTTTAGTTTTTTTTAAGCTTATGCATTCTGTTTCACAACATTTAACCTAAATTGTACCTATCATGATTGATATAGACAAAATTCATTGAGTATATACCAACACATTCATGTTAGCATTATAAACCTAAACATTTATGTTACTATTATTATTATTATTATTATTATTATTATTATTATTATTATTATTATTATTATTCTGTGTTTTGTATGTAAACTTAGGATTAAATGGACAATATTACACATAGGATTAGCAATGTTATTTGGCAGTTTATAGTAGTTGTATTAACACCGTTTGGTGGTTGATTTTCGCTGCAAAGAAGCTGCCATCTAACGGCCATTGTGATCTTGTATTTGATTGTGTTCCCGGTTATTCATTTGGTCCACTAAGATTAATCAAATTAGTATTGTTTGTATACACTTTGATTTGCTATTCGCTGTGAACAATTCATACATATAAGTATTTGATCATTTGTGTTGAAATGAAGCATTTTAGTGAAGACAAATGATCAATGATTGTTAACAGTAAAAGCAAAGAAAAAAGAAAAAGAATCTTTACAAAGACTGGTCTTTTCACTTTATGTACAGGAGCTAAAATGGTGTGAAGCACTCAAAATTTGACAAGGTGCAAACAAACATTGGAAAGAAAGATTAAAAGCCTGATGAGTACACCCCACTAGCTAGTGTACCAAATTTACAACCATGAAACAAATTGGTGAAATATTTTCAGGATGGGTATATCAGTGGGACCATATTTGTTTCTATATCCAACCCATCATTTAAATTATGTGATTTGTTTGGAGGATTGAATTCCTTTCTATACTTATATTACCCAACACACTACATGCTTTTACTAGCTTTGTTCTTGCCTCTTTTGATTGATATAGGAATCAGTTATACCATTCTAGCTGTCATCAACACTTACCAAGATTCTTGAAACAATTTAAAGATATTACGGTTTCGTTATTAGTTGCTGATAATTTGGTGTTACCGAACTTTAGGGGCATCTGTAGCGGTTATTAAGGGGTAAATTTGTGCTTATAAGTTTTGTAGATTAGTTGTGTTTAAGTTGTGGTTATTTGAAAAGGAGACCAACAGGGATTTGATGAGGGGCTACCACATGTGTGGGTACGATAAAGTTGTCATTTTTAGGTTACTGTTGCACCAATCAAACTTTGGATCAGAGGAAATTGCAGCCGTGTCATGGGCCTATTGATTTAAAAAGAGAATCTCTAATAAGTCAATGTAATTATACTACTACTATATGTTTTATGTTTGTGGTTTAACTAAAAAGCGTAATAACGCGTCTTGATACATAGCCAGTGTGGGCTTTAACTGACTCATTCTTTAATAAGCGCATTGTAGTTTAACAAAAAAAGTAAATAAATAAAAGAAAAAAGTTGAGAAGGATTAATGTGTGTGCATGTGATTGGTGGAGAGTAGTGGACCCCACCCACCCTGTGTGTTAACAGGTGTTAGGGGGTAACCCCTCCCCCATTGGCGCCCCCTTTAACGACCATGTTTTTGTGTTTGGCGCTGACATTGAGTGAGGTGGCATGGGCGCCACCCACAACAACCAGCCTGATAATATAGAAAACGCTTATGGATTCATATATTTATTTAACACAAATCTATCTGGATATAGTTTTTATGGTTAGTATTGTTCTTTAGAGTCCTTTGAAATTTTCCTCTCCTTTTAACATCAAACAAATGATATATCGGTGTTCAATAATGTTCTACTAACTTTGATTTTCTTGATGTTTATTTGACTAATCATAAAAGATAAAAATATTCACAAGTATCGTCGATTGATGGTACAAAAGGTCTGCAACAGCACTTGAGCCAAAACTTCTTTTATTTTGAAGGTCTGGTTAAGCCTCGTGGTGCTAATAAGTACATATACTCTAGACAGAGAAGGTGATATGCTGCAAGAGAGAGATGAGAGCGCAAAATAAAATGAAATACCTTTCTGCAAGCAGTGTGTTAATAGTATGCATTACGCTGTAGCGACCACACATTGTTGGGTGGCAGGTGAACCAAAGTTTGGTCTAGAACGTAAACATTCTACTACCACTATGCTGGATGATTGGTTCACAAACATGCTACTACCGCTATGTTCGGTGATTGGTTTTCCAGGTTCAATCGTTACTAAGGACAATAGCTGGTCCGGCTAGTATTTTCCATATTGATTAACTGTAGGTTGAGACTATTTAGCTTTGGTTATCAGGTTCTGACCATTAGTGGTCCGGTCCTCCGGATGAGGGACTTGCCCCATCATCAATATCATCTTTTTTACAACTTTTACAGGTTATAACAAAAAAGTAAGCTTACTCATCCAATTATATTGTCACTATAATATTTCAGTAATAAAAAAATGTAGCTCACTTTGTCTGATCACTTGACAATTTTACATATATCCATTTGTAACACTCTAGCATACCAATATACGCAATCTTGACAAAAATATAACAAAAACAGTTATGGAAATCATAAACCAAAAAAAAATCACATGAAACTTAAGTGATCTTCGTGGTTATATTTTTTTATTTGTCTTGTTTGTATGTGTATGGGTAGGTGATATAAAGAGGTATATTTATAATTCTCTCTTTTTTGAATCTATCAACTAGTATTATTCGTGTGTTGTAATTAGTCATAAAGCATTTTGCCTTAGTTAAGTTCCTGATAATTGCTCTTCTTATGGTAAGTTGAAATATTTGAAGCGAGTCTAGTGTCTTTAAATGAATACATAAAAGTGTTGATGAGACAAATTTAGTGTGTAACCCTAATACGTCAAAAGTATTAAAATCAATTAATAATGAATTATCTCACACTAGAACCAATCATTGGCCACATTTCTTTGCACTACCTATAAACATAAAAAAAACGAAAAGCTCGATTCGCTAAAACCAATATCCACTACAAAATACGACATACGTTTTCATGTGGTTGTATGTTAACCAAAGTGTACAATATCTACATTCTAATCAAAACCGACCGTCTGTGCTTTCTGTTCAAGTTTGAATTGCTTCTCGGCTACCTTCAAACAAAAAAACGAGCGGGTGAATACCTAGTCGTTCCAACAAAGTAGCATAACCACACATCTTTTGATGATGTATAGCCTACCTCTTTGCTCCTTGAGAAACTTGCCAAGCCTTTTGCTTTGTGACCTTCTCTTTGCATCATCACTTCCCATGACTATTTGCTTTGAAGACAATGGAGGGTGTTGGGTAATCAAGCAAAGGGACAAACTCACCCTTCTTATAAACATGGGAAAAGGGTAGTATTGTCCAATTATTTTAAAACACTCCTCCCCAACACACACAACAAAAAAGAAATCCCATTTCGTATTTTGATATTTGAGTCAGATTTAAAATAATAAGCAATATATTATGTTATAGAATTTGTAAATTGCTTTGAAGAATATAAAACATGCAAGGACAAACCACTTTTTTTTCTTTTCACCATCATTTGAAAAATATATGATTACTGTTCATTCAATAATTCAAAAAAATATTTAAAAAAAATACATACAGGCAATAAACACACACATATTTATTTCTTGAATGAGTTAAAATATATGTTGTTACAAGTGTATTTTTTTGGGGATGATTATTATTCAAGATTTATTTTTCGGAAACATCTTGAAAACAGAAAAGCGAAGCGTGTAAAAGGGGGACATGACTTGGATAGTTTAATTAGATCAATGGAGATTTTAAGAACCAGATAAGTGCATTGAGTCTAAGTGATAAGTTTGATCCCGACATTAACCTGAAGAAAAGAGTTTAGTGTTATACATGTTATATCCTGAGCTCCTCATTTATTATTATTATTATAAGCAGTATCTGGTAAATAAGAAAGGCACCTAGTTGCTACACATGCCCATAAAGCGATATAATATTTGCATCTATTTAAATACACGTAGTTTTTGTAAAAATATATGTAAGTTGAATACACCATTGAGTTAGACGAGTTGGTGTAATAGGGGAAGCGTACCGAGTCATGTGATCAAAACTAATTCCAATAGTGAACCAGACACCACGGAAAGTTTGACGCGCTATTGGAATCAATGGTGTTTTGAAACTCTTCACGACAATCAAAATTACATATTTGGGACGAACCGTTGTACTAGCTAAATGCGCTGATATAATGTGTTAAAAGCACCATAATATATTGTGTTAGATACACAGGAGTGTCAATCTTAACCGTTAATTTAAAAAATGCTCAAAACGCTTTTAAAAGCATATTTTATACGGTTAAACTAACAATGCATTGGAAAAACAAGAAGATTTTTTTCTAGCATTGTACGTAACATATTTTAAATTAAACTAACAACACACACATAGATATTTGAACCTTTCCATGTGGTTATTTGTTGTTAATAATATAAATAACAAATAAAGTTGTTTAAAATAACTGATGGCCGGGTTCGTGGCAACTTCCAACAGTTCCAATAATTTGGTACAAATTTATAGTTAGAAGAGCCAAAGGATCTTTTATGCAGGTTGAGTGGTATCATCCAACATTGAAGATCCTGTTTTGTTGTACCATGAAATGAGGTTCACTGTACTTCCAGCTGCTTTTATTGTTTCAAGATTGATCCATGTCGCAGGAGATCAAATTGGATTTCAATGGCTGGCTCTTCCTACAATGCAACCATAATGCATTGAATCAAAGATATGTGTTTCTCCTAAGATCCTTCTGAGGTTTGTGGGGAAGTAATACAGTCAACCTTAAACTTTAAAACAAGAAGTTCGATCAGGGGTCGAATAAGTCAACTTGGCAATAAGCTTGGGCTCACCAACGAGCCGGACTATGAGCCAAGAATTGGAAATGCCATCGGACATTTTCACTTGTTAGCATGAATCCAGGATTCAAACTCGCAGGGTACCAATTTTGTTGACCTCATGTCACACCTCGGATTTCCAACCCAAATCCATACACCGGTGGGCCTGGGTGGGGAGTATCGTGACGTCAGTTGATAACATCATTGTCAATTAAAAATGGCACAGCGGAAGTCTTGGAGTAAAATTACTATTACAAACCGAATGTTCGAAATACAAAATAATATACAGACTCGTAATAGAAGATCCACAGGCGGATCATAAATTGTACATAGAAAGAATATAAAACAGACTTTGGGCAGATCTAGGATTTGCAAGATCCTCTATCACTACCGAGCACTTCCAGTCTATTTTCGTATTTTACCTGCAAGCTCAGTCTTTTGAAAATACGTCAGCTTTCGCTGGTAAATACACCCAACTGACTCATTTTGAAAATATTTCAAAAAATGTTTTAAGTGCATACCAGCACAAAATCTTTTTATAACTTGGGAAGGTTGACCGTCCAACCTTGTTAATAGATTTACATGTTTGTCCATACATACAGGGCCCAGTACGGAGACCGAGACATGATTAACGTACACAACACTTTGGACTCACGAAGGAGTCAATTCCTCCCAACCTTATGGGAATGCATTATTGAGGGTCTATCGGGTGTATGCTGACACCCGCGCTAAGGTCGTGGCCATTTCTATTGTAATGAGCCGAGGATATCCAGGACACGGTAGTTAACCCCCGATGTTTAAGTTATCAAACAAAACTGATTAAAACAGAATATGCGGATTTACTAGCCACAATCCGGCATTCGATTGATCCCATTTCCGACCAAGCGGTAATAATTTACCGTAACTCAAGCCCGTATAGGGGAAATAAGTCGAGAGTATTTACCTGAGCTAGTCTTCTTTAATTTAATAACTCAGCCGTACACAAAAGTACTTAAGTGCAGATAGCATTTACCGGCAAGTCTCAGTCTGGATTATGACATAAGCTAACCAATTAAATACTAACGGTCTTATTTAAGTTAAAGACTTAGACCGACTAGCGTACTTGATCAAATACGTATAACGCTAGATCAAACGATGATTGGATAGAATGTAGTTCAATCCCAACAAGTACGTTGACTTGTGTAATATGGACAAACTATAGACATTCTGGATTTTGAGATTTAAATGACAAGGTTAGACCTGTTTCGGTTAATTTTCGTAAACCTGATATACTTAACCGTACGCATATCAGCGATATCGGGTAACCGAATAAGTTATGGACAAGTTCTCTATGCCATTATACTTTAAATAAGTTGTAATATCAGTAGGATATCAACTTTTATGCCCGTTGTGATTTTAAACTTAAACTATGCCTCATAAGGGCATTTTGGTAATTTCATACCATAAAAAAGGAAGTTGAATATAATTTAAGTTTATAATCATAAGTATTCTAAAAAAAATATGTTATTTATGATATAATATTAGTAGGATATCATTCATATGTGTATTTCATCTTTTATGACCAAACTATGCACCAAATGGGCATTTTGGTCATTTTACACATAGTTTATAAATTATTAGGGATTCCGAGTTTATAACATGTACCTACTGTAAATATGTTTAACATAAGTTTTAAAATCAGTAGGTATCAAGTCTTGGTCAATTAATATGGTTTAAAACCATATTATGCGCTGAAACGGCGCTTATGTCGTAAAATGACGTTTTATGCGATGTTTAATGGAAACTGACATTAGGGTCAGATTAAAATTTTCTAAATATGTTATTTAATATAAATATCAGTAGTTAAATGATTTACCTTGAAAAGATTTGATTAAAACCATTTTATGAGCCACAAGGGCTAAAATCATCATTTATCGACATAGTTTAAGGACCTGTTTTGAAAACTCAGTTTATAACTTGGTTTAACATCCCAAATAATCCTACTTATAATATTATACCAGTAGGAAACTTATTTTCAAGTTCATTATCATCAAAACCTTGTTTTATACAAAAAAAGGCATTTTTGTCAAAAATGGCATAATTGCGGAACTTGCGCATAAACTTGGATTCTGATTATGATCATGTAATATAACCTCAGTGGGTTATGCTATATTATAGTATGATCATAATGCAACTTTAGATCAGTAGGTAACTAATCTAAATCGGGTCAGAATTTAAAGTCAAAGCAGAACTCAAACTTCACGACTTTCGGTTGCGAACCGACCCTAGAACTAAAATTGACGAGCCGAACATGTTCTTAAATGTTCTAATAGTTATTACCAACCTGTTTAAGTGTCAAAACAGGTTTCACAACATATATAAGATCAATTTATGATTTTTCCGAAAAATGGCATGTTTGACTTTTTAATATCGTAACTTTGACCCGTCAATTGGTCTAGCAAACATGATCTTCAAGAGGTGCCCTTTATAGGGATTAACACCTACCTTATTATGATCACTTAGCCATCTTCATTTTGAACAATGGTTGGACCATAATGGTCTTAACCGAAAGTCAAAGCGTTTTCTGTAAAACGCTTGACTTTTGGCTATAAAGCCTATAAACGAAAATGCACAAGGAAGGAACACTTACCAGTGATTCCTAGGGTGCAAAAGAACTATGTTAGATGCTCCTTTCAGCTAGGAACTTCCAGAGCAAGGAGAAGAGTGAATGAATGAGAAAGGTGCAAGTTGGAATGGTGAACTTAAGCACCTATTTATAGTTGGAGAGCTCAAAGGAGGTGATGCCAGGTGTTTAAGGGTGTAAGAGGAAGCTTACAAGTGTCCCAAAACATGGCATAGCAGTTTGGAAGACCATGGTTTCGAATTCATGGTTTTTGGAGCTTTGTGTGATAGCCAAGCAAAACTTTCTGCAGCAGAGGGCTTCTCGCGTCCCGCGAGAGACCTAGGCCTGGTCTCTCGCGGCCCGCGACCGCCCTATGGACAGTTTCAAGTTTTGACACTTTTAGACCCTTAACTTTATAAAGCTTCTAAAAGCCTTCTAAAACACCTTTTTGGCACTTTTAGCCCTCCGTAGCCAATACTTGGCATACCCGGGATTGTGCCCGGACATTGTCGAGCTCTCGGTTCGTTAAAAGGTCACTCAGATGTCACAACCCGACCCGCAGCGGAATAAGAGTCGGGGCATAATTGGGTTATCACCAAAGCTCATGATGTTTACTAAAATGTTTCATATTTATGAAATTCAAATTACAACTTAAATATCCAATTCAAAACTCATACAGTTACAAGGAAATGAAACTATGTAAATAATCCAAAGCTTAAACTGGTTTATTCTTCTAAGCCTTCCTATGTGTTTCTTGCCTTAGCTGGATCACCTGTATCATGTGTAAAACGGGGGATATTTTGGGTCAACAAAAGTTGGCGACTGAACCTTGATAAAACATTGTTATTAATTTCTTGTTTTATTTAGTAAGGAAAATTTGTGCAATAATCACATGTGAGCAAACATATATAAATAAACAAACACAAACCACTTTGGATGAGTATATGATATGAATGATGATGAATGTGAGATCAAGGCTCAATCAAATGGAGCCGATCTTATGAGGCACCTGATGCTCAACCCGTCTCCCACGGGGAACTGATGGGCCTAATGAAATGCGTGCACTGAAAATGATAAATCCAACTACATATAATCCACACAACAATTGATACACGTTTGATACACATTTGATCACGGATATGATGTATGCACAAGTGTTTAAATATAATAAAGAACTAAACGCCACATGATACACCCCAAAACATGATTAAAACGGGGAATTGGTAGAGATTCACTCACATTGGGTGCGTTCTTTGATGACGTTGGATGCGCACGAATTTAGAATTCAATCGATGAGTGAAAAACTAGCCTAGATAATAATACAATGATTCGATAAATAAATAAATTTTATTTGAGAATAATATTTTTAATTAGTGCTCTTAATGGGGTTTTTAGATTTATTTTTGTGAGTTTAAGGAAATTTTCTAACTTTAAAAATCTTATTTTTAAGTATTTTTAAATGATTTTTCTATTAAATAAATAACTAAAAAGAAATAAATAAAATAAAAAAAGTTGACCGTTGACCGTTGACCGAGTCTTGACCGGTCAGACTGTGTTTTTATATGCGTTGGGTGAGGTTCGAACTCGGGACCTCTTGTATACGTGCACGCAGCTCTACCAACTGAGCTACGTGTCTAACCCGAAATATTCTCTGTTTTAATTATATATATATACTAATTAACCTTTAACTTATTTGGTTTTTATTAAAAATGATTTATATGGCCGAACCGGTTACAGAGACCCGGAGTCGAACTCGGGTCTTTCGGTTCGAGTGCGCACAGCCCAACCAGTTGGGCTATGTGTCCAATCTGCTTATTAACTGATTTATATTCCTTTTATAAACATTCTGTGACTTGTTCTGATTCAGTTCTAAAAATATTGGTTTTAATTCTGAAAGTCGGTACGTGTGCGATTCGAACTCGGGACGTCTCGTATACGTGCGCGTTATATTTGCACACAGTCCACCGCTGGACTGTGTGTCTAACCCGTTTAATTATCTGATTTTAATTATATTAATACACAACTCAATTTCATCTTCTTCGTTTACAAGAACTCAGAACAGTGAAGTCCGACTGTTCCATTTAAAACGATCATCAAAACGTATAATTGGTTGGAATGAAATAGATAAAGAAATTAAGGAATAAAATGTACCAAAACAGAGCGTTTACTTCAGATTTCCGGCAAGAGTCGTCGGCTCTGATTTGTGACTCTCGGCTGAGTGAATTGTTTAACAGTTTAGATCATTGTGTTATGCAATTAAGTTACTGAGCAAGAGATATCAAGAGGGTTTAGATGATTATACCGATCGACAGTGAAGCTTCGGTTTTTCAGTGATATTCCGGTGAGTGCGGGGTTTTCCGGCGACGTTGTCTGAGACAGATTCTGGGTGAGTGGTTAAGGTTAATACAGGCCGAATAATGGATTACAAACAAAATAGTCGAGAATTTTACCGATTAGAAGTAAAGCCTCGGTTTTCCGGTGAAAGTCCGGCGAATGCAATTATCTCCGACGACGTGTTTTGGGATGAACAAAGCTTCGGAAACGATCGTGGTTCTGAGCGAAAGAGTTTCCAGAGTGTTCAAGTGGGTATTTATAGTGGAAACAGGCTGAATTGAGTTTGAATTGAGTCAAGGTTCGCGATTGAAGATTTCCGTCGGTTATGACTGAAATTGTTTGCCGGCAACAGTTATAACCGACGTCGACATCAATTTGTGCGGTTCAGTCAAAAGGAATTTGGCCAAAATAGCGGATTGCCGGATTTTCCGGTAATTGCGAGTTCTGGCGCGTTGATTACCGGATTTGATTCTCGGTTTTATTATATATGTTATTTGTTTTAGTGTTTATCACAAACATAGTGTGTGGCGGAGCGGTGTGTTGTGTGTTTGGGTTTGTGGGTGACCCGGGTTCGAAACCCGGCGTCTCCATTATTTTTTTATTCACTATTTTCTTGTTATTTAATAATTATGGTTAAAATTCTAATATATATATTAATTATGTATTGTTTAAAATTTATCTGAGTAATAAATACGCAACGGAAAATTATAACTGAGTATTTGATTAATAAACGAAGTGGGTTTTGAACCCGTTTTTCGACGAATGTTACATTAGAGGTATAAATTTAAATGTTGACACTTTTAATCCCTCCATTATCCAACTTTCACATATTTACATAATTGAACCCTCTCGTCCAACAATTGGTACGCATGAGAGTTAAGACTTCGTAAAGGATCACTCAGAGGCTTATTATAAGCAAGTTGATTCCGATGTCACTCAGAGGCTGGGCATGTTGACATATTAGTCACTCAGAGGCCAAGTTTTTAAGCATGTTGACATATCAGTCATTCAGAGGCTAATGATTTAAGCATGTTGACATATTAGTCACTCAGAGGCTGTTATTTATGCATGTTGACATCGAACCGTCACTCAGAGGCTCAGTTTGAGCATGTTGACGCCTTTAGTCTTTATTGTTCTTTAATAGACTATATTTAAAATACAACACGTGTCACTATACTATTGGACACGATTTTATAGGGTGTTACACCTCACAATATGAACGTGTACGTGGATTGATTAACATGTTAAGACAACACCATTTTTGGAACAAACCGGGTGGGGTAGGTTTTGTAGTGTGGAATGCTCTAGATAATCTTTTAGAATGCGTATGATTATTGCCAAATTAAGGAACTTTTTAGGAGTTTTACGTTGAAATTATACCAAAGACTTCAATTTTATAGTTTGGGAACCATCACCATATAATAGTTGAAACAAAGTACTCCGTAAAAGAGTGTCAGTTGAGAGTTTTCGGTTACCCTGAGCAGAAACTCTATATGACTAGACTCTGTCTATTGTATTTGGTTACTGTTGGAAATAACTAGATCAAAAACACAGCAACACAATGATTTTGTGAGAACTCCTCACGACTCTTTTATATATTAGAAAGAACAAAGCAAAACATACCTAAAAAGACTCAATAAATAATTCACTGTAATTATCTATAACTCATCTTTATCTTTATCTCTTTAATTCAAGATTAACGTTTTCATTCTCCCCTTAATCTTGAATTGGATCCATTTCTTCACATCCGAATCATTATCCACAACTTCAATCCCTTGACCAAGTTTGACATCTCTCTTTCCGGGTCACCAAAGCCTCCCCGTTCCCGTTCTTGACCACCGATCAAAGAAAAAACAAGCCTCCCAGCTTCTACCGTTTTATTCTTTTATTGCTAGATGCGACAAGATTAAAAGCCTCCCCACTTTGACGAATCTTCTTCTGTCCGTCTACCCTCAAATTCCGATCGGATACTTCAGCCAAAAAGAATAACCTATAGTGGCTTTCTGTTCTTATCCTTGGCAGGAAGGATAGTGTCTTCATCTAACCTGATTGAAAATTGTTAATGCTATGAAGTTTACCACCACCGAAACCAAACTGAATTGATCACCTGTCACTACCGTCATCCCAACGATACTCCCCGTGACATCCGCTGACCCGAACCATCATTTGCTTTACTTTATGTCAAACAAATTGAACCCTTATTTGATCGTTGTTTTTTCACCCTGTTAACTCTTTCTTGATATGCCTCACAGCAAATATCAACCCACCACCACAGACTACAACCACCTGTTGTTCCGTCCCTCAGTCGTCAAACGAATCCCTTAGCCTACTCGCTCCTTCGTTTTATTCCGCGACACGTCCGTTGGTTTTTCCGCCACAAGAAATCGAACTTCTCATTGTGATTTTTCCCTTGGTGAGAAAGAGTCTTCGACACAATAAAACACGATCAACAAACCCGGGGTGAACCTCCTCTTTCTGCTCTATCGCCATGAAACCTGGCAATGTGAGTAGAACCCGTCTGACAACCTACTCGCTACTCGCTGTCGTAACAATAGTACGACCCTTTTTCCTTTTTATGACATTGAACAATTAAAAGAAATCCATTCTGTAAATCTTTTGGCCGCAAGCTCGACCACTCCAAATACACATAATAAATCCGCCCATGCAAGACTTTCACCAATATTGATCCAAAAATTCAATTATTAAATCAACATAAAATAATTGATTTATTTCTAACCATGGTTTTGAACCACACCCGTTATAAATCCTCAACTCCATTAAGGAGCTTCCATATAAATCACAACTCCATGTGAATCACAGGCACATACCGGTGACTTCAAGAAGCTTTATACAAATGAATGGAAACTACTTCTTAGCTGACGAAACCCTTTTCTTATCTTCATCTTTGACCACCGCGTTTTACCTCTGTAACACTGTTGCGCCCCCGCTAGGGGTGCTCCCTTTTTCGAAAACGACTCTCAAAACCGCCAAGTAGCTCTGATACCAATTGTTGGAAATAACTGGATCAAAAACGCACCAACGCAACGATTTTGTGAGAACTTCTCACGACTCTTTTATATATTAGAAAGAACACAGAAAAACATCCCTATAAAGACTCAATAAATAATTCACCGTAATTATCTATAACTCATCTTTATTTTTATCTCTTTAATTCAATATTAACGTTTTTCAGTTACTTCCAATCGTTTAGTTATTGCTAATACCATAATTACTGTTGATCACGCAGTTAATATCCAACCGGATATGGAACATGCGTTTAGTAATCATGTATGTGACTAGATTAACCAATACCCATATCAAAACACGGCCCATTATCATCCCTACCTGTCAGGGGTATTGCCGATTGGCATCGAAGTACCGATAAAAAATAGAGTTGTGTTCTTATTCACCTTAATCTAGTTAGGGCAAGTAGGATGACGAACCATGATAAGTTAGTGGGTGATTGATTATTAGTTTGCGTTGATTGCGTCTAACAAACATAAGCATATTACATGTATGACCTTTATATTGAATGCAATGATTAGTCATTAATATAGATTAAGCACCAAGTAAATTATTTGAATACACATATAAGTAAAGTATGATCGCACCTAGATTTGGATTTGATAGTATGTACAACTTGACTTAATTTACTTCACTAACAAGCTACATAAGCATATTGCTATTTGACTATTTGAGCCCGATAAAGTACATATGATGGAATGAAATTAAAGCATTGTCAATAAATTACTAACACGCACAAATGAAATTAAAACATTGCCAACAAATTACTAAAAACCACAATACAACATTAGGGTGATTAAAGATTTTGGATCGATAAATGACAAATGCAAAAAAAAATGATATTATTAATAACATGTCTCACAACACACTCCCACATCAAACATATGAATTCCTTTAAATCATTAACTAGTTGAAACAAGTAAAGTAAATTAATATCTAGCAGAAGTTTAAAGTCAGATTGAATGCAATTGCAACCCAAGATCCCAACACTCAATGATGATCCCAAGTGAATTAGCCTTGCATGTTCATGATTGGTGATTGTAAACATGGGCGGAGCTTAGTGTGGGCCAGGGGTCCCCCCCACCATACTCCATGTTTTTTTCGCTTTGTAGTGTAAATTTGATCGAAAACTCTGAAAATTTTATATGTATTGAGTCCCCCCCCCCTTCCTATTTTTTTCTTTAACCCTTCCACCATTTAATGGGTCAAGCTCCGCCACTGATTGTAAATGATGATTTTGGGAAGCAATTGTGGACGAATTGGATTTAAGACCACTTTTTCACTAATCTTTTTCGTTCCTTAGCTTCAACGGACGTGGAATGTGTGTATTAGATTGAATTACTTCTTTAAAAGTCGTCCAAAACTACTTGCAACCGCCTAAAACTGTAAGGTGGGCATACCATAAGCTGAGGGTGTATGGTACGCTAGTCCTCAAAGTCCTACATCCATTTCTTCATATTTACACCAAGGAATACACTACTTCTTAATATGAGAGTGGCATACCATACACTCCTTGGTTTTTGGTACGGCGGGGTCTTGTTTCCTCTTCCTTGATCTGTCTGGCTTGATGCTTCTTCACACATAGCCTTCACTTGTTACCTGCATCACTTCAACATTTAATTGCAATCTTCCACCGCTACCGTGTAGATATAAAAAGGTCCGAAGTAAAATGTTTCCATATAACTTTAGTGCTAAAACTATACATTAAATGATATTTTGCACACATCACAATATCATAAATGTTAACCTATTTTCTCTTTGGTCTTATGTAAATCTCAATTAACCAAAATTTACCAGATACACCAACATGTTATACTGATATCATGAATAGTGAAGACATATTTCTAACAACTTTTGTGATTTTCGATTTGCTAATTGCTATTGAGGAAACTAAATATTGTAACTTCAAATTTTATTTATGTGTTATGAAGAATTTTGTGTATTTCTAAAAGATGTTAGCCTGTTTCCAGTTTGTGGAATACGCTTAAGTCTTTGATTAATTGATTGATAATATGGTTTTATATTGAATTAAGGTCGATATAACTTTATCATATAATTTATGCGTCGATTGTGTGTTTCAAAACTCTACTAGAACTTGTTGAAAATTGGCCAATAGGATGGTAGTGCATTGATAGAGACAAAACTTTTAAACATCTTAGAAGAGAAGATCTTGGGTTCAAATCTCAAAGACAAAAGGGAATAAAAGAAATTTGTCGTTCAAAAAAATACTTGTTGAAAATTTGGACCTAACCTTAAAAAGAGAGTGTGAAACAGTTAAAGTGAAATATCAAACAAAAACCAGATAAGTTTGCAAGGCCCAGAATTAGTTTGTGTGGGCTTGGGTTGAAGTACAAGAAACTTTCGAAAAAACAAATACGCCGTTGCCGGGGATCGAACCCGGGTCACCCGCGTGACAGGCGGGAATACTTACCACTATACTACAACAACTTATGTGAAAGCATTTGACATTCGCTTTAATATTATAAAATGGACATTAAACAATTAATACTAGACTTAAGAAAGGAAAAGGAATCATGTTGAACCGGTCAATTTATAACTGTGAAGGAAACCAATGAAGAATGGCTGTAAAGGAAGGTTCAATATTCACATTACATATCAAGGATTTGGTCACATTTCTGAAAATGTTACCTTCTTTTTCTTGTCACATTTGTTAAAACTCGAATGACTTTTGGGTATCAAATGAAAACAGATAGTGTTAACTTATAATAATCAAAACAAGGTAGGATTTAACTTTTAATATTTTCCTAACTTCAAAATAAATATAAATAATTTGTTAATATAAAAGTGAATATTGTTTTAAGCTTTAAATTTTGTTTTAATCCAATAAACTTTGTAAGAAGATAGAAAATAGAAGACTGAAGCACGATTGATTTACAATATCATCGTTTTCCAAATCAACCATTTAGAAAAGTTGTGTGTCATTACATCCATAAAAGTATTTCTATTCATTTTACTTTTCTAAGTAAAAGCTCCAATTTGTAGCATTAAGATTTAAGACCTACGACATGTTTGTATAAGAGTACTAAAAAAATTAATTTTATAAGATGCATGTAAAGCAGGTAAACAAGAAAAATTCGCTTTGATTCATCTTATGTCTAAAGTCATGGAGAGAGCTTTACGCATTAGCAGTGATGATGTTTTATGAGTATGCACTTAAACATTCTTTTCGAAAAAAAATTTTATACAGTCTCAAACAAGCTCCTTGTGTTTAGTAAATTGTGTTGACAAACTTCCTCATCAAATCTGGTTTTCGAAAATCTCTAGCGGACGCCTCACTTTTCATCTACAACAACCATGATATCACATGGTACTTCATGGTTTATGTGGATGACATCGTACTTACCAACAACTACTCCACTTTCCTTGACCTATTTATCACAACTCTAAGCAACAAGTTTTTATTTAAGGATCTTGGCCCACTTCACCGCTTCCTTAGCATTGAATTCACCTCCACCAAATCCGGTCTTTTTCTCTCTCAACATCGCCACATTCAAGATATTCTCACGCGCATTCATATGGATGGTGCGAAGAATGTGCTAACTCCTCTCAGTTCATCGGAGTCCCTCTCACCAAATGACTCATCTCCTTCTGTCGACGCTACTCCATACCGCCAACTAGTCGGATCCGTTCAATACCTTGTTTTCACTCGCCCCAATATTTCTTTTGCTATTAATAAACTCTTCCAATTTATGTACTCACCTAAAAAAACGCACTAGCAAGGTCTCAAGCGTGTTTTTTGTTATCTCAAGGGAACAATTCACCATGCTATTTTCTTACAACGTCGATCTCCACTCAATCTCTTGGCTTTCTCAAACTCTAATTTGGGTGGTGTAAATGATTCGGGTGACCGGGTCAGTCCACAACTGGATATGCAAAAGTAATAGATTATTATTTTTTTATTAAAAAAAGAAGTATAAGAAATAAAAAAAGTTGATTAGATCATGTATAACATAATCTACCCGTGACATCATATTCTTAAACAAGATTTTGGTGTATTTCAGACCAGATATATGAAGTCAAAGAAGATACGGTACATTTCTAATTTGTTGCCAAGACTCACCCAATCAACACCGTCCGTAGCTTCTAGGCACCTTCCACCATCACAATCAAACACAATTCAACACCACACGCAGTTGACCACAGATTCAACTCCAAAGCTGGGATCTCCACCACTTCTCATCCCACATTCCCCAATCTTCCCCTTCGATTCCACCATTTTCACCCACCGATGGGTTGCATCTGCAGCACCCACCACCAACCCTCATCACACGGACCCTCAATCTCCCCATCAGATCTAACCTCATACGAGGACGCATGCCGCTCAGATCCCGACATCCGGTCCTTCGACTCATCCCTCCACTACCGCACCACCCGCGTCATAAACTCACTCGCAGACGACGTCGAGGTCCGCTCATTCTCTCTCTCCTCCCTCCAAGAACTCACCAACGGTCTCCTCGACATGAACCAAGAAGTCGTCAACATCCTCATCGAATCCAAAGAAGACATATGGAACAACGATGAGTTATTCGCACTCGTTAAAGACTTCTTCGACCTCAGCCTCCAAACCCTAGACTTCTGCACTTCGCTACAAGACTGTTTAAAAAACGCCCGTCATAGCTTATCACTTATCAACATTGCCATCAATCAATTCGTTGAAGATAACGATTACGTTACAACAATCGATCAGTTAAAACAATTCCATGTCATTGCATCAGACGGTCTGTTTTCCGAACAGTTTTTCTTGAACTTTCAGTTGGTTTACCAGCAGCAGGTTTCAATGCTAAAGAGGCTGCTACTTCAGAAGAGAAAAGTAGATAAGAAGTTGGAGTCTGCTAAAGTGTGGAAGAGGTTGACTAATGTGATATTTGTAGTGACTTTTAGTACGGTGTTGATTTGCTCGGTGGTGGCGGCTGCGGTGGCCGCCCCACCCTTGGTTACGGCCTTAGCAGCTGCGGCTGCTGTGCCGTTGGGTTCAATGGGGAAATGGGTCAATTCGTTGTGGAAGAAGTATGAGAACGAGTTGAAAGCGCAGAGGGAGATGATTAGTTCAATGCGGGTTGGGAATCGGATTGTGATTAAGGATTTGGACAACATTAAGGTGTTGGTGGATAAGTTGGGGGATGAGATGGAGGAATTGGTGCGGAATGCGAAGTTTGCGATTAGGGAGGAGGAGGAAGAGGCGGTGGCGGTTGCGGTTGATGAGATGAGGAAAGTTGTGAGTGAGTTTGGGAAGACGATTGATGAGTTGAGTGATCACTCGGATAAGTGTTGTAGGGATGTTAAACGAGCGAGAACTGTGATTGTGCAGAAGATTAGTAGACATCCGACGGTTTAGGTATTGTTGGTTGAGTAAATTGATATGGTCCGGTTTTTGTATACTTTGATGTCAAAATCTGTGTAGTTAACAAACAGATGTGTTCAACTTTGAACATATTAAGGCATAATTAATAACTTATTGATGAGCTCTTGTTGAATTATCTGATTATGATGCCAGGCTAATGGGTTAAGTCACCAAATTTGCCCCCCAAACCATATGATGTGTGTAAGGTGTTTGATAAATTGTTGAGCCTAATTTGTTTTCTGATGCATCCAGGATGTTTGATAAAATGTTGACAGAGTCTAATTTGTTTTGTAATGCATCTAAGGCGTTTGATGAAAAGGCCTAATTTGTTTTGTGATGGATCTTATTAATCTCGAGTCTAATTTGTATTGTGATGCACATAGTGTTGGATAAAATGCCAGGGCTAATTTGTATTGTGATGCACATAAGGTGTTCGTATTGTGATGCACATAAGGTGTTTGATAAAATACATGGCTAATTTGTATTGTGATGCACATAAGGTGTTCGATAAAATGTGATGGCTAATTTGTATGGTGATGCAAATAAGGTGTTTGAGAAAATATCAAGGCTAATTTGTATTGTGATGCACATAAGGTGTTTGAGAAAATATCAAGGCTAATTTGTATTGTGATGCACATAAGGTATTTGATAAAATGTCAAGTCTAATTTGTTGTATGGGAAAATGGTGTTTGATCAAATGTTAAGCCTAATTTGTTTTGTATGCGAATGTTTGACCGTGGCCACAATCACATACTAAGGTCAACCAGCAGAATTCATCCAAGAATTGCATATAACAATAGAATTACTAGTTTGTATGAGTTAAGATCTTGTAAGTGCATGTTTAATGAAACATACTATCCAAGGTATTGGTCAAAAAGAAACATGATTGAGTAGTCTAAATTCTAAAGTCATATTGACGGATGTGTTAGGATTTCTTATCAGAACAGTCCATTAGAACAGTCTATTATAAGCTTACGCGGTGTGGCCCATGCCAGCCTGGTGTGGCGACGGGGCTGGACACCGCCCCCGGGTCCCGTCCTCTCCGTCTCCCCCTTGACGCTCGTACCGGCCCTCCTTTGATTATTTTGTTTTCCTTTTAAAGAAAACTAGTTGACGCTACCCGCACGTTGCGGCGGGAGTTGATTAACAAAGTTTTTATTATCAAACTAAAAAATATTTTATATAAACAAAACAATATTCTAGCTTAAGTTATTGGTGCTAATTAATTTAAACAAAATTTTGCATAATTATTTAAACAAACATTAATAATTAGAGCCGTCTCTACAAATCACAAAAAACAAATTGGCCCTTCACAAGATAAAAAATTTGGACCTTATTCGCAAATTTCTATACATTCAAATCAAGGCAAATTAGGCCACAAAATTAAAAAAAAATTAAAATTCTTAAAAGGCACAAAAGAAAACATACAAAATTATTTTTAATATTTATTGGTATAATTTAGACATAGGATTAATGTAACCTTTGCCACTAAAAAAACATTGCCTAACTAAATCATAAATCCACACACATAAATTATATATTACAACAAAAGAGCAATTACTTGACCTTTAATTAGTTATGTGGAAGAAATATAAGTAACAAGAAACAGTTCTTAAAGATGGGATATATATATATATATATATATATATATATATATATATATATATATATATATATATATAAAATATAAAAAAATTAGGTTCAAAAGTGAACACAAGTGTATTTGCGAACTGAGCAAACTAATCCTGGCCTTACACGTGTGTAAATCAATGGCCAGGAATTAATGATGAAATATACTAGAGTATTTTACGATTTGATGATGAAATTCTGACCTTACATGTGTGTAAATCAATGACCAGGATTAGTTCGCTAAGTTCGCAAATACACTAGTGTTCACTCTAGAACTCTACCCAATATATATATATATATATATATATATATATAGGAGAATGTTCATTTGAAAAGAAATTTAATATAAGAATGAAGGGCATAATGGTAAAACATTAAATAGTTTATAGCTCCTTTCATTAATTATGTTATCTTTAATTAATAAAGCAAAAACATTTTATCCTACACATTTCAAAATTTAGCCTACATATGTCTTACACTTACCGGAATTTACCCTACACACATGTAAATTTACCTTACACATTTCAAAATTTATCCTACACATGTCGAAAATTGTCTTTCACCATAAATTATTTTATCTTGAAAAAATATATTAAAAAATGAGTTATAAGTTTAATTAAGTAGCTAATTAATGACAATTATAGATTTACCTATACCCTTTTTCATAACATTAAATATACACATTAAATAAAGTAAATGGAGAATTTCTATTGGTTTAAAAGTTATTCTTTTTATTCTCACAAAATTTTTCTTCTCATTTGAACCCTCCACTATATATATATATATATATATATTTAGGGTGGGGTTCTAGAGTGAACACTAGTGTATTTGTGAACTGATTGAACAAATCCTGACCATTGATTTACATAATCAAATCGTAAAATACACAAGTGTATTTTCATCATCAAATCTTAGATCAAATCTTGACCATTGTTTTACACTTGGGTATTGATAATCAAGGGTAGGATTAGTTCATACAGTTCACTATCAATAGGTTGTTCACAAATGAACCTAACCCTATATATTTATATATAAACAATATCTTATATAAAGGATCCTTTGTCATACATATGAACAACAGGAATGAATGAGGTGCATCAAAATTTACAGGGTTGAAACATAGCATAGGTAATGTTTGATAGCTAGCAATATTGTGGCGTATAATGGTATAAAAAATGTTTCGTTTGTTGGATATTGAATAAGTAGGACCTGCGCAATGAGAAGAAAATCTTAATGTGTTAAAATAAAAACAACTTATTATTATTAATATATAATTCATAAAGCTTACATGATTATACTAAAAGATAGCATAGCATTCTCTCATTTATATGTCACCTAACTCAAACTCTCAGATGGAATAGTTTGCGTAACACTTGGTTTAATCACATACATCTCTTTGAATATCTTTAGAAGTTCCCTGTAAAGCAATGAAATGATAAAATATTTGTTATGTTTTTAAAATGTAATAATATAGTTATATAAATAAATATGTGCACATTATATTATTTATTTTTAACATACCTTTATTTGAAGTATTTGACTTAGGAAGTCTCAGAAAACAATGCTTTTTTGTCATGTTAGTAGGGTCATTTTCTTGTGGTTTAATGAGTACTTTTAAGGCATCGGGAGAGGTGGCTCTACAGAAAGCAACATATAGTTGACCATGGCCGAATATTTGTTCTGGAAGATAAACACTGATTTTGCTCGGCCTTGACTTTTGTTAATTGTCATGGCATAACATAATTTAATTGAAAATTGTTTTCTTCTAAAATTAAAGGCAGGTCATTATTTTTGTAGGTTGGAATAATGCGAGGAATATGCACTCGATGACCAGCCGCAGTTCCAGTGATGACCCTTGCCTCAACAACTCTTGGTAATAGTTGTGTGATTATAAGTCTTGTTCCATTGCATAGACCAGCTGTTTGATTTATATTGCGTAGTAATATTATAGGAGTATTGACTTTTAATTCAAGTCTATGCGGTGGTAGCCCATTAAAGTTTAGGAGGTTTAGATATTCTGTAGGATAAAAAATAACTGTCTCCTATTTTTTTTGCATGCGGAACGATAGTCTGTGCTTAAATAAGTGACACTGGTTCCAGTAATCATGTTAAGAATCAATTCGTTTATTTGGTCACATGTTTCGTTCTTAGGACATACTATTGCTTTTTGAGATAAGTTTGATGTTGTTGGATTATTGAGGGTATCATTATCATAATAAAATTGATAAGTTCATTTAGAGCCAAATCATTAAAGGTATTAAAAAGTTTGGTCGTCTTTCAATTTTCCTTGTGTTAAACGGGTCATCGCTATCAGGTGTACCCAATATGCCATCGCCTATATCCAAAAGCCAGGATGAAAATTTGGTAATTTCTGCTTTCTGAGTTGGGTTTAGATTTGGGCTTTGAAGACGCATATTCTCGGATAGTTTGCAGATTGCGAATTGTTTCCATAAATATGATTTTGGAAGCGATGATGGAACTATTTATGCCTTTGAAGCTTTAGGTATAACAAGGAGTGTTTGTCTAAAGTCACCGCCTAGGAGTATAGATTTTCCACCAACAGGATCATTAGGATTATCAAGAACATCTCTAAGACTTTTATCTAGTGATTCAAAGCACTTGCGATCATTCATTGGAGCTTCATCCCAAATAATAAGATCTGTTTCTATCAATAAATGTGCAAGATGAGTGCTTTTTTATTTCACAAATATAGTCATTTGTAAGCTCCAAGGGTATTTTAAAGCGAGAGTGTGTGGTCCTTCCTACTGATAGTAAAAGCGATGTTATCCCTGAGGCTACAACAGCTAAAACAATTTTTCCTTGAGAACGCAGGGTAACCATTAATGTTGCCAAAGGAATGTTTTGCTAGTACCACCATGGCCATATACGAAAGGGAGCACTTGTCTTGAATTAGCTAATGATTTAGTTACCAAGTCGTAGATTGTTTTTTGTTGTGGGTGAAGACATTTTTGAAATGATTTGTTATCCAAAGCTAATTGTTGCATGTCGTAGTTTTTTTCTTCCATTAATAACCTATTCTTAAAAGTTGCAAGTAAGTCGGCACATGGCATGGTTACCCATATGCTAAAAGTGAGGATGAAGATCCGCTAGTATTAAGAAGAAGCTCGATTTCATATAGCATGTATTCTTTTAAATAAATCATCACTGTTAAATTTGTGTATATGTAGAGATATTTGGAAGTGTATGTTTCATTATAATATCGTCTGCCATTTTATGCCAATGTTTATTTCATAATTCTATTGGATTTGAAACACAAAATAGAAGCATATGAGTAAACAAAGCTCATAGTTCAGTAGGGGTAGCCCAAACAACATCTTCACTAATGCATCTACCATTCTTTATCGTCTCCAAGGAAACCAAGTCTTTCGCAAGCACCTCGATAAGTAGGGAATATCTCCCCAGAAATTGTTCGTATATCAGCAAATGATTGACAACCCCTTTGGTAACTTAACAACATTCTAAGATAGAAGGTTTCTCCACATGTAGGATGGACATATATTAACCTTCCTATAGCTGGAGTCTTTTTTGTAGTTCTACTTATCCAATATTTATCAGATAAGTCCTATCTAAATTCAGATAGATGATCAATGTAGCTCAGGTGACAGCCACTTTGTCACACCCCGTATTTTCAACCAAACACCGGTGGGCCCGGGTGGGGAATATCATGACGTAAGTTGATATCATGTTAGTGAATTAAACACAACACATCGGAAGTCTTGGAGTTTAAATTACTATTACAAACCAAATGTTCAAAGTACAAAAAATAATATACAGACGGCTTGTAATGAAAGATCCACAGGCGGATCGTAAAATGTACAAAAATGTGTAACAGACTTTGGGCAGATCTAAGGATTTGCAAGATCCTCTTATATCACTACCGAGCAGCTTCCAGCCTATTTCGTATTTTACCTGCATCTTAGTCTTTTGAAAATAAGTCAGCTTTCGCTGGTAAATACACCCGACTGACTCATTTTGAAAACATTTTAAAAATTAGATTTAAGTGCACAGGACACAAATCTTTTATAACTTGGGAAAGTTAACTTTGTAACCTTGTTAACAGCTTTACATGTTTGTCAATACATATGGGGCCCAGTACAGAGACCGAGACATGATTAACGTACACACCATTTATGAACCCACGAAGGAGTTATCCCCAACTTGTGGGTAAAAGTAATTTAGCATTCGCATATGTTGGGTGTATGCCTACACCACGTGCTTTGGTCGTGGCTATTAACTAATGTAATGAGCCATGGATATCCAGGACACGGTCATTCACCCCCAATGTTTAAGTTATCAAAAAAAAACTAATCAAAGCGGAATATGCGGATTTACTAGCCACAATCTGGTATTCGATTGATCCCATTTCTGACCAAGCGGTAATAATTTATCATAACCCAAGCCCGTATAGAGAAAATAAGTCAAGAGTATTTACCTGAGCTAGTCTTGATTAAAATGCAAGATTTATATCTCAGCCGTATTCAAAATGAACTAAGTGCAGATAGCATTTACCGGCAGGCTCTAGTCTGGATTATGGCATAAGCTAACCAATTAAAATGCTAATGGTCTTATTCAAGTCATAAACTTAGACCGACTAGCGTAATGGATAAAAAACGGTACGCTAGATTAAGCGATGACCGGATAGAATGTAATTTAAACCCAACAAGTACTATGACTTGTATAAAACGGGTAAACCATAATCATTCTGATTTTGAGACTTTAAATGATAAGGTTAAACCCGTTTCGATTAGTTTCCATAAACTAGTTACATATACTTAACCGTACGCATATAAGTGTCATCGGGTAACCGGATAAGTCATGGACAAGTTCTATATGTCATTATACTTTAAATAAATTGTAATATCAGTAGGATGTCAACTTACATGCCCGAAAAGGTTTTTTGAAACGAAATTGTGCCTCATAACGGCGTTTTGGTAATTATATGTCGTATAAAAGGAACTTGCATGTATTATAATGTTATTATCAAAAACATTCTGAAAAATACTTAATTTGTGATAATTTATCAGTAAGAAGTCACACATAAGTGTGATTTATGGTTTAAGACCAAACTATGCATCGAAAGGGCATTTTGGTCATTTTAAAAGTATAGTTTACGATATCATACTAAAATCATCTTATAATCAGAATATTAACATCATAATATGTTAATTATATTAACATATCAGTAGGTAATTCATTTGCAAGTTCATTGTTAATTAACCTTGTTTTATGTAAAAAGGGCATTTTAGTCAAAATTGACATTTAAGCGAAACTTGTGCATAAACTCATATTATGATTATGATCAAGTAAGATAACCTCAGAGGGTTATGCTACATTGTATTACGATCATAATGTGACCATAAGTCAAAAGTAAAGCTAATCTAAATCGGGTCAGAATCGAAAGTCAAGGCTAAAGTCAAACTTTGCGACTATCGGTTGCGAACCGACTCTATGACTGAAACTGATAGATCGAACATGTTCCCACATGTTCTAATAATTATTACCAACTTGTTTAAATATCAAAAACATATTTATAACATATATAAACTCATATTATAATTTTTATAAAATCTGACCCGTTTGACTTTTTAAAATATAAACTTTGACCCGTAAATTGACCTAGTAAACGTGATCCTTAGAAGGAGCCCTTTTAATGGATTAATACCTTCCTAATTACGATCACTTAGCCATGTTCATTTTGAACAATGGCTGGACCATAATGGTCTTAACCGAAAGTCAAGGCATTTGTCAAAAATGCTTGACTTTTGGCGATTAAAAGCCTATAAAAAGAAAAGAGCAGAGATGGAACACTTATAAGTGATCCAAGGGAAACTTAGAACTCAAAGGGAAGCTTCTACTTGGTCAGGAACTTCCAAGAATGTAATAGAGAGGAGAAAGAGTGAATGAGCAACGAAATGAGTGAACTTAAGTGGCTATTTATAGTGCAAGAGGTGTAAGGAGATGGAGCCAAGTGTTAGGAGTGTTGTAGGATTACTACAAGTGTCTAGCAAGATGTCAAGAGCTGGAGGAGTGTGGCAATTTGCAGGCTAGGTGGCATCCTCACAAAGATTTGGGGTTTTTACACAATTAGTCCCACAAAAATAGTTTTATTAAATGTCATGAATTGTCCCTTGACTTATATTCATGACATAATGACACAACTAGTTCTTTTCGATCAATACGAGATGTATTGAAGAAGAGTACGAATAACCAAACGTTAACGGGTGTCACACTAGGTGTTTTTACGACTCATAAGTGTTTACTAGCTTAGAATACGATAAGTACGGATCCTTATGGTTTTAAAGGTTAATTGTAACACCCTACCAAATCGTGTCCAATATAGTGACACGTATTGTATTTTTAATATATTCAGTTAAAGACTAATATGGACTAAAAGTGACAACATGCTCAAACTGAGCCTCTGAATGACTTTCTGATGTCAACATGCATAAACCAAGCCTCTAAACGACCATTAGTGTCGTCATGCCTAACAACGTAGCCTCTGAACGACCATCAGTGTTGTTATGCATAAAACGTAGCCTCTGAACGACCATTAGTGTCGTTATGCTTAAACTCGGCCTCTGAGTGACCATTGTGTCAACATGCCTAGCCTCTGAGTGACATCGAAGTCAACATGCTTATACTGAGGCTTTGAGTTATCCTTTACGTAGTACTAACTCTCATATGTCATGTTTGTTGGACGAGAGTGATTAAATCCATTATTGTATGAAAGTTGGATAATGGAGGGATTAAAAGTGTCAACATGTTAATTTATATCTCTGAGTGACCTTTTAACGAACCGAGAGCTCGATAATGTCCGAGCATAATCCCGGGTATGCCAAGTTTTGTCTATGGAGGGCTAAATATGCCAAAAAGGTGTTTTATAAGGTTTTAAGAAGCTTTAATAAGTTAAGGGGTTAAAAGTGTCAAAGTTTGAAACTGGCTAACGGGCGGTCGCGGGCCACGAGAGACTTGGTCTGTGTCTCTCGCGGGGCGCGAGAGCTGTTGCAGAAAGTTTTGCTTGGTCTCCAAACAAAACTCCAAAAACCATTTGATAGAATCTATGGACTTGTAATCAGCTATGTCACGTTTTGGGACACTTGTAAGCTTCCTCTTGCACCCCTAAACACCTGACATCACCTCCTTTGAGTTCTCCAACTATAAATAGGTGATCAAGTTCACCATTTGAACTTGCACCTTTCTTATTCATACTCTTCTCCCTCATCTGGAAGTTCCTAGCTAAAAGGAGCATCCAACATAGTTCTTTTGCACCCTAGGAATCACTGGTAAGTGTTCCTTCTTTGTGCATTTTCGTTTATAGGCTTTTATAGCCAAAAGTCAAGCGTTGTTCAGAAAACGCTTTGACTTTCGGTTAAGACCATTATGGTCCAGCCATTGTTCGAAATAAACATGGCTAAGTGATCGTAATAAGGTAGGTGTTAGTCCCTATAAAGGGCACCTCCTGAAGATCACGTTTGCTAGACCAATTGACGGGTCAAAGTTATGATATTAAAAAGTCAAATAGGTCATTTTTCGGAAAAATCATAAATTGATCTTAGATATGTTATGAAACCTGTTTTGACACTTAAACAAGTTGGTAATAATTATTAGAACATGTTCGGCTCGTCAATTTCAGTTTTAAGGTCGGTTCGCAACCGAAAGTCGCGAAGTTTGACTTCTGCTTTGACTTTCGATTCTGACCCGATTTAGATTAGTTACCTACTGATCTAAAGTTGCATGATGATCGTAATATTATGTAGCTTAACCCTCTGAGGTTATATTACATGATCATAACCAGAATCCAAGTTTATGCGCAAGTTCCATAATTATGCCATATTTGACCAAAATGTCATTTTTGCATAAAACAAGGTTTTAAATAGTAAAGAACTTGAAAATGAGTTTCTTACTGATGTAATATTATAATTAGGATTATTTGTGATGTTAAACGAAGTTATAAACTGAGTTTTCAAACAGGTCCTTAAACTATGTCGATAAATGACGATTTTAGCCCCTATGGTGTATAAAATGGTTTTAATCAAATCTTTTCAAGGTAAATCAATTACCTACTGATATGTTATATTAAATAACATACCTAAGACATTTTAATCTGACCTTAACATCAGTTTTTATAAACATCGCATAAAGACGTCATTTTACGACATAAGCGCCGTTTCGGCGCATAGTATGGTTTTAAACCATATTATTGACCAAGACTTGATACCTACTGATTTTAAAACTTATTTTAAACCTATTTACAGTAGGTACATGTTATAAACTCAGAATCTCAAATAATTTATAAACTATGTGTAAATTGACCAAAATGCCCCTTTGGTGCATAGTTTGGCCATAAAAGATAATTTACACATATAATTGAAATCCTACTAATATTATATTATAAATAAATTATTTTTCCAGAATACTTATGATTATAAACTTAAAATATATTCAAGTTCCTTTTATACGGTATATAATTACCGAAATGCCCTTATGAGGCATAGTTTCGATTTAAAACCTTAACGGGCGTATAAGTTGATATCCTACTGATATTTTAACTTATTTAAAATATAATGACATATAGAACTTGTCCACGACTTATCTGGTTACCCGATATCGCTTTTATGTGTACGGTTAAGTATATATAACTATTTTACGAAAATTAACCAAAACGGGTTTAACCTTGTCATTTAAGTTTCAAAATCCAGAATGTTTATAGTTTACCCATATTATACGAGTCAAGTACTTGTCGGGATTAAACTACATTCTATCCGATCATCGTTTAATCAAACGTTATACGTAATGATCAGTTACACTATTCGGTTTATAAGACCGTTAGTATTTAATTGGCTAGCTTATGCCATAATCCAGACTAGAGCCTTCCTGATAAATGCTATCTGCACTTGGTACTTTTGTATACGGCTGACTTATTTAAAAATAAAAGAAGAAGACTAGCTCAGGTAAATACTCTCGTCTTATTTTCCCTATACGGGCTTGGGATACGGTAAATTATTACCGCATGGTCTAAAATGGGTCAATCGAATGCCCGTTTAAGGCTAGTAACCCCATATTTCGTTTTAATATAAGTTTTGTTTGATAACTTAAACATCGGGGGTTAAATTACCGTGTCCTGGATATCGTCGGCTCAATACATTAGTTATTGGCCACGACCTTAGAACGGGGTGTAGGCATACACCTGTCAGATGCTCATATGCAAATTACCCAAGACGTTGGGGATGACTCCTTCGTGAGTCCTGAGTGGTGTGTATTTAATCATGTCTCGGTTTCTGTCCCGGGCCCTGTATGTATTGACAAACATGTGAATCTGATACAAGGTTGCAAGGTCAACTTTCCCAAGTTAATAAAAGAGTTTGTGCCGTTTTGCACTTAAAACACCATTTTAAAGTTTTCAAAATGAGTCAGTTGGGTGTATTTACCAGTGAAAGCTGACGTATCATCCAAAGACTAAACTGCAGGTACAATACGAAATAGATCGGAAGCTGCTCGGTAGTGATCGAGGATCTTGCAAATCCTAAATCTGCCTAAAGTCTGTTTTATATTCTTTCTTGTATATTTTATGATCCGCCTGTGGATCTTCTATTACGAGCCTGTATATTATTTTATATTTTCGAACACTCGGTTTGTAATAGTAATTTTACTCCAAGACTTCCGCTGTGTCGTGTTTAATTGACTATGCTAATTATCAACTCACGTCACGATACTCCCTACCCGGCCCACCGGTGTATGGATTTGGGTTAGAAATCCGGGGTGTGACATTAAGTTAAAGGTTTGATAAAAGAGCGGAATGCTCGAGGATGGCAAATAAAAATATATCGTCTTAACCGACAGACGTTCGGGTCAAGAGGTGGCTTAGTAAACAAGTAATACGAAAATGACAAAGTGTTGGGGTCTTTGGGTAATTTTGTGAAAATTTAAATGGTGAAAAATAAGAGCTTCAAAGGCCCGCCGTAGGCTACGGTCTCCAAACCGTAGCTTACGGTCAATAATAATTTTGTTCAGCATCATCAGACCACCGTAGGCCGTAGGTTACGGTTAGTTATATATAAAATTCTTGTGAATTTTGGACTTGTTTTGGTTTATTTGAGTGGCTAACTTTTTGAGGTATGATCCGAGGGTATGTACATGTGTCGGTATATTACCAAATACGAATTTTTACGAGGTATTACATAACCCCTCCATTTTCCAACTACTGGCTCATATGAGAGTTAGGACTTCGTAAAGGATCACTCAGAGGCTCACTATAAGCATGTTGACTCTGGAGTCACTCAGAGGCTGGGCATGTTGACATATCAGTCACTCAGAGGCTATTGTTTATGCATGTTGACATTAGAAAGTCACTCAGAGGCTCAGTTTGAGCATGTTGACACCTTTAGCCCTTATTAGTCTTTAATAGACTAAAATAAAAATACAACACGTGTCACTATACTTTTGGACACGATTTTACGAGGTGTTACAACCTCACCCCCTTAAAAGAAATCTCGACCTCGAGATTTTATTGAAAAGATGGGGGTACTTTTGTCGCATAGTGGACTCAACCTCCCATGTATACTCGGGACCTGTAAGGGCGTCCCACTTAACCTTAACTACAGGTATCAATTTCCTTCGGAACTTCTTAACCTGTCGATCCTCGATCGAAATTTGTTTCTCGACAAACCTCAGGTTTTCATCTATCTGCACATCTTTGTGTGACATTGCTAGTGACTCATCGGCTAGACATTTCTTAAGGTTAGATATGTGGAATACATCATGAATTCCACTAAGCTCCTCTGGCAGTCTGAGCTTATAAGATGGATGGTCCTATATATCTTGGGCTTAACTTGCCCCTTTTTCCAAATCTCATTACACCTTTCCAAGGTGATACCTTCAGCATGACTTTGTCCCCTCCTTGGAATTTAAGAGGTTTACGCCTCCTGTCAGCATAGCTCTTCTACCAATCATGGGCAGCTTTGAGACGATCACGGCTTTGCACAATCTTATCCGTGGTCTCCAGGACAATCTCAGGTCCTGATAGTTGGGCTTCCCCAACTTCTGCCCAACACACGGGCGTTCGACACTTTCTCCCATACAAGGCCTCATAAGGAGCAGCCTTGATACTCGTATAATAACTATTATTATAGGATAAATCTATTAGGGGTAAGTGGTCAGCCCAACTTCCACCTAAATCAATCACACATGCTCTAAGCATGTCTTCCAAAGTTTGTAAAGTACGTTCACTCTGACCATCTATCTGCTGGTGGTAAGTCGTACTAAAATTTAATCTTGTGCCTAAAGATTGTTGGAAGCTTTTCCAAAAATGAGAGGTATATCTTGTATCTCTATCAGATACAATAGATACCGGCACACCGTGTAGGGACACAATATTGTCCACATATAACTTAGCCAATTTGTCAGAATCATACGTTTCTTTAATTGGCAAGAAATGGGCTGACTTAGTCAGCCTATCTACAATGACCCAAATCATGTCATTGCCACATTTGGTCTTAGGTAACTTGGTAATTAAATCCATAGTTACCATTTCCCATTTCCAAGTGGGAATCTCAAGCTGTGGTAGAAGTCCTGACGGTTTCTGATGTTCAGCTTTAACTTGCGAACACGTCAGACACTTAGCTACATAAGTGGCTATACTTCAAACCCATCCACCAATAATTGTTTTTCAAATCTTGATACATCTTGTCCTCACCCGGGTGAACTGAGTATCTTGAATTATGCGCTTCCTAGAGGATTAGATCCCCAAGTCCTCCAAAGATTGGAACCTAGATTCTGCCATTAAATCTAAGGATTCCATCTTTTCCAGGCATTAACTGATTAACGGTTCCGCCTAATCCTTTATTAGGAATATTAGCCTCTAACAGGGCTTGCTTTTGTGCATATAATAGCTTCTCATTCAAGCTATTTCTGAGCTCAATGCTCTTGGCATTAATCCTAATAGGCTTAACTCTTTCCTTGCGACTTAAGGTGTCAGCAACGACATTTGCCTTGCCCGGATGATAGCGAATTTCGCAATCATAATCATTTCCATCCAACGGCACTGTCGCATGTTCAATTCCTTCTGATTGAACAGATGTTGGAGGCTCTTATGGTCAGTGTATATAATACACTTTGTGCCATATAAGTAATGTCTCCATAACTTAAGTGCAAATACAACAGCACCCAATTCCAAATCATGGGTGGTGTAATTCCTTTCGTGCACCTTTAATTGTCGTGATGCATAAGCAATCACTTTGCCTTTTTGCATTGGCACACAGCCCAGTGTGCGAGGCATCACAATAAATGACAAAATCCTCAATACCCTCAGGTAGAGATAACACAGGAGCATTGCTCAACTTGTGTTTTAGAATTTCAAAAGATTCTTGTTGTTTTGGACCCCAGTCAAACTTGACATTCTTACGGGTCAAGGTAGTTAAAGGAGTGGCTATCCTCGAAAAGTTCTCAATGAACCTCCTATAATAACCGGCCAATCCTAAGAAACTATGAATCTCCGATGGAGTTTTGGGTGCTTCCCAATTCATTATGGCTTCAACCTTAGCGGGATCCACTTGGATACCACACTCACTTACAACATGTCCAAGAAATTGGATTGGACTTCCCTAAGCCAAAACTCACACTTAGAGAACTTAGAATAAAGCTTTTCTTGTCTTAGCAATTCTAAGATGCACCGAAGATGTTTCTCGTGATCAACTTGATTACAAGAGTAGACAAGTATGTCGTCTATGAATACAATGACAAACTTATCTAGGTACGACTTGCAGACTCTATTCATGAGATCCATGAATGCTGCAGGTGCATTTGTGAGCCCAATAGGCATCTCCAGAAATTCGTAATGACCATAACGGGTCCTGAAGGAAGTTTTGGGAACATCCTCACTTCTAACCTTCAGTTGATGGTATCCTGATCTCAAATCGATCTTAGAGAAGTAACTAGTCCCTTGAAGTTGATCGAACAAATCATCGATCCTGGGCAGAGGATAACTATTCTTGATTGTTATCTTGTTTAGTTCGCGGTAATCAATGCACATTCGCATTGAACCGTACTTTTTCTTAACAAAAAGAATAGGAGTTCCCCAAGGTGAGGAACTAGGCTGTATGAAACCTTTCTCTAAAAGTTCGTCTAATTGTATCCTTAATTCCTTCATTTCTGTTGGTGCTAACCGATACGAAACTCTAGCAACAGGTGCCGCTCCTGGTAGGATGTCAATCCTAAACTCCACTTGTCTATCTAGAGGTAGACCTAGTAATTCTTCAGAGAAAACATCGGGATATTTTGAAATAACTGGAAGGTCTTCAATATTTGGCTTTGGCTCGTTAATAGTTACTTGTGCCATGTAAATGACACAACCTTTCCCTAGACACTTGGATGCCTTAAATAACGACACTTGTCTGGCAATCCATAGTGTGAATCTCCAAAGATGGTGAGCACTTCACCAGATGGGGTTTTAATTTTGATGAGTTTCTTATCACAGTCAATGCGGGCTTGGTTATGAGATAACCAATCCATGTCTAAGACTACATCGAACCCCGCCAATTTTATTGGCAGAAGAGAAATAGGAATTGAATATTTTTTATGGATATAAAACATCCAATAAGAATAGATGACGCTGTTTCTAAGGTTCCATCAGCAAATTCTACCTCATAAGTTATGTCTAGAGTCCTTATGGGTAAGTTTAATAGTTTACTAAACTTATGGTCTACAAAGGACCTATCTGCACCTGAATCAAAAAGAACTCTAGCATATACGTCATTAACGAGAAATGTACCTATTATGACGTTGTCATTAACAGCCTCTCTAGCATTCATCTGAAAGGCGCGAGCATTTCCTTTCTTAGCATCTCCAGGCTCTGCATCATCAACTCTTGGGTTCTTAGGGCAAATAGTGGTTTCATAACATTTGTACATTCAATGGTGGACTAAAATTTCAGTGCATTATAATAGTTTCGGATTCAATAGTGGACTAAAATTTTTGGCATACAAAATCACCGCATTTATAATAGTTAGTGGACTAAAATTTTTGGCATACAAAATCACCGAGTGAATTGATATTGATCTGTTAATGACATTCAAAAATGAAAAAGAAAAAAGATGGTAACATGGAAAAAACGTTAAATGTTTGGATCGATTAATTTCTTTTTTCAATGGCAAAATAATACATGTCACTTTTCTTAACTTCTACAACATCATAAATCTTTTCACGGATTACACAACTTTACAACATCGATAGAAAAGAAAAGGTAAATAGTAGGAACCATTAATCAAGTTGATCTAATGTCTTCAAATTGAGGTTGTACCTTTAATAGGGTTCAGGTCTTGTGAATCATCTATTAAACAACAGTTTTATTAATAGGGTCGTGGCCAAGAAAAATGCTAATAACACTTTTCCCATCAACCATTAATCAAGTTGATGGGAAAAGTGTTATTCATACCAATAGATCGCTTTATTTGTCTCTTTTTCTGTTTTATTGATGGTCCTGATGAGGTGCTTGCGATATCATTGTTGGAGTTTTTTGGATCGAAAATCTTGTTTACTGTGAATGAGATTTTGTCTTTGATGTCTTGGTCTTGGAACAGTAGTTGGAATATTTCTGGTTTTCCTCGTATGGCTCGTAATGGTGTTGGTAAAATAGTTGGGCTTGAAAAATCTTCTTTAACTACCATATCGTGACAATCAATTCCAAGTAAAGATGTCATCACAGCATTGAGAGAACCACGGCTGCTGCCATTTGCGAGAGCTATCAATCTCCTTTATGCTTGCAAGAAATGTGAACTTGATTTTC
Organism: Scalesia atractyloides; assembly: GCA_947069175.1. Classification (NCBI taxonomy): domain Eukaryota; kingdom Viridiplantae; phylum Streptophyta; class Magnoliopsida; order Asterales; family Asteraceae; genus Scalesia; species Scalesia atractyloides. The sequence goes on from CAMTDV010000023.1 coordinate 23,703,908, forward strand.
TACATAAACCGAGATGTTATATTTATTATAAAGGCAAAAGAAGTATATTTTTTAGGTGATGATCTTGCATGATTTTCTTTTGGAGGTTTACGTAGAAGTTCTTCAAGGGTTAATATGTTTATATCTTCCTCTATAGATATTTGAGATGTAGAAGTACTTGGGTTTGTTGTAGTTGGGTATGTCCTTGAGCGCCCTCTAACGACTCCAAGCCTAAATATAATAGTCCACATACATAAACTGCATTAGATTAGGTTATATGGCATAGATTAGGTTAATGAATGGTGATACCTGGTAATGATATTTTCAAGATCTTTAATATCAGAATTAATACCAATTGTCCTTGCGTTTGTAGATCCAAGTTGAATTGTCCTGTTATTATATGATATTATTATGCAATAGTAATGCTAGATAAATGGTCAATATTTATGTCTACCTTTATACTCAGTGACTTTCAGTGATGTCATAGCTATTATCACAGGTTGAGGTTTTCGTAAAGCAGCCTCTCTGTCAAAAGAAAACGCAATTTGTTCCCATAACGTGGCTTCAATAAAGTTTCCACTGTAGAGAATTTGATATATATATATATTTATATATATATTGGAGAGTTCAAATGAGAAGAAAACTTTTGTAAGAATAAAAAGAATAACTTTTAAACCAATAGAAATTCTCCATTTACTTCATTTAATGTGTGTCTTTAATATTATGAAAAATGGCATATTGATAAATCTATAAATGTCATTAATTAGCTAATTAATTAAACTTGTAACTCATTTTTTTCATATACTCTTTCAAGATAAAATAATTTATGGTGTAGGACAATTTTCGACATGTGTAGGATAAACTTTAGTATGTGTAGGATAATTTTGAAATGTGTAGGGTAATTTACATGTGTGTAGGGTAAATTCCGGTAAATATAATACATATTTAGGATAATTATGAACCGTGTAGAATAAAATGTTTTTGCTTTATTAATGAGAAATAACATAATTAATGAGAGAAGTTATAAACTATTTAATGTTTTATCACTATGCCATTTCTTCTTTTTCTTCTAACATTAAATTTCTTATCAAATGAACCTTCCCCTATATATATATATATATATATATATAGATGTTTTTCAAAGTAGGTGGTTGTTAATAGTAAATACCTTTGACCTTGAAGAGTTATTTTCAATAGATTGTTGCCAGCCTTGTTAAGGATAGGTGATGCTTTCTTCATACGCCCAATGTAATCTACAAACATAATGATTGTGTTAAACAAATAAACAAAATATTTTGAAAATATGATTGATGTAATAACAGTTACCTGTTAGCAAAATTTGGTTATTAATGTGAGGCCTTAAGCGATCGTAGTTGACAAAGTTGTAGTAGTAGTGGGGATGGCGTTGTCATCAATTTGAAGAAAAGAAGTTCTTAGACCAAGTCTAATGCATGCAGTATGGGGTACAACATTCATATACAATCTGGCAGTATTAGATAGATAATTGCTGACAGTGTAGCAAGAGTCTAGTGTTATACGGGACTCAAAAAGTGATTGATGGTTTAAGTCGGCTATTGCCTCTATTGCATCACTCTAGTAAATAAGAGGGGTTCAAATGAGTGTAGAAAATAGCAGTATAATATATTAAATAAAATATATGGCAAAAAAGTTTACATGAGTATCTACAAAAAGATAGCAGAGCTCTTGTTTTTTTCCGTATGGTGTCCAGTTTCTTTTAATGCTTATTTGAAGCGGTTCTGCATTATCATGTGGTCTAACGGCTGATATCTCAATGAACGGGATTCTGAAATTCCTGTGTGATGCAATTAAATGGTGGAAAAAAGACTAAACAATGGTCAAGGTTAAAAGACATAAACCACATATATACAATTACAGTTGTCCAACTATAGATAGGTTAATATAATAAATCCCCTATTACTGCAGTTTAATAATTGTGGTTAGCACAGACCCGGTCGGTTACAGGTTCAATGGTTAGTGGTTTCGTATTATAAAGTGTGTGTATATATGTATATATATTTTGAGAAGTGTTATAAACCATTAAATCTTTTGATTAATGGTTGAGATCAAAAGGGGGCTAAATATAAATTGTGTTTTATAAATAGGGGCTGATTTGACAATTTGAGGGGTAAGAGTGTCTTTTTAACACATTCAAAATAAGGAAACTATCATAACAACAAAACATGCGATCAAAATACCCTAAATTCACGCACCAAGGCTTCAAAATCGGAGATCATGGATCAGCAGCAAAATCTTAAAACCCAATTGTGTTATAAACATAATCGTCTTCCCTCTTTCTTCGATTTGCACTTGATAAAATCTAGGGTTTGTAATACTCACCATCGAAGTTGTGTTTTCTAGGGAAAAGGAAAAATCTTCAAGTGTAGAGTGTCATATGGATTCAAGTAAGGCTACAAGTAAGAATTTGACTGGAAAAAATAAGCAAAGGGCTACACCAGTTAGACCATATTTGATTTTTAGTTGATTGATAACTAGGGTTGTTTATTCTAACTGATTTATTGTGTTTTTTGCTTTGAATGTTCATCATAGTGTTGTTTTAGTTAATGTTGTTCCTACGATTAGCAATAGGTGTGGTTTTTAAAATGTTTGTTATGGTAGGGTTATCTATGCTAAGTGATTTAGTGTGTTTGTGCTTTGAATTGTGGTGTTTGATATAACAACATAGACACCTAGTAACCAGTTAATCTAGGGTTTGTTAAACTGACGACCGGCGTTGTGTTTTTAGGGAAAAGATTAAAAACTTCAAGTTTAGAGTGTGATATGGTGTCTAGAGAAGCTACAACTATCACATCGCTTGTAAAATGGAAGGAAACAATTACGACTACAAAAAAAATGTTTGATTTTTAGTTGATTAAAACCAGGGTTGTGTTTTGTAAGTGATTTAATACGTTTCTGTAGTGATTGTTCATAATTGTAGTGTTTTAACATAAGAAGACACCCGGAACCAGTTTATGTTGTTATTATGATTAGCATAAGGTGTGTTTTGTTTAACTAATGTATGGTGTGTTGTTTTAGTTGATTTCTAGTAGACAAATTGATTAGATATAGTGTGTTCTTTTTTTGTTTTCATGATTAGCAAAATGGGGTGTTTTGTTGAACTGATGTATGGTCTGTTGTTTTGGTTGAATTTTAGTAGACAGTTCATTATCTATATGGTGTTCTATACCGGTATTGATAGCTGGTTTATTATTAGCTATAGGGTGTTCTTTTTTTTGGTTTTCAGGATTAGCAAATGGGGTTTTTTGGTATATCTGATGTATGGTATGTTGTGTTGATTGATTTAGAGTAGACATTTCGTTAGCTGTATGGTGTTTTATCTTGATATGGGATGGTTGGTTTAGTGTTTGATTGATTATCTATAAGGTGTCATTTTTTTGTTTTCATGAACATAGAAAATGGGGTGTTTTGTTTAACTGATGTATGGTGTGTTTTTTGTTGGTAGTGTATCGGTTTTTTTTAATTAAAACCTCAAATAGGAAACTGTATGTAATCTAGCGTAACCTACTTCCAAAAATGCAAATTCCCCGATAGAGCAAGAGGCTAATGTTGCTGGACAAAGGAAGCGAGCGAAAGTGACACCCACCTTAGTTATATCGATTGAAGAAGTAATGAACTCTATGATTTACGGACAAAATACATCTCGAAAATACTGTTAAGTGACGTAAATTCAGTTTGGGCTGTGGTCGAGTCCGAAGTGCATGATTATGCAACATTCAACTAAGAGGAAATGTTGTAGAAGGCATAAAATGCGAATAGGATGTCTAGTTCACTTAAAATTTGACTTTAGAAAACAAACTAAACTTTATATTTTGGGTGTCGCGTCAGACCATTTTAGTTGGTTTGATTATTTTAGATGTTTGTCGGTATGTATTAACTTTTAGGGAATCTGTCTCTTCAAACCTACCTTGATTACGTTATGTTTTTTTATGGTATGCAAGCTGATCAGATGCAGCTGGTTATGATGAATATAGTTGTTAATTAGTAAGATTGTTTTCACCCTGATGATAATGTACATAAAACACCACAATGATAACTAAAAACTTGTTTACGTCATTCTGTCCTGCTATTAAGTTACATGAAAAATATAAACTAAAAACACTAAGGCTATTCTTCACATTCGTTGTATGAATAAACGTGTTGGTAATATAAACACCATATGTTTATTTTGACATGTTCTAGCATACTATAAGTATAATCTTATAACGACAACTAGTGTCTTTTTACCAATATTCATGTCATGTTGCTAGGTGAAATAAAATATAAACAACTAAAAACACTAAGTGTAATGTACATATTCATTGAATGATTAACCATGTATATAGTATAACACCCTGTGTATATTTTGGTGATGTTGACATATGCGAGAAAAAGGAAGACTCTATCTTTCAGATTAAAAGAAAATGGATTCTGAAAAATAAAAAACTCAATATGATTGCAAAATAACAGATCCACGACTTAATTAAAACAAGCAAAATAAGTACGAATAATGAAAAACACATTGGTTACGAGAAAAAAAATCCAAGAATCTAATAAACATTCGAATACGATAAATTTGTTGAACTACTCCTACTAGGACATTTCCTCCACCTGATGAGCTTCTTCCCCGCTTCATCATCTGCTTCTTCCTCAACTTCTGAGCTATCATCATCTTTTTGCTTGGAGGGGTTCTTACACGTACGAATGTTATGCCTATACTCGCCTGTGCATGCAGAGCAACCCAACTGTTAATACCTATTGCTTTTATAGTACATCGTCATGTCGTCCTCCCGCATCATAACCTAAGTACATTATAACACCACCAACAACACAAAGAAAAAAATATAATCAGAATTGTCATATGAATTAACGATGGAATTATTAGACATTTACCTACAATGTAAAACACCACAGATACAGACTTGTATGAGCACGATAAGAAACACGGTTTAACCTATACATTAAGATACCACACACTAAAAATCTTGTTTCAGCATTATAAGAACATTTTTTCAATGTCAAAAAACACCATAAAACTCAAGGATAAATAATTAAAAAATTTGTAAAAATCCAAAAACAGGAGATAATTAGTAAACAAACTTGTTACGTCGATATGTCGCATCAAATGAAACAACATCACCGAACATTGAAAAATTCCTCTTGGCATCCTCATCTGCCCAAAACAAAGCCTTTAAAATACCATCCTCAGTCGTTGTATACACCTTTGAAAAATTTGGCATGTACTCTTTCTTTCTCGATAGCCGTTTAATCATCGTATCTGCATCAAACTCCAATATATACCTGTTTAGATCACATTTAAAATTTTTAAAATCGGTTTTGGTTGCCCCAACCTTGTTAAACCCACCATAAAGTGTCCTCATGATATTAAATGCTTTGACATGTCCAATATTCAACGCACTCAAAGCGTTAACCGCTTGCTCTTGCATATAGTTCATACCTCGGTTAGAGGGGAGTAAATGTCTACCGTCCTCAGCAACAAAAGAGAGATTATGATCCTCCTTGAAATAATATACCTCGCATAGTTTGGAAGCGCTTAACTTTAAACACAGACGTGCTTCACAACCCGTCCTTATAGAAGGAACCCGTCGAATAGTTTTCCTTTTTGCCCTATTATTTGAGGTGTCAATTTCTTTAGATGAATCGATCACCTTGAAAGGTTTAGTACCCTCCTTGAGCAAACGAAATATTTGGATTTAATGACATCATGAGGCTTGTATTGAGAAGACTACCTGGCAGTAAAGCCTGCAGCCATTGCATACTTTTGATAAAAAAAAGGAATGCATTATTCAGTGTATCAAACGTCATCTTATCCTTCGGCTTAAGCGAGTCAACCACATCAGGTAAAAAGTCCTCTTACTAGATTTTGGAGACAGACGTAGTTGCCTAACCGGCTGGTAAGTTTGAAAACCTACAAAAAAATAGATTAAATAATAACTTGATTACATTGAGTTAACATGTATTGGAAAATTCAGACAATACAAAAATACATAAAACACCATTTAAAGAAACACCATGAGGAAATAAACACCTTGTGCAACAAAACCCCATTCAACTACCAATGTATAAATTAAAACACTATGTAAAAATAAAACACCATAGAAGTATGATACTAGCTTATTAAAACTCATATAAGATTAAAAAAATTAACCTTTAAAGAAAAAATACCATGATCTTTTTAACATCAAAAACCACAACCAAAGAATGATCAGAACCCACACGATTGTATAAACAATAATATGAACACAACAGAAAATTAAAAAAAAAGATTTCATTATCGAACAATAAAAACATGTAAACTTCCACTGTATAAACAAACAAAAGACACCATAATATGCAATCATATACAATAAAAACACCATATGCAAAAAGAAACATGTGGAAAAAACACCATCCAACCATGAAAGTATACATTGATGACAACAAAAAGGAAATAGACACTACAAATGGTATGTACAATAAAAACACCATGTGGAAATAAACACCTTGTGCAACCAAACCTCATTCAACTTCCACTGTATAACTTAAAACACCATGTACAAATGAAACATCATGGAAGTATGATACTAGCATTATTAAAACTTATATAATATAAAAAATCAATGATGAAGAAAAAACACCATAATCTTTTTAAGCATCAATAACCACAACAAAAAATTGATCAGAACTCCACACGATTGTATGAAACAATAATATGAGCACAACAGATAATTAAAAAAAAGAATTCATTATCGAACAACAAACAACCTGTAAACGTCAACTGTATAAACAACAAAAGACACCATAACATGCTTACCTGGATCGTCGTTATCCATCGATCAAGATGTTACTGAATACACAATACCCAAATACAATAAACTAAACTTCAGATCCGCGACCGGAAGATGATGAAAATGTTATAAATAATTGTTCATATGGATATGTAGGTGGCGACTCTGATCCGTAAATTCAAAATAAATTAAAATTCGAATTCCTAAAATAACTGACTAAAAACGGTTACAAAGAGTTGGTCTTTAATTAGAATTATTAGTAAAATTACAAAGATACCCTTGAACAAATAAAATAGTTAGGGACATGTGTCATCACCATAATCTTTCTCACACTTTTAGTCTTTTTTACAGGATCATATACATATATATATATATATATATATATTATTATATAATTAACGAAGGGTTCAAATGAGAGGAAATTTTTTGTAAGAATAAAAAAGAAGAAATTTCAACCAATAAGAATCCTTTATTTTGCTTCATTTAATTTTTGTATTTAATATTAGTGTAGGGGTATATTGGTACACTTAGATAGATCATTAATTGTTAGTCTTACTTTTTAATAGCTAATTACATTAAATTTGTAACTTATTTTCAAAAAATATATTTTTTCAAAGAAGAAAAAAATAATAATTTAAAGTGTACGAGGTGTGTATGAAAAATTATGAGGTGTGTAGAACGAATTACGAGTTATGTAGAATGAATTACGAGTTATGTAGGATAAATTTCAAAATGTGTATGATAAATTTTGATGTGTGTAGGATGATAGTCTTTATGACTAATTAATTAGTTAAATATAATAATAAATGAGATGAGAGAAAAACAATTTAATGTTTTACAATTGTACCCTTTGTTTTTTTTCTTCTTAATTTAATTTTCTTCTCAAATAAACCTCCCATATATATATATATATATATATATATATATATATATATATATATAATTAATTAAAACAATGACATAATAGAATATACGTTGAAATCCGTTCATTTCTATATGATATATGTTTTTGCATGAACAATAAGCAAGAAAACATTTAAAAAATTGTGTTTAAAAAAGTTAAGCCAAAACACATAGCTATCAAAAATTTAAATAAAGATATTACATTACCCTAATGATGAGAGTTGAGAGAATGGAACAATCTGAAAAATAAAATGACGTTAATAAACACATAATCGAGAACATATGGGGATTAGATGCTATGTTTACTCTAATTTGATTCATATAGGCAAGTAAAGATTTTGTTAGCATAAGTATGAAAGTAGAGTGAATGAAACAATTTGTAAATAATAAAATAACATTCATAAAGACATAATCGGAAACCTATGGGGAGTAGATGCGCATTTTACCCTAATTTTGATGCATATAGAGATACGAACAAATTTTACCATAAGTGTAACCCTAATTTTGATGCGTATAGATATATGAACAAAGTTACCGTCAGTGTAAATCAATAATAAAGGAGTGTGAATCAATAATTAGGGGGGAATGATAAACTTGATGCAATAGAACATATTTAAGTTGATCGAGTGTGGATCGAATTAAGTGATGGAAGTGGGATTAAAGAACAGAAGAGATGATGTGGCTATATCGAGAACACAGTAAGGGGAAGTGTACCTTTAATGGCGTTGGTTTTTCTTTGGATCATGAGCGATTGATCGCAGGATGAAGAAGATTGGAATGGTAGAAGTTGGCGTTGGCTTTTTGGGGGAAAGGAATGTAAATAGGGTCCTTTAGGGGAAATGGAACGGTTTATTGTTATTGTTGTTGTTTTGTTGTTGTTGTTGTTGTTATTATTATCGGCTCGTTAAAAACTCAAATCAAACTGAGCTTAAACAAACTCGAGTTTAAACAATTTCAGGCTCGACGCAACTCCTTTGCTACGCTGCTTGCAAATCGTTTAGAAATTTAACTTAGAATAGCAAATTCATTAATGTGAGTATCATCAAAGAATTAAATAAATGTTAGAAATAAGAAGACGCTTATATGGTAACTGACGTAAGCATCCATGTAAGAATTAATTATTATTAGAATAGAGTTTAGAAGATGCTTATTTTATTTTATTTTTATGGAATTCGTTTAGTTGTTGCTTTGATAACGTTGGCCGGTAGTGTTTAGTATTAAGAGTGTCTGTGAGTTGTTTGATGGAAAGCTTGTTTACATTTGTTCGTTTAATAAATGAATAAACAATAATAAAAAACTTCGTTCGATAAGTTAAATGAACGAACAGAAACAAATGTCGTGTTCCTTCAATTGCGTTCCTGAGATTTTGGTATTATGTTTGTTTACGTCCATTCATGATTGTTTGTTTAGTGTATGTTTAACAATTACTTTTTTTTGTATTTTCAATTTTTAATGATTGGTTTATTAGTGCGAACTTGTGAACTAGAAACTCTAATCATTTGAAGTTTGTATTTTGTTAGAAACTTAGTGATTCCAAACTTATATCTTTGAAACATTATTTTGAGTTAATTAGGTTTATGCTTATTACGTCTAATATGTGCCTTTGTTTTTGGGATAATTATATTTATGATTATTATCTCAAGTGTTTAACAATTTGATTATCTCTAATGTTTGGGATTAAGAATGTTGTTTTTTTAGTTTTTGTTTTCAAATATGGTATATGTGTGTTTGCGTTTGTGAATAGTAATTGAACAAGTTCAGTTTCTTAACGAATGAATATGAACAAAAATTACCATTTAGTTTTGTGTTCGTAAACTGTTCGTAAACAAATTCACTGCTCGATGAACGAATATGAACAAGGCTTCATTCAATTTGATTCATTTACGGCTACCGAGGGAGCCAATAGGCAAATTTCTACGAGACATCAGAGTTATAGATGAAGAGAATAAAACATGCTTTTTATAAATTATTTAAACAGTATTTGAATATTTGATACCAGCCTCATGTGGCACACATAAGATCTTTTGATCTTATAAAATGAGCAAAAATTAGTATACGCATAAGACGTAGTTTGGAAAATTTTCTAACTTCATTCTCTATCAGTTATATTGCAACTTATGTACATTTACTAATTTATTTAAGTAATGAACTTATAAGTTATAATATTAGAATTCATTAGATTTTCTCAAACTTAATAATACCAATTAAAAACCAGATATTGCATTAAATATATCAGACTTTTAAACCAATTTCTCAATTTAGACTATGAAACAAAATGTACAAATTTTGTTTTAAATTTGTTATTTTGAGTGAAAAACTAATTAAAATAATCGTAAGAAATCCAGGTGGGCTTCATTGAACCAAAAGAGTAATTGGGCTATTGTGCTTGTTAAAATAAGGGCTCAACTTGGCACTGGCCCAGTCTAAGTAGAGGTGCACATATTAACTGGATATTAACCAAAATTATAACCGGGTTAATAATCGATAGACAAGTAACCGGCTAGTAGTTGTTTAACCGTAGGTTTGTAACTGGTTCCGGTTATTTTGAAGCGTAACCAATTTTTTTAACCTAGCTATAACTGGTTAACTGGTTAATCGCTCCAATATTTTTTTTCGAATTTAACCGTTGGAGATGTTGGAAAACGGCTAGAATGCCGTTAAAGATCCGTTGGGGCTGATTTTTAGGTCCACTTTGACACTCACTAACATATATAAACACTTGTTTTATGTATTGGTTTAGTCCCACAACATTCCAAGCTAAAATACCAACTTATGCAAAATGTTAAATGCTAAACAAAAAGGATGGTACAAAAATTGTGGTATGTTTCTTGCCATCACGTGGAACTCTAGTTTGAGGTCACATTTGCTGAAACATTGTAAGTCGGTGAAAAAAAATCCCAACAGTGATAAGCACAAAAATCACTAGATGCAGGTATTTGGAATTTCAATGGGGGAGATTTTCCGTCAAAGGATGGCTCAATATGTTATTGAAGAAGTATTATTGTTTGACGACTTTAACAATCTGCGTTTGGCTAAGTTCATTCAAGATATGCTTCAACCACGTTACACCCATGTACATCATTCAATACTTACACATGATTATTTAAAAATGTGAAAAAAGTAAGAAAGGAAAAGATTATAGGTTTTTAAAGACTAAATACCTGTGTAAATTTAACTACTAACGTTTGGTCGGCTCCATTTGGTTTACCGAATTCTTATATTTGTGTTACCATACAGTAGATCAATCCTAATTCGTGGCAAATGTTGAAACGTAGAATCACGTTCTATTTATTTGGTGATCCATATATGATGGAAAATACATTTTATGTTTTAGATGAAGTTTTCCAAACTTAAAAATTACAAAATAAAATATTTTCTATTTCTTTTGATAACACATCAAATAACACACCCGTGGTTCAAATATTAAAAATAAAATATGGTCCGGTTTGTAACAGGAATACCATCATAGTCGATGTGTTGAGTTTATGATTACTTTTCTTACACGAGATAGTGGTAATGTTAAAATATTTTCTATCTCTTGTTTTAAATCTTCCTAATGTTAGTTATAAAATTTAAAAAAATAAACAAAAACCAGATGTTTATTGAGTTTATTTATACTTTTTATATTTTTTTACATTTATTTAAAGTTAGTATAAGTTTTTAAAAGTAGCTGGAAAAAAAACTGGGTTTTTTTTTAACCGGTCAACGGTTGACCAATTTTTAACTTATAGGTTAATATCGGCTAGTTTTTTTATCCATCAAGAACTGGTTATTTACCGACTAGTTAAAGCAATAATTAGTTTTTTTTTGTGAAAATTAACCATCGGTGAAGTTGAACGAATCGGTTTCTCAAAATAAACGATTTGTACACTTTTACAGTATGGGGAAATGTACACATTCGTTAATCCTTGTAACCGGTAAAACTATTAATGGTTGACCATATAATAATATTTAATATTTTTTCTCAATTTTTATAATATATTATTTAACATTTTTTAATTACTTAGATTTAGGTTTCATTATTAATAATAATATTATTATTTTTTATTTATTTTTTATTTAAGTATGAAAAAAAAACTAAACTTGATAAAAAAAGTTTCTATTTTATTTCATTCACAATATCTTTAAGTATTTTACTAGAAGATATCCATTTTGTTTGATTTATGTAGATTGTCACCTGTCATCAAATGTTGTGACATGTATAGAAATAAAGTCATAAAGTCAGATGAATGAAAAATAATATATTTAAATTATTAATAATTATTAATAATTAAAATGAAACTAGAAAGAGGTTGTATCTGGAGCAAATTTTATTGTTTTAGTTCTCATCTGACATCAAACCCAGGTGACCACATTTATTTCCTTTTGTAATTTTTCAAGCTTTGCTATGTATTGCTCCTTTTAATGTTTTAATTACAATAATTTAAAAAAATTATTATTAAATTATTTTTAAAAGGACTTCAATTTTTAATCTATCAATTGTATATTGTAAATCATTCAATCAAATAAAACTGATTTAATCAATTACATATCTAATGCTTTTTTAATCTCTCTCTCTCTCTATATATATATTTAGAGTAAAGATACCATGCAAAGTATCTTATTGTACAAAACTACGAATGATATAAAAAAGTAAAAAAAACGCGGTGGCACTTTCGTAATTATTTTAATCGTGATTACCATAGAAGATCAAAATTATCCTACAAAGATCAAAATTACCCTATAAGATCAAACTTACCCTACAAGATCATTTGTAGAATAATTATGATACTCTACAAAATCACTCTATAAGATTAAAATTATCCTACATGATCAAAATTACCTTAAAAAATCTTAATAATTACACTACGAGTAAAATAATTACGAAAATGTCATCGCATTTTTTATACTTTTCCACTCAATTCATATGTGTTTTGTACAATAAGATACTTTATATTTGATCTTTTGTCTATATTTTAAATCACATATTGAAAACAATATATGAAAACACTATTTTAACTTTGATTAAATTAAAAATATATGAAGGATTGAAAAAAAACTATTTAAGTTGAACATTTATCTAGTCAACCATTAATAGTTTTACTAGTTATAAGTATTAACGGTTGCATACATTCCTTCGGACTTTAAGGGTGCACAAATCTTTTATTTTGAGAAAGTGATTCGATTAACTTAATTGGTGGTTAATTTTCACAAAAAGGCAAATTATAATTTTCGTCCTTTATGTTTTTATAAGATTATATATTGATGCCCTTTAACTTTAATAATTACTGTCATAATCCTTTATTTGGAAAATTCATTATACCCTGCGTCCTTTTACATTAGTTTGTCAGTTAAGTCTATTCATTTGAGAGCATGTAGTCTTTTTACTTAATTATTATAAGTAATATTTAATAATAAAAGAATATAACATTTAAAAACTTATGAAAACAAATATAAATAACCAACATTCTCTCTCTCTCTCTCCAAACTTACTCGCTCTCTTTCTCTCTCATGTCTAGCGAGCTAGTGAGCACCATTCCGGTAAACCCGAGCCAAACCCTACTCCATTGCACCATCTCCCCCATCACCTGAAACACCGCTCCACCCCAGTCGCTTTGAAAATTGCTTTTAAAACTGAAAGTCATAATTGCTTTCAGTTCTTGTTCTGCTTTGAAAATATTGGATATGGTGACAAATGTAATCAAATAATCAGATAATAAATCAAAATCCCTAAAGCAATTTTAAACAATTTCAAGATACCAAATCAAACAAAACAAGTGAAGTTCATGGTAATTCTTACATCAAAAGTCAACCCTAAATCGGCTCTCCACCGCAACAAAATCACACATAATCTGGGTTTCATTTTACAACTTTCTCATTCATACAAAATCAAATATTTGACTTGATAATATGGGTTTCGATTTACACATAAGCAAGGACCCTCACTAACAATTCGATTCGGTGGAAATTATAAACAATTTCAAGATACCAAATCAAACAAACAACTTTCTCACCCCTTTCTTCGATCTTCAGATCTGGTCAAACAAACTACTATCACCAGCAACAAACCCCTCAAACCCTAGTTGACGTCCAAATCCAATATTAAGGTTTCTGACGAGAGAGAAATAGGGAGAGAAACTCAAGTGCATGATGGTTTCCAACCTATTTTGGTGACGCATGTAAATCGTAGAGGTGAGGGTTGAAGTGGTTTCTTGTTCACGCTAGATAAGTAAAACAAGGGATAGCGAGAGTTTGGTGGCAGTGTGGGGTCGTAAGAAGAAAACAAGGTGGTGGTGGTTATGGTGGTGGAGGACCGGTGGTGGTGATGGTGAAAGTGAAAGAAGGAAGGGAAATGGAAAGAAAGAAAAAAAGTAGGAGATGAAGTGAGGTTTTAAAATTGGATTTTAATTTTTTCTTTATTTAAGTTGGTAAAATTACTAAACTATCCTTGACTGGTCATACTTAACAAAATATTTTAACTAGGTTAGAGCCAAATGACGTAAGGTGTAATGAGTTTTACAAATAAAGCTTTGTGACTTTAATTAATGAAGTTAAAGAGCATCTATTGTAATCCGATACAAACATAAAGAATGAAAATTGTAATTTACCCAAATAAAAGTTACTGTTTTAACCGGTTTGGTTAATAGCCTTTTTCGTGGATAAAAAACCTAACCAATTCGAACATGTAAGTTAAAAAAACCCAGTAAACGTTGACCGATAAAAAATAGTTTTTTTCCAGTTATTTATTATAAGAATTCCGAAAAAGTGTAGAATATATATAAAACGTACACATAACCTCAATGAACATCCATTTTTATTATTTTTAAAGTTTTTTATCTAGTTAAACCATTAATGGTTTAACCGGTTATAAGGATTAACGAATGCGTACATCACCAGACTCTAGAGGTGCACAAATGGGTTATTTTAGTTGGTTCGATTAACTTTACGGGTGATTAATTTTCACAAAAAAGTTGTCACTGTGTTAGACGGTTTGGTTAATAACCGATTCTTATGGATGAAAAACCTAACCGACATTAACCTATAAGTTAAAAAGAAAAAAAAAACTTGTTAACCGTTGACTGATTGAAAAACACTGTTCCTCCGTTATTTTTAAATCTTTATAAAATTCCCAAAAAATCTAAAAAGTATAAAACATATAAATAAACTCAATAAAATCTCCATTTTGTGTTTTTATAATTTTTCTAACTAACATTACACAGATTTTAAATAAGAGATAAAAAAATATCGATTACATTTTATTTTTGATACAATAAACTATTCGCCAAAGGGTATGCGCAGTGATACCAAGGTGTTAAAATGATGTTCCTTTCAAATAGTAAGACAAGTCTCATTGTGGACAAATGGTGTAAATTTATTGCTTTTGGTACCGACACAACCGATACCAATTTCATCTACACCAATATGATTGACATTAGTTTGCCGAACAACAAACACTTTTACCATCTATTGTAAATTATTATGGACAACCTTAAAAGAACATAAAAACATCATTGTCACTAAGTACATCTTCTGATTTATAAATAGAAATGTCGTATGATGAGCAATCTATAAGTATGTCTGTCTTACAAATTTCGAAAGCCTAGAATCCTTTACATATGAAACCAAAACTAAAAAGGCATCTATAAGACGAAAGAGGCATACACACAAATACTTCATTAGGTAATTATGTAACGATGATTTCTCATGGTTCAAAGCCCAATCCGAACCGGACCAAGACCAAGTAATAATTTTGTTGTGACTAAATATTAGATAAGTTAGTATGTCAATCGGTCCTTCCCCTTAGTCAATAAACCAGTCAAGATAGGTTCTATGTGCCCCGACCCAAAATGAGTAGCCCAACACAATTGCACATCTTAAGAATTGACATATCTATTGTTGGAAATCAGAGATCGAGATTAACAAGAACAAGATTGAATAACACAAAATGATTTTTTATTACAAAATGATTTTTTATTACAAAATGAATATCGACCTTGACATTATTCTTGGTTTATTATACATAAGAGGCGTTGCATCCCAAATATCGCAATAGCTTGTAAAACACCAATTACTAAATCAATTATAACATTTGACACTTTACAAACTAACCCTACATATTTACAACTTGACACTTTGACTTATTAACATAACTCTACACTAATGACTCTAAGACCCCTATACATTATATTTAGTTTCATTATCAATACTTCCCATTAAACTATCTATAGTTCAATATAGGTCTTCAACATTCTTCAAGATTTGGTCACACTAACATTGATTCATCATCCTCCTTCCGGATCAGGTTTGCCTCCTCCTTTTTCTCCTATTTAGACATTCCTGTCTAAAGTGTCCAAGTTCATAACACTTCAAACATCTTATGTTTTTTTGAATGACAAAATTTTTATCACCAATGGATTTGAACCCTCACCATATGGAAAAGAAAAGCCTTATCCAACACCTTAGTACCGCTAGACCAAAGGCCCTTTGGTTGAAACATCTTATGTGATTCTTGTTCTGGTGACTTGATTTCCACTTTTATTCCTCCATGGCTTCCAATTTTTGCCTTGGCCACGTCCTTTGTTCTCTCGACTTGAACTCCCATGACCGCAATGTTCACATCTATGTTCCTACACTTTCTCCTTTGCATCTTCTTTGGTGAATGAAAGTTCACTTACACATCTTCCTCCTTAGTTTGCTTTTTGGTGCATTCTTCGGAAGCCTTTAATCTTCCCATGGCTTCTTGGAATGGCATCGTATTGAAATTGGCAAACTATTTGATTGCAGCAAAATTGAATAACCTTTTTCGATACTGCATCCAAAAGCTTTCAGACCAGTTTATTGTCATCCAAAGTATGCCCAAGATTGCTTGCTTGTGATGCAATCTCATTAATCTTTCCTGCATAGACATTGAGTGACTCATTAATATCCGTCTTCAGAGATTCAAAGTCTAACTCGAGTGTAACTCTGTCAACTCCTACGTGTCGAACCTTTAGGGCATCACAAATTTCGTTGGCTAATGGAAAATTAGCAATTTGTGAAACTATGTTTTCAGAAAGTGTTTGGCACAACATTGCAATCGTTATGTTGTTCTTCTTTTGATCGACTTCAGTTCCCATTGTTGATTTCACTACTTACCAAATTCTATGGACATTAAAGATTTCCCTATATTTACAACCCAAATAGTGTAATTTGTAGGATTGAGAATCGGCATCAGAAGGTTATTGACATTCCTCCTTCCTTTAGTGCTACACTTTCATTTTCTTTGACGAATTCCCAGACATCTTTAGTGTCTTCTTTCTCCCAATCATAATAGATTGAATTTGTTCCACTAGTTTCGGATCGAATTTGATTTCATCTTCACTTTTATCGGATCAAATCCATATCAACCTTCACCTATGCTTAATTTGATATCAACTCTTACAATTTCAAATCAAATTAATCAAGCTTCTTGCAATAACAATACACAGGTTTTTGGGTCGTCTATAAACTTATGAAGAATGAAAACTAATTGTGTTTCCGAAAATAGTACATGGGTTTTTATAAACCAACAGTTTTTTACCAAGATTGTATACAGTTTATCGGTTGGGAAGAAAAAAAAATTGTTTTAATAGTACATGCGTTTTTTTCCAAACCAACTATTAAAAAAACGGTACACGGTTTTTCAGTAGCAAAAGTGAATCAAAACCAATCATTTTAGCCAAGAAGTGTACGCAGCTATTTTCGGTTTCGGAGGAAATAAAAACCAAATGTTTCAATCACAATGGTACCCAGGTTTTCGGTAACACAGGCAAATCAAAACCAAGCGTTTCAACTTGCAACAATACACAAGTTTTTTTTTTTAACTAACAAATCAATACCAACTTTTCTAAAAACCTTTTCCTACTTGTTTTGTATTTTCTTTTTCTAAAACATAAACTTTTAACAAACTATACAAAAATTGTTTTTTGTTGTTCAAAATCAAAATCCAAAGTTTTAATTTTAGAACTCTAATATTTTAAACTCTAGTTGACTTCAAAACATTAAAATGACTTCAGAGTTTTTCAAATTTCTATGTAGACTTGACGTAACATCACTGGTTTTAAGTATACGCTATTGCAATTTTAACACAAGTTACATGCTTGCTTAGTTAACAGTCTGTTTACGATATAGTACACATAACATTTCACATATGAAAATAATAATGCATGCTTAATTTATAGTTTATAGTTCAGTTACAAGAAAAAAAATTAACTAATTGTGCGTTCGTTTGCATTTAATTGCACAATAACAGGATTTTGCATTTTTACATTCAATGAATTACAATGCCTAAATAGTTGTATTAGAACAAATAAAACTGGTTAGCCAGATTTTTATAAAAGATTATTCTAAGCGACTAAAGTGAAAAGTTAAATAAAGAGGATTCTAGAATGTTTATTGAAATAATTTTGGTATACAAGTTGGAAATCTCCACCCAAAATTTTTCCTTAGTTAAAAAGAATTTTTTTTAATGGCAATTGTTATTTCTCCTATTTTACATCGGTAAATTTCTCTCTTGCCTAGGTTTAAACATGAGACCTCTTTTTTTTAAAAGACATATACCTCTATTAAGTGGGCTACCCCACATTAACAGAAGATTGGATTTGTGATACCCTTTTTTCCCTCATTCCATGATTTAGGGGTGATTAGAATTCGACCAGAAAATACCCGAGAACCGAACCAAGAATTTTTTGAAATTGACATGATATTATATACACAAGTAGGTCCTCCGTTCTTATTTTAGGCAATGTGTGGGTTTGGGTTGGTTCTTGATCTTGTACCGAATCTAATCAAGTGATTCCGGATAGAAGTATAGAACCAAATAAACAAGAAACTGCTATAAGAGCATTCACAACCTTTATTTTCATGCGAGTGTAGCCTCTATATTTTTTTAAGTGGTTATAAATTATTGTGAGTGGAGAAGAGAGAAAAAGTAGAAAAAGATGCTGTTCATCAGTAAATTTGAAGGAGATACTGTTCACCTTTATAATTATTTATTATTTTTTGACAGTGGTTGTAAGTAAAGAAAAGAGAAAATGTAATGATAAAAATATAAAAAAGTATTACTTAATTGAAAAAGAGAAAGAGAAAATAATATTTTTTAGTGTAATTATAAAGATGAATTAAGAGATTTGATTGAAAATGCTCTCATAGCTATAATTAGTAAAAAGACCAGCCAAATTAAAAACCATAAAAATATGTAAAATCATATACGGCCTAATACCAATTCAAAATTATAGCTAGATTAACTTTTCCCAATATTTAGAAAAATTTAATTCCATTTCTATATATGGTTGCAAAAATTCAATATTAAAAAATTATTCATCATCTCCTACAAAACTTGGGCTACAGGTGTGCAAATCACAGTTTGGTTTGGTGGTTTTGTTTTTACTTTTAATCATAATCATAATCGAACCTCGGTTTAGTTAATCGGTTATGAAACTCATTTATGATTCGCTTTCGATTAATTTCGGTTAATTCACCGATCTAAATTTGAAAAACATATTACACAATTCTTGTCTTGGTTACAATCATATTTATAAATAAAAAACAGACACATGCATAAAATGAGTCAAATTTTAAACACAAATTATTTGTTAAATATTTAAAGAGAAAAACGCTTGGATAGTCCCTGTGGTTTGCTACATTTTCACCTATAGCCCCTAGCTTTCGAAAATTACATCTATAGTCCCCAACGTTTACCCTTCCGTTTCTCAGATGATCCCTAATGTAGCTGGAGTTAGTTTTTGATGTTAAGTGGGTGTCAAATGACAAAGTTATCCCTAATTCAAAATAAAATTAATTATTAATTAATTGTGTATATATATACACACACTTGTGGGGCCCACTAATTTGATTTCGAAAAACAAACAAGGTCTTCTGATTCAACACAACATCATAGAACATTTGATTTCGAAAAACAAACAAGGTATTAAACTTTCTGAGATCAGTAGATCCAGAATTCACAGAAACGAAATTAGTTTTTCGGTTAATTCATATTTGATCAAGGGATATTTTCTAATTGTTAAACGAAAAAGAATTTGCCGTGAAAAATGGATGCTAGATGGTTTCCATAAAATTTGTTGGTAACCTGCAAGTGAGAGGTTAACTAGGCGATTTCATTTCTAAAATGTAGTCTTCCAGGTGCGGGATGCGGAAACTATTGAGGTGATGTAGGTGGTTCCAGTGATTGAAATTGGGGGTTTGTGGTGGTGCAACTACTGTTGAGGTGGGGTGTGACTGATGGTGGCCCAAAAAAACCCACATGATTTGCGATGAGATGTGGCGCTTTGGCGGCGGTCGAAAAAACACAGTGCATTGGCGGTGTGAGGTGGTGGTGGCGGGGTGGAGGTGTTGGTGGTTTGGTGCTATGGAGGTGTTATGGTGGTGGTTGAATGGTGATTGTATGGTGGTGGTGGAGGTCATCACAGACAAGAAGAAGATAGAAAATGGGAGGGGTGGGGTTTTTTATATTTATAATTAGTGGGTTCCACAAGAGTGTGTGTGGTGGCAGTTGGCTACAAAGTCCAAAAAGTCATAAAACACCATTATGTCAAGCATAAAACCCACAAATAACATAGTGAAGATTACTAAAACACCATATTTGTGGGTTTTGTGTTGTGTTTTGGATGATATGGCTTTGATTATCGAATGACAAACATCAGTGTGTTTTATGTTGATTATCATATTGTGTTTTATATTCATAGTTCTACGATGGTGTGTTTGAAGTTTTTAAGGACTGTTAGGGTTTGGATATTGTGTTTTAGTGATCTTCACTATGTTATTCGTGGGTTTTGAGTGTGTTTTATAGCTAAAATTGTGGTGTTTTATGACTTTGTACACTTTATAGGAAATATGGACTTTGTAGCGGAACCCCACCCTATACACACACTCACACACTTAATTTGTTTTGTATTAAGGGTAAGTTTGTCATTTCACACCTAATTAACACCAAAAACTAACCCACATCCATGTTATGGACTATACGAGAAAGCGGAGTGCAAACGTTGGAGACTATAGTTGTAATTTTAGAAATTTATGGACTATAGGTGAAAATGGAGCAAACAACAGGGGACTATCCGGACACTTTTCTCTATTATAAACTAATTATATAACAAAAAAGCTTTCGCATATGTTTTTATTTTGAATATAGAGTTTGATTCCTTAAACATGTATGTATATATATATATATATATATATATATATATATATATATATATATTTAAGCATGCCTTAATTTTTTTCGGTTGGGTTTAGTTCGTTAACGTTCATTATGGGACATCTTTAACTACATCCATAACCGACTTATCCGTTAATCAAACAACATTATCCATACCATCGATAAATATCGGTTATCAGTTAATTTGGTTTGGTAGCGGTTCGGTTATCGGTTAATTTCGCTTCATGGTTAAGGTTTGCTCACCCTACTATTTCAATGTTATAATTTCACTTCGGTTATCGGTTTAGGCTGTAAATAAATTCAACAGCACCTAATATTTCAGTGTTATAATCAAAGGCTCAAATTGATTGTTCTAGTTAAATCGGGTTTTGATTTCACTTCGTGGTTTACTTTTTTTATTTCACCAACGACACAAAGAATTTCAATTGCACCGACTGTTTCAATTTCACATACATTTAATTCTTGAAGATTATAGCATGAGCGTATAATCAAATCCGGTACGAATTTGAATATAACTAACCAGTCTCGGTTATGGATTGAAAACTGACGACCCGATTGCGTATAGGACCGATGCCCCACATCCTCCATAGGTCCGGTCTTCGTCCTTACTTTTAGATAAAATCGGTTTGGGTCAGGTATTACACGGATCGATTCAATTTTTATAAAATGCTCACCCACACCAAGATTTCACAAACTATACCCTTCCATTTGATGACAATACCCCCCCCCCCTCTCTCTTATGCCTTTTGTTTAATTATGAAGACTATAGAAAACCTAGCAATCCCACCTCCTCAAATCTAGTATAAATAGAAGCCTCTCTTCATGATTTTAACACCAAAATACAACACCAAAGCCTCTCTGGGAGATATAAAAGCCATCCAAGGTTTGAGAATAAAACATCTCAAAACATTCAAGTAAGCCATCTCCTTAAGTTTTCAATGTTCTTATTTTTGTTCTTAGTTCCTTTTAAACATTCTTATTTAATCTTGTTCATGCTTTTAATTACTTTTAAATATTGCTTTCATTAAATATATATTCAAAGTTAGTTTTGGTCATACACTTTAATGTAGCAATCATGGATCAAACAATGAATTAAAATACGAAAAGATCATGCTTTCACCATAGCATTCATCATTTTGTTTCTTTCCTTCATACTTGAACTTCATTTTACATAACATGATGCATGATTCTATGTTATCAATATATAGAATGATGGATCATAGTTTTAATGAAAACCCTAATACAATTTAGATCTTTAAACAACATTATACATAATTTTTGGAATTTCTAGCAAACTTTATTCAACTTTAAACCATTGTAACTCAATTGATTCTGATCTAAATCAGCCAATTCTTTTTTTCAAATTCAAGTTCATCGAGTTGGGAATAAAACCCACTAGCCTCACTAAAAATGTTGAGGCTTTGACCCTCAAATAGCAAAAGCAAAACAATTGTATAAATCTGTCAAAAACATCTTTGGCCCTTCTTTTATATATATATATATATACACATAGTGGAGAGTTCAAATGAGAAGAAATCACAAATTAAGAATAAAAAGAATAAAGAATATAAAAATAATTTGAACAAATCATTTAATAACTCTATCCTTTATTTTTAATATTTAGATTAATTAATGAACCCTAATCATGTAATGATTTTATCCTATTAAATAGTTGTGCACCTTACACAATAAAAACAATTGCACATGATCCTACATATTCAATATTTCCTACACCATAAAAACAAAATTTCCTACACCATAAAAATAATGTTTTGGTGTAGGATACAAAATGTGTAGGACCCCAATAATTTTGATAATTTTGCCGTGTAAGATACAACACTTTTAAATAATTTTGTCTTCTAATAAAATTGGTGTAGGACACAACACATTAATGGTGATGAAGGAGGAAATTATGATGACATTAATGAGATTTGAGTAATTCTTATTATATTTATTAGTATTCTATATCAAATTGTCTATTATACCTTTATTAATTAAAACATTAATTAAAAGTAGACAAAAATCATATCTTGATCACAACCATTGATCAAAAAATATAGGGTTTATATTAGTTTATTTTTCTTCTTATAAGAATATTCTTCTCAAATGAACCTCCCCCTATATATATATATATAGTAGGGAGTTCAAATGAGAAGAAAAATTTTGTAAGAATAAAAAGAATAACTTTTAAACTAATAGAAATTATCCATTTACTTCATTTAATGTGTGTATTTAATATTATGAAAAAGTGCATATAGGTAAATCTATAATTGTCATTAATTAGCTAATTAATTACACTTAACTCATTTTTAATATACTTTTTCAAGATAAAATAATTTATGGTGAAGGACAATTTTCGATATGTGTAAGATAAATTTTAGTATGTATAGGATAAATTTTGAAATGTGTAGGATAAAAGTTTTTGTTTTATTAATGAGAGATAACAAAATTAATAAGAGGAGTTATAAACTATTTAATATTTTACAATTATGTCATTTCTTCTTTTTCTTCTCACATTAAATTTTTTCTCAAATAAACCTTTATAATATATATATATATTTTCAATGTTTTCATAATAATACACTAAAACCTGCTTTTAAACATGAAAAAAATCCTCTCAAACTAATAACTCCTTATAATCCTTAAAAAGCTCCCCATACGACTAACATAAAATTACGGTTTTGATGTCTATACTTTCCAAATCATGTTTTCAACTTTCAACTTCATTCCTTACATAGATTTTCATTCCTCAAATAGTCTTTTGTATTAGATATACATTCTCAAACAATAACCTTCTATAGTAAGTTAACTTATACAACAATAACCATTTACGGCACCCGCAACCGGTTCACGTAACAAGTTTAAGCATAAGTTTGCAAGATGGGTTTCATAGCCCCTTTGTACAACTTTTCAACCTTTGGGGTGGAAAACATACATACAATTACAACAACTTTTTCATATGAATCATAAAACAATTTTTCGTATATTGGTAATGGCTAAATGGCTCTTACATGTTTCAATACTTCAATTATCACACTTTCAAAGATCCCTTCAACACAACAACTTACACAACCATTAGCTTTGTGAAGCCAACAATAGTACCTTAATAGATTTATTAGTTTGACAAGCCTATTCAATACTCTAGTTGAACGCGCCAACCAACTCATGTTCATATCAAAACTATGTGCACACCAACTTTTTAGTTGACACTTGTTAGCGCGTTTGTCAGGTGATGGAAATTAGAGGTTAAAGACATCTTGATTGCTCATGTAAGATCGTGGAATAGACCAAGTTCTTTATAACTGGATATTTATGTGTTTCCTTGTTTTGGATATTAAGACAATTTGATTTATTAATAATAAACATGTTTCTTTATCTCAATTTGATTCAATTCGTTGCACACCCGTGTTTCCGCCATAAACGAGGGTGTGCCACTCAATAGATAAATTTCAACACAATTTGTGATTTTAAAAACACCTATTTGGTTTGCGTAGGCCACGTGAATATGCAGTAGCAAGCCACACCCACTATCGGACGTAAGAAGACAAAAAAGATTAGAAACCTTTAGAGGAGTTCTTCCGACCTTGGTCGTTCGGGTAAAAGGTGTACAAGTTGGCGATGATTTTTGATCGATCACCGGTTTCTTCTCCGATCGCTGATGATGATGACGACCCCCTCACAAATCGATTATAAATAACGGCGGCTCTATGGATCGTTCGGACCTTTCAATTGTTAGATGTAGATCTCGGATCTATGAATGGGGATATTCCCGAAACTGACAAAAAAAAAGGAAGTGAGTTAGACAAAAAAAAAGAAGTAACTTGGACAAAAAGAAACGAAGTGGCTTAGACAAATCTTTTTTGTCGATAATCTCAGACCAATCAATCGAATATAGATTAATACGTAATCGATTGAACGTAATCGATTGAACGCTACTTGTAAACGGCTCTTTTGCTCAGAAACGAAATATTCCAAGAA
Organism: Scalesia atractyloides; assembly: GCA_947069175.1. Lineage (NCBI taxonomy): Eukaryota > Viridiplantae > Streptophyta > Magnoliopsida > Asterales > Asteraceae > Scalesia > Scalesia atractyloides. The sequence goes on from CAMTDV010000023.1 coordinate 23,728,745, forward strand.
ATTATTGCTCCTAGTGGACTATTTGTATCTATACACTCTGACACCACAAATGGTAAATCAAAAATCAAGATTAACAAGAACAAAATGAAGATTGAATAATACAACTGAAACTTTCTATTACAAACTGATACATCGATCTTGACATCGTTAAGGTTTATATGCACATGAATCGGTGCGTCCTAAATATCACAATTGTTGGTAAAACACCGATTACTTAAATAGTTATTACCTTTCACACTTTACAAACTAACCCTATATATTTACAACTTGACACTTTGACATATAAACATAACTTTACACAAATGACTCTTTAGACCCCACACATAATATTTAGTTTAACTATCATGATCTATTGATTCAACAAATTAGACGCTTTTGAGGAACCAAATTATGTATTTTGTTTTTCAAAAACTCAACGATTGGCCCAAAATCTCACATCACCATTTCACCATATCACATGTTCACATTTTGTAGTAATATGTGGACAAGCAAGTAAATTTTCTATTAACTACTTCAAAGCCCAAGAAGTACGTGTTTCTTCGATAAAAACAATTTGTGAGCAGCAAACAATGTATTTATGAATAGTAATCACATATATATACATTGTTGTAGCAAAATTCTAATTTTGCCAGTAACTACACATGCGTGAATTTTAACCACACGTATATCTATCATAATAGAAGAATTCTTTGGATCATTTAGTTTGAATATGAACAACCTATATATCCATTGTTGTAGCAAGATTTCTAGGATGATTAACTAGGGTTGATTGACTTGTAAACAAACGTATGTATGCGTATTCAATATTAGAAGACATACATAATTATTAAGATATGTATGTGTATTATGATACCAACTATATGTTAGAACCTCATGTATTATAAAAGTGTAATAAATGTAATGTTATACGTTTAATAATAAAAAGTTACGTCTTTAAAAAAACCCGTGTATTATACTGGTTGAATGAACTTATGTATTATATGGGTTAAGTAAAACATAATGTAATATATTACCAAATACAATCATCAATATATATCTTTACAAGGGTTGAGTAAACATAATGTAATATGTTACCAAATACAATCATCAATATCTTTACAAAAATGAACTTTGACATGACAGAGATGGACATTGCAGGAAATATAGTCCGTCTCCAAACAAAGAGCCAGTTGACGGTGGTTGACGCTAGAAGATCCTTAGGTCTTCACAAATAAAGATGTTGAAATCGAAATTGAGGAGTAGTCGTAAAAATCATGTATCTTATGATGAGTTTATCCAGATGTGTCTGGATGAATGTTCTAATATAGACGAAGGTGTAAGTCTCGCGAAAATTCTAGAGAATTCCGCTTCTGTCATTGTGTTGGGAAACGTTGTTTTCCTTAGGCCTGAGCAGGTTCGTTATTATGTAAGATTATCATATATAAAATATATTAGTTAAGGGTTTATTGTAATTATTTCTATCATAATTATGATACGTGATATTTCTAAAAAAATTGTTATTGCAGATAGTGAAAGCCATCAATGGGCTGATGACCGTAGACGATGGGCCGTTAAAGGAGCTGGAAGAAAGAGTGTTGGAAGTCGAAAATCGACGACAAGGCAAGGAAGATAGTCCGGCGGGAGCTTTGGGGTGGACTCGGGTACCTGGTGGTGCAAACCGCGGCGTTCATGAGGCTAACGTTTTGGGAACTGTCATGGGATGTTATGGAGCCAATTTGTTTTTATGTTACGTCAATGTATTTCATGTTAGGGTTTGCATATTTCATCAGAACATCAAGAGAGCCATCGTTTGAAGCGGTTTTTCAAAGCAGGTTTCATGTGAAGCAAATGAAGTTGATGAAAAAGGAAGGGTTTGATGTTGAAAAATACAATGAGTTGAAGAAAACATGTGGGTTTCATGATCAGAAATGGCAGAAGGAAGGTTGTTCTTTGGAACATGTTTCTAATGGGACGACCAAATTGATGAATCTTCAGTTTGTTGGTCCCAATCTATAATATCCAAGTTTTTGGAAAGTAGTTTAATTTGGTTTTAAGGATAAGAGTTATGTACTTATGTGATGTCTTTGTTCTCATTTGTCAGACTCATGATTTCGACTTTCGAGAAATCTTGCAAGTAAAAACAATATGAAGGTAGATCTTAAAGAAAAAAACAATATTGTTAAATTGATAGTTGATAGAAAAATAATATATGAATAATTTTAAAAAACCCTAAAAATAATTCAAGATTAACTATCTGTTTCTGGGTAGATATAAATATATGATGAAGTTTGTTTGTTGTAATAAGCAACGGGTGCAAGTGACGAAGTTAGTCGGGTTTGATCTTCCGATCTGGATTCGAAGGTCAATCATATTGTGAGTGTATATCACGTTCAAATCAGCTATTTACACACAACTAGGTTCAGCAACTTTTTAATTAAATTTAGAGCCAAATTATTAACTACGCTTTTTAAAAACGAAGAACCATAACGGCTAATTTGGTCGGGTCGTCTAAACTGGCTAATCAGTGACGGATTTAGAATTTTTACTCAAGGGAGCATACAAAAAAAAGGATCAAAATTTGTCTTTTGAAAACGACAAATTGCAACTTCATTTGTAACACTAAGAGTTGTAAACGAATTGAACATTCAGTGACATTTCATGAACCATTTGGCGGTAAGTTCGTTTACGTCCGTTCGTTTGATAAATGAACAAACATAAAAAAATTATGGACGATAAGTTAAATAAATGAACATGAACAAAGATCGTGTTCGTTTAATTGTATTCATGAACGTTCGGTAATATGTTCGTGAACAACGCCTCTCGCACACCACGTCGCCACTCACCTACCAACAACACCGCCACCACATCTAACCACCATCACTGCCCACCACTACCACCATCGCCACTACCAGTACCACCCACTGCCATCACCCACCACAACCTCCACTCACCACCAATTGAATTTTCAGTTCTTTATCTTTTCCTACCTACCAACACAAAGTAAAGATCCATTTCATTCATTTGTTCATTTCATTTTCTCGTCCATTTCATTCAGCATCCATTCCTCTACCTCATACCAAAAAAAACCCTAAGGTGGTGTTTGTATACAGGAATGAGAGGCGAAATACAATGGACTATTGCGAGGGAATGAAAAAATGTGTTTGGTTGGTCAAGGTAATGGAATTACCAATTACATAAGACGTTTCATTCCCCTAAGTTCATTCCCTCCACCCCATTATTAATTTTTTCATGCCATTCCCACTCTCACCCATCATCACCAACATTGCCCACCACTACCAACACCTCATGGTCATGGCACCCACCATCGCCACCGTTACCCCGACCACCGTCGCTGCCGCTACCACCACCACCAACACCAACCACCGACGCTGCCGCCACCGCCACCCTCCCATCGACCACCACCATCAACATAGCTACCACCAACCACCGCCACCGCCGCCTCGACTACCACCGCCACCACCTACTACCGCCTCGACCACCACCGCCAACTGTCACCATCCTTCGCCATCAACTACCGCTACTATTTGCCACCATCGTTGCCACCGCCGCCACCACTGTCATCGCCACCACCGCCATCCTCGCCCACCACCATAAACCATTGGCGCCAACACCACCGCTATCGCCCGCCACCATCGTGGCTGCCACTCATTGCCAATTTTATTCCTTCGTTTGTTCCTTTCCAACCTACCAAACAATACAAGGTGTTGATTTATTTCATTCGCACATGGTACCCCAAACAAGACCATGCAATTATAATGATTCGTTTCATTTCGTTTTCCATTCCATTACCTCAAACATTTCCCTTGTCCATTTTATTACCTCATATCAAACAGATCGTAAAGGAAATAATATATGATTCCTTGTTTAAATACCTTATGGTTTATAGATAGCTAATGTTTACAAACAACAAGTTTTTAGGACACATGCATTGCGGCGGGACTATCAAACCGAACAAAGGGATCGCCAAACCAAAGAAAAACTAGATGTAAATGTCACACCCTGACCCGCAGCGGATATGGTAGTCAGGGCATGATTGGGTTTTCATCAAAGCTCATGACATTTACTATAATAAAGTTTCATATTTATTATTTCAAATTAAAAGGAAAAATTCCAACCAACACCTTATCCATACAAGCACAAAATGTTCTAAATATGACATTCAAATAAAGCTTTAATTTTCTTCTAAGGCCCAAGTCCTATGTGTTCATTGCTTCAACCTGATCACCTGTATCATGTGTAAAAATAGAGATTTGGGTCAAGAAAAGTTGACGAGTGAATCCCATTTAAACATTAGAAAGAATGGATATGTTTATTAATTTCATAAGATGTGCATAAACCAAATATGAGCAACATATATGTAATCTAACCACAAACCACATAATCATCTAGCAAAGTACATGTGAGCACGATAAGCGATGTGCTGTGAGATCAAGGCTCAATTAAACGGAGCCGATCTAATTAGGGAACGTGACGCTCTACTCGTATGCAACGGGGAACAAATGGGCCTAATGTGAGAGCTTGACTGAAATGAGAAAGTATAACCACAAATAACAATAACAAATATCACATAGCACGTTAGTTTATATAATGGTAATAGCACAAGTGTTTGAATAAATGATATAAATAAAACGACACATGATACCCCCAAAACATGAATAAAGGAATTCACTCACAGTGGGTGCGTTCTTGAGTTGATAACGAGCGCGCACGATTTAAAGATACCAACCGACGAGAAAAGCTAACCTAAATATTCACGTAATAATTCGGTAAATATATTTCTTTTATTTAAAATTAGTATTTTTATTTAATGAATTTTATTAGACTTTTTAGATAATTTTATAGTATTTGTTACTAATTTTTCTGCTTAAAAAAAGACTTATTTTATTATATATTTTTTATAGTTTTTGGAGAAAAATAACAAAAGTTTAAACTAAAATATACCCCTTTTACGGGTCGAACCGGACATAGATAGGCAGAGTGTGAGACTCGAACGTGTGACCTTCCGTTTACGTGCACGCAGCTCTACCAACTGAGCTACGTGTCTAACCCGAAATATATCCGAATTTAATTATATATATACACTTACTGAAACAAATCTTATTTTTGATTAATTAAAAAGGTTTTGTAAACCATAAGAACCGTGCATATAACCATACTCGAACCCGCGACCTGAGCTTCGTGTTGCACACAGCCCGACCAATTGGGGTGTATGACTAACCCGAAGAATATAGGTCTTTTATTAAATTTATACACTAACTAAGTCTTAATATATATAAGTATTAAAAAGGGTTGGTATAATATAGGAAATCGGCAGCGTAGGTAAGGTTCGAATTCGTGACCATTTGTTTAAACTGCACACAGTCCACCACTAGACTGTATGTCTAACCCGGTATAAACACCGGTTTTAATTATATTTATACACACTTTCAACTTCATCTTCTTTATTCAAAAGTAATTCCAACAGAAATCTGGTTTTGCTTATTTTGTTTACACATGATGTTATTGACATGAAGGAAATGAAGTAAGAGTGAAAGTTATACTAATTTGAGGTTACGATGAAGCTCCAGCGATTATTCCGGCAAGTTTTGATATTCCGGTGAAGTTTGTTTTGAACACAGAGAATCTTCTGAGAGTTTAGAGAGGTTTTGCGAGAGTATCGTGAGTATGAGCGAGTTCTAAATGGATTCTAGGGTCACTGTTTATAGACAAATGCTGGTTTGAGTTTAGGTTTCGGTTTCAAAAGATTTCGGTCAAATTTTAATTATCACCATGATTACATAACTGATTTGAATCATTGCTGACCCAATGATTGCGTTTAACACACATTTAGGAAGCGTTTCTTTGGTTTAAATCGGAACTCAAACGGAGATTTGATGGTGGATTGAAGATTGCAGCCGTTTCAGGCGGGTGTTTTGAAATTGATTTCAGGGGGTTGTTTTGATATAAAGTTTATTTGATGTGGGTTTGTTTCAGATATGTGCGTGTGGTGTAGTGGTGTGTTGGGCGTTTCATTTCGGTGGAGACCCGGGTTCGATACCCGCGGTCTACACTTTTTGTTATTTTATTTTTATTATTTATATTTATTAACATTATTATTTTAACTTTATTATTTTATTTATTATTTAATACTAATAACAATATAATGAAATTTAAACTTTTAACATAAATGGGTAACAAACATCATACGTATATTTAAACTACAAAATGGAACGGGTTTTAGAACCCGTTTTACGACAAATGTGACAGTAAAAACATTTAATTATGCACGCGCTTTGCGAAATGTAAGTCTCCAAATTTAGATCGAAACATACAAACATTATCATGAAAAAGAATAACTTAGGCAAGCCCGCATTCTGCGGATAGGACAGCCAATTGTAACAAAATTAAATAATAACGTACAAAGAAATATAAACACATCTTGGCAGAAGCTTTATATAAAAAAACCTTGCACGTGTGTTGTGTAGTGCTAAACCACATGTAAAATATTGTATAGATGGAGAATTTTGAATAAATATTTATGGTTTTGAGAGTTGCAATAATTTGCTAGAAGAACTAAACTTTAAAGATATTCAGTGACATCTTGTGAGGTTAAGCACAATATATGGTTAATTGATTTGAGCAAATCAAATAACCATGATACTTTTAATGATTCATGGGAATCACCTATGTGAGAGAGAAGTAGGGTCGCTTCGAATGGCATTATAGGGTGCGCAATCCTAGAGTTCTCGTAGAACCAGATTAGTGTTCCAGGACCGACCATAATAGGACACAATAATGACGGGATGGCCCGACTAAGTAAAGTATTGTGTGAAGTGTATTGTCATTTACACAAATGGGGGGTTGTTCAAGGACATCGCGTCTACAAAACCTTAGTAGGCTAAGTGTGCCTCATATAGGAAGGTTCAAAGGCAACACCTACCTATCTTGTAATACTCGACTGTCGATATTTCATCGGGGAATTTTGAGTGTTTTAATCGATCTTCATTCATGTGGGGATTGTTGGAAATTTTAGTGAAAATTGGTTTTTCACTAAATATTTTGGACACCAAAAATTATGTTTATATATGCTTTGTATAAATATTCTTTAGAAGGTTTGCGTTCTTTGTTGGGAAAGCTTTATAACGAACCAAACTATGTCCAAAATAGATCCAATATGAATGAGATATCGAAGCTTGAAGTTGTATGTTTGGAACAACCAAAGATGAGAAAAATGGATTACGCGACGACAAAACTTGAAGTGGTTTATAAGGAAGAGCACTCCATGTATATTGTTCTCCTTAAAGGCAAATACTACTAGGACCCTAAAGGGTGCAGAGTACCCTAACTCGCACTCACATACACGCCCGTGCGTGACGCTTTGATGGTGCACTTTGCACTTATGTTTTACTTTTGTCCATGTGCGCGTGGTCAGGTACGTGTCGAGTCCGCTTATGGCGCACCCGGTTGCTAAGGTGGATTAAGTGGCATGGCGCACGCCGATGTGGCACGAGGTACTTGTGCACATGGAGTGGGTCTTTAGCTTCAGCAGGTGGCGCGCAAGGTGACTAGGTAACATCCTGGCCAGCATGGCGCTAGGTAATGACGCACCCAGATAGGGTATGCGCGGGCGTGCACACAGTCTACGAGTCTAGCAGGCGGCTTAATGCACCTGCAGGTTTGACCGGTCAAATTAGTCCATCCAGTGAGTTAATACAGGGAGTTGTTTCAACACAGTTGTAATGACGAAATTGCTGACTACTTCAATTTCATTAAATATATGTTTATTACAAGATTAATGGTGAAAGATGCATTATCTTTTCGAGTATATAAAGTGAATGTTGGGTTCATGTACAAAAATGGGATGAGAGTATCATCAAAAGTTTACTAAAACATTCACTACAAAATTGAGAGTAGTACTTTAAATACACACAATTTCATCTTTTTTCACAAAAATAAGAACACCATTATACTTGATGTAGTCTTGGGCGTGAGAGTTATCTCCGGCAGTACATATATTGTTTCAGTTGTTGTACCATGGGAGACAGATCGCCTAAGAGGAGGCGCGTAATCTATTTTTACAAGTTCCGTGTCAATCACGATCCTCAACCAAAACTATCATCCTTTTAGTATGTTCATTGTTGCAATCAAGAAGCAAGGTTGAATACTTAACATGGTGAAGACCTCAGTCTAGGATGCTACCATATGCGTGTGAAGGACTCACTAGAGATGCGTCTTGAATCAAGTTTGGTATATAAAAATTATATTTTATATTCCTTTTAATATTGTAGCCGGTATTGTAATATGATATTTCCTATGAATAACGAGAGCCTCTTTATTATATATTTTATTATTTACTTATTAAAAATGAACCTAATTCTTAAACCATTAGTGAGAATTCTCTTTTCCCCTGATCCATGCTTATTATGATGCTTATCAACTTAGGGAAGTTATAAATGATATTAGTAATGTTGGATTATCACGGACAACATAAATAAGAAGTGTAAGAAGGATTCTAGTCCTTTGATTTTATATTTGAATGGTTGAGATTAATTTTAGGGAAAAGAAAATAATGAAAGGACATAAAAGGAATCTAATATTTATTGATTTTCTCTCTACACATGCAAGGCATATGTCAATTCTCCGATCAATTTAAAACGTCCATAACTTTTTCATACGACATTTGTTTTTTTTAAATCACCATAATAACAAGCGGTTTTTTATCTTTAATATGAGTATAATATTGTTATATAAAAATAAAATAAAAAATTTCATTATTACTGGGTTTTCTTTGTATTGTGTTAAAGGTTATGGTCATTGTGTCTTTCAACTGAGTGTTGGTCTTTACGTTTTTACTAAGGTTTCTATACATTGTGTTATTATCAAAACTTATAATACAATGTTAATCTGGATTATATCCATTGCGTTCTTATCGGAACCTATAACACCATGTATGACACAATGAAGATAGTGTTATATTTGAGTTTTCTATACATTGTGTTATAGGTTCTAGTCATTGTATTTATTATGCTATTGATTGTGTTTTAATCTGTTGTCCATTGTGTTTTAGTATGTTGTCTATTGTGTTTTAGTCTACTGTCACCAGTTATGTTTTTAGTTTGATACTCATTGTGTTAAGTCTAATATCAATTGTGTCTTTTATTTGTTCTCATCAATAGTGTTTTTGTCTACTTTCCATTGTGTTTTTAGTTTGATACTCTTTGTGTTGTATGCTATGTACATTGTGTGATCCGCAACTGGGATTTCTCATTGTGTTATACGTTATGTCCATTGTATAATACGCAACTGGGTTTTCGAACTTTTCTTCTAAATATAACAATATGGTACTCATATTAAAGATAAAAAGACGCTCGATTTTATGGTATAATTTTTTTCAAAAACAAAGGTCGTATAAAAAAGTTTTGTTTAAAAATATGGGGGAAATAGCATGTGATTTGCATTGCATAGTCTTTTTATTCTTTTTGAAAAAACTACCCTTACCACTTGATTTCTTTTAGGACACTTGTCATTCTACAATGGCTTATTACACTTATTATTTATAGAATTTTTTAGAATAACTCAACCCTAGTAATGTAAAAATATCGCTTTTCATGTTTCACGCATTTTAAAAAACTATAACACCCCAAAAATATTAAATTATATAAAATTTATAGTAATATTAGATATTATGACAAAGTATCCCACACACACAACTAATTTACTAAATTAAATTAGTTACTTGTGGAAATCTAATAAAAACAATTGAGTAATGTCTTTGCATAATAAACAAAACATGAGGGGCTGAAATTGGCAAGTAGGAAACTATATTTTAGAAAAAAAATTAAAAGCCAAGAACACCCCCTTGAATGTGTTCTGGGTGACAGAAGAAGGAAAGAAGGAGAAAACCCTTCTTGGAATCAAAATCATCAAATTAGGATAAATTAGGAGCCAAAATTCGTGCATGAGCATAAATTAACGATCATCTAAGTAAGGGGATCATAAGGTATGTTGAATTTTGATGTTTGGTGATATTATGAAATTACATGAACATCATAAAATCTAAATTGAGTATCATTATGAAAGCCATGACAGAAATTGAGGTGTATATAAGTCTAGGAATAAAACCTTGATAAACATTTAGTGATTAAATGCTATGATTTAAATGTTTGAATGATTAGCAATACTTGTACTAAATGGGTTTTGATGAATATGATGAACACATGAATTTTGATAGTGAGATTTTAGTATTTGATGTTAAATATGTTAGGATTTAGATGTTGGGTGTTAAAATGTGATTAATAACTAAATTATGGATTTGATAAAAATAGTATAAAAATCTCGCTCACAAGGTGTTTGATATAATGCCTAAGTGATTATAAATTGTTGGAAATAGAAAGAATCATGTAAATAAAAATTGTAACAAGTTACATGATATATATTCTACTATGAATTCTAAACCACGATTTGGGTTAAATATTATAGGCAAGTCGGACGAAACCTCGAGTGACAAAGTCGGAACGGACACGCGTTTGAAAGGAAAATTCTAAGGTACGCGACCCAATCATTTTGAAGGATTTTACTTATAATATTAGTAGTAAAATATATGTTGAGAAATGAATTAAGTCCAATCATATACGGATCACTTATAAGTGATGAGTTTCTTATACATGAAATGAATAAAGAAATCTTTAAATATGTATTGTTTGAATTGTAATAAAAGCGATGGATTTCGCTAAGTTAATCAAACTAGTCAAAGCAATTGACAAATGAGGAATTAGACAAACAAAAGCGATGGATTTCGCTAAGTGAAGAAATTGGGTTGAATAATATGAATGATGTTAGTTTGATCGTATGAAAGCGTTGAAATTCGCTAAAACAATCAAACAAATTAAATAATAAGATAAATGTTAGTTGGTCGAGTAAAGTGATGGAATTCGCTATAAAGACCAAACGGATTAAGAATTAAAAGAATAGAGGTTTGATTATATAAAACGATGGATATCGTTATGGTAATCAAACTGGGTGAATTTTTTAGTTTTGAACTTACGCTACGAAGCGTATGAATAATTATTGGTTATAAACTTAGGAAAAGGGTAAAATTGGAATTTTTAACATAAATTTAGTTACGAAATTGTATAAAACGCGCTAAATTCATTCCTAATATTTGAGCGCATTAATAATATGATTATACGACTAAAGGATATGGTTTAATGTGATGAATTGCCAAGAAAATCCAAACGGGTCAATAATTTTGTAAATCGTAGTAAACCGAAGCTTACGAATTTAAACATGTGATAACTCAGATATTGTATTATGAGTGTATATAGTAGAAAATTTTGTTTTGACCATGTAAAAAGAAATGGAGGTAAAATGTATAAGCGTTTTAAGAAATACAAGAATTTCGCGACAAAAATGGCCAAAGGGAAAAATCTGCAGCACACCACCGTAGCTTACGGAAGCCCACCGTAGCTTACGTTGGGTTGCTGCTATTAATAAAATTAAAAGTCATGACCGTAAGACAGAGGGTTTTCACCGTAAGACATAATGGTCTTGACAGTAAGCTACGGTGGTTGACCGTAGCTTACGGTGGATCCTGAATTAAAAATTTTGTTCATGTATTTAAGCTAGGTTTAACGATTCGTTGTGTTTGTATATTAGTATAAATTATATAATATTTGTTTTGTAGGTGAATTAGACGATAATATGAATGTGGATCAAGGCTGAAGAAGAACCAAACACTTCCAAATTTCTAGCTTCCGCTTTACTTTTCGTTGTTAAGAAACAAACGAGTCTTAAGTGTTTTAAGTTTAACTCATGTATTAGATTTAAAAACCAATCTGAATTTTGTAAATACAGTTGGTTGTGTCAACTTAATCAAATTTTACATGTTTTTACTAATTTCATTTAATAGTAAGTAGGGTGTTACAAAAACTTGTTAGAATTTTCCTTTCTTGGATGCTAAACTAAATGAGTGTAATTGGGGTTTGGACCTTTTGGTGTTCTTAAAAAGATGTTTGAGTGTTTTGACTAGAATAAGTTTTTGAGGGAAAATGTTGTTTCAATCCTCTTCAACATATGAGAACTAATAAAAAAAAGTAAAATGTCATTTTCTTTTATGAGATTTGATTACTTTTACAACTTTCATTCTAGAGTTGTCATTTTCATCTAAAAAGTTTGATATCTTGTTAATTTTATCCTTGATTGCCAAATTTTGAGGGATGAGAGTTGCAATAATTTGCCAAACTCAAAGATGAAAATGACAATAAAACGCAAATCTTAAAGGCTCAAATGCACAAAAAAATCGTTTTAGATGGAACACGCAAAAATAACTAAATCTTATATACAATTTTGGCATTTTACTCAATTGGAAACGCCATATTTACAAGTTGAAATCTGTTAGGACGTTTTGAGACCGTTGATGCTTGAGTATTAAAAGTTTGAACTGGTTGGTAATAGTTTGTTGAACTAGAAGGGTCAAAAGTGCAAAATGTGAAACATTAGAACAGGGCGGTGTAATTATATTCCCAGCGTATTTAATAAATATGCTGGGTAGTCAGATGTGTATATATATGCTCTTCAATGAAAACCCTTGTCCAAGCTTCTTGGACATATTTTGGTGATTGCTCTTATGTGTGATTATTGTTCTTGTGCTTGATTCGTATATCAAGGTGCTTTTATTGATTACATCTTTTGGGATTTCATATACAACACCTGTTGCTTGATCCATACAAGAATCTTCATCTTCATTGTTTGGTTTTCTTAACTTTTACACATTCAAACAACTATCTATAGTTGTTTGGGTGATAATAATTAACCAATGTGATCCGAATCTGTTTTGGGACTCACAATTTGGTATCAGAGCCCTTTGTGCTCTTGATTGTTTGAGTTTTTGTTAAGATTCTTCATGTTTTGAAGGTTTTTCAAAAGTTTTCAAAGTTTCAAGGTTTTTCGTATTTTTGAACTTAAAATGGCTTGATTTGGTCTGTTTAATCATTGGGTTGTTGTTAATCAGTGTTTTGGTAAACATTTGGGTCATTTTGATGCAAAGAAACATGGATTTTGAGTCGTTTTTGGGTGATTAGAGGGTTTTTGTTCGTACTTAAACCCTTCTGGGCGTATTTATTGTTGAAGTCAGCGTAGATAACTTTGAATATAGCGGATTTAATTTGAATATCGCGTATTTAACAAATACGCTGGGTTAACACCAGCGGATTTGTTGATTGTCAGCGAAATAGTGCCAGCGTAGTTAATCGAAGGCGACTTCAAAGTCAGTGATAAAAATCCTCAGCGATTTTATCACGTTGATCGGCGAAATTAACCAAACTTATGCTTTTTTTTTCATGTTCCAGCGGATTTAGCTATTTTTGCAGGATAAAATCGCCAAAGATCTCTAGCGTAATTAAGTCCTTTGCAGCGTATTTGATTCAAGTGCAGCGTATTTGATTCAAGTGCAGCATATTTGATTCAAGTGCAGCATATTTGTTTCATTGGCAGCGTATTTGTCTTCTGATTTCATTATTCCCAGCGCATTTAATCTCTGATCAACCAAAATTTCTCTCAATCAACTCAACCCAATTGCCCAAGCCGAGTTGGAAACAGGAACAGTTACAAGACCTCCCAAGTTGAAAGGATCTGAGGATTTCAGCAGTTGGAAGAACAGAATCAAATCCTTCTTTGAGTATACCGACTATACTCAATGGATGTCCCTCACGGTGGGCCCACATGTTCCAATGATAATCCGCGGACGACATTCGTACATGCTGCTCTTACTATGGCCATGTCCAAGGACGACAACAACTTGTTCGAAGAGTACACCTCCGCTCATGAATTGTGGTTGGCTCTTATCGATCACTATAAAGGAAACGAGGAGCTCATGGACAACAAAAGAGACATGGTCCAGAAAGAGTACGACATGTTTGGAAGTGTTCGTGGCGAAAGCTTATCCAACCACATCAGTCGATTTCTGGGAATGCTGACTAAAATGAAGAAAGTGGGAAATCCTGTTGCAAACTATGCATCAATCAAGAAGCTGCTAGACTCACTCCCTAAAGAATGGAGCCTTCAGTGCATGATGATTAAGAGAACTTTCTTGACCAGCACAACTCCTGTCACACTCTCGGAACTGATCAACACTCTAAAAGCCTTTGAAATGGATATTGTCAAGAGAGTGATGAACCAAACAGGGTAATCACAGAAACTTACTCAACCAGCTGCTGCAACTTCTGCTCCCAAGAATATGGCATTTCTTGCTCCCATCACCTCATGTGGATTGAATCCTCAAAGTGGTGTCGAATCTTATCCAAACGCTTCCGCAAGCTCTGTAAAGGCCTCGTCATCCACCGAGAAGACTACCGTGGCCAGCGATGCTCAAGCACTTAAAATATCCACAGAACATGTCGCTCTGTTTAATACCTTCTTAAGCAGCTATGAGGCTCTCATGTCAGGAGAGCTGAAAAGAGATTTCCTCACAGCTGAGGACATGTATCAAGTGAATCCTGATGACATGGAGGAGATGGATTTCAGGTGGCAAATGGCGATGATCACTCTTCGATTGAAGAAATTCCAAGATAATACAGGAAAAAGGCTAGCTCTCGGAAAAGTTGGATTTGACAAGTCCAAGCTAAGATGTTACAATTGCAAAAATCTGGGTCATTTCAAGAGGGAATGCCCGTTGCTGAAGAATGAGAATGCCAAACTCAACCAGACAAGAAGGCCTGTGGCTATTGAAGGGAGTGAATGTATTGCTGAAAATAACCAAAAAGCTTTAGTTGTGGAAGATTATGAATGGTCAGTGGAAATAGCTGAGGCTAAAGGTGAAGTTAACAAAGCCCTGATGGAAAACATCTCTGCTGTTTCTGTTACGTCTGCATCAAATTGTGTTGAAAAGCAAACCGCCAGGATTCCTAAAGATGACAAAGGTCTGAAAAGCATCATCAATCCTGCTGAACAAACTTCAGAGAAGGGAAAACAGAAAGCTGAGATAAATGATTTGAAACCTGCAACTCAAGAAGCCATCAGTAGCAGCAATAATGAAGCGGTTTGAACTTCTACAACCGCCATGAAGTCAGAAACTGAGGATAAGGATTTGGTAAATAGGATACCATATGAATTTAAAGCAAAGCTGTGCTCCAAACCATGTTTGAATGTCGTGGCACACTACAATCACTCAACCGTGACATAATTAAAGAAAAAGAAAAGGTTTTGAAAATTAATCAAGAACTAAAAGAAAATGAAGATGCATATCAAAGAAAGTTAAATTCAACTATCGCTGAAATGCAGACTTTAAAAGAATTTGTTTTCAGAAAAGATTTTATCATAAATGATTTGACAGAAAAATTAGAAAAATCACAAAACGAAAATAACAAATTGCAAATCATTATTGATAAATGAAAAATTAGTCAAAAAGCACTGGTTGATATTGTAAACTGCCAACG
Source organism: Scalesia atractyloides (assembly GCA_947069175.1). Lineage (NCBI taxonomy): Eukaryota > Viridiplantae > Streptophyta > Magnoliopsida > Asterales > Asteraceae > Scalesia > Scalesia atractyloides. The sequence goes on from CAMTDV010000023.1 coordinate 23,744,155, forward strand.
ACCAACGTTCATAAAGGATTGAATTGGATATAAGGATAAATTCGGAAACGAAAGAAAATTATTTCCTCCTCCGCACAACAAAAATTATGTCCCTATGCCATCTCCTCATCCTAAAATGACTTGATTGATAAAAATGATCTTTTGGATCAAAATTCTTTTTACAAACCACAAAACACTACTAACATATCTGAAAGCAATGCAGATCTGTGTGAGGGTCAAGAAGATGTGTGCGATGAGGAAGATGATTGTGGAGGTTCAAAAATAGGAATCGATTACTCAGGCGACAGTTATTCAACTGTTAACTGGTTCGCCTGGAATTGTAATAAGACAAACAGAATTTCTATTCAGGAAAACTATAATAGTTTATCTAGGATGAATGACTGTAACGGCTTTATGCCAAAATTGAACATTCGGGATGACTGTAATGGCCTTGCGCCTACACTTAAGACTAACAACCTAGTGCATGCTGAGGTTGAGAGTCATGACTTAAACTCTGTTTTTAATAATGAAAATGTTATGCTTGAATCTCCTATATTTGTCCCAAAATTGAAGAAAAACATATTTGGAAAGTTCCTTACAGAGGAAATTCCCGAGTTTGTTCCATCAGTTGCAGGTACATCAGAGACTGATAAGAACTTTACTGAAGAAAGCAATAGAGATGATTCAAGCACAACAACTTCAGAGAGTGATGGAGAAATGTCAAATGAAAGTCAAGAATCAACCTCGTCATCAGACAGTGAGCACAATGAAGACGACATTGAAGATGAAAATCATCCTGACAAGAAAGTGAAGAAAGTCAAAGATTCAAGCCATGTTACGTCATCAAATTCCTCAAGCAGCTCTAGATTCTCGTCATATACATCATCTTCGCACTCAGCACCCAAGAAGAAAAGATCAAATTGCAAACAATGCTTTCGCTGTGGTCATTTAGGACATACTGCGAAACATTGCAAAAGCAAGAAATTTCTAAACCAAATCAAGATCTGGTTAAAAGTTTCACTGATCAATTTGACAATCTGAAGAAATAAGTGAAATGCATAGTTAATTTAACTTGTTTTTGGAAAAGAAAAGAAAACACTCTTGCTCAAAATCATGATAGAACTAATGTAAAGCAAGTCTGGGTTCCAAAAACTAACTAACTTATACATATTTTTGTTGTTGTTGTTGTTGTTTGTTGTTGTATAACCGAATACAGTTAAGAAATAGCTTCGGATGCTCATGGAATATATCTGGCATGTTGACAGTGGATGCTCCAGGCATATGACCGGCTTAAAGGATCTGCTTAAAACTTTCGAGTTATCGACGGTGATTTCGTATCCTTTGCCGGAGACGAAAAGGGAGGGAAGATTGTCGGAATGGGTGACGTCGTGTCGGAAGCACTTAATCTGGAGAATGTAAACTATGTTCCAGAATTGTGTTACAATCTTATGAGTGTATCACAAGTCTGTGACAAAGGAATATCGGTGTTGTTCAATGACATGGAGTGCTTATTCCTCAAACCCGAATACTCCGTCCCTGCGGAAACGATCATGCTCAGAGCTCCCCGTCAAAACAACACCTATGTGATGAATATACAAAATGCTAAATCTAATGAGCAAATGACATGTCTTATTTCAAGAGCATCTGAATCGGAATCACTACTTTGGCACAGGCGTTTGGGGCATGTGAACTTTAAAAATATAAATAAGCTTTCTAAGTTAAATCTAGTAAGAGGTTTACCTATGAAAGATTTTCCTTTTTCAGAAAAATGCATCGCATGTGCCCAAGGAAAGCAGCATAAAAAGCCTCATAAATCCAAAGCAGTGAATATGATTTCAGCCCTACTGCAATTACTTCACATGGATCTTTTTGGCCCTATAAGTGTTAAAAGTTTAGCTAAAAGATCTTATTGTTTGGTAATTACAGATGATTTCTCAAGGTTTTCGTGGGTATATTTCCTCAAAGCGAAGAGTGAGACAGCTTCTGTTCTGAAAAGCTTCATCCCTATGATTGAAAACGTAATCAAGCTGAAGGTGAATCCATAAGAAGCGACAACGGGACAAAATTCAAGAATCATACGTTTGTCTCCTTCTGTGAAGAAAAAGGAATTTGCCATCAATACATTGTTGCCAGAACTCCTCAGGAAAATGGGGTAGCGGAACGCAAGAACAGAACTCTCATCGAAGCTGCTATAACTATGCTTGTAGACTCCAAGTTGCCCATAATCTTCTGGGCTGAAGCAGTCAACACAGCATGCTACGTTTTGAATCGTGTTCTCATTGTCAAACCTCATGGAAAGACAGGTTATGAACTACTTTTCGAAAGGAAGCCTCTGATAGATTTCTTCAGACGGTTCGGATGTGCCTACACACTTCTCAACACTGAAGATAATCTCATCAAGTTTGAAGCGGTTGGTGGGGTGTGCTACTTCATGGGCTACTCATATTCTCAAAAGGCATATCGAGTCTACAACAAACGGACCAAGATGGTGATTGAATCATATTACGTTGATTTTCAAGAAGGAAACTCCACTAACACTGGAAGCGCTCCAAACTGGCTTTATGACGTAGACATTCTATTCAACACTTTCGACATCGCTGAACCTGTCATTGAATCCGAACCTGCAGAATCAACCCCATTAGAGCCATTATTTGATCCTTCAGACATTGGTTTCACTCCTTTTACAACTCGTTTCACCCCTGCCTCTGCCTCTCCTACTCTTCCTGTTATCGAAGTAAATGGTGACACATCGGCTGAGAATGCATCTGCACAAGATGATTCTTCTTCACAGCAGATCATGGATGAACCACCTAAAGAAGACGAAACTCCAATTATCTATGTCGATGAACATTTCTCTAATCTGACTCAACAAGTGGAAACTCACACCAACGCAGGGTACAAGACCAATCGAAACAATCCAATCGAAAATGTCATCGGTTCTATGGAAGATGGAGTTCGAACTCGTTGTCAAACACATACCATCAACACAGGACTGTCTGCGGCTTTTCTCTCGCAGTCTGTCCAAGAGACATCGAAGAAGCCATTCAAGACTCTAGCTGGGTACAAGCAATGCAAGAAGAATTAGCTCAATTTCAAAAGCTTAAAGTTTGGGAACTCGTTAATTTGCCAGATGGAAAGTATCCAAGTGGTACCAAATGGGTGTTTCGTAACAAGATGGACGATCGTGGTGTAGTTATCAAGAATAAGGAAAGATTGGTAGTTCAAGGTTTTTGGCAGGAGGAGGGGATTGACTATGAGGAAGTTTTTGCACCGGTTGCACGCTTAGAAGCCATCAGAATCTTCTTAGCCTATGCTTCATTCAAAAACTTTAAGGTGTTTCAGATGGATGCAAGAGTGCATTTCTGTATGGGAAAGTGAAAGAAGAAGTCTATGTTTGTCAACCTCCAGGTTTTGAAGATCCTCACTTCCCTGCAAGATACTATAAGCTTGATAAAGCACTCTATGGTCTTCATCAAGATCCTCGAGCATGGTACGAGACTTTGTCAACATATCTTCTGGATTGTGGGTACTCAAGAGGGAAAATAGATATGACTCTTTTCATAAAAAGGATCGGAGATGATGTGATGCTGGTGCAGATCTACGTACACGATATCATCTTTGGGTCAACTGATGAAGCTCTTTGCAGGGAGTTCGAGCAAGTTTTGAAGGCAAAATTCGAGATGAGCACGATGAGAGAACTTACGTTTTTCTTGGGGTTAGAAGTGAAGCAGAGAGAAGATGGCATCCTCATTCATCAGGCTAAGTATATCAGAGATATTCTCTCCAAGTACAACATGAATGATTGCAAATCTGCCAGCACTCCCTTTGCTACTCAGAAGAAACTTACTTCGGATCTTTAAGGAAAACCCGTGAACAAATCCTTCTATCGATCAATGATAGGCTCGTTATGTATCTGACCACAAGTAGGCCTGACATTATGTGGGCTGTCTGTCTCTGTGCGTGATTTTAGACGGATCCGAAAGAATCTCATGAGGCTGCTGTCAAAAGAATTTTCCGCTATCTGAAAGGAACACCTAAGCTTGGTTTGTGGTATCCTAAAGATAGTAATTTTGATTTAATTGCTTATTCTAAAAGTGATCATGCAGGTTGCAAGTTGATAGAAAGTCTGTTTCAGGAGGTTGTCAATTTTTAGGAAATCGTCTCATTTCGTGGCAAAGCAAAAAGCAGACAACAGTCTCCACATCTATTGCTCAAGCTGAATACACGGCAGCTTACAGTTGCTGTTCTCAAGTTCTCTGGATACAAAATCAGTTGTTGGATTACGGAATCAACGTTATGAAGACTCCCATATTCATCGACAACGAGGCCTGTCTTGGAATTGTGTAGAACCCTATCCACCACTCCAGAACAAAACACATCGAAATTCGCATTCATGCGATCAGAGATGCGTATGAGAAAGGATACATTCAATTGGTGCCGGTGGATTCAATGCAACAAAAAGCTGATATATTCACGAAATCCTTTGATAAAACTCGCTTCAACCAGTTGGTAACCTGGTTGGAAATGATCAATTTCCTTGAATGGAAATGATTTTGGTGAAAAAAAATGATAATAATAATAATCTCATTAAATGTGCCCAACAAAAAGATTTTCTGCAAATTTAAAATTTCTTTTCAAGCTATGGATTCTCGAAAATAAAATTTTAAGGGGGGAAGTTTTCCAGAAAATATCGTTAAAACAGAATCCTTGTTTGACACCTGCATGAGAAATGATAGAAAAACTGCTAACACTTTGTTTGATCTTGAAATAAAAACAAATTGAGGCCCCAAGCAATGACTTGTCAGTAGATTCAGTAATACCTTGAAGTAAACTGCGAATAGGAGACAAAAGCTACTGATCACACAAGAATTCTGGATACCCACAATGTTGTGCAACTTGCGGGTAACACGTTGCGGCGTATGGCTTAATGGTCTTAAATCTTCCGTTGATAGATTGCCAAAGTCCAAGATTTCGGGTCTTTATATTGACTAATCATTCGGGGATATCATAATTGCTCTTCTGCTGCATCCAGATATATGCTGACCTAGACACAATTATGATATCTTTACAAAAGAGCCATTGTGGCCAAAACCCTACACAGATGAAGCTCTCATTGAGAATCATTCAAGCGCTTAATTCGTACCATATATGGTATCTGTCATAGCCCTCGTTAGACTTTGGTCTCTTTGCTGTACGGAAGTACTGACCTGATCACCAATTGTCTAACGTTGAAATTTCAAGAAAGAATGAGATCAATATACTCACATGCTATGAGGAATCTATGCGCATACCTTGATCGCGGGGGTATGTCCTGATGTGGAACTCACGGGCATAACATTCTGACAGTCCAGCATGAGTGGGGGAACATCGAATTTCTTGTCAATATTACCACAACATGATAAAATGTTCTCTAATTGCATGTTGAAAGATAGGTGCATGGATTTATAAGGACAAACATACTGATAGTTTTTCTTGTGCCTTGATTATTCAAGACATAATATTCTATCTCAATCTAACGAAGTGTTACCAGTGTGATCTTCTGCAGGAAAGTCACAGGACCCGAACCAGTAAGCACAAATTTTATGTGAAAAAGGAAGCTTCCTTGTCCTAAAAATAATTTTCAGAATTCAAATTGCAAATCTTCACTTTTCTTATACTTATTCTTAAATTTTTGCACTATTTTTAACCAAAAAGGGCACATTTTTCGAGAAAATTTGAGATTTTCGAGCGAATTTGTTTTCAAGATTCTTAAACTTGAAGATATCTCACAAAATATCCTATGCGGCGTAATTATTGTTCCAGCGTAATTATTAATTATGCTGGAATATAGATTTGTACATATATTTCAGATTTCATTTTGTGTAAATATTTTCAAATTATTCAATCATCATCTTCTTCATTACAACCGAAAAACCCACTCTTTCAAACCTCAAATTTCATTAAGCAATCTGATCGGTGAAGTGTAAGATCTATATCGGTATGATTTTAGTTTTCAAATGTTATTCGCATATTGTTGAGTTTATAGATCATCTATACAAGATCACTTTCGGATTATGTAGATAGATTGATCTGGTTTAATGGGGGTTTGTGGGTTTATCAAGAAAATTTGAATCCAGCGTATTTAGTTTGAATATGGTGTAATTAATTTTGAAGATAGCGTATTTATTTAGGAAAACTGTTGGCGGATTTAAGTCTTGAACGCGAGTTCAAGCAACCGGCGTATTAGACAAATACGCCGGTCAAGCTAGCGTAATTAGCATCTACGCTGGCCATTCTTAAATTCGCTATTCTATGTTCAGCGTATATATATTATATCAGGCGTAAATAGTATTTCGCTGAGTTTATGTAAATTCTTTTTACTCAGCGTATTTGTCCGATCTTGTCAGCATATTTTTGTAAATAGTGGTATGACTCCGGCGTAAATGGTATTAGTGATTGGCGTATTTAATGGCGGATTTATACTTCTGTTTCAATTTTAATTTTGTATATATATTTTGTTTTATTTCTTTTATTTTTATTTATTTCAAAATTCACTTTATCCTTATTTACTATATATATATATATATACATATATATATATATATATATATATTATGTATATATATGTGTATATATATATATTATGTATATATATGTGTGTATATATATATATATATATATTCTTTTAACTATTATGCTCTGCAACTGAAATCTAACTTGACTAGTTTTCACGTTTCAGGAATGACTCAACCATTAGTATGGGATGGCACAAGAAAGCACAATCAACCCATCACTCTAGTTCCTCCGGAGCCCGATTTCGAAGATGTGATGGACTGGCTATCGCGGAGCAAAATAAGTTATGCAGTCCAGGCAAATCCAAAGATTTATTCAATCCACATAGAAGAGTTCTGGAAAACGACAAGGGTAAGGATATTGAACCAGGTTAAGCAAATCACAGCAACAGTGCGAAACAAAGAGATAAAAGTGACTGAAGAACGGATTCGAAAGGTTCTCAGCCTCGGAGACAACGCCAGTGACCCGTTAAAGCTAAGCAAAGAGGCAGTACTAGAAGGTTTTCGTGGGATGAACTATGTTGGAGATTTTCACAACAAGAATGAGATCAAAAAGTCGGGGCTTACAAAAGATTGGAGGTTCATTCTTCACACGTTCTGCATGATCATTTGTTATAGAAAAGGAGGTTACGACGGGTTAAATTTAGAGTGGTCCGCGACAATGCTAAACTTGTGCACCAATCAGCCCTTTAACATTTATGGGTTAATCTTCTATTGCATGATCGATAACATAAACAAAGGTGCATGGGCCATGTATCCACGATTTGTGCAATTGCTTATTGATGATCAGCATCAGAATCTACCACACGATGGAAATCTGTATCAATTTCAACTCCCTAAAGGAAGACAAATCACAGAGTTAAAAACAAAAGAGTGAGTGATGCTACATAACTGGATGTATCGAGACAAGAGACTTCCTGTGGTTCTGGCGGCGTACAACAAGTACTGGGAAAAGGCAAGGAAAAGTAGAGAAGGTCAAAGCGATCCCGTTGATGTTGCAGAAGAGGCTGAATTAGAAGAAGAAATACCACTGGTTCGTAAGCGTAAAGATAAAGGAAAGAAAGTGGTTGAAGAAGAATCCTCAAAGAAAAGAAGCAAGAAAGATTCACCCAATCCAGAACGAATCATGGGCGATAGTATTCGTGATGGATCAACAAGAGAAGAAATTGAAAGAATGCAGGCCATCCACGCGGTTGCGGAGGCAGAAAAGCGAGAAAGGAGAATGAAGAGAAGAGAGATGACAGAATCTGAAACTCCTGTGGTAGTTACATCAGAACAGGAACAATTGCATCGATTCGTGGAAGGGCTTTTATCCGATCCCCTAGAAACCTCTCCAAGTGAGACCGTTGCGCCAAAGAAAAGAAAAACAGGTGAAGGATCCTTCGCAAATGTTCCACCCAAACCACTTGTATCTGCTCAACCTCCACCTCAAAAAGTTCCCTCAAGACCTAGACCATTTCAAGAGCTGTATAATCGTTTATCCAAAGAAATTGGTCTATTTCCTGCTAAGGAGTTCTGTTTGCTGAAGAATCAAGTGAATGATACTGATGTGCTAAAGAGAAAACTGAAAGAACAAAGAAAGAAGAACAAAGAATTGCACTTCTACGTCCATAAGCAATCAGAATTCATCAGATTTCAACAGGGTGGTCTCAAAAAACTTCATGAACTGGTGCAGGAGCTGTATGTTTCAGCAAATCAAAAACCAAAGTACACAAGCGAAGACATTTTCAACTTTGACATGTTTAGAGAGAGAGAACAGAAAAAGAAGGATGCCAAAGCCGAAAAGAAAAAGAAACATCTTGAATCAGCAGTTGATGCTAGTCTTGATGAAGACCGTTATGAAAAGGAGATGCCTGCAAAGTTTCTAGAATGGGGATTGGAAGATGATGTGTTATATGAGACGGATGGCGGAGAAGAGTTCGAACCGCAGCATCCAGAATGGTTTAAGAAGGAAAGAGCGAAGATGCCAGACTTTTATCAGGTGATCACAGTTGAAAAGACTGAGGTCACGGATAAAATCATCAGCTGGAAATACTGCAATCTTACTGGATGGTTCGTGGTAAAGCGAAGGGGTGGAGTAATTCAATACTTCCGAAATGCCAACGACATGCAAAGCTTACCAACATGGGATATCCGAGAGCTCAGCAGGCATGATCTGATAAATCCTACAAATAGCAGCATTGGCGAAGATCTGGAAAGATTAATTCAAAGAGAATGCATGCGTGGATTTTCAGTCTTCAAGCCTCAACGCCCAAGAAGACGTGTGTCAAAGACCACCAAAGACCCGTTCACTGGAAAGGGAAAGATAACATGGGTCATCAATCCAGCGAAAGTGGTTACAAGGGTGAAACTTCCTCCTGAACAGCCTGTGACTCTCACTAACTTCAAGAAATGGTTTTATGATGGCAAGATGGGTGAAGCAGTCATCAGGTCAAACTCAAATGAAGACATACGTATCCGGGATCCTATGGACGTATTTGTGATTTGTCTTTCCGATCTGAATGTTCTGTACGGACACAAGATCAACGTCGGAGCAAGAAACGAGTACTTCGAGGAAGGGATGCTATTTCAGAAGGCAGTTGAGCGCGTGCGAGCTCGAAAGATTGAAGTGATGGAAATTTTGCTCAGAATGGACGCTAAGAAAGAAAAAGATGAATCCAGAAAGAAGAAAGCAGCTGAGCCTGAACCATCTTCTCCGCCAAGCAAAGATCCATCTGACTCCGATCTTCAAATCGTTCCACCACCTCCGACTTCATCCACATATGGAGTCACTATGGAGGCCCAGCAAACCACAAGTGAAGTTGTTATTAACCAATCCACTGAAGCAACAACAGAACCACCAATAGATCAAGCTGCGCAAGGAAAGGATCAAGGATCAGCCGCAGGCCCTGAAGCTCCGGAACAAGACTGAAGAAGCTCAAGTACGCAACTGTCTAGGGGGGATATTGTTAGGACGTTTTGAGACCGTTGATTCTTGATTATTAATAGTTTGAGCTGGTTGGTAATAGTTTGTTGAACTAGAAGGGTCAAAAGTGCAAAATGTGAAACATTAGAAGAGGGCGGCGTAATTATATTCCCAGTGTATTTAATAAATATGCTGGGTATTCAGATGTGTATATATATGTTATTCAATGAAAACCCTTGTCCAAGCTTCTTTGACAGATTTTGGTGATTGCTCTTGTGTTGTGATTATTGTTCTTGTGTTTGATTCGTATATCCAGGTGCTTTTATTGATTACATCTTTTAGGATTTCATATACAACACCTGTTGCTTGATCCATACAAGAATCTTCATCTTCATTATTTGGTTTTTCTTAACTTTTACACATTCAAACAACTAATCTTTAGTTGTTTGGGTGATAACAATCAACCACTGTGATCCGAATCTGTTTTGGGACTCACAAAATCAAAAGGACTATAAGTTCAAATGGAGATTCTAAAGGAAAAATGGTGTTTCATGGTGGTTTAGCCTTAAAATAACAAAATGATGAATTAACCAATTCATTTTTTTAAAACTACCTTCAGTCGAACGTTTCTAAAATGTTCAGAAAGTTTGATTTGATTAATAACCAAGAAAAATGGATGCATTAAAGGGTTTTGGTTCATAATTGTAAGGAGAAATAGTGCATAATTTGTAATAAATCCGTGCTCATTGACAAGGCTTGCAAAAGTCTACAAAAACAATTGTTCATCCGGTTAGGTTTTTTTTTTTTTTGTTAGAAAACTATATGTATACACTTTATTATAATATTAAACAATTTAGGTAGTAATTGGGCAAAATTAAATATACAATAGTTGTACATGATGTATGAAAAACCAGGTTTTATAAAAAATAAACAGAGATGAATGCTGTACAAATTTGAAATAATTGGCCCAAATGGTTAAGCATACGTATTGAAATGTGTTGAAGAATTGAAAGTATTTGAATATGGGTTCATGCAAGTTTTGCACTAACCGGGTCAAAATTGAAATAATAGGTCAAGAGAGGTCTAAACTCAAGTTGAAATTTACATTAGTTTTTTTAATTTTCCATCGCAATCCGCAACAATTCGATTTGATTGGCCCAAAACAAATTTTGTGACAAGCCCATTCGACTTCAGAAGCCCCTGTTGGGCCGCTGGAACTGCTGCTGATCATTTTTTTAGTCATTTTTTAGTTAGGCCTGTCACCACAAAAGCTTAACTAAATTTAAACTATTTAGAGCCCAATTATATCCAAGACTTTTATATTCTCATTGTAATATATATATATATATATTTCTTAATTTACTTTCAAAATGTTTAAATGAATTATTATATATGAAAGTGAGGGTGTATGGTTTAGTTTTTATTTCTTCGTCTAACTTGATTTTGATTTATAATTGAATCGTTTTAACTTGTTTTCATTCTCAACCAATAAAAATATCTGAAAATAATTTATGTAGACTTGTAGAGTAATAGTGATATATATATATATATATATATATATATATATATATTTAAATGAGAATACTAAATATCGTGAGAACGAATGAAAAAACCACAAGAACTTGGTCGAATTCAATTAAAAATTTCTTTTTACAGTTATCATTATTATTCGAATACAATGTTAGAAATTAAATTTACACATTTAAATTTACGTTAATTCGTAAATAAAATTTTTTTACATATGTGTAAGTTTGTTATTTACACATGTGTAAATTTGTTATATTTACGCATGCGTAAAAAATCTAGTAAGTGTGATTTTGAGAGGAGAAATGAATTATTTTATATTATAAATTCTTTTTTTGATGTTGTATTTTAATTACAATGAGGTTTGTATTAAAAAAATCGATTTTGATTGGATTTTTCATTCGTTCTCAGAGTTGTCGCAATATTTAGCGTTCTCATGATAGCCCTCCTCTATATAGGACTGATTAGCTATACTCCCAAACGGACTTAAGAAAGTAGTTTATGATACGTCGCATAACATTTCACACGCCATTAACTAAAATTTGATGACAAGTTTAATATTCCAAACTCTAGGGGTATCATAGTTAACAAAACTAATGCAAATTTACTGTGTATACTTTCAGGTAAAACGCCACATAATATATGATCGTTTGGACGAGTCTTGAGTTGCATTCGTTATGATTAATTGTAATATTGTACATATCTTTTGATTATTGACTAAATTATTAACTTGTATTACTTGGTTAATTTTGTTGACTTCATTGAGTTTGATTATTCCATCTCATTTTATTGACTTCATTTAAACATACACGTATTTTTTTTTCCATTTGTTGACTCAGTCGATTTTTTTTAAAAGGCAAGTACCACAACCAAAAAAAGAAAGAAAATAAAAAACAGGGGCAACCACACTAAAACAACTTACATCACATCAAAACTACGCCGCTTATCCCAACAAATCGATTTATTTTTCGAACTATTCCTGTGCCACAAAAACAATCCCCTTTGTTGATACTAATATAAAACCAAAAAAAAACGAGTTTGATTATGTAGTGTGGGGGGATCCGATACAAATAGAACTTAATGCATGAATAATACAAACAACTAGAGCAATTATTATTACACTACAATTTTAAAATAGTTTAAGAGCATTCACATCTCATTCTGTATTTTATGTGAGTGAGTTCTGCATGTTATAAAAAATAGTTTTGAGTAGGTTGTGAGTGGAGAAAAGAGAATATTTTAGCGTTTATCTATATAAAAAGTGGTTTTTGAGTGGTTGTAAGTAGAGAAAAGAAACAATATTCCTATTCATCTATATATTTATGAGGACATTGTTTATACCAATTAATTTTTTAAAAGTTTTTTTGAAAGTGGCTGTGAATGAAGAAGAAAGAAAAGATAATGAAATATATATAAAAAATATTAGTTAACTGATAAAGAGAAAGAAAATATAATAATTATTAATGTAATTATATAATGGAAATAGGGAAGGGAACGAGTAATCTGTTTCAATTTTGTGTATTTATAAGTTATTACAGTATAAAATAAAAATGCACTATGGTAATTATTTTTCCGCTTACCTAAGTGTAGCATAATAATAATTATTCTAATTTAAACATAATTACTTTAGTTTATATGTATATATATATATATATATATAGGATTAGGATCATTTGTGAACAGATTTCTAAGAATGATCTGTGTGAACTGATCTGGACCGTTGATCTATTTATTAGTTGTTAAGGGTAGGATGGTAATTAAACATTATTATTTTAATTTTCAATTTCTTTTAAACAAAATTTATATTTGGTAGTTACATTATTTCCTAATGTATAGAGTTGATTAATTCAAAACATATATTTATAATATATAATCTACGATTTTATCAGTTAACAATGAACAAATTTTCGAAATCTGGGGTGAAGATCAAGATTGAATTGTTGCTTGTTCTAACCGATTATTAATCCAAAATTGTATCAGTTCAAATTTCTAAAACTGGTAGAGAGGCAGATTTAATCGAAAACGTTCGAACAGATTCGTAATCCAAATTTATATGTAATCAAATCAGAACAAATATTCTATAATCTAAGCTTTATTGTTATTCAGTTTCAGAATCAAAAAAGTTTCGAGATATTTTCAGATCTGTTTCAATTTATTCGAAAGGTTTGTTTAATCCATTATTCGTATATCAATTCGTTACTGATCCTACTCGTTTCTTATTATTCAACGGTTTTTTCAGCGGTTATACCTTTTTGTTTCTTATTGTTTTTGTAATATCGTCGAACGTATAACAAATACGGAAAAGGCAATGGTGAACGATGATGAAGTTAACATTGATAATGTCGGTAATGTCGGTAATACATAAGTGTACTATACATGTCTAGCATTCCAACTGCCAGCACCCTGCTTCTGCACTCTTTTACAATTACAAATATACAGGTAATACATATGTGTACTAAACATTTACTGCATTCACACATCCAGCACGCTGTTAATACATAAGTGTACCATACATGTCCAGCATTCCAACTGCCAGCACCCTGCTTCTGCACTCTTTTACAATTACAAATATACAGGTAATACATATGTGTACTAAACATTTACTGCATTCACACATCCAGCACGCTGTTAATACATAAGTGTACTATACATGTCCAGCATTCCAACTGCCAGCATCCTGCTTCTGCACTCTTTAACAATTACAAATATACAGGTAATACATATGTGTACTAAACATTTACTGTATTATTGTGAATTTTGCAAACCCTAATCAACCAATGCTTGTTCAAAAACACAGCAAGGAAGAAAACATAAAAATTTCAAAACGCCCCAATCGATATTGTTCACGAGTATGAAAACCCTAAACATCTACAATAAATTCTGATTCCTCGTACTAACGAATCCAGATACTAACGTACACACAAAAACCCAAAAACCGTCAAAAATACATTACTTGAACAACTACGATTACCTTTGATTCGGCGATTGATTTAACCACAGTCTCTTTTCGTCCGTCTTCCCTAATTTTAGGTTTCCTTGTGCACGATATCGCTTAAAACATGCGGCGACAATGTGGTTTTAATCGATTCGGATGAGAGGATGCTATTCTTGACTCTGATTTTCTTCAAATCGTATGCTGTTCGCGATTTTGGGGGAGGAATGTGACTAAATATGAGGGAAGAAGATATGGAAACGGTTGTGTTTCCTTTATTCAAATAGATTTTTAATAATATTCATTTACCAGTATACCCTTTTCATTTAACTTTTAATTAAAAACATTATTTATTAATTACAATCATGCCCCTATTAAAATGTTCAAGATGATAGGAATCAACGGTCTGGATCAGTTCGCACAGTTCACTCTTAGAGAGTTGTTCACTCATGATCCCTATCCTATATATATATATATATATATATATATATATATATCATTTACACATTAAAAATTCTTAGTGTGCTTTTTTATGTTTGTGCATATGTATTGTAAGGGTCAGTAACTTAAGAAAATATAATAAAATTATTGAATTAAATGGTTAAGAATTTGAGAGATATATACAAAGTGGAAATTACGTGTGCAAAGTATCAAGTCGTGCTAAAATTTACACTTTGAAAGTGTAAATTTCGAAGATTTAATATGTATTGGCTCTCTCCTATCTCAAAGTTCAAAATCCAACACTAGCTAGAATATTTAGTTTAACAAGTCCTTTAGGTTTTGAAGCTTTTGAAGCATTGAGATTGCTGACAATTTATTGTTTCCATTCTTTGCATCTGTTGAGTGATTTTTTTCTCTGTAAAAAAAATAGAGTGAATTTGGCTATAAGCATGTCAGATCGCTATCACATGCAAAAAAATGTCACCTAAATGCCATGTTAGTTTCACACCTCCATCATATGGGAAGGAAATAGTTTTTCATATATCACACACCCTATCACTACACGCCACATGATTCTCACGCAGATCAGTCATAGACTCACAGTGTGAATGAAGAAGAGAGTGGCATGGTGTAGCACGTCTGAGAAACGGGATAACTTGGATCCACACGTGAAAAAGAGAGGGCCGGCCGGATGGTGTTACCATTGAGTAGATTTAAAAAGTTAAAAGAGAAACCAGATAAATACTCAACAATCATAGCCTTTTTTTCTTTTATGCCATTTCGGTATCAAGAAATCAACACTTATCTGAGCTATTAGTTTCTGTCATCAAAAGTTTTGATTCACTCTAACCTTCTAGCACTATTTTCATTTTGTATTCAACACATCGCTGTCTAAACCAATATGTAGGGAAAAAATACTTTTAATTAAAAAGCAAATTCTAATGAATTTCTGGTTATGCAATATGTTTAATCAGCACCACTTATATTACAAATCATGAATTATAGATCTGATAACATCCTTAGATATGTTCAAATGCATTTGCTATGTTTAATACATGTTGCAGAAAATAAAAGTTACTTTATTATAAAATCTTTTCAGAACTCAGAAGTGGTAAACCACATGGATGTCATAATTCATAAACTAAACTGTTGGCAATAAATTCGGCCATAAAACTATGACACCAGTTTTAGTTATCTTAGTTACCCGTATACATGAAAATTTTAACCTGTTTCGGTTTCCACAATGCTTTTACTTGCATGGAATTCTATATCTGTGTGTTTTAATTTTTAATTCCATATTTTCAGCTACATATCTTTTAAAAAACAGTTTTTTTTTTTTTTAAATTTTAAATAATATTATTTTAAATTCAGAAAACTTTCCAAGTTACATCAAAACAGAAGGTAGCCGGGCAACAAGCTGCGCCGCCAATCCTTTCTGAATTGCAAACCCTAACCTTCCAAATACAAACCCTTGCCCCCTTGGGGTTGAACAATTGCTGTAGACGACCCGTTGAACCCTCGTCAAGAAGTGGATAGCTTCTGGCGCTAGGGAGCCAAAAGTATCAAAGGCAAAAGGGACAAAGACATGCTGGTTCTTTGCGCAAGCTTTAGCGTGCTTATCCACTTTCTTTGATTCTGCCTTTCTTGCCGCTTGTCCGGCTACAAACTCGTTTTCCCTTAAACCAACCAAAGGGGAAACCCGTGAGGTCTACACAAGCATGTTTCCCCCCAGCCCAGCCAAAGACGAGGAGATCCGCTGGTCGCAGAGTAGATCTCCCTTCCAAAACCGTAACGGCGTAACCGTTCAAAGACTCAAAGTGAGATACGCATCAAAGTCTGTGTGACCCAATATAATTCAAAAACAAAAAATAAAAAAAGAGTCCAATGTCCTTCACGTGTTTGTCGAGCCCATTCCATTTTTCTTTTTTCTTTTTCTTTTTTTATGTTTACTTGTTTATTAAGGTTTTCGCGTTCAAATTACAACGTACGCAAACACATAGAGGAAGAAACAAACACACATAACTATTTTTAAACGCATTAATTCTCCTTAAGTAAAGTCTTGTATTTAAGGTGTATATGTAATTCTTATCATAGACAAATATATAGATTTGGAAATAGGATTAAAACATGTATGATTCAGCAATTCTAAAAGATATATTTTCTTTCTCGAACGTTTGTAAACCATTTATACAACTATTAAAAATTCAAATATAATCAACTACCACCATACTCATCTCCAATTCTTAAATTCTTTAGATGGTAAAATAATACACAACAAAATATCCATATTCCACCACCTCGTGCTTAAGATAGAAAATATAGTAGTCAGCTCGGCTACTATTATTTTAATTTCGTTTACACCAAATGTAATAGTGTGGGGGCTTCACCACATCGAATGCACCAATCCTCCCAAATAACGCCCCTCCAGCCCATGGTCCCTTCCGGGCCTTCTCCCACCACACCCAAAACGTCCTCCCGCAAAACACCACTTCATTCTAAAAGGTGTTGCCACGTTATTGCTAAATCAACTCGATCCACACCTTCGAGCATGGACAACTATAAATAGTCTTACAACTCAACACAAAAAATAAAATATTACACTTTTGACCCTTTTAAGACTTAATACGTATATGTCCTTGTCTTGCAATTCCATATTATTAAAATCCATGTAACAAAACTATATTATCATACACTTCCGATTAATTACACATATATTATGTTATCACATAGGATTTATTTTTTATTCTAATTTTGTTGTACCACCACCGCCCACAAAGAAAAAAAAAACTAAACCCGAAACTAAAACTAAAAAAACAAAAATGAAAAAAGAAAAAAACTGGGCCACACTTCTCAAATGTCCATGTCAACAACCTCACCACAACCAATCCCACCATCGGTTTCCATGGTGAGAGGAACAACAACCTTAGCCTTTCCTCCGACATCATCCCTCTCCTTCGAACCCGTTGACTTTCGCCGTCCTCTAAGATGACTATTAACATAGAAATTCACAAACAGCATCAAAATGGCAGCATTAAGCACCGAATTAAACCCCACGCCCCAATCCCATTACACCCTCCTTTCTTAAAATGCAACAACAACACGCCCACGTGGCACACAACGTTACACCCAAGCAAAACCATCTGACAATTTATCACGAACGGGAAACACGCGCTCCGTAGCCCAATCGCCGTCCAAAACCGGTACCCATACACAATCGAATACACACCAGTGGTTAACAATATCCCCATTATTTGAAACGATTGCGAGAATTCGAGCCACAAAAACGACATAATGATAAGGATGGAGTGGTTAAACAGGCGGAAGAAGGATAAGTTTTTCCGGCGGAGAACGGCGAAGAAGGTGCGGAGCGTGTGGAGAAAGCGCGTGAGGTAGAAGATGTAGGACCAGAAGAAGACGCGGCCGGAAGGGCGCGTGCCTAAAGGGAAGCAGAGGAACCATTGGAAAGGGGTGGTGTTGGTGCGGCGCCAGGACCACCGTGTGTCGCGGATCTCGGCGGCGGCGGAGAGGAGGGTGCCGGTGAAGATGGTGAGGGAGATGAGGGACATGGAGAGGGAGTGGAGGGCGGGGAAGGGGCCAAGAGGGAGGGGGCGGCGGCGGTGGTGGAGGAGGAGGTGGAGGACGACGGAGGAGAGGAGGTAGGTGAGGATGGAGGTGAAGAGGAAGGACCACGTGGAGCCCCATGATTGGGTGTGGCTCCACCGGAAGTTTACTATTGTTGGGTGTTCCGATAAGTAATAGATTAATGTTTTCGGGGTCATCTTGTTAGGTGACCCGTTGGTGGAAAACCGGTGGCTGGTGGTGGTTTGTTGGTGGTTTGTGGTGGTGGTTCAAGAACGTGAAAAAGAAAGGATGTAAAGAGAGATGGTTAAAGGGTGATAAGGGGTTAAGTTGGTTTGTGGGTTGGGGAGGGTTAGTGTGTAGAACAAATTATGTATTTGACTGGTTCTTATTTATTTTGGGTAGTTGGATTTTATATGATTTTTGAATTTAAATAAAAATAAATATCAGAATCTATAGATTTTTTTGAGGTATATAATTTTTTCCTACATATATAAAATAAACCGTTTTAAACGCATAACGCGCTTGACACGTTAGCGAAATGGTAGGGTAAATTGTTTTATTTATGCGAGGCTATACAGGGCGGCGGTGAACTAGTTTGCCGTGGGGGCACATCGTCGCTATCTAATTTTACTGTGCGGGGTTAGGAAATCGGTAGACATTCACACTTGGTTGAACTAGCCGTTACACCATTCAACGACCATAATGGCGTTACCTTTTAAAAAATAGGATTTTTAATATTAAAACTATATAAATCCAACCCCTTTTAAACAAATTCACACAAATCCATTCCTCTATTTCTTCTAAAACTATAAACCTCTTCCCCGATTTTATTTAAAAATGGTAACAGAGATACCATTGTTTTTCTCACCAGATAGTAGCGATTTATCCGATAGTAGCATAGCTTTTTTTTCAAAAACTTATCGATTAAGTATTTTAATTAATGTAATGTTTTTTATTTTATTTTTAATGTATTTTAATGTTGTTTTTTTTAATTTGTTATACTTTTATTTTGTTAAAATTATGTTTCATTTATTAAATAATTAATAGGGTTTATAAAAAAACAAAAAAAGATAGTTTCCTTCCACCCTCATGAGAGGTGCATCGTTTATGTTTTTGGGTAATAGGAGAGTTAGAGGGGAGAAGTAACATAACAACGAGTAAAAATATTTTTCCTTCATCTTATAAGGATGCATCCCTTTCACCCTTATAGCATGATTTTCTAGCGTCGATTTAGAAAAAAAAAAAGCATATTCTATTAGCATAACTTGCACTCTAATTTTAGTGTAGTTTTATGTATATAATTATAATATATGCGTAACCTATTAAGAATTTATGATTAATATAATATATTGCTCAAAATACGAAAGCTTAAGTTGGTATCGCTTTCTTCGATGTGGGTCCCAAGGAAACCCAAAAACACGTCGACCATATTTTATTTGAAACTTTATATTCTTAGTCTTGATCGAGCACACCATTTAGGAATTTAATTCTTAAACAGAGTAGTTGTGTTACTTATGCTAAATTATATATTTTCTTATCATACAAAATTGACATTGTTAGGTCTAGGGGTGACAAAATTACCTAACTCGATAAGATTACACGAAACTTAAATATTCAGGATGTATATTCATGTATGAAAGCAAATATAAGACCATAAAAAAAAGTTTAATGGATATAGAATCAACTAACACCCGATCCAATTTCTAAAAACTAAATACTTCTTTACTTGAAGAATATACCAAAATTATATAGCAATTTTTTTTAATTTTATTTTATCTTAATTCTCATTAATGTTTTATTTATGTAGCTTCCTTATGTGGTATATTTACTTTTTACATCTACACATTATTATGATAATACTAATATTTTATGCATGGCCGGCCGTGAATAAGGGTTGTGTGGGTCTCGGCTCAAGTCCAATTAAGAAACATTCGAAATCACACATTTTTAAAAGCAAAAATGCAAAAACAAAAAAATGCAACATATATATAGTGTTAGGGTTTAGATTTAAAGTTAAGGGTTAGAGTTTCTGGTAAGGGTTCCACAAGCTGGTTTCTAACGCCACCGAAATAAGCTCAATTAGGGTTCATTTGACCCACTTTTCTACACTTCCTAAGTTAAGGATATATAAGTTTAATACTATACATATATGTATAGTTAAAAATTGATTGTATACATGTGTGTATAATTCAAAATTGATAATATACATGTATGTATATATTTAAAAAAACTCTTAAAAATGTGCGACTGGAATTAAAAAAATATATTTGGCTTAGAGAAAATGTGTGGTTCATAATTTTTTTTCACATTTCTTAATTAGAAAGTGTTTTTTTATACCTACCATATATATATATATATATATATGTATATAGAGATAGGGAAAGGATAGATAAGAAACCCTTTTAATTGAGAAAAGCTCAGAAACTCTAACCTCCCGATATTTTTTAGAAAAAATCACATATGTAATATACATGTTTTTAAGGGTTTTAAGCAAAAAAAAAAAAATCAAAAAAGCGCCGACCGGATTTTTTTAAATAAACAAGTTTTTGTGTAACATATGTTACAATCATGTGTAACATAACATATATTACACTCGCGTTGTGCAAAACTTGTTTAATTTTTTTTTAAATATCCTATCGGCGCTTTTTTGTTTTGTTTTTTTTCTTTTTTTGCTAAAAACTCTTAAAAACATATATATTATATATATTATACGTGTGATTTTTTTTTTAAAATGTCAGAGGTTAGAATTTCCTAGGTTTTCTTAATTAAGAGAGTTTTCTCCCAATACTTACATTATATATATGGTGTGAGAAGTATAAGAAGGAATATGGTAAGGAAATGTGACACTAATTAAAATTAAGTCTTGAGGTATAATTGTAAATGCTTCAACAATTCATATATGGTAATGAATATGCAGTTACGAATCTGGAGAGAGAGAGGGAGGGAGAGAGAATATCAGATTTTGGGGTTTGATAACGATTCGTATAATACATCATTCACAAACATCATAACTAATTCATAACATGGTGGTTTAATAAGTTTTAGTTCAATTCACGGTGTTTTATAACTTGCATTCCAGAAGATGTTCTTAGTATGATGTTTTAATCATGTATGTCGCTGCTATATGTTTTCATACATGGGTTTAAATAAAGTTTTAATTAAATTTATGGTGTTTTACAATTACGTTAAAACACCATGACTTGAACAACAATCTAAGTACTTAATGCGATAAAATATCGGATGTTGGTCAAGGACGCATATTTGAGATATCGGTTATCGCTGTGTAATATCGGTAATATTAATATCATGCTAAATTTTATATATATATATATGTGTGTGTGTGTGTGTATGTATATATAACAATTTAACACTAAAAATTCAGTGTAATCTCTCACCATTAACAAATTAACCTTTTGCAACTTGCAAAAAACTAACAATTGTAGCAGGTAGGAACTCACTAAGACTTAAAACAATAACTTTTAACAGTAACAACTAACAATTAAGACTTAAAACACAAAGAGCATCAATAGAAGAAAGACGAATGGTAGAAATAAGAAAAAGGTATCGATATCGAGAAAATCAGTGATATATTGGTCAAATATTGGTCCAATATCGTCGATATTATCGCTACCAATTCAAACTGATGTTTTGCACCGTTATCTCGGTAGGGGGCCGATAACGATATATCACTAATATATTGGTGATATATCGGGATATTAACTATACAGAAAACAATACAACATTCCAGATATTAAATCACAATACAATATCTTTGGTGTTTAAAACACCACATCTTGAATCTTAATACAGTTCTTTTAGATGTTAAAACACAATGACTCGAATAGCAAATACAATCATTCAAAATGTTAAAACTCCACGACTTGAATCACAATACAATGTTTCCATATTCCAGATGTTAAAACACCATGACTTGAATCACAATATAATGTTTCCAGAAACTAAACAACTCGCCTTGAATCTTAAGATATTTCTTCCAGTTGTCAAGCAAGAAACACTTGCGTCACCACATGGTGTTTTGTACCCAAGCACATTCAAGTAAGAAATGGTTTGGAGATAAGGAAACCATCAAAGAAAAAAGTTGTGGATGTTGTGAGAGGAGGTCTAAGGTTTTTTCGGTTGCTGGAGGTGGTAGTTAGCGGCAGATTAAGGTGGTTGAGGATAGAATCCCTGATTTTGTGTTTGAAGATCGTGGATATATGATTAAATTGATATAGTTTCTTAATTTAAATGTTGTTTATTGACACTTACATCCTATCAAGTCAAATAAGTCATAAAAAATTAAAACACATTTTACATTTTTGTCATTATGATCTTAGCCATGAAAAATTAGATCTGATAGTGTAAAACACTTATTAGAGAAAAAGTCATTTGTACATGAACCTCTATAAATATAAAAGGAAAGGATAATAAGAAAAACCTATTGAGTTAAGAAAACTTTGAAAACTCAATATCCACCATTCATAAAAAAATATGTGGTCGAGATTGAAGGTTACATAAAACAACTTTTCTGACCATGTAACAGACCAAAAAAAGTACAAGTAATAGCTTTTTCCTTTTTCACCTTTCTGACTGACACACTGACATGTAACATGTTTGTATGTTACACTAACTTTTTTCTATAAAACATGTAACATGTTTTTTACATGCACTACACATTGAAAACTCGTAAAAGTTAAGCTCGAAAATGTTACACTTCGTAAAACTTACAAAATTTGCTATTGAAAACCCAAAAAAAAAGTGTAACATGTGATGTTACCACTACATAAACAAGCGAAAGATGTGTAACATATCAACTTTTCCTCTCTTAACAAAGCTGTTACACGTCTCAAAACTAAAAAAGGGCGTAACATGTGGTCCATTTATTGAGTTTCTAGACTTTTTTGAATTCAAAAGGTCTCTATACTTGACTTTTTTATATATATATATATATATATAAATATATATATAAGAAAAACCTCTATGATTAAACCTAATTTTTGTACCCAAACTAAACCTAGGCCAAATTTGAAACAAAAACCCAATCTATTTAATCCCAATATGTTTATACCCATTTCTCAAACTAAACCGCATATGTTTAAACTATTGTTGTGAAAATCTCGACTAGACACCGATTAATTGCTAGTCCCCACCTCACCGTCCGACTAACGGCTACTTCAACACTTTAAACCCAAACTGAAGGCCTAAATTTAACAAAACATTCAAACTCAATTTCACCCGTCGTATTTGTGGAGGGCGATAAAACAGAACACAGTGACGTAAGGAAGAAGAAGTTTTTCAAAGTTGAAGTTAAGTTGCTGAAGTCCTATTTACGATCAACAATGTCCCAAGAAAGACTTAACGGATTGGCGATTAGAGATACTGAAAACGAAATATTAGAAAGTATGGACTATAAAGAGTTGATCAAGCTTTTTGCTCCAAAAAAACGTTAGGAGACCCACAAGTTAAGCATAAGTAAGTATGTTCTATCATTTTGCTATAGTACTTTTGTTTTATTTATTTTATAACAATTATCGCTCTATTATTGTGGGTTTTACTTTTTATATATGTGATTGACTGATTGATGAGTTTATATTATAGGGCGGGTAAAGCCCGACTTTTTATCTCGCTGAGAGCAAAAATAATTTTTAACATTCTCGGAGACGAGCTTTTTTTATGCTACAAATACGAAATTATATTTTGAAATATCATAATATTTCGTAACATTTTATGGTTATGATGATATAAATGTAATATTTCGTATTTTAATTTATCGTATTTGTTTAAAAACATAACACCTTATAAAAATTTCAACAGATAAAAGATATGCTTGAAAATCCCAACATCTATTTTTCAAAAAACTAACAGATATAGCGGATCTTCGACGGGTATTAAACAGGTTACTAGACACAATAGTCTATTACCATCCCTGGCTTACCTCAATCACATCAAATAATTACAAATTGATGTTTTGGTGCAAAATGAATCCATCTGATTGAGTTGCATCTTTGATTTGCATAGATCCAAAAACACAATCACACGATATAATACATTTGATATTTAATTATAAATTAATTTAATTTAACAAACCATATTGTCGAAAGATAACTCATAAATTATATTAACTAGATTACATACTCGCTTATTACACAGATTGTATAAAGGAAATATCTGACGTAAGTAAAACATGATAAATATCATACAAAAATTGCTTATAAGCACCCATAATAAAGAAAATATTAATTTATTTTTTTGAAATTTTAATAAAAACATAATTAATTTGAAAATATTACACAATTTAAGAGTCTAATATATCACACATAATATAATTGTTAACTATCATTAAATATATAAGTTAAAGTTATAATTTACACAACTTAAATTATATATAATTTTAATCCGAAAGCTATATATGAACAATCTGCAACCGTTAAATCTTAAACATTAGCTTAAGTATAAATTTCACTAATGGTTTTTTTTACTTTAACATGTATTGTTTGTTGTAAAGTTTATTTTTTAAATGATCACAAAATTTACCTCTGAAGTTTAACGACTTTATTTCTTTAGTTTTTTCTTCTTTCGGTTGCTATACAAAGTGTTAGTACGTCATGAACAACAAACTCATATGATAGAAACTGAATTCTTGACGCATCATGCGGTGGATTTTAATGGTTATTACTTTAAATTGTATATTTGTTATTGTTAATAACTAAAACAGATCAACCTATCCCATTAGTTTATCTCAATAATAATATAAAAGTTAACTTAAATTCAAACCTATATATCTGTTGATTCTTGGTGTTATCGCCTATATAGAAAAACATTTGAATTATACGTTTATCTCGAAGAAATAATTAGATACATACGGTTTTTTGTGAGAAAGATTATTGTATAAGAGGAAAGAAGTGTAGGAGAAAATTTTGGTCCTTGATTTTTAAGATCAATAGTTAAAATTTAGTGGTCCCTGAATATAGAATTAACGTAACTAAAAACAAGGGAAACAAGTGGGGAAAATGGCTAAACAGGAAAATTAAATATTGTTGACTCATAAACCCACTTCCCTATTGATTTTCAAAGACTAAATTTTTTCGTACATTAATATTTTTTTAATAAAAATTACACTATTATGAGCATTTCATTATCTTTAATTCGAGCAGCCTATTGCTATAATTTTCTTATAAAAACTGTAGGATTTTGAATACCTATTGGCATTTACGTGCTTTTGAATACCTAGTAAGTGACTATGTGATCTTGAATACCCATTACGTGATTACTTGATTTCATTATAGTATTTTATGTGAAACCCCACTAAGTGATTACGTAATTATGTAACAATAGTTGACTATGTATTATTACATGACTACGTGATTTTGAATACCCATTTCGTGATTACATGATTTCATTATAGTGTTTATGTGAAACCCCAGTGAGTGGTTACATAGTTACATAAAAACAAAACATGTACTACATAATATTTCATGTGAAATACCTAATATTCAGGTATTAATCATCTTATAAGGATAAATTATATACAAAACATTAGCCAAACCAACCCATAATAACAACATGATGTCGTATATTAGAGCTAAACCAACCTATAATAACATAATAAAGAGATTTAACCACGTAATAAAGCATAAACGATCAAGTTCTTATTATAGAATGTGTAAGAACATAATAAGCATAATTATATTTATATTAGTTATAACTGTCACACTCCGTATTTCCAACCAAACACCGGTGGGCCCAAGCGGGGAATATCGTGACGTAAGTTGATATCATCATAGTCAAATAAACACATCACAGTGGAAGTCTTGAAATTAAATTACTATTACAAACCAAACGTTCAAAATTCGAAAAATAATATACAGACGACTTGTAATGGAAGATCCACAGGCGGATCGTAAAATGTTCAAAAATGAGTAACAGACTTTGGGCAAATATAAGGATTTGCAAGATCCTCTTATATCACTACCGAATAGCTTCCAACCTATTTCGTATTATACCTGCAAACTTAGTCTTTTGAAAATATGTCAGCTTTCGCTAGTAAATACACCCAACTGACTCATTTTGAACACATCTTGAAAATGGATTTAAGTGTACAGGGCACGAAAAATCTTTTCATAACTTGGGAAAGTCGGCCTTGTAACCTTGTTAACAGCTTTACATGTTTGGCCATACATATGGGGCCTAGTACAGAGACCGAGACATGATTAACGTACACACCACTTATGAACCCACGAAGGAGTTATCCCCAACTAGTGGGTAAAAATAATTTAGCATGAGCATCTGTCAGGTGTATGCCTATACCCCGCGCTTTGGTCGTGGCCATTAACTAATGTAATGAGCTGAGGATATCTAGCACACGGTCGTTAACTCCCAATGTTTAACTTATCAAACGAAACCGATTAAAACGGAATGTGCGGATTTACTAGCCACAGTCTGGCATTCGATTGATCCCATTTCCGACCAAGCGGTAATAATTTACCGTAACCCAAGCCCGTCTAGGGAAAATAAGTCGAGAGCATTTACCTGAGCTAATATTGATTTAAAATGCAAGATTTAATATCTCAGCCATATTCAAAATGAAATACATGCAGATAGCATTTACTAGAAGGCTCTAGTCTGGATTATGGCATAATCTAATCAATTAAAATGCTAACGGTCTTAATTTAAGTCATAGACTTAGACCGACTAGCGTACAGGATCAAAACGGTATGATACGCTAGATTAAGCGATGACCGGATAGAATATAGTTTAAACCCAACAAGTACTAAGACTTGTATAATATGGGTAAACCATAAGCATTCTAGATTGTGAGATTAAAATGATAAGGTTAAACCTGTTTCGGTTAATTTCCGTAAACTAGTTACATTTACTTAACCGTGGCATATAAGGGATATCAGGTAACCGGATAAGTCATGGACAAGTTCTACATGCCACTATACTTTAAATAATTTTTAATATCAGTAGGATATCAACTTACATGCCCGTTAAGGTTTTAAAATGAAACTATGCTTCATAAGGGCGTTTTGGTAATTATATATCGTACAAAAGGAACTTGAATATATTTTAATGTTATGATCATAAATATTCTGGAAAAATAATTAATTTTTATGATATAATATCAGTAAGATATTGATTATGTGTGTAATTTATCATTTATGACCAAACTATGCACCGTAGGCGCGTTTTGGTCATTTTACACATAGTTTCATGATTTATTTGGAATCCTGGGTTTATATCATGTACCTACTGTAAAAATATTTTAAATGAGTTTTAAAATCAGTAGGTAACAAGTCTTGGTTGATAAATATGGTTTAAAACCATACTATGCACCGAAACGGCGTTTATGTCGTAAAATGATGATTTGTGCGAAGTTTAATAAAAACTGATGTTAAGATCAGATTTACATGTCTTAGATATGTTATTTAATATAATACATCAGTAGGTAAAAGGTTTGATATGAAAAAGTATGATTAAAACCATTTTACGCGCCACAAGGGCTCTATCGTCATTTGTCGACATAATACAAGGACTTGTGTATAAACTCAGTATATAATCTGACTTGATATCCTAAATAATCTTACTTATGATATTACATCAGTATTAGTTCATTTTCAAGTTCGTTATCGTTTAAAACTTTCTTATGAAAAAGGCCATTTTAGTCAAAATGGCATAATAGTGGAACTTGTGTATAAACTCATATTCTGATTATGATCATGTAATATAACCTCAGAGGGTTATGCTACATCACATTTGCTCATAATGCGACCTTAGATCAGTAGTTAACTAATCTAAATCAGGTCAGAATCGAAAGTCAAAGCATAACCGACCCTAGAACTGAAATTGACGAGCCGAACATGTTCTCACATGTTCTAATAATTATTACCGACTTGTTTAAGTGTCATAACGTGTTTCATAACATATATAAACTCAGATTATAATATTTTCGAAAACTGGCCTGTTTGACTTTTTAATATTAAAACTTTGACCCGTTAATTTGTCTAGCAAACGTGATCTTTAGGAGGTGCCCCTTATAGGGATTAACACCTATATTATTACGATTACTTATCCATGTTCGTTACGAACAATGGCTGGACCATAATGGTCTTAACCGAAAGTCAAGGTGTTTTCCTTAAAACGCTTGACTTTTGGCTGTAAAAGCATATAAACGAAAATGCAAGAGAAAGGAACACTTACAAGTTATTTCTAGGATGAAATAGGACTAAGTTAGATGCTTCTTTCAGTTAGGAACTTCCAAATGAGGGAGATAGAGTGATAAATGAGTAAGGTACAAGTTCAAGTGGTGAACCATTGCATCTATTTATAGTTGGAGAGCTTGAAGGAGGTGATGCCAGGTGTTAGGGAGTGTTAGAGGGAGCCTATAAGTGTCCTAAAACGTGGCATAACAGTTTGGAAGTCCATGGTTTCGAATCAAATGGTTTTTGGCAACATGTGTGGAGGCCAAGCAAAAATTTTGCAGATACAGGCCCCTGCCACCCCGCGAGAGACCAGCTCATGTCTCTCGCGGCCCGCGAGCGTGGAGCGCCCCATGGAGACTTTCAAAGTTTTTCATATTTAGCCCCTCAACTTATTAAACCTCTAAAACACCTTTATAAGCATAATTAGCCCTCCGTAGCCAACATTTGGCGTACCCGGGAGTATGCCTGGACATTGTCAAGCTCTCGGTTCGTTAAAAGGTCACTTAGAGGTATAAATTAACATGTTGACACTTTTAACCCCTCTATTGTCCAACTTTTACATATTTACATAATTAATCCCTCTCGTCCAACCAGTGGCTCATATGAGAGTTAGGACTTCGTAAAGGGTCACTCAGAGGCTCAGTGTAAGCATGTTGACATTAAAGGTCACTCAGAGGCTATGTTTAAGCATGTTGACACTAATGGTCACTCAGAGGCTCACTTTTAAGCATGTTGACACTAATGGTCACTCAGAGGCTTGGTTTATGCATGTTGACACTAGAGAGTCACTCAGAGGCTTAGTTTGAGCATGTTGACACCTTTAGTCCTTATTGGTCCTTAATAGACTTATTATAAAAGTAATGCCACGTGTCAGTATATTACTAGACATGATTTTTACGAGGTGTTACAATAACAAATCATATTGAATGTGTAATCACGTAATGAATTTACATTAAATGTCTAATCACGTAATGAATTTACATTAAATGTCTAATCACGTAATGAGTATTCCAAAAACACGTAGTCATGTAACGGGTATGCAAAATCACGTAATGGGTATTTGGTATTCAAAATCACGTAATCACGTAATGGGTATTCAAAGTCCTGTGGTTTTTTTTAAGAAAACTATAGCAATAGGCTGCTCAAATTAAAGAAAATGCAATGCTCATCAATATGGTTTAATTTATTTTTAAAAGAATACTAACGTATTAAAAAGTTATAATCGTTTGAAAATCAAGAAGGAAATTAGTTTAAGAAAGAAAAGACGATCAAACATTTTCCTTCTTAATTTGAGAAAAACAAATGTGTGGTAATGATTATCTCCTACACTTCAAATGAAATTCTTGTCTTACACATGATCTCTTATCTGATTTATATATATAAAAATATATTATACAATTCTCCATGTATGTATAGCATCTTGTTTATTTATGAACTTATATATAGATAGATATGAGTTTAATAACCTATATCATATGTTATTATATATTAATAATTAATAAATTAGATATAAGATATTAATCAAATATTTAGAATTTAAAAATTATTAATAAATTAAACGAGAGAATGTTCGAAAATACAAAATAATATACAGGCTCGTAATAGAAGATCCACAGGCGGATCATAAATTGTACATGGAAAGAATATAAAACAGACTTTGGGCAGATTAGGATTTGCAAGATCCTCTATCACTACCGAGCACCTCCGGCTTATTTTCGTATTGTACCTACAGTTTAGTCTTTTGAAAATACGTCAGCTTTCGCTGGTAAATACACCCAACCGACTCATTTTGAAAACATTTCAAAAAAATGTTTTAAGTGCGTACCAGCACAAAATCTTTTTATAACCTGGGTTAATTGACCGTCCAACCTTGTTAATAGATTTACATGTTTGTCACACATACGGGGCTCGGTACGAAGACCAAGACACAATTAACGTACACACCACTTTGGACTCACGAAGGAGTCAATTCCTCCCAACCTTGTGGGAATGCATAATTGAGCGTCTATCGGGTGTATGCCTACACCCGCGCTAAGGTCGTGGCCATTTCTATTGTAATGAGCCGAGGATATCCAGGACACGGTAGTTAACCCCCGATGTTTAATTTATCAAACAAAACTGACTAAAACAGAATATGCGGATTTACTATCCCCGAACCGACATTCGATTGAATCCATTTCCGACCAAGCGGTAATAATTTACCGTAACCCAAGCCTGTATAGGGAAATAAGTCGAGAGTATTTACCTGAGCTAGTCTTCTTTTAATTTTAATAACTCAGCCGTATTCAAAATGAGCTAAGTGCTGATAGCAATTACCGGCAAGTCTCTAGTCTGGATTATGGTATAAACTAACCAATTAAATACTAACGGTCTTATTTAAGTCATAGACTTAGACCGACTAGCGTGTTTGATCAAAACGTATGACGCTAGATTAAATGATGATTGGATAGAATGTAGTTTAATCCCAACAAGCACCTTGACTTTTATGATATGGGTAAACTATTAACATTCTGGATTTTGAGACTTAAATGACAGGGTTAAACCCGTTTCGGTCAATTTTCGTAAAATAATTACATATACTTAACTGATCGCATATAGCGATATCGGGTAACCGGATAAGTCATGGACAAGTTCTATATGTTATTATATTTTTAAATAAGTTAAGATATCAGTAGGATATCAATTTGTATGCCCGTTATGGTTTTAAAACGAAACTATGCCTCATAAGGCATTTCGGTAATTATATACCGTATAAAAGGAACTTGAACATATTTTAAGTTTATAATTATGAGTATTCTAGAAAAAATATTTTATTTATGATATATAATCAGTAGGATATCAATTATGTGTGAAATTATCTTTTATGACCAAATTATGCACCGAAGGGGCGTTTTGGTCATTTTACACATATTTATAAATTATTTGGGATTTTGAATTTATAACATGTACCACTGTAAATATGCTTAAAATAAGTTTTAAAATCAGTAGGTATTAAGTCTTGGTCAATAATATGGTTTAAAACCATACTATGCGCCTAAATGACGCTTATGTCGTAAAATGGCGTCATTATGTGATTTTCGCGAAAACTGATGTTAAGTTCAGATTAAAATGTCTTAGATATGTTATTTAATATAACATATCAGTAGGTAAAAGATTTATCTTGAAAAGATTTGATTAAAACTAGTTTATGAGCTACAAGGGCTAAAATTGCCATTTATCGACAAAGTTGAAGGACTTGCTTGAAAACTCAGTTTATAACTTGGTTTAACATCCCAAATAATCCTACTTATAATATTACATCAGTAGGAAACTCATTTTCAAGTTCATTACCATTTAAAACCTTGTTTTATGCAAAAGGGCATTTTGGTCAAATATGGCATAATTATGGAACTTGCGTATAAACTCGGATTCTGATTATGATCATGTAATATAATATCATAGGGTTATGCTACATTATATTATTATCATAATTAAACTTTAGATCAGTATCTAACTAATCTAAATCGGGTCAGAATCGAAAGTCAAAGCAGAAGTCAAACTTCACGACTTTCGGTTGCGAACCGACCCTAGAACTGAAATTGATGAGCCGAACATGTTCTTAAATGTTCTAATAATTATTACCAACGTGTTTAAGTGTCAAAACAGGTTTCATATCATATATAAGATTGATTTATGATTTTTCCGAAAAATGGCCTGTTTGACTTTTTAATATCATAACTTTGACCCGTCAATTGGTCTAGCAAACGTGATCTTTAGGAGGTGCCCTTTATAGGGACTAACACCTACCTTATTACAATCACTTAGCCATGTTCATTTCGAACAATGGCTGGACCATAATGGTCTTAACCGAAATTCCTTAAAACGCTTGACTTTTGGCTATAAAAGCCTATAAACGAAAATGCAAGAGCAAGGAACACTTACAAGAGGTTCCTAGAATGCAATAGAACTAAGTTGGATGCTTCTTTTAGCTAGGAACTTCCATAGGAGGGAGAAGAGTTATGATTCTGAAAGGTGCAAGTTCAAATGGTGAACTTGATCACCTATTTATAGTTGGAGAACTCAAAGGAGGTGAAGCCAGGTGTTTAGGGTGGAAGAGGAAGCTTACAAGTGTCCCAAAACGTTTCATAGCAGTTTGGGAAGCCATGGTTTCGATTTAATGGTTTTGTGGAGTTTTGCTTGGCTTCCAAACAATTTTCTGTAGCAGAACCTGTCTCGCGGGGCGCGAGAGACCCAGGCCAGGTCTCTCGTGGCCCGCGACCGGCCCATGGCCAGTTTCAAAGTTTCAAACTTTAGCCCCTTAACTTTAAAAGCTTCTAAAACCCTTTTTAAACACCTTTTTAGCACTTTTAGCCCTCCGTAGCCAATACCTGGCATACCCGGGAGTATGCCTGGACATTGTCGAGCTCTCGGTTCGTTAAAAGGTCATTCAGAGGTAAGAATTTACATATTGACACTTTTAATCCCTCCATTATCCAACTTTCACATATTTACAAAATTGAACCCTCTCGTCCAACAAATGGCACGTATGAGAGTCAGGACTTCGTAAAGGATCACTCAGAGGCTCATTATAAGCATGTTTATTCTGATGTCACTCAGAGGCTGGGCATGTTGACGTATTAGTCATTCAAAGGCCAAATTTCAAGCATGTTGACATATCTGTCACTCAGAGGCTGTTATTTATGCATGTTGACATCGAACGTCACTCAGAGGCTCAGATTGAGCATGTTGACGCCTTTAGTCCTTATTGGTCTTTAACAAACTATATTTAAAATACAACATGTGTCACTATACTGTTGGACTGGATTTTACGTTACATCCTCACCCCCTTAAAAGAAATCTCGACCTCAAGATTTTACTCAAAAAGATGGGGGTACTTTTTTTGTCGCATAGTGGACTCAACCTCCCATGTATACTCGGGACCTATAAAAGCGTCTCACTTAACCTTTACTATAGGTATCATTTTTCTTTGGAGCTTTTTAACCTGTCGACCCTCGATCAAAATTGGTTTCTCAACGAACCTCAGGTTTTCATCAATTTGCACATCTTCGTGCGACTTTGCTAGCGACTCATCAGCTAGACATTTCTTAAGGTTAGATATGTGGAATACATCATGGATTCCACTAAGCTCCTCTGGCAACCTGAGCTTATAAGCTACAGTGCCGACACGTTCGATTATCTCGAAGGGTCCTATATATCTTGGGCTTAACTTGCCCTTCTTTCCAAAATGCATCACACCTTTCCAGGTGATACATTCAGCATGACTTTGTCCCCTACTTGGAACTTAAGAGGTTTACGCCTCTTGTCAGCATAGCTCTTCTGTCTATCTCTGGCAGCTTTGAGACGATCACGGATTTGCAAAAATCTTTCTCGTGGTCTCTAGGGCAATCTCAGGTCCTGATAGTTGGGCCTCCCTAACTTCTGCCCAGCACACGGGCGTTCTAC
Organism: Scalesia atractyloides; assembly: GCA_947069175.1. Lineage (NCBI taxonomy): Eukaryota > Viridiplantae > Streptophyta > Magnoliopsida > Asterales > Asteraceae > Scalesia > Scalesia atractyloides. The sequence continues at coordinate 23,777,713 of CAMTDV010000023.1, forward strand.
ATTTTCTCCCATATAAGGCCTCAAAAGAGTAGTCTTGATGCTCGTATGATAGCTGTTATTGTAGGAGAATTCTTTTAGGGGTAAGTGGTTGTCCCAACTTCCACCTAAGTCGATCACACATGCCCTAAGCATGTCTTCCAGTGTCTGGACAGTACGCTCACTTTGACCATCAGTCTACGGATGGTAAGCTGTACTAAAGTTCAATCTTGTGCCTAATGATTGTTGGAAACTTTTCCAAAAGTGAGATGTGTATATAGTATCTCTGTCAGATACAATTGATACCGGCACACCGTGTAGGGACACAATCTTGTCCACATACAACTTAGCTAATTTATCTGAATCGTACGTTTCTTTGATTGGCAAGAAATGAGCTGACTTAGTCAGTCTGTCTACAATGACCCAAATAGTGTCATTTCCACTTTTGGTATTAGGTAACTTGGTAATCAAGTCCATAGTTACCATTTCCCATTTCCATGTGGGAATTTCCAATTGTTATAGAAGTTCTGACGGTTTTTTATGTTCGGCCTTAACTTGCGAACACATCAGACATTTAGCTACATAGGTGGCTATGGATTTCTTCAAACCCATCCACCAATAATTCTTCTTCAAGTCTTGATACATCTTGTCACCACCTGGGTGAACTGAGTATCTTGTGTTGTGTGCTTCTTGGAGGATTAGATCTCTAAGTCCTCCAAAGATTGGAACCCAAATTCTGTCATTAAATCTTAGGATTCCATCCTTTCCAGTCGTTAATTGATCAACAGTTCCGCCTAATCCCTCATTAGGAATATTAGCCTCTAACAGGGCTTGTTTTTGCGCATCTAATAGGTTCTCACTCAAGCTATTTCTGAGCTCAATACTCTTGGCGTTAATCTAATAGGTTTAACCATTTCCTTGCGACTTAAGGCGTCAGCAACTATATTTGCCTTGCCGGGATGGTAGCAAATCTCGCAATCATAATCATTTAGAGTTTCCATCCAACGACGTTGTCGCATGTTCAATTCTTTTTGATTGAACAGATGTTGGAGACTCTTATGGTCAGTATATATAATACACTTTGTACCATACAAGTATGTCTCCATAATTTTAGTGCAAATACCACGGCACCCAGTTCTAAACCGTGAGTGGTGTAATTCCCCTCGTGCACCTTTAACTGTCGTGATGCATAGGCAATTACTTTGCCTTTTTGCATTAGCACACAACCTATGCCAGTGTGCGATGCTTCACAGTAGACTACAAATTTCTCAATACCCTCAGGTAGAGATAACACAGGAGCATTGATCAACTTGTGTTTAAGAACCTCAAAAGATTCTTGTTGCTTTGGACCCCAATTATACTTAACATTCTTTCGAGTTAAGGTAGTTGAAGGAGTGGCTATTCTTGAGAAGTTCTCAATAAACCTTCTATAATAACCAGCCAGTCCTAAGAAACTACGAATTTTCGATGGGGTCTTGGGCACTTCCCAATTCATTATGGCCTTAATTTTTGCGGGATCCACTTGGATACCACGCTCACTTACCATGTGTCCAAGAAATTGGACCTCTCTAAGCCAAAACTCACACTTCGAGAATTTGGCATAAAGCTTTTCTTGCCTTAATAGTTATAGGATGCACCGAAGATGTTTCTCGTGATCAGCTTGATGACGAGAATAGATAAGTATGTCGTCTATGAAGACAACGACAAACTTATCCAAATACCGGTTTGCAAACTTTATTCACAAGATCCATGAATGCTGCTGGTGAGCCAAAAGGCATCACCAAGAATTCAAAATGACCATAGCGGGTCCTGAAGGCTGTCTTAGGAACATCCTCACTTCTAACCTTCAGTTGATGATATCCATCTCAAATCAATTTTGGTGAAATAACTAGCCCCTTGAAGTTGCTCAAATTAATCGTCGATCCTGGGCAGAGGATATCTATTCTTGATCGTCAACTTGTTCAGCTCTCTGTAATCGATGCACATTCGCATCGAACCGTCTTTCTTCTTTACAAAGAGGATATGAGCTCCCCAAGGCGAGGAACTAGGCTGAATAAAGCCTTTCTCTAAGAGTTCGTCTAGCTGTGTCCTCAATGTCACACCCCGACCCGCAGCGGAATAAAAGTCGGGGCATAATTGGGTTATCACCAAAGCTCATGATCTTTACTAAGATGTTTCATATTTATTAAATTCAAATTACAAACTTAAATATCCAAAAACAAAATTCATACAATTACAAAGGAAAATGAAACTATAAATTTATTCCAAAGCATAAGCTTGTTTATTCTTCTAGGCCATCCTAAGTGTTTCCTGTCTCGGCTGGATCACCTGTATCATGTGTAAAAACGGGGGAGATTTTGGGTCAACAAAAGTTGGCGAGTGAACCTTGATAAAACATTTTAACTAATTTCTTGTTTTATTTATTAAATTAAATTCGTGCATTAATCACATGTGAGCAAACATATATATGTAAACAATCACAAATCACTTTGGATGAGTATATGACATAATGATGATGTATTTGAGATAAAAGGGTCAATCAAACGGAGCCGATCTAATGAGGCTCCTGATGCTCAACCCGTATCCCACGGGGAACTGATGGGCCTAATGAAATGCGTGCACTGAAATGATAAAAGTCAATCTACATATAATTCACACAACAATTGATACACATTTGATCACGGATATGATGTATGCACAAGTGTTGAAATAAAATAAAAGAATAGTACGACACATGATACACCCCAAAACATGATTAAAACGGGGAATTGGTAGAGATTCACTCACAGTGGATGCGTTTCTTGATGACGACGAATGCGCACGAATTTTATGATTCAACCGACGAGGGAAAACTAACCTAAATAATAACGAAATGATTCGATAAATAAATAAATTTTATTTGAGATTATTATTTTTAATTAGTGCTCTTTAATGAGATTTTTAGATTTAATTTTATGAGTTTAATGCAAATTTCTAACTTTAAAAAAAACCTTATTTTTAAGTATTTTTAAATAGTTTTTCAATTTAATAAATAAATAAAAAGAAACAAAAATAAATAAAAATGGGTTGATTTGTCAGGTTTGACCGGGTCTGACCGGTCAGACAGCATGAATTCCAAGTGCGAGTGAGGTTCGAACTCGGGACCTCTCGTATACGTGCGCGCAGCTCTACCAACTGAGCTATGTGTCTAACCCGAAATATTCTCTGTTTTAATTATATATATATACTAACTAACTTTAACCTTATTTAGTTTTTATTAAAAATGATTTAATATGGCCGAACCGGTTACAGAAACCCGGAATCGAACTCGGGACCTTCGGTTCGAGTGCACACAGCCCAACCAGTTGGGCTGTGTGTCTAATCTGCTTAAATACTGGATTATATTCCTCTTATATATATACTGTGAATTGATCTGAATAGGTTTAAAATGTTGGTTTTATTTCAGAAAGTCGGAAACATGTGTGATTGAACCCGGGGCGTGTGTTTTATATTTGCACACAGTCCACCGCTGGACTGTGTGTCTAACCTGGTTAAATACCCGATTTTAATTACATTAATATACAACTTAGGCTTCGTCTTCTTTACTAAGAGAAACACAGAACAGTGAACCCGACTGTTTTGCTTAATCGACCAACAAACTTATACTCGATTGAAAATAGAATAGAAAAATAAAGATTAAGTAATATGATATACCAAAACAGAGAGTTTTCTTCCGATTTCCGGCAACGTTGACCCTGATTTGCGATTTCCGGCTGAATGAACTGATTTAACAGTTTTGATTATTGATTTGAGAATTAAATTATTAATCAAGAGATAGTAAGGAGGTTTAGCCAATTATACCGTCTGAAGAACAACTGCGGTTTTCTGATCAGTGATTCCGGCGATATTCCGGCGAGTGCGAAGATCTCCGGCGACGAGCTTTGGAAGAATTAAAACTTCAGAAAGAGAGTGCGGTTCTGAGCGAAATGTTTAGAAGGAGTTTGGGTGGGTATTTATAAGGGGGACAGGCCGATTGGGTTCGAATTTGGGGTCAAGATTCGTGGTCAATGATTTCAAACGGTTTTGACTAAAATTGATTGTTAGGCAATCGGTTATAACTGATTTCGAAATCAGTTTACGCGTTTCAGTCAAAGGAAAATAGCCACATTTGCGGAGTTTCGGTTTTTCCGGCGATTGCGAGTTCTGGGCGCCCTGATTTACAGGTTTTGACTTTCCCTGTTTTACTTTAAGTGATATTTGTTTAAGTATATATCACAAAGGATGTGTGTGGCGGAGTGGTGTGATGTGTGTGTCTTTGCGGGAGACCCGGGTTCGAGACCCGGCGACTCTATTTATTATTTTTGAGTTTATTTACTTATTATTATTTTTATTATTTATGGTTTTTTTAACTTCTATAATATTTAGTAATTATGAGATGTTTAAAAATAGTCGGCACAATCAATACGCAACGAACTTTTAACCGAATGCTTGATTATTAAACGAAGCGGGTTTTGAACCGGTTTTTCATAAAGTTACACACAATTCCTTCATCTCTGTTGGTGCTAGCATATATGGAGCTCTAGCTACGGGTGCTGATCCTGGTATAATATCAATCTTGAACTCCACTTGTCTATCTGGAGGTAGGCCTGGTAATTCCTCAGGGAAAACATCGGGATACTCCAAGATAACTGGTTGATCTTCAAGGTTCGGCTTAGGTTCATTGATGGTTACTTGTGCCATGTAGATAACACAACCTTTTCTCAAACACTTGGATGCCTTAAATAAGACACCTTGTCTGGCAGTCCATAGTGTGAGTCTCCGGGGATGGTGATCATTTCACCAGATGGGGTTTTAATTTCGATGAGCTTTTTATCGCAGGCATTGCGGGCTTGATTATGAGATAACCAATCCATGCCTAAGAAAACATCGAACCCCGCCAATTTCATTGGCAGAAGAGAGATAGGGATGGAATGATTCTTAATGGATATAGAGCATCCATCAAGAATATAAGATGTGGATTCTATCGTTCCATCAGCAAGTTCTATCTCATAAGTTTTATCTAGAGTTCTTATGGGGAGGTTTAATAGTTTACTAAACTTATGATTAACAAAAGATCTATCTGCACCCGAATCAAAACGAACTCTAGCATAAATATCATTAATGGGGAAAGTACCTGTTATGAATTGTCGTCATTAACAGCTTCTCTTGCATTTATTTGAAAGGCACGGGCATTCCCCTTCTTGGCCCTCTCCAGGCTTTGCATCATTACTTTTGGGTTTCTTGGGGCAATTGTACGTTATATGCCCTTTTTCATTGTAGTTATAGCAAACTGCATCCTTAAGATCCTTGCAATCTAAGGTCTTATGCCCTCTTCTTTTGCAGATACCACAAGGTTTGGTTTGTGGATTTATACTACACTGTCCCCAATGCCTATATTTACAATTCTTGCACAGGGGTTTCTCATTAGACGCATGCTGGTTCTTCTTGAACCCAAAATTTCCTTTCTTTTTAAACCTTTGGGAGTTATTATCCTCCCGTTTCCTCTTTCCGTCAGTTTCAGTCCTAACTGACCTTTGTCTTACCAAATCAAGGGTGAGGGAAAGAGATAGGTCTACAGCGGACCTATAGGTACTAGGCTGAGCAGCCTTTACCATGCCCTTTATTTCGGGAGCCAACCCATTTATAAAACGTGCAATGCGTTTGGATTCGGGGGTGATTAAATAGGAAACTAACCTATATAGGGAATTGAAATTGGAGACGTACTTCCGACAGTCTAGGTTTTTCATTGAAAGAGACAAAAAGTCTGTCTCTAATTTCTCCACCTCATGGGTTGGGCAGTAAGTTTCCTTAACAAGGTCCACAAACTTGGACCATCCTAAATTGTACAGGTGTACCTTACCTGTTGATTGAATCATGGCTTTCCACCATATTAGGGCATCGCCCTTGAAGGATTGTGATACGTACTTGACCACATCCTTATCAGCACAATTGCTGATATCTACTATCGTCTCCATCTCGTCTAGCCACTTTAGGGCTTCCACAGCTCCTTTTCCCCATGAAAGTCTCGGGGCTTACATGAGACGAAATACTTATAGGTGCATCCGTCCTTAGTAGAACGGTACCTTTCTGCAAAATCTAATTTCTTTGGTTCACTCTTCGCATCTGAAGAATGAACGGAGCTCTCTTATTGAGCTGAAGATGGTGGAATAGATAAGGTTCTAGAGCGAGTGCACTCGACTCTCTTAGCCTTTCTATAGCCTTTCCCATGGCCTTTTCGACAGTCGCATCAATGCGAGCTTGAAAATTATCATCATCTATATTTTTGTTTTCAGCTTTGTTAGATTCAACATTCCTGTGGCTACTTTGTGCTTCATTTGAGTTAGCCATCTTTAAATCTTGGGTTCTATATACCAATAAAACTTTTTTTAGCCATGGTATATCAACCATATAGGCTTTCAACATTGGATATTACAATCCATTGCCTATACTAGTGTGAATAACATCACAACTTTAGACTTAACATAACTATATTTGGCCTAGGTCTTAATAGGACCATCATAGGCAAATTACAATTTGGACGTAGTCCATATGTTATTGGACAGCGGATCGCAATGTCACAACTGTCATTGTCACCGTTGACAATTATATAGCTCATAGGCTTGTCCCTAATGGACATAATAATTGGGCGCATTGGCCTACATCATATCAGATGTATATGGCATATCAGCCTGTCCCATTGGACATAAATTGGGCACATTGGCCTACATCATATCAGATGTATTTGGCATATCAGCATGTTCCATTGGACAATAATTGGGCACATTGGCCTACATCGTATCAGATGTATTTGGCATATCAGCCTATCCCATTGGACAATAATTGGGCACATTAGCCTACATCGTATCAGATGTATTTGGCATATCAGCCTGTCCTGTTGGACAATAATTGGGCACACTGGCCTACATCGTATCAGATGTATTTGGCATATCAGTCTGTCCCATTGGACAATAATTGGGCACATTGGCCTACATCGTATCAGATGTATTTGGCATATCAGCTTGTTCCGTTGGACAATAATTGGGCACATTGGCCTACATCGTATCAGATGTATTTGGCATATCAGCCTGTTCCGTTGGACAATAATTGGGCACATTGGCCTACATCGTATCAGATGTATTTGGCATATCAGCCTGTTCCGTTGGACATAAATTGGGCACATTGGCCTACATCATATCAGATGTATTTGGCATATCAGCCTGACCCATTGGACGGTTAGTGTGGTTCCTCAAGTCACACTACCAAGATTATGAACATTTCTTAATGTTACATAAGAGTACCTTAATGATTGATTAATGGTCCCGGTCACCTTCGACCTTAACGACCTTGGAGGTTTGGACCTAGTCCTTTACCTCTGGATAGAAGGATAACTTCCCTTAACTATCCTAATAGAAGACCCCTTTGTACTTAACTATCATTTCTTGGCCAATATGTGGTCTACGCCACTTGGCGTAATCAATCCATGAAGATCTTTTGGAATTATATAGCAGAGCATAAATTTCGAGTAAAATCAAGACGCTCGCTTTCAAGAGGATGAATATATATATATATATATAATTCCTAAATACTTCATTAAATTTCATTAGAAGTTACAATACTAGAAAAATGAAATAAATTGTCCATGCAAGGACTTAAAGGAAATAAAAATGTCCACGCAGGGACTAAAGAAACAACAATGTCCTCGCAGGGGCTACATATTATTAGAAGAGACTTCACTCGTCCTTCTTTCCCTTCACCAATTTGGAGAGTTTCTTGAAGAACTTGTTTGTCTTCTTCTCTGTTTTCTCCGCTTGTTGCTGCATCTCTTTCATTCTTGCTAAGGCCTCATTAATAGCCTCAAGTGGTGGCGGAGGTTGTGGTTGAGGTTGTGGCATAACCGGATACTGGTACCCATAAGTTGGATATCCAGTTGGTGGATAAGTAGGTGGGAAAGGAGATAGGTAAAGTGCATTGTGCATAACAGCTTGCATATATGGGTCTTGCGACCATGCTTGATAGTCTGCCGGTGTAGACGGATTAAAAGGATCATATCTAGACGTGTCTGGATATGTGGGGATTGGGTTAGAATAACCCGATGGTGGTGGTTGAACTATAGGTGTGGGTGTTGGTGTTGGTTCAACCACAGGTGAGGTGTTAGAGGGTCCACCCATTTGTGGGTCCTCTTGAATGGTAGGGTAGGAATTGGGAAAATGTGGCAGCGATCCTGACCTTTGTACGGCATGTACCGACATACGTGCTCCATACTTCCTTCTTGGTGGTTCAGGTGGTGGTTGAGATTAGTCCATCGGTTCCATGTGGACATCTTCTTGTACTAGGGGTGGTTGAGAGCGATGAGAAAGAGTGTGGGCGAAGGTGAATTGGTTCCAATATTGGTCCCACTCATTAGGACCTTGGTAGGGCGATCTGGCATATGAGTTTGAATCGCTTGAAATTTCAATGGGATGCATATTTGATCCCGACGGCGGCATCTCCGGGTCGGAGTCCTCGTCCATAGGGTTTGGTTGATCCAACTGATTTTGATCGGCTGGAGGTGTGTTAAAGTAATGGTTCGGGTTAAATTTGTCATGGTAAGAATGTGAATGAGAATGATGGGTATGGTGTGAATGATAGGAGTGGTGAGAGGTAAGAATTTTGGGAATGTGAGGGCGAGTGTCTATTAGAGACAGAACGTCTCGCTGGTTGCCAAGGAGATGAATCTCCTGATTCTTGGTAAGCATTGAGTTATGAGGTTGAGGGGGAATACGCCCCGATGGTCCTCCTCTCATTGAACCTTTTCCTCGTCCACTTTGTCCTCTCACACGTGGCGGCATTTTCCTGTTGAAAATCAATTCAAAAACAATACTAATAACTTAATAATAAAACGAGTAATCCTAGGTCAATGCCTAGACTCGGAAGTCTAAGAAATGTGCTCATGTAAGTTTGAGATTAAACACAAGAAGGGTAGCGTTTAATTCTCTCAAACGTTGGCTCTAATACCAACCTTGACACACCCCGGATTTCCAACCCGAAATCCATACACCAGTGGGCCCGGGTGGGGAGTACCGTGACGTCAGTTGATAATCATCATGGTCAATTAAACACGGCACAACGGAAGTCTTGGAGTAATATTACTATTACAAACCGAATGTTCGAAAATACAAAATAATATACAGGCTCGTAATAGAAGATCCACAGGCGGATCATAAATTGTACATGGAAAGAATATAAAACAGACTTTGGGCAGATTTAGGATTTGCAAGATCCTCTATCACTACCGAGCACCTCCGGCCTATTTTTGTATTGTACCTGCAGTTTAGTCTTTTGAAAATACGTCAGCTTTCGCTGGTAAATACACCCAACCGACTCATTTTGGAAACATGTCAAAAAAATGTTTTAAGTGCGTATCAGCACAAAATCTTTTTATAACCTGGGTTAATTGGCCGTCCAACCTTGTTAACATATTTACAAGTTTGTCATACATACGGGGCTCGTTACGGAGAACGAGACACAATTAACGTGCACACCACTTTGGACTCACGAAGGAGTCAATTTCTCCCAACCTTGTGGGAATGCATAATTGAGCGTCTATCGGGTGTATGCCTACACCCGCGCTAAGGTCGTGGCCATTTCTATTGTAATGAGCCGAGGATATCCATGACACGGTAGTTAACCCCCGATGTTTAATTTATCAAACAAAATTGATTAAGACAGAATATGCGGATTTACTATCCCCGAACCGACGTTCGATTGAATCCCATTTCCGACCAAGCGGTAATAATTTACCGTAACCTAAGCCCGTATAGGGAAATAAGTCGAGAGTATTTACCTGAGCTAGTCTTCTTTTAATTTTAATAACTCAGCCGTATTCAAAATGAGCTAAGTGCAGATAGCATTTACCGGCAAGTCTCTAGTCTGGATTATGGCATAAACTAACCAATTAAATACTAATGGTCTTATTTAAGTCATAGACTTAGACCGACTAGCGTGTTTGATCAAAACGTATGACACTAGATTAAATGATGATTGGATAGAATGTAGTTTAATCCCAACAAGTATCTTGACTTGTATGATATGGGTAAACTATTAACATTCTGGATTTTGAGACTTAAATGACAGGGTTAAACCCGTTTCGGTCAATTTTCGTAAAATAGTTACATATACTTAACCGAGCGCATATTAGTGATATCGGGTAACCGGATAAGTCATGAGAAAGTTCTATATGCCATTATATTTTTAAATAAGTTAAGATATCACTAGGATATCAACTTGTATGCCCGTTATGGTTTTAAAACGAAAGTATGCCTCATAAGGGCATTTCGGTAATATATACCGTATAAAAGGAACTTTAACATATTTTAAGTTTATAATCATGAGTATTCTAGAAAAATATTTTATTTATGATATATCATCAGTAGGATAACAATTATATGTGTAAATTATCTTTTATGACCAAATTATGCACCGAAGGGGCATTTTGGTCATTTTACACATAGTTTATAAATTATTTTGGGATTTTGAGTTTATAACATGTACCTACTGTAAATATGTTTAAAGTAAGTTTTAAAATCAGTAGGTACCATGTCTTGGTCAATAATATGGTTTAAAACCATACTATGCGCCTAAATGGCGCTTATGTCGTAAAATGGCGTCATTATGTGATTTTCGCAAAAACTGATGTTAAGTTCAGATTAAAATGTCTTAGATATGTTATTTAATATAACATATCAGTAGGTAAAAGATTTACCTTGAAAAGATTTGATTAAAACTAGTTTATGAGCTACAAGGGCTAAAATTGCCATTTATCGACAAAGTTTAAGGAGTTGCTTGAAAACTCAGTTTATAACTTGGTTTAACATCCCAAATAATCCTACTTATAATATTACATCAGTAGGAAACTCATTTTCAAGTTCATTACCATTTAAAACCTTGTTTTATGCAAAAGGGCATTTTGGTCAAATATGGCATAATTATGAAACTTGCGTATAAACTCGGATTCTGATTATGATCATGTAATATAATATCATAGGGTTATGCTACATTATATTATTATCATAATTAAACTTTAGATCAGTATCTAACTAATCTAAATCGTGTCAGAATCGAAAGTCAAAGTAGAAGTCAAACTTCGCGACTTTCGGTTGCGAACCGATCCTAGAACTGAAATTGACGAGCCGAACATGTTCTTAAATGTTCTAGTAATTATTACCAACTTGTTTAAGTGTCAAAACAGGTTTCATATCATATATAAGATTGATATATGATTTTTCCGAAAAATGGCCTGTTTGACTTTTTAATATCATAACTTTGACCCGTCAATTGGTCTAGCAAACGTGATCTTCAGGAGGTGCCTTTTATAAGGACTAACACCTACCTTATTACAATCACTTAGCCATGTTCATTTCAAACAATGGCTGGACCATAATGGTCTTAACCGAAAGTCAAACAGTTTTCCATAAAACGCTTGACTTTTGGCTATAAAAGCCTATAAACGAAAATGCAAGAGCAAAGAACACTTACAAGAGGTTCCGAATGCAATAGAACTAAGTTGGATGCTTCTTTTAGCTAGGAACTTCCAGAGGAGGGAGAAGAGTTATGATTTTGAAAGGTGCAAGTTCAAATGGTGAACTTGATCACCTATTTATAGTTGGAGAACTCAAAGGAGATGAAGCCAGGTGTTTGGGGTGTAAGAGGAAGCTTACAAGTGTCCTAAAACGTGAAATAGCAATTTGGGAAGCCATGGTTTCGATTTAATGGTTTTGTCGAGTTTTGCTTGGCTGCCAAACAATTTTCTACAGCAGACCCTGTCTCGCGGGGCGCGAGAGACCCATGCCAGGTCTCTCGCGGCCCGCGACCGCCCTATGACCAGTTTCAAAGTTTGACACTTTAGCCCCTTAACTTTAAAAGCTTCTAATACCCTTTTTAAACACCTTTTTAGCACTTTTAGCCCTCCGTAGCTAATACCTGGCATACCCAGGATTATGCCTGGACATTGTCGAGCTCTCGGTTCGTTAAAAGGTCATTCAGAGGTAAGAATTAACATGTTGAAACTTTTAATCCCTCCATTATCCAACTTTCACATATTTACAAAATTGAACCCTCTCGTCCAACAAATGGCACGTATGAGAGTCAGGACTTCGTAAAGGATCACTCAGAGGCTTATTATAAGCATGTTGATTCTGATGTCACTCAGAGGCTGGGCATGTTGATGCATTAGTCATTCAGAGGCCAAATTTCAAGCATGTTGACATATGAGTCACTCAGAGGCTGTTATTTATGCATGTTGACATCAGACCGTCACTCAAAGGCTCAGATTGAGCATGTTGACGCCTTTAGTCCTTATTGGTCTTTAACAGACTATATTTAAAATACAACACGTGTCACTACACTATTGGACACGATTTTACAGGGTGTTACATTGAGAATCCCCCGAGGAAAGGTAGGAGCAACTGGAATGACTAATTCTTTGTCGGTCGGCGGCCACATTACTGATTTGAATCTCTTTCTAGTGCGTGCATCACGAACTCCTTTAGCCGTTCTCAAATATGGTTCAGCAGTCTTCATAGTCTTAAACCCACTCTTAATCTCACGTTCAAGCTTTTTGAAGAATCCCCATCCGGGTCCACGCTCTGTAGTGTCATCATCAGTGTACGGAACTCTCAATAGATCACTCAAAGCAACCTTAGTCCGCGTCTCGAATTCCGATTCCTTGGAATAATATTCACATATTCCATCCTGGCGTACAATAATCCACATATTTTTGACGTGGTCGTACATCCAACTGAGCACCCTGGACTTGTTTCCTACTTTACTGTAGTAGCTCGACCCTAACTCCATCACATATCTCTCGACTGATTCTTGGATCCTTAGGCTGAAAGTTCTCATCAAGTGGATTCACATTGACATTCTTCATTAAAACCGTTTGCTTCTTCTTCTGACTAGTGGCACGTTTCTGACTAGCAGTAAACTTTTTGCGTGGATCGATCATATAATCGTCCAGACCAGCTTGGCGTTCAGCAGCCAACTATTCAGCTGCCAATCTTTGTTCCTCGGTTTCCTCAGCCATTCGTTGTTACGCCACACGATGCCTGATCTCAATGTTCATCGGGTCATCTGTAGGATCGCCGAATTCCCTTCCGAATTTTTTTTCCAGCTTAGCCTTTAAATCAAATACCAGAGTCATAAGAATAGTGACATCTCCCTGCAGCTGATCAATAGTCTGATCTCTGACGTCTAAGCGAGTCTGCAGAGAGGCAATTTGAGCATCCTTCAGAATAACCTCTTGTTCCAAGACGACCACCCTTTTCTTTAAACCACTACATCAACCTCCATATCATCATCATCACTATCCATTCCCCCGAATTCAAATGCCCTATTTTCTGATCTGCGCACATAATCTTCAGCAACATCATCTGTACGACCAACTCCACTAACACCTGCTTCAGAACCCCCAGCACCTGAAGAGCTTCCTCCAAACTCCATCATATGTAAAACCGTGTCAGCTGGAATAGACATAACAGTCGACTGCGTAATAATAGGAGTGGTAGGCTGTGCAGATATAACAGGTGTGTCAAGTATAAAAGTGTCAACAATAGATTCAACAATAGTAGATGCAACAACGGTAGAAATGATCAACTCAGGTTCAGCAGTAGTGAAAACAACAGGAGCTTCAGGTTCACTTAATGGAATACTCGGCTCGGTTCTTCTCCTTTTGATCAATGGCACCTCATCTTCTTCATCTTCGTCATCTTCCTCAACCAGAGTAGTCGGTGCAATGATAGGTGGAATATCAAGTGGAGGATCACCTTGCTTCTCCTGAATATCCTTCAAATGAGCAATCAAATCTTCAATATTCTTCGATGATAACTCTGTCAAAACGGGAGTCAAAGTGGCGTTGAATTCAGCGAGATCATCAAGAAACGCTTGCCCAGCATCAGCTTTGTCATCAGTAACTAAATCCTTTATCTCTATCTGTTTCTCTTTGGCAGGTATATCATGTTCTTCGGCCGCTATAGCAGTAACTCGAGGAGGAGGAGGTGGTGGAATATCCAAACCAACAACTTCAGCGAACTTCTCGAACTTCTTCAGAGCAAAACGACCCACAAACACTGTCTTAGACGTAGAGCGGTTCTTCTTCATTGTGCCAAAAATAGTAGGCCCCATCGGCTTCATGTTAAGCAAATTGGCATCTGTCGCATCCTTTGTCAAATCAGGGTAACGGGCATCTAGAATTAACTGAACGAAGCGCGGGTACAAAAGAAACATCCGCTTCTTAGACTGCTCTAGAATTTTCTTCATGTTGTCGAAGATATAACCAGAATAGTTATACTTCCAGTCCATAACCAACAAAACTATAGCAGATGTCTGGGCTTGATTCGGCTGATCCAGACCGCCTTTGTTTTCCGATACACACTGCATAAACATGTGGACAAGCAACCGCCAATAAGCAGGAAACATCTTCTTAAGCAGCGGTGGATACGATCCCTCATATCCCATTTCCATCAGCACAGGAAGCACCTTCTCTTTGGCATAAATAGTTGGATCGCTAAAAGTATCCGCAAACTACAACACCTCTCTCACGCATGCTTCGTTTACCACTATCTGTCACACCCCGGATTTCAAACCCTGAAATCCAAAGACCGGTGGGCCCGGGTGGGGAGTATCTGACGTAAGTTGATAACATCATTGTCAATTAAACATAGCACAACGGAAGTCTGGAGTAAAATTACTATTACAAACCGAAATGTTCGAAATCTAAAATAATATACAGGCTCGTTATAGAAGATCCACAGGCGGATGGTAAAATGTACAAGAAAGAATAAAAAACAGACTTTAGGCAGATCTAAGGATTTACAAGATCCTCTTATTCTCTACCGAGCAGCTTTCGGCCTATTTCGTATTATACCTGCAGATTAGCCTTTGGAAAATACGTCAGCTTACGCTGGTAAATACACCCAACTGACTCATTTTGAAAACATTAAAAATGATTTTAAGTGCAAACGGTACAAAATCTTTTATTAACTGAGGAAGGTTAACCTTGCAATGGACCATGCAATAATAATTTACCGTATCCCAAGCCCTTATAGGGGAAATAAGTCGAGAGTATTTACCTAAGATTGCTTTCTTCTTTTATTTTTAAATAACTCAGCCATATACAAAATTACCGAGTGCAGATAGCTTTTACCGAGAAGGCTCTAGTCTGGATTATGGCATAAACTAGCCAATTAAATACTAACGGTTGTATAAACCGAAATAGCGTACATGATCATTACGTATAACGCTTGATTAAACGATGATTAGATAGAATGTAGTTTAAACCCGACAAGTACTTGACTTGTATAATATGGGTAAACTAAAACATTCTGGATTTTGAACTTAAAATAATAAGATTAAACCCGTTACGATTGAATTCCGTAAAATAGTCACATATACGTAACTGTGCGCATAATAGCGATATCGGGTAACCGGATAAGTTATGGACAAGTTCGATATGCCATTATACTTTAAATAAGTTAAGATATCAGTAGGATATCAACTTGTATGCCCGTTGAGGTTTTAAAACGAAATTATGCCTTATAGGGGCATTTCGGTAATTTCGTATCGTGTAAAAAGAACTTAAATAAAATTTAAGTTTATGATCATGTGTATTCTAGAAAAAAAATTTATTTATGATATAATATTAGTAGGATATCAATTATATGTACATTTTACTTTTTATGACCAAACTATGCACCGAAGGGGCATTTTGGTCATTTTACACATAGTTTATAAATTATTTGGGATTCTGAGTTTATAATAGTACCTACTGTAAATATGTTTAAAATAAGTTTTAAAATCAGTAGGTAACAAGTCTTGGTCCATTAATATGGTTTAAAACCCTACTATGCGCCGAAACGGCGCTTATGTCGTAATATGACGTCTTTAAGCGATGTTTATGAAAACTGATATTTGGATCATATTAAAATGTTTAAAATATGTTATTTAATATAACATATCAATAGGCAAGTGATTTATCTGGAAAAGATTTGATTAAAACTATTTTATAAGCCACAGGGGCTAAAACCGTCATTTATCGACATAGTTTAAGGACTTGTTTAAAAAAACTCAGTTATAACTTGGTTTAACATCCCAAATAATCTTAATTATAATATTACATCAGTAGAAATTCATTTTTAAGTTCATTACCATTTAAAACCTTGTTTTACGCAAAAAGGGCATTTTGGTCAAAGATGGCCTAATTATGCAACTTGCGCATAAACTTGGATTCTGATTATGATCATGTAATATAACCTCAGAGGGTTATGCTATATTATATTATTATCATAATTCAACTTTAGATCAGTGGGTAACTAATCTAAATCGGGTCAGAATCGAAAGTCAAACCTTGTGACTTTCGGTTGCGAACCGACCCTAGAACTGAAATTGACGAGCCGAACATGTTCATACATGTTCTAATAATTATTACCAACTTGTTTAAGTGTCAAAACAGGTTTCATAACATGTATAAGATCAATTTATGATTTTTCCGAAAAATGATCTGTTTGACTTTTTAATATCATAACTTTGACCCGTTAATTGGTCCAGCAAACGTGATCTTCAGGAGGTGCCCTTTATAGGGACTAACACCTACCTTACTATGATCACTTAGCCATGTTCATTTTGAACAATGGCTGGACCATAATGGTCAAAGCGTTTAACGTAAAACGCTTGACTTTAGGCTATAGAAGCCTATAAACGAAAATGCACAAGGAAGGAACACTTACCAGTGATTCCTAGATGCAAAAGAACTATGTTAGACTGCTCCTTTTAGTTAGGAACTTCCAGATGAGGGAGAAGAGTGAATAATAAAGGTGCAAGTTTAAATGGTGAACTTAAGCACCTATTATAGTTGGAGAGCTTAAAGGAGGTGAAGCCAGGTTCTAGGGGTGTAAGAAGAAGCTTACAAGTGTCCTAAAACGTGGCATAGCTGATTAGGAAGGCCATGGTTTCGATTTAATGGTTTTGGAGCTTTGCTTGGGCTCCAAAACAAACTTTCTGCTGCAGGTCTGTTCTCGCGGGGCGCGAGAGACACAGGCAGGGTCTCTCACGGCCCGCGACCGCCCCTATTTCAGTTTTAAAATTTGACACTTTGGCCCCTAAACTATATAAAGCTTATAAAAACGATTTTAAATACTATTTTGGCACTTTTAGCCCTCCGTAGCCAATACTTGGCATACCCGGGATTATGCCCGGGCATTATTGAGCTCTCGGTTCGTTAATAGGTCACTCAGATGTATAAATTAACATGTTGACACTTTTAATCCCTCCAATATCCAACTTTCACATATTTACAGAATTGAACTCTCTCGTCCAACAAACGGTACGCATGAGAGTTAGGACTTCACAAAGGATCACTAAGAGGCTTATCACAAGCATTTGATTCCGATGTCACTCAGAGGCTAGGCATGTTGACATATTAGTCACTCAGAGGCTAGGCATGTTGACATATTAGTCACTCAGAGGCCAAGTTTCAAGCATGTTGACATATCAGTCACTCAGAAGCTAATGATTGAAGCTTGTTGACGTATCAGTCACTCAGAGGCTATTATTTATGCATGTTGACATCAGTTCGTCACTTAGAGGCTCAATCTTGAGCATGTTGACGCCTTTAGTCCTTATTGGTCTTTAACTAACAATTATATAAAATACAACACGTGTCACTATACTACTGGACACGATTTTACAGGGTGTTACATCCTCACCCCCTTAAAAGAAATCTTGACCTAGAGATTTTATTCAAAAATATGGGGGTATTTTTGTCGCATAGTGGACTTAACCTCCCATGTATACTGAGGACCTCTAAAAGCGTCCCACTTAACCTTTACTATAGGTATCATCTTTCTTCGGAGCTTCTTAACCTGTCGATCCTCGATCAAAATTGGTTTCTCAATGAACCTCAGGTTTTCATCAATTTGCACCTCATTGTGCGACAGTGCTAGCGACACATCGGCTAGACATTTCTTAAGATTAGATATGTGGAATACATCATGGATTCCACTATGCTCCTCTGGCAATCTGAGCTTATAGGCAATTGTGCCGACACATTCGACTATCTCGAATGGTCCAATATATCTTGGGCTTAACTTGCCTTCTTTCCAAAACGCATCACACCTTTCCAGGGTGATACTTTTAGCATGACTTTGTCCCCTACTTGGAACTTAAGAGGTTTACGCCTCTTGTCAGCATAGCTCTTCTGCCTATCCCTGGCAGCTTTGAGACGATCACGGATTTGCAAAATCTTTTCCGTGGTCTCCAGGACAATCTCAGGTCCTGACAGTTGGGCCTCCCCAACTTCTGCCCAACATACGGGCGTTCTACATCTTCTCCCATACAAGGCCTCAAAAGGAGCAGCCTTGATGCTTGTATGATAGCTATTATTGTAGGAGAATTCTACTAGGGGTAATTGGTCATCCCAACTTCCGCCTAAATCAATCACACATGCCCTGAGCATGTCTTCTAGAGTTTGTATAGTACGTTCACTTTGACCATCAGTCTGCGGATGGTAAGCCGTACTAAAGTTTAGTCATGTGCCTAAAGATTGTTGGAAACTTTTCCAAAAGTGAGATGTGTTTCTAGTATCTCTATCTGTCGCATACAACTTAGCAATTTATCTGCGGAGTACGTACACCGTGTAGGGACACTATCTTGTCCGCATACAACTTAGCCAATTTATCTGAATTATATGTCTCTTTAATTGGCAAGAAGTGAGCTGACTTAGTCAGCCTATCCACTATGACCCAAATAGTGTCATTTCCATTTTTGGTCTTAGGTAACTTGGTAATCAAATCCATAGTTACCATTTCCCATTTCCAAGTGGGAATCTCAAGTTGTTGTAGTAGTCCTGACGGTTTCTGATGTTCGGCCTTAACTTGCGAACACGTCAGACACTTAGCTACATAAGTGGCTATGGACTTCTCAAACCCATCCACCAATAATTCTTCTTCAAATATTGATACACATTGTCACCACCCGGGTGAACAGAGTATCTTGAATTATTCGCTTCCTGGAGGATTAGATTCCTAAGTCCTCCAAAGATCGGAACCCAAATTCTATCATTAAATCTTAGGATTCCATCCTTTCCAGGCGTTAATTAAACAATGGTTCCGCCTAATCCCTCATTAGGGATGTTAGCCTCTAACAAGGCTTGCTTCTGCGCATCTAATAGCTTATCACTCAAGCTATTTCTGAGCTAAATGCTCCTAGCGTTAATCCTTATAGGTTTAACCTTCTCCTTGCGACTTAAGGCATCGGCAACTACATTTTCCTTTGCCTGGATGGTAGCGAATATCACAATCATAATCATTAAGAGTTTCCATCCAACGGTGTTGTCGCATGTTCAATTCTTTCTGATTGAATAGATGCTGGAGACTTTTATGGTCTGTGTATATAACACACTTTGTGCCATACAAGTAATGTCTCCACAGTTTTAGTGCAAATACAACGGCACCAATTCCAAATTGTGGGTGGTGTAATTCTTTTCATGCACCTTTAATTGTCGTGATGCATAGGTAATCACCTTGCCTTTTTGCATTAGCACACAACCCATGCCAGTGGGCGATGCATCATAGTAGGCTACAAATTCCTCAATACCCTCAGGTAGAGATAACACATGAGCGTTGCTCAACTTGTGTTTAAGAACCTCAAAAGATTCCTGTTGCTTTGGACCCCAATTATACTTAATATTCTTACGGGTCAAAGAAGTTAAAGGAGTGGCTATCCTTGAAAAGTTCTCAATGAACCTCCTATAGTAACCAGCCAGTCGTAAGAAATTACGAACTTCTGTTGGGGTCTTGGGCACTTCCCAATTTATTATAGCCTCAATTTTGGCGGGATCCACTTGGATACCACGCTTACTTACCATGTGTCCAAGAAATTGGACTTCTCTAAGCCATAATTCGCATTTAGAGAACTTCGCATAAAGTTTCTCCTGCCTTAATAATTCTAGGATGCACCGAAGATGTTTCTCGTGATCATCTTGATTACGAGAATAGATAAGTACGTCGTCTATGAAGACAATGACAAAACTTATCCAAATATGGTTTGCAGACTCTATTCATGAGATCCATGAATGCTGCTGGTACATTTGTGAGCCCAAAAGGCATCACTAAGAATTCAAAATGACCATAGCGGGTCCTGAAGGCTATCTTAGGAACATCTTCACTTCTAACCTTCAGTTGATGATATCCTGATCTCAATCTATTTTAGAAAAGTAACTAGCCCCATGAAGTTGGTCGAATAAATCATCGATGCTGGGGAGAGGATATCTATTCTTAATGGTTAGCTTGTTCAGCTCCCGATAGTCGCTGCACATTCGCATCAAACTGTCTTTCTTCTTTACAAACAGAATAGGAGCTCCCCAAGGTTAGGAACTAGGCTGAATAAAGCCTTTTTCTAAAAGTTCATCTAATTGCATCCTCAATTCCTTCATTCCGTCGGTGCTAACCGATACGGAGCTCTAGCAACAGGTGCTGCTCCTGGTAGGATATCAATCCTAAACTCCACTTGCCTATCTGGAGGTAGGCCTGGTAATTCTTCAGGGAAAACATCGGGATACTCCGAGATAACTGGTTGATCTTCAAGGTTCGGCTTTGGTTCATTTATGGTAACTTGTGCCATATAGATGACACAGCCTCTTCTCAAACACTTGGATGCCTTAAATAACGACACTTTGTCTGGCAGTCCATAGTGTGTGTCGCCAAAGATGGTGATCATTTCACTAGATGGGGTCTTAATCTCGAGAGCTTTTTATCGCAGGCAATGCGGGCTTGGTTATGAGATAACCAATCCATGCCTAAGACAACATCAAACCCCGCCAATTTCATTGGCAAAAGAGAGATAGGGATGGAATGATTCTTAATAGATATGGAACATCCATCAAGAATAGAAGAACAGTTTCTAAGGTTCCATCGGCAAGTTCTATCTCATAAGTCTTATCTAGAGTTCTTACGGGCAGATTTAATAGTTTACTAAACTTATGATCAACAAATGATTTATCTGCACCCGAATCAAATAACACTCTAGCAAAAATATCATTAATGGGGAAAGTACCTGTTATGACGTTATTGTCATTAACAGCTTCCTTAGTAGTTAGCCGAAAGGCGCGTGCATTCCCCTTCTTGGCCTCTCCAGGCTTTGGATTATTGTTCCTTGAATTCTTAGGGCAGCTAGTTGCAATGTGCCCTTTTTCATTGCAAATATAACATACAACATCCTTAAGATCTTTACAATCTAGGGTCTTATGCCCCCTTCTTTTACATATGCCACAAGGTCTAGCTTGTGGGTCAGGATTACATTGTCCCCAGTGTCTTCGGTTGCAAGTCTTACAGAATGGTATCACAACCGACTTGCCTTGGTTCCCTTTGAACTCGAACCTCCCTTTATTTTTCTTATTAAATCTATGGGAGTTGTCTTCCTCTCTCTTTCTTTTCCAGTCAGTTTCAGGCTTGACTGACTTCTGCCTCACTATATCAAGGGTGAGGGAGAGAGATAGGTCAACCGACTTGCCTTGGTTCCTTTGAACTCGAACCTCCCTTTATTTTTCTTATTAAATCTATGGGAGTTGTCTTCCTCTCTCTTTTTTTCCAGTCAGTTTCAGGCTTGACTGACTTCTGCCTCACTATATCAGGGTGAGGGAGAGAGATAGGTCAACAGCAGACCTATAGGTACTAGGCTGAGCAGCCTTTACCATGCCCTTAATCTCGGGCGCTAGTCCATTTATAAAACGCGCAATGCGTTTGGATTCAGGGGTGATAAGATAGGAAACTAACCTAGATAGGGAATTGAAATCGGAAACATATTTCCAACAATCTAGGTTTTTCATGGAAAGAGACAAGAAGTCTGTCTCTATTTTCTCCACCTCATGGGTTGGGCAGTAAGTTTCCTTTACAAGGTCCACAAACTTGGACCATCCCAGATTATACAGGTATACCTTACATGTTGACTGAATCATGGCCTTCCACCATGTTAGGGCATCACCCTTAAAGGACTGTGATACGTACTTGACCACATCCTTTTCAGCACAACCGCTGATGTCTACTATAGTCTCCATCTCATCCAGCCACTTTAAGGCTTCTACGGCTCCTTTTTCCCATTAAAGTCTCGGGGTTTACAGGAGACAAAGTATTTGTAGGTACATTCGTTCTTGGAAGAACGCGACCTATCAGCATAGTCTATCCTCTTAGGTTCACTCTTCGCATTAGATGAGTGAACGAAGCTCTCCTTATGAGCTGAGGATGGTGGAATAGATAGGGGTCTAGAGCGAGTGGCACTCGGCTCTCTTAGCTTTTCTATGGCCTTACTCATGGCCTTTTCCACAGCCGCATCAATGCGAGCTTGAAAGTCGTTATCATTTATGGCTATATTTTCGGCGTCTTTGACGTTCCGATGACTACTTTGTGCCTCATTAGAATTAGCCATTCTTCAAAGCTTTGGTTCTATATACCAAATAAAATTTCTCTTAGCCATGGTATAATAACCATATCGGCTTTTAAACATTGGATATAAGAAAATCCACTGCCTATACTAGTGTGAATAACATCACAACTCTTAGGCTTAACATATCTATATTTGGCCTAGGTCTTAATAGGACCATCGTAGGCAAATTACAATCTGGACAGAGTCCATTTATTATTAGATAGGGGTTCACAGTGTCACAACTGTCATAACAATTATATAGCACATAGCTTGTCACCAAGGACATCATATATATGGCACATAGGCTTGTCACTAAGGACATCATAATATAATGGGCACATAGGCCTTGTCACTAATGGACAAATAGGGCACATGGACAATTTTAAGGATGTCAATTTCATCGATGAGATAGTCAGATCATATAATAGGCTACATAGGACAAAATGATCACAAGGGATTATAAATTTTATGTTTAAT
Source organism: Scalesia atractyloides (assembly GCA_947069175.1). NCBI lineage: Eukaryota > Viridiplantae > Streptophyta > Magnoliopsida > Asterales > Asteraceae > Scalesia > Scalesia atractyloides. The sequence continues at coordinate 23,800,630 of CAMTDV010000023.1, forward strand.
CACGCACTGATGATAGTTAGCCAGGATCAAAACAGTAGGGGTATATAACCGGGATCAAATAGATCACAAGGGTTATATAAAATACATCTCTAATGGATGTTTAATCACCGCACTGGTGATATTAGCCGGGATCAACAACACAAGCTTCCTACAAGGCTATATAAACCGGATCAAATAGATCACAAGGGTTATATATAAAAACATCTCTAATGGATGTTTAATCACCGCACTGGTGATATTAGCCGGGATCAACAGATCACAAGGCTTATTAGCCGGGATCACACAGATCACAAAGGCTATATAACCGGGATCAAATAGATCACAAGGGTTATATAAATACATCTCTAATGGATGTTTAATCAGCGCACTGGTGATATTAGCCGGGATCAAACAGATCACAAGGGCTTATTAGCCGGGATCACACAGATCACAAAGGCTATATAACCGGGATCAAATAGATCACAAGGGTTATATAAAATACATCTCATAATGGATGTTTAATCACCGCACTGGTGATATTAGCCGGGATCAAACAGATCACAAGGGCTTTTTAGCCGGGATCACACAGATCACAAAGGCTATATAACCGGGATCAAATAGATCACAAGGGTTATATAAAATACATCTCTAATGGATGTTTAATCACCGCACTGGTGATATTAGCCGGGATCAAACAGATCACAAGGGCTTATTAGCCGGGATCACACAGATCACAAAGGCTATATAACCGGGATCAAATAGATCACAAGGGTTATATAAAATACATCTCTAATGGATGTTTAATCAGCGCACTGGTGATATTAGCCGGGATCAAACAGATCACAAGGGCTTTTTAGCCGGGATCACACAGATCACAAAGGCTATATAACCGGGATCAAATAGATCACAAGGGTTATATAAAATACATCTCTAATGGATGTTTAATTGATATTAGCCAGGATCACACAAATCACAAGGGCTTTTTAGCCGGGATCAAATACACCACAAAGGCTATATAACCGGGATCAAATAGATCACAAGGGTTATATATAATACATCTCTAATGGATGTTCACTCACCGCACTGGTGATATTAGCCGGGATCACAAGGGATTTTTAGCCGGGATCAAATAGATCACAAAGGCTATATAACCGGGATCAAATAGATCACAAGGGTTATATATAATACATCTCTAATGGATGTTCAATCACCGCACTGGTGATATTAGCCGGGATCACACAGATCACAAGGGCTTTTTAGCCGGGATCGAATAGATCACAAAGGCTATATAACCGGGATCAAATAGATCACAAGGGTTATATATAATACATCTCTAATGGATGTTCAATCACCGCACTGGTGATATTAGCCAGGATCACACAGATCACAAGGGCTTTATAAGGTTAGGACATAGTCCATTACCTTGAAGGCTAGCGTGATTCCTCAAGTCACACTACCAAGAGTATGCACATTACTTGAATGTTAACATAAGAGGATCTTAATGGTTAATTATAAGTCTCGGTCGCATTGACCTTAATGACTTGGAGGCTTGAACTTAGTCCACCACCTCTAGATAAAAGGATAACTTATCATATATTTGGCCAAATATGTGGTTGTGCCACTTGGCATTAATCAAAACCATTAAGATCTTTTTGGAATTATATCGCAGAGCATAAATTTTGAATAAAATCAAGACACTCGTTTTCAAGAGGATGAATACATATATATATAATTCCAAAGTACTTCATTAAATTTCCATAAGAAATTATAATACTTGAAACAAATAAATGAAACTGATTATCCATGCAAGGACTAAAAGAAACAAAATGTCCACACAGGGACTAAAGAAATAACAATGTCCACACAGGGACTACATATAAGAAAAGACTTCACTCGTCTTTCTTTCCCTTGACTAGCTTGGAGAGTTTCTTGAAGAACTTATTTGTCTTCTTCTACGTTTTCTCCGCCTGTTGCTGCATCTCTTTCAATCTTTCTAAGGCATCATTAATGGCCCTTAGTGGTGGCAGAGATTGTGGTTGAGGTTGTAGCATAATCGGATACTGGTACCCATAAGTTGGATATCCAGTCAGTGGATAAGTAGGTGGGAAAGGAGACGGGTAAAGTGCATTATGCATAACCGCCTGCATGTACGGGTCTTGTGACCACGCTTGATAGTCTACCGGCGTAGACGGATTAAACAGATCATATCCAGACGTGTCTGGGTACGTGGGAATTGGGTTAGTATAACCCGTTGGTGGTGGTTGAACAGCAGGTGTTGGTGTTGGTTCCACTATAGGTGGAACATTAGAGGGTCCACCCATTTGTGGGTCCTCTTGAATGGTGGGGTAAGAATTGGCAAAGGTGGCAGCGACCCCGACCTTTGTCCGGAACGTACTGACATACGTGCTCCACGCTTCCTCCTTGGTGGCTCAGGTGGTTGTTGAGGTTGGTCCACGGGTTCCATGTGGACATCTTCTTGAACTGGGAGTGGTTGAGAGTGATGGGAAGGTGTGTGGGCAAAGGTGAATTGATTCCAGTATTGGTCCCACTAGTTAGGACCTTGGTAGGGCGATCCGTCATATGAGTTTGAATCGCTCGAAATTTCAATGGGATGCACATTTGATCCTGATGGTGGCATCTTCGGGTCGGAGTCCTCGTCCATAGGATGTGGCTGGTCCAACTGATTTTGATCAGCTGGAGGTGTGTTTAAGTAATGGTTGGGGTTAAATTCTTCGTGGTAGGAGTGGTGAGAATGGGAATGGTGAGAATGGTAGGAGTGGTGTGAGTGGTAAGAATTTTGGGAATGTGAGGGCGAGTGTCTATTAGAGAAGGAACGTCTCGCTGGTTGCCATGGAGACGAATCTCCTGATTCTTGATATGCATCTAAGTTATGAGGTTGAGGAATACGCCCCGATGGTCCTCCCCTCATTGGACCTTTTCCTCGTCCACTTTGTCCTCGTACACGTGGCGGCATTTTCCTGTTAAAATCAATTAAAAAAACATACTACAACTTAATAATGAAATGAGTAATCCTAGGTCAATGCCTAGACTCGGAAGTCTAAGGAATGTGCTCGTGTAAGTTTGAGACTAAACACAAAAGGCTAGTGTTTAATTCTCTCAAACGTTGGCTCTAATACCAACCCTGTCACATCCCGGATTTCCAACCCTGAAATCCAAAGACCGGTGGGCCCGGGTGGGGAGTATCGTGACGTAAGTTGATAACATCATTGTCAATTAAAATAGCACAGCGGAAGTCTTGGAGTAAAATTACTATTACAAACCGAAATGTTCGAAATCTAAAATAATATACAGGCTCGTAATAGAAGATCCACAGGCGGATCATAAAATGTACAAGAAAGAATACAAAACAGACTTTAGGCAGATCTAAGGATTTACAAGATCCTCTTATTCTCTACCGAGCAGCTTCCGGCCTATTTCGTATTATACCTGCAGATTAGCCTTTGGAAAATAAGTCAGCTTACGCTGGTAAATACACCCAACTGACTCATTTTGAAAACATTAAAAATGATTTTAAGTGCAAACGGCACAAAATCTTTTATTAACTCAGGAAGGTTAACCTTGCAATGGACCATGCAATAATAATTTACCGTATCCCAAGCCCTTATAGGGGAAATAAGTCGAGAATATTTACCTGAGATTGCTTTCTTCTTTTATTTTAAAATAAATCAGCTGTATACAAAAGTACCGAGTGCAGATAGCTTTTACCGAGAAGGCGCTAGTCTGGATTATGGCATAAACTAGCCAATTAAATACTAACGGTTGTATAAACCGAATAGTGTACATGATCATTACGTATAGCGCTTGATTAAACGATGATTAGATAGAATGTAGTTTAAACCCGACAAGTACTTGACTTGTATAATATGGGTAAACTATAAACATTCTGGATTTTGAACTTAAAATGATAAGGTTAAACCCGTTACGGTTGAATTTCGTAAAATAGTCACATATACGTAACTGTTCGCATAATAGCGATATCGGGTAACTGGATAAGTTATGGACAAGTTCTATATGCCACTATACTTTAAATAAGTTAAGATATCAGTAGGATATCAACTTGTATGACCGTTGAGGTTTTAAAACGAAATTATGCCTTATAGGGGCATTTCGGTAATTTCGTATTGTATAAAAAGAACTTAAATAAAATTTAAGTTTATGATCATGAGTATTCTGGAAAAATAATTTATTTATGATATAATATTAGTAGGATATCAATTATATGTGCATTTTACTTTTTATGACCAAACTATGCACCGAAGGGGCATTTTGGTCATTTTACACATAGTTTATAAATTATTTGGGATTCTGAGTTTATAGTAAGTACCTACTGTAAATACGTTTAAAATAAGTTTTAAAATCAGTAGGTAACAAGTCTTGGTCCATTAATATGGTTTAAAACCATACTATGCGCCGAAACGGCACTTATGTCGTAATATGACGTCTTTAAGCGATGCTTATAAAAACTGATATTTGGATCAGATTGAAATGTTTAAAATATGTTATTTAATATAACATATCAGTAGGTAAATGATTTATCTTGAAAAGATTTGAGTAAAACTATTTTATAAGCCACAGGGGCTAAAACCGTCATTTATCGACATAGTTTAAGGACTTGTTTAAAAAACTCAGTTTATTACTTGGTTTAACATCCCAAATAATCCTACTTATAATATTACATCTGTAGAAATTCATTTTTAAGTTCATTACCATTTAAAACCTTGTTTTATGCAAAAAGGGCATTTTGGTCAAAGATGACATAATTATCGAACTTGCGCATAAACTTGGATTCTGATTATGATCATGTAATATAACCTCAGAGGGTTATGCTATATTATATTATGATCATAATGCAACTTTAGATCAGTGGGTAACTAATCTAAATCGGGTCAGAATCGAAAGTCAAAGAAGAAGTCAAACCTTGCGACTTTCGGTTGCGAACCGACCCTAGACCTGAAATTGACGAGCCGAACATGTTCATACATGTTCTAATATTTATTAACAACTTTTTAAAGTGTCAAAACAGGTTTCATAACATATATAAGATCAATTTATGATTTTTCCGAAAAATGGTCTGTTTGACTTTTTAATATCATAACTTTGACCTGTCAAATGGTCTAGCAAACGTGATCTTCAGGAGGTGCCCTTTATAGGGACTAACACCTACCTTACTATGATCACTTAGCCATGTTCATTTTGAACAATGGCTGGACCATAATGGTCTTAACCGAAAGTCAAAGCGTTTTACATAAAACGCTTGACTTTAGGCTATAGAAGCCTATAAACGAAAATGCACAAGGAAGGAACACTTACCAGTGATTCCTAGATGCAAAAGAACTATGTTGGACTGCTCCTTTTAGTTAGGAACTTCCAGAGGAGGGAGAAGAGTGAATAAGAAAGGTGCAAATTGAAATGGTGAACTTAAGCACCTATTTATAGTTGGAGAGCTCAAAGGAGGTGAAGCCAGGTGTCTATGGGTGTAAGAAGAAGCTTACAAGTGTCCCAAAATGTGGCATAGCTGATTAGGAAGGCCATGGTTTCGATTTAATGGTTTTGGAGCTTTGCTTGGTCTCCAAAACAAACTTTCTGCTGTAGGTCTGTTCTCGCGGGGCGCGAGAGACACAGGCCGGGTCTCTCGCAGCCCGCGACCGCCCGTATTTCAGTTTTAAAATTTGACACTTTGGCCCCTAAACTATATAAAGCTTATAAAAACGATTTTAAATACTATTTTGGCACTTTTAGACCTTCGTAGCCAATACTTAGCATACCCGGGATTATGCCCTGGCATTATTGAGCTCTCGGTTCGTTAAAAGGTCACTCAGAGGTATAAATTAACATGTTGACACTTTTAATCCCTCCAATATCCAACATTCACATATTTACAGAATTGAACTCTCTCGTCCTAACAAACGGTACGTATGAAAGTTAGGACTTCACAAATGATCACTCAGAGGCTTATCACAAGCATGTTAATTCCGATGTCACTCGGAGGCTAGGCATGTTGACATATTAGTCACTCAGAGGCCAAGTTTCAAGCATGTTGACATATCAGTCACTCAAAGGCTAATGATTTAAGCATGTTGACGTATCAGTCACTCAGAGGCTATTATTTATGCATGTCGACATCGGTTCGTCACTCAGAGGCTCAATCTTGAGCATGTTGACGCCTTTAGTCCTTATTGGTCTTTAACAGACAATTATATAAAATACAACACGTGTCACTATACTATTGGACACGATTTTACAGGGTGTTACACTATCTCTTTGCCCTGTATATGTGAACAGATAAACGGTCTACCATCTTCACCTCTTGGCTGAAATCGTGCTCTTTTCCAGAATGAATGTACCAGGTCTCTGTAGATAACCAGATTAGCTCGGAGGGCATACAAAATCTTACACGCGTTGAGCCCCACAATCATAGATTGGAATTCTTGAAAGTAATCTGCTGGCGGGTCTGAAAGATACCCCGCTTGGTTGTGGAATTGCTCCTCAACCAACATCACGGCATCAAACGCTTCTTTAACCATATCTGTCAAAAACATCAACCAAGTTAAATCCCACCTAACAGAAGTTAACGTAGTTTACTAGTATGGCAGTTAAAACTAATTGTATTAGTCAATCAGATGTCAAGGTTCAAATTAACAAGAGTTCAAGTTATTTATAGGGTTCAACAGTTGAAAAAGGTTCAAACCAGATGAAAGGTTCAAAAACCTAAAATCCGGATTACTAACAGTTCAAGTTTAATCCAGATGAACCCTTTCATAAATCCGGATTAGAAGGAGGCCAATTACAATTCGGACAAAAAATGCAATCCGGATTACCCATAGTATCTCGGATGCATTATCATTCCGGATTAAGATCCAATCCGAGATGAAATCCGAGTTCATCATTTCGGATGAATACCAATCCGGAACGAAATCCGAAATGCCTAAGATCTTGAAGATCAATCCGAGATACAATCCGGAATGCAATGACTATTAATAATGTTCATCCGAAATTCATATATTTAAACAAGTTATACCTAATTTGGATGAATTATCCGAGATGCACAGTTCGAATAGAGAGAATCAAATAGAAACTTTGATTTCGGAATATGTGAATAATCCGAAATGAGAGATCAGAGATGCCTATATACTTCCGGAGTGGGCTTGGGCCTAAAAAAATTGAATCCGGATTGGGCTTGTGACAGGCCCAATCCGGAACAGTAACACAGTGGGCATGTCCGGAAAAGTCCAAATGGGCCTTTCCGGAACAATAACCTTTTGGGCCCAAGAAGCCCAATCCGGAATAGTAACTTGAGTTTCCAATTTTAAGATTTTTAACCAATTTTATTAGACTGTCCCAAATCCCAAAGCACACTGGGCCAGTCCAATATCTCTTAACGGAAACCATCTCACCAAAATTCATCAAGTAAACTAACCAAGCAACCAACCACCTTTTAACATTTTACAAAGAGAACTATTTAACATACACACAAAAATTAACACAGCCTTGCTAAGGGATCAAATCGCTTCAAAGGTTAACTAAGGAACATTTTTCAGTATGAACATGTTCAATTGGTCTAGGCGATTGTCAATATACTTGTCCATTTAAATCTAAAACTCAACCCTTGTAGTTCAGGCATTATGATACGTTTAAGGTAGTATTATTGTCACACCCTGACCCGCAGCGGAAATGGTAGTCGGGGCATGATTGGGTTTCATCAAAGCTCATGACATTTACTATAAAGGTTCATATTTATTATTGCAAATTTAAAGAAACAAATTACAATAAACATACAAGCACAACATGTTCTAAACACAATATTCAAGAACTCTTTATTTTTCTTATAAGGCAAATCCCTATGTGTTCCTTGCTTCAATCTGTCCACCTGTATCATGTGTAAAAATGGGGTTTTGGGTCAACAAAAGTTGGCGAGTGAATCTTATTTAAACATTGGAAAGAATTATTTATAATGGTTATTCAATAAAAATGTGCATAAACCAAATATGAGTATACACATATGTAAATCTAACCACAAACCACATAATATCAATCAATGCACACATAAACATGAGAAATGATAAACAATGAGATCAAGGCTCAATCAAACGGAGCCGATCTAATGAGGCACCTGATGCTCAACTCGTCTCTAACGAGGAACTGATGGGCCTAATGAATGATTTGCACGCAACTGACAAAAATGTAAACACACAACACAACAAACAACATTCACATCACACGTAAGATCATATAATGGTAATAGCACAAGTGTTTGAATAAAGAAATATATGAAACGACACATGATACACCCAAACATGAATAAAAAGAGGAATTTGTAAGGATTCACTCACAGTGGGTGCGTTTTCTTGATTGATGGAGAGTGCGCACGAATTGAGGATTTAACTGACGAAGGAGACTAACCTAAATAATAACGCAATAATTCGATAAATATATAAAAATTAATCTTTTGATTTAATATTTTTTATATATTTTTAGGTTATTTTTATGGTATTTATTGGGATTTTTAAACCTACAAAAATGGTTTTATTTAATTGTTTTTAATTATTATTATTATTATTTTGGAAAGAATATATATATATATATATATATATATATACAAAATAATATAGAATAAATAGTATTAGAAAAATATTGTCAGGCTGACAAGGCTTGACCGTATATATATATAATATAATATATTATATACAAAATAATATAGAATAAAATAGTATTAGAAAAATATTGTCAGGGCTGACAAGGGCTTGACCGAGTCGGTAGTTGTTTTAGGCGGCTTGGGGTGAGACTCGAACTTGTGACCTCCCGTTAACATGCACGCAGCTCTTCCAACTGAGCTACGTGTCAAACCCATCAGAACACTGATTTTAATTACCTATATATTCTTATTAGAGTAATTCAGAAATCAATTAATTTAAAAAGACTTTAAAATAAACGAACCGGAGCATACACCCTGACTCGGATCTTCGACCTGAACCTCGTAATGCACCCAGCCCTACCAATTGTGCTGGGTGTCTAACCCGTTCATAACAGAGATTTTATTATACATATATACTAAATAACTTCATCTTCTTCAAACTTATTCAACCCAGAACTGAACTCGACTGTTTATACATTTTTTAACAGTTCTGGTTGAACTGTTTGTAATCTAATTTAAACGTGAAGCATAGAGAGGTTTAAGGATTCATACCACTGGAAAGACAGAGTTCCCGTTTTCCGGTGACTAATTCCGGCGAAGACAGGAGAATGTTCCGACGAACAGAGCACTTTGATCAGAGGATTTAGAGTGGGTATGAGCGAGGAAATGAGGGTGAGATGAGTCGATATTTATACTGCGAGTGGTAAATTACAAGATTTCAGTTTCAAAAACCCCAAATTATGGGTATGTTAATTCTTTGAATGACTGCAGGCCGGTTTAAGATAATTGAAACTGTTATTTAGTTTTTATGACTTGGATAAATCCCAAAACAAACGTAATTTGCGACAATTCTTTGATTTGGCGGTTAGAGAGCGTGTTCATTTAAATTTGCAGGTTTTAGGGACTTGTTTGGGTATAAAGTTCATTTGTTTCGGGTTTTAAAACATGTGGTGTGTGTGTACCAGTGGTGTTTTTGTTTGTGCAGTTTGGTGAGGGTATCCTGGTTCGAACCCCGGCTACTTCTTTTTATTAATTTATTTCTTTTTATATAAAAAGTTTTATTTATTTTCCTTATGATTGTTATTTTTAATTAGGAGATTTAATTATTAATCATAAGTATTAAAATAATTTAATTAATACTAATAAATACGTAACGAACTATTAAATAAATACTTGAATTTTCAAACGGAGCGGGTTTTGGAATCCGTTTGACATGGATGTTACAGTATCCCCTACTTTTCGAAATTTCGTCCCAAATTTAAGTAGTAGGTGTAACTGGAAAGAAATGCGGGTATTTTTCACGTATTGATTCTTTGCGTTCCCAAATAAACTTAGGTTCTCGTTTTAACTCCCAACGCACTCTGACTAAAATCTAGATATCTCTTAACAGAAAAGAGAGGTGTGATGTTTGGATTTGAATTTACATAACCAGGGGAGTGTGAAGTTTTGAATTTTTGATTGGGGCGGTAACGTTCCTAGTAAGGGTTGAATACCCCGCTACAGGAATCGCTTTTCGATGCCTGAGGTGAGAAGCGTTGATGCACAGAGTTGATTGACTGGATATAATCTCATGCACAAGAGTTTTGAGAGAATCAATGCGTTGAAAAGATAAAGTTATATCACAAGACAAAAACTTCAACCATGACGATATTAAAACCTACAGGGAACTTCTCATAACCGCCTGACAATGCTTTTGATACTTTCACAAGAATACTTATATATAGGAAGTACCAGCGGCGTATCCACCATATTCTTGTGAAATTTTCATTGGCTTTGTCAGTAAGTTATGATTAGTTCTATGTGACTCTAAAATCTACAAAACATAAACAAACACAACAGCCAAAGCTTGAGTCTCAAATCTGAAAGAATATATGACTGAATAAAGATGGTACCTCTCTCGTTTGTTATGATGAAGGGGTCAGTCTATGAAAAACAGAGACACGACTCAACTTCCTTAAATGATGAGGCGAGGTACGTCGTGATGTTATGATGACATGAAATTTTAAATCGATGAATGAAATAAAACAATGATATCAATTAGCATTAAAAATCTTGGATACATAAATTCCCAAATTAAAACAGGGATACACAAAGATTGAGATTTATAGAGAACATTAAAAACTCGACGATTGGAGCGGAGTCTTGGTTCTTGGTGTGAAGGCTAGTTGGGTTGCTCGTTTGCACAGTTATTGACTTCAACTGGATTAGCGTTAATGTTGTAAGCTCTTCCTCTTGCTGGTGGGGTGTTGCGTTTCTTAATTTGATTGATTAACTGGGTTCGCTTGAGCTTGGGCGTTGATGATATTAACCAACCTAGGGTACATGTTTCTAAAATGAGTAGGGTCACCACAATTAAAATAAGCTCGAACATATGGAACTATGGGGTATTGGGGTTGTTGATAAGGTTGGATCATGTTCTGGGAAGGGGGTGGATCTTGGTTTTGGGGCATGCGACAAGTTTTACTCAAATGACCATAACGCCCACAATTAGCACACAATCGACAAGGTATGGTAGGTTGATGGTGATAAAAGCAGGTGTTGCATTGAGGGTGAGGTCCAATGTAAGGTTTCTTGTTTGGGTAAGTAGAGTTGGGTGCTACTTGAGTGATTGGGATAGCTTGGAGTGGTATAGCTTGTGGAGTGGTTGATTGCCTTGAGTGATAGCGAAATTTTGTCCGTCTCGCTTTCTCTTGATAGTGGGTTGGGAAGAGGATTTAGTTTGGGTTGAGTTTGAGGTTTCAGTTGGTGTTTCATCTTTCTTCTTCTCATCCTTGAAGTCTCCATTTCTAATATGGTTTTCGGTGAGCTCTATAGCTAGCTCCATTGCTGCTTCTAAAGTTGCAGGTGTGGTACTTATTACAGGGTCCTGAATATTTGAAGGAAGACCCCGTACGTAGTGCTCGATCAAACGGTAAAGAGGGGTGAAACAATTTGGAACCATTTGATTCAACTCGAGGAATCTCTTGTTATAGGTTATGTGATCTCCCTCTTTTTGCTTCAAGGAATAGAACTCGTCCTCTAGTTTCTTAATTTCGCTTCTTGGACAGAAACGTCTAGTCATAAGCTCTCTCAATTCTTCCCAAGTTAGGGCTACAGCGGCCTCGGCGCCTCGCCTGCCCTTCTCAGCATTCTACCATGTGAGGGCTACTCCATACAAGCGTCCAGTAGCGTAGCGTACTTTGCGATCGTTGGGACAATCACAGTTGAGAAATGTACTTTCCATCTCCTCGAACCATCGAAGAAGAGCAGTGACTCCCTCAGTACCTTCGTACTTTGGAGGATCACATGAGTTGAAGTGCTTATAGGTGCACTTGGTGGTTTTTGGGGGAGGGTTGACAACGTTTTGATCTTCTTGGTTGATTGGATTGATGGGATTAGCGGCAAGGGCTTGTTGGACTTGAACAACGATGTTGGGTATTACGGCGGCCATTTGTTGAGCGATTTGGGCAGCCATGCGCTCGCGGGATTTTCCTGATCTCCTACCTCTACGAGAGTGACTAGAAGACATCTACAAGGAATACGTATCGAGAGTATGAGTTTGACATATCGGTGTCATGTGTCGTATAAAATGAACATCCACAAAACAAATGAAAAAAATAATTTACTACATCCATAGGATGTCTTGGGCTTTGCTCATGTTTGGGCCCCCATATGTCCCCATACTTGGCCATGGTAGTCATGTGGGCCCCCATGACTACTGGGCTCTGGTAGGGTTCACATTGGTGTTAGCCTTGTTAACACTTGCGCTACCCGAATGAAATTCGTAAAACATGATCGCAAAGTATAAGGTCGGAGGGTGTCCAAGTGTAGACACAGTGACAACTCAAAGTGAAGCTAGTTCGGACGATGTTTGGTGTGGCATGTTTTGGCCTAATAGGTCCTTCGTATTCTCATTGTTAGTCCCCAGGTAGACAAACTAGTCCATTATATGGGATTTATACGAATGCCAACCTGGACAGGACGTTTCGACTACCGGTACTCGTACCCTTCCAGTTACTACATGCCCTCGTAGAACTTACTTTGATGAGATTGAAAAACGAAAACACCACAAAATCTTGAATAAAGAAAATATGAGAATTATTTGAATATGTGAGAATTGAAACGTGCGTGATGAATGTATATGTAAGCATGTTATTTTTGACAATATGTTTAACTCATTAAGTATTACACAAAATAATAGTAGAAGTGTTTGCATGCATTTGTGTGTGTAGCAAATATGAAACAAATAAACATCATAAGTTTGCATGTAACCACATAAGCAATTAAAAATCTAATCGACTATAGTATATGCGCTAAGGGTCTAATAACATATCCTATATCCCTATAGTCAAAAGCTCTGATACCAATCTGTCACACCATGACCCGCAGCGGAAATGGTAGTCGGGGCATGATTGGGTTTCATAAAAGCTCATGACATCTACTATAAAGTTTCATATTTATTATTGCAAATTTAAAGAAACAAATTACAATAAACATACAAGCACACCATGTTCTAAACACAACATTCAAGAACTTTTTATTTTTCTTCTAAGGCAAATCCCTATGTGTTCCTTGCTTCAACATGTCCACCTTTATCATATGTAAAAATAGGGTTTTGGGTCAACAAAAGTTGGCGAGTGTTTAAACATTGGAAAGAATTATCTATATTGGGTTATTAAATAAAAATGTGCATAAACCAAATATGAGTATACGCATATGTAAATCTAACCACATACCACATAATATCAATCAATGCACACACAAATATGAGAAATGATAAACAATGAGATCAAGGGTCAGTCAAACGGAGCCGATCTAATGAGGCACCTGATGCTCAACTCGTTCCAACGAGGAACTGATAGGCCTAGTGAATGATTTGCACGCAACTGACAAAAATGTAAACACACAACACAAAAAACAACATTCACATCACACGTAAGATCATATAATGGTAATAGCACAAGTGTTTGAATAAACGAAATACATGAAACGACACATGATACACCCAAACATGAATAAAAAGAGGAATTTGTAAGGATTCACTCACAGTGGCTGCGTTTTCTTGATTGATGGAGAGTGGGCACGAATTGAGGATTTAACTGACGAAGGAGACTAACCTAAATAATAACGCAATAATTCGATAAATATATAAAAATTAATATTTTGATTTAATACTTTTTTTTATATTTTTAGGTTATTTTTATGGTATTTATTGGGATTTTAAACCTACAAAAATGGTTTTATTTAAGTGTTTTTAATTATTATTATTATTTTTTTGGTAAGAATATATATATATATATATACAAAATAATATAGAATAAAATAGTATTAAAAAAATATTGTCAGGCCTGACAAGGGCTTGACCGGGTCGGTAGTTGTTTTAGGCGACTTGGGGTGAGACTCGAACTTGTGACCTCCCGTTAACATGCACGCAGCTCTTCCAACTGAGCTACGTGTCTAACCCATCAGAACACTGATTTTAGTTACCTATATATATTCTTATTAGAGTAATTCAGAAATCAATTAATTTAAAAAGACTTTAAAATAAACGAACCGGAGCATACACCCTGACTCGGATCTTCGACCTGAACCTCGTAATGCACCCAGCCCTACCAATTGGGCTGAGTGTCTAACCCGTTCATAACAGAGATTTTATTATACATATATACTAAATAACTTCATCTTCTTCAAACTTATTCAACCCAGAACTGAACTCGACTGTTTACACATTTTTTAACAGTTCTAGTTTAACTATTTGTAATCTAATTTAAATATGAAGCATAGAGAGGTTTAAGGATTCATACCACTGGAAAGACAGGGTTCCCGATTTTCCGGTGACTAATTCCGGTGAAGACAGGAGAATTTTCCGACGAACAGAGCACTTTGATCAGAGGATTTAGAGTGGGTATGAGCGAGGAAATGAGGGTGAGATGAGTCGATATTTATACTGCGAGTGGTAATTACAAGATTTCGGTTTCAAAAACCCCAAATTATGGGTTTGTTAATTCTTTGAATGATTGCAGGCGGTTTCAAAATAATTGAAACTGTTATTCAATTTTTATGACTTGGATAAATCCCAAAACAAACGTAATTTCCGACAATTCTTTGATTTGGCGGTTACAGAGGGTGTTGATTTAAATTTGCAGGTTTTAGGGACTTGTTTGGGTATAAAGTTCATTTTTTTTTGGGTTTTAAAACATGTGATGCGTGTGTACCAGTGGTGTTTTGGTGTGTGTAGTTTGGTGAGGGTATCCGGGTTCGAACCCCGGCTACTTCTTTTTATTATTTTATTTCTTTTTATATAAAAAGGTTTATTTAGTTTCCTTTATTGATTGTTATTTTAGTTAGGAGATTTAATTATTAATCATAAGTATTAAAATAATTTAATTAATACTAATAAATACGTAACGAACTATTAAATAAATACTTGAATTTTCAAACGGAGCAGGTTTTGGAACCCGTTCGACATGGATGTTACAATTATGCTATGATACTCGTGCGTCCCATACCATGACATACCCCCGCGATCAAGGTAAGCACAACAATTCATCGTAGCAGGTGAGTATACTGAGGACATCCTTTATATTTTACAACATCAGGCTACTGGTGAACAGGACAGTACTTCCGTACAGCAGAGAGACCAATAGTGACTGACGAGGGTTAGGCAATTACCTTATGTGGTACGTAAGAACTTATGAAGAAACTTCTGTTTTCTTAGGTTTTGGCCTTTCCATTTTGGCTCTTTTGCAAAGATATCTTGACTGTGCCTAGGTCTGCATATAATCTGAATGCAACAGAAGAGCAGCCAAGATATCCCCGGATGACTCAACAGCATAAACACCGGAAACCTCATATGTTGGCTATCTATCAACGCAAGATTTAAGATCATGAAATCATACGCCTATAGTAAGTGACCCACTGAGTACATAGTTCGATATGTTTATATCATTTGACTTTCCCCATCCGGTTGAGTTTTAGACCTACCGACACATCGTTTTCGATCCAAATCTTTTCCCGGTTCGACACCTTACATGTGTTAGTCAAACATTTTATCACGAAAAAGTATTTCATTTCCATATACTTGCAAAAATGTTTTTTTATAGAATTTTCTCCCCCTAAATTTGTGCATACCCATGAACAAATTTATGAAGCAATTAAATGAAAATAAGAACAGTAAACATAACACAAAGACAATTGATGCCTAGGTAGAAAACCGAATCATTTTGAGAAGATCCACAAGCACTTGAAAACACGCGTTGCTAACGGGTTTCATGAACAAATCCGCCACATTTGCGTCAGTGTGGATTTGCTCAAGTTTTACGAGACCATTTTCATAGCAATCACGGATAAAATGAACTTTAATATTGATGTGCTTGGTTTTGGAGTTGAAAACAGGATTTTTAACAATTTGGATAGCGGCATCATTATCACAATAGATTGTTGTGTTTAGATAAGTCAAACCGTAATCCGCAAGCTGATGTTGCATCCATAAAACCTGGGAGCAGCAAGCAGAGGCTGCGACATATTCTGCTTCAACAGTTGAAAGCGAAACCATCTGTTGCTTCTTGCATTGCCATGAGATTAAGCGATCTCCCAGAAATTGGCAACCAGCCGAGTTTGAGCGCATGTCCCTATCTGTACCTCCAAGATTACTGTCAGAGAAAGCAAACAGTTCAAATTCAGAATTTTTTAGGATACCAGAGGCCCAGTGATGGAGCCCCTTTGAGGTACCTAAAAATTCGTTTAACAGCATGTTAATGAGAAGTTTAGGAGTAGCCTGATAACGAGCACACTGGCAGGCGGCAAACATGATATCTGGCCGGGTAGCAGTGAGATACATGAGTGATCCAATAATGGAGCGATACATAGTCGGATTAACAGGCGTTCCTTCAGCATCTTCATTTAGCAGGTTTTAACATGTTTTAGTTAGAAACGGGAACCCAGGCCATTGAAGATCTGGGCTTGCCATTAGCATCAACGTAAGTAACCTCACGAAAAAATAAATTAGTTGAGGATGAGGTTGATGATGCTTTTGATTTATTAGACATGGGGGTAGAAGACTGAGTCTTGGCCACTAACTTAGGCCTCCAAGTTACTGAATCAGACCTCTGCAGAATCCTTGGAGTGCTAGAGGGATTCTGGGAAACCAAAGGTCGCAAGGGTTTGAAAGATTGTTTCTTGGCCAAGTTCCGGTCTTGATCAGAAGACTTAGCCACAAATCGAGCCTGGGTGTGCGATTAGGCATAGTCTTCTGATGTCTGGAATACAAAGTTTTGAATGAGGTAAAGGTCTTTTGACAATTTCAAGCATGTGCCCGGGAGATCACAATTGAAACAGGTCTGCCTCTTCTGGAAGAAAACAATCCATTCAGCTTGGGAAATTCCGGGCAGTTTGTCTGTCAGTTTCTTGCTAGCGGGTACTGACGGCTGATGCACGGTATTGGTCTTGACGTTGTCCTGCGCACAACCATCAGCACACTTACTAGTTTTGTGATTTGAGTTCAAGGTTTTGGAACATGGAGATTTTGACAAAATTTTTGTAACATCTATGTAATTTGGGTTTCGAAAACCCACCCAAGTTATCAATCAAAGTGTATTTATTTATGTCGATTGATTTTTAGCATTTTTTATTATTGTTTTATATATTAGAATTTTTTTGTATATATTATAATAACAAATGTTTAATATAACCTTAATAAAATAAAATAAATAATCAATTAAATATTTATAATTAATAAATGATTTAACTTAAAATAGAGAAAATAAATATAAAAACTCAAAAATGGGTGAACCGGGAATCGAACCCGGGATCCCCGAATGCACACACACCACCAACACCACTACCTGAACACACTAGTTGTGCTATCTTTGAAATCTCATTTCTCTTATATTCAAGTTAAATAGAACCCTGCAACACCCGCCATTTCCCCTCGCCGGAAATCTCGGCAGTCTACGCGTTTTTCGTCTAAAATCACAATTGTCTGAGCCTATTGTTGGTAAATTCCTTAGATTGATTGCCTAGCAATCAATCCGAAATCGAAACCGAGCCCTCAAGACCCTATAAATACCAGTCGTTTTCCTCAACCATAACTCGCTCATTTCTTCTGTTCACTCTCTAATATCTCAGTCGTCGGAAAACTCTGTTCCACCGGAGAATCACCGAGCCGTCGGAATCCACTCGCCGGAAATCAAACCACCACTTCAGTCATACGATAGCCCTCTTATTCTTTTCAGTTGAGCTTTAGTTATTTGGCCTAATGTGACATAAGTTATAGAAAACCGATGTGAACTGGATTTAAAATCAGGCGGGTGCAGCTTTGGGTTAACTTTGAAAACGAAGAAGACGATGGCAGTATGTGTTTTTGAATAATAAAATACGGATTATAAACGGGTTAAGCACCCAGCACAACTGTTGGGCCGGGTGCAACCTAAACCCGGGACCACCGGTTCGAGTCCAAGCATCCACCGGCCTGACCACTTAAAAACCTTTTTAAATCTATTATTTTGGATAAACATATTTAGTATATAAATATAACTAAAACGCATGATCTGTCGGGTTAGACACCCAGCCCAGTTGGTTGGGCTGGGTGCGAAGCATAACCAAGGTCCCGGGTTCGAGTCCCTTGGCTCACACCGGTCGGATCATTTAAATTCTTTATAAAAACTTAATTAAATTTGAATGAACTTAATATGTGTATAAGTATAATTAAAATCCAGATTCTTTCGGGTTAGACACGTAGCTCAGTTGGAAGAGTTACATGCATGCAACCGAGAGGTCACGGGTTCGAGTCTCAACACACACATGCCTACAATATCAATCGAACCGGCCGTCAGACTTGTCAGTCTGACAAGATTTTTTTATTTTATTTTATTTCTAATATTTTATTTTAGGGCTATATATTAAATGAAAAAAATCAAATAAAAGGTTTTAAAATATACATTTTCAAGGGTTTAAAATATCAATAAACCCACACAAATAACCTAAAAATCTAAACAAAGGATTTTAACCTAAATATTAATTTATTTATTTATCGAGCTATCGCGTTATTATTTTAGGTTAGTACTCCTTCGTCGGTTAAATCATTTCCTCGCGCTGCACTCATCATCAACCAAGATTACCACCCACTGTGAGTGAATCTCTACAAAATTCCCCGTTTTAATCATGTTTTGGGGTGTATCATGTGTCGTACAATTTCTTTTATTTTATTTAAACCCTTGTGCTAATATTATTTCGTGCTCAAATGTGTATAGTTGTTATGTGGTTTATATGTGGATACATTTTATCATTTCAGTGCAATCATTTCATTAGGCCCATCAGTTCCTCGTGGGATATGGGTTGAGCATCAGGTGCCTTATTAGATCGGATCCGTTTGATTGAGCCTTGATCTCAAATACATCATTCATCATGTCATGTGTTCATACAATGTGGTTTGTGATTGGTTATATATATACATCGGTTCACATATGATTCATGCACAAATTTTATTTAAACAACAATAAAATTCAATTATTTAAATGTTTTATCAAGGTTCACTCGCCAACTTTTGTTGACCCAAATTTTCTGTTTTACGCATGATACATGTGAACAAGCTGAGGAAAGAAACACATAGGAATGGCCTTAGAAGAATAAACAAGTTATTTTGTTTGGAACAATTCTTTGGTTTATTGTTTGTGTTTGTATGAATTTTGTGTTGGATATTTGAAGTAAATTTCAATTTAATAAATATGAAACTTATTAGTAAATATCATGAGCTTTGGTGATAACCCAATCATCCCCGACTTCTATTCATCTGTGGGTTGGGGTGTGACAGATTGGTACCAGAGCTTGTGACTATAGGGATATAGGAGTGGTTATTGACCCTTAGAGTCTATACTATAGTTGATTAGATTTTAATTCTTTATGTGTTACATGCAAAATTCATGATGTTTATATGTTTCATGTTTATTTTCACACACAATATATGCAAGCACACCCACAAGTACATGTTAATATGCAATGCTCGTCATAGTTCATATCTCAATAACATATCATACCTATGAAAGCACACACCTCACGATTTCACAATTTCCATGATTTCTTTTTAAAGGTTTTTTTTTTTTGCAATGTTTTCATATTTTTCAAATCACATCAAAGTGAGTTTTCACGACGGACATGTAGTAACTGGAAGGGTACTAGTAGCGGTAGTCGGAATGTCCTGTCTAGGCTTGGCATTCGTATAATCCAAAACAAAGGATCAGTTTGCCTACCTGGGGACTAACGATGAGAGTACGAAGGACCTATTAGGCCAAAGCATGCGATACCAAACGTCGTGTGAACTAACCCCACTTTGAGTTGTCATTGTGTCTACACCTGGGACACCCTCCGACCTTATATCTCGCAATCATGTTTTACAATTTTCATTCGGGTGATGCGAGTGTTATCCAGCCGACACCAATGTGAACCCTACCAAGCCCAATAGTCATGGGGGCCCACATGACTATACAGGCTATGGTATGGGAGACATTTGGAGGCCAAACATGAGCAAGCCCAAGACATCCTATGGATGTAGTTAAGTTATTTTTCTTCAGTTATTTATAAATGTTGTTTTTCATTCTTTTTTTTACGACACATGACACCTAGAAAATTATCAAACTCACAATCTCCCTACATATATTCCTGTAGATGTCTGCTAGACACCTACGAGGAGGTAGAAGGTCAGGAAAGTCGAGTGAACGAATGGCCACACAAATTTCTCAACAAATGGCCGCGGTACTTCCTGACATCGTACTACAAGTTCAACAAGCTCTCGCCGCAACTCTCATCAACCCTCCGAACCAGAAGGCCAAAACGTCGCCAACCCTCCTCCCAAGACCACTAAATGCACCTACAAACACTTCAAGTCATGTGATCCCCCAAAATATGAAGGGACTGAAGGTGTCACCGCTCTCCTCCATTGGTTTGAGGAGATGGAAAACACCTTTCTCAATTACGACTGTCCTGAGGATTGCAAGGTGCGTTACGCTACTGGACGTCTGTTTGGGGTAGCCGTTACCTGGTGGAACACAGAAAAAGGTAAGCGAGGTGTGGAAGATGCCATGGCCTTAACATGGGAAGAATTAAGAGAAATCATGACGAGACGCTTCTGTCCTAGAAGCGAGATCAAAAAGCTTGAAGACGAATTCTATTCTCTAAAGCAAAAGGAAGGGGATCACACCTCATACAACAAGAGATTTCTCGAGTTGAACCAAATGGTCCCCAACCTGTTCACTCCGTTATACCGCTTTGATCGAGCACTATATTCGAGGCCTCCCCTCGAAAAATTCAAGATTCAGTTTTAAGCACTTCTCCCGCAACACTCGAAGTTGCCATGGAACTAGCTACGGAACGTACTGAAAATCGCATTCGAAATGGCGATTTTAAAGATGAGAAGAAGAAAACACCTGTTGAAGCCCCAACTCCAACCCAATCAGGCTCATCCTCAAAGTTTGCTGGTAAGAGGAAGCAAAATGGCAAGAACTTTGCCGTCACTCAAACCAACCCTCCCATCACTGCTGCTCCAATCACACAAGTCGTCCCTACAGCCGCATCATTCAAAAAGCCATACACTGGCCTACACCCGAAATGTAACCACTGCCAATACCATCACCCTCCTGAGAACCCATGCCAATACTGCACAAGTTGTGGCCGTGCAGGTCACACTATCCAAACTTGTCATACACTCCAACGATCAAACCGCAATCAGCCTCCAGCCCAAACCCAAAACCAAATGGTGGGCCAAGCCCAACAACCCTTACTTTTACCACCTGCCCAACCCATAGCCCAACCTTACTATCAACCCAACTACCCCATGATGCAACCCATAAGAGCCTGTTTCAACTGTGGTGACCCAAACCACTTCCGAAATACTTGCCCACGTCTGGTGAACATCATCAATGCCCAAGCCCAAGCAAACCTGGTGAACCAAGCAAATCAAGCTCACCCACCTACTAGGGGAAGAGCTTTCAATATCAACGCCAACCAAGCAAGGGCTGACAACAATGTTGTAACGCCTCGTATTTCCAAGATTTATTATTTTTATAAAAATTCACGCTCGTTTTCTATTTCCTGAGACGCAACTTCAATCTGAACGAAAAACGGTTTAAAATCGGAAAACTACGCGTTTTTACGCGTTTTAACGAAACGACAACTGAACGCAATCATTTTCGAGCACTGACGTTTAAATCGCGTGTTTAAACCTAAAAACGATATTATACCCTGTTATGTCACGTTCGGGTTCGAAAACGGGTTTCAGAACCATAACGGGCCGCGTAAAACACATGAACCGGGCCTTAGGCCCAACACACTCAAAACCCTAGCCTATATAAACCTAACCCTCTCCTTCTTCATCACTTAGAAACCCTAGCCCCCCCTTGTCCCTTCTCTCTGAATTACCGGCGACCAGAAGAGATCTCCGGCGATTTGTCCGGCGACGACGGTTCACGGCGGCAACCCCTATGGTAGTTCGTTTTCTGGCACACACCGGCGAACCACCACCCCCCTCGCTTACCCTCACCCCCCCTCAACCACCTCACTCTCTTCTCTCCCTCTCTGCAGTGGTGTCGCTGGCTACCAATCGGATGGCGGCGCAGCAGGGGCGGCCTAGCAGCGGCGGCAGCGATGGCTCAGCAACGGCGGTGTAGCAGCGGCGGCGGTGGCTTAGCGGTGGTGTTTTAACAAACGCCCGTGGTCTCAGACCTGGTTCAGGCTCGGTTTCAGCTGGTTCGGGTCTTGAGTTTCCAGGCAGTAGCACCACTCGTGGCGGCGGCAGGCTTGATGACAGCAGCGGCGGCAGCAGGCTCGACGGCAGCAACACCGGCGTCAACCAGCATCATGTTCGTCTCCGAAACCTCCGGTAAACACCTCTAAGCTTGTTCTTTCCCTTTTTCTTTCAGATCTGTAAAGACAACGTCTCCGGCCCCGTTTGGTTTCGTTTCAGGTGGTGCCGGCATGGCCTACGGCGGCGGTAGTAGTTCATCACGGTGGCAGTGATGGTGGTGGCATTCATTTTGTGACTCGGTTCTCCGAGTCGACTCGGTTCAGGCTTGATTAGGGTTCGGGTTCGAGCTCAAGTGTCTCGGATTTTAGTTCACGTTTGGCTCGGGTTTCGGTTCAGACCATGTTCGTTTCGGGTCTTAGTTCGATTTCGGGTCTCGTTTGGTGTTCGGTCAAACCTGGTCAACTTGGTCAACGAAAGTCAAACCTGGTCAACTTGGTCAACGAAAGTCAAACCTGGTCAAACAGTCAACGCCAGTCAAACCAGTCAGATTCGATGTTCGGTTCGGTGTTCGGGGCCAAGTTCAGTCAATGCTTTAGTCAACTCAATCAAAACACGTCACGGTATACTATTAACGCCGCAAATTTTTATGTTATTAATTACATTGTTTTGTATTTAATTAGTGTTATAATCACGTAACCGAACCTTATAAAATTTGTAGACATAAAAAGAGTATGTAAACATTTATAGTGTTTCCGTCGATTCTTGCGTTGTTTATTGTTGTGTTTTGGAAAAATATATCGACACATATGTTGTCGGGATTGTCCAAAAACAAGAGGAAACTCTGCCCGTTTATCGACAAAATATGTCTATTTATTTTTTTTAGCGACAAATATATTATACATGACACTTTATCGACAAAATGTATATACTTATTTAATCATATCTTTCGACATGAAATATATATATATATTTAGGACGCTTATCGAAGAAACGTACCTACTTAAATATACCGAGCGACAAGATATATATTTTTACTTATTAGACTTTTTGACAACATATATGTATGTATACATTACACGTTTTGACAAAACATATAAATATATCTAATACTTCCTTTCGGCAAATATATTTCGCTACTACAACATATATAGATATATATGTATATATATATCTATATTACTTTTTTTTACAAGATACATATGAGTTATATGTTTCGACAAAATACATTTATTTAACGACGAGATATATACTACCGTTACGACTGTCACGAAAGATGTATATGTATATACCTTATAGTCGACAACTAGAAGATAACACATTGAATTCAAAGGTATATATAATTACTTATTATTTTGACAGCATTCCTATAATATATTAATAAATTCAAACCTAGAATCGTCGTATAGACTATGTTATACATATAAACATTCAATCAACTTCAAATCAAATCCTCCGTCATAATTTCCGTTTACTTATACCCATTCGTTTGCCTTTAAGGTGACTTCGGTGTCCCCTTTTCTCCCACTGATCAACTCGTCGCGGTATTTCCAAAGAAGACTTAGCAATACTGTGAGTACACTCGACCCACATTTGTTTATATCACTTTTTGGGTGTAACATGTTTCCATATACAAAAATCACAAACACTTAAACTTTATGAAACCACAAACAATCCTATACACATGACTACTTGAATCGTATACTTGTTGCTTGTCTAGGGATAAACGTTGTGCTATGCTTTAGTCATTAACTATTTTTAGCCTTTGTTTGACATGCTTAGCGCTATAGGAATTCACGCATCCACCTCCATCGTGTTATTCGTGAGGTCATGTTAAAACATCGTGATTGCGTTACGGGTTTGATTATTAGCATTGCATGCCTTGATATTGCTCTTGTATAGATTTAGTTGCCATGAGGATTGTTAAAACTTTATTCGTATACGTATGCTATGCTTAAACTTGTGTACTCGCCTTTGCTTTTGCATTGACTTTATTTTAAAACATGTTACAGGTTGAAGGAGATGACGCTATGAAAACAATATAGCAAGGACTAGATACACACAAATTAGACGTTAGGTTTAATGTCGACGTATCAATTTTGTTATGACTTTGCAAATGTTAGATTGTTCTTTGTTTTGTTACATTGATGTATTTGACAATTCTTATGAAATGAAAATGGTTTGATTAATTATTGTCACTTAATAATGTTGTGAGCAATGAGCAATCTCGTTTTCGTCTCATCCCGATGTTTCCGCCATCGGTTGGGGTGTTACAGATTGGTATCAGAGCCATAACTATAGGGAATTAGGTAGATTACTACGCTTTTGACCTAGTCTATAGTTAAGTACCATACTTGACCATACGTAATTCACATGCTAATTTCTTAAAAACGTCTCTTATATGTTAAATTTATGAAATGCTTTACGTGTTCATACTCGTTACATTATTTCAATCATACGCCTTCCCTAATGCATATTACTCGATTATACTAAACTCGAAAACACTCGTATTACACAAGTTGAGACGACTTCACCAAAATAGGCGTGATATCCATAATTTGGTGAACGATTCTCATTACGCTTATTCTTTATTTTTTTCACGAAGTTACACCATCAAGTTAGGAGTGACATCCACACCTTGATGGAAAACTTCCCATTCAAACTCTAGTGGACTCTCGTCAAAGTGTCGAAGTTTATTTTGACCCGAAGAGTGCCAACCACACTTAGGGTACGAAATCGTCGAGTTAGGGGTGAAACCCGCACCTTGTCGATTAAGTCCCATTCCTCGATTTTCAATCTCGCCAAAGTTTCGATTTTCCAATCGATTAGAGACGTGTAATAACTGGAAGGGTAAAATGCCGTTAATCGCTTCTCGACGAGAGCGTTTTACCTATAGGCCAAAGCACGTTTCTCTAATTCGAAAGGATCTTCGATTCACTTTGGAATAGTCGACGTTTCTCTTACCCGAAACAGTCTAATGTTTTCTGAGACTCTCTTTTATACCATTTCAATTTATACATGACTTTTTATATACTTGTTACCATTCCTTTCGAGTTTCTAATTTATTTTAAGGTTTTTACGCAATTCATATTAAACCTTTCCATCCACTTATACATTATTTGCATACATGATTTCAAAACGTCATCAACTAGACTTATATTTCTCGAGAAGTCCGAAATGGAGACAGTCATCGAGATAGGAGTGAATTCCTTACCTAGACGATCAAACTTCGTTTCCTTCCTTCCTTAAAACGACCTCACCAACGGATTAGAGGTGATTCCCATACCTCGGTGATCGTTACCAACCCTCCTTCTTGGAGATTTTATTACACAAGCCACATGTTTAAATTGTATACCTAAATCTTTTACCATGTTGTCAAAATTCTTACTTAGACGAATTTCAAAACGTACTATTTTATCAAACGTATTTCCCATCTGGTAATCTATTTCATATAAATCCCATACGCATATACTGGGTCACCACATGAAACGTTTTGTTTTACGATTTTCAAAGCTCGACAGAATGCTACCTACCAACTTAATCGGTCTAACGAATACCTTGCCCACAAGTCTTATGTTTAACTTAATCACTAAAACACGCTCACGCAACAACTTTATGTTAAAAAAATTTCGTTTAAAAGGAAGAAAAAAAAACCAACATCTTTTAGGCATTATGAGATCGTTGTACTAAAGGTGTGTTTGGGATTGTTTTTGCAACCTAATATTTTGTTTTGTGTTTGGAGGCGCAAATATTAGATAAATAAATAAAAATCTATTTTTAGTGTTTGGAAAAAAAAAATATATATATAATAATAATAATATGTAAAAAAAAACCGATTTGCTTTACGTGTTTTAGAGATCAAAGCTCATCTATTTATAACTTTATACATACATGTATATATATATTTTTCAAACACTCAAATAGTTGATTACCTGATTATTGTGATATCAAATAACATAATCAAATCCAAACATATCTTCCTACAGTATGTTTTGTTACAACTAATTATCTGATTTTGATTATTCAGGACGCATAATCTACTTTCAAAACTCAACCCCAAACACCCTCTAAACCTCTTATCACGATTAAGAGAACATTTTGCTAAATACTTTTCAACGATAATTAAATCCATTACCCTAGATTTCCTCTCAAGGGTCAACGTATCACAAGAACCACTGAATTTCAAATTTCTTATCTTGATGTAACATCCTTTGAAAACGATGCGAACCTACTCATTTAAGACCTTGTCACACACCACTCAAAATGTCACCTCAATTTCAAAACACGTGGGCAAGAAAACCTTACAAGGACTAACCACTTTCGACTCACTTAATTTCCCCCAAAACAGCGGTAGCACTCCCGTCCATTACAAAATATGTAACGCATAATCAATAAGTACCTTATATTCCTTTATATTCACACACTAGATCCTATATTCTAAGTTAAACTTAAGCCTATTTTAGAAGCGATAACCTGAAAGTTTTGCTCAAACAACAATACATGCGTATCCTCGTACATGGTTTAGTCAACTGTTGCACGACATTTAATCATATCATTCGCTTTACACGTCCTGATCTCTCGACTATTTTATGTAAATAAATTCGTAGCATTCAATTCATATCATACGCACAATTATCGTCTGTTACACTTGTTGACGTTCATAAATTATACACATATTCATGTTCCTGAAAATACGTGATATCTTCATGCTTGTTATAACACCTAATGGCATACCTCCCAACATCGTCCGTGGACAGGAGAGATTCCTGGCTCGTAAGTAATGCCCTACCTCTAAAATCACCAACGCGTTTTGGGCTTAATGCTAGTGGATGAGAGGAGAACTCCACAGTTAAGCGTGCTCAAGTGGGAGTAGTACTAGGATGGGTGACCTCCTGGGAAGTCTCCACCAGGCAACCAAAAACAAAGTCGTGAGTTTCTGGATGGGCCACCCATCAAGGGCAAAGCGGACAATATTGGTGATAACGAGGGGCAGGGGTGTTACAGGGGTATTACACTTATACTTATCATCACATTCAGCATATACGTCTTATATCCATGCTTATACTTATTTCCACACTTATGCTTATACTCATACACATACCTATACTTGTACTCGTATTCATATTCGTGCCTATGCGCAATCGAAACCCGAGGGATTCGCTTACGTGGGCCACGAGCTATTTGCACGCAAACATGCCTACGCACTACATTCTTACACGCACGCAAACTTATTTTCAGAATTTATGTACACCTTTATTCATGCGCTGCTAGGACAAGCTATGCGGATCATGTGATGATCGGTATAATCGCGGGTGCACACGGGATTATAGCGATAAGCGCATGAGAACCATAGAGTGTACTACCGCGTATGGTAACACAC
Organism: Scalesia atractyloides; assembly: GCA_947069175.1. Taxonomy (NCBI): domain Eukaryota; kingdom Viridiplantae; phylum Streptophyta; class Magnoliopsida; order Asterales; family Asteraceae; genus Scalesia; species Scalesia atractyloides. The sequence continues at coordinate 23,828,353 of CAMTDV010000023.1, forward strand.
GGAACGTAACATTGCATCGAGTAACGAAACGGTCGCAACGTGGTCAAAACATGGTGGATACGCCACTGGTAATCCCTATACATAAGTGTTTTCACCATGCTGCTAAACTTTCGTAATACGTGCCGTGAGAAATTCGGTGATTTACAGACCATAATACGACCTAACACGCCAGCTTTAAACAACTCACAACTGCATTGCTAAATGCGCGCTACCCAATTATCCACGACGAGTCTTAATCCATAGCGTAACATTTTCGTTTGTTCGTATACATATGCCATCCTTACACGAGTATTCGTTGATCGAATCAATCGCCGCTCTTATGCCTCTGTTACCCCCGTTAACCTTATCTTTTTATGCAACCTCGTTTACAATCAATCGTGTAAGCATTCAAACCCTAAATGCCATCTTACTCTAAAGTTATCTCCCATTCTCGTAGATAGCAACACGCTTAATTGACCGCTACCTCGATAACTAGCTTATTTTAAATACCTAACCTTCTCGTTTTCCATCATCAAGCAACTCTCTACAAAACCGAGATTTAGTAACGCTCTTCAAAGTCGATTGAACCTTCTAGCAACCTACGGTTCGACTACACTCACCATTAAACTGCATACCACTTCTTACGATAGCTTTTCGGCTTAGATGGCATATCATTGAGTTATTCAAGCTCGTTTAAACCGCTCTCCTATACGCATACTTACGCACTTTACTTACGCTTGATGGCTTTAATCTTTCTAGTCAAGCAACTTCTTCTTGCAAACCTAACTCTTCGATGCTCTAAACTTCATGCTTTCCCTCATGTGTCCAAACATCCAAGTCTCAATTTTAGACGATCATTCTATAGCCAAATCTTTCTAAAGTCTTCCTCTTGAATAAATTTCGGGACGAAATTTCCTAAAGGAGGGGAGACTGTAACGCCTCGTATTTCCAAGATTTATTATTTTTATAAAAATTCACGCTCGTTTTCTATTTCCTGAGACGCAACTTCAATCGGATCGAAAAACGGTTTAAAATCGGAAAACTACGCGTTTTTACGCGTTTTAACGAAACGACAACTGAACGCAATCATTTTCGAGCGCCGACGTTTAAATCGCGTGTTTAAACCTAAAAACGATATTATACCCTGTTATGTCACGTTCGGGTTCGAAAACGGGTTTCAGAACCATAACGGGCCGCGTAAAACACATGAACCGGGCCTTAGGCCCAACACACCTCAAAACCCTAGCCTATATAAACCTAACCCTCTCCTTCTTCATCACTTAGAAACCCTAGCCCCCCCTTGTCCCTTCTCTCTGAATTACCGGCGACCAGAAGAGATCTCCGGCGATTGGTCCGGCGACGATAGTTTACGGCGGCAACCCCTATGGTAGTTCGTTTTCTGGCACACGCCAGCGAACCACCACCTCCCTCGCTCACCCTCACCCACCCTCAACCACCTCACTCTCTTTTCTCCTTCTCTGCAGTGGTGTCGCTGGCCACCAATCGGATGGCGGGCAGCAGGGGCGGCCTAGCAGCGGCGGCAGCGATGGCTCAGCAACGGCGGTGTAGCAGCGGCGGCGGTGGCTTAGCGGTGGTGTTTTAACAAACGCCCGTGGTCTCAGACCTGGTTCAGGCTCGGTTTCAGCTGGTTCGGGTCTTGAGTTTCCAGGCAGTAGCACCACTCGTGGCGGCGGCAGGCTTGATGACAGCAGCGGCGGCAGCAGGCTCGACGGCAGCAACACCGGCGTCAACCAGCATCATGTTCGTCTCCGAAACCTCCGGTAAACACCTCTAAGCTTGTTCTTTCCCTTTTTCTTTCAGATCTGTAAAGATCAACGTCTCCGGCCCCGTTTGGTTTCGTTTCAGGTGGTGCCGGCATGGCCTACGGCGGCGGTAGTAGTTCATCACGGTGGCAGTGATGGTGGTGGCCTTCATTTTGTGACTCGGTTCTTCGAGTCGACTCGGTTCAGGCTTGATTAGGGTTCGGGTTCGAGCTCAAGTGTCTCGGATTTTAGTTCATGTTTGGCTCGGGTTTCGGTTCAGACCATGTTCGTTTCGGGTCTTAGTTCGATTTCGGGTCTCGTTTGGTGTTCGGTCAAACCTGGTCAACTTGGTCAACGAAAGTCAAACCTGGTCAACTTGGTCAACGAAAGTCAAACCTGGTCAAACAGTCAACGCCAGTCAAACCAGTCAGATTCGATGTTCGGTTCGGTGTTCGGGGCCAAGTTCAGTCAATGCTTTAGTCAACTCAATCAAAACACGTCACGGTATACTATTAACGCCGCAAATTTTTATGTTATTAATTATATTGTTTTGTATTTAATTAGTGTTATAATCACGTAACCGAACCTTATAAAATTTGTAGACATAAAAAGAGTATGTAAACATTTATAGTGTTCTTGGTGTGGCTTGAGTGATGGGTGCAGCAAGAATAGGGTGTTGGTTTGGGTGACTGCAAAGTTCTTGGTGTTACGCTTCCTCTTATTAGCAAACTTAGAGGAAGGAGTGTGGTGGTTTGAGTTTGTCCCTCAGCAGGGGCTTTCTTCTTTTCTTCTTTGAACTTCCATTGCGAATTCGATTTTCGGTCAGTTTCGTTGCCAACTCCATGGCAGCTTCGAGTGTTACCGGTGAAACGCTGAGAACCGAATCTTGGATCTTCGAGGGAAGTCCTCGAATGTAATGTTCGATCAGACGATAGGTTGGAGTGAATAAGTTTGGAACCATTTGGTTCAACTCAAGAACCTCTTGTTGTAAGTAGAGTGATCACCCTCTTTTTGCTTCAAGGCATGAAATTCATCCTCCAATTTCTTAATTTCACTTCTAGGACAGAATCGCCTAGTCATGATTTCCCTTAACTCTCCAAGTTAAGGCCATCGCATCTTCAGTTCCCCTCTTTCCTTTCTCAGTATTCCACCAAGTGAGAGCTACACCAAGTAGTCTCCCAGTGGCGTAACGAACTTGCGATCCTCAGGACAATCGCAGTTTAAGAAAACGTTCTCCATCTCCTCGAACCAATGTAGGAGAGCAGTGACTCCCTCAGTCCCTTCGAATTTTGAGGATCACGGGACTTAAAATATTTGTAAGAGCATTTGATGGTAGGAGGGTTGTTGATGTTCTGGTCCTGTTGTTGAGGAGGGTTAGTAGGATTTGCAGCAAGGGCTTGTTGTACTTGTACTACGATGTCAGGCAATATCGTGGCCATTTGATTCGCGATATGAGTGGCCAAACGTTTCCCGAGACTTTTCCGATTTCCTACCCCTTCGATGCTGTCTAGACGACATCTACAGGATCATAAAATGAGAAGATTGTGATTTTATGGTGTCTTTTTAGGTGTCATGTGTCTTAAGAAAATGAAAATAACATAAATATCAATAATGCAACTACATCCAAAGGATGTCTTGGGTTCGCTCATGTTGGGCCTCAAATGTCCCCCATACCTTCACCTACATAGTCATGTGGGCCCCCATGGCTATTGGCTTGGTAGATTCACATTAGTATTGGCAATTTAACACTCGCATCCCCCGAATGCAAACCACAAAATATGTTCATGAATGTTTGGTCGGAACGTGTCCAGGTGTAGACACAATGACAACTCAAAGTGGATTAGTTCTCACGACGTTTGGTATAGCATGCTTTGGCCTAATAGGTATTTCGTACTATCATCGGTAGTCCCCAGGTAGGCAAACTGGTCCTTTATTTTGGATTTATACGAATGCCAGCCTAGACAGGACGTTCCGACTACCGGTACTAGTACCCTTCCAGTTACTACATACCCGTCATGAGAACTCACTTTGATGAGATTTGAAAACACGAAAATCATTGTAAAATCGATCATGATGTGGTGTGTGCTTGCATGGATGTGATATGTTATGATCATACAATTTCATGATAGGCATTATTTGATAATACATACTTATGAACATGCTTGTACAATATCAAATGTAACATTTAACATAAACATATAAACATCATGAAATTTGGCATATAACACACAAAATTTTTATAAGTTTCTAATCGACTATAGTAAGCTCTAAGGGTCTAATAACCTATCCTATATCCCTATAGTCATGGCTCTGATACCAATCTGTCACACACCCGACCCGCAGCGGAAATAAGAGTCAGGGCATAATTGGGTTATCACCAAAGCAAATGACATTTACTATTATGTTCCATAATTAAATGAAGTCAAAGTTACATTTTTCAAACATCCAAACATGTTCATTCAATACAAGGGAAAATAACCAAACATAACAATCCAAAAACTAAATCGTTTTATTCTTCTAATCCAGGTCCTATGTGTTCCTAGCTGCTGCTGGTTCACCTGTATCATGTGTAAAATGGGAGGTTTTGGGTCAACATAAGTTGGCGAGTGAACCTTATTAGATAAACATTTGATAATGATTTTATGGTTAGTTTATCAATAAAATATTATGCATAATCATAAAAAGCAAATGTAAGTAATCAAGCATTGGCAAATAGCAGTTACAATTATAACATACAATAACACTTGATAGCATACTTGAATATACCAATATCATACGATAACTAACATAAATGAACTGTGCGATCAAGGCTCAATCAAACGGAGCCGATCGTATTGCATGAACTGGAAATGTAAATTGAACTGTGCGCTCAAGGCTCAATCAAACGGAGCCGAACGTATTGCATGAACTGAAAATGTAAATTGAACTGTGCACTCAAGGCTCAATCAAACGGAGCCGAGCGTATTGCATGTATTGAAATGTAAAATGAAATGACCGATCAAGGCTCAATCAAACGGAGCCGATCGTGCGGGCACGCCACAGATCAACCGCATAATAAAATGGGGATCAAGCTCAACCTCGATGGATGGGGAGCTGCGGCCTCGGCAAATGCATGTACTGAAATAATAATTTGCATCCAATAATAACTACTTAACAGCAACAAACTAATACACATGTCATGATATGATGTATGCACAATAATTTCGTTATAATATGTAAATAAACAAAGACACATGATACACCCCAAAACGTGATTAAAACGGGGAATTTGAAAGGTTCACTCACATTGGGTACGTTGAATTTGAGATGGTGAGATGCGCACGATTTAGATAAGCGAGTTGACGAGGAAAAACTAACCTAAATAATAATGGAAAAATATATTAAGTGGATGAATGTTATTAAGGATTTTAATGAAATTTTAGATATATTTTTATGAGTTTATGGCTATCTTTAAAAATGTTATTTTTAAGTATTTTTAATTGATTTTTAAATTAAATTAAATAAATAAATATATAAAAAAATATTATTTTTTTACTGTTGACCGTTGACCGGTTCGGTCAGCGGTAAATTCCTGCGCCAGGCGGGATTCGAACCGGCGACCTTCCGTTCACGTGCACGTAGCTCTACCAACTGAGCTACGTGACTAACCCGTTATAAACCCGGTTTTAATTATATTTATATACTTATTTGAATTAACCGAAAATTCCTTTATTTTGCAAAAACGTTTTAATTCCATTGGACCGGTGCTCGTGACAGGATTCGAACGCGCGACGTGAAGTTTATCTTGCACACAGTCCACCGCTGGACTGTGTGTCTAACCCGGTTATATTCTTGATTTATATTATACTTAACAACTACCTGTTTTAACCCGGGTTAGTTCATGATTAAAAAGGAATGTTATTATACAAAGCGTGCGCGTAGCAAGGATCGAACTCGGGACGTGAATATGAAATTTGCACACAGTCCACCGCTGGACTGTGTGTCTAACCCGATTAAACTACCGTTTTTAATTATTCTTATACTCTAATATAACTTCATCTTCTTCGTCGGATTACACGGTCAGCATAATTCGACTGGTTAGGATTGATTTGTGATTTACAAAGTTATTAGACATTAAAAGTAATTCAAGAGTAAGGAATGGAGAGAGTTTAAGGAACAGAATTTACCGATTGAAGATAATCACAGAAATCCGGCGAAGGTTTGTCGGTATTGGAAATGAACTCCGACTGTTGAACCAATTAACAGCGTTGATCGATTACTCATAAAGTTGTGTCACTTAAACAAGGTTTAAAAGAAGTGTAGGATATCTTACCAGTTCACAGTGGGATTCCGGCAGTCTCAGAAACTTTCCGGCGAAGATAAGATTTCCGATATACGTTGGCTAAGATTGATTCTGATGATGGAGTTGTGTTAGAGATTGACCAATCACATGTTTTAAACAAAAAGAGTCAAAGGAATTACCGTGAGAATGTGAGTCCCGGTTTTCCGGTGACTTGCAGAAAATTTCCGGCGAACTGTTTCAGATGATTTTATGGTTCACAAATGCGACGAAAATGAAATTGGATATTGTTGTGATAGTTCTGAATCGTGCAAATGATTGGAAACTTGAATTAAAACAGAACTTGAAGAAATATTCGGTTTCAAAAGCCGAAAAGATGAAGCTTGAAGTTCAATCAATTCTGACTTAATTGGAAACCGTCGCACATCGGTTATAACTGAAATTGTGAGGTAAACAATCGATTTAACGATTGGTTTGCCGATTATCGGGTTTCAGATAGCATCAACGGTTAAATCGAGTTTGTGTATAAGTTCCTTTTGCTTTCCTAGTGTTAACAGAAAACACGTTGTGGCGGAGTGGTTAGGAGAATGGATGTTAAGTCGTTTAGAGGCTCAGCTGACCCGGGTTCGAGTCCCGGCAGCTTCAAATGTTTTTTTATTTATTTTATTTTAACTTTTTATCAAATATAATTTTTATAGTTTAGTTTATTTATTAATTATGTAACGTTTAAACTCAAAATAATCATAAATAATTAACAAAACTTTTATAACTTGGTACAAGATTACAAAACGGAGCGGGTTTTGGAGATCCGATTTTTACAAATGTTACAGTATGGAAGTGGGAAAACATAACCATGGATTTCATTACCGGGTTACCTCGCACCTCCAGTGGGTATGACACCATACGGGTAATCATTGATCGTCTTACAAAATCAGCTCATTTCATTCCAATTCGCGAGGACATCAAGAACGAGAAGTTAGCTCGCATCTATATCAATGAGATCGTAAGTCGTCATGGTGTACCGTTAAGTATCATATCAGATCGAGATGGTTGTTTCACATCACGAACGTGGCTAGCCATACAATCCGCTTTGGGTACACGTTTAGACCTCAGCACCGCCTTTCACCCTCAAACTGATGGTCAGTCTGAGCGCACCATCCAAACCCTTGAAGACATGCTGCGAGCATGTGTCATAGACTTCAAAGGTAATTGGGACACTCACCTACCGTTAGTTGAGTTTTCATACAACAATAGTTATTATTCAAGAATCAGCATGGCTCCTTTTAAAGCTCTATAAGGTCGTAAATGCCGATCTCCAGTATGTTGGCACGAAATTGGTAAAGCGCAAATCACCGGACCCGAGTTGATTCAAGAAACAACCGACAAAATTCTTCAAATTCAAAACAATCTTCTAGCGGCTCAAAGTCGTCAAAAGAGTTATGCTGACAAGCGACGAAAGCCCTTGGAGTTTTGTGTTGGTGATCAGGTACTTTTGAAAGTGTCACCGTGGAAGGGAGTGGTTCGTTTTGGTCAAAAGGGCAAGCAAGCACCACGCTATGTGGGACCATTCAAGATACTCGAAAGAGTAAGTCCTGTAGCATACAAGGTTGACCTACCAGAAGAACTTAATAGAATTCATCCCACGTTCCACGTATCAACTTGAAAAAGTGCCTCGCCGACGAAAACCTCCATATCCCTCTGGAAGATATTCAAGTCGAGGAATCGATGCATTTCGTTGAAAGACCGGTAGAAATCATGGATTTCGGTGAAAAACGTTTGAGGCGAAGTCGTATTCCAATCGTCAGGGTGCGTTGGGAGTCAAAGAGAGGACCCAAGTTTACTTGGGAACATGAAGACTCAATGCGCGAAAAGTATCCGCATCTTTTTCCGGTTACAACTACTACTTAATTTTCAGGACGAAATTTCTAAAAGTAGGGGATACTGTAACATCTGTGCAATTTGGGTTTCGAAAACCCGCCTCAAGTTATCAATCAAAGTGTATTTATTTATGTCGATTGATTTTTAGCATTTTTGTTTAGTGTTTTATATATTAGAATTTTATATAAATATATTATAATAACAAATGTTTAATATAACCTTAATAAAATAAAATAAATAATCAATTAAATATTAAATATTTATAATTAATAAATGATTTAACTTAAAATAGAGAAAATAAATATAAAAACTCAAAAATGGGTGACCAGGAATCGAACCCGGGTTCCCCGGATGCACACACACCACCAACACCACTACGCTGCACACACTAGCTGTGCTATCTTTGAAATCTTATTTCTCTTATATTCAAGTTAAATGGAACCCTGCAACACCCGCCATTTCCCATCACGGAAATCTCGGCAGTCTACGCGTTTTTCCTCTAAAATCACAACTGTCCGAGCCTATTGTTAGTAAATTCCTTGGATTGATTGCCTGGCAATCAATCCGAAATCAAAACCGAGCCCTCAAGCACCCTATAAATACCAGTCGTTTTCCTCAATCATAACTCGCTCATTTCTTCTGTTCACTCTCTAGTATCTCAGTCGTCGGAAAACTCTATTCCACCAGAGAATCACCGAGCCGTCGGAATCCACTCGCCGGAAATCAAACCACCACTTCTGTCATATGGTAGCCCTCTTATTCTTTTCAGTTGAGTTTTAGTTATTTGGCCTAATGTGCACATAAGTTATAGAAAACCGATGTGAACCAGATTTAAAATCAGGTGGGTGCAGGTTTGGGTTAACTTTGAAAACGAAGAAGACGATGGCAGTATGTGTTTTTGAATAATAAAATACGGATTATAAACGGGTTAAGCACCCCGCCCAACTGTATAAGTATAATTAAAATCCAGATTCTTTCGGGTTAGACACGTAACTCAGTTGGAAAAGTTGCGTGCACGCAACCGAGAGGTCACGGGTTCGAGTCTCAACACACGCATGCCTACAATATCAATCGAACCGGCCGTCAGACTTGTCAGTCTGACAAGATTTTTTTATTTTATTTTATTTCTAATATTTTATTTTAGGACTATATATTAAATGAAAAAAATCAAATAAAAGGTTTTAAAATATACATTTTCAAGGGTTTAAAATATCAATAAACCCATACAAATAACCTAAAAATCTAAACAAAGGATTTTAACCTAAATATTAATTTATTTATTTATCGAGCTATCGCGTTATTATTTTAGGTTAGTACTCCTTCGTCGGTTAAATCATTTCCTCGCGCGCACTCATCATCAACCAAGATTACGCACCCACTGTGAGTGAATCTCTACAAAATTCCCCGTTTTAATCATGTTTTGGGGTGTATCATGTGTCGTACAATTTCTTTTATTTTATTTAAACCCTTGTGCTAATATTATTTCGTGATCAAATGTGTATAGTTGTTATGTGGTTTATATGTGGATACATTTTATCATTTCAGTGCAATCATTTCATTAGGCCCATCAGTTCCTCGTGGGATACGGGTTGAGTATCAGGTGCCTCATTAGATCGGCTCCGTTTGATTGAGCCTTGATCTCAAATACATCATTCATCATGTCATGTGTTCATACAATGTGGTTTGTGATTGGTTATATATATACATCGGTTCACATATGATTCATGCACAAATTTTATTTAAACAACAATAAAATTCAATTATTTAAATGTTTTATCAAGGTTCACTCGCCAACTTTTGTTGACCCAAATTTTCTGTTCGCATGATACATGTGAACAAGCTGAGGACAGAAACACATAGGAATGGCCTTAGAAGAATAAACAATTTATTTCGTTTGGAACAATCCTTTGGTTTATTGTTTATGTTTGTATGAATTTTGTGTTGGATATTTGAAGTAAATTTCAATTTAATAAATATGAAACTTATTAGTAAATATCATGAGCTTTGGTGTTAACCCAATCATGCCCCGACTTTTATTCCGCTGCGGGTTGGGGTGTGACAATTTTAACTGATATCTGTTCAACTGGTTGCCTAACAAATTCAGTTTGCGACTGTTGAGTTAATTCCTCTGTTTGATGAGGAGAACCAGCAGTTGCCATTTCAATTTTTGAAGACGCCTGCTTTGTTTTCTTCCTTTTAGATCGGCGTGTTCTCCGCTTCTTAGTCTTACTTTTCAAATCACACTTCATGACAGATTTTGTAGAGGACACGAGTGGCTCTACATGGACATCCTGTTCTGAGATTTCAGAAGATGAATGTGGAATCTCGCAAGTTTGAAAAGTTTGAGATTCCGATTCAGAATCAGTTTTAAGATTTTCATTTGAATCAAGAGGAAAAGTGTGTTCATCTTCTGTCAATTCAGAATCAGTCCCTAGTGTTGAGTCGCCCGAGTCTTCTAAAATCATGTCACTATCAACGTTTACAGAAGGTTGGTTGGTCGACTTTCACACTGTCAACCCTAGGAGATGCATCAACAGACGCAGCCTCTGGAGATGAACTTTCGGTATCCTCAGCTAAAACTGATAAAACCGAATCATCTGTTGATGCAGAACCTGCAGCTAAATTCATTTTCTCATCACACAAGTTATCACAGTTATTAGAATCATTCAAAACATTAGTATTTAATGAAAACCCAGAATTAAAACTGTCTAAATTCTCAACACAACCAACACTGTTTAAGCATGTAAATTGTTCAGCAAGAAATTGATTTAAAATGTCAAAAGCAGGCTTATAAAATGCATCATCAGCAGCTGAATTGTCTGAATTTGTATTCAGACATTCCTCTTGATCACCCTCTGTGATATCCTCAACTAAAATTTCTTCTGCACATGACTTAAACACATTAGTATCGTTCACTAATTCAGTTTGAGTATCAGAAGATTCTTTTTCGTTAGATTCTGTGGAGGATGTGGATGTTTCTGCCTCTTGCACAACTTTCTCCAAGCCATCTGTACTTCCAGAAGGATGATTACCAGTTTCATGTGAAAGCGGTGTAGAGCCACAAAGACATCATCCCTCTTGAGTTTAGTGGGTTTGGAGAACTTCGGGTAATATGGCGTCCATGGTTTGGATAAATAATCTAAAAGTTTACCATAAATCATTTTTTCTGCATTTTCTACCTCTTCTTCAGATTCAGGCATTCTAGTATAGGTATGATTATATGGTGGGGGCGCCCTATTATACCCAAGGCCTTTGGTAAAATTCTTTTGATAGTTAAGCTGGAGGTCACATAAGTCCTTGACAAGTTTAATGGAGGTTTCAAATTTTTAGTGTCTATTTCATTTTCGTGGAGCTTCCCTGTCAAGGAATTTAGCTTGGCTAAGGCTGCTTGAAGTTCTACGTCCTTTTCAGCTAGTTTTAGCTTGTTGTCCTAGACCCAACATTGTTGTTGGTTCAAGTCTAGCTTTAGCTGAGCTAAATCCTGTTTCTGAGCTTCGACCTTCTCCATAAAAAGCTTGTTCTTATGTTTAAGGACGATGTTCTGCGACGCAGCTTGTTGATATTCAGCCACCATAGTTGAATTATGGGTGCGCATTTGTGATAATTAAAAACGACAACTATCAGAACAGAGAATTCGATTTACCGTTTCTGAAAGATCGGGCGTCTCATTGTCTGCGCCATCATGCAGTGGTTGCTGTTCTTGGATAGATTAAATGTTTCCATTTGAGTTGCAGCATCTGCCTAGTTGAAACCTTCATGTTGTTGGACCACCAATGTTGTTGACTTCCCGCCCGAGCTGCTCGATGGGCTCGTAGTGGACTTGGAGGGAGAGACGGGAACCAGCTGTCTGTCACTGCTCTGTATATCAGCGACCCTGGATGATACATACCCGGACGGTTGCTTCTTGCATTCCCTGGCGAAGTGTCCTGGTTCGTGACATTGGTAACATCTAAGTTTGTCCTTGGTGAGACCAGTCTTCAAATTTGACAAGGGTTGCCTTCCATATTTCTTCTGAAACTTGTTAACCCGAAAAGCAGCCATTGCTAGATTCCAAGAAACATCGATCTCATCCAGGTCCTCCTCCATGATCTGATCAACTTTGGTTGGAAGAATAGATGGAGGAGTCAGATCACCTGCCAGAAAAGCGTTTAAGCTTTTGATCATTGACGCCGCAATAGCCAGTTTCTTTTCGTTTTCTTTAGTGAGAAACGCAGAGTTGGACGCCGGTTGAGCAGGTGCAGGTGCTGGTGCCGCAATTTGAGGAGTGTTGCCTTGTTGCACGGTTTGAGGAATTGCAGCACTAAACACCATATTGGGATACTGAGCATGGTACTGAGTGTGAACTTGAGCAGCTGAAACCATCGTGGGATTCTGAGATTGAAGACCATACACATACTGAGTGTTCTGAGGCGTGGCTATAGGACTATAGACCACGTTTGATCCACCGGGTGCTTGTGAATTTCTCTGCAGAGGACTATAGATGAGATTCTGTGACATTAGAGCCGCATTTTGTCCTGTCATCCCTGCGGCCATCAATCTGCTTTGATGATTGATTTCCCTCTGCTTGTTGTCAATCTCACATGATTTGATAGTGGCTATCATCTCGGTGAGAGTGACATCATTCAAGTTCTTCGTCTTTTTTATCATGCCCACAACTGCCCCAATTCTTGGGCAGTGAGGTTAATAATTGTCTGTTCATGGCATTGTTGGTGAGGGTAATCTCAGCTGAAATCATATGGGAAACAAGCTTGACATAGCGACGAATCTGGTTTTCAATAGTTTCCCCATAGATGTGATTGAATGAGCTAAATTGCTGATTCAACTGATTTACCCTACTTGCTTTCATGTCTGCATTTCCCTCGTAGAGATTTTGTAGCTCACTCCAAACCTCCTTTGCAGTCTTACAGTTTCGAACTGCGATAGAGATATCAGGTCCAAGGGCCATGGCCAGAGTTGCTGAAGCCTTCTCATCTTCTTCTATTATCTTGATATCCTCTATAGTCCATAGGTGCATGGGCTTAGGAATTTTCGTGTCTGGATCTTGCTCTGTACTGTAAATTATGGTTCTTGGACCATTCATGATGCATCTCCACACACCGGGCTCTTTAACCTTGCAGTATTGTTCAAAACGGAACTTCCACTCATAGTATTCATCCCCATACAATAAACGTGGCACTTTGGTGGAAGTACCAATTACTTAATCCAGTTCTTGATGGAGGGCCAGTGTTTGCGATTGCAGGGCAGCCAGAGTGGCATTTGTCAGATCTTGTGCGGTCGTAAATCCAACCATCATAATTTAAATTAATTAAAAACTTTACCAAATCGAGTTAAAATTAATTTATTTTAAGTGTCTCAGATGAACAGTACGAAATCCGAGTCTAATCCGAAATGATCAATCCTGAAGTCAATGATTGTCAAATCCGGAAAGATTATCCGAATTGATGATGATCCGGATTGATGAATCCGGAATGATGATTCCGAAATAGAGAATCCGACTAGAAAACCCGAAATGGAGAACCCAGAATCTGATGGATCCGAAACGAGAAGACCGAATTGTAAATCCGAAATGAGAATCCGAGATGTATGATCCGGAATAACCGATTCTAAATGTGAATCCGGAATCAAAAATCCGAAATGGAGAGTCCGGAATGCTTGTCTTATCTGATGAATCCGGAATGTCTATCCTTATTGGTAACAGTAAACCCGCTTTTCCTGCAACTGAATTCCGAGAACCAAGGAATTCAAAACCGCAACAGTAAATCCGGATTGCAATTCGGATTGAGCAACAGCCCGGGATCAATCCGAGATGGATGATCACTTTTGTGTTCTTCGAAATACGGAACAGTAGTTGATCCGAATTATGAGAGCCTTCTTCGTGTTCTTCGGAACCTGGAACAATAGCAGATCCGAATTCTCCAAAACTTCTTCGAGTTCTTCGGAACAGTAACCCTTCCGACGATGAACAGTGATTCGGAATAGAAAACGATCCAAACAGCAGCAACGCACTTCAAAAACTTCTTCAATCAGCAATACCCGGAGCCTGTATTTAAACAGCAAGCTCTGATACCAATTGTAAGTCCCGTAACGGATCAAACATGTATCACTAACCTAATCAAAAGCGGAAATAATGATTAGGAAGAAGAAGAACTTTGAATAACTTCAACTTGCATACATCAAAAGACGTCTGATACAAGTTTATGAAATACAACTCTCTAAGCCCTCCTTAATGATCTAGCATCACTATTTATAAGCACTATTAAGCCCACTCTTACAACCCTAGGCCCATAGGCACTAGGAAGCCAACAATGTACCCCAAAGCCCAAAATAACCCCTAATGAGTAAACCTTTAGCAATCTGAGCCCAACACAGTTCTTATCGTTGGCGGGAAGAACCAGGTCTTGATCTATCTAGCATTGAAAGTGGCTAATACGTGAAGCTCATCACCACTAAACCGAAACGATATGATCACTGATCACCAGTCACCACCGTTATCCCAATGACACTTCCCGTGATACCGGCTAACTTGAATCATCGTTCGCTTTAGTTTATGTAAAATAGATTAAACCCTTCTTTGATCATAGTTTTACCACAATGTCAGACTCCTTAATATGCCTCCACTAATATCAACCACCAACAAAGATAACAACCACCTGTTGATTCGTCCCTCAGTCGCCAAACAAATCCCCCTTACTTCTTTTGTTCCTTCCATTATACGCTCATTGGTTTTTTAAAAAAGAAAATCAAACTCCTATTGCGATGTTTCTCCTTGACAAAGAAAGAGTCTCTGACAAATATCTGATGAAACCTTACAATCGTTGTCGTACAACATTGCACAACCCTGCATTGTCCTTTTGCGGTTTGCGATTAGAACACCAAAGCAAAAAAAATTACCTAATGGGCCTAGACGAAATTTGAATCAAATCTTCATCGTGAATCATCTCCGTAGACGTATCCTATCCATTTGAAATATACCAATAAAAAATATCCATGTTGAACTTTGTTTTCCGAGCCATTAGAAAGCAAATGTTGTATAAATTCAAACTCTAAAAGAAAATTCCAAGCTTCCATTGCATCACAACCAATCAACCATAATATCAATCACCGCCGCATCTCCATGATTTCAAACAAACAAACAAACTTTAATTTTTACCATGGATGGATAAAATTATGATTTACCAACGATACTTTTTCTTTAAATAGATTTTAATCCACTGCTACAACTTGCGAACCCGACACTCTTTACGTTTCCTTTTTACCTTCTTCAACCACCGTCATTTTACCACCATTGCAACCACTTGAGGGTTGCTCCCCATTTTCGAAACGACTCTCAAAGTCGTGGGCATCGAGCTAATTGTTTGAAATCAGTCCCTTAATCAGACACAAGGTTATACAAGATTGAACAACTTGTTCGAATCTTTTTTATTAACAACAAAAGCACACACATACAATAAACATAACCATCTATTTTACAAAACTTATTCTAACCCTAACCCAACTCAAACTCTATTTATATAAATAAATAAACTCCTAGATAAATCATATTAATTAAAACTAACAATTATCACTAAATTAAATAAAAAAACCTGATAAATAATTCATCATGAATTATCCATAACCCGGCTTAATCCTTATCTCCTTAATTTAAGATTAATTTCTTGAACTTGATTGAGTCTTGGGGAATAATTATTAAGAAGATAACCACGAAAGTTGTATATAATAACGATGCAAACTATTGAAAATGTTGGGCCTTAGGTTTTAGCAAGGTTTTAAAAACGGGTTTAAACCGGTCTGTTAAACTGGATGCCGGAAGCTTGTCCGATATGAATCATACCGGTAAACTGAGGGAACGACAAAGAAGTTGTACCGTCGGTAAATTGGGTTGTACTGGTTTAAATAGGTATTCCGGTACATGGCCAAGGTTAAAATTTGGACTTTTAATCTTTTATGAGCTTAAAAAGGTAACGATTTACCTTCTTAGTTAAACCTAGCGCCCACAATCCAAATCGATCAAACTTCGTAATCTACATCGATCATTGGGTTAAGGATTGACTTTTGGAATAAATTTTATTATGGAATGATGTAATTTGGTTTATCTTTTAGAGTGGAAATTCTATTTTATGTATTTATAGTGTTAATTAGTTAACCCAATTAAACCGTCTGATACAACCAGATTCAACTAAGTGAACTGTAACATCCGTCAAAAAACGGATTTTACCAAACCCGCTCCGTTTATTAACCTAACAATCAGTTTAAAATTTCGTGGCGTATTTAATGCCCAAATTAATTTTAAACGATACATAATTAATTATTGTATTGGAATATATAATTTGTTTTTGAAAAATTGTTAAAAATAATGAAATAAAAATTAAATGTTTCTGCCGGGTTTCGAACCCGGGTCAGTCACGGTTCGCAGACTTAACACACACATGCTCAACCACTCCGCCACTTGTACTTTTTAGTGATATAACCAGACAATTAATTGAAATAATGAAACGGAAATCAAAACCCAGTCAACTGACGCGCCCAAATTCGTTGACGCCGGAAAATCCGACGATTTCGTCAAACGTCGTCGGTTACCTATGACTTAACGTAAACATTTAACCACAACGTCGGTTATAACTGATGTCCAGTCCGCGACACAAGCTATAACCGCCGGAAAAATTCTAACCGACAAATCAAGTCGGAAAACGGGCTAAATACGTTGATGTTTTGCCCTATAAATACCCCTTCTAACCACTGTTAACTTTTTCGCTCACAATCACCCTCTTTCCCGACGTAATTTCACTCGCCGGAAACTGCTGTAACTCGCCGGAAAACCGAACCCTTCACTTCTGAGCCTTACTGAACCCCCTGAGCTTATTCCGAAGTCACCCACATCCTTTTCAAGCTTGCTGAAGACTCTCTGCTGCAAGACACACGACGCTGGAATCTTTTGCTGTCGCCGGAGTTCTGCCGGAGAAACAGAGGAGTCCAGTCGGTATACTTTACGCCTAATTTTTCTTTCTTTTTATTTATATCTCATCTGTAATTAACCTCAAAACACTAAAGAACACGATTAAAATATCGAACCAGTCGGACTTCCGATTCTGGTTAAAATCAACGAAGAAGACGAAGTTTCTGTAATGTTTAAGTATAATTAAAATCAAGTTATAACTCGGGTTAGACATACAGTCCAGCGGTGGACTGTGTGCAAAATAAACACGTAAACGTCTCGAGTTTGAATCTTGTCCCACGCATGCTGCCTTAATAAAAAGGTCTTTTTTTTGTTAACCGAACCGGAGTCACGCTGTACATGTTAAGTTTAATAATAACCGGAATAATAACCAAGCTAGACACACAGTCCAGTGGTGGACTGTGTGTATGTTTAATCACAGGACACGAGTTCGAGTCCGGACTACCGCACCGGTCCGAACAATTATCAAACTTTTTATTTAAGTCAGAAATAAAAATACTTAGTTTGTATTTAAGTATAATAAAAATCAGTTTATTTAACAAGTTGGACACACAGTCCAGCGGTGGACTGTGTGTTAACTCAACCCACAGGTCCCGGGTTCGAGACCTGTGGAGAGCACCGGTCCGATTCAGTAAAATCTTTTTAGAAATAAGTGGATTTTCGAATTAATCTAATTAATATATAAATATAATTAAAAACAGTAAATATTTCGGGTTAGACACGTAGCTCAGTTGGTAGAGCTGCGTGCACGCGTACGGGAGGTCTCGGGTTCGAGCCTCACTCAGCGCACACATACACGCATACGAACCGGTCAAACAGTCAAGGTCAATGGTCAACGGTCAACAGCAGTCAACGGTCAACGGTCAAAAAAGTCAATTTTTTTTATATTTTTATTTATTTATTTTAATTAAAAATCAATTAAAAATACTTAAAAATAACATTTTTAAGGTTAGAAAATAGCCTTAAACTCACAAAAATACACCCAACAATCCTACTAAAATGGATTAATAAAATCCGTTTATTTACCGAAACATTATGCCATTATCTAGGTTAATTTCACTCGTGGTTAAAACCACTTCGCGAGCATTCAACATCATCAACCGAACGCACCCACTGTGAGTGAATCTTACAACTCCCCTTTTTAATTACACGTTTTGGGGTGTGTCATGTGTCACAAAATAATTAACTCGTTTATTTAAACTTGTGCCATACCATATCGTGATCTAAACTTAGATTGTTATTATTGTTGTAATTATGTATTTCATTTTGTCAACTTATACGAAATTCATTCATTAAGCCCATCAGTTCCTCGTGGTAGACGAGTTGAGCAACGCGTGCCTCAAAACAAATCCATTATTGTTCATGTGTGTATTATTGAGTTTATATTGTTTGTAGTTATATCTTTCATATTATCATGTTTATGCAATTCATTCATTAGGCCCATCAGTTCCTCGTGAGAGACGAGTTGAGCAACGCGTGCCTCTAAACGATCCATTATTGTTCATGTGTGTATTGTTTAATATTGAATTGATTTATGAATAAGTTTACATCTATTTTTACTCATGTGTGGTTGTGCACTTTATTTCATAATCAATTAAATAAACTTGTTCAAATGTTTTCCATAAGATTCACTCGCCAACTTTTTGTTGATCCAAAAACCCTTTTACACATGATACAGGTGAACAGGATGAAGCAAGGAAAACATAGGAAATGCCTTAGAAGAAAACAAAGAAGCTTAGATTGATGTTTAGGTCATTGATGTAATTATGATTGTAAATTTCCATTAAATTGTATTAATGAATATGAAACGTTAAAATAAATGTCATGAGCTTTGATGATAACCCAATCATGCCTCGATCACCTTTTCCGCTGCGGGTCGGGGTGTGACATGAACCATTTCTGAATATAACCTAATACGATTAAAAAACCAATTTTTAATACATTGGTTTTTAGAAGTCTAAATTAGTGTCTTTCGTTTATAATTGGTTGAAATGGTTTTTATCTTAGTTACTTACAATCAATAAGAGATGATAGTCGTAACATTGAAATTTCCCTTTTAACGCTTATAGCCAAAGTGTAGGTTTTAAATGAGAAGAATTTTTTTTAAGAATAAAAAGTAAGAAATTTCAATCAATAAGAATGATTCATTTACATCATTTAATTTTTGTATTTAATAGTGGTGTAAGAATATATTGGTAAACTTAAATAGATAATCAATTGGTGATATTCCTTTTTAATAGCTAACTTTATTAAATTTATAACTTATTTTTAAAAAAAGTATATTTTTTCAAAGAAGAAAAAAATTAATTGAGAGTGTATGATAATTTACGAGATGTGTAGGATGAATTACGAGCTGTGTAGGATAAATTTCGATATGTGGTGGATAAATTACAAAACGTGTAGGATAAATTTTGATATGTGTAGGCGAAAATTTTAATGTGGAGTATGATAGTATTTATAACTAATTAATTAGTCAAAACTAACAATAGATGAGATAAGAAAAAACTATTTAGTGTTTTACAATTGTGTTTTTTATTTCTTTTTTCTTCTCAATTTCATTTTTTTCTCAAATGAACCTTCCCCTATAGCCTAATATGGTGTAAATTAATATTTATGAACAGCTAAATAATAAAAAAAAAGTGGTTAGTATTCACCATATCTAACAAGTGAAACTATTATTTTGTAATAAAAAAAGTGGTTAGTATTTACTATACGTAACAAGTGAAACTATTATATTGTAATTAAAAGGGTAACGTAAAAACATATATACGTACGAAAGTCGAAACAACGTGGGTCGACATCAGATGACTTTTAGTTCACGAAAAGCGCCAGGAGATTAAGACCTTAACGGGTGATGTCTCACTCCCAAGTAGCCTTCGATGTTACTTTCACTATTTTATTGATTGGCCAACAATCAAGATAAGATTTATGATTTTATTATAATTCGGCTGCTAAATTAAATATAGATTATTAAATTGGTTGATAAAGGTTTATTTGTAGTTCATAAGACACTTACTAAGAAGTATTAATCGAACTATATAGCAGGTAAAGTTTTTAAAGGCTAATTACACTGATAGTTAACACTAATTGTATTTTAACATGATTAATACTTGCTCATGGCAATGGTCACACACACATTTTAGCAAATGCAACAAATTTTCAACAACACATGTTATTCTATTTATCCAGGTAAAGACCTGATAAGGAATAAAAAATCTGTTTAGTATTGGTTAAAATCCTATTGGACGCAATAAAAAATCCTCAATTCGCAGGCAGGTTTAGTTTTTTTTTCGATGTTTGATATAAACTTTGTGACAAACGGCTGATATTGATGTCGGTTACAGGTATTTATTTGTATTGTTCTCCATGGATGTAAAACATGTGTTATTATGTTTTTAGAGATATCACAATGTTATTCGTTTTTATAGTTTTAGATCGATGTAAAACACATGTCGATATCCTTTTAGGTATATCACAACTTTATTTCTTTAGTTTTTTTCCAGTTGTTATACCGAACGTCTGTAGTGTACCCATACAGATTGAAACCAAATTCCTATCGGATCACTTAGGAGCATTTAAGGTGTTATCGATGCTGAAACAAGAGGTGCCATACATACTGCCATCAAATCAAACCACATAATGAATACAGTACAATAACGTTTGGGAATCCAAAGCAGATCCCACGTCAAAGGTCACACGTCAATGTGTTAGAACCATAATGTGAAGCATTTATTGGCGATTGTGATGTCTGAATTCATGGAAAATGCTTAAGGTAAGCTGCTAACAAACGGTTGTTCATTAAAATCCATGAGCCGGCAATGATTAAACCGATATTTAATACAAATTATTATTTTTTTCTTTTTATAAGTCAACTTTGAAGACGTTAATTTTGAATTGCGAAGACAAAGATTAAATGGGTTATAGATAACTTATAAGGAACTATTATATTGAGTCTTATATAATTAAATAAGGGATAATTATTAGTTTTAATTAGTATGGTTTATCTAAGATTTTATTTATTTATATAAATATAGTTTGTATTGAATTAGGACTAGGATGAGTTTAGTATAAATAGACGGTTAGGGTTATTGTAATTGGTGTGCTTTTCACTAAGAAATAATAGAAGAGTTGAAGAGTTCGTTCAATCTCGTGTTTTTGTTTTTGATCAAGGGTTTGATGTCACAACAATTGGTATCAGAACGTGGTGTCGATGATTTTGAGAGTCATTTTCCAATTAGGGGAGCTGGCCCTCGCGGGGGTTGCAATTGTGATGCAATGGCTATGCATGATTAAAGACAAAAATAGAAGAAAAAAAGAGGTTGAACGTATGTTGGCTGCCATAAATCGCAACATGGGTAGCTAGACAATGGAATAAGATTAGTTTTTCAATGTTCCGTAGACAATTAATTGCTAGAAGCTTGAGCCAAGATGGGGCAAGTTCAAAGGAGTGATAGCAAACAAGATTTTTTTATGTTGTTCGGCAGGTGATCAAAGAAGCATTAGTAGCATTTATTCGGTAAATGGATAGTCAATTCAAAGCGGTTCAATGGTAACCACTCACAGCGAGGGGGGATTCAATCCAGATTTGTTTGTGTTTTATTTTATTTTTGGTTGGAGACTCTTTCTTGCCAAGGGAAAAAATCCTAGAAGGAAGAGCGATGGGCTTAAGGATTCGTTTGGGGACCGAGGAACAGATAAAGCAGTGGTTGTTGTCCTTTGTTGATGGTTGATATTAGCGGGGGCTTTTCAAGAAGGAGTCTGACAGGGTGGTAAAACTACAATAAAAAAGCGTTCAACCTGTTTTACATAAACTAAAGAGAACGGTGATTCGGGTTAGCGAGTGTAACAAGAAGTACCGTTTGGGGCGATGATGATGACATGTGAACAGTTCAGTTCAGTTAAGTGTTATGAGTTTCACGCATTAGCAACTTTCAATCTAGGTTTGATCAGATCCGATCCTTCACGCCAAGGATAAGAACGGAGCAACCGGTGTAGATTGTTCATATTCGCAGAATTATCTAATCGGACTTGAGGGTAGACGGACGGAAGAAGATTCATCAAAGCGGGAGGCTTTGAATATTGTTGTGTCTAGCAATGAAAATAATAAAACAGTAGAAGCAGAGAGCTTGTTTTTTTTCTTTGACCAGTGTTCAAGAACGGAACGGTGTAGTTATGGTGACCCAGTAAGAGGGATATTAAGATTGATCAAGGGATTGAAGTTATCGATAATGGTGCGTATGTTAAGAAACCGGTCCAATTCCAGATTAAGGGGGTAATGAAGACGTTAATCTTGAATTCGGATATAAAAATTAAATGGGTCATAGATAATTATTAGTGAATTATTTATTTAGTCTTAATTAAATAAGGGATAATTGTTGTAATTAATATGGTTTATCTAGGATTTTATTAATTATATAAATACAGTTTGCGTTGGGTTAGTACTAGAATGAGTTTAGTACAAATAGATGGTTACGGTTATTATAATGGGTGTGCTTTTCATTGAAAAATAATTAAAGAGTTGAAGAGTTTGTTCAATCTCGTGTTTGTATGTTTGATCAAGGGCCTGATATTCCAACAAACTTCATTCACAAAACCAACCCTAAAACAGAGGTGGTAATCAACTATAAATAAAAAGCTACATCAACATGAATTTACACTAATTAGACCATTGAATGGACTTGTTTTTTTATCTATATTTATAGCACAAGAAACCTATAGATTTATTGTCATCTATGATGCTCTCTATCTTGATCTCCTTGTTAGAGAGAACTTTTCATTCCTCACTTCTCAGATTTGCGAACAAACAATGATTATTAGCCCATGAATCGTCTCCTTTTCCCTAGCCCCCAGTTTTATAAAATAAGAAAGCTAAAAAAGATCCCTTGCCATAAAAGCAAAGATTTGAGGAACCCTTAACCAACCTCTTAAAGCTTGCCAAATAACTGATGCCACCTCACAACTGGAAAAAAATGTGGTTAGTCGATCTTGCAGCAGTCTCACACAAAACAAAATCAAACAAAGGCACCAAAACCATCCTCCTTTCTAAAGCCAAGCGAGTAGGAAGATGGTTCATTTCCGCTCGCCACACAACTATATTACAGTTAGCAGACACCCATTTACACCACTCCATCATAAACTGTTGACTCACATCTGTACCTTTAAAAATAACCCCTTAAACCATCAAACTGAACATTCACCTAAAGACTCACCCATCAAAACTCTCCTGTGTTTTAAATCCGACCAAGAGATCTAGTCGAGCAACCTTGAAAGCTGCTCAACCCCGAAAGCTCCGCTAAAAGCATTGCATCACGTTTCCAAAACCATTCCACTACCGTGTTTTAACTTGAATTCTTTACCCTCCCTATAACCATACATTTCTTGTCCTTCTCTAGACAAAAAAAAGATGAGGAAAAACCACCTGTAGAGACTCATTACACAACCAAGGTTTAAACCCAAATCTAATCTTAGAGCCATCTCCAACAACCCTCAAGAAACGTGTATCGGAAGTATGAATCTTCTGGGTTGGATTATCTTTCACGACGATCTCCTTGGTTGTGATCTAGAAAATAGAACACGATTAGGACTCGCCACACGAAAGGGGTTATCCCTGTGACATCCTCGTGACCGTCCTACGGCTTGAGAATAAGTATTTGCTTGGGGAGAATAAAAGTGTCTGTAAAAGTATAAGAGAGATTGAATAAATACCTTTGATCTTGTCTCATGTATTTATATTGTTTGGTGGTTAAGGTTTTCCCTTTTGGAGTTATAATTGTATTAGGTTTCAACCTGAAAAAGTTGGAGACATGATCAATCTTCCCTACTTTATGGAGATATTGTTTGTTCATTGATGTATATCTAATGATAATGGAATGTTCCGGAATATTTAGGATCATTGTATGTCAAAATAGGTTTTTACCGGTTCGTTATTAGGTGAATCGGGTCATACCTCGTCAAACCACTTTAACTAAATCAGTAAATTTCCTCCCTACTAAATCAGGACTTTTTAACTAAACAGATTTGTTAAAAGGAAACATATACCATTCTGAGTTTTAAAGTGAATGGCATCAATAATCCTCCTCCATAAACTAGAAATCTCAAGCTCATATCTCCAAATCCATTTAAACAATAAACAAAGTTCGAATTATTTGAGCTTAAAGATACATGGCCATCCATAATTTTGTGGAGAAGTAACTTGATCCCAAGTCACCCAATACGTCTTTTTCTACAAGCTAGAACCCCCCCCCCCAAAAAAAAAAAAGGTCGTATATTATTTTCCAACCCCTCAATCACTTACTTTCTAAAACCAATTTAATTAATAAGAGTGACTCTACCTCCTATGGAGATCATAGAAGCTTTCCATAAGAACAATTGAGCTTCAAAAACATTAAGTCATTTTCCAATTAGCAATTTGGTTATTTAGCTCCAGCCATAAGGTCGAGGTAAATAAAATGGACACTACCTAACTTGCACCCCAAAATCATGGCCATCAAAGTCAACCTCCCCTTTATCACCTTGACACCATACATAAGAGATTTATAAAAGCTTATTTTTAGACTTGAACATAAGAAAAAGCACCTCAACAACCTAGAAACCTTTTTAATGTTCAATATAGACAACTCACCCATGATGATAGCATCATCGGCGTCAACTTGGGGTTTTACATGTATGAAATTTGCAAACCAAAAATATTTTTCACGGGGCAACATGTTCTAGGTGTTTGTATCTTTATCAAGAGAGATTTTTTACCTTGTCAAATAATCACAATTTTTCACAAATAAATTCTAGTTGTCAAAATAGATTATGTCTTTTAGTGTAGATGTAGGTATTTATTTGGTCGGTATGAGTTTTTGAAGGAACCACTAAAGCTTATAGATTACACATAAACATGATTGTTACAACTTTACATTTGGTAGGGCTTGATGTAACACTTCGGAAATTTGTGTCGAATTATATGATGACACATGTTTAGTTAACTCTCAATTATGCCACATTGTTGGATGAGACGGACTAATCTTGTAAAGAATGAACGTGGAGGGACTATTTATGTCAACATGCCATTTTATTGGCCTCTTAGTGACTCTTACGGACCGTAAGCCTTATTTGCCTACTGACCGTAAGGATGTGATAATATTTAGCTGGTAGGTGGTTACGGACCGTATGCATTTAGTGTCTACGGACCGTAAGTAATCAAAACCATTGGCGCATAACAAGGCTTATGGACCGTAAGCTTGAGATCCTTACGGTTCGTAAGACTCGGTGCTGGCAGATTCACTTGCAAACGAAGGCAGTATACATTTGCTGCCATGTATTCCGCATTCGGCCACTCTTGCTCAGTTTCTAACACCTCACTACATACCTGGAGACACCTTAGAACAATCCCTAACACTTGTCATAATCCTACAACACCTCTTCAACTATAAATAGCAAACAATGTGTGTCTCATTCCTTGTTCATTTTCATTTCTTATTCTCTATCACTCTTGGAGTGTTTCCTGGCCAAAGGAAACCTCCCAACTGAATTCTTATTCATCTTGGATCACTAGTAATTGTTCCTTCTCAGTTCATTTCATTTATAGGCTAAGTATTTAGCCGAAAGTCAAGCAAATTAACTTTTACTTTACTTTCGGTTAAGACCATTATGCTCCCGCCATTATTTGAATTGAAGATGGCCACGTGGTCATAATAAGGTAGGTGATAATCCCCTGAGAGGGCACCTCCTGAAGATCACGTTAAGTTGGTCAAATGATGGGTCAAAGTTATAATAAAATAAAAGTCAAAACACAGTTTTACGGAAAACTTATAAATTGAAATTATAAAGGTCTAAACTCATATTTTTGACATTATATCAGTTGTAACATTTGTCGAAAAACGGGTTTTCGAAACCCGCTTCGTTTAATAACCGAACAATCAGTTTTAAATTTTTGTTGTTCATTTATGGCTTATTTTAATTTTAAAAGATTCATAATTAATCAACAAATTGGAAGATATAAATTATAATTGTAAAAATATAAAAATAAATTAATTAAAAAGGAAAATCGGCTGCCGGGAGTCGAACCCGGGTCAGCCGGAAATCCCCAAAGACTTAACCTTCACACCATCAACCGCTCCGCCACTTTGATTTTCTGATATCATATTGAATCAATTAATTCAAATAATAAAGCACGGAAGTCAAATTCAGTCAAAATCGCGCCCAAATAGCAGTCGTCGGAAATCCCGACGACTTCGCCGATAATTTACGTTTTCGTCCAAGATAACCGAAGAATTAACTCTAACGACGGTTATAACCGACGTCTGAACCCGCGACATCAGTCGTAACCACCGGAGAACGGCTGACCTTGAATTGAGACCAAATTCAGACCCCATACATCTCGATACTTCCCTATAAATTCACCCACAATCCATCGGAAACCTTTTCGCTCACAAATCGCACCTCTTCTCGACGAAAATTCAATCGCCGGAAAACATCTGTAAGTCGCCGGAAAACCGAGACTCACATCCACACGGTAATTCTTTCGACTCTTTCTTTCAATCATTCGAATAATCTGTCACTAACACAACTCCACCATCAGAAGCAATCCCAGTCAACGTTCGTCGAAATTCCCACCTTCGCCGGAAAATTTCTGAAACTTCCGAAATCACACTGAGAGCTGGTATGATATTTCCAACTCCTATTAAACTTTGATTAAGTATCTCAACTTCGTAATAATCGAACAGAATTGTTAATTGATGTCGACAGCCGGAGTTCACTTTCAGAACCGACGGACTCTGCCGGAATTCTGTGAACAACACTGATCGGTATATCTTTTTCTCCCAAACCCTCTCCATTCGTTACCTTTAATTTACTATAAAGTTTAAAAACCAGATAAGGCATAAACCAGACCAAACAGTCAGACCTTATTTTCTGGGTAAAATCTAACGAAGAAGACGAAGTCGGGTTGTATCATAAGATTAATTAAAATCAGTTTTATAAACGGGTTAGACACACAGTCCAGCGGTGGACTGTGTGCACACATAACACCTGCGACGCGAGTTCGAATCCTGTCCCAGCTTTACTCTATTGTTATAAACAAATGCCTTTTTAACTGAACCGGGTTAACTACCAAAAACATGTTAAGTATAATAAAAACCGAGTTATTAACCAAGTTAGACACACAGTCCAGCGGTGGACTGTGTGCACGCTAACCCACAGGTCCCGGGTTCGAGACCTGTGGTCAGCACCGGTCCGATACGTTTAAAATCTTTTTAAAAATAAATAATTTTCGGATTAAACTAAATAGTATATAAGTATAATTAAAAACAGAATTATTTCGGGTTAGACACGTAGATCAGTTGGTAGAGCCGCGTGCACGCGTACGGGAGGTCACCGGTTCGAACCTCGCTCAGTGCAACAATATAACCGACCGAACCGGTCAACGGTCAACGGTCAAAGTCAACATTTTTCTTATTTATTTTTATTTATTTATTTAATTTAAAAATCAATTAAAAATACTTAAAAATAACGTTTTCAAAGTTAGAAAGTAGCCTTAAACTCACAAAATTATACCCAAAAATCTTATTAAAATAGTTAATAAAATCCACATACTTACCGTACCTTTTCGTTATTTATTTGGTTAGTTATCTCTCATCGATCAATCCCCTAAACTCGTGCGCATTCAACATCTTCAAACAAACGCACCTAATGTGAGTGAATCTCTACCAATTCCCCGTTTTAATCACATTTTGGGGTGTATCATGTGCCGTTATTTATTTATTATAATTAAACATTTGTGCATCCATCATGTTCATGATCAATGTGTATTCAATGTGTATCCATTGTTTGTGTGGTTGAAGTTTAGATTAATTTTATCATTTCAGTACATACATTTCATAGGCCGCCGCTCCCCATTACCTATGAGCGTGAGCTGTTCCCCATTACCTATGAGCGTGAACCAGGCATTGCCAACATAAGATCGGCTCCGTTTGATTGAGCCTTGATCTCACATACACTAGCATAGGCCGTCCGTTCCCCATTACCTATGAGCGTGAACGGGACGTTGCCAACATATACTTTGTCATTCTTATTTCATGTTTAAGCAAGGTGGTTTGTGATCGTTATGTTTACATACATTTGTTCATATATGATTATTGCAAAAATTTCGTAAATAAATTACAATAATGAACTGATAACAAATGTTTTTAACAAGGTTCACTCGCCAACTTTTGTTGACCCAAAATTTCCCATTTTTACACATGATACAGGTGATCAAGTTGAAGCAAGAAACATATAGGGCGGCTTAGAAGAATAAACCAGTTTAGATTATGGATTTGTTTTAGTTAATTTTTCCTTTCCTTGTATTGTATGAATTTGACTTGGAACATTGAAATGTAATTTGGATTTAATAAATATGAAACATATTAGTAAACATCATGAGCTTTGGTGATAACCCAATTATGCCCCGACTCTTATTCCGCTGCGGGTCGGGGTGTGACATCAGTCGCCATAACATATTAAAACATATATAAACATATTCAGCCTGTCATTTCAAGTTTATTGCTCGGTTCGCAACCGAAAGTCAAGCAGCTTGACTTCTGCTTTGACTTTCAATTCTGACTCGAATTAGCCATGTTAGCTACTGATTTGAAGTTGCATTATGATCATATTTATGTATAGGATAACTCTCTGAGGTTATACTATGTGATCATAATCAATTGTCGGGTTTTATGCAAGTTTATACATTATGCCATAAAAATGTCGATTTTGCCCTTTTGTGCATGAAATGGGTTTTAAGCCATAACGTACATTTAAAATGTAATACCTACTGTTGTGGTAACTTAATAATCATGTTTTAGCATAATGAACTTGACATTGACTCATCCGATCACCCGATGCCGCCTATGCGCGTACGGTTGACTTATGTAACCTAGTTTATGTAAGTTAACCGAATTGGGTTAAACTCCTTTAAATTCATTCATAATCAGAATGTATTATCGTTTACCCATATTATACAAGTCTTAGTACTTTTGAGGGTTTAAACTACAATTTATCCGGTCATCGCTTAATTTAGCATCCATGTCGTTTTCTTTATATTATAGTTAACCAGTCCAAGTTTATGACTTGAATAGGACCCGTTAACATTCCGATTGGTTATTATACCATTTATTCTAGACTAGGGCGTCCTAGTAAATTGCAACCTTACTTGTCATTTTGTTTGAAAGGCTGTGCTTATATATATTTGTGTTGGATTGTAAGAGTTAAGCCAGGTAAATACTCTTAACCTATTTTCTCTATACGGGCTTGGGATATGGTATATTATTACCGTATGGTCAGGTATGGGATCAATGACCTATGTGTCGGGAATCCAAATAATCCATTTTAGTTCTTAATTGCAAATGGCCATAACCTAAGCACAGGGTGTAGGCATACACCTGACAGATGCTAATGCTATATTAAAATATTTTTATAACCTATTACGGGTTTACCCAATAAGGGTATTATAGTGGTGTTTCGGTTAGTCATGATCGCGACATAGTTTCCAGGTCCTATATGTATTGACAAGCATATAAAACTGATAACATGAGAAATAGTTATCCCAAGTTATTTATGAAAATATATGTACCATTGTGTACATAAAATGATTTTGAAATATTTTCAAAATTTGTCAGTTATTTGCATTTAACAGTGTAAACTTACGCACATTTAAAAAACTAAGCGCAGTTTGCAAAGTATGTAAATAGGTAGGAAACTGCCCGGTAAATGCTTAAATGTAATTTGCAATTCAATGCATGAAGTCTAGTAGTCTGTTTACATAATCATTTTGGTTATTCATCTGATCCTCCTATGGAACTTTTATACACTTGCGGTCTGTATTATATTTGAATATTTGAACATTTGTTATTTGTAATAGTATTTTATACTCCCAAACTTCCGCTGTGTTAATTGTTTATCTGTATCAATTTGTCATTTACCTTAAGTCCGGCCCCATCGAGAAATCAGAGTGTGACACTTGATTGTTGAGTTGAGCAAGTTTTAGCCATCCCAAACTTGATTTGCTCCAACACAAAGAGCCGCTTCCTTTTGTAGGAAATGGGTTGGACAACGCTCTTGATCTAACATGTGTGGGCCTTGAGTGGTAGCCCGATAATGAGCTCAAAGATGAGCCCATTCACTACATACCTAAATGCAGAGATGCACAAAAAAACTAGTTCAGGGATTGAAAACAGTTCAGATCGGAATGATCCAAACTGATGGGTTGTAATCAGTTTAGGAACCTATACTTAGAAATTGGTTTGAATGGTCACATCTGAACAGAGACGGTTTAAACTTGGTTTTGGTTGATGTTTGATTCAAACTGGAACCGATTTAGGAAAATAACTCGGTTTGAGTAGCTCTACTTAACGCATAATATTTTTAAGATAATATCTAATATCTATTTACAAAATTTGAACTAAACAACCCAATACCAAAAGTTTGAGAATCGCCCAAGTATACGTTTTGAGAGTCAACATGTGTAAGCTTAGTTATCCAAACGCCCTCTATCGTCACGTGGTTATGTAAATAAAATAAAATGATTAATATTGTTACCAGTCAATTTTGTTGGAATAATATATTAAATTTGAAACTATTTTTATATTCACAAAGTAGGTATCGACTTTTTGAACCAAATTTTTTGTAAAAGTTGTTTTCTAATTTAATCTGACTACGTATACATTACTTCTAAAAGTATTCATTAACTTGACTTTGTTGATGTTTGAGCAAAACATATTATTTTTTTTAATTTCTTTTGTTGTTTTATCAATACATGTATCGTATCAATACTGACTGAAACCAAATTTCTAAAGATGGAATTTCACTAGTTGGTCATTAATGGGCTTGTGGAGCAAGGAAAAGTATCAATATTATTGTTGGGCAGATAATGCAGATCAGCCTCCTTGTATGGGTGTGGCGTTGGGCCAAGGCCCATCGACGTGGCTTATACCATTAGAGATGGGCATAAAAACCGGTTCCGAACCCGAACCGGTAGAACCGAACTGGACCCGGTTTCAGTTCCTACCCGACATTAAGTAGAACCGGTTCCGGGTTCAAAATACCCGTTGGTTCCAACCCGGTTCCACAATTTTACCATTTGAATCGGGTCGTACCCGGTTCCTACCCGTACCCGGTTTCACTAGTACCCGGTTTCACCAGTACCCGGAAATGCAGTTCTAGAAGGAACCGGTTATAGCCGTTATAATGTTACCGCTGGAACCGGTTATAGCCGTTATAATGTTACCGTTGGAACCGGTTCCTGACGTTGGAACCAATTCTATATATATTGTTTAGAAATCTATTGTTTAGCACACAATTTCTCATATCTATTCTTCTTGTTACATTTCTTTATTGTTCTTTTTCACATTCTAATAAACAAATGGCCTCAAAGAGTTCCAAAAACGCAAATTCCCAATCCGTTAACAATGTTCCTCAAGATCAATCGGTTCCATATTTGGTTGGAACATTGTCTCATAATCGCAATAAGGAAGTTTGGAGCAATTGGGAGTTGGTCGAGATGAGTGACGGCTCGCAAAAAGCTCAATGTAAACATTGTAGATCATTATTAGCCAATGAATCAAACTCAACGTTAACGAAGCATATTAATAAGTATTGCAAAGCTTTAATGGAAATGACATCCGGTCAAGTTCCACTATCCAAAGATGGTACCATTTTTCGTTATGAGCAAAAATTAGATCGCGATCGGATGGCGAAGTTGGTGATACAAAAAGCGTTGCCGTTTGGACACTTCGACGACCCCGATCTTACTAATCTTATTCGGGAGACGCTACAACCTCGCTATAAACATGTAAGTCGTCGCTCTTTAAAACGTCATTGTTTAAGTTTATGGGAAAATGCAAAAAAGATTTAATTGTTTTTTTTAAGAATTTAAAAACTAGTGTAAACCTAACTAGTGATGTGTGGTCGGCTTCACATGGTTTACCGGAATCGTACATATGTGTCACCGCTCATTGGGTTGATCCCGATACATGGCAAATGATGAAGCGTACGATTGCTTTTGACGAGTTTCCTTCTCCTCATACGGGAGAAAATATTTATAAAATTATAAATGGCACAATAATTAAATATGGTTTAGAAGATAAATTTTTTTCAATATCTTTTGATAACGCTTCAAACAACACAATGGCGATTGAAAAATTAAAGTTGAAGTATAAACCAATAGTTGATGGTGTTTTTTTCCACACACGATGTGTTGCACATATTATTAACTTAGTAGTGCAAACTAGGTTTAAAAGATTAATTTGTATCGGATTTTATTATAGCATTTAGAGCTATGCTCCAAGATGTTTTCAAAAGTGGAAAAGAAAGATATCAAGAATATAAAAAACTTTGTAAAGATGTCAACCAAAAAATTATTGGACCGAATTGGGATATACCGACTCGTTGGAATTCAACTTGTCATATGTTTGAAATGGCTATAAAGCAAATGGGCACTTTAAAATCTTTTCATACAACTTTAAATGATGAGTACCTAGTCGTCCCCTTTCCCGACACGGCTTGGGAAAATATTCATAACCTAAGTATTTTTTTACAAGTTTTAAAAACTACGACTTTGATTTCTGGTGTTTATTATCCTACTAGTTCTAAAGTTGTGGATCAATTGTATTTGATAACAACTAATTTTAAAAAGTTTGAAAATTCTAGTGAATGTTAAGGATTATGACGAGACCAATGATTCAAAAATTTTAAAAATATATTTTAGAATTACCACCCGTTTTTCTATGTGCCGCCGCTTTAAGTCCAGCTTTAAACGTATCGGGTGTTGAAGCTTTAATTGATGAAATTTATGACAAGTTGGATATGCATGAGGAGGATCCAACTTTAAAAGAAAAAACAAAAAAAATATTCAATGAGTGTATGACCAAACTTTATGGTCATTATTTTAAAAAATATGGTGAAAAAAATCATACAAATTTGTTTGAGTCTCGGTCCACGGTCTCTAACGACGAAACAAGCGGGGATCCACTTATAACCACGTTGAATGTCGTTAGAGACGAGACGGCTAGACAATAAAGGGGTAGTGAACCAACAAGTGAACTTGGGAGATATAAAAAAATCAGTATTCGATTACTATGACCACCGAGAAGTATAGGAAATTTGATGTTTTGGCATGATGGAAATCGAAAGAATCCGAAACCCGATTCTAGCCACCATGGCTCGTGATATACTAACGGTCCAAGCTTCCACGGTAGCTTCGGAAAGTGTGTTTTCTCTTAGTGGCAGGGTTTTGTCAATTAGAAGAACAAGACTAACTCCGGAATCGCTAGAGATGGCAATATGCTTAAAGGACCATTTGGATGTCGTTGATCGTGTTCAACATAAAACTAGTCTAGAAGATGAAGTTGAGTTAGAGCATAAAATTGTTGACGAAGAGGAGGACGAAGAAGTGGAGACTAACGATTCGGACGACGATTGTATCGAGGTACCCGCACCTAAGAGAAACTCATCGGAAAGTGTTGCACCCTGCCGCTAGTAAACGATCAAAGAAATAAAATCTTACTGGAACCGGTTCTGAGTAATTTTTTATTTTTTTGTAACCGGTTAATTTTTTTTATATATTGTAACCGATTAATTTGTTTTTTTTAATTTTAACCGATTATTGTTACTATTTTTATTTATCAATGTAACTAATAATAAAAATCAAACATAACAAACACAATAGAAAGAAACATTACACAAACTTTATTAAAAACACCAAACCAAACGGGTTACATCAAACATTTGAAGAACCGGTGCCGAAACCTTCTCCCGTCTCATTTTTCTTTGCCTTCGTCAATGGGCAATGCCGCTCAGTGTGTTTCTTAAGGTTTGAGTTGGCTGCGGCCTTCATAAATTTTCCACAATCTTTGCATCTAGCCATCTCGTGGCTGTCGGACATTAAACAGAGATCAAAATTCTTCCATATAGCTGGGTTCTTTTCGATCTCTAAGACCGTAACAACTTCGTCGTTGCATGCCATAGGTATTTTGCAAGAACTTAGAAGTTGATTGATTTTGTAAGTTGATGATGGTGAGTGTTAAGTTTAGAAATTGTAAGTAGGAAGAGGTTTATATAAAAAAAATGATTTTTTAATCAGGAACCGGTTTCCAACGGTAACATTTATCAGGAACCGGTTCTGAACAGTAAATGGCAGGTTTGACTGTCAGGAACCGGTTCCCAATAGTAAAATGGCAGGTTTGACTGTCAGGAACCGGTTCTGAAAGTAAAATGGTCAGGTTTGACTGTCAGGAACCGTTGAGTTTTGACGTGCTCCCAATACTATCAGAAACGGTTCCGCACCATACCCGTTCCATAATACCCGTACCCGTTCTACACGTCCATATTCTTGGGTGTGAACCCGGGTAGGAACTGGACCCGGTTCCACACCATACCCGGTTCCAATGACATCCAAGCAGAACCGGGTCCGGGTTGGAACCGGTTTGGGTAATAATAAAACCCGATTATGTCCATCCCTATATGCCATTATAATAATATCACAAGCATTTAAGTTGTTAGAGCATTAATATTCTATCCGTCATTTCTACTCTATAACTACACTAAAAACAACTAAATTTTCGCTTTTCATTTAGTTAAATAATATTTTTTATACTTTTATCGTTACTTTTTCTCTTCCCACTCACAACCACTTTCAAAATATATTAAAAAATTATACAGGGTGAACAGTGTCTTCTCAAATATACAGATGAATAGTAATATTTTTACTCTCTTTACTCACAACCACTTTTTATAATATAAAACCCTTCTCAGAGAATGTAGAGGATAGGATGCGAATGCTCTTATAGATGCTGAAACGCCGAAACGAGAGGTGCCATACTGCCATCAAATCAAACCACATAATGAATACTGAATACAAGAACGTTTGGGAATCCAAAGTAGCATCGCGAAAAAAGAGCCACACTAGCTTGGTATACAAGAATATATGGTACTTTTGGAGTCTAATCTGGCTACCTCAGTTTAATGTTGTTGATACTCGGTTATAGTAGTTACATCACATTAAACTAATAACGTAACACGTGACATAAAAAATGTATCAAATGTTAGTATAAAATTAGAGGTCGATCAGTATCGAAAGATGGTAAATATATAGAGGTTCAAATGTCTAAGACAGTAACACGTCAATGTGTTAGAACCATCATGTGCATATATTGTCGATTGTGATGTCTAAATTCATGGAAAATGCATAAGTTAAGCTTAAAACGGTTGTTCATTCTCAATATTTAAAATTTGAAAACTGCATTCTAAGTTTGAAATAAATGATCAATGAGCTGACAATGAAAACTACATTCTACCTTAATTGTTATTTATGAAAGTGAGGTGTGATTAGCTGAGATAACATCCCACCATCAGCTCACTCCGTAACATACCACCATCACCTCAATGATCAAACCGATATTTAATGCAAATAATAAGGGATTTATTTTTACTTTTAAATAAGGGATAGTTTTATTTTTAATTCATATGGTTAACCTAGGATTTTATTTACTTATATAAATAAAGTTTGTGTTGGGTTATTACTATAATGAGTTTACTATAAATAGATGGTTAGGGTTATTGTAATTGGTGTGCTTTTCATTGACAAATGATAGAAGAGTTGAAAGTTTGTTCAATCTCGTGTTTGTGTGTATGATAAGGGTCTAATATTCCAACAATTGGTATCAGAGCTTAGAGTCGACGGTTTTGAGAGTCGTTTTCTGAGAAGGGGAGCTGCCCCTCACGGGGTTGCAATTGTGACGCAATGGCGACGCATGATCGAAGACGAAAATAGAAAAAAAAAGAGGTTGAACATATTTGGTTGCCGTAAATCGCAACTTGAGTAGATAGATGATGGAATAAGATTAGTTTTTCAATGTTCCGTCGAAACTTATTTCTTAATCCAAGTGTGAACCATTAAGTAATTTATTTGCAAGGGAATATTGGATATAATGGAGAAAGTTTTCAATGGCAATTGGTAATTTTGAAAATTATATGTTGCTCAAATTTGGTGGGCTCATGCAAAGATTTTTGTTGAAGCAAGCAACTAGGTTGTTGCATGAAGTTTACATCTGGTGGGCTCATGCAAAGACTTTTATGTTGAATCAAGCAAATTGGATACTGCATGAGGTTTACATGGTGATTAATCACTAGAAGCTTGAGCCAAGATTGGGCAGGTTCAAAGGAGTAGTAATGAACAAGTTTATTTATGTTGTACGGCAGTTGATCACAGAAGTACATTTATTAGGGAGATGGATAGTCAACTTATAGCGGTTTAGTGGCGAACCAGTGACGGCGAGGTAGGTTCAACCCAGGTTTGTTTGTGTTTTATTTTATTTTTTGTCGGAGACTCTTTCTTGCCAAGGGGGAAAATCACAGCGGCGAGTTCGATTTTTTTTGTGGCGGAAAAACCAACGGGCGTATCATGGAAGAAAAGAAAGAGCGAGGGGCTTAGGGATTCATTTGACGACCGAGAGACGGATCAACCAGTGGGTTGTTGTCTGTGTTGGTGGTTGATATTAGCGGAGGCTTATTAAGCAGGAGTCTGACAGGGTGATAAAACTACAAGCAAAGAAGGGTTCAACCTCTTTTACATAAACTTAAACGAATGGTGATTCCAGTTAGCGGGTGTAACAGGAGTATCGTTTGGGACAACGATGATGACCATTGAACGGTTCCGTTCTAGGTGGGTATGAGTTTCACATATTAGTAACTTTTAATCCAAGTTTGATCAGACCCGGTCCTCCCGCCAAGGATAAGAACGGAGTAACCGGTGTACGTTGTTCTTATAGGCAGAAGTATCTAATCGGACTAGCGGGTAGATAGACATAAGAAGATTCATCAAAGCGGGAGGTTTTGAGTCGTGTCGTGTCTAGCAAGAAAAGAATAAAAAAGTAGAACTAGGGAGCTCTTTTTCATTTGATCGGTGGTAAAGAGCGGTGTATTTCTGGTAACACATGAATAAGGGTATTGAGATTGATTAAGGCATTGAAGTTGTCGATAATGGTGCGTATGTTAAGAAACCGGTCCAATTCAATATTAATGGGGAGAATGAAGACGTTAATCTTAATTCGAGAGATAAAGATTAAACGGGTTATAGATAACTATTGGTGAATTACTTATGGAGACTTATATGACACTTGTGTTGTGTAACAACTAAAACTTATTAGCAATATAGAAAGAAGAACGAGAGAATGGGAAATAGATTTTCTTGTTGATGTGTATGTATGAAATACAAAGCCTCTATTTATAGGTTCAACATTAACATAAGAGTAAATAAAATGAGGAGTTAAGAATGTGGAGAGTCACTATAAATGATATATTCATAACACTCCCCATTGACTATCCACATGATGTTGGTAATACACTTCCTAATGCTGCCTCATTAAAAACCTTGCTAGGAAAACCAGTGGGATAAAACATAGCTAAGGAAAAAAGAGTGCAACGCGTATCTTTCTCCTTCTGATACTTCTGGATCAATTTTTTTGCCTTGTTAAAAACCTTACTAAGAAACCTGCTGGGAGAAGACATAGTAAAGGAAAAAAGAGTGCAACGTGTATGTTACTCCCCCTCATTTTAATATGTATCTTTTAAGTGGCAATGTTGATCTTCTATAAAGTTGCTCAAAACTTTTGTAGTCAAT
Source organism: Scalesia atractyloides (assembly GCA_947069175.1). Taxonomy (NCBI): domain Eukaryota; kingdom Viridiplantae; phylum Streptophyta; class Magnoliopsida; order Asterales; family Asteraceae; genus Scalesia; species Scalesia atractyloides. The sequence goes on from CAMTDV010000023.1 coordinate 23,865,843, forward strand.
GAATTGTTGCTTGATCTCTTGATGTGCAATCCTTTAAACTAATTAATGATGTATGATCTTCATATCATACTTCTAGTGCCTCATCTCAAATACGTATCACAAGATCAACAACCATGTTATATTACATTCCCTGCATCAACAAGACTAACCAAACTCTTTGATGGGTTAGTAAATATATAATCATATCTTCCATACCTTAAGGGTATCAAAGTATTAGTTTTTGAGTCATTTCAATGTCTCCTTATTAACATGAGCTATATCCTGTCAGAAATTTTAAATAAATGATATATCAGTTATGACTAAAACTCGAAAGAAGGTGCATTTCTAAATAACTACCAATAATTTATATTCTGGAGATGATAAGAGTAATTTGTTCTATAACAAATAATTTAACCCTCTTCAACTTTCTTATAAATAAATTTGTCCATATTAATGTATTCCAACATGTTCTAGACGTCGTTTGATTGATATATAAAAATATCATTATATAAATTCTCGACTCGCTTATCATCTCTTCAGGAGATATAATGCTATCATCAACATATACTTTCATATTTCTAAACATGATAGTGTCAATTTTAAAATACACGGACTGAGTACATCATATCCATATCTTTGTTTTTTTTTTTTTGAGATAATCTCCGAGTTGATGTTTGATTCGGATATTTTATTCCGTATACAGAACTTGTTGCATTCATATAATTTTCTTCTAGGCTACAGTCTATCATGGACTTCCTTCCATATTGAAAAGTGATATACGTGAACGCACTCTTCAAGAGTATGCCGTATAAACTTCATCATTTAAAATATCAATTTCTATATCATATATTCATAGAAGTCGTTAACAATTATTTCATTTCCAATTGTACAAGAATTGGATATCATAATCACCATATGTATTTCTCGTTTTCGAGGTTACTGGTGAGTCAATTATATCATATTTGACTCGACTATTTTCGTCCACACATATTTTGTCAACTCCATATAGTATGTTCTTGAGGTTTTGACATCAATGCTTCTAGCATATCAATCCATGAGGGAATTCGTTCCATCTTATCCATATATGCATGTTCTTTCACTCTTCAGGAGTTTTGCTATATAAATTTGCCCATTTAACACATAGATATCCATATCATGTAAAAGTGTCATGAACACTTGCTTTTATCTCCAAAATCCATATTGTACCATGCGTGTACACTATTTATTAAGATATCACAATCACTAGATACAAGTTTTCAATATATGTTTATTAGTGCACAAGAATTACATCGTTAAGATGTTTTGATTCACCTTTAAAGAACTCAATTGCTTTAAGAAACTCATCAGGAGTTCAATCGTATTCAAAAATGAATCTGTATACAACGATCATATTATTCTCGGGAACTTACTTTACATGAATTACGTAATCTAAATCCTTCAAGGACTTGCATGTAAACTTTACTATCTAAATGATGCATAACATTTATAAGACGCATATCAATTCTCTCTTTATATTACCAGACTAATTAAATAATGGAAAGCTATTGCATCCACACTAGAGAATACGTCTCCTCATAATTAATCATAGGTCTTTGCAAAATCCTTGTGCCATCAATTGTTGATCCACATAAAAGACCTAATTATATTAAATATATTTTACAACTTTTTTATGGACTACTGGCCCGTGAGCTTTCCATTTCAATAGATAATTCAACTTTGCCTCATTTGCGTCGTTTCCATTTTGGCCAATCATTTCTTTATATTTATTCATAGGCAGATTTTAAATCTTCATCCTCATCATTTCATCTTTTCAAGCGCTATATATACAAAAATATAACGACGTCGATTTTGTTTCAATTCCATACACTTCTAGACATGATATAATTTACTAAGAGCTCTTTATTTTCAGGTACCTGAGGTTCTTCCAGAACCATCATGTCTAATGTCTCTTCAAGAGACCCTTTTTTTACTATAACCTCGACTTGACCATCTTCTTCATTACTTGCTCCAATTTTTCGAGGATTTTTATTTTCTTGGAACTGACTAGTCTACCACGCTTCATGCTGCAATAGACTCATTAATATATGGTTTGCCCTACTAGGACAATTAACTTAATTGGAGCATTAGTAGTTGACTACGTGACATACTTAGTCACTGTATTTAGGTCAGTGAACATGTCTGGTGATTGATTCTTTAATCTAGGTAACGAATTATCTTTTGAACTTCTTGTTCACACAATTTAGTTTGAGGATCAATGATAATTCATGCATACTCATTCCTTTTTCAACTGCCATTAATCTCCCCCTAATGTTGAAAATGTTAATTTACTTAAAGTAAGATTTAACGAGCAATAAATAAATCTCTCGTTAATTACTCTAAGTATGTAATCATTAATAGTATTTTCATCCAACATATATTCCCAACATTATTTGAGTTTCAATCTTTATGCGTTGTGGTGGATCAATTCCAATGTATACCGCACAATAAAAGGTTTGATGGGAAATATTTTGTTTCTGACCAAAACCAACTATAATGGGGAGGAAGTTTAATTACTTGCTTTCTTGATGTGAATATGAACTTTTGCTCTCATAATTATTCGTTTCGCAATCAACCAAAGACGTTTGGTCATCATTTTCAACAAAAGCAATTCGTGTAACAATATTTGTCACATATAGTTTAATATTTATTCCAATAATCATAAGTAAAATGGGAAACAAGATCACCGCATTTATCAAATTAATATAATAGTTTAGAATAATGTGCTTGCTATCTTATCAAGTAAGCCACATTCAAGCAAACTTCAGGTTGCGAATTTGATAACCATTTAGATGATGCATCGATTTAAAAATACTAAATGGTATATACGATGTCATTTCCAGAATACTTTAGGGATTTACGCCCAACTTGTAGTTGGTAAATAATTAACTTCCCTTTGAGAGCAAACATTACATGTATAATTATCATGAAGACTCTTCAGGTTCTTTAGTAGATTTCACATCATCATTGACTCGGTATGGTCTAACCAGTCATGCCAGTCATTAAATAATTATGATCCATAAGCTTCAGGTTTATGATCATCATATATGTCTTTCGTTGCACTCGTGTTTGTTTAATACACGATACAAGAGAATAATAATTATTATTTCAATCTTTCATATTGTAACATATTTTTCATACTTTATTCGTCTATAATCACTCCCTTAGTATGCCACTTTGTGTGGTCAATGTCGATATTAACATGGTTGATCTTATTATCAACATTAGGATCATTACAATTTCCTCGTTCACCAAGATCATGGCCTTTATAACAATCATTGTATAATCATCACATTATTAACTTACTTGATCTCATTATTAACATGAGCATCATAACAATTTCCTCAACTACCATGACCACGAACTTTACACATATCATTATATCATCACATTCACTTAGGGAATGAATTATAAATACACAACTTTCATGGTGACACTATTACAATTGCCTTTGTTATGTACATGATCACGACCCAGATCATTATATCATCACATTTATTTCATGAAATGGATTAGAACCACACAACCTTCAATCCGGTCATTTCAAACCTTATATATTCTTTAGTAATGTTGCTACTTTATGAGCATATTTTAGGTTTCACAAATGGAAGTTGTTTTATTTAACGTATTCTTATATATAATCTTCTCATCTCATCACATATATTGAGAAGTAATTACATGAACAAGTCATTATGATCTATTAGTGTAAAATCATACAAGCTTCCATATATTTATAATGGTTCACACTTCGGGTGTCATTTCTTTACATCAAATTTTTTAAATAAATAAGCATGAATTTAAACATGCTTATAAGATTTCAGAAATAATAATAAACAACTTTGATGTATTATCCAAACATACAAATAATAGTATGCTGAATACAATGTCAAATTATATAGTATATGGTGTTATAATATATCTTTATATTAAACAAGTTATACAAAAACTTTATGAATTAAGAACATATGCAAATATGTGTGGTTTATATTTTAATCTCGTATAGATGCCTTCTCATCAAATATAATAAATTACACATAATTAATTTTCTTTATTATCATAGTTGAATATTGAAAATATATCAAGGACACTATAAAAAAGGTTTAATGTAATACATACAAATTATATCTTTTGTTATGATAATGTGTTATTTGAAAACACTATGACACATTTCATCGGTTTTCTAAACAAAAGTTCTTGATTATATATAAATATTTCAACATAATCAAAGGAAGGCACACAAAATAATTATAGTAAACATATATATGTACATACATCATGCGTTTAGTGATAATGGTATAATATAATTGTTTAAATGATACACATTGTATATGAAAATATATTTTCCTAAAACACACAACACTGAATGATAAATCATACACATTTATTATTTAGCCATAGTAACTAGATCACTTCAATACTGATTTATTTTTAATTTATTTTTTATCCACTCAGAATATTTATAAGATCATTAAAATATTAATTTCATTCGTTTAACTTCTAATTGCATGCCTATAAAATTACATAATCTTTAATTGAATAAAATAAATGATAAGCGATAGCAAATCTTGCAATCTATAGAATTTTTAAACATGGCCAAATGACGGATATCATACAACATACATTTTTTTTCATACAAACCTTTCAAATCTTTAAATCTCATGTAATTGATAAAAAAAATTTTGAAGTTAAAACATAAATATGTGTGTGGTAACATCAACCAATGTAAATTATGCTTTCTACATGATAACATAACTTTACATCATATTATTATAATGTGACAAATAATAATCTTCCAATAATAAAACAATTAAACAATTAGGCTATTATACATGTATACATTAAACAATTGCGTTATTATAGATCTACACTTCTACTCATATTGAACTTTTAATTACAATATAATTTTGAATAAAGATGACATGAAATAACTTCATAATAAAACTAGTGCCGTTGTTATATTATTAATAATAATAATAATAATAATTATTTTTGTAAACTTAACTTATTATAACTTTTGATAAACCTTTTTTAATCCAATTAATTAAGGATAAAAAAAGAATAAGAAACATAAATTCAAATGGATAATGTTTTGTAATGAGGTTAATGAGAAATAATATCACAATTAATACTTTTCAATTCAATTTTATGATTATTAATATTTAGTTCACCCTCTTAAGTTACATTTGATTGAATTTAAGTTATATTACTATTAATAAATTAAAATAAGATACAAAGAAAAATAGTAAGAAAGTGGACTAGTGATAATATACTTCAAACCGTATTCCAAATGAGTTACAATTTTTGAAGAGTCAAAATATCTATGATATATATTAATATTAGTACCACATTCACATGTAACAGCTTTCAAGAAAAATATGGTTGCAGGTAGTCTAACATAATCTCATATTTGAAAATCTAATAAGTTAGATGATAGAAAATTGGAAAAGAAAAGGAAGTCGAACATACCTTGATCTTTGTTCATGTGAGATTTTCAAACAAAACTTGTTTGTGTAACATTGATGGATTTCAGGTTCCTTGTAGATGATGTAAATAAAAACTGATATATAGATATAAAGATGGTCACTTTGACTTATGATAACAAGGTCCAACTTTAAAAGCGCTCGTGCTGATAACGTGTTGTGTAACAACTAAACCCCGTGTTGTGTAACAACTAAAACCTATTAGCAATATAGAAAGAAGAACGAGAGAATGGGAAATAGATTTTCTTGTTGATGTCTATGTATGAAATACAAAGCCTCTATTTATAGGTTCAACATTAACATAAGAGTAAATAAAATAAGGAGTTAAGAATATGAAGAGTCACTATAAATGATATATTCATAACAAATTGTTAGTTTTAATTAATATGATTTATCCAGGATTTTATTTATTTATATAAACAGAGTTTGCGTTGGGTTAGGATTAGAGAGAGTTTAGTATAAATAGACTGTCATGGGTATTGTAATTGGTTTGCTTTTCACTGACAAATAATAAAAGAGTCAAAGAGTTCGTTCAATCTCGTGTTGTGTGTTTGATTAATGGTTTGATATTCCAACAAACTTCATTCACAAAACCAACCTCAAAACATAGGTGACAGACCAACTACAAATAAAAACCTACATCAACACGAATTTACACAAACTAGACCATTGAATGGACTTGGTTTTTTTTTATCTATACTTATACCACAAGAAACCTACAGATTTGATGTCATCTATGATGCTCTTTATCTTGATCTCCTTGTCAGAGAACAACTTTTCATTCTTCGCTTCTCGATTTACCAACAAGTAATGATAATCAGCCCATGAATCGCCCCTACTACTTTTAAAAAATAAGCCAGCTCAAGAAGACCCCTCATCGGAAAAGAAAAGATTTGAGGAACCCTTAAACAACCTTTTAAAGCTTGCTAAATAACCGATGCCACCTCACAACTGGAAAAAAGATGTGGTTAGTCGATAACGCAGCAATCTCACACAAAACACAATTAGACAAGACACTAAAACATCCTCCGTTCTGAATAATAGGAAGATGGTTCATTTCCGCTCACCATACAACTATATTACAGTTAGCAGACACCCATTTACACCAATCTATAACAAACCATTGACTCACGTCAATACCTTTAAAAATAACCCCTTAACCGATCAAACCAAATATTCACCTAAAGACTCACCCATCCAAACCAAGAGGCGGAGTCGAGCAACTTGGAAACTCCAAAAGCGCTGCTAAAAGCATCGGATCACGTTTCTAAGACCATTTCACTACCATGTCTTAACATGAATTCTTCACCCTCCTTGCAACCATACATTTCTTGTCCTTCTCCAAAGAAAAAGATAAAGAAAAACATGTAGACACTCATAACACAACCAGGGTTTCAATCAGAATCTAATCTCAGACCCAACTCCAACAAACCTGAAGAAACGTATACCAGAAATATGGATCTTCTGGGTTGGATTATCTTTTATGACAATCTCTTTGGTTGTGATCTACAAAATAGAACACGGTTAGGACTCGCCACAGGAAAGGGTTATCCTTGTGACTATCCCCCGGCGTGAGAATAAGTATTTGCTTGGGGAGAATAATAGTGCTTGCTAAAGTATAAGGGAGATTTTATAAATACCTTTGATCTTGTCTCATGTATTTATAGTGTTTGGTGTTTAGGGTTTTCTCTTTTAGATTTATAATTGTATTGGATTCTACCCGAAAAGTATGAGATATGGTCACTCTTCCCTACTTTATGGAGATCCTATTTATTCAATGATGTTATATAAATAGATTGGAATGTTCCCGAATATTTAGGATCATTGTAAGTCAAAATATGTGTTGACCAATTCGTTATTAGGTGAATCAGGGCATACCTCATCAAACCCCTTTAACTAAATCAATAAATTTCCTCCCTACTAAATTAGATTTAGAAATTAGCTACACCAGATTTTTTCACACCCTCGAAACCGCTTTAATAAGGGGAAGCATATAACAAACTTTTTGAAGTTAATGACATCAATTGTCCTCCACAAAGTAGAAATCTAAAGCTCATATCTCTAAACCCATTTAGACAATAAAACAAAGTTTTAATTATTTGAGCTTAGAGATACCATGGCCATCCATATTTTATCGAGAATTAACTCGATCCCAAGTCGCCTAATACGTCTTTTTCTTTGAGCTAGACCCCCTCTCCAAAAAGAAGAAGAATTCTTATAATACTTTCCAACACCTCAATCGCTTTCATAGGTGCTTCATAGAGTGAAATAAAATAATCAAAAGACTTTCTAATACCAATTTAATAAGGGTGACTCTATCTCCCATGGAGAGCATTGAAGCTTCCCATAAGAACAAATGAGCTTCAAAAACATCAAAATTTATTTTTCGATTAGCAACTTGGTTCATGTTAGCTCCAACCATAAGGTCGATGTAAACAAAAGGGACACTACCTGACTTGCACCCCGAAAACCTTAGCCATCAAAGTCAACCTTCGCCTAGCCACCTTGACACCTTACATAAGAGATTTACAAAAGCTGATTTTTAGACCTAAACATAAGAAAAAGCACCTCTAACAACCTAGCAATATTTTTAATGTTTAATATAGACCACTCACCCATGATGATAGCATCGTCAGCATCAACTTGGGATTTTTACATGTATGAAATTTGCAAACCAAAATATTTTTCACTGGGTAACATGTTCTTGGTTTTCTTATTTTTATCAAGAGAGATTTTTTACGTTGTCAAATAATTGCAATTTTTTCACGGATAAAGTCTAGTCGTCAAATACGTTATACCTTGCCAACATCTAGGTATTTAATTTGGTCGGTATGAGTTTTTGAATGAGATTTAAATTTGAGATTGAGTGTCAACTTTGATATATTTCAATTTGCTTGAGACAATGTAAATCTTTGTTTGAGATTATTGTCCATACATGTTCAAGTAATTATCGACTATTAGGATAAAGACAACTAAATATTAGCCCAAGTGTTTATACTTTGTATCATATGCTCCTATACCAGATGTTGAGGGTTTGGAAATTATCACTAATTGTTTTCATAATAGTTTGATTATCCTTTTGCTTTGCTTATAGCGACGTTTAATAAATAAAAATATGTAAAGTAGAGTATTTGAACCTGACCAGTTTCGATGAAGAGGCGACATAGTTATCAATTCAACTATATATATTCTGTTAATCGTTCAAAAATTTATGGAACCACTGAGCTTATAGATTACACGTAGACATAATAAAACTCTGAGGTCACTTGGTGCCAATATAATGGGCACGCCTCTCGTTATATGCAAGGTGTTCAAAGAATCCTAATGATAGGCACTCATCTCAAAATGAAAATAAATCATGATTGTTAAACTTTACATGTGGTAGGGCTTGATTGTCGAGTTGAGCTAGTTTTAGAATTATTTTTAGTGGTATCTTGGGATGAGATAAGGTTTAGAAAACATAAGGTCTTGAGTTTGGTTCCCACAAGTGGGTTTTCCCATATTTAGTGAGTTTTCTAATGAATTAGTGTATAAGCATTATAGGCTAGTGTAAATGGATATGATTGGGTGGTTCCGATGGTGACACGTTAATACTCCAGTGATTCGTCAATGGTTCATATTTGCTGTTCAAAAGAAAAAAAGTTTGGGAACCTATACTTAGAAAGTGGTTTGATTGGTCACATCTCAACGGAGCCGGTTCAGACTCAGTTTTGGTTAATGTTTCATCCAAACTGGAACCGGCTAAGGAAAATAACCCGGTTTGTGTAGCTCTACGTAACGCAGAATAATTTTATGATAATATCTATTTACAAAATATGAACTAAACAATACAACGATCGACCACGTATACGTTTTGAGAGTCTAACATGTGTTAGCCTTAATTATCCAAACGCCCTCTATTGTCACATGGTTATGTAAATAAAATAAAATGATTCATATTGTTACCAGTCAATTTTGTTTAAATAATACTTGGTTCCAAACTTGAATTTACCCGAAAGTTGTCGAGTCAAACTTGGGTTCAACTAGATTTGTCTATAGTAGTCAATTTTGTTTAAATAATACATGGCTATAAAATTTATTGGGCTTGTAAAATTTTTTACAAAAATGGCTTTGTATATAATCAAGTAATGTAATATAAATTTGTATATTAAGTATATAAAATAATTTAGCAAATTACAAATCTGGATATAATGTAGAAACATTTATAGGTTCAAAAGCGGGGGAGAATTCAGACTACTGGGCTCTACTGTCTCAACAATGATTACGGGCCAAGCCCATTTAGCATAAAGTGCATCCGGCCCATTTCACCGTCTTTTTATCATAAAAATTTACGAATTTCGCCAACTACTTTTGCTGGCCATTAAATATGTTTTCTTTTGACATAGATGAAGTTATTACCGAAACCAAAAGTGTGCCAACATGTTTGGATAAAATTAACCATAAAATGCAAAGTTGATTAAAGGGAAAAAGTTAGAGGATATTAAAGTTGGATTAAACTTTCAAATAAACCAATGAACTAATAACATCATCGAGGGCGAAAACTACTTTGGGGAGGGGGGGGGTCGGCGCTCGATGACGTAAGAGGTGCACCAAGAGAGGGTGTGAGGAAAGATGCGGTGGGAAGGGAGGGTGGGTTATTAGATCTTGGGTTCAAGTCTCACGAACGATAGGGATTTAAAGAAATTTGTCATTCCAAAAAAAAAAAAGATAACTAGAGGTTCATTTTGTGAAATACATCAAAATTTTCAAATTCATAAACGATACGATTTGAAGTTAAATTTTCAAGTTTATCCAAGTATATAAAAATTTTGAAATATTCATTGATTTTCCCACGAGGAGCTCACACGCTTAATTTAGTTGCCCAAGTTTAAACTTCTCTTAGATCACCCAATATTGATTGCTCTCACTCGAACACCATTAACTGTGAAGGTCTTCTCCCATTCTCAAGCAATGCTTATGCCCAAACATGATTGATATTTTAGAAGAGTTATTTCTTATAATCAAATATCACTCATATAACAAAGTTATATGAGTTTTGCATCACGTGTATAAATAAGTCTATTTTGTACTTTGTTTTTTCTTGAGGTTAACCTGCACCTCATCACCTTAAGTTACGGAAAAGTCAACAAAAAAATAAGGTGAGCCGTTAACATTTGGGTCCGAGTTATTAACTCACCCAACCCAATGTGTTAGTGTAAAGTGTGAACCCACATGGCTAGTTAAAAAGAACAACGACGTATCAATATATTAGCACAATAAAAGAAGACCTTCAAGTGAATTATGTGGGTGTTATCTCATTGTTCAATCGAAGGAAACAAAAAAGATGGGCTTTTTCTAATCAATCCCCTCATTATTAGAGTGAAATGAGGTCGGCCATATGGACCTCCATGTTATTGTCCATAAGTTTCAAATAGTCCACCAATGGCACGTGCCACTCAATAATGTTATAATAATGTTTTGTAGATTCTAGATTTTGAGTATGGTATCATATGTATCATAGTTATCATACTATACAGGAGAATACAATATAGTTTATGTCGTTAACTAGTAAATTTTCATGTTGTTGCGGCATTTTAAAATCTTTTTACACCAAAACAAGAGTAACAGAAAACATAAATAAAAATAAATACGAAAACATATTATATTTCATCCAACTTATTTTTAGAAAAAAAAATTATGTCAATATGTAGACCAACTGAAAACATAGATAATAATTAGCATAAAAACATATTATATTTAACACTTCTCATTTCCGGGGGAAAATTACGAGCCATACCCGGACTTAGCAAAACAATACTTAATTAGCTATTACCAGAGCATGTGCACAAGCTATTATCGGCGCATCTAGCAAGTAACAACTAATACAAGTACATATAGTACAGATGTCATGGGCTGTAGCTAATCAGTGTGTGCCAGGCTCTGCCCAAATAACTTCCACGATGATCAATCGTGCAGGAGATAAGAAGTACAAAAGGACAGTGATGTGTAACCAATCAAGTTATGCCGTTCACTGCTTCATGATTTCCGCTTACAGCTAGCGACATACACGACAACAAGGACAATCGTCAATCAACGTGGCTCCAATCACCGTGCACCAACGTCTTAATCCTCTACAAACACTAACAGTCGTATCAGAGGAGACAAATAGTATATTCCTTGATGGCGACATCCGGCCCAAGGCCCAACAACCCATCTTCTTCTCCACACTCTTCGACTATAATTACCAACCTTCAACCATATGTTTAAGGATCGGCTCTCTCACTCCCTTACTCTTAACACACACTCGTTTGTTGTTCTTAAACGATAATTATTCTCACGCCGGTGGTAGTTACAAAGAGAATCCCCACCTTTCCTTGTAACGAGTCTCACGGTGTTTTGTTTTACAGATTACACTCCATCTACTTATCGAGAAAAGATTAAAGATTAACCTATCTTAACGAAACCATCCCCATAATGATAAACCCAACCGTTTAGACTTGATGTTTCTTCAATCACCATTTTCAAACGCATGTAAAGCAATCTCGGTCTAGCATGTAAAAGTCAAACTATAAGAACTACCCTGAATATGTTAAACAAATGCATAGTCCCTGATCCGGTGTTTGTTAATAGGTCTCTATAGAAAGTGAAAAAAACTTATTAACATGATAAGTTATCTTTAAACGAGTGAATACCAAATATTATAGAGCCTAGTAATATTGCAATAAATTAAAGGATCCATCATAAAACTCCTAGTTATTAACAAAGAAATATCTAATACCATGGTGTTTTGAAAAAAATATAGAGGGGGAAAGAGGAGAAGACGTGGATACGTATCATATGTTTCATGGTATACATCAAGAATAGAGTACATTGTACGAAATACAAGCCTTATCACAAATAAATTAATACAATTAAAATACATCAAGATAGAGTATAGTGTACGAGTCTCATCACAAATAAATTAACATAATTCACTTTGAACTATGTGGTGTGGGAGGGGCTTGAAGGAGGCATAGAGTGACATGTGGTTGCCACCTCAATAGAGGGCCTTTGCCCTTCAAGCCTCAAAACACAGAGGGTGGGAAGGGACGAGGAAGGATGATGTTCTTAATAAAAAATATTAAACAATTACATAAAATCCATCAATCACAGTAAAGCCAATCAACTTGTTAGTGGTGGATCTAAGAACTTTTTTTACTAGCTTCCTTTTAGTAGATTCTCACTATTTTGTTTCCAAATCATACAAGGTTCTCACTAGTTTTTTCCAAACTGAATGGAATCCTAAGAATCCACAAAAGTGACCTAGATCCGCCCTGAACTCGCGTAACCTCACCCTCATCTTTGCCCCCACGTTTGTGAGAATTCCCCTGTCCCTCCCCCACGCCACCCCACGGGGCAGTGTTCCAGGCGTGGAGGGGGTTCCACGCCGCCCCACGCCTCCCACACCGCATAGACGTTGTCTTAGCATATGTTGTAGCTACGACTAGCAAAATCACTACCTTGTGATTGTACACGAATGCCTAAATACAAATTACATATCAGGTGTTTTATTTTAGTGTTCGTAAAAGAATTTTGATGACCCGAAAAGAAGATACACATTCTTAGGATACAAGTATGTCTACTTGTACTTTTGTTTCTACTTTATACATGAAATGTTCTTTTGACTTTATGGTCATAAAATGTGTTGCATACAAACACAAGAATTTCCTTCAATTTCTTTGAGGTCAAAAAGCAAATATATCAGACAATGAGCCGTAAAAGGGCCTTCAATCAACCTCTCGTTGATTCAGGAGGGTGCTTACACTTGAATGATGCCATCTTCTTTATGCCTATTGCTTCCACTTTTCTACGTTTCATTCATGAACTTTCAAAAAAATACATTTAACAGTTTCCTTTTAAGTTGTAACTAGATGTAAGATCCCGTCGTGTTGCGGTTGGGGCTTACAAATTCAGATGGCATGGGTTAGTTAACAACTAAGGGGCTGTATGTTTACCTCTTAATGATGCTCTGAATGGTTCAGACCTTTTACTGGTTCAACACTTAATAATTTAGACTGTTTGTTTCGCGAGTAAATACCTGAATGGTTCAGACATTTGCATCTGAATGGTTAAGCATTATACCGAGTCTCAATGGTTAAGACCTCTAATCTGAATTGCTCAGACATTTGCCTCTGAACGGTTAAGCATTATACTGTCTCTTAATAGTTCAGACCTCTTACTGGTTCAGAATGTAATAGTTCAGACCTCTTACTGATTCAGCACTTAACCATTCAGAAGTTGCCAAACAGCCCCTAAACATTATACATGAGCTACACGTTACGGCCGGTGTATTCGGTACTGGTACTCACTTTTCTCGTTTTTCAGTACGGTAACTTTTAGTACCGGTACCGAACGAGTACCGTGCTCATCCTATCTAACAATGTTACCAATTAATAGTATATAAATAAATACTATAGTATTTTGTTTTATCATAAATCAATGTCCAACTTTATAAGCTAAAAATACAAAGTTTAATGCCTAACAATGTTACCGATACCGAACGGGTACCATGCTCATCTCTACCTAACATTATTACCAATTAATAGTATATAAATAAATACTATAGTATATCATTTTTTCATAAACCAATGTCTAACTTTATAAGCTAAAAATATAAATTTTAATACCAAACAATGTTACAAATTAAAATTATATAAATATTATGGTTTCTATCTTTGAATATTTGGATTTAAATAATACTTTGAGAGATGTGAAACATGTTTGATTTAATATATTTAAACATTTTTATTTTACTTATACAAAGTTCACCATTTACATTTTCACTTATAATATACAGTTGTGTAACGGTTGGTTTAGATTAGTTTGGTCTAAAATCATAATCATAATTGAGATGTCAGTTAATGGAAAATCATAATCAATTGGTTATGTTGGTTATGGTTAATCAATTTTGATGGTTATAGCTGACGGTTATGGTCGGTTAACCATGAATTTGGTCCCAACTAAAAATTCCTCAAAAATATAATTGAGCATTATTTGGGCCTAATTAGGTTCGGTTTTTCGGTTAATTCGATTATGGATCGGTTAATTCGATTATGGATCAGTTAATTCGGTTTTTTGCACACCCATAATATAGCGATTAACGCTTAAACGATTCAACCATATGAAAAATGATGAGGATTTACATTTTATTAACATCTTAAACTGACGAATTGAACTAAAAAAAAGAGTACAATAAATACCATTACTAATAGAATAAGTTACCATTCAGAGGTTCAGTAAACACTTTAGTCTCCTCTAGTTATATGTTAAAATCGACATGACAACATATAAATACGAAATTAACTCCCTAGTCACGTCTACCACGATACATAATATTCTAAAATCTATACCACAAAGAATACGTTAATTCTTTAAATTTGAGTGAGAAAAAAAGTTCTATAAATATCATCCATGTATCTTCATATTAACTTTTTCTTCCTTTTTATGAATAAATTTAGTAAGTGGGGTAAGGGTTAATCTTTGATTCAAATTTGAAAAATTGGCGTGGACGCTATCACATGTTGGGAACAACTTGATACGTAAAGAGGGTCCCAACTTCATTAGAGGATTACGTAAAAGAACCAACTTTACTGCCCTAATTAAGGCTATCACATGTTGGGGAACAGAATATGCATTCTAACTTGTATATGAAACAAACTACGCACGAGTATGTAGGAAGGAAATCCAAGTCTAAACATGTTTTAACTTTCGAACTAGAAGTGATAGAATAGAATTGACTCGCTCAGCGTCATGGCTAGGTTATGGCAAGTTGATCCGCCCATAGGGCTCAAAATCCTTTGCTAGGGCACTAATTTCATGACTCTGGGATTATTTTGAAGATGTTCTTTTACTTTTTATTTTCTGTTTTGTAAGCTAGAACTGAAATTGCCAACAGTTTCATACATATTGTTGGTTATCGAGTTTATTTTGAAACTGTTCTTTTACTTTTTAAGTTCTGTTTGTAAGTTGGTACTCAAATTGCTGACAGTTTCATATGTATTGTTGGTTATAGTGTGTGATTTGGTATGTAATGAGGTTTTTAGACAACCTAATATACTCTTAGTTCTACGTGATTGAAGAACATGTACCCGGGGGTCGATCTTCTTGAGTTAGCTCTACAACGGTAACCAGAGTTGTTGCCTACAAAACAGAACACCGTTAGGATTCACCACAGGAATGGGGATATCCCTGTGGTCGTTCTCCGACGTGAGAATAAGTATTCGATTTGAGAAGATAGTTTTAAACATACAAATTATATGTGAAATAGATAGCTTTTCTACCTAATGGCATCTTGGAGGCTGGATAAGGCTTTAGGACTAATAGGTCCTGAGTTCGATTCCCATAATGGAGTTTTTCCATATTTAATGGGTTTACTCCTGAGTTGGTGTATAGGTAGTATGCCTGGTGGATATGGATATGACCGGGTGGTTCTGCTGGTGGTATGATGATAATCTAGTGGTCCGTCAGTAATCCAAATTTACCGTTCAAAAAAAAAGAATAGATAGCTTTACCTTCGATTTGACCTTAGTATTTTTAGCGATTGTTTGTTAGGGTTTCCCTTTATTTAGGAATTGTATATTCTTTAGGATTGTATCGAAAATAGGAGATCATGTAGATCCTTCAAACTTTGTAGAGATTCGGTTAATTATTGATGTTTATCCTTTTGGAATAGAACTTCTGAATAACACTTTGGTTATTCATTTATTAAAAGGGTTTTGACCAATTGGGGTTACCTGAACTGGGTCATACATCGTCATGTCCCTTCAAGTCCGATGTTATGAATATCATGAATGAGATCGGACTAAAAAGGAAAAGAAAAGTAGGTATCATCTAATGATGACAAAAAAACAGTGTCAAACCCATAGTGATGGAATTGACGGCGTGTGCCAGTTAGGAAATGATATTAGTGACAATAGGCGTCACCCCCGCTGACACGCGTTGTGCACACCTCAACCGATGGCGGAAACATCGGGGCGGGACGAAATAGATTGCTCAAGGCTTCACAACACTATTGTGACAATATTTAATTCAAAACCGATTTCATTTATAGATAAAACTTGTCTGGTACATAATAGGAAATCAAAATACAACATTCGAAAATTTTAAAATAAAGCAAGATTCAACACAATACAATACAATATCAAAATCTAGTATTTCTAGTTACTTTTCTATGTCGTCCCTGCTAGATTTCGTAAGTGTTAACATTATCAACCTGCAACATGTTAAAAGTATAATTCAACACAAAAGCATTGGCGAAATGAATCCACATAGCAAAAATAGTTAACTAGATTAATATATCAAGGCATGCAATTTTCAACCCTCAAGTGTACCGCAAAATTAGAATACTTAACATAACCTCAAGAATACGGGTGATGCGTTACTCCTATAGCGCTATACATGTTAAGGGGAGGCTCGTACGAAGTTAATGACATGTGAAGCACATAAGAATGTCCGAAGAATACAAATCAAGTATCACGTATTTTAGCATGTATGATGGATTGTTTGTGTTTGCATAAATATACGAATGATTGCGTGTATTTTGATAGGTTAAACATATTGCACCCAAAAGTGTAAAACAAAAAGGGCGTTCGAGTGTACTCATGGTTTTGAAAAGCTTCCTTTGTATTCCGTGCGTAAATTGTTCAAGTGATGCAACCCGAAGTTACCATACATGGGGTAAACTGGTGGGCATGAGTATACTGAGTCGGACGATAGGTACAGATTCTGAAGCAGAAAGTACAAAAAGAAAACGGGAAAAATGTCACTTCGTACGAGGTGACCACTTCGTGCGAAGTGACAGTCCACTTCGTGCGAAGGGTCTGTTTTTGTAATGTTTTAGCTCATTTTGCACCCGTTTCGACACTGATTTTCGTGAATAGGGTATTGGCAATGAGGCTGAACGGTCTAGGACCATACTATTTAATCAGAAAGTGATTACGATTCTGTCCCGACTATTTATTAAGAAGATATGAAAATTATGTATAGTTTAAGTATATATCTAGATATTCAAGTTGGTCATAGATGTCAAGCATGGAGATGTCAAATCTCGTTACGTGATTCACCAAAGCACAGGTTACAATAACCCAGTTGGTCATGAACATACGGAAAGTAAATGCAAATTGTTCAAATGAGTGTGGAACTTAATTCGGGTAGCCATGGCTCCCAACGTTCTCACTAGCTAGAACACTATTCCAATCCTATCGAGATGATGAATGAGGTTAGCTTAAAACACTTGGTACAAAGAAAAGTAGTAAAAGAAGAAGTCATATAATTGCAAGGTGTTAGTGAGTTAAACTCACTTAAAAGAAGATAGTTCTTCCGAAACTCCAGAAATTCGAGAGTGAGAGTGAACGGAAAGTTGGATGTGGTAAAATGTGTCTTTATTTATAGGAGAAACATCTTTCAGCTCCGCTTCGTGCAAGCGTGCTCCACTTCACACGAAGTGCGTACACTTCGTGCGAGACAGGTCCACATTCGTATTGTTTTAGTCGGTTTTAAGTATTTTAAGCATTAGGATGTATCGTGCGTGCATAGTATGTATCTTGAATGTAGATTGCATAGAAGTCATGTATTTTAAATGATTGATTGCATGAATACACGAGTATGAATGTACGAATATCATATGTTAACATGTATGTTTGCTCGAATAACAAGCATAAATGTATGCATAAAGTATAATGTTCATTATGATCGACGTCTCTGGTTACAAATTTGGGAAGAAATACGTATACGGTAAGAATACGAGTTTCCATAAATAGAATTACGATTACACTTTATAAATAAGGAAAGTACAGAAATGCGAAGCGTACACGTTGTTTCCTTATTGGCTCGATTTTTCAAAATTCACAAAGGTATCGACTACATCGTACATATAGGAGAAGAAAAGGTATTCATGTGGTACCAGCGGTGTATCCACCATGCCCTTATAATGCCGCATTTGTTTTGATATTCTGAATACGATAGGTTCTATGCTATGGCACACGACAGAACTTACTATGATTTTCATGCACCGAATTTTATAATTACGTGTGCACCTGTAGTTACTCCATTTAATGCATATTTAACATAATTCATCCGTTGCATGTGGGTCAAAAGGCACAAAAAAACACCCGTAAGCATTTCGTAAAAATCATCAAGAGGATGATAAATTTAAAAAGCTCACCAACTCTCGCAGGAGAAGACGATAAAAAGCATAACAACAAAGATGAAACAAAAATGAGGCGGTGAGGGTTTTGGGGATACAAAGCCCAACAACGTTCAACAAATTAAACAAAAGAAACAACACCCATATACTCAATAAAACAACAAAGCAAAAGATACAACACCAAACCATCAAAACCATTTACTATATATATATATATATATATATAAATGGTTTATTATCTTGTTTATGTAATTTCTTGTCAAATAATTCAGTCACTGTCATTATTTGAATTGATTAGTAAAACACAAAGTGAAAAACATTAAAAAATAAAGCATTATATCTTCGGAATAATAATTTAATTAAATTAGTAGAGTGGAGCCCGTAGCTTTATGTAAATGAAAAGTTGCATAAACATAGCTCAATTTATCATTGTTGGCCACGTTTCAAATATTTCGACTTCCATATATAATATTATTCATTTTAAAAACTGAATTCATGTAACTAAGTTAAACATAAATTTAAATTTATTTAACTCTAGTTTTAGATTTAATTACATACAAAATGTGGTAGTTGTGAGAATTTATAGTATTTGGGGCGTATGAAATGCCCCTTTTCATATACAACGTGGATGCCTCACATTTACAACATTCACACCATAACCAAGGATCATCCACCATGTCTGCTACGTGCCCCTTTCGTTTTTCTTTTTCTTTTATTTCATATACTTCACACTTATGATATTTCTTTAAAATGTAAATAGTATACAATTTTTCATATCTTAGTTAAATATTAAGTTTATTGTTTTAAGTCAAGAAAATTGGGTAAAAAGGTCATGCAAAAAAGCAGAATCGGACAAAGCTATAAAAGGGTTAGAAGATGATTTTTTTTTTAAATAAGATTAGAAAAGTAATATAGATTAAGTTTTGCTATATTTAATCTAAATTGTGTAGAGTGTAATGAACGTTGCTACATACTTTAGGGTCAAATTGACAGCACCCGCCATTAATGAAGACTTTTGGTCATCTGCCTCCGATCCTATTTTCTAGCCAACATTAACTCTTTTCCTTTTCTCTCTCTTTTTTTTTAATTTTTGTAGACTTACTTGTAACCTAAAGTAAATCTTACTTATTTTTTTAACAACAATTTTCTTTAACCATGTTGTATGTAAGATTTGAATTCAGACACCTCTCTCAAACTCAAATATTTAAAAGCGTTTGTCTTTGTCGATTGGCCATCATCCTATTGGTAAATAAATCGTCTATTTTTATGATGATTCAATTCTTTAATAGTATTACCACTTTAAAAATCCTAAAGGGTGATAGTTTGAAAGTCAATAAATACAATACAGGGTTTTATCGTATGTTTTAAATATTATAGTTACTTAAAATCATATAAAATTATCTTTTTTACGTCTTCTTTATATGTATTATAATATAGTATAGTTATGGTTACATCTGAGTAAATATACCATTCTTGCTAATTCAATTAGCTTAATTCTTATCCTAAACACCTAGACATGCTTGTTACTAATATGAAATTGGAAGTTGAATGAGGAGTTCATCTACCACTGAATGCTAACATTGTTAGCTTTCGTGCTAACACTGTCACCCATCGTCCTACGGGGGATGCATAAATTTGTATACTCAATTTTTTTAAAAAGAGAGACAAAAAGGTTTCGAAACAAATATATAAGTCTTAATTTTCTAAGAGATAACGTATAGACGCGTGTTTAGGTCTCTATCATTAAACTCATTTCATACTACAAGGGGATAACACAAGATGATCAGAGCTCGGTGAAGTACCGATGGATTTTGTACAGTACAGATTGTGAAAGACTTTGTGGCGGTTTTTCGGTATCCAAAACAAGTCATCACTAGTCCATCTATAAATTTTATGAAAATATAAAAACATGACACGAGTTCTGTCACTTTATTTTTTAATTAAAGCAAATAAAACTAAAATAGTAGTTTTCTTCGCCAAACCGATATATTTTTAGGTAAAAAGATAACGTAATTAGTTTTATCGTGAAATCTTAAGAAGAAGAGTTAAGGATAAGAATTTGAATAACGTTTCTTCGATTTTTGTTACTAAGGTACATTTGTGATAGATATGTCGACGCTAAATCTGTCACAGTTTTCATTATTTTGCGTCCATCCATTCTAAATTTTACATCCCTTATCTCAAACTCGTCTCTTTTTCTGTCTCACACTCATCACTCACCACACCCCATCTAACTCATTTTCACCCACAGTCGTGAACCACTTAGCATGTTTGATGGTAACTTTTTTGAGATCGGTGGTAATATTTTCTTAGAACCGGTTGTCTTTGAGTTAAATTTGTGCTGCATCTGTACCTGAATGTAGGAGTTGGTCATATTTGGTTGCATAAGCACCCTGAAATAGCTTCCACCATGTGTGCGTGAGTTGTTAAGTATAAATTTCACATGTTGGATAAATAATATAATTTCAAATGTGGTAGAGCTAATGTGTTGTTATAGTTGTTGGTCTCATAATTAATATTTGCCACACATGTAACTAAATGCTTCACCTTCTCATATTTTGTTGCAGAACTAATCCGTTGATTTTGAAGGTTATGTACGATAAATATGAATGTACCTCTAAAATAGACACTTATATATAAATTAAATTCATATGTATGGAGGTAATTGCTATAACAATAAACAAAAACAAAATTGGTGTAACAAATTGAATAATTCTATGCATTTAAATGAATCGTGAAGCTCTATTCGCATTCTTTTAAGCAAAGTGCTTGATCAACTCTTCATAATTTATATCTCTAATTAAGCAAAGTGCTTGATTAACTCTTCATAATTCATATATCTAATATATCGTTTTAATAGTTATTACTGTGAATCCATTAAGTCTTTCTTATGACATTGTAAGTCAATGAAAATCAACATTTTGATTTTGAGAAGAACCTTCACGAATTTTTTTTTTGATAAACCTAGCCTTTGTTTGAGACTTTCTTAATCCTCAATTTATTTTTGTCTCTTATGTGATTAACTACCAAATAGTGTCTAATATAACATAAATAATAATAATAATAATAAACCACTGTTAAACAAAATAAGATAAAGTTTCTCAAACCGGATCTAGCTGGGTTGCAATTGGGATGGAATTGTCATTTGGGGTGGTACGGTTCGATGTTGAGTACATAGGTGTGCATCACTTGGCTTTATACTACGTATTTGAGTATTTGAGATAACCTTCAACAAATCTAGTCCTTCAACATGTTACTCTGTTTCTAATGTAAATATTCCTATTACAACTTTACAAGAAAGGTTATAAGAGACGAAGCATGATCTCCGAACAAATAGACCTACGCTATAAACAAGGGAGGCCCTTTGAAAACTGGCTTTGTGTGGTATTGCAAAATAGTTTCTACATGTGCCTTCACGTATTGTTGGAAAAGGAATTCAAATACCGTGTTTGAAAATATCAAATGTGATAGTGATAATGTGATGTTAGGATTTATATATAGTCTTAGAAATTATAATAGGCCATAAATGAATCCCATATATTACATTTGGCCGGTTATTTGATTAAATTTAAAGTTGTTCATTAATTATTAAAATTTTATCATGTGTCACCCAAAGATGCATCTAGTTTTATTTATGCAATCAAATGATCAAGGTAAACTATGGTTATTAAAAACTAAAACTATTATTGTTGATATGTTAATCATATAATAAACTTTATATTCTTTTCAGAAAGAACCAAAAAGGTTAAAAATTATCATTTATTACCCTCCACATTTTTCGGTTTGCATTTCAATCCCTATATTTTTTTTTTCATATACACATATTAATATAAAACTTTTATTATTTGAATACATCTTCTATAACTAATAAACGTAAGCCTTTTGTTTTCTTCAACCATTTTCAAACTTAACACATATACGTAACGCAAACTTATAAATTTGATGTAAATACATAACCCACACACAAAATATCTTTTCATCCAAACTTGGTACATCAATTGTTTTCATTTGTCTATTAAACAACTTTATGATTAAACTATTCACCTTATTTCCAACACATTTTCGGTTTGCAACTCTTCAAACTGTCCCAACACCATATTATCATGCATCCATAAGTATAGAGAGAGAGAGAGAGAGAGAGAGAGAGAAAGAAAGAAGGTCTCTAGATCTTATGCTTTCATCAAAGAGATGCCTTCTTCAACCCTATCTTTAATACCAACACTTCTCCTACTCATCTCCACCACCGCCACCAGTTATACCTTCAAAGAAGCACCAAAATTCTACAACTCACCCACCTGCCCACCGGTAACCACCATCTGCTCCGTCAATGCAGTCCACGTGGCAATGACCCTCGACGCCGCCTACCTCCGCGGCTCCATGGCGGCGATCCTCTCCGTCCTCCAACACTCCTCCTGCCCGGAAAACATCCGCTTCCACTTCGTCGCCTCTTCCTCCGCCCACACCAATAATATCCACGTCATCATCTCCACCTCATTCACATACCTCAACTTCAACGTTTACACCTTCGATGATTCCGCTGTCTTAGGCCTCATCTCAACCTCTATTCGCTCCGCACTCGACTGCCCTCTCAACTACGCCCGTAACTACCTCGCTGATCTCTTACCGACATGTGTCAAAAACGTTGTTTACCTAGACTCCGACCTCGTACTCGTTGACGACATTGCAAAGCTAGCTGCCACTCCTTTCGGAGAAACCGATAATAACGATATAGTACTGGCGGCGCCGGAATATTGTAACGCTAACTTCACGTCATACTTTACGCCGACATTCTGGTCAAACCCTTCACTCTCTATAACATTTTCAGACCGTAAAGCATGCTACTTCAACACCGGTGTTATGGTTATAGATCTTGAGAAATGGCGGGAAGGGGATTATACTACAAAGATTGTTGAATGGATGGAGTTGCAGAAGAGAATGAGGATATATGAGTTGGGGTCTTTACCGCCCTTTTTGCTTGTGTTTGCCGGAAAGATAGCTCCGGTGGATCACCGGTGGAACCAGCATGGGTTGGGTGGGGATAACTTTGAAGGGTTGTGCCGGGATTTGCATCCGGGACCGGTGAGTTTGCTGCATTGGAGTGGGAAAGGGAAGCCGTGGGTTAGACTAGATGAGAATAGAGTTTGCCCTTTGGATGCACTTTGGGCGCCTTATGATCTTTTGCAAACATCAAATGATGTTCTTGAATCTTGAGGTACAAGAAAAAAGAATATTATCTCTCAACAATTTTCCCAAAATCATAAACCCTAGCTTATGATCTATACATATAACATATATTATGCTTATATGTATACGGGTATACGACTATACCAGCGTATGTCTATGTATGTTTGGTTTGGTTCGATCCATCACGGGTTCAAGTAGCTGAACAAGTCTATGAGATCGTAGTCGATGTATTTTGGGGAGAGCATGTTGTGTGTAAATTATGACGCCGCGATAGATATACACGTTTTGATATTTTGGTAGAATAGTATTGTAGAAATGGAATGAATTGATGAAATGAAATGAGATGCAACATATGTTGTCTTTCATCATATGTTATGATGAAGGGATTAGAGTTACAAGTTACGATCTTTTTTAATTCTAACTAGTTCTATAAGTGTTGTTTTTCGTAGGCTAGATTTGCTAGGTTTTTAATAAGAGAATTATACCCTATTTGATATATGTGGTAATCCATCATTCGGCCTCCATAATTATTGGATACGATAAAAGGAAAGAAATCAAATGTAGAGCAGTAAAAAGAATTTTTGAGCCTATTAATGCTTTGAAAATGGAGGCAAATGGAATATTTCTTTAGGTATCATTCTTAAATTCAACAATATTAACTCACTTTTATGTAAGTTTATGGTTTTGTCAAGTGGAACAAAAACTTTTCAGCTAAGTGTTATGGTATAAGATTTTACATTTGCTTCAACTACTATATATTGATTACAAGTTAAGATAAATTTAACTACAAAAATTAACCACTTTGGGTGATCCTACAAGTAGTTTTTTTTTTTTACGACTTAAGGATCGACGGTCCCCTGAACCTGTCTAGTTCTGCCCAAATAATTAGATATGTTTTTTTAGAATTGTCAGAATTTTGAAAATTTTGTTTGGGAAGGCCAAATACTGTGGCTAAATAATTACTTTCCAAAGCTGAATAATTCATTAAATTTGATTTGTTAAAAAAATAAATGAAATGGGTCCTAGCCCATGTGAAATGCCGCGTTTGAGCATCTCCAAACCTCCACTCACTAGTTTCTCTTTGTTATGTAAGGTTCTGAATATATTTTCTTTCGACAAATCTTTGAAATATTTACTCATTTGTAGAAAACGAAAATCCCTCAACGCTCTTGTGTTATTTAAGAATATACACGTAATTATTAAAAGGTTTTTAGGTTAGTGGTATCAAGATGTTTATAAAGTAGTGTTTATCTCCATAAGGTTAAAGTTTCGAGTTCTATGATGAATGATGGTGTAGATTTATTAGTAAACAAGGAGCGTGTGCTTGTCGTTCGGTAATAGTTAACATGAATTGTTTAAAGTCAAACTCTCTTTGATACACTATGGAAAAAGAAAGCTTGATTTTATTAAATATATTCTTTTATTTTAAAATAAAGAATTACTATTTACTCTGTCTAAAGAAAGCACAATGATAATTATGAGATCCTCCAAACCCATGACTTAATTATATATGTTAAAAGGGTTTTTAAATAGTGTCGGTGGTATCAAGTTGTCTTTTCTCGAAAATAAGATGAATAAGTTATTATTATCCCTAAATAAAATGAAAGCGAGATGAGGGAACGATGAATAGTGAGGTTGATAGCTACGGTGCACATGGTGAGCAATTAAGTCATTGGTGTATGAACGTCAATACGTTCACATCACTACCTATTTCTATCTCATATGATTTTTCCTTTTTGTTCATGTCCTTGCTTTTTGATGCTACAAATTTCATTTCAAGAAACAAAATTTTCATTATTAAGTTCATAATTAATATATGTTTTAGCCCAAATATATACATTTATATACAGCATAATTTCCATGTTGTCAAAATTTTATAATCATTTGGTTGGAGGTCTAAGATCTTGTGGATGCGGGAATTGAGCGTAGATTTTGTATGATTAAACAAAACAAAATATGATATGATAATTTAATTTCGAAATTTGAGGAAGCTGATTGCACATGCAAGAAGAAATAATAAATGGGAGGGGCATAATTTAAGTTACTAATTTCAAAGCTATCATTTAATGGACAAAATTTAGTATGTATTTACGCTAAAACAAGGAAGATACATATATATAGCATTTACAATCAATTCATTTTTTCTATTTATATCATTATACTAAAAATTACTAATTTTTTTTCTCTTCTTTTCAATTAAATAATATTGTTTATAGCTTTATCATTACATTTCTCTTTGATCTCCACTCACAAACATTTTCAAAAATATTAAAAATTTATAAGGAATGAACAGTGTTCTCGTATATTTATAGATAAACACTAACATTTTTTCTCTCATTCACTCACAACCACTCACAACAATTGTTTATAACATAACTAACTCACTCACACAAATATTAATAATCCATTATGAATGTTATTACTACGTTTTAAGCCATAGCACTAAAGAGAGAAATAATAAATCGGAAGGCTTTCCAACAATGCTCGAATCAAGGTAAGTCCCCCCCCCCCCCCCCTCCAATCGAGAGAGTTTTGGCTTTTCAAGAATATAACCGTTTATCAAAAGTTTCAATAACCGATTTCCAATTGTTAAGCCTATTTATATTTGCACCTGACATAATCCCATGTATGTTAGAGTAACCTCTCCTTTACAACAATCCGAAACCTCCGCCATAGACTTAATTAATTTTTCTTTAATACTACTTTAATATTTGACCTTTAAGAGTAAATGGTTTTCACAACAAGTAGTTTTACATATTAACACAATAGAAATTGCTAAATTTTTCTCAAACAGAGAAACCGTGAAAGATTTATTGTAATAAAAGAATTTTTAAATCAATAAACACTGAATTTTGAAGGTACATAGTTAAAAGGAGTTTAGTTACCAATAGTCATATATTAATAAAAGAGTTTATTAATAGATATATTGCTCGTTATTAATTGACGCACTTAAATAATATAGGATATTAATTCATTTGGGAATAGCTTAGTGGTGTTAGTGAGTTAGATAGAGTTTAGGATAGAACACGTCCGAAGTTCAATAACCATGGTGTGCAAGTTTAACTATTCAAAAAATATAGAATATTAAAATTAAGCGACTTAATTAATTGATGAAATGAGTTTTATGAAATCACGAATCAAGTAAAATTAAGAATTTTACAAACATGTGTAACTAACCTAACATCAAAATAAGTTACACATTGTGTATTTGACACGTACCGGTAAAACACTATAATGAAATCCATAATTGATTAATAAGTGCATACCACCCTTTTATTGGGACACTTAAACCGATATAAGCAAATCCCTAAAGGTATTGTGCATGAGCCTTGCATCAAGGCCTACGGTAGTTGGGGCATGACAAACCACGACATCCAAGAGTCTTAGGTTGGTTGCGCCATTGGTGAAATTAGGATGACCTATTTCTTGACCTTGTAAGAAGACCTTTGTCAACTACTAAGAAATGGTGAGCATAAATTGGGTTAAACGTACTATGCTTAGATAGTTCTCATCTCTACGACCCCATACCATCTAAGACTTATGTGGAGGCACAATTGGTAATCGTCACCTACCAACATGGTTATGTTTTGTAAATAGTGGTCGGCCAATCACAAGATGTAATAAACCATGGATCTTAGTCCTTAAAAAATAATGTTTTTGAAAATGGGTCTTAATTTATAAAGGAATTTTTCAAACGGAAAAAAAACTAAAACTACATACTTTGTTTTGTAAATTTCTTCATATAATCCCAGTTCAACTAATCATCCTCAGCGGGCATTACTGCGTAGAAACAAGCTTGATGGTAAAAACTTCTTGGACTATTCTCGCTACCTGAACATGGTTCTCAAGAATGCAACAAAGTATTATGTCCTAGAGATGCCATTTCCGAAGACTCCTCCAATGGGTGCTACCAAAACTTGGTTGCAACATGTTGATAACTCGTATGAGGTAGCTTACCTCATGTTGTCAATTATGCATGAGCAATTTCACCTAGAGCTTGAATCCCTTTATGTCATTGACATGATTCACGAGTTAAAGAAAGGGGTTTCAACAAACTCATAAGGAACTTTTGCAATTCTGAAAGCACTGACCACATGTTGAATGGAGGAATGTACCGAAATAAGCTCACACATATGTATAATGCATAGGTATGATGATGGGTTGGACAAGCTAGGTTTTTCATTATACCAAACATGGCAATAAAATTTATTCTGAAGTCGTTGCCAGTTCCATGCGAAATATCTATGAGTAAATATAAAATGTGGACATTTGATGGACAATCTGTAACATTCGTATAAAACGGGTTCCAAAACCCGCACCGTTTATTAATCAAGTATTTGTTATTTGTTCGTCGCGTATTTACTAGCATCAGTTACTTTTATTAACAAAGATGGTAAAATCAAAAGTTTTTTTTAAATTAATCAATAAATAATAATATTAATATGTGAATTAAATAAACTTAAAAAAATATATAACAAAAATGAAAGGGGAAACCGGGGATCGAACCCAGTCTCCCGTGCATTTTTACACCCAAACACCACTACACCACACACACTAGTGATGGAAATGAAAACATTTTATTTATATGCCGAATAATCGCATAAACCTGCAATATCTTCAAGAGTGTAACCGCCTCTGTATCAAAGACTAAATTATTGGAAGATCCGTTTCAATCCTGCGAAGTATTTGAGAATAACCGATGAATACCATTACACTCTTAATCAAAACCAACCAAATTAAATCCAGTTGTTATTGCAAATCATTGACCGTAACTGCCAATCTTGAAACCAAAAATAAATCTCACCGTATCAGCCTTATATATATAATATATATATATATATATATATATATATATATATTCCATTGAGGTTCGGATCCAAAATCGCTCACAAAATTCAAAGCTTCGCTCACACTTTCCACTGTTCAAGCCATCAGTTAATTTCATCTTCGCGGAAAACTCTGTTCAGCATCGGAAGTCAACCGGAGTGCCTAGCTTTCATCTCGATTCGGTACAAGTATCCCAAACCTTGTTCTATCTTGTACCTAAGGATAAATTTTGTTAATCGTTAAAAAGGTTTAAAAGTTCAGTACGCGGGTTAAGTGTTTGGGGAAGACGATGAAGTGGATGGTGTGTATGAATATAATAAAAACCCTCATATAATCGGGTTAGTCACCCAGCCCAACTTGGGCTGGGTGCAAAGTAATGTTAAGGTCAGGAGTTTGATTCTAGTCTGGGGAGCCGGTTCGATTAATTTTAAAACTTTTTAAATTAATTAATTTCTGAAAGAAGCTAACAAGAATATAAGAACAATTAAAAATCAAATCCTAACGGGTTAGACACGTAGCTCAGTTGGAAGAGCTGCGTGCACGCAACGAGAGGTCACGGGTTCGAGTCTCATCACACGCATCCAAAAATCATGCTTAACCGGTCAATTCTGACCACTTGACAAGGCCAAATTTTTTTATATATATATTTTCATTATTTAACTTATGTAATTAATTATTTTCTTATTTCAATATTCACCTTTATAACAAGACTAAAATCCCTTTTAAGTATCACAAAAGCAATCTAAAAACCAAACAAAAAGTATTAAATTGAAATATTACTTTCATTTATTTATTTATCGAATTGTTACCTAGGTTAGTTTCCTTCGTGGGTTAAATCTTAAATCGTGTGCACTCTTTATCAATCAAAGAAACTCACCCACAGTGAGTGAATCCTTACAAACTCTCTTTTTAATCACGTTTTGAGGTGTATCGTGTGTCGTACATGTTTTATTTATTATTTAAACACTTGTGCTAACATCATTGCGTGGTCAAATGTGTATTGTTTTATTGGTATGATTTTGTGAGGTTACATTTTATCATTTCAGTGCAATCATTCATTTAAGGCCCATTAGTTCCTCGTGGTATACGAGTTGAGCATCAAGTGCCTCATTAGATCGGCTCCGTTTGATTGAGCCTTGATCTCAAGTTCATCATTCATCATGTCATATGGTCATTATGGATATTGTGTGGTTTGTGATTGTTTATACATATTCATATGCTCACTTATGATTCACGCATAATTTTTATTTAATTAACTAATATAAGAATTGTTTAAATCGTTTTTACCTAGATTCACTCGCCAATTTTTGTTGACCCAATTCTTTGTTTTACGCATGATACAGGTGAACAAACTGAGGAGAGAAACACATAGGAATGGTCTTAGAAGATTAAACAAATGTATTATGTTTTGAACAATGTTTTGATTTTTTTTCTTGTGCTTGTATGATTCCTTGTGTTTGAATATTGAAGTTGTAAATTTTAATTTAATAAATATGAAACTTATTAGTAAATGTCACTGAGCTTTTGGTGATAACCCAATTATGCTCCGACTTTTGATTCCGTTGCGGGTCGGGGTATGACACAATCTCAGAGTTGCATGAGATGTTAATTATTTTGAGGTTAATATGGGAGCTATAAAACAAAGCTTACCAAAAGCCAAGGAAAGAAAAAAACACTGATTGAAAGCAATGAGATTGCATGGAAGAAAACAACTAGAAAGCTTTAACAAGGCCTTATTGCTACGATTGCAAAAGGACTAGACATTGGAAGAACAAATGCTCAAGTTATATTGTTGAGCTAAAAAAAGGGCAAAGCTTGTGGGCTAACTATAACATCCTGCCCTTGGTACCACTAATATTGTCTGCTTTGCCCACAAAGATATCATAGAGTTGTTTTTGGTTGTTCCAATGGAGACTTCCCAAGAGGTAGCCATCCGAGTATCACTTCCACATGAACACATTTAATTGTGGAGTTCTCCCCTCATCCACTAGCATTAAACTTAAAAAGTGTTGGTGATTTAAGATGTAGGACATTCCTAATG
This sequence comes from Scalesia atractyloides, assembly GCA_947069175.1. Taxonomy (NCBI): domain Eukaryota; kingdom Viridiplantae; phylum Streptophyta; class Magnoliopsida; order Asterales; family Asteraceae; genus Scalesia; species Scalesia atractyloides. Next base: position 23,896,552 of record CAMTDV010000023.1, read on the forward strand.
AACCAAGAAGCTCTCCAGTCTACGGCCGATGTGCGATCTACCTTGGGTATTTACAATCAACCCCCCGCCCCACGCTAGTTATGGACTCATCGTCCTTGATGAGGTTTGACCCCACCATCCTAATAAGGATGTGGAATTTGTCTAATGTGTCAATCTAAACACCCTTGGGGACTCAATAGTGATCGTTGAGATTTGCCCCACCATCTCGAATGGTACAGGAGTGGCTCTGATACTATTTGTGACATCGGTATCTCGTACCACCTATATTGTCCGCTTTGCCTTCAAAGAGCTCATGAATATATGTCTGGTTCCCCTCTGGTGGAGACTTCATAGAAGGTCACCCATCCTAGTACTACTCCCACATAAGCACGCATAATGTGGAGTTATTCTCTCATCCACTAGCATTTAACCTAAAATGCCTCGGTGATTTAAGAGTTAGGCATTGCTTGTGAACCAAAAATCTCTCATGTCCATGGTTGTTGTGGGATTTTCCTAGGATCTTTACAATGGCATTTCAGGTATATCGCTATCTCATAATCATGGGTGTTTTGACATCGATGTGGTACTCACATCTGCAATAATTTATAGGGACAAAAAAGAGTTAGAGAACTATAAACAGACGACTTGGAACTCCATGTTGCAATGGATCAAGATTTGCAATCAAAGCAATAGGAAAGTATAGACTACTCTTTTAAAATGGTCTTTATTTACATTTAGACAACGTTTGCTATGTACCTAGGTTAACTATAAACATTATTTCAGTTTCTTGTTTGTGTGAACTAGGGTTTAAGTATGCTTTTAGTAGTGATTATAAGTATGCTAATTAAATGATGTCTTTTTATTGAGGCAAGACCCATAATGAAATCTATGAGATAAACATTAGTTCTTCATGCAACGATAACATGATATACACACTAAACACCAAAGAAAGAGGTCTCACTTTAATCTAACATATATGTGGTATGTTGATGTAGGCTTATAAGCAAGAGACGCATGAGAAAACTCCAAATTGCAAAGACAACCAAGGACCCTTTCACCGATATTGGTGAAAGAGCCAAGGATTTATTAGGTATCATACATATTGTTGTATATGGTCCTTTCCAAACGATGTCTAGATCAGGGAAAGGTACTTATTTACATTTAGTGATGAATTAAGAAGATATGGTTATGTTTACCTATTAAAATATAAACACGAAGCCTTTGAAAGGTTCAAAGTCTTCCAAAATGAAGTATAAAGCCAACTTTGTAAAACTATAAAGGCTATTCGATTGAACTAAAGTGGCATCTTAAGAATTCGACGAGCATCTTGAGAAATTAGTTACTATTTCTCAACTTACAACACGTGGAACGCCACAGTCAAATGGCATTTTGAGATGAGAAATCGAACCTTATTAGACATGGTTTGATCAATGACAAGTTGTACGAATCTGCCTCTCTCCTTTTGGAGTTATGCTCTTCAAACTGCTGCTAAAAATGTCAATCTGGCTCCAAATAAGATAGTAGAGATGACACCATATCAGATATATGTAACACCCAACTTGAGACCCCGTGCGTGTCACACCCCAACTGATGGCGGAAACATCGGAGTGAGACGAAATAGATTGCTCATCACACATAACACTGTTTGTGACAATAATTTAGATAAACAAATTTCATTTCAAAACATATTGTCAAGTACAACAAAAGTCAATTACAACAACATAATTCCTAACATTCTAGATGAGTTTCTAAGCCTTCCCTACTAAATTCCATCATGATCAACATCTTTAACCTGCAACATGTTAAAATAAAGTTCAATACAACAAGTATTGGCGAGTACACAAGTTTGTAATACATAGCATAAGCATAAAAGAATTTACTCAAATCCACATGGCAATTGTATGTAAGGTAAGCTAGCATGCAATACTTAATTGTCAAACCCAAGTGTCCACAAGAATGAATGTGTCCCTCGTCACACAAATTAAGGAGACTAAAGTATGAATGTAACAAGAATGAATCAGCTTTAAGACTTAACAATACCCGACGGGCTTGTGCTACTCCTATAGCGCTCTATATGTTAAGTTGGGGCTTGCGAAGTTAATGACAATAAGCATATATGAATTTAGCATGTACCAAAGCATGACAACAAGCATGTATGAAGGATTGAGTGTATAAAGCATGTAGTGTGTATTTGTGTGTTTTGTATGTTAACATGTTACAACCCAAATTTGTAAAAGGAAAAAGGGTCAAGTGTACTCACGGTTTTGCAAGGCTCCACTTGTTAGTCCTGTGAAGAGGAGGGAAGGATCACCAAGTTATCCTACAAGAGGAAGAATGGTTTGGTAAGTATTCGAATGTAACGAAGGATTTGGAATGAAAAGACGACAAAGTAATCATCTAGACTTAATACTCGTTTTGACACTATAATACCCATTCGGGTTGACGTGGTTTCATGGGTTAGACTACCCATTAGAATACGTAACGAGAGATTAAGTACGTAGGTGATGTAACCTAGTACTACGACGGATAATCATTTGATTACCATCAAGAGTTCGGTTAGTATAAATGTACATATAATATATATATAGTATATGTAGCAAGTAAATAAACATCATATAATATCATAGAAGTCATGCATAGAGGTAGGAGGATAACCTTCCTTTTAAAACCTCTTTCGTATAGTTTACCAATGCACAAGTTGTCACGAGGACGACAAGGATGGTCATGAGTAAGTTTAAACATAAAAGTAAAAGACAAAAGTAAACGAAATCATCAAGTGAGGTGGTGGATCGAATGTTAGGATAGCCAAGGCTTCCAAGGGATCACACACTACCAACTCAAGTCAAGCTTGGAAGGATACAACACTTGTGGGTAAAACCCTAATAAAACCAAAAAGGTTCTCACACTTGGGTCCTTAAAGCATGGTGATGTTCCAAGTTAGTCTTCCATGGAAGACTTATGGAGACATTCCAAAGGTACTCCAAGTAATAAGAAAGAAAAAAGAAAAGAGAGAGAGGTGAGTTAGAACTCACTTGATTTAGAGAGAAGAGCTCTTTGAGCCTTTAGAGAAGAGAAGAGATAAATGAGGTGTGAGTTGAAAGTGAAATGGGATGGGGTATTTATAGGTAAAGTGGGGAGGGTGTTAGTTGAGGGTAATTAATGTAAGAAACACAAACTTGACCAATCCATGAGCTTGAAACAAGTTTACCCGGATCGCGCCTCTCTCGCGGGCCACGAGAGAGTAAAGGAATCTTGGTCGCGGGCCGCTAGAGGTCTGGCGGGACGCGAGAGTGGAGAAGTGGGTCGGTCGCGGGTCGCGAGAAAGGGTATTCCAGAATGTTCTTTGGTTTTTATCACTTTTAGCCCTTAAACTTAGTTTTATTACGATTTTTGCATGTTTTTAAGCATGTAACGCATATAATTATCAAATGCATGAATCTTTGCACGTATAACAAGTAATTTGCAAGAATTTAACGATTGAATGTATGTAAAACAAGCATGTATCAAGTATAACTTTTATTACGATTCAAGTCTCGGATTACAAGATTGGAAAAGGAAATACGAATACAAATTGCTAAAAAAAATAGAAAGACGACAATACTTTCTAAATAAGGAAAGTATGAAAAAGCGAGGCGTTACAGTGCGACCATGCACAACTCGCACCTGACTTAACAGCGAAAACGTACCATGTCTTGCTAAACATGTGTCATGTGTTTAAACAAATTATACCTAAGCTTACATTGGTGAGCTTAAGCACAACTTACGTATAAACATAAACATGTCGGTTCCATTTACAGGCTCACATGCTATCGACCTTTAGGATTGAGCATGCTTCACCACTGAGTCCTTATTCCTTATCCCATGTTACTACTCCTAACTACGCACGCTTAACTATAGAGTTCTGCCCTCATTCACTAGCATTAAGCCCAATACGAGTTGGTGATTTTAGAAGTAGCACATTCCTTATGAACCAAGAATCTTTCATGTTAACAATCGATGTGGGATTTGCTTTTGGGTGTTTATATTTCCCGCCCCCTAAGGACTCATCATCCTCAGTGAGGTGTCCCCCAACAATTATGAACTTGTCACAGTTTCGAAAATCAATACATGAAACTCACAAACCATTTGATATCGTATCAGGCAAAAGCATGACAAAAAGGGCATTTAGAAATCATTCCACGTCATGTGTCCATGTTCTAGGAACATGGCTTGAATTAATGTTCAGGGTTTAGGAAATCCTCAGTTAGGTAAAGGTTTAGTAACTAGTCATTATCATGGCTGGTATCGAATAACGCTACATTGTTTAGACATGATTGATCAACAATTAAAGAAAATAAAATTAATAAAATTGTTTAGCAGTCAAATCCTGTGATTTTGGAATGTAAAGTTTTCATAACATACGCTAGATTAAAATGTTATTTTGGACTTGCTTATATGATGTTTATAGGAATTATTAACACCAATAGTAAGTATATTACCGAACAGCTTTTCTTTTATAATAAAGTCAAAATTAAAACATCAAAAAAAAATAATATAATTGAATATATGTTGTGCTATAAAGATAATGTGAGAAATTTGTAGATTAGTATTTAAGTTTTAAAAGCGTTTCAATTATATTACTTAATTTGTTTTTCTTCTAATTAGGTTACACAACAATTTTATAAAAATTATAGTTTTTCTATCTATTTCAAAGGCAACTTTAGTGATGTGGCTTTTTGTTACCTTTTTCCTTTTATTTAACGATGATATCAAGAATTTACGTTGCTTTTAACATGTTTTATAATTTTTTAATATAATTAACATGTTTTTAATATAATTACTATTATTAAAAATCCCAACATCCACATTTTCTCCTACATTTCTGTCTTGACATATAAAAAAAATCTGAAAATGACACGATTTGAATGTTAATTGATCTAATTAGTAAAATAAAAGATATGAATGACCTAATTGGAATACTTTTGTTGAAAGTTGGTTACTAATTTCTCATAAACATATGCCAACACCTACCAAATGTAAAAATAAATAAATGTAGTCTTATAAAAGAGCACTCTCCCATTCCAACCCATTTACATACACATATAGTATCTAATCAAAATGTCATCCTCTCAAATTGTAAACATTGTCGTAAAGGAATTGGTATCGGCAAGATCGTTAACAGAGTTGACATCTCTTCACATGCGATGCTTGAAATCTGACTTGGGTTCCTTCAACTTTCGTATCGATATATACCGAGGGACTAAAATTGTAGACAAATGAAAATTTGAAGGATGAATTTGGTTTTTTACTCAAGAAATATTTATTTAATAGTAATATAGGTTGAACCAGGTGTCTTTCTTTTGACTGGAATTTGGAAAGCAACTTTTTGTAGGGACTACAGAGATTAGATGAGTGATGTAGTGCCGACATTAAATGTCTTAATGCATGGAGGGTAACATATAGACATCTTCTTTCATTTATTGTTTTTTCTTTTACCTTTATTGTTAAACCATCTGCGTCATTATTCCACACACGCTAACATGAAATTTCATCTAACTCAGTTACTCGTCTTTTATCTCTTAAAAATTTTCTATAACAATCCATTTGTTCACTTTTTCGTATTTCTGATACTAAAATCATCTATAGTATTAAATTATATATATATATATATATATTATATATATATATATATATAATTACATGCAAGTAAATATAAATAACTAATGTAAGAATCAAATATAAATTGATTTCAAGATACAAAATGACCTTAACATGAGAAGTAAGGAAACATTTTTTTTTGAATTTTTTTTTCTTGTATTTAAGTATCATGTTTAATTGTAAAATATAAAAAATTATTATTGAATTTACTCTAGTAAAGTAGTTATAATTATAATTACTTTGGAATAATTATAATTATTCTAATAGTGTAAAACACGATTTTTTAGATCCTAAGACTAAAATACGTGTTTAACAAGATATAATTTTTTTTAGAAAAATCTCTCATTCACTTCTCATGTTAAATCTAATTAATATGTTAAGACTTATTTGTACCGGTACCATACTATAAATACGTAATTGTATATCTAGAAAAAAATTATATAAAAGTTCAAAGCTTGAGTGGAAATTTGAACGTAACATAATTTCAAATCTTAAACAATTAAAGAATTTACCGTCTCAACTTTTAAATTTATAAATTTGTAACTGTTTATATATAAATACTATTGTTATAAAATTAAATAACTTTATTTATAAAAGTTCAATAAAATTTTATTTTAATTATCTATAAATGTTAAACATGTACAAACAGTTTTATAAATTTTATTATAATTTTTAACTCAACAGAGAAAAGAAAAGAAATGAAAAACAAAGTCCACACGCATCGGTCCCATAGAATGGATTTGTCACAACTAGACGTGTATGTTTGTTATCAGTTAATGAAATGAAAAAGATAATATAATGGAGAAGGAATGAAATAGAATATTATCATTCTATAGTCTTGTTTGATTATCATGTGAGAATAGAATGAATCGTTACCTTGTGTTGTGGCAAAATCTGGTAGCAAAATATAAAAATGGTCGCTATTTGGTGGCATTAGAGCAATTGACACGGGTTTTTTGTCACTGCATTTTTGTGGCAAAATGGTGACAACAGCGAAATTGCTACGTTTGTGACCAAAAGTTCCATGACAAAAACCCTCTTTTCCAGTGAATTAAACACATCGACTCCGACGCACGTTGAGTTCCTTTAGTTTGAAGATGTGTTGAAGGTTTTTATAGTCGGTGAAGACCACGCATTTGGTACCATAAAGGTAGTATCTCCAAATATTTAGAGCGAAAACAACTGCAGAGAGTTTGAGATCATGAGTGATGTAATTCTTTTCATGAATTTTGTGCTTTTCAAGTGTTCGATTCTTTTTAAATACATTAGGAGAGAATTCCACATGTCAAAAATATAGGGTAGGGTTGTGTATGGATGACACATCAGCTTAAAACGCTTTCATATATTAGTAAGTAAAGATAAATAGATATAGATATGTAACATCCTCAAATTCCTTTCTTCTTAAAATTAATAACTTCTATATTTATTTACATAAATTTCTGTAGGCATTTATATACAACATATGTGGTTGTGTCCATTTTGCGGGAGGCAGAGGAAACAATAGATCATCTACTTATTTCTTGTTCTTTTTCGCTACGTATTTATGCACAGAAATTGGTTTATGGTGTATACTGTCTACCTCTAATTGCAACACGGTAGAAGAAGTGTTGACATTCCTAAAGGCGTAACAAAGCGGAGGCGATTAAGGCAATTTACATGTAATGTCTTGATAATTTGCTTGCTTATTTGGTGTGCCCAAAACGAAATTTATCTTCAATAACAAGCCAGAAGTTCGGTGCAAGAGAGTAGAGCCGTAGAGGACATCAAGATAAACGTTATATTGTGGATATAAAATATCGCGAACCTAGTTGCTTTGGAGTAGGGGTGTGAATTTCTTACGCGACTCGAACACAAGCCACAAACCTAACATGCGGGTTTGCGTTTATCCAAACGGGTCCGGGTGTGACACCCCAACCAATGACGGAAACATGGAGGCGAGACGTAATACATTGCTCAAAGACAGCATAACACTAAATTTTTTATTTATTAAGATTTAAATTTTCATTGTCATACAATCAAATAAAACATTACATTGTTCAAAAACATAAATACAAGAAACGGAAATTTCATACTAAAATATCAAAATTTCATAGATTGTTTAGGTGAGTATCTAAACCCATCCTAAGTAGTTTCTTGTGATAGCATCTCAAACGTTACCTGCACATGTATGAAATATCCGTCAACACATAAATATGTCGGTGAGCATACTAGTTGGTTTTCCATCCTTATTTACCTTGGTAAACAAGTGGCAAGAAGAAAAACAAGAAAAAATAAGCAAGAAGGAACCCAAAACGCACTATTTTGGTCTTTGAGTTTCGGCCTAAAGTGGAAGAAATGGAAGATTGAAGAGTGTTCGAGAGAGATTTTGGAGTGGTGAAAGTGTTTAGAAGGTGTTAGGGGTTAGTATTTATAAGTGGGCTTAGTGGTTGGGTTATTAAATGAGTTGGTTGAGAGTTAGGAGGACGGAAATGTTCAAAAATTGATGTTGTTTGCGAGCCTGCTGTTAGCGGCACCCCTTGCGAATCGCAAGTGGTTGAATACGATCCGCAAGGACCGTCTGATCTTCAAAAATTTCCATTCTAGTCATTCAAGTTATTTTGTTTGTTATTTTATGCTAAAAACTCATTGTTAAGCATTGTTTTTTGGGTATTTTAAGTGTGTTCAAACATGTAAATGATAAAAATACTAGTAAAATCACATTATAAAGAAAGTAGAATCTCACGTTGTTCGGTTTTGAATTAGAACGCGTATTCGTGAATGTTTATGCATTATACAAGAATTATTTTGGAAAAAAATAATATAAAAATTAATTTCTAATCTGATCAAGTCTCGAAATTACAAGGAATAGAACTGAGAGAACGAATTACATTAAAAAGAAAAAGAAAGAAATATACAGAATGTTACATCGGGTCAATTTTAAGTTGAAACCATGAACTCGTTTAGCTAAAAGGGTCGGGTTTGTGTCGAACCCGAAAAGTTGACATTGTTAACCCATTTGTATTATATTTCAGTTTTTTCAAAATTGTTTTTATGTTATACGTTAAATTGGTTGGGTATTTTACACAATAATTATGTTAAAAGAAAAATTGACACATGATTTTATAGTTAAAGTGTAATTTTTTATATACAGTTGTATTTCTCATTGTAATTTTTTATTTTGAAAATATTAATATGCAAGAAAATATAAATTAAAAAATTTGGGTTAAACGGGTCGTGTTCGAGTCAATCCGTGAATATAAATGCAATGTTTGGGATCTGTGTTTGGGGGCGTGTAAAATATTCGGGATCGGGTTGATCCGTCTAACCTGTGAACACGACCTGTTTAACCCCTACTTTGGAGTGGTCTTTCTGGCATACCTTTAGTTTATCAGATTCTCTGGGTTTGTAATGTTCTCATTGTTAGCGTTTGATTCCAGCTACTTGGTGGTTATAAACTTTCTTGCCATGTTCAGAAAAAAAAAGATAAAAATAAATTCCAACAGATGTTACTAATTCCATGATGAGACCCTAACAGAAAGTTACAACTTGTGATTCCCATGTCTAGTTGTGATCTTCAATAAATATATGCCTTTATGTCTATGTTTGCTTATAAGCTTTGTCACACGAACCACCATACTTGAAGTTTACATCGCTCCATACACGAAAGGTACACATGGTGAGTTGGAATCATATGTTAAATATATGATTTTATTTAATCCAATTTACCATAGCAAGTCTATCTTCGTCTTCAAAATAACACCTAATGGTGTCCTCTAACCGACACATATATTAAAAATAAACCCATTAAATAAATCATGATTACCTCATGTCTTTTTCCAATAACATTACAAGTGACAATGTGACATATCACCAATCAAAACTCCATCCTAACCAATCTACGCACTTATTGACAAAATCAATTTGTCAAACATATTCATTCTCTTTGGTTTACGACATCATACCCTCTATTCAATATTCATTAACTACGTTTGGACTTGTGTGTTTTCAAAGGCGTTTGGTACCGCCTGTCCTTGTACCGTACCACCTATCCTCACATTAACACATCATCTAATACACGCGAAACCTTCATGATGGCCTTGTGATATTATATAACCATTAACAACATAGATATTTAGTCCATAACCGAAGTTTCATGTCTTTTAAGTAACATAAAAAAACCATGGTCGTTAGCTTATTATATAAGCATACTATATGTTATTAAATTTTTATTTTTTTTTATTTTTTTTAAATTTACTTCTACATATGAATGCAGTTAACGGTTGCACCTCTAAAGGACTTTCTTTTCTCAGAAAAATGATTTATCTAAGTCAACTAGTTACTAAAACTTTTCAAAGATCTCATATTAGCATGTTGGCAACAACTTTTTATTCAACAAAAGCCCATTTATAACCAGATTTTCTCGAGAGAAATTACATATTCGTATGGTAGTGTGGTACTATTATTTATCTGCAAAGACTCATCTTGTAATATCACCATCATCACAATACATTTTATTGTTATGAAGATTTAATTAAAATACCTTGTATTACTATTTTAACAAAATATAGTAATTTGTATCTACAAAATATAATTGATAATAATAACATTATTATGGTTTATCTGCTTATGTTTACGGCTTTGTGGTCAACGGTTGTGACGGAGCTCTGGTCGATGAAGAAGATGAAGAATGGGTGGTCGATGAAGATAAAGAACGGGTGATTATCAAGTAAATAAATTTACTTTTTTTTATTTTTAGTAAAAGAGTAAATAAGTATAAAAGAAAAAAACAAAAAATTTGATTTCTCAGTTAGTATAAATGAAAAAACAAAAAACTTGATTTCTCAAAAATAATTAGTATAAAAGAAAAAACAAAAAACTTGATTTCTCAAACATTTAATATTTCTTTTTTCGTTTGGTGGGTAGAGAAGTCAGACATGCCTTGTATCGGCCCAATATCATTTCTGTTTTCTTTTTCGCCCAAAAATCGCAGACATTTAATATTTCTTTTTTCGTTTGGTGGGTAGAGAAGTCAGACTTGCCTTGTATCGGCCCAATATCATTTCTGTTTTCTTTTTGGCCCAAAAATCGCAGACCAATACACGTTTATACTAGATGTGCACAAAAAACCTGAATTCGGACCCGAATCTGAAAAAAAACTCGAACCCGGGTATTAGAAAAACCGGATTTTTTTTAAAACCGAACCCATGCCTACCCGTAGGCATGGTTGTAAAAGTCCCGCCTAGGCTCCAAGTACTCTCCGAATACTCGCTACAAGGTAGGCTGACGAGGCCCGAGTACCGTTCGCCTAGGCCAATTACTCCCCGAGTAATCTCCGTCTAGGCCGAGTACTTCCCATGTACTCCCAACTACTCTCAAATCCGACTAGGGGGCGCCTAGCGACTTTTAAAACCATGCCCGTAGGGTAGGGACCAGGTAAGCATATTTTGTTCAATACCTGAACCTGGACCTGGGTTTTTTCATACCCGGTTTGTACCCGGGTTTTCAGCATACCTGGTTTTTCATAAAACCCGTACTCGGATTTTTGTAATACCCGTAACCAGGTTTTCGTAATACCCGGATCCATTGTGTACACCAACTTTTTGAACGTTTAGAGCTTGTGTGGGGCTTTTTTGGGTAAATTTCATGCCATAGAATATGTAAGAAATAAAAGTTTCCAATATATTTCTATGTTCTATGCCATTAAAATGAATCGAAAAACTCGATCTATACCCGAACCCGAACCATACCCGATCAATACCCGAACCCTACCTAACCAATACCCGAACCCTTCCCGGACCCAGAAATAGGGTATTCTAATACCTGGGTCTTGAAAACCTGAACTTGAACCCTACCCGAACCCGGTACACAGGGTATAGATTTTCTGGCCAAAACCCGGAACCAAACCTAACCCAGGTTTGGCCAATACCCGAAAGGTCAAAACCCAGTCATATCCGTACCCGAGTTACCCGAACCCGGGTAAAACAAAAAACCTAGTTTGTGCACCTCTAGTTTATACTCCATTTTTCTTGGTTGTTTTGCATGTATTTGTAGACAAACTTTTTATACGATTCTAAAGTTAGAAAAATATTAGACTAAAATGATTTTCTGGGTCAAATCTCAAGAATTAAAATCGTGTTTAATTCCAATATTTATATGCAAGAATGATATCTGATATTAATAGTAAGTGATAATTCTCTTAAACTACTCACTCAATAAGGCAAAAGTGGTTTTGAATCGGCCTACTTTCTAGAATTTGAAGTTTGGGTCTTTATTAGAGCACCTCCAACGCGCTGTCCGGTGCGTTGGTTTGGAATCCAAACCACAAGAAGCGGACGAGGTGACGATGGAGGAGGTGATGTGGAGTGGTTTGGATGATGCTCGATCTGCTAAAGCGGACTCGTCCGGAAGAGAAGCGATAGGCTCCTATGGTTGGGTCTTGGTTCATTAAAAAAAACCCATTTTTGTATGTTTTTAAAGAACTTGTTATGTTTTTTTAGTTAAACCTAATAAAATTATACATAAAACATATAAAACAAATTACATACACCTAATTAAAGTATTACACAAACCTCATTATAATATTACACACACCTAATTTAATATTACTCAAACTTAATTAGACATATAATATTAATTCCTAATTAAACACATAAAAGCTCTAATACATCTCCTCCCAATCATCTAGATTCGACTCGGGAGATGACACGCTACGATCGCTATCACGACCGTCTGACCTCGCGTCTTGACGACAACGTCTGAAGTAAGGAGAAGAAAGGTATGGTTTAGCGTCCACCTATGATAGGTATTCCTCACCTGGGTCGGATCGTACCCTACAAGCCAGCTGGATAAGACCTGTGATGGACAGAGGCTTGTGGAAGGAGGATTTGCATTGAAGTTTGTTTGACCCTCCCTAGTCGAAGACGATCAAAATGGAGTTGTTCCATGGTGTAGTCATGCACCAAGTTTGCTTCCTCATTTGTGATACCATCCCAAGCATCGTCTTGCGGAGGTGAAGTGTTAAAACGGTGAGGGTTTAGACGGGATGATCAACGTGGCCTTGTTGCAGGTGGTGGGTAGACTGCTACTGATGGTGGGTAAACTGTTGCATGTGGTGGAAAGACCACTGCAGGTGGACGGTTTGATGGAGCAGGTTAAGGGTTAGAATGTCGATGAGACGATCGCCTATGGCTAGACGGTTCGGCTGCACCGCTTAGATCATAACCACCACCCATATATTCGAATTAGTTTGGTATTTTTAGTGATTTGAGAAGTGAGAGGTGCAAATGTGGGATGTAAAACAAAATGTTGTATTTATGGAGACTAGAAAAATAGTCGTTTGAAACTAGCCGTTAGAAAAGAGTCGTCAGAACACTAACTGTATGAAAAAAATAGTCGTTTGAATAGTAACTGTTTGATACAAAAATAACCATTGGAACAGTAACCGTCTCAGAATAACAAATAAAAATAAATATTTTTTTTAAATTAAAAAAGATATTATTTACATAATTTATAAATGAAAAATATATTTCATTAATATAAAAGAAATATAATTATTATTTATACGATTTATAAAAGGAATATATAAATTATAAATATTTTTAATAAAAAGAAAAGTAGGTGATAAGAAGGTGATGGTTTATAGTGGTTTAGTGTCGTTTGAATAGTAATTGTTTGAAACAAAAATAACCATTGAAATAGTAACCGTCTCAGAATAACAAATAAAAAATAAATATTTTTTTAAATTAAAATAGATATTATTTATATAATTTATAAATGAGAAATATATTCATTAATATAAAAGAAATATAATTATTATCTATAAGATTTATAAATGGAATATATAAATTATAAATATTTTTTAATAAAAAGAAAAGTAGGTGATAGGAAGATGGTTTATAGTGGTTTAGTGTTGTGGGAAAAGTAAGACTTAAAATTTTGAGAGTTAAATGCTTAGTTGGTCCCTGTGGTTTGCAAATCTTGCAGACTTGGTCCCAGTGATTCACTAATTACACACTTGGTCCCAGTAGTTTCAAATTTTGCACTCGGGTGGTCCTTACCACTAACCTTTGTTAGATTTCTTAGTTAAGTATATGCAAAATTACTATATTACCCTTGAAATAATAAAAATAAAAAATATAAACTGGCCAGCCACCACCACTTAGGTGGCGGCGCACGGCGTGCGGTGGCGTGTACCAGACGCGGAGAGAGAGACCGACATCTCTCTGTAGCAGCGGCAGTGCCCGGGTTTAGCGGCGACGGCGGCCGCATCTCGTGGCAGAGGTGGAGGCGGTGGCCCCGTTTAGCGGCGACTCTAGACTCGCCGGTGTCGACCAGTGGCGACCGGGGTGCAGATGACTCAGGTTCGAGCCTCAATCGATGGGAGCTACCTAGTATTGCGGGCATTCTGACTATGTGACCAGGCAGGGAACACTTGTATTCGGGGAAAGCTTCATCATCCAGAATTGAAACACATTTCATTTCAAACCTTTCTGCATCAAGGTGGCATACTAATAGATGATGCTGATGGGTTTCTAGGATGCTATAATCAACAACAAATCGAGAACTATCGATCAAAGACTTCCATTGTATCGAAACTGTTCGGAACCGCAGCAGGGATTTAGTTGGAAGCATTTTCATAATTTCTTCTTGGATTGCAAAAGATATGAAGTCTGACATTCTGATTGCTGAAATATAAAGATAAGAGTTAATCTGCAACCCGGTCGCCGCTGGTCGACACCGGCGAGTCTAGAGTCGCCGCTAAACGGGGCCACCGCCTCCACCTCTGCCACGAGATGCGGCCGTCGTCGCCGCTAAACGCGGGCACTGCCACTGCTACAGAGAGATGTCGGTCTCTCTCTCTCTCTCCGAGTCTGGTACACGCCGCCGCACGCCGTGCGCCGCCACCTAAGTGGTGGTGGCCGGCCAGTTTATATTTTTTTATTTTTATTATTTCAAGGGTAATATAGTAATTTTGCATATACTTAACTGAGAAATCTAACAAAGGTTAGTGGTAAGGACCACCAGAGTGCAAAATTTGAAACTACTAGGACCAAGTGTGTAATTAGTGAACCACTGGGACCAAGTCTGCAAGATTTGCAAACCACATGGACCAATCAAGCATTTAACTCAAATTTTGATGTTTTAAAAATAATGTTGTATAATGACCAAGAGAGTTTGAATTTTAGAACATCTTTAGTGATGAGAGTGCTTTTAAGTCAGGGCCTCATCACATGTCCAAATGCACTAACAAGTGTTAGTGTTGATGTAAGTTAACAATTTATATATATGCAAATGGTTTACAAATGTTTATGTTCTTTTTTTCACTTTATATAAAAACTGGGTTCTTCATCATTAAAAAAACTTACAGAAAAAAAGTCTTTCCAAAATCTAATAATTTGATTTCAAGCTCTATTTCACCGGTTAATCATTTGTCACATTTCATTACACATCAGAGCCTCAATCATCACTTCACTCTTCACTCCATTATATTTCACTATATCACACTTGCAACGGTCACCACTCATTATTTGCTCATTTTTATATTTTTTTATTTAAACAAATAAGATATAAAATTAAAACAAATAAAAACAAACACATTATAAAATACATTAAACTAAAAAAATATAACTAGCAAGTGGGAATTGGGAAATTGACTCGCTAATGGGTACATGTGTCGGAGAGTCCATAATGTGGTCTAGTGACATTGCGTGCCCCTCGTCCTTTATGAGCTTATTATGCAATATGATACACGCGTACACCACACTCCTAAATGTTTGTTGTCAAATTATACGCACCAGTCGATCAATTATACACCATTTAACTTTCAAAACAACAAACGCTTGCTCAACGTTTTTTCTCGCCGAATCATGTAACTTCTTTAACACTCTTTTCTTTGGGGTCAGTCGGAAACGAATACGCCTTTACAAAAACAGACCAACTCGGGTAAATACCATCATCAAGATAGTAGTCGCGTCTATAATTTCTCCCGTTGACTTTAAATGCATGCGGCGGTGTGCTTCCTTGTAACACGACATCAAATAGCGGTCATCGAAGTAGAACGTTAATGTCGTTTGAACCAGGAGCACCAAAGAACGCATGCCAAATCTATAAATCATTTGACGCCATCACTTTGAGCACGACTGTCGGTTTTTTATGGTTACCACTCATATTGTCCTCGCAACTTAGTTGGGCAACTTCTCCAAACCATGTGCGTAAAGTCAATGCTACCAAGCATCATCGGAAAGTACCATCTAGCTTCATGTGCGGCGTACAAATGTGATATGTCGTGTTTTAGTCGGCTTTCATAAAAATTCTTTAGCGTATAACTTAATAGTGGCAGAGCAAAAAAAACTTTTTAGAGATTCACTAGAAGTCCTGAAGACATAGCTAAACATTCACTATATTCGTTAGGAACGTTATAGGTTGCAAGTAGACGAACCGTGTATGTGCATTTTGGTATCGCTATGAAACTCTTTAATCCCCTAGCGTCGTATCCAACTTGAAACCATTTAGATTCAACTTCAATATCTCCCACAATCTTTAAATATTAAACATACGAATCTGCGTTTTAAAAGTATCGGCATTATACTTTGGATTTTAACAAAGTAATCATTCATTAGAACTTCATTAGCCCCTTCTGATTGCGAAGCATTGCTTTTTTCTTTGATCATCTCGTATCTTCAAGTTAAACGAGCTATGACATCTTTTCAAAAAAAAAATCCATAACACAACCCGAAGATTCCGACGAACTACACGTGCCGGGTGGAAATGTACTTGAGTACTCTATATTCCCCATAGGTATTTTTCTAAAACTAAAAATATAGAATTGTAGAGGATTTTTTAGGAGTGCATAAAATAGGTAAAATTGGGTGTATTTATAGGTTAAAAAAATTGTTTTTTTAATTTAATGATGCCCCCACATGAATATAGCCATTCAACAGCTATATTTCTCAAACACACCACCTCCATCACTCGCGATGACTATCACGTATTTGGCCTCCATCACGCATGATAGCATGTTCGCGCCAGTGTGCTATCACCCATTACTCATTACTTGCACCCATCATTTGCCCACAGCGAACATCCTAACCAAGTCACCCTAAGTATTGATTGATAAATGTTGATACGAATTACACACATAACTTAATAATAATTAATAAGTCGGGATATAAAGTTTGTAACAAGTTTCAATTCTTTCTATGAAAACGTATAAAATATGGTAGGTTTACTGGGCATTTTTAGTAGATGTCATTTCTGATTGTTGTCTTCCAAAAGGTTAATATGTCATTTTTGAAGAAAATTTCTATCAAGACAACCTCCCGACATCACATAGAGTTGCTAAGCAGATAACAACAGATGAGAAGAAAGAGTCCATTCATCCCAAAGGTCTTTATTGACTAACATGATGTTACTAGCTATGTTGCCACTTCCTATTTATGTCGATTGATATTAAAAATTATACATATCAAGATTATTATTATTATTATTATTATTATTATTATTATTATTATTATTAAAATTATAAATATAAGTTTTTTCCCATATTAATCTGATCATTCTTTTTATATATATTTAGGTGTAACCGAATTACAAGATAACGTGTTACTGACAAAACTTAATAATTAAACTAGAGATGTATTAATAGCTGACAAACAAACTTAAAGATAAATGACTAATCAAATAATAATTACTATAATAGATAATAAGCTCCGCAAACAATATAATTCTTTATTCTAGCAAGTTTTTACATCATATATTATGACTATTTACATAAATATGACCTCCAAAAAACCGCAAATATTCAAAGCTTAGTTAGGTACAATTAAGCTTCAAACGTGGTATCAGAGGTTTGTGCATCCATTTGAATCATCATGAGTGTGGACACTATCTCATTCACGCATAACCTTCGCGACGGTTCGGGTTCCAAACAAGCTACACTTAATTTCACCAGACGCAAGGCGAGCTCACCATGATCTATGACAAACCCTAGGGGGTGTCTAGCTTGTAAACGAGGGTCAATAAGGTAATTTACCTTATCTTTTGCATGGTTTTCATCAACCATACATGCAATAACTTGCTCAGCCAACATAACTTCTTCCCCATCATCATTCTCACTCACAACTTTCCTTCCTGTAATCAGTTCCAGAAGAACAACTCCAAATGCATAAACATCAGTCTTTGTTGTCACAGTTCCAGATTCTATGTACTCTGGTGCATGGTAACCCTTTGACTCAATAGGGCATTTTATGGATGAATTACCATTTTGGCCTTTCTCCGTTGACCTTGCAAGACCAAACTTTGATATCTTGGCTCTTAGATCTTTACTCAGTAGAATGTTACTACTGTTTATGTCCTTATGAACATATGCCGGACTTGCAAAGTTGTGTAGATACTGCAAACCCTTTGCAACATCTAGACCAATCCGAATTCGATTCATCCAAGTTTGAGTTTCTTGGGAAGTCTTATCTTGAAGCCACTCTTTTAAACAACCGTTTTCCATGAATTCATAAACAAGATAACAAGCTTTATCATGTTCACAAACTCCATAAAGTCCTATGAGATTAAAATGATTAAATTTCTGTAAGATTTTCACCTCTTTATTTGCATTTGCACCCATTTTTTTTATGACCACCCTCTTCCCCTTCAAACTGCCTTTATAAACTGAAGCACTCAATCTGTTTAGCAGGCTAAATCCATCACTAGCCTCCTCTATATCCTCGAATCTGTAGACTTTTAAATTTTGGTCAACACTAGCAATACCAAGTTGAATATCTTTTGGTAACACCCATTTTATTACCTGTTTACCACTATTCTTTCGGTTTCTTCTCCAAAGAAAATATCCGATACACAAACCGAATAGAATAGCCGAAAAACTACCTGCTAGGGTCCCGATTAGTATGAATTTTTTGGACAGATTTTTCTTTTGACCAAGTGTTCTTGTCATGGAACTCAAAGGTTCATTAGCAATTGGAACAAGAAGAGTTGTGAATGGAAAAATATCATTTTCATTATCAGAAGAAAACCCATTTGCTAAAGCTAAATCTTGAATGCTTACCTTAAACCTTTTACTAATCTTTTTGATTGTATCTTTCCATGTGATCAAGTATGTCAAGAGATGTCTAGCCCCCACCGCGGTTTGACTAACTGTAGGACATGCGCATCTAAGTGGCACTTGAAGGTTCTTACCAGGGTGCAAGTCGTCTGGGTCGTAAATATTGTTTCTCATAAGCGAGTTACAAGTGGTTAGACCTTGGTATGTGTAGTTTGCGATGGTAAAGTAAGTGTCATAATCTGTGGGGATAACAAAAGTGGTGTTAGCTTGATAGTACTTACCTAAACAAGAACAAGTAACCGGGATGATGAGCTCTTTGTTTAGTGGCAAGATTTTGTGGAAATCGGTGATGTTGTTGATCCGGGCTAGACCCACATAGTCAGTTGACATGAGCTTTGAGATGGTCAAAATCGTGTCGTATAGAGGTTGGGTTTTGAACATTAGGAACGCCGTACATGACGGTTTTACGCCATTGCAAGCGTAGAGAAAGGCTGGGGATGGGCCGGTTTCATCGTGGTTTGTACAGTCCATAACGCTGTTTCCTGAATACATTTGTTGACCATGGGACTCGACGGTGAAAAACACAGCCAACATGAATATGAAATGGAAGAGATTCATGTTGAAGTGTGTTTTGGTTTGATTGCTAGGAATTTAAAGTGGTGTTTGGAACCTTTTGGGCCAATGTTTGAACATAAAGTAGTTGCTAATTTCAAACATGTTTTGTTGACTAAGTGAATATGAACGATTACCAACTAAGGTATTTGGTTTTTCGCATTAAACAAAAGGGTTTAGTGATGTCATATGTAGCAATTTGCAATCTTATATAATACAAAATTAGGGACAAAAAGGTTGAGAAAGGGACATATTGATACCCACAAAAAAGGTGGTGAAAGGGAGTTAAATTATAAAAGATAAGATTTGGTATTCCTAACTCTATGTTTAATCGTATGCTAAATATTCGTAATCTAGATTTTTAATCGCATGTTTGACAAAGAAATTAACATAAATAAAAAAAATAAATACCGAGAAAAAATAAAATATATAAATCATGTTTTAGTCATTGAATAAATATTAAATATTTGTAGTTTACGCCGGCATTAAATGATAAATTATTTGGAATAAAACGTCTAAATTGGGTTTTCGAGTCATTGGAAAACCAAAAACTATAGGGCCCACCTTTTGAAAGATTTTCTGGACATCTTTTATTAAATAAAAAACGGTGAATAATAAAATAATTAAATCAACGGAATGAATGGAGTGGAATGGAATATAATATATTGACTGATTCAGAATTATCATTAGAAATGGGCATAATAACCGGTTCCAAACCTGACCCGGTGGAACCTACCTGGGACCGGTTCTGGTTTCTACCTGACATATAGTAGAACCGGTTCCGGGTTCAAAATACCCGATGGTTCCTACCCGGTTCCACATTTTTGGAAAAAAATAAGTTCCGGAACCGGTTCCAACCCGTGCCCGGGTTGTACCCGTAACCGGTTCTTATCATACCCGGTTCCTACGGTAACCTTCCAGACCTGGCGCCAATATATTTTTAATGTGAGTTTTTTTATAAGTCTTTACTAGAACAAGGTATAATACATAAACATAAAACTATTTATTACGAGAAACAAGTACCCGGTTACACAAATAACCTAAACATGAAACGTTAAACAAAACACATAAAACACTAAACATACTAATCATAAAACACAAATGGGTTTACAATACATAAAACAAACTAAACTTTCGATAACCCGGTCCCGGATGCTTCACCCTTTTCATTGTTTTTCGCCTTTGTCACCGGACAATGGCGGTCGGTGTGTTTCTTGAGCGTCGAGTCGGCCGACGCCTTCATGAACTTCCCGCACCCCTTGCATCTAGCCATTTCATGGCTATCCGACATCAAGCACAAGTCAAAGTGCTTCCAAATAGCGAGGTTTCTTTTGGTTTCCAAAACATCCACGACCTCATCGTTGCAAGCCATCGTTATCTCTTTGATAGTATTAGATTTGAAGTGGTTAAAGTGTTGATTTTTTGTAGTAAGTAAATGAAATTAGAAGTGGTGTAGAGAATGAGGTTTAAATACAAGAAAAAACCGATTTTAAAATTAATATTCAGTTTCAAATATTAGGAATCGGTTCCTAATAGTAAATGCAGCTTTTTATGACAGAACCGGTTCCACACAGAAGCTTGCAGCCTTTTCTTCACATATACGACAGAACCGGTTCCACACAGAAGCTTGCAGCCTTTTCTTCACATATACGACAGAACCAGTTCCTACCCGTACCCGGTTCCTACCATACCCGGTTCCAAATTACCCGGAACCGGTTACAACAGGTTCCACATTTAAAAACTTATACCCGGGTACGAACTGGAACCGGTTCCACAGAGGAACCGGGTCTACTGACTAGCTTGAGGAACCAGATCCGGGTTGGAACCGGGTCCGGGTATTCAATTGACCCGATTTTGCCCATCTCTAATTATCATTGGGGATGTTTTGGAACCAAAGACCAAATAAGGTTTTAAATATGGGCCGTGTGGGTCGAGGCCCAAGTCCAAACCAAGTTAAAATCTAACTTCGATAGATTACAATGTAAAACAAGCTAGAGATGGGCATAAAAACCGGTTCCGAACCCGAACCGGTGGAACCGAACTGGAACCGGTTCCAGTTCCTACCCGACAGTAAGTAGAACCGGTTCCGGGTTCAAAATACCCGTTGGTTCCAACTCGGTTCCACAATTTTACCATTTGAATCGGGTAGGAACCGGTTCCTAACCGTACCCGGTTCCTACCCGTACCCGGTTCCTACGTGGAACCGGTTCCTGACCGTTATAATATTACCGTTGGAACCGGTTATAGCCGTTAAAAATGTTACTGTTGGAACCGGTTATAGCCGTTAAAAAAGTTACCGTTGGAACCGGTTCCTGACCGTTAGAACCGATTCTATTATATATTTTTTTGAAATCTATTGTTTAGCACACAATTTCTCATATCTATTCTTCTTGTTACATTTCTTTCTTGTTCTTTTTCACATTCTAATCAACAAATGGCCTCAAAGAGTTCCAAAAACGCAAATTCTCAATCCGTTAACAATGTTCCTCAAGAACATTCGGTTCCATATGTGGTTGGAACATTGTCTCATAACCGCAGTAAGGAAGTTTGGAGCAATTGGGAGTTGGTCGAGATGAGTGACGGCTCGCAAAAGCTCAATGTAAACATTGTGGATCGTTATTAGCCAAGGAATCAAACTCAACGTTAACGAAGCATATTAATAAGTATTGCAAAGTTTTAAAGGAAATGACATCCGGTCAAGTTCCACTTTCCAAAGATGGTCCCATTTTTCGTTATGAGCAAAAATTAGCTCGCGATCGGATGGCGAAGTTGGTGATACAAAAAGCGTTGCCGTTTGGACACTTCGACGACCCCCATCTTACAAATCTTATTCGGGAGACTCTACAACCTCGCTATAAACATGTAAGTCGTCGCACTTTAAAACGTCTTTGTTTAAGTTTATGGGAAAATGCAAAAAAAGATTTAATTGTTTTTTTTAAGAATTTAAAAACTAGTGTAAACCTAACTAGTGATGTGTGGTCGGCTCCACATGGTTTACCGGAATCGTACATATGTGTCACCGCTCATTGGGTTGATCCCGATACATGGCAAATGATGAAGCGTACGATTGCGTTTGACGAGTTTCCTTCTCCTCATACGGGAGAAAATATTTATAAAATTATAAATGGCACAATAATTAAATATGGTTTAGAAGATAAAATTTTTTCAATATCATTTGATAACGCTTCAAACAACACAACGGCGATTGAAAAATTAAAGTTGAAGTACAAACCAATACTTGATGGTGTTTTTTTTCACACACGATGTGTTGCACATATTATTAACTTAGTAGTGCAAACCGGTTTAAAAGATCAATTTGTATCGGATTTTATTATAGCATTTAGAGCTATGCTCCAAGATGTTTTCAAAAGTGGAAAAGAAAGATATCAAGAATATAAAAAACTTTGTAAAGATGTCAACCAAAAAATTATTGGACCGAATTGGGATATACCGACTCGTTGGAATTCAACTTGTCATATGTTTGAAATGGCTATAAAGCAAATGTGGCACTTTAAAATCTTTTCATACAACTTTAAGTGATGAGTACCTTGTCGTCCCCTTTCCAGACACGGCTTGGGAAAATATTAATAACCTAAGTACTTTTTTACAAGTTTTTAAAACTACAACGACTTTGATTTCCGGTGTTTATTATCCTACTAGTTCTAAAGTTGTGGACCAATTGTATTTGATAACAACTAATTTTAAAAAGTTTAAAAATTCTAGTGACATGTTAAGGAATATGACGAGACCAATGATTCAAAAATTTAAAAAATATTTTTTAGAACTACCACCCGTTTTTCTATGTGCCGCTGCTTTAAATCCAGCTTTAAACGTACCGGGTATTGAAGCTTTAATTGATGAAATTTATGACAAGTTGGATATGCATGAGGAGGATCCAACTTTAAAAGCAAAAACAAAAAAAATATTCAATGAGTGTATGGCCAATCTTTATGATCATTATTTAAAAAAATATGGTGAAAAAAATCATACAAATTTGTTTGAGTCTCGGTCCACGGCCTCTAACTATGAAACAAGCGGGGATCCACTTATAACCATGTTGAATGTCGTTAGAGACGAGACCGCTAGACAACAAAGGGGTAGTGAACCAACAAGTGAACTTGGGAGACATAAAAAAAATCAGTATTCGCTTACTATGACCACCGAGGAGTATAGGAAATTTGATGTTTTGGCATGGTGGAAATCGAAAGAATCCGAATACCCGATTCTAGCCACCATGGCTCGTGATATACTAACGGTCCAAGCTTCCACGGTAGCTTCGGAAAGTGTTTTTTCTCTTAGTGGCAGGGTTTTGTCAATTAGAAGAACAAGACTAACTCCGGAATCGCTAGAGATGGCAATATGCTTAAAGGACCATTTGGATGCCGTTGATCGTGTTCAACATAAAACTAGTCTAGAAGATGAAGTTGAGTTAGAGCATAAAATTGTTGACGAAGAGGAGGACGAAGAAGTGGAGACTAACGATTCGGACGACGATTGTACCGAGGTACCCGTACCTAAGAGAAACTCGTCGGAAAGTGTTGCACCTGCCGCTAGTAAACGATCAAAGAAATAAAATCTTACTAGAACCGGTTCTGAGTAATTTTTTATTTTTTTGTAACCGGTTAATTTTTTTTATATATTGTAACCGATTAATTTGTTTTTTAATTTTAATCGATTATTGTTACTATTTTTATTTATCAATGTAACTAATAATAAAAATCAAACATAACAAACACAATAGAAAGAAACATTACACAAACTTTATTAAAACACCAACGATAACATTTATCAGGAACCGGTAAGTAGGAAGGGGTTTATATACAAAAAAAAAGATTTTTTAATCAGGAACCGGTTCCACCGGTAACATTTTATCAGGAACCGGTTCTGAACAGTAAAAGTCAGCTTTTACTGTCAGGAACCGGTTCTGAACAGTAAAAGTCAGGTTTTTTACTGTTCAGAACCGGTTCTGAACAGTAAAAGTCAGATTTTTACTGTCAGGAACCGGTTCTGAACACTATCAGGAACCGGTTCCGCACCATACCCGGTTCCACACCATACCCGGTTCCATAATACCCGTATCCGGTTCTACACGGTTCCATATTCTTGGCTGTGAACCCGGGTAGGAACCGGACCCGGTTCCACACCATACCCGGTTCCAATGACATCCAAGCAGAACCGGTTCCGGGTAATAATAATACCCGATTTTGCCCATCTCCAAAACAAGCTAGAAACATGGGCTGTATGGGCTTTATCCGTATGTGATAAATGACTTTTACAGAACTTTAAATAGCGGATGTTTACATTTAGTGCTTCTTGTATCTTACTTTTCGATAACAACTAAATCTTAAGTTACAAAAAGTTTAACTATCTCCATTTACATAAATATCGATACTATATCTTTAATAAAGCAAACCAAGTCAATAGTGGCACAAGGACATGGTCATTTTTACGTAAAAGTTAACCCCTTTTGCACTGACTAGACATTGTGTAAAAGCCTACTGTTTTACACCAAATAGATCGACAACTATTGACACGTGTCATAATAGGTGTAAAACTTAGTCATCATATGGCCGATTAGGACTCACACAAAAGTCTAGGACTTTTGGGTTGTTTAGACTGACAACCAATAACACAAAATGTAACTAATATTGCGAAATGACTATTTTGATGCGCAAAATGTATTTTGATTATATGCAAACATTTGGAACTTTTAAGTTGATAAAGTAAAAAAATGTCAATGGCAATATGATTATTTCAAATATAAAATGACTATTTACGTAATTTAACCTAACGTTTATTAGGCCTCTTGATTGTAGTTATCGAACAATATTCGGTTCATCCTTTGAGTGTCCATCCTTGACTAAGATGACTCCAAGCATTGGTAGATTTTAAACTTGTAAATAGAGGGGGGCGAAAGTTTTAAGAAGAGGGAGGAGGGGGTGAGCTCCCCTTTGCTAACTAAGATCCTCCCTTGCCTCCAAAGATGCAAAGGTCATCAAGTGATCAAGGTACTTAAAAAAACTATTTAGCAAAACATTGTGCAAAGTGAAACCAATAAATAGGAGATAATATTAATGTAACTAGTTATAACTTGTTACTTATTTATGACTTTTATACTATATTTCTAAATTTTATTTATAGACTGTATTTAAGTACAATTTACTATATTTATATACATTTTATAATTAAATAATTTAGTTAGAAATTTTAAGTGTAGAAAGGAGGCATATTAATTTAGAAATTAGAAAACATGAACTGTTGAGGTGACAAAACATTTGAAACTTAATTAATCACAAACCAAAGCACAAAAGAGTGAAAGTTCTCATAAACCTTCGGTTTATTTACATTTATGTTTATTGACACAACTCATTTTACGAATTAAGCCATCATCATCTGTTGAAACTCATTAAAATCAACAGCTCCTTTGCCATGAGTATCAAACATTTTAATCATCTGCAAACACTCATCATACGTTTTCGGGTCTCCGAGTCGACTCAGTGTCTTCTGCAAGCTCTTTGGGCTAATCTGCCCACACCCTTTCTCATACTCGAACATCTCAAACGCGGCCCTCATATCGTCCCTTTCATCGTCATTCGCCTTCATCAGCTTCATAAAATCTTGAAAATCAATAAACCCGTCCCCATCGGTGTCCAGCTCATCGATCACACCCTGAGCCTCTTGGTGTGACATGTACTCTCCAATCGACCCGAAGTATGACCGAAGCTCTAAAGCTGATATCTTTCCATCGTTATCCGCATCAAAACGCGCAAAAACTAATCTAAACTCTTGCTCTCGATTGTTGGTATTGTTGATACTAGGTTTTGGAGACAATAATGTTGGGGAAGTAGTGTTTGAGTTGTTGTAACTTTTTGAACGAAAACTGCTTAGCCTTAAGATGAGACCCTTTGGTGGGAAACAACCAAAAGATTTTGTAACTTTTGTAAGTTCCATTAGAGGACAAAGAAAAGAAGGGTTGTTTTTTTGTTAGTTGATTATGTTGATGAAAAGATGTAATGGAGATAGGTGTATATATATACACATTGGTGAAGTAAAGATGAAGATTAAGACAGTTTTGCTTATGGGTGAAATTTGGAATCCATTTGCATGAAAATATGAAATGGTGGGGAAAAAACATGAGAGTAAAGTAAAGTGTATGGGGAAATTTAGAAGAAAGTGTAGTGAAGTGTTTTAGGTGTTGGAAGAATGCGTGCAGTTTGGTTTAGAAGGAATCTGCATGGCAATTTCCTTGAACGACTTTTGGGTATATATGTCGTCGACTTCTAGTCATAATGGGGCCTAGGGCCGTTTTTAACGATGTCACAACAATTTGAAATTTGACTATCTGTGAAATTATGTAGGTGATTTTTTCTATTATCATTTTAATATAATTGGATTCGTTTTAAAACCGAATAAAAAATTGACATACACATTAATACAAGTTAAAAACTGTTAATAACACACTATCGTATTATTTTAATTTCAAACTTCAATGGTTCTTTGAGGAAATCCCTAAATCATGAGGGCTCCAAGTGGGCAAGTCCAAGGCTACATCTTGATGTGGTTCGAGTGACATGCTAATGAGTCCAAGAGGCATCGCCACTTGCAAGGATTGGGCTACCCGTTAGGTCACTCAGGGCGCTACGTGGTGGCTCTTTTACCACGTGTTGTTTAACGTGGAACACCGCAAACCCACCCAAACTGAACACGTGTGAAGAAGAAAACGCGTTGTAGTTATCATGCGTGGAGATGATGGATGTTACCGTTGATTTCGAACGTTATGTTACCATTGGACGATGAAATTTTTTAACACTATATATATATACCATCCATACAAATACATATTTCACCCACACAAATACATAATTTTATACCACTTTCTTGCAAAAATGGAATTTCCAACCGATTCATTTCCACTAGACACCGATAGCTCTTCGTCTTCTGACGATGACACGCTTGAATTTTTCGAGAAGGCGTATAACGAACTTGAAGGTTTGAGCCACCCAAAGAAGAAAATGGTGGATCGTGATCGTATACATGCCAACGAAGTGTTAATGAGGGATTATTTTGTGGAGAATCCGGTCTACAATACCAAAACGTTTAGGAATCGGTTTTGTTTACCAAAAGATTTATTTTTAAAGGTTGTAGGAGACATCGAAGCAAGCGAAGAATGGTTTCAAGAACGTTATAATAGGAGGGGCAAACGAAGTTTTACGCCGATACAAAAATGTACACCCGTCATTCGCCAACTAGCGACATGTAACCCTCCCGACCAATTTAATAAATACTTAGCTATATCGGAAAGAACTTCACTCTAATGTTTACAATTCTTTTGTAATGCGGTCATTAAATTATATGCCAAAGATTTTCTACGTAAAGCGACGAGACACGACATCACACGTATTTACGCCGCGCATGAGGCTAGATGGTATTTTCCAGGGATGCTCGGTAGCATCGATTGTACACATATCGAATGGAGAAATTCTCCAAGAGAGTTGCGAGGAGCGTATGCTAGGGGTGACGTCAAAAGACCAACCATCATATTTTGAAGCGCTGACGTCGAATGATTTTATGGTTTGACATGGCGTGTTTGGATATGAGTGAGTTATGAAAAGTGAAACACCTCCACTCCTTAGCATAAAAAAATATTTTGCCTTAAAAGAAGTTTTATTGGGCACTTATTGTCATTAATGACGAGTGGCAAGGATGAGTAGTGATACTGGGAATTTCCACTTGTACAAGTGGAGTACAAAGAAGTTGTAATTCTCTTCCTATCTACCCAACTTTCATATCATTTTAAGAAAAGTTTACAACGACTTAACTTAATCATTATGATAATGGTTCAACCTTTATATAAAAGGATTCACCTGGTTTAACTTAACAAACAAAATTACATTTTCATTTTTCACATTAAAGAACATAGTATTTTACTGTAGAATACTTCATGTTTATCTGATTATTAATTTCATATATACATAAAATACTTTAATCGGAAACTTCTATATACATTATTCAGAAAGCTATCTAAGTTTGATTGATATATAAAAACCTACATATGTGTTCTTGGCTGTTCAGGCGCATCATTCGAGTCAAGCCACCATGACTCATCAACTGCATAGATTACATGTGGTGTTGACTTTTTGGCGATTAACATTTCCAATACTATATAAAAATGGGTGGGTTTGTGGCTGATTGTTCTAACACGAATTTAACTTACAACAAGAGTGTGTTGTAGGGGCTCTATTTGAGCTGTATGTGAAAAAAAAAATCAAGTGGTGTCAAATAGGCTTATTTTTTTTTTCATCTTTCACACCATTAACGTGTGTTATAATGTTTTATTGATTTTTATATGAGATTTGGTATTGTTAAAATGCCTTTAAAATGATTGGTTTATATATTAATCTATAAAAAATAAAAACTTACCAAACATCCCTACACCCACACTCTAACCAAGCCTCCGCCCCTCGTCGTGCAGTGTTAGTGCCCCATGCTCAGGTGATGTGGCACTAATGATGCCCCTAACCATTCATTAACGACCATATATATTTTCCTTAATATTTTGGAGGATTGGTTGACAATCCTCTGTTTTGCTACATTTTTTTTCTTCAGTTTCTGATAACAATGCATCAAATATGGTTTAGAAATGTTGAAATAACAACGATATTATAGGTTTAGAAATGCTGAAATAAACAATGTTATTATAGAATAACAATTAATATAATGCATCAAATATGTTAACCAAAATCAAAATTTGGTCAGATTTTTGAGTTATCATCCAGCTTTTTTTCATTGGTTATTCTTATTGACTTTCCAATCTTATTCTAGTATGCGTCATTGTAGAATTATTTAAACAGTTGTGATTTTTGAAACTATTTATAAAAGGGTTCTGAAGAAACATTGGACTGAACCAAGAGGTATCCGGAGATATCTTAGTTACAGCCTAATATTTCCGCATGAAAGGTTGTCTCTCGTTCGCTCTTCTGGGTGATCTCACTTCAAACTAATCTGCAAAACTAGCAACGCCGTTAGCCTCGTCATGAGAGAAAGGGGTGGTTTTCTCCGTGACCACACTCCGACGTAAGAATAAGTATTTGTGATTGACAAGAAGTAAAGCTCGTATGTGAATGTGATTGTAGATAACGTGGTTTTACCTTGTGGTGTAACCCTTATTTTATAGCCGAAGATAGGTGTGTTTGGGAGATGGGTTGATGGGTCTTGGGCCCGGCCCAGACACTAGGGATATCCTTCTGTCTCCTCTGCATCGATCATTAATGATCTCTAGCAGGAGGTGTGCTTTGTCGGGTGTTAAATGGAGCCACGTGTCATGGCAGTTGTCCCTGGTGTCAGACCTGTCAAGTGGAGAATGTGTGACAGTCACTGGCGTGAGTGTGGTTGGTGTACATCTGTCCTTCGCATTACTGTTCATGCGATGCAGTCTGACACAACCTGCCGAACGATCATTGGGTCATAGCTCTGCCACTTTGTACCCTTGTATTGGTCAACGCCTCTTTGCGTTTTTCCTTCCGCGTGGCTTTCAGTGCTTTCTTGACAGCGCAGAGTTGTAGAGATTAAGTCCTTTTGTTCTCAAGACTATGAGTTGCTCTCATGTTGGTCTTGGCCTTGTGCAAGGTTTTAAGACTTCGCAGCTAGAGGGTTGTTTGATCCGCGCAGGGTCAAGGGGTCTGCGCTTCTAGGTCTAACTTGCCGTCGCGCAAAGTACGCAAGGTTCGTTGTGCGACCTGCTAGTGACGGTCTAACTTGTCGTTGCGCAGAGTGCGCAAGGTTCGTTGTGTGACATGCATGAGTCGGTCTAATTTGCCGTTGCTCAGTATACGCAAGGTTCGTTGTGTGCCATGCATTTCTAGGTCTAACTTGCCGTTGCGCAGAGTGCGCAAGGTTCGTTGTGTGACCTGCATGTGTCAGTCTAACTTTGTTGCGCAGTGTGCGCAAGGTTCGTTGTGTGACCTGCATGTATCAAGGTTGCAATACCATTGCACATTGCGCGCAAGGTTGTTAGGCAACCTGTTGGCTTCAAGAATGGCGCACCATTGCACATTGCGCGAAAGGTTATTCTTGTAGTATGTTGTTGTTTGAGGGTGTGGTTCCTTGCACAGGCGCAGGGTTTTGGGACCATACCCCTCCAGGTTCATTTCCTTGTTATCGAGTAAATTGTCGTTTTAGCTCCTCATGTTGGTTTAAAATGTCATTTTAATCCCATAGTTTTTTATCCTCTGGGTTCCTGACTTTTCTCATTTTTATCCATCTCGCTAACTCCGTCAAAACCAAACGTTAACTCAGGGCATTTTCGCCAGTTCATAATTATGTTTTGTTTCCTTGCCATTTTCATCCAAAAAACTTTTTACCCCCTTTATACATATAAATAATATATAGATGCGTTAGGTTCTTTGTAAACAATCACATTGATTGTGAACACTAGTAACTAATCCTAGCCCTTTATTATCAATACACAAGTGTATACATAAGTGTAAATTAATGGTCAGTATTTGATGATAAAAATACACTATTATTTTACGAATTGATAGTGTAATCATGTCAGTATTGTCACTCAATCAAAAATAAATAGTATCACTCTAAACCCCACCCCCCCCCAAACACACCACACATATTATTTAAATGTTTTTAGAAAATAAATAAATTATTAAAAACACACATATTATTTAAATATACATATATATATATATATAAACATGCACTCCCCTCTCACTCTTAACATTCTCTCCTCCCTCTCTCTAATATTCGCATTTCACCACCACCCAACCACTATCAACACCTCTCTCTTATATTCGGTTTCCTATGCGGTCCGTAAAGGACCTTCCACCACCTTATAATTTAAACACCCGTGCGGACCGCTAGGAGTTTAGAATACTGTCTGCAAGGGACCTTTTGGCGCGTGAATTATTTTGAATAGCCTTGCGGACAATACGTGTGGTAGAAACTTTGCCTTTAAGGCTGTTTTGACCCCTCAACTTTTATAGATGCCCATTTTAATCAAATTCATCCCTCTCCTTCAACATATCTGAATCATATGTAAAGTTTTTAATAAACGTGTCACACAAGGATTCGATTTAAATAGTGTCCCAATGCTAATGTGAGCATGAGGCTGTATTAACTTAACCTTTTTTTAGTTTAGTGTCTTGCTAACTTGCGCCTATTTTGTTTACTTTTTTTTGCTTATAGGAGTTTAGTTTTTTTTAATGAACAAAACCAATTGATACGAGCACGAAATAATCGCTTTTAACTTTTAAAATATTTTTAATGAACTGAGCACACATAGATACTTTTTGGACATATTTTGTAACTTTATTTCTTTGTTTGCGATAAGGAGTGCATCGAAACCGATCAGGTTCTTATGGCTTTCTTTTTCATACACCTTTGTTCTTTACTTTTTCTTATTATTTGGATGTTTAGAGCCGAGGTACGATGCAAATAACATAACATATCTAGATACATTTTGTTTAATTTTATGAATTTATTCATCGGTTGTCATGATGTGCGATACGTACCGAATTCCAATTGCGTTCTGGCACAACGCGCAGGTAACTATGACCCTAGTTGTTAAATATATTAGAGTAATTAGTTTAAATTAACTTTTACGAGATATTTTGTTACTGCGGCTAACCTAAAATTCGAACAAAATCAGTAGCATTATTTGTGTTTATGTTTTTGCAACTTCGGTAACATTTGGTTTGTAAATAGGGTTGTATTCAAACCGGTATTCTTTTTATCTTTCTTAGTTACTATACCACGTATTAGTATTATATCAACAATATTGATAACGAACCTAACTAACCTAGCACGAGGAATCCCATTATTGTGTGTCCAAATAAATGTCCACATCAAATCAAATAATCTAAATAAGTGCACGCCAAATTAAATAATCTAAATAAGTGCCGCATTATCATTAGACTCATTTGTATACTACGAACCGCTTCCCATTGATTCCGACTCGCCAATTCTATCGTATCCCTAAATCCCTTTCTTAGCACCTCCATCTCCATTCATAAATTAAAACAACCCACCAACTACGATCGCTATCAATTGTAATATTTCAAATTTTGTTCAATCCATTTAGTCATATGTTTTTTCTATGATTTTAGTTTTTTTAAATTGCGATTACCATGGCATCTTTATTTATTTTCAAACACTAGTCAAAGCAATACATTTATACAACACAAATCAAACCAAGTAACTACTAAAACGTTATTTATATAAGTTTTACATATTTATACTTTATTTATAACTTTGAAGGTAGGCGAGAGGAGAAAGCCAGAAATAAATTCAAATCCGTGTGCTGCATGTAGGACTTTGCACCGTGAATGTATCAAAGACTTTGTGTTTGCACGGGCTTTCCACCCCCACCAGCCTCTTAGATTCGAACTCGTACATGTAGTGTATTCAGCCAGCTTTGTTGAAAAATCCTCGCAGATCTCCCTGCCGCCAAAAGGGCAAGAGCTGCGTTTTCTCTTGTAGATCAGGTCTTCAAGCGTAAACGAATCAAGTTGAGCTAGCTTACGTTAGGTCCTAAAAAGCTCAATTAATGATATGTTTAGGTATCTGAGATCATGCAACAGTATGCAGATTGCTAATTACCCATTTATCAAGAAAAAAATGTGGTTAAAGACTAATGTCTTTGTATCTTAGTTGTATATTAAAAGCTAGAATTTAGCAACAACTCCTAGTAATCCCTCAAATTCTATTCTATATGATCATCATACCCGTCTAAGGGGCTAAATGCATCTACAAACGCATCTAGTCATAGTCAGCTGTCACATCAGATTTTCATAAATGCACTCTCTACAAAATTCTTATCAAACTTACATTTCCACATCATTACTACTTTTAACATTTTTATTGTTGTATTATTAAAAATATAAATAAATTAATTAACTATAATTAAATAATTAAACATAGTTAATCTATTTTCTATTTTTGATTTTTTTTTACTTTCTAAGGCTTAGTTTCGTAGTGAATACTTTTTATCATTAAGAAACATTAAACCTTTCTTAGAAAAAAGTTGACGGTTCCTGATGAAGAAAACATTTATTTTATTTAATATCATGTTTGCCGTTAGGAAGATAAATAAATTATATCTTTTATAATCCATGTGAGACTTTGAGAATAAAAAATATATAACTTTTTGAAATACCATTATTTTAATATGTAAAAGCTATTGTTTCCAGGGGGGACCTACCCTATACGAAGGGGTAGCCTCCGCTACCACTTGGCGCTCCGACGGTAGTGTAAACTTTGGAAAAATTGATTTAAACTTTTTTATATAAACGTTACCCCTACGAATATTTTCTAGATCCGCCACTGATTGTTTCATTTGTAATTGAACTAAAAAAATAATAACAATGTCAACTTAATTACCTTGGCCCCAACTTCTGCTAAATATGGCGCACAAAGTGAAGGGTTGTAGCCCATTGCAATTCTCCGGTGGTTGAAAATTAGAAACTTCGATTTTATTTCCACATCATGTAAATGAATCGCTAAATGTTATTGTATTGGGTTTGGTTTAACTTAAGTTTTTTCTATAATGTTGTTGGTAGAAAAACTATTTATTAAAATAGTATTATTAAAAAAATATTTACTAAAATAGTATTCTTTATGATTTATTTGTTTTCTCACTCCTAATTTCATTTAAAATTCATTATATAACTATTTATGTAAGTACGTTATCGAGTATCTAACCTAACTTATTTTTTTAAGAATCTAAGAAAGAAAACTTTTTTTTAACCTACTTCACAACAAAAAAAAACATTCTTTATCTGAGAAAGAAAACTTCTTTCTCTTTCTTTTTTTAAACCTACCTGGAAAAAAATACTTTTTGTTTAAATCTGTATAGAACTAATAAAACCTACGTGTAAAGTAATAACTTTACATATACCCGAACGTTCAGCGAACAGTTCATAAAGTTCATTTACGTGTTCGTGAACGTGTTCATGGCATTCGTTCATTTGCGTTTGTTTATGTTCGTTTGTTTGTGTTTTATTTAAAAAATTTTGTACTTTTATATATTTTATCTAAACTTTTTATATGCTTTAATTTTTATTTATTTTCTTACCCTAAATATTAAACTAGGAAAACCATA
Source organism: Scalesia atractyloides (assembly GCA_947069175.1). Lineage (NCBI taxonomy): Eukaryota > Viridiplantae > Streptophyta > Magnoliopsida > Asterales > Asteraceae > Scalesia > Scalesia atractyloides. The sequence continues at coordinate 23,930,919 of CAMTDV010000023.1, forward strand.
TTTCCACATTGCTCTTCGCCTTTCATTTCTCATTATTCACATTACAATCAACCTACGCTCCACGATTAAGGATTCAAGTTCCCTCGATACTCTCTCTGCTATCCACCTTTAGCCTTCGCCGCGTTCACCGAAATTATTTGTGTCTGTTTGTGTTCATGAACATGTTCATTTCCTTAATAAATAAACACGAACATTAAATCTTCTTCATAAGTGTTCATGAACCATTCGTGAACACGCTTATATTCTAAACAAACGAACACAAATAAGGTCTTGTTCATATTCATTCGGTTCGTTTAAATATTTTTATTTAATCCACAAAAAGCTTTTTTATTTACCCGTTATTAACTAATGAATGGGAATATCAACCACCTAACTCTTAACGTTGAGAGCTTAATCTAAAAAGAAAATATAGGTTAACAACTGAATAGGAGATAAAAGAAATCTGTATCGTGAAATATTTTACATATTTTGTTTAATAGATTACGTTTTGAATTAGTATTAACATAACAGGGTGAGTTTCGGCTACAAAGTCCATTTTTCTTATAAAGTGTACAAAGTCATGAAACATCATAATTTCAGGCATAAAACACATTCAAAACCCACAAATAACATATTGAACATCACTAAAACAAAATATCCAAACCCAACGTTCCATAAAAACTTCAAAAACACCATCGTAGAACTATGAATATAAAACATAATAGGATAATCTACATAAAACAACCAATGCTAGCCATTCGCTAATCAAATCCTTATCATACAACACACATCACAAAACCCACAAATATGGCGTTATAGTAATCTTCACTTTGTTATTTGTGAGTTTTGAGTGTGTTTTATGATTGACATTATGATGTTTTATGACTTTTTACATTTTATAGGAAAAATGGACTTTGTAGCCAACTCTCACCCTTAACAAACATAATATCAAATTTTGTAAAAAGCGATGGGTCAAAGGATATATAAAAATTGTCGTACACAAATTTGAGTGTATATATATTTTTTATTAAATACATATTTACAAAGGTATAACAAAATGCTAGTATGAGAAGTAGGTTTTATTTATTGGGTACATATTTTTTAGACGTTTATTTGTTTTAACAAAATTATATAAACAGTACATGCCTAATCTATACTATATTATAATAAATGAGGGAGAAACATTTTAAGATACCTAAAAAATAAGAAGTTCTTCTCTTTTTATTTATAAATACACTCCTAAAATGAGGATAAGATGGTCTTTTAAACACTAATTATATTTTAGTCCCTCATCTAATTACACTTGAATCCTTTTGTACTAACAAAATTATTGATAATTAGTTACATTTTTCTCTCCACAACAAACTTGTAATTCTTTTAAATATTCTTGTCATATCGTATAAACTATAATGTTTAAAAAAAATACAAAGGTACTGTGATGACTACTCATTTTTGTTGACATTTCAATAGTTGTCTTGGTCAGTATTCTTGTGCGGATTTAAAATGTACAAGTAGATGATGCATTAGTGTACAAGTGATTAAAGCAATGTGTCCTATAACATTTCAAATGTTCAAGATTCTCTATGTTGTTATCATTATTAACAATTTAATAATATTCCAACCTTTTTAACGTTGTCACAAATATCCAGAACACAACACAGTATCTTGTTCGGGTTTGTACAGTTTGCACTGTCACATTCCGACCGTTTTCAACGTGTTTCCTATAAGCATAACAACAAAAAATGACATCCAATACACACTTATATTAAAAATATAACATTTCATTCAGTAATACTTAATAGTTAACTATTAGCTTTATTATTTGAAGTATACACATAATAAATAATTATTGGAGTGTTGTAAGGCCATAGGGTCTACTCTAACATTTAGAGTGTTAACAGTGACATGGCATGTTAACTAACATTACAAACCATTACTTGGCTTACATGACAATCTATGATACTCTTGACGGACTTAGCTTAGAATTATGATATAAACTATATTATATATATACACACACACACACATAACCTAATCCTTGATGATAATCGACATGGTTACTTGTCATGGTAATAGGTTATATTATCTAAGACTTGAACCTCTCGTTACGATTCTAATGGGCACTTAATTCTTAAAATCACAACAACCCATACGAGATATATTGTAACACCCTGTAAAATCGTGTCCAATAGTATAGTGACACGTGTTGTATTTTATATAATTGTCTGTTAAAGACCAATAAGGACTAAAGGCATCAACATGCTCAAGATTGAGCCTCTGAGTGACGAACCGATGTCAACATGCATAAATAATAGCCTCTGAGTGACTGATACGTCAACATGTTCAAATCATTAGCCTCTGAGTGACTGATATGTCAACATGCTTGAAACTTGGCCTCTGAGTGACTAATATGTCAACATGCCTAGCCTCTGAGTGACATCGGAATCAACATGCTTGTGATAAGCCTCTGAGTGATCCTTTGTGAAATCCTAAACTCTCGTACGTACCGTTTGTTGGACGAGAGAGTTCAATTCTTTAAATATGTGAAAGTTGGATATTGGAGGGATTAAAAGTGTCAACATGTTAATCTATACCTCTGAGTGTCCTTTTAACGAACCGAGAGCTCAATAATGCCCGGGCATAATCCCGGGTATGCCAAGTATTGGCTACGGAGGGCTAAAAGTGCCAAAATAGTATTTAAAATCGCTTTTATAAGCTTTATATAGTTTAGGGGCCAAAGTGTCAAATTTTAAAACTGAAATAGGGGCGGTCGCGGACCGCGAGAGACCCGGCCTGTGTCACTCGCGCCCACGAGAACAGACCTATAGCAGAAAGTTTGTTTTGGAGCCCAAGCAAAGCTCCAAAACCATTAAATCGAAACCATGACCTTCCTAATCAGCTATGTCACGTTTTGGGACACTTGTAAGCTTCTTCTTACACCCCTAGACACCTGACTTCACCTCCTTTGAGCTCTCCAACTATAATAGGTGCTTAAGTTCACCATTTCAACTTGCACCTTTATTATTCACTCTTCTCCCTCCTCTGGAAGTTCCTAACTAAAAGGAGCAGTCTAACATAGTTCTTTTGCATCTAGGAATCACTGGTAAGTGTTCCTTCCTTATGCATTTTCGTTTATAGGCTTCTATAGCCTAAAGTCAAGCGTTTTACGTAAAACGCTTTGACTTTCGGTTAAGACTATTATGGTCCAGCCATTGTTCAAAATGAACATGGCTAAGTGATCATAGTAAGGTAGGTGTTTGTCCCTATAAAGGGCACCTCCTGAAGATCACGTTTGCTAGACCAATTGACGGGTCAAAGTTACGATATTAAAAAGTCAAACATGCCATTTTTCAGAAAAATCATAAATTGATCTTATATATGTTATGAAACCTTTTTTGACACTTAAACAAGTTGGTAATAACTATTGGAACATGTATGAAAATATGCGGCTCGTCAATTTCAGTTCTAGGGTCGGTTCGCAACCGAAAGTCGCAAGGTTTGACTTCTGCTTTGACTTTCGATTCTGACCCGATTTAGATTAGTTACCCATTGATCTAAAGTTGCATTATGATTATAACATAATATAGCATAACCCTCTGAGTTTATATTACATGATCATAATCAGAATCCAAGTTTATGCGCAAGTTCCATAATTATGCCATCTTTGACCAAAATGTCCCTTTTGCATAAAACAAGGTTTCATATGGTAATGAACTTGAAAATGAATTTCTACTAATGTAATATCATAATTAGGATTATTTAGGATATTATACCTAGTTATAAACTGAGTTTTTAAACAAGTCTTTAAACTATGTCGATAAATGACGGTTTTAGCCCCTGTGGCTTATAAAATAGTTTTAATCAAATCTTTTCGAGATAAATAACGGTTTTAGCCCTGTGGCTTATAAAATAGTCTTTAAACTATGCAAAATGATCTAAAGTTGCATTATGATCATAACATAATATAACATAACCCTCTGAGTTTATATTACATGATCATAATCAGAATCCAAGTTTATGCGCAAGTTCCATAATTATGCCATCTTTGACCAAAATGTCCTTTTTGCATAAAACAAGGTTTCAAATGGTAATGAACTTGAAAATGAATTTCTACTAATGTAATATCATAAGTAGGATTATTTGGGATATTATACCTAGTTATAAACTGAGTTTTTAAACAAGTCTTTAAACTATGTCGATAAATGATGGTTTTAGCCGCTGTGGCTTATAAAATAGTTTTAATCAAATCTTTTCGAGATAAATCACTTACTTACCGATATGTTATATTAATTAACATATTTTAAACATTTTAATCTGATCCAACATCAGTTTTCATAAACATCGCTTAAAGACGTCACTTTACGACATAAACGCCGTTTCGACGCGTAGTATGGTTTTAAACCATATTAGTGGACCAAGACTTGTTACATACTGAATTTAAAACTTATTTTAAACATAATTACAGTAGGTACTTATTATAAACTCAGAATCCCAAATAATTTATAAACTATGTGTAAAATGACCAAAATGCCCATTCGGTGCATAGTTTGGTCATAAAAGGTAAAATACACATATATTTGATATCCTGCTGATATTATATCATAAATAAATTATTTTCCAGAATACTCATGATCATAAACTTAAATTTTATTGAAGTTCTTTTTATACGATACGAAATTACCGAAATGCCCCTATAAGGCATAATTTCGTTTTAAAACCTCAACGAGCATACAAGATGATATCCTACTGATATCTTAACTTATTTAAAGTATAATGGCATATAGAACTTGTCCATAACTTATCCGGTTACCCGATATCGCCATTATGCGCACAGTTACGTATATGTGACTATTTTACGGAATTCAGCCGTAACGGTTTAACCTTATAATTTTAAGTTCAAAATCCAGAATGTTTATAGTTTACCCATATTATACAATTCAAGTACTTGTCGAGTTTAAACTACATTCTATCTGATCATCGTTTAATCAAGCGTTATACGTAATGATCATGTACACTATTCGGTTTATACAACCGTTAGTATTTAATTGGCTAGTTTATGCCATAATCCAGACTAGAGCCTTCTCGGTAAAAGCTATCTGCACTCGCTACTTTTGTATACACTGAGTTATTTAAAAATAAAAAAAGAAAGCAATATCAGGTAAATACTCTCAACTTATTTCCCCTGTAAGGGCTTAGGATATGGTAAATTATTATTGCATGGTCCATTGCATGGTTAACCTTCCTAAGATAATAAAAGATTTTGTGCCGTTTGCACTTAAATCATTTTCAATATTTTCTAAATGAGTCAGTTAGGTGTATTTACCAGCGTAGCTGACGTATCCTCCAAAGACTAATCTGCAGGTACAACATGAAGTTAAGCCGAAAGTTGTTCGGTAGAAAACAAGAGGATTCTTGTAAATCCTTAAGATCTGCCTAAAGTCTGTTTTGTATTCTTTCTTGTATATTCTATGATCCGCCTGTGGATCTTCTATTACAAGCTTGTATATTATTTTGTATTTTTGAACATTCGGTTTGTAATAGTAATTTTACTCCAAGACTTCCGATGTGCCACGTTTAATTGACTATGACGTTATCAACTGTTGTCACAATACTCCCCACTCGTGTCACACCCCGACCCGTAGCGGAATAAAAGACGGTGCATGATTGGGTTATCACCAAAGCTCATGATATTTACTAAGAACTTTCATATTTATTAAATTCAAATTACAATTTAAATATCCAACATAAATTTCATACAAATACAATAAAAATCTAAATGTTTGTTCCAACGCAATAACTTGTTTATTCTTCTAGCCATCCTAAGTGTTTCTTTCCTCAACTTGATCACCTGTATCATGTGTAAAACAGAGGAGATTTTGGGTCAACAAAAGTTGGCGAGTGAACCTTGATAAAACATTTAAATAATTGCTTATTTTGTTTATTAATGAAAATTATGCATAAATCACATGTGAGCAAATATATATATGTAACCAATCACAAACCACATTGAATGAATATATGACATGAATGATGATGTATCTGAGATCAAGGCTCAATCAAACGGAGCCGATCTAATGAGGCACCTGATGCTCAACCCGTATCCCACGAGGAACTGATGGGCCTAATGAAATGAGTGCACTGAAATGATAAATTAAATCCACATATAAACCACACAACAAGCAATTCACATTTGATCACGAAATGATATAAGCACAAGTGTTTAAATTAAATAAATGAATGATACGACACATGATACACCCCAAAACGTGATTAAAACGGGAATTGGTAGAGATTCACTCACAGTGGGTGCTCCTTGCTTGATAATGAAAGCGCACGAGTTGAGGATTTGATCGACGAAAGAATACTAACCTAAAATGATACACGATAAATCGGTAAATATAAACAGGTTAATATTTGATTTATACTCTTTATTAGATTTGAGATTGTTTTGTAGTATTATTATTGAGAATTTTATCCTTAGGAAGTTGAAATTTTTAGTTATTGTTTTAAAATTAAAATAATAATGTATACTTGATATAAATAATTATAAAAAAATGAAAATAATATATAAAAAAAATATTGTCAGGTCTGACAAGGCCTGACCGGTTCGTTGACTGTTTGACTGCGTGTGATGGGGCTCGAACTCGTGACCTCCCGTAGTGTGCACGCAGCTCTTCCAACTGAGCTACGTGTCTAACCCGTAAGGATTCCTATTTTAATTACTCTTATAACTATTAGAATATATCAGAAATGATTTAACTTAAAAAGAATTTAAAATCCTTCGAACCGGCGTGAAAGATCTGCTCGAACACGCGACCTTAGTGATGTTTTGCACCCAGCCCAACCAACTGGGCTGGGTGGCTAACCCGACAAGATTTGCTTTTTAATTATACTTATATACACACTGTTAGTTGATACAATTTATTAAAACTAAAACTGTTAAATAACAGTTATGCGGTCATGAACTAGAATCGAACTGGAGACATGAATATCGTATTTGCACACAGTCCACCACTGGACTGTGTGTCTAACCCGTTTGAAACAGCCGTTTTAATTATATAAAACATTTCACCCCACTTCGTCTTCTTCATTTTGAATTTGAACTACCCCTTATACCCGCCCGATTTAATCTGTTTCACTTATGTTCTTCTTTTAACCATCTATTCATTATGTTAATTAAATAATATTCAAAGGAAAAGGGCAGGAGTCTACCGTAGAACAGAAGTGGAGGTTCACGATTTCCGGCGGTTGAATTCCGGCGACTGACTGTGTTTTTTCCGGCGAACACAGGGGGGGGGTGGTGAGCAGAGGAACAATGCGAGCAGAATGAGCAAGTTTTGATTGTGAGAGTTCGACTAGTATTTATAGGGGGTGGCAGGAGGTTTCGACCTCGCTTGATTTTGGTAACGTTATTCGATGATTGGAAAATTAGCCAGAAGGATGACAGCCGAGCTAATTGGGTTTTGCCAAAAATACATCCCGCTAGCTGTCGGAGTTTTCAAAAAAAAAGGAAAGGCGCGTCTTTGATTCGCTGCCAATTGTTGCAGGTTTCAACATATATTTGACATAAGAGTTTTAAGATCTTAATATTCACACAACATGTGTGTGTAGACCAGCGGTGTTGCAGTGTGTGTGTGACCGAGGGAACCCGGGTTCGATTCCCGGTTCACCCATTTTTTTTTAAAAACCGCTTTTCTTTAGTTATTTTTATTTCCTTTTTAATTATTATAAATAATTATTAATTAGTTGATTTGTTTTTCTTAATTAATAGATTATATCTTTAAATTTTATTTATAAATTTATTTTTAAACATTAAATTTAATCATTATATATAAATAAATAACTAAACACGTAAACAATGTTCTTTGATTGATAAAAGAAGCGGGTTTTCGAAACCCGATTTACACAAATGTTACAGTATCCCCTACTTTTAGAAATTTCGTCCCGAAATTTAAGTAGTGGTTGCAACTGGAAAAAGATGCGGGTACTTCTCGCGCATTGAGTCTTCACGTTCCCAAGTAAACTCGGGTCCTCGTTTTGACTCCCAACGCACCCTGACGATTGGAATACGACTTCGCCTTAAACGCTTCTCACCGAAATCCATGATTTCCACTAGTCTTTCAACGAAGTGCATCGATTCATCTACCTGAATGTCTTCTAGAGGAATATGGAGGTTTTCGTCGGCGAGGCACGTTTTCAAGTTTGATACGTGGAATGTGGGATGAATTCTGTTAAGCTTTTCTGGTAGGTCGAGCTTGTATGCTACAGGACCTACTCTTTCGAGTATCTTGAAAGGTCCTACGTAGCGCGGTGCTAGCTTGCCCTTCTGGCCAAAACGAACCACTCCCTTCCACGGTGATACTTTTAAAAGTACTTGATCACCAATGTCAAACTCCAAGGGCTTTCGTCGTTTTTCAGCATAACTCTTTTGATGACTTTGAGCCGCTAGAAGATTGTTTTGTATTTGAATGATTTTGTCGGTTGTTTCTTGAATCAATTCAGGTCCGGTGATTTGCGCTTCACCAATTTCGTGCCAACATACTGGAGATCAGCATTTACGACCATATAAAGCTTCGAAAGGAGCCATGCCATACTTGAATAATAGCTATTGTTGTACGAAAACTCGACTAACGGTAGATGAGCGTCCCAGTTCCCTTTGAAGTCTATGACACATGCTCGAAGCATGTCTTCAAGGGTTAGGATGGTGCGTTCAGATTGACCATCAGTTTGAGGGTGAAAGGCGGTACTGAGGTCTAACCGTGTACCAAAAGCGGTTTGTACGGCTCGCCATGTTCGTGAAGTGAAACGACCATCGCAGTCCGAAATGATGCTTAACGATACACCATGACGGCTTACGATCTCGTTGATGTAGATACGAGCTAACTTCTCGTTCTTGAAGTCCTCGCGAATCGGAATGAAGTGAGATGATTTTGTAAGATGGTGATTAATACCCATATGGTGTCATACCCACTGGAGGTGCGAGGTAACCCGGTAATGAAATCCATGGTTATGTTTTCCCACCTCCATGCAGGTATTTCAGGTTGGACTAGAAGTCCCGAAGGTCTTTGATGTTCAGCTTTCACTTTGGAACATGTAAGGCACTTGGAAACAAAAACAGCGATATCCTTCTTCATGCCAGGCCACCAGTAGGTGTATCGTAGGTCTTGATACATCTTATCGGCTCCTGGGTGTACAGGGTATCGTGTTTTGTGTGCCTCATTCATGAGGAAATCATGAAAGTTGTCGCGATCGGGAATCCATATGCGGTTTAAATAATATAGAATACCGTCGGATTTGGTTTCAATCTTGAGTTCAGCTCCACATGACAGCTCATCTCGTACGTCATTTTCCATTACAGAGATATGTTGAGCTGCCCAGATTCGATCTTTGATATCGGTTATGATTTGTGAACATAGGAGATGAATAGAGTTCGCATAACCCTTACGACTGAGCGCATCCGCCACCACGTTTGCCTTTCCAGGATGATACCGAATCTCACAGTCGTAATTGTTGAGAAGTTCGACCCATCTTCGTTGCCTCATATTCAACTCTTTTTGATTGAAGATATGCTGGAGACTTTTGTGGTCAGTGTATATTTCACACTTGGTACCGTAAAGATAATGTCTCCATATCTTGAGAGCGAACACAAGGGCTCCAAGTTCCAGGTCGTGGGTGGTGTAATTTTTCTCATGAACTTTGAGTCGCCTAGAGGCATAGGCTGTCACCTTTCCTCTTTGCATCAATACACAGCCTAGACCTTGCCCTAATGCGTCGCAATAAACCATAAAGTCATCGCAACCCTCAGGGAGTGTAAGGATAGGTGCGTCACAAAACCTTTGCTTTAAAGTTTGGAAGGCCTCCTCTTGCTTAGGTCCCCAAATGTAGGGTTTTCCCTTGTGAGTCAAGGCCGTGAGCGGAATGGCGATACGGGAAAAATTGGCAATGAAGCGTCGGTAGTAGCCAGCCAAACCAAGAAATGACCTAACTTCGGTAGGGGTACGTGGCGCTTGCCATTCCTGTACTGCCTTGATTTTTGAAGGATCGGCATGAATCCCTTTGTCATTGACGATATGACCAAGGAATTGTACTTCTCATAACCAGAATTCGCATTTTGAGAACTTAGCGTAAAGCTTTTTAGTCCTTAAGAGTGTAAGAATGAGTCGAAGGTGTCGCTCATGATCGGATTTTGACTTGGAGTAGATAAGAATGTCGTCGATAAAGACTATGACGAAACGGTCGAGGTAGAGTTTGCATACCCTATTCATTAAATCCATGAAGACAGCGGAGGCGTTGGTTAAACCGAAGGGCATAACCATGAACTCGTAATGACCATAGCGAGTTCGGAAGGCGGTTTTTGGGATATCTTCTTCGCGCACTCTAAGCTGATGATAACCAGAATGAAGGTCGATTTTGGAAAAGCAGGTGGCGCCTTGAAGTTGGTCTAGAAGGTCATCAATACGAGGCAGTGGATAGCGATTCTTAACCTCAACTTGTTGAGTTCTCTATAATCAATGCACATGCGAAACGTTCCATCTTTCTTCTTCACAAAAAGAACAGGCGCCCCAAGGCGATGAGCTAGGACGTATGAATCCTTTGTCAGTCAGCTCTTGCAGTTTACTGGCCAACTCTTGCATCTCGAAGGGGCTAACCTATAGGAGATTTGCGACCGGTGTAGCGCCATGCACAAGATCGATCGAAATTCGACTTCTCTCACAGGAGGAATCCTGAAACGTCGTCAGGAAAAACTTGCGGAATTCTTTCACAACTGAATATCTTCGAGCTTCCTCTCTTGCCTCCCTTCTTGACAACGTGATCTAGAAAGCGACTAGTTCTTGCGAAGATAACTTCAGGCTTGAAGGCATGACATCAATTTGAGTCCTTTCGAAGGGGTTTCCCAAATGATACGTAGTGTCTGATCGTCGGCGAGAGGAATACGAATGAATTTTTCGTGGCACACCACTTTAGCGTGATGTGGCTGAGCCAGTCCATGCCGATGATAAATCGAAACTTCCCATTTCATGGAATGAGATCAATTGGGAAATCGTGATCATTTAGGGTGAGAGTACATCGCGTATAATAGATTTAATGGAGTGGTTTTCCCTCAGCAACTTCCACCTCAGAGATTAAACGTGATTATCACTAGTTTGGCGAGGATAGATTCAATTCTAAAGACACAAAGCTCTTATCCGCACCAGTATCGAATAATATGGATGCATAACTACCATTTATGAGAAACGTACCGTTGACCACATTGTTGTCAGCCCTGGCTGGTTGGCGTTGATATTGAAAGCTCTTCCTCTAGCAGGTGGAGGAGCTTGTTAGCTTGGTTACCGGGTTTGGGTTGAGCTTGGGCATGATGATGTTCACCAGCGTGGGCAAGTGTTTCCTGAAGTGGTTTGGGTCCCACAATTGAAACAGGCTCGCATGGATTGCATCATGGGTAGTTGGGTTGGTAGTAAGGTTTGGGCTGCGAGTTGTGTAGGCGGAGAAGTAAGGGCTGTTGTGCTTGGCCCACCATTTGATTTTGGGTTTGGGTTGAAGGTTACTGCGGTTCAATCGTTGAAGGGTACGGCAGGTTTGGATGGTGTGACCCGCACGGCCACAACTTGTGTAATGTTGGCAGGGTTTTCAGGAGGGTGATGGTATTGACAACGGTTACACTTTGGGTGTAGCCAGTGTATGGCCTTTTGAATGGTGCGATGGAGGGGCAACTTGGTGATTGGGGCAGCAGTGATGGAGGTGTTGGTTTAGGTGACAACAAAAGTTCTGCATTTCGCTTCCTCTTACCAGCAAACTTCGAGGATGAACCTGGGTGGTTTGGAATTGGGGGCTCAAAAGGGTGTTTTCTTCTTCTCATCTTTGAATTTCCGTTTCGAATGCGTTTTCAGTGAGTTCCGTAGCTAATGGGTGAACAGATTGGGGATCATCAGTTCAACTCGAGAAATCTTCTTATTGTAATGAAGTTGTGGTCTCCTTCCTTTTGTTTCAATGCGTGAAACTCGTCTTCTAGCTTTTTGATTTCGCTTCTTGGACAGAAAGCGTCTCATCATAATTTCCCTTAACTCTTCCCATGTTAAGGCCATTGCATCTTCAACACCTCGCTTACCCTTTTCCGTGTTCCACCAGGTAAGGGCTACCCCAAACAATCTTCCAGTGCGTAACGTACCTTACGGTCCTCGGACAGTCGCAATTGAGAAAGGTGTTTTCCATCTCCTCAAACCAGTGAAGGAGAGCGGTGACACCTTCAGTCCCTTCATATTTTGGGGATCGCAGGACTTGAAGTGTTTGTAGGTGTATTGGGAGTTTTGGGAGGAGGGTTGGCACCGCTTTGGTCTTCTTGGTTGGGAGGTTGATGGATTAGCGATGAGAGCTTGCTGAACTTGTAGTACGATGTCAGGAAGCACTGCGGCCATTTGTTTAGCATTTGCGTGGCCAAGCGTTCTTGACTTCCTGACTCTTCTACCTCCGTAATTGCCTAGAAGACATCTACAGGAAAATGAATAGGGAAAATTGTGAGTTTCAAGAATTTCCTAGGTGTCATGTGTCGTTAAAAAATGAAAACAACATAACTGAAAATAATTAACTACATCCATAGGATGTCTTGGGTTTGCTCATGTTTGGGCCTCCAAATGTCCCCCATACCATTGCCTGTGTAGTCATGTGGGCCCCCATGACTATTGGCTTGTTAGGATTCACATTGTGTCGGCGGGTTTAACACTCGCACTACCCGAATGAAAATCATAAAACATGATTGCGAGATGTTATGGTCGGAGGTGTCCAGGTGTAGACACAATGACAACTCAAAGTGGGGTTAGCTCACACGACGTTTGGTATAGCATGCTTTGGCCTAATAGGTCCTTCGTACTCTCATCGTTAGTCCCCAGGTAGGCAAATTGGTCCTTTATTTTGGATTTATACGAATGCCAAGCCTAGACAGGACATTCCGACTACCCGCACTCGTACCCTTCCAGTTACTACATGCCCGTCGTGAAAACTCACTTTGATGTGATTTTGAAAGATACGAAAACATTGCAAAAATCATGGAAATCGTGAGGTGTGTGCTTTCATAGACATGACATGTTATGAGGATATGAACTATGATGAGCATTGCATATTAACCTGGCTCTGATACCAATCTGTCACACCCCGACACGCAGCGGAATAAAAGACGGGGCATGATTGGGTTATCACCAAAGCTCATGATATTTACTAAGAAGTTTCATATTTATTAAATTCAAATATCCAACATAAATTTCATACAAATACAATAAAAATCTAAATGTTTGTTCCAACGCAATAACTTGTTTATTCTTCTAGGCCATCCTAAGTGTTTCTTTCCTCAACTTGATCACCTGTATCATGTGTAAAACAGAGGAGATTTTGGGTCAACAAAAGTTGGCGAGTGAACCTTGATAAAACATTTAAATAATTGCTTATTTTGTTTATTAATGAAAATTATGCATAAATCACATGTGAGCAAATATATATATGTAACCAATCACAAACCACATTGAATGAATATATGACATGAATGATGATGTATCTGAGATCTAGGCTCAATCAAACGGAGCCGATCTAATGAGGCACCTGATGCTCAACCCGTATCCCACGAGGAACTGATGGGCCTAATGAAATGAGTGCACTGAAATGATAAATTAAATCCACATATAAACCACACAACAAGCAATTCACATTTGATCACGAAATGATATAAGCACAAGTGTTTAAATTAAATAAAGGAATGATACGACACATGATACACCCCAAAACGTGATTAAACGGGGAATTTGTAGAGATTCACTCACAGTGGGTGCGTTCCTTGCTTGATAATGAAAAAGCACGAGTTGAGGATTTGATCGACGAAAGAATACTAACCTAAAATGATACACGATAAATCGGTAAATATAAACAGGTTAATATTTGATTTACACTCTTTATTAGATTTGAGATTGTTTTATAGTATTATTATTGAGAATTTTATCCTTAGGAAGTTGAAATTTTTAGTTGTTTTTAATTGTTTTAAAATTAAAATAATAATGTATACTTGATATAAATAATAATAAAAAAATGAAAATAATATATAAAAAAAAATATTGTCAGGTCTGACAAGGCCTGACCGGTTCGTTGACTGTTTGACTGCGTGTGATGGGGCTCGAACTCGTGACCTCCCGTACGTGTGCACGCAGCTCTTCCAACTGAGCTACGTGGCTAACCCGTAAGGATTCCTATTTTAATTACTATTATATACTTATTAGAATATATCAGAAATGTTTTAACTTAAAAAGAATTTAAAATCCTTCGAACCGGCGTGAAAGATCTGCTCGAACACGCGACCTTAGTGATGTTTTGCACCCAGCCCAACCAACTGGGCTGGGTGGCTAACTCGACAAGATTTGCTTTTTAATTATACTTATATACACACTGTTAGTTGATACAATTTATTAAAACTAAAACTGTTAAATAACAGTTATGCGGTCATGAACTAGAATCGAACTGGAGACGTGAATATCGTATTTGCACACAGTCTACCACTGGACTTTGTGTCTAACCCGTTTGAAACAGCCATTTTAATTATATATAACATTTCACCCCACTTCGTCTTCTTCATTTTGAATTTGAACTACCCCTTATACCCGCCCGATTTAATCTGTTTCACTTCTGTTCTTCTTTTAACCATCTGTTCATTATGTTAATTAAATAATATTCAAAGGAAAAGGGCAGGAGTCTACCGTAGAACAAAAGTGGAGGTTCACGATTTCTGGCGGTTGAATTCCGGCGACTGACTGTGTTTTTCCGGCGAACAGGGGGGGTGGTGAGCAGAGGAACAATGCGAGCAGAATGAGCGAGTTTTGATTGTGAGAGTTCGACTAGTATTTATAGGGGGTGGCAGGAGTTTTCGACCTCGCTTGATTTTGGTAACGTTATTCGATGATTGGAAAATTAGCCAGAAGGATGACAACCGAGCTAATTGGGTTTTGCCAAAAATACATCCCGCTAGCTGTCGGAGTTTTAAAAAAAAGGAAAGGCGCGTCTTTGATTCGCTGCCAATTGTTGCAGGTTTCAACATATATTCGACATAAGAGTTTTAATATCATAATATTCACACAATATGTGTGTGTAGACCAGCGGTGTTGCAGTGTGTGTGTGACCGAGGGAACCCGGGTTCGATTCCCGGTTCACCCACTTTTTTTAAAACGCTTTTCTTTGGTTGTTTTTATTTCCTTTTTAATTATTATAAATGATTATTAATTAGTTGATTAGTTTTTCTTAACTAATGGATTATATCTTTAAATTTTATTTATAAATTTATTTTTAAACATTAAATTGAATCATTATATATAAATAAATAACTAAACACGTAAACAAATATTCTTTGATTGATAAAAGAGGCGGGTTTTCGAAACCCGATTTACACAAATGTTACAACTCAGGCCCACCGGTGTTTGGATTTCGGGGTTGGAAATCCGGAGTGTGACAGGGTTGGTATCAGAGCCAACGTTTGAGGGAATTAAACACTAGCCTTTTGTGTTTAGTCTCAAACTTACACGAGCACATTTCTTAGACTTCCGAGTCTAGGCATTGACCTAGGATTACTCATTTCATTATTAAGTTGTTAGTATGTTTTTAAATTGATTTTTAACAGGAAAATACCGCCACGTGTACGAGGACAAAGTGGACGAGGAGAAGGTCCAATGAGGGGAGGACCATCGGGGCGTATTCCTCAACCTCATAATTCAGATGCATATCAAGAATCAGGAGATTCGTCTCCATGGCAACCAGCGAGACGTTCCGTCTCTAATAGACACTCGCCCTCACATTCCCAAAATTCTTACCACTCACACCATTCGTATCATTCTCACCATTCCTATTCTCATCACTCCTACCATGAAAAATTTAACCCCAACCATTACTTAAACACACCTCCATCTGATCAAAATCAGTTGGACCAGCCACATTCTATGGACGAGGACTCCGACCCGGAGATGCCACCATCGGGATCAAATGTGCATCCCATTAAAATTTTGAGCGATTCAAACTCGTATGCCGGATCGCCCTATCTGTAACATTTGTATATAACGGGTTTCAAAAACTCGCACCGTTTTTCTTTTTATCAAGTATTTGATTTTTTTTATACTCGTTGCGTAATTTTTTAGCATCAATTATGTTAATAAATAGGTAGAATTAAAAATTTATAAATAATAATAACAATAAGTGAATTAAAATAAACTTAAAAAAAATTAAAACAAAAAAAAATGGAGGAAGCCGGGTTTCGAACCCGACTCTCTCGCGCTCACACACACACCAAACACCACTGTGATACACACACTTGATGTGAAAAATTGTAATCAAATAATGTTTATAGTGAATGTGCGAGTCATCTGCAAGATTTAAAACACAGAACCTGTAACGCCCCTATTTCAAAAATCTCTCATAACCGTTTATGATGCCGCGATTTAACAATCATAGCCAACAATCATCATCAATAAATCAGGCCGTTTTGCATAATTTCCGTTTTCAACCGAAATCTAATCATGGATCTTAAAAGTTTGAAATTGAAACTGAAATCTTGTGTTTGACCACTCTCACTATAAATATCAGTAATCCACACCTTTATACCTCGCTCATTTTCCTTTGAAATTCTACTTTTAACTCGCTGATCAAACCTCTCGCCGCCGGAATCAGCTGCAACTCGCCGGAGTTGGTCACCGGAAAACCGGGGTTCTGTTTTCCAGTTGGTATGAATCCCAAAACTCTTCTATATTTCTTGTTTAATTCGTTTGGATTACATCAGTTAAACCAGAACAATTAAAACTTATAACAGTCAAGTTCCGGGTTGAAATTCATGAAGAAGTTGAGTTTCAGCAGGTGATTAAAGTAATAAGAATCGGGTTTTTAACCGGGTTAGACACACAGTCCAGTGGTGACTGTGTGCAAACATAATATTCACATCCCGAATTAGAGTCCTGGTCAGTCCGTGTTGTTGAAATAAAAACCGGTTTCTTTTTAATTCAAATACGCTAACACTCAGATAGTTGTTAAGTATATTAAAAATTCTGTTTCAATCGGGTTAGACACCCAGCCCAGTTGGTTGGAATGGGTGCAAAACAACATAGAGATCGCTGGTTCGAGTCAGATCCTTCACACTGGTTCGCTCATTTAAATCCTTTTTAAATTAAATATTTCTGATAAATTCTAAAAAGTATATAAGAATACTTAAAAATTGATTCCTTATGGGTTAGACACGTAGCTCAGTTGGAAGAGCTGCGTGCACGTGAACGGGAGGTCACAAGTTCGAGTCTCACCACACGCGGTCAAATTTGTCAACGAACCGGTCAGACCTGCTGTCAGGTCTGACAAGGTTTTTAAAATTTTTTATTTTATTTAATATTTTTGTATTTATTTTTTTAGTTATAAATCAATTAAAAACACTTAAGAACAAGATTATTTAGGTTTAAAAATCTCAATAAATACCACAAAAATAACCTAAAATCTAACAAAAAATATTAAATCAAAATATTAATTTTTATCGAATAATTGCGTTATTATCTAGGTTAGTCTTCTTCGTCAGTTATATCCTCAATTCGTGCGCACTCTTCATCAATCAAGAAAAACGCACCTACTGTGAGTGAATTCTTACAAATTCCCCTTTTTATTCATGTTTTGGGGTGTATCATGTGTCATTTATACATTTCGTTTACTCAAACCCTTGTGCTATTACCATTATATGAACTATCGTGTGATGTGAATATTGTTTGTTGTATTGCAAGTTTATATTTTTGTCAAGTTGCGTGCAAATCATTCATTAGGCTCATCAGTTCCTCGTTGGAGACGAGTTGAGCATCAGGTGCCTCATTAGATCGGCTCCGTTCGATTGAGCCTTGATCTCATTGTTCATCATTTGGTATGTGTGTGTGCATTTATTGATATTATGTGTTTTGTGGTTTAATTTACATATACTTATACTCGTATTTGGTTATGCACATTTTTATTCAAATAACTAATATAACTAATTCTTTCAAACATTTAAATAAGATTCACTCGCCAACTTTTGTTGACCCAAAACCCTATTTTTACACATGATACAGGTGGACAGGTTGAAGCAAGGAACACATAGGAAATTGCCTTAGAAGAAAAATAAAGAAGTCATGAAAAATGTATTTGAACATGTTGTGCTTGTATGTTTATTGTAATTTCTTTTTTTAATAGAAATAATAAATATGAAACCTTATAGTAAATGTCATGAGCTTTGATAAAAACCCAATCATGCCCCGACTACCATTTCCGCTGCGGGTCAGGGTGTGACACTACCAAGGTCCTAACGAGTGGGACTAATACTGGAATCAATTCACCTTTGCACACACACCTTCCCATCACTCTCAACCACTCCCAGTTCAAGAAGATGTCCACATGGAACCCGTGGACCAACCTCAACAACCACCTGAGCCACCAAGGAGGAAGCGTGGAGCACGTATGTCAGTACGTGCCGGACAAAGGTCGGGATCGCTGCCACCTTTGCCCAATTCTTACCCCACCATTCAAGAGGACCCACAAATGGGTGGACCCTCTAATGTTCCACCTATAGTGGAACCAACACCAACACCTGTTGTTCAACCACCACCAACGGGTTATACTAACCCAATTCCCACGTACCCAAACACGTCTGGATATGTAATCCATCTACGCCAGTAGACTATCAAGCGTGGTCGCAAGACCCATACATGCAGGCGGTTATGCATAATGCACTTTACCCGTCTCCTTTCCCACCTACTTATCCACCGACTCGATATCCAACTTATGGGTACCAGTATCTGGTTATGCCCCAACCACAACCTCCGCCACCCCTTGAGGCATTAATGAGGCCTTAGAGAGAATGAAAGAAATGCAGCAGCAGGCGGAGAAAACGGAGAAGAAGACAAATAAGTTCTTCAAGAAACTCTCCAAACTTGTCAAGGGAAAGAAAGACGAGTGAAGTCTTTTTCTATTGTATGTAGTCCCTGCGTGGACATTATTTCTTTAGTCCCTGCGTGGACATTTTGTTTCTTTTAGTCCTTGCATGGACAATCAGTTTCATTTATTTGTTTTAAGTATTGTAATTTCGTATGAAAATTTAATGCAGTACTTTTGGAATTATATATATGTATTCATCCTCTTGAAAACGAGCGTCTCGATTTTATTCGAAATTTATGCTCTGCGATATAATTCCAAAAAGATTTTAATGGGTTTTGATTTGACAAGTGGCTCAAACCACATATTTGGCCAAATATATAAGATAGTTAAGAGAAGTTATCCTTCTATCTAGAGGTGATGGACTAAGTTCAAACCTCCAAGTCATTAAGGTCAATGCGACCGGGACTTATAATCAACCATTAAGATCCTCTTATGTTAACATTCAAGTAATGTGCATACTCTTGGTAGTGTGATTTGAGGAATCACGCTAGCTTTCAAGGTTATAGACTATGTCCTAACCTTATATAGCCTTTGTGACCTGTGTGGTCTCGGCTTAAAAGCCTTTGTGATCTGTGTGATCCCGGCTAGTATCACCAGTGCGGTGATAAAACATCCATAGATGTATTAAAATATAACCTTTGTGATCTATTTGATCCAGGTTATATAGCCTTTGTGACCTGTGTGGTCTCGGCTTAAAAGCCTTTGTGATCTGTGTGATCCCGGCTAGTATCACCAGTGCAGTGATATAAAAATCCATTAGAGATGTATTAAAATATAACCTTTGTGATCTATTTTGATCCCGGTTATATAGCCTTTGTGACCTGTGTGGTCCCGGCTTAAAAGCCTTTGTGATCTGTGTGATCTCGGCTAGTATCACCAGTGCGGTGATAAAACATCCATTATAGATGTATTAAAATATAAGCTTTGTGGTCTATTTTGATCCCGATTATATAGCCTTTGTGACCTGTGTGGTCCCGGCTTAAAAGCCTTTGTGATATTTGTGATCCCGGCTAGTATCACTAGTGCAGTGATAAAACATCCATTAGAGATGTATTAAAATATAACCTTTGTGATCTATTTTGATCCCGGTTATATAGCCTTTGTGACCTGTGTGGTCCCGGCTTAAAAGCCATTATGATCTGTGTGATCCCAGCTAGTATCACCAGTGTGGTGATAAAACATCCATTAAGATGTATTAAATATAACCTTTGTGATCTATTTTGATCCCAGTTATATAGCCTTTGTGATCTATTTGATCTCGGCTAATATCACCAATGCGGTGATTAAACATCCATTAGAGATGTATTTTATATAACCCTTGTGATCTATTTGATCCCGGTCATATAGTCTTTGTGATCTGTGTGATCCCGGCATAAAAGCCTTTGTGATCCGTGTGATCCCGGCTAGTATCATCAGTGTGATGATAATCAAACATCCATTAGTGATGTATCACCCTTTCGGGTTAAAATCTATTCTTTAAAGCCCATGTGATCTATTCGATCCCGGCTACTATCATCAGTGTCATGATAATTATCCATTAGCGATATTGTGCCTATGTGCCCTATTATATGTCCATTAGTGACAGGCCTAAGTGCCATATATGTTATGTCCAATGTGACCGGCCAATGTGCCCAATTAATATGTCCATTAAGGGACAGGCTTATGACCTATGTATAATTGTATGTATGACAAATGACAGTTGTGACATTGCGATCCCCTGTCTAATAATATATGGACTTCGTCCAAATTGTAAATTGCCTATGACGGTCCTATTAAGACCTAGGCCAAATATAGATATGTTAAGCCTAAGAGTTGTGATGTTATTCACACTAGTATAGGAAGTGGATTTTCTTATATCCAATGTTTAAAAGCCGATATGGTTATTATACCATGGCTAAGAGAAATTTTATTTGGTATATAGAACCAAAGCTTTGAAGAATGGCTAATTCTAATGAGGCACAAGGTAGCCATCGGAACGTCAAAGACGCCGAAAATATAGCCATAAATAATGATAATGATATCCAAGTGATGCGGCTGTGGAAAGGGCCATGAGTAAGGCCATAGAAAGGCTAAGAGAGGCGAGTGTCACTCGCTCTAGACCCCTATCTATTCCACCATCTTCAGCTCATAAAGAGAGCTCTGTTCACTCTTCAAATGCGAAGAGTGAACCAAGGATAGCAGACTTTGCTGATAGGTCACGTTCTGCTAAAGACGGGTGTACCTATAAATACTTTGTCTACTGTAAACCCGAGACTTTAATGGGAAAAAGGAGCCGTAGAAGCCTTAAAGTGGCTGGATGAGATGGGACTATAGTAGACATCAGCGGCTGTGCTGAAAAGGATGTGGTCAAGTACGTATCACAGTCCTTTAAGGGCGATGCCCTAACATGGTGGAAGGCCATGATTCAGTCAACAGGTAAGGTATACCTGTATAATCTGGGATGGTCCAAGTTTGTGGACCTTGTAAAGGAAACTTACTGCCCAACCCATGAGGTGGAGAAAATAGAGACAGACTTCTTGTCTCTTTCCATGAAAAACCTAGATTGTCGGAAATATGTTTCCGATTTCAATTCCTATCTAGGTTAGTTTCTTATTTAATTATCCCTGAATCCAAACGCATTACGCGTTTTATAAATGGATTAGCACCCGAGATTAAGGGCATGGTAAAGGCTGCTCAGCCTAGTACCTATAGGTATGTTGTTGACCTATCTCTCTCCCTCACCCTTGATATAGTGAGGCAGAAGTCAGTCAAGCCTGAAACCGACTGGAAAAGGAACAGAGAGGAAGACAACTCCCATAGATTTAATAAGAAAAATAAAGGGAGGTTCGGGTTCAAAGGGAACCAAAGCAAGTCGGTTGTGATGCCATTCTGTAAGACTTGCAACCGAAGACACTGGGGACAGTGTATTCCTGACCCACAAGCTAGACCTTGTGGCATATGTAAAAGAAGGGGCATAAGACCCAAGATTGTAGAGACCTTAAAGATGCTATATGCTATATCTGCCATGAAAAAGGGCACATTGCAAGTAGCTGCCCTAAGAATTCGAGGAATAACAATCCAAAGCCTGGAGAGGCCAAGAAGGGGAATGCACGTGCCTTTCGGCTAACTGCTAAGGAAGCTGTTAATGACAATAACGTCATAACAGGTACTTTCCCTATTAATCATATTTATGCTAGAGTTCTTTTCGATTCGGGTGCAGATAAATCATTTGTTGATCATAAGTTTAGTAAACTATTAAATTTACCCATAAGAACTCTAGATAAAATTTATGATATAGAACTCGCCGATGGAACCTTGGAAACTGCTTCTTCCATTCTTGACGGATGCTCTATATCCATTAAGAATCATTCCATCCCTATCTCTCTTTTTCCAATGAAATTGGCGGGGTTCGATGTTGTCTTAGGCATGGATTGGTTATCTCATAACCAATCCCGCATTGCCTGTGATAAAAAGCTCATCGAGATTAAGACCCCATCTGGTGAAATGATCACCATCTTTGGCGACTCACACTATGGACTGCCAGAAAAAGTGTCGTTATTTAAGGCATCCAAGTGTTTGAGAAGAGGTTGTGTCGTCTATATGGCACAAGTAACCATCAATGAGCCTAAGCCAAGCATTGAAGACTTACCAGTTATCTCGGAGTATCCCGATGTTTTCCCTGAAGAAATACCAGGCCTACCCCCAGATAGGCAAGTGGAGTTCAGAATAGATATCATACTAGGAGCAGCACCCGTAGCAAGAGCCCCATATAGGCTAGCTCCAACCAAAATGAATTAGCTAAGAGTTCAACTAGACGAACTCTTAGAGAAAGGCTTTATTCAGCCTAGTTCCTCACCTTGGGGAGCTCCTATCCTTTTTGTGAGAAGAAAGACGGTTCGATGCGAATGTGCATCGACTACTGGGAGCTGAACAAGCTAACCATTAAGAATAGATATCCTCTGCCCAGGATCGATGACTTATTCGATCAGTTTCAAGGGGCTACTTATATTTCTAGGATAGATTTGAGATCAGGATATCATCAACTGAAGGTTAAAAATGAAGATGTTCCTAAGACAGCCTTCAGGACCCGTTTGGTCATTTTGAGTTTTTGGTAATGCCTTTTGGGCTCACAAATGCACCAGCAGCATTCATGGATCTCATGAATAGAGTCTGCAAGCCATATTTGGATAGGTTTGTCATTGTCTTCATAGACGACATACTTATCTATTCTCGTAATCAAAGTGATCACGAGAAACATCTTCGGTGCATCCTAGAATTATTAAGGAAGGAGAAACTTTATGCAATGTTCTCTAATTTTGGCTTAGAGAAGTCTAATTTCTTGGACATGTTGTAAGTGAGCGTGACATCCAAGTGGATCCCGCCAAGATTGAAGGCATCACAAATTGGGAAGTGCCCAAGACTCCAACAGAGGTTCGTAGTTTCTTAGGTTTGGCTGGTTACTATAGGAGGTTCATTGAGAACTTTTCAAGGATAGCCACTCCTTTAACTTCTTTGACCCGTAAGAATATTAAGTATAATTGGGGTCCAAAGCAACAGGAATCTTTTGAGGTTCTTAAACACAAGTTGAGCAACGCTCCTGTGTTATCTCTACCTGAAGGTATTGAGGAATTTGTAGTCTACTGTGATGCATCGCACACTGGCATGGGCTGTGTGCTAATGCAAAAAAAGGCAAGGTGATTGCCTATGCATCATGACAATTAAAGGTGCATGAAAAGAATTACACCACCCACAATTTGGAATTGGGTGTCGTTGTATTTGCACTAAAACTGTGGAGACATTACTTGTATGGCACAAAGTGTGTTATATACACATACCATAAAAGTCTCCAACACCTGTTCAATCAGAAAGAATTGAACATGCGACAACGTCAGTGGATGGAAACACTTAATGATTATGATTGCGAGATTCGCTATCATCCAGGCAAGGCAAATGTAGTTGCTAATGCCTTAAGTCGCAAGGAGAAGGTTAAACCTATAAGGATTAATGCAAAAAGCATTGAGCTCAAGAAAGCTTATATGAAAAGATATTAGATGCGCAAAAGCAAGCCCTTTTAGAGGCTAATATTCCTAATGAGGGATTAGGCGGATCTGTTGATCAATTAGTGCCTGGAAATGATGGAATCCTAAGATTTAATCATAGAATTTGGGTTCCTATCTTTGGAGGACTTAGAGATCTAATCCTCCAAGAAGCATATAATTCAAGATACTCTGTTCACCCGGGTGGTGACAAGATGTATCAAGACTTGAAGAGAAATTATTGGTGGATGGGTTTGAAGAAATCCATAGCCACTTATGTGGCTAAGTGTCTGACGTGTTCGCAGGTTAAGACCGAACATCAGAAACCGTCAGGACTTCTACAACAACTTGAAATTCCCACTTGGAAATGCGAAATGGTAACTATGGATTTGATTACCAAGTTACCAAAGACCAAAAGTGGTAAGGACACTATTTGGGTCATAGTGGATAGACTGACTAAGTCAGCTTACTTCTTGCCAATTAAAGAGACATATAATTCAGATAAATTGGCTAAGTTGTATGTGGACAAGATAGTGTCCCTACACGGTGTGCCAGTATCTATTGTATCCGATAGAGATACTAGATACACATCTCACTTTTGGAAAAGTTTCCCCCAACAATCGTTAGGCACACGATTAAATTTTAGTACGGCTTCCCATCCGCAGACTGACGGTCAAAGTGATAGTACTATTCAAACACTGGAAGATATGCTCAGGGCATGTGTGATTGATTTAGACGGAAGTTGGGATGACCACTTACCCCTAATAGAATTCTCCTACAATAATAGCTATCATACAAGCATCAAGGCTGCTCCTTTTGAGGCCTTGTATGGGAGAAAATGCAGAACGCCCGTATGTTGGGCAGAAGTTGGGGAGACCCAACTGTCAGGACCTGAGATTGTCCTAGAGACCACGGAAAAGATTATGCAAATCCGTAATCGTCTCAAAGCTGTCAGGGATAGGCAGAAGAGCTATGCTGACAAGAGGCGTAAACCTCTTAAGTTCCAAGTAGGGGACAAGGTCATGCTAAAAGTATCACCCTGGAAAGGTGTGATGCGTTTTGGAAAGAAGGGCAAGTTAAGCCCTTGATATATAGGACCCTTCGAGATAATCGAATGTGTCGGCACTGTAGCTTATAAGCTCAGGTTGACAGAGGAGCTTAATGGAATCCATGAGGTATTCCACATATCTAATCTTAAGAAATGTCTAGCCAATGAGTCGCTAGCAATGTCACACAATGAGGTGCAAATTGATGAAAACCTGAGCTTCATTGAGAAACCAATTTCGATCGAGGATCGACAGGTTAAGAAGCTCCGAAGAAAGATGATACCTATAGTAAAGGTTAAGTGGGACGCTTTTAGAGGTTCTGAGTATACATGGGAGGTTGAGTCCACTATGCGACAAAAATACCCCCATCTTTTTTGAATAAAATCTCGAGGTCGAGATTTCTTTTAAGGGGGTGAGGATGTAACATCCTGTAAAATCGTGTCCAATAGTATAGTGACACGTGTTGTATTTTATATAATTGTCTGTTAAAGAACAATAAGGACTAAAGGTGTCAATATGCTCAAGATTGAGCCTCTGAGTGACGAACCGATGTCAACATGCATAAATAATAGCCTCTGAGTGACTGATACGTCAACATGTTTAAATCATTAGCCTATGAGTGACTGATATGTCAACATGCTTGAAACTTGGCCTCTGAGTGACTAATATGTCAATATGCCTAGCCTCTGAGTGACATCGGAATCAACATGCTTGTGATAAGCCTCTGAGTGATCATTTGTGAAGTCCTAACTCTCGTACGTACCGTTTGTTGGACGTGAGAGTTCAATTCTGTAAATATGTAAAAGTTGGATATTGGAGGGATTAAAAGTGTCAACATGTTAATTTATACCTCTAAGTGACCTTTTAACGAACCGAGAGCTCAATAATGCCCGGGCATAATCCCGGGTATGCCAAGTATTGGCTACGGAGGGCTAAAAGTGCCAAAATAGTATTTAAAATCGTTTTTATAAGCTTTATATAGTTTAGGGGCCAAAGTGTCAGATTTTAAAACTGAAATAGGGGCGGTCGCGGGCCGCGAGAGACCCGGCATGTGTCTCTCGCGCCCCGCGAGAACAAACCTGTAGCAGAAAGTTTGTTTTGGAGCCCAAGCAAAGCTCCAAAACCATTAAATCAAAACCATGACCTTCCTAATAAGCTATGCCACATTTTGGGATGCTTGTAATCTTCTTCTTACAGCCCTAGACACCTGACTTCACCTCCTTTGAGCTCTCCAACTATAAATAGGTGCTTAAGTTCACCATTTCAACTTGAATCTTTCTTATTCACTCTTCTCCTTCCTCTGGAAGTTCCTAACTAAAAGGAGCAGTCGAACATAGTTCTTTTGCATCTAGGAACCACTGGTAAGTGTTCCTTCCTTGTGCATTTTCGTTTATAGGCTTCTATAGCCTAAAGTCAAGCGTTTTACGTAAAACGCTTTGACTTTCGGTTAAGACCATGATGGTCCAGCCATTGTTCAAAATGAACATGGATATTCATAGTAAGGTAGGTGTTAGTCCCTATAAAGGGCCTCTCTTGAAGATCACGTTTGCTAGACCAATTGACGGATCTAAGTTATGATATTAAAAAGTCAAACAGGCCATTTTTCGGAAAAATCATAAATTGATCTTATATATGTTATGAAACCTGTTTTGATACTTAAACAAGTTGGTAATAATTATTAGAACATGTATGAACATGTTCGGCTCATCAATTTCAGTTCTAGGGTCGGTTCGCAACCGAAAGTCGCAAGGTTTGACTTCTGCTTTGACTTTCGATTCTGACCCGATTTAGATTAGTTACCCACTGATCTAAAGTTGCATTATGATCATAACATAATATAGCATAACCCTCTGAGGTTATATTACATGATCATAAACAGAATCCAAGTTTATGCGCAAGTTCCATAACTATGCCATCTTTGACCAAAATGTCCTTTTTGCATAAAACAAGGTTTCAAATGGTAATGAACTTGAAAATGAATTTCTACTAATGTAATATCATAAGTAAGATTATTTGGGATATTAAACCTAGTTATAAACTGAGTTTTTAAACAAGTCTTTAAACTATGTCGATAAATGACGGTTTTAGCCCCTGTGGCTTATAAAATAGTTTTAATCAAATCTTTTCGAGATAAATCACTTACTTACCAATATGTTATATTAATTAACATATTTTAAACATTTTAATCTGATCCAAACATCAGTTTTCATAAACATCGCTTAAAGACGTCACTTTACGACATAAACGCCGTTTCGACGCATAGTATGGTTTTAAACCATATTAGTGGACCAAGACTTGTTACATACTGAATTTAAAACTTATTTTAAACATATTTACAGTAGGTACTTATTATAAACTCAGAATCCCAAATAATTTATAAACTATGTGTAAAATGACCAAAATGCCCCTTCGGTGCATAGTTTGGTCATAAAAGGTAAAATACACATATATTTGATATCCTACTGATATTATATCATAAATAAATTATTTTTCCAGAATACTCATGATCATAAACTTAAATTTTATTTAAGTTCTTTTTATACGATACGAAATTACTGAAATGCCCCTATAAGGCATAATTTCGTTTTAAAACGTCAACGGGCATACAAGATGATATCCTACTGATATCTTAACTTATTTAAAGTATAATGACATATAGAACTTGTCCATAACTTATCCGGTTACCCGATATCGCCATTATGCGCACAGTTACGTATATGTGACTATTTTACGGAATTCCACCGTAACGGGTTTAACCTTATAATTTTAAGTTCAAAATCCAGAATGTTTATAGTTTACCCATATTATACAAGTCAAGTACTTGTCGGGTTTAAACTACATTCTATCTGATCATCGTTTAATCAAGCGTTATACGTAATGATCATGTACACTATTCGGTTTATACAATCGTTAGTATTTAATTGACTAGTTTATGCCATAATCCAGACTAGAGCCTTCTCGGTAAAAGCTATCTGCACTCGGTACTCTTGTATACGGCTGAGTTATTTAAAAATAAAAGAAGAAAGCAATCTCAGGTAATTACTCTCAACTTATTTCCTCTGTAAGGGCTTGGGATATGGTAAATTATTATTGCATGGTCCATTGCATGGTTAACCTTCCTAAGATAATAAAAGATTTTGTGACGTTTGCACTTGAAATCATTTTTAATATTTTTAAAATGAGTCAGTTGGGTGGATTTACCAGCGTAAGCTGACGTATCCTCCGAAGACTAATCTACAGGAACAACACGAAATTAAGCCGGAAGCTGCTCGGTAGGAAAACAAGGGGATTCTTGTAAATCCTTAAGATCTGCCTAAAGTCTGTTTTGTATTCTTTCTTGTAAATTCTATGATCCGCCTATGGATCTTCTATTACAAGCTTGTATATTATTTTGTATTTTCGAACATTCAGTTTGTAATAGTAATTTTACTCCAAGACTTTCGCTGTGCCACGTTTAATTGACTATGACGTTATCAACTGTTGTCACAATACTCCCCACCCGGGCCCACCGGTGTTTGGATTTCGGGGTTGGAAATCTGGGGTGTGACATATATAGTGCCAAAAACAAGTGTTTAAGGCTAGATAATTACTTTATTGAATACACACATTTACATACTTGAATTCCGAATCTGAATACTCCAATATTATCCAAATACTCACACACCTACGCTTCATCATGTAGGATAACTCGGTGTTCCATCCTTCAAACTCTCTAACTCTTCACGGGATTACCAAAGGAAGCTTTGCAAAACCGTGAGTACACTTTTGGGTGTAATGTGTTTAACATATCAAAATACACGCAAACACACTTATACTTTATGCAAACACAAACAATCCATTATACATGCTTAAATACGTGATACTTGATTTGTATTCTTGGAACATTCTTATGTGATTCGCTTGTCATTAATTTCGTACGAGCCTCCCTTAACATGTATAGTGCTATACGAGTAACGCACCGCCCATATCTTGTGGTCATGTTAAGTCTTTAATTCTTGCGGTAATCAGAGGGTTGACTTGTAAAATTGCATGCCTTGATACATTAATCTAGTTAACTATATTTGTCATGTGGATTCGTTTAAACCTTTTTCATACTTATGCTATATTAAACTTGTGTACTCGCCAATGCCTTGTGTGTTGAACTATACTTTTAAACATGTTCAGGTTGATGATGTTGATATTGATGAAATCTAGTAGGGACGACTTAGAAACGCATCTAGAATTATTATTTTATTGTTATTGAGTTTTGTTGTACTTTGAGGTTTCCAATTGTTGTACTTTGATTTCTTGTGATGTACTTGACAATTTTATTCATGAATGAAATCAGTTTGAATTAAATATTGTCACAATAGTGTTATGAAGTCTCGAGCAATCTCGTTCGTCTCACTCTGATGTTTCCGCTATCGGTTGAGGTGTGACATAATGTCACACCCCGACCCGCAGCGGAAAAGGTGATCGGGGCATGATTGGGTTTACATCAAAGCTCATGACATTTATTATAATGTTTCATATTTATTATTTCAATTTAAAAGAGATCATACAATCATATCAAACAAATACAACATGTTCTATTCATCCTTCTAAACTTCATTATTTTTCTTCTAAGGCAATTTCCTATGTTTTCCTTGCTTCTTCCTGTTCACCTGTATCATATGTAAAAATGGTTTTTGGATCAACAAAAAGTTGGCGAGTGAACCTTGTTAGAAAACATTTATTATTTATTTCTTATTGTATTTAATACGGAAAAATTGTGCAATATTCCTATATGAACAAACGTAAATAAACATACAATAACAAATAATTAGCATACAATAACAACCAATAGCATACGACATCAACCAACAACAAACAATAACATACATTAACAAACCAATAGCATACAATAACATATCAACTTGCATGAATATATAACATGAATGAAACTGTGCGATCAAGGCTCAATCAAACGGAGCCGATCGTATTGCATGTACTGAAAATGATAAATGTCTGTGCGATCAAGGCTCAATCAAACGGAGCCGATCGTATTGCATGTACTGAAAATGATAAATGTATGTGCGATCAAGGCTCAATCAAACGGAGCCGATCTTATGTTGGCAACGCCAGGTTCACGCTCATAATGTAATGGGGAACTGCTCAACGCTCATAATGTAATGGGGAGCGGCGGCCTATGAAATTGCATGTACTGAAAATAATAAATTAAATCTAAACAATAACCACACAAACAGTTTATACAAGCTGAATACACATTTGTTCATGATATGATGTATGCACAATGATTTAAATATAATAAATGGTAAGACACATGATACACCCCAAAAACGTGATTAAAACGGGGAATTTGTAGAGATTCACTCACAGTGGGTGCGTTCGGTTGATGATGTTGAATGCGCACGAGTTTAGAGGATTGATTGACGAGGAAAAACTAACCTAATTAATAACGAAAAAGTAAGGTAAATAAACGGATTTTATTAACAATTTTAATAGTATTTTTGGATATATTTTTGTGAGTTTAAGGCTATTTTCTAACTTTAAAAATGTTATTTTAAGTATTTTTAATTGATTTTTAATTTAAATAAATAAATAAAATAAATAAATAAAATGTTGATTTTTGACCGTTGACCGTTGACCGGTTCGGTCGGTTATATGTGTGTGCTGGGTGAGACTCGAACCCGTGACCTCTCGTACGCGTGCACGCAGCTCTACCAACTGAGCTACGTGTCTAACCCGAAATATTTCTGTTTTTAATTATATTTATATACTAATTAAATTAATCCGAAAATCACTTATTTTAAAAACGATTTAATGTATCGACTCGGTGCTCGCCACAGGTCTCGAACCCGGGACCTGTGGTTTAGTTTGGCACACAGTCCACCGCTGGACTGTGTGTCTAACTTGGTAAATATTCTAGTTTTTATTATACTTAACATATTACTGAGTTAACCCGGTTCGGTTTCTAAAAAAAACATTTTTATTACAGAGGTTATGGTTGTGATAGGAATCGAACTCGCGTCGTGTGCATATTGTTTGCACACAGTCCACCGCTGGACTGTGTGTCTTACCCGTTCATAATATCGATTTTAATTAGTCTTATAACATACACAACTTCGTCTTCTTCGTTCAAAACACAGACATCGGTTAACTAACTGTTACTTGATTAATTCGGTTAATGAATAAGATGAACAATTGAAAAGTATTGAACCGAAGAGTTTGGGGAAAAAAGTACCGAACAGATCGTCTTCTTCAGAAAATCCGGCGAAGATCGTCGGCTCTGTTTTGGTGACCTTCGGCTGTTAGAATCAATTAACAGTTTGGAGGGATTAGATGTGAAATTGAACTACTGAGTAACGATTATCAGTAGGTTACATGATCATACCGGTTAACAGCAAGTTTCTGGAAATTTCAGAAATTTTCCGGCGAAAACAGAAAATCCGATAACGTCGCCAGGGATTGATTCTGGGTGATGGATTAATGTTAGTAATGTTCTAACAATTGATTGAAACAGCAAAGTCGAGGTACTTTACCGTTTTGAGGTGAGTCTCGGTTTTCCGGCGACTTGCAGAGAATTCCGGCGATGATCAGAAAGTAATTCCGACGACCAGAAAATAGAATAAACGTGAAATTAGAAGCTCTGGGAATGTAATTGAATCGCGAGATGAGTGTTTTGTTGAAGTAATTCCAGAATGAATGTTTTCGGTTATAAAAACCAAACATCACCTGAATTCAAGTTCATTAACGCCTGAATTGATTTAAGATGTCGGTTTATCGGTTATGATCAAGATTCCGCGAGCACTCAAACGTCTTGGTCGGTTTGAAAGCCGATATCGGTTTCAGTTGGCGCAATAGGTTGATTCTCAGTTGAACATATGATTTAATTGCTTCCTAGAACTCACAAAAAGATCAAGTGGCGGAGTGGTTATAAGTGTGTGAGTTAAGTCTTGGAGGATTTTACGGCTGACCCGGGTTCGAGACCCGGCAGCCTTGTTTTATTTTTATTTCACTATTTTTAATACATTTTCAAATATAAATTTTATATTCTAATATACTTTTTAATTATGTATCGTTTAAAATTAATTTGAGCATTAAAAACGCAACCAAATTTTTGACTGGTTGTTCGGTTAATAAACGAAGCGGGTTTGGTAAATCCGGTTTTTGACGGATGTTACACGTAATTCATCAAGCATTTCGGATAAACAGTCTTCAACACATGAGTTTTTCGAAAAACTGACATGATTTATTCGAAAAGTCTTAAAGTTTTCAAAAAAATCTGAAAAGGGTCATTAATTTGAACCTTTTGGTTTTTCGAAACGGTGTTATGGTCCTTTGAACTTTTCGAATTCAACTATTGAACCCTTGTACTTTTCCAAAAGATTTGAACGGCTTAACCTTAACTATTCGAATTGAACAATAGGCAATGTTGAACCTGTTACCTGGTCTGGTTGACTTGTTGACCTATTGACTTATGTTGACTAGTCAACGATGTTTGATATTTCTCTCGCTTGGTCAGTTTTGTCCAGGTTATGGCTGATCAGAGAAAGTTAGATATTGAAGCCTCACATAATCAAGCAGGAATATTTTCGAATCCTCCGGCAAAGCATTATGAAGAGTTTAACTCGTTAATCGTCGGTCTAAACTCGTGTCGCATTACACACACTTTGAAAGCCAATCTTGTGATTCGTAGCGAGATTATTATAGATTTCTTGCTATCTGCCAAGGTAAAAAGGAGTGGAGCAGATGGAGCGGGATCTATAGAAGCTAAAATTCAAGGAAAGGAGATTGTGATTTCTGAAGCAGTGATTCATGAAGTTTTGAAGTTTGGTGATCAAACTAATCATCCGACAACGTTTGGAAAGAACAAGGTAATGAAAGTTTTGCGAAGAATGAGTTACGAAGGTGAGTATCCGACAGTGTTGAAGAAGTTGTTCCCACCATATTGGAAATTGCTCGTACATGTGTTCTTGCTATGCATATCAGAGAACAAGTGTGGATTGGATTAGTCAAATCAGATACAAACCTGTGATATGGTTGCCCTTGTAAACAACTGGGATTATAACTTATCTGCCTTTATATTTAACAACATGAAAAGGATGCTGGAGAACCCGAAGAAGAAGATATTTATGCTTTATCCACGATTTATTCATATGATTCTTGATGAGAAATATCCAAAGCTGGTTAAAAGCACAAATCTGTTAAACTTGAAGCCGATGGGTCCATCTTGTTTCGATATAGTGAGAAGAAATAGAGAAACTGCGAGGAATCATCAATTTTGGGAAATAAAAATTAAAGAAGTTTGGACCAATTGAAGGTCAGGTATCAGCTCCAGTACCACTGAATGCTACAGTAGCTGAAGAACATGACGTACAGTTTGTGGGAATTGGAGTGAAGCCAGAGATTGAAACTGAAAATCTAATGACGGATGATGAGGCAACTGAAAGTGATATGGAACTGATGGAGTCTATATAAGCTGAGGTACCCGTTAAAGAATTACTTGTGATGAATTCTTAAAATCTTGCCGCTTTGTTCGAATCGTTAAAGGAAATCCTTGGGAACCCTCCTCCTGATATTGTTCCTACACAAGAAGAAGACGGTGAAGATGATGTTGTTAAAGATACTAATCTGGTATCTCGTAAAAGACAGAGAGTTGACCCTAAACCGAGTATTACAGATCATGTTGACCCGGTTGCTAAAAGTGAGCCCGTTGCTCAAGCTGAGTCTGAAGTTGAACCTTCATTAGCCCCTGAAGATGTCATACCAGATTTCTTTAAATCCTCGTTTTCGAAGACTACTACCAGAGCTGAACCTGAAAGTTCGAGCGGTTTTCATTTTGATGTTGGTGGGAGTTCTAGTAGTGGTGTGCCTAATATTAAAGAACATCAATTACGAGCTGCTGAGAAAATGAATTTCATCGAAGATTCTAGTGATGAAGATATGAATGTGGATGTGGTGAAGTTGTAGAAAAGGGTAGTCATACTTGAACAAGACTGTATTTTGAAAGATGCCCAGATCACGTCTTTGCAAGATCAGGTATCCAATAAAGATCAAACCATTAATCAGCCGCAGAGTGATGTTAATATGTTAATGTCACTGGTGTTTGATTTGAAAGCAAAGTTGGAGAAGAAGTTTGGACGTGAGTTTGTTGATGAGGATGATGATCCGATGAATGTTGAAAGAAGAGAAAGAACAACTAAAGAGAAGGTTGCAGAACATGTTAAACGTGAAGCGACTTTGAATTAGTATCTTGAAACTGCACATCAAAAGAAGAGGAAGGTGCCACCAAAGAAAACATGTAACAATCAGATGATGATCATGAAGAATCAAGATTTAAATCCTTTGGATGAGAACTTTTAGCCTAAAGATCCAGCCAAAACATCTGATTGATATGTGATGGAGCTGGGACAAAGTTATTATGATAAAGTTGGAAACAAGTCAGAGATTACGAGCTAGAGATATGACCATGACAAGAAAATGTGGTTGGTGATTAGGAGAGTGGGCACAGAGAGTTCTACTCCAAGGAATCATAGTTTGAATCATGGATGAATATTGATTTGAAGAATCCGCCAAAAGCTCCTTACTTCGATTCAGATCCTAACCAACGTGGAAGACGTTGGGCGTTTCATACTAATCTTGAGAAAGAAGTAAAGAATGACTTTCCTATGATGAATATGCTCAGTCATATCTGAAGAAGAACCGTGGGGTGTATGATAGGCATACAGGCAAAACTGTTAAATCAGTTATACGACCACCAAGTGATAAGGAAAAGATCATTCCAGCAACACCTAAATTTCCATAAGCGGCTCTTAAGAACTTCAAATTCAGAGCATATGATCTAAAGATGGGTGAAGCTGTAATTATGACTAAAGAAGTTCCATGTTGTTTAGCTGATACACTGGATCTGATAAGTTTTCATGAAGAAGATTTGAATGATTTGAGCAAGAATCAGATACGTACAAATGAAAAGTATGAGGTGTGTGCTAAGTCATGGACGAGTGCGGTGGCAAATGTGATTGGTTCAAGGTTGTACGTAGATGTTGTTCATCAACCAGGGGGGAGACGCAACTAGTGGATCTTCACACTGAAGGACTATAATGTTATAAACCTAAGGGAGATTGTTGGGCACTTGAAGGTTTATATATTATTAGTTATTTTGTATTTTGTGCTAATGGTTAGTTTTATGTTTTGGGCTTGTATCTGGGCTTGTAGGTGGCGAATTGGGCTAGGTTTAGGGGGAGTTGTAGGCTTAACTCTCCTATAAATACGTATCTTGTAATCAGGTTTAGGTTGTTGACTCTACGTATTTTGCTGCAAACTTGTATTAGACAATTCCTATTTGTATGCAAGCTGAAGTTTGGTTTTGATCATCTTATACATCTTTATTTTCTACATCTTTGTTATTGAATTAAGTTTGATTGTGTGATTCCGTCACCCAATCAAACTAGTTGTGATATCGTTGTATTCATCCGATTTAGAGACTTACAATGTGGGTTTTACCCTCTAGTTATTATACATTTTGATTAATGAAGAATTTAGTGTAATTTTAATGATAATTATTTCTTTATTTTCAATTTCACTCTTTATACTTTAAACAAATATATGCTTAACCCATTTAGTTTCATTTTAATTTAATTTGATATTTTTCTTAATAACCTGCTTTAGTTAATTTACTTAAAAAATGTACATACACACAGACGTGTTTATGTTTTTCTCAATATTCCGAAATAATTTATATGTTAATTTCAAAGTAGAATGAACAATAATATAAACAGTAGTAAGTTTTTATCTTGAAATCCCCTTTATATTTTAAATAATATACACATTTAACCTATTTAGTGTCATTTAATATGATTGTTTTCTAATAACTCGCGTTCGTTAATTTACTTTTAAAAAGTCAATACATGGGTGAGTTTATTTTTTTCATCACATTAGAATAATTTGGTTGACATCATAGTTGTATTCAAATAAAGTATATCTTTGTTTGGTAAGATATAGTGATGCCACAAACCGAACCGATAACGACATCAATATCGTTATTGATATTATTGAAATCGGTTTCGATATCCATTTTATGTTTTTGATCGATTAACACTTTCTTTTTGGTATCCCCCTTTGATTGCTGTATCAAGTGCTGCTATCGTACCCATACCATATAAAACTGAACTGATACCGACCTAAACCAAATTCCCAATGCATCATGCGATGGAATATAACCTCGCTAAAATATTAAATCTCATAGGCTATGAATATTAAACATACCATATAATATATATTTATATTTTGTTTTATGCTTTAATTTCACCTGTTATAATTAAAAAAATATAGGTATTTAACACAATTAGTTTTTATTTAATTTGTTTTTTCCACTAACTTGTGTTAATTAATTTAAAAAATCGATAAAAATATAAAAACCAATTAAATACTAAATATATAAAGTACACTTAATAAATATTTTTACAATTTTAGAATTAACACGACATGATTCCATTGCAATAGCTTAACCGAATTAATCGGTTTTACAACTGTTTATTATTTTCTTAAAGTATTATATGAGTTACTTATTGCTTAACCTCAAGCCGGAACATTATCAACCGTATTGCGAGTTCCACCAATATGTGTTCTCAACCAAACTGTGTTTTATGCATCGTCAGAAAATCCCCACTTGCATCGAGCTAATTTTAAACCATTTGAAAATTTACATAGATCAAAATTTATCCAAATTTTCGGGTTCCTTGTTAGAAATTGCATAACTATTAAGTCATTTGACAAAGATCCAACATCAATGGAAGAAATTGCATAACCGCTTAGATACCATTTGACTATCTGAGACCATTTTTTAGGCTTGAGAGTTTATGTGTTTTTGTATTTTTTTGCGTTTTTTGAATGTTTTGTGTTTTGAGAGCTAGAGAAGTGGTGTGACCAAACCAATATAAAAATACCTATTTATACTAAGAAATGCAAACTAAATGGTTGAGAAAACAGCCATTTCAACCTATATAGCCGTTCGAAAATGAGTAGATTCTTTTTCCTTGTGACAGGCTGTTTTGTGTCTCTACGATCGACAAAACCCCAGCGAAGCGATGTAACTAGAACTCCCCTTGAGGCTTGAACTGTCGCCCCCCAAAATTAGAGGTACACAAAAGACCCGTACCCGAAATCTGATCTGAGAAAAAAACCCGAAACTGGTTTATACCTGGATATTGTATACTCGTAACTGAACCGACCCTACTTGTTGGTAGAGTATACATTTTGAGATCAATATCTATACCTTAAACCGTACCCGATTTATTCCAAAAAATACACAGAACCGGTCATACCCTATAACCGAACCTAGTTATACCCTATCCCGATGTCTGGTTTTTTTTAATACCCAATAGAATACCGGATTTTAAAATATATTTTTATG
Source organism: Scalesia atractyloides (assembly GCA_947069175.1). NCBI lineage: Eukaryota > Viridiplantae > Streptophyta > Magnoliopsida > Asterales > Asteraceae > Scalesia > Scalesia atractyloides. The sequence goes on from CAMTDV010000023.1 coordinate 23,968,301, forward strand.
TTTACTTTATAACTTTTATATTTAAGTTTTTTTTTTAAAAAAACGCATATTATAAAGCAAATAATTTATACTTGAGTGAATTTATGTTATTGTAATTTATTTTAATTATTTTTGCGTATTATTACCTTAATTATTTTTACAAATTATAAACGAAATCGAATTTTTAAATGAATTTACTTTTAAGTAAATAATAAAAAGAAGCTTATTTTTAAAATTGGTATTAGTACCAAAACCCATACCCGGTTATACCCGAACCCGATTATACCATACCCGGACACATAAGATATAGTTTTTTTTTTCTCAATAACCTGTACCCGAATCTTACTTTGTTTCTCTCAATACCAGACTTTCAAATACGCTATCATACCCTAAACCAGGTATTAAAAACCTCCGATTTGTGCACCTCTACCCAAGCTGATTGTTTGTCTAGTTTTTTTTTTCTTTTTTTCTTTCCTTTGGTCCAGTAGCAAAGCCCAAATCAACTTGATTTTTTATCATTGCAGCACAGAAATTGTCTACAATGGTCCATTAACTATTCTCATGGGTTGATGCATTTATGGCTTCATGTTTTTAATTCAATCTTTCTTTATGGCTCATCAAAAGTCCATAGATTCAAAACATATAGATATAGAATTATTTCACATCGTTTTCTATTCTAACCCAAAATGATACTCACCACTATTGTATATTTGAATTAATGTATAACAATTATAAAAAAAATGTCTGATTACATCATTATCGTTTTAAACATAAAAAATATAAAAACAAATTAAAACCATATATTTATATATATGTAGAAAACAGAAACCATGAATAATATTTTTTCCATTATTTTTTGCCAATTGTTTGAACTTTATTAGAATATATAAGTTTTTCATTTTTTTTGCGAAACAAATAACAAAAGGAATATGGCCCATATGGTTTGGTGAGAGTACCTACAAAGTGGACGTGGTGGTTTCAAATTCTGGCTTAGAATGTCCACATTGAAGCCTCTATTTCTTTCTCTATCTTTAAAATTTAGAACGTCAATAGTTTTTACTACTCCATCCGAATCTCTATCTCTTTCTCCACCTATAAATTTTATAGAATAAGCTACGGTAAATATCAATACATAGAGAGCCTCTTGAAATATTTGCTTGTTTTTTTGAACGACAAAAACACTTTATACATACATAAAGAGCCAGCAAGGGGCTGTGAAACAACCAAAACAACCGAAACAAACAAAGCAAAGAAAAGAGTTACAAAAGGTCTACGACATCGAAAATCACCCGGTTTTCCCGTTAAGGCCTCTTGAGCTTCAATCGATTGCTTATCCAGAAAAAAGCGTCTTCTTTTTTCGTAATCCACAGTCTTCTTAATTGGGACAAAACAATCGTCGAAAACTTTCGCATTTCTCGCACTCCAAGTCCTCCAAACTGTTGCCAGAACGGCCAGCGATAATTTTCAAGACCCCAATGTTGTTTCTTTGGTTTCCTTTTGACTTTAATCAGTTAATGTATGTCAAAGCTGCATAACATCTTCATTTGAGTTTGATTCGTGTTTAATGTTTTGGTCAATGTATATGTTTGATTCTTGTTTATTGTTTTGGTCAATGAATTGTAGAGATTCAATAACAACCACCATACCTAATAATTCTATAAATTAGCAAAGTTATTAGTCGAACAGTCTATATAGTATTTATAAAGTATTTATAAAACTTATTGACTTGAATTACATCTTAATACTTATTACGTAGGTGCATGTAAAAGGATAAGTATCCACGTCAATGGGGCCTTATGAGATAAGAGAAATATAAAAAAGAATGAGAAATAAAGGATAACGATTAGATAGTTGTGAGGTGCAGCGCACCGTCGCAGCTCTTTTCCATTCCCTCTGATTTTGTGCTTGTCTTCTTCCTCTTTCTTTTTTACGTCTAATACTCATTTCCCAAAATAAATATCTAACTTAAATGGATTATTCAAATAATCATAATATTTCATGCTCTATAAAGTTATTGATCACAACCGGAAACAAGTGAAGTTGAATAAAGGACTATTTAATATTCATTTTTTTTTACTAAAATAATATAAAACCGAGGTCATTTGAATACGTAGAAGAAGACAGGAATTGGTGTAACGTAATGCACATGACACGTGTAACGTAACGCGGCGTATATTTGCCGTTCTCAAGACCCACGTGGCAAAGTATTTTTGGTATAAAGTTGTCATAGAAGCTGGTATCTATAACAAATTATTTTTTATACAAACGAATGATTTTTTGTCCTTAAATTATTTGATACCAACACTTCCAAAAACCCTGACCGGGCAGATGATTAGGACGGCCGTTATGTGAGTCGACCGGTTATTTGCTTTTCTAGATGAACCGGTAAACCGTCGGGTCGATCAATATATGACGAGAAAATCATGTTATGAAAAAGGAATAAGATGGAAATTTTTTACTTTGATTGGTGTGGAATAAGAGTTCTTCAGAGTTAAAGCTACATAATTATCCTAAACGTTCTGAATGAGTCTCAAATGTTCATGATTGGGAGCTGGGACATTTGTTGTTATAATTTATAAACTAAAACTTGTATTAGCATCTCACGAGTTGTGGCGGGGCCATCAACACTAAACTTGCGGCGTGTTAACGTGAATTAATAACTTAGACCGGAAAACGTAAAACATAGAAAATAATAACTAAGTTGATATAGGACCTGTGCGCTTGCGACGAACCTGTCAAACGGGAAAAAATAGACAACGTAAAAACGTTGAACCAGACAAACGTTGCGCCGTTATAACCCGCAAAATTTAGAACGAAACGTAAAACAGAAAATTTGCGTAAAATGAAAAGTATAGGGAACAAAGTTGAAAGTACAAAAATTGTGAGTTTAAATTGAAAAGATGAATGTTTTGGTGTTATAAGTTGCCACGTACGTAGACGTTTACTATAAGATATAATTTTACTCCAATTCTATAAGGAAACCGGAATACATTCATGTAAATTGTTCACTTGATATATCTATGATATAACAAAGTGACATGGATGATGATAGAAGCAATGAAAGAAATTTTAGCCGTTCAAAGGAATAACAAAAACAAAGTAACGTCGTTCATTTGGTTGCACTTCCAGCTGTCAGAAAACACATTTGACAAGTAACTAATGGTGTCTTATATTAGTCTTGTCTCAAAGCTTTACATAACAGATTTTAATTAAAACATTTTACTGTAAATATAAAGGATTGAATTTATATTCGAATATGTAAAATAGATTCTGTTAAGGTGAAGGAATATTATATGGTAGATACCTTCTTCACATCGATCGTACTCTGAAGTCTGAACTACCGATCACATGGTTCCAAAGCAACGAAGATAGACAACATAACTGTTTTCTATTTTCAAAAGTAATTATTTCCTTATAATAATAATAATAACAAATAATAAATATAAATATAATAATAATAATAATAATATATTATTATCTTAATTATATTTTAATATTATATTAATTATTATTATTATTATTATTATTATTATTATTATATTAGTTACTTCTTTAACATACAAGATGTTTTTAGATGGGGTTGGTTGAAAAGTGATCTTTATTATTTAATAAATCACATGGATACGAATAATAATATTGTAGCAAAGAGTTTGTTTGCATAACTCAAGACCAAACTTAAATTTTTGAATTTGATGTCAAGCCGTCAAGGTTGTTTTTTCAGATTTAGTAGTCAATGGTGTGTGTTTTTCAAGTCTTTTTCAGTGATCAGGCTTCTCGACTTTGTCTTTTGGTCTTTTCTATTGTCAATATATACTAAAACTATAAAATAAACTCTTTAGAAAAAATTAATAATTTTACTTTCATTAAGACACTTACGTCCCGTTCGCGGGGCGGTATGCACATATAATGTATATATGTGTGGGCGCTCGAGTGACAAAAGTGAAAGTGTACTAATTTTTACAAATTTCGTGAAAATAACGCTAAAAAAGTGGGATGGTTAATCATGCATCATGTGGTGGCGTTGATAGCCGAAAGACAAGGGAGTACATGCACGAATCGGCCTTTGTCCCGATTGTTGAGTGTTATGTGCCTTATGTCCAAGGTTTGATGCAAAAGTACTATCGAGCCGGGGGTCTCACTGAAAGCAGTCTCTCTATCCTACGGGGTACAGGTAAGGTTGTCTACATCTTACCTCCTCAGATCCTAACTTAGCTTTACGATTGGTGGAATCCAAAGTATGATGAGACGACGACGATTAAGACACTTAAGGAGTTTACAATCTTAAAATGGGGGTGAAAACCCGTTTATCCTTCTATTTAACATATATATTAGAGTTTATAAAAAGATATTTAATCTCACAATGCTTCCGTAAAATACATTGTCAAAGAAAACACTTACAAATAGAGAATGGTAACTCAACAAAGTTCCTTAGCGACTTTGTTTTGGCTGCGCCAATGGACCATTTAGCCTGTTTAGTTTTATGTTTTTCTTGGTTTATGGGCCCATTATCAATAGTTGGTTCAAAATTAAACCGAAATGAAAATTTTAGTTTTGGTTATGACTATAATTATGGCACATAATTGAATTGAGCTAAATCAAGCAGAGCTGAACTGACTCAGATTTTATTCGAGTGGAGCTTAAGCCTCAAAGTAGCTCTATTTTATGCTCGAGCTAAGCGGTCTATAGGGTTGAGCACAACCCCTATCCAACTAAAATCAGAGTTTAGTTGGATCAACCTAATTGTTATGTTTTTCGTGTTTCGCACACATTCTAGTCTAGTATGTATATAATACTGATATATATTTTACGATATTTTTTAGTTTTTTTCAAAGTGTAACACCCTATGCGAATGAATAACCGTGTTATATAATTCTACACTATATTATTATACGTCTAGGTAGATTTATGAAATCTCTAATGATTTACTAATATGATACTTAACTTTATTCCTATGAATTTTCTTTATACATAATTTTGGTACAACTAATAACTTATGATACATTTTAGGAACTTGCGAGTTAAAGGAGGTTGATGGAAACTTGGTTGATGAGTTATTGGCCAAGGGAGATAACGCCTATGTTCTTTGAGGATTTTACCAACAAGAGTGTAAAGGTGAGTGCCGAGAGAGAGATCTAAAAGAGATGGGGAAATCAACTGTTATACATAATTTTGGTACAAATAATAACTTATGATACATTTTAGGAGCGATTAATATGATTTTTCCTAAAACTAAAAAAAACCTGAACATTATGTGTGATTTTGGGTTTTATGTTGAAATGGGAAAGTCTTAAGAAATTGTTGTTAATGTGGTGTTAGTATGTTACGTCCATCATTTCTTACGACCAAAAGGCTATAAAATTCCGAACTTTTTTAAAACATAATCTAAAATTTCCTATTATACCCTTAAGTTCATACAACGAGCGCAACCACAAAACTTTTTTACGACATGATAATTAAACTACTAACTAATAGATTAATTCGTTTTCTAACAAGGATAACGTAAAATCCAATATTTATCAATTTACAACCAAAAGAGACTTGACCCGTTTGACACTCTCTTGACCGGAAGCGTAAGGAGGGACAAGCGTGTTCGTTCCAAGCAAGGCGCGGCGTCAAGTAACGGATTTACCTAAACAACACAAGAAATCGGTTAACATTTCTTACAACAATTATAACGGTTTCATTAATTGGCCACATATTACATTCTTATTTGATTGATCATTTAATAAAATGTAACTAAATTTCATTTCTTTGCATTCTTGTTACTATCCGGTTAACCCATTCAATATTAGTCAACGCGGAAATATACTTTTACCTACTCATGCCTTACCCATTTTGACCGTTCGTCACAAGTCAACTCGGAACCATACTTTCACTTACCCATTCATTATCCGGTTGACCCGTTCATCACAAGTCAACGCGGAACCATACTTTCACTTTCCCATTCCTTGTCGGTTGACCCGTTTATCACAAGTCAATGCGTAACCATACTTTCACTTTCCCATTCCTTGTCCGTTTATCACAAGTCAACGCGGAACCATATTTCACTTTCCCATTCCTTGTCTGGTTGACCCTTTATCACAAATCAACACGGAACCTTGCTTTTACTTTCTCATTACTTGTCTGGTTGACCGTTCATCACAAGTCAACGCGAAACCTTACTTTAATTATTCGTGATAATGCTAATAATCATTACAACTAAGCATGATTTTTTTTCAATTTAAAGCATAATACATTAGTATGTACAAGTAACGTACCTCGATCTTGCGAGCTATGAGGATTCCGGTTGCTTGAACCTTCTTCTTTCACGCCTACATTTTTACAATCAACATACTTTAATTTCATGTCTTTATTTCATTCTTTCATTAACATTATTGGGTGAACAACTATCATTTAACCAATCTAGTCCTTTAGCATCATGTTCACCTAGAATCTCAATTCAAGGCATTTTACCAAACACTTGGTGTGCGTACCCCACTAACAAAGCATAATGTACAAGTTTTATATGCATATTTCCACTAGTTCATATCATGGATTATCAAATCAACTAATGCTCACATAATCTTCATTCTCTATCAGATTCATATATCACTTCTCTATTACATACGCAATCATACATCAATATTACACTTAATTTCTTGCACTTACATGATATAATATTTCATCATACTACTACTATAAGTGGGTTTTACTTCAATCATCAAGATAATCAGATTCAAGCATATTTCATCTTCTACATGATGATTATAACTAGTAACCATGTTTAGTTCCATACATTTCACGGATTTATTACAACCCACTTCATGAATGACCACTAAATCATAAATTTCAACTTACCTTTAGTTTAAGAAGCTTGGATGACTAAAGAATTAAGCACATGTATCCAGATTTTATTCTTAATCAATCCCATTTGTTGAATTTGTGGGAAGAAGGGTTTCCCTTCTTCTTTCTTCAATCCAGGTGACACACACACACTAGAATTATGTGTGTGTGTGTGTTTTAATTTTATGTTTTATTAACCCACTTTCCTACTTATTCAAGTTTAGTCACTCATGTTTGGTGATTATTATCATTATAACTAAACATACCTCTTTTAGTTAAAACTTTACTTGTATTTTAACTAAGGTTGTAATTCTTGTCACCATTTAACCAACATTCATACTTATAACACACACACACAATATATATATATATATTAATTTTGGGGTGTTACAAATCTACCCCCTTAAAAGAGGTTTCGTCCCCGAAACCTAATTACGTACCAAATAACTCTGGGTAGTATTTACGCATCTCATCTTCCATTTCCCAGGTGAGATCCGAACCCTTTCTATGTTGTCATTGGACCAAAACTTGTCTTATGGTTTTGTTGCGAAGGTGCTTAACTTTGAAATCTTTTATAGCCACCAGTTTTTCGATATAACTCATTTTTTTATCCAACTCGATATCATCAAGGGCACGTAGGCGGTTTCATCCACGAGACATTTTCTTAGTTGTGACACATGAAAGGTGTCATGTATTCCATCCAACGCTGGCGGTAAATCCAGCTGGTACGCCACCTTTCCAATACGAGCTTCAACTTTAAAGGGCCCAATGTAACGGGGACCGAGCTTTCCTCGTTTACGGAACCGAATCATTCTTCCTTAACTTCTTTCCATGGTGAAACCTTTAACAACACATGATCCCCCACTTGAAACTCGATGGGTCGTCTTCTTCGATCTGAATAAGCTTTTTGTCGGTCTTGTGCCGCTTTCAGTCGGGCTCGTACGATATCGATCTTCTCATTAGTTTTCGCCACTACGTCTTTAGGCGCAATATCTCTTTGACCTACTTCCCCCCACAAATGGGGGTTCTACACTTTCTTCCATACAACATCGCGTATGGTGCCATCTGAATGCTATTTTGATAGCTGTTATTGTAAGTGAATTCAACTAACGGCAATTTGTCATCCCAATTTCCGTCAAGACACAAGCTCTCAACATATCCACAAGTGTTTGAATAGTCCTTTCACACTTTCCATCCATTTGTGGATGATAGGCGGTACTAAAATGGAGTTTTGTTCCCATTTATTCATGAAATTTTTGCCAAAAACGTGATGTAAATCTAGAGTCCCGATCCGACACAATGGAGACAGGTACTCCATGACGAGCTACAATTTCATTTGTAAAAATCTCTGCCATCCTTGTTGACGAATGATAGGTAAGAAGTGGGCACTTTTGGTGAGTTGATCCACAACTACCCATATGGCATCATGTCCCTTTCGCTTTTGGGAAGTTTAGTCACCAAATCCATTGTTATATTTTCCCATTTCCACATTGGAATTTCTAAGGGTTGTAATTTACCGTACGGTTTCTGATGTTCCGCCTTCACTTTTGAACATGTTAAACATATAGCGACATGCTTGAAAATATCTCGTTTCATTCCCGGCCACCAGTAATATCTTTTTAAATCATGATACATTTTTGTTGCTCCCGGTGTATCGAGTATCGTGAATTATGAGCTTCTTCTAGTAACATCGTCTTTATTTTGGATAGCCAAGGAATCCAGATTCGCCCATACCGAGTTTTGACTCCAGTTGCATTCTCCTCTAGTTTGTCTATAATTCCCTTTATCCTTTCTTTCTTAGGATCATCTGCATTTAATGACTTGATATGTGCTTCCCTTATCATCTCAAGGAGATGAGGCGTAACAATCATCCTCATAGACTTCACCCGAATCGGGGGTGAATGTTCCTTTCGGCTAAGAGCGTCCGCCACTACATTTGTTTTGCCCGGATGATAAATGGATTTCACAATCATAATCCTTTATCAGTTCTAACCACCTTCGTTGTCTCATGTTAAGGTCTTTTTTCTCAAAGAAATATTTGAGACTTTTATGATCTGAGTATGTGGTGCACTTTGTTCCATATAAATAGTGTCGCCATAATTTTAAAAGGCGAACACCACAGCGGCCAATTCTAGATCATGCGTTGGGTAATTTTCTTCATGTGGTTTGAGCTGTCTTGAGGCTTATGCTATAACTTTACCTCATTGCATTAATACACCTCCTAACCCCTGACGTGAGGCATCCGTGTACACTCCTACATCTTCCGTTCCATCTGGCAGGGTTAACACCGGTGAATTAGACAGTTTCTCTTTCAGAACTTGAAATGCTTTTTCTTGTTCGGGGCCCCATACAAACTTCTCACTTTTCTTTGTTAATTTGGTCATGGGTAGAGCTAATTTGGAGAAGTCTTGAATAAATCTTCGATAATAGCCCGCTAGTCCCAGAAAACTTCTTACTTCATTTGGATTCTTCGAGGAATCCATTTCATAACTGCTTCTACCTTCGACGGATCTACTAAAACACCATCCCTGTTAATCACGTGGCCGAGAAATTGCACTTCTCTGAGCCAAAATGCACCTTTAGAGAACTTCGCATATAACTTTTCCTTACGAAGGATCTCTAATACTTCACACAAATGGTTTGTATGATCGGCCTTGCTCCGGGAATACAATAAGATATCATCTATAAACACTATTACAAATTTATCTAGCATGGGTCGACATACTCGATTCATGAGGTCCATAAACGCAGCCGGTGCGTTGGTCAATCCAAAAGACATTACTAAGAACTCATAATGTCCATATCGGGTTCTAAATGCAGTTTTTGCCACATCTTCTTTACATACTCTCAGTTGGTGATATCCCGAGCGCAAATCAATCTTTGAGAGCCAACTTGCCCCTTGCAATTGGTCAAAAGATCATCAATTCGGGGTAAAGGATATCGTTCTTAACCGTTAATTTGTTTAGTTCCCGATAGTCGATGCATATGCGCATCGATCCATCCTTCTTCTTTACGAACAATACGGGGGCTCCCCAAGGTGACATACTCGGGCGAATGAAGCCTTTATCGAGTAATTCTTGTATCTGGTTCATTAACTCTTGCATTTCTGTAGGGGCTAATCGATAGGGAGTCTTAGCCACCAGCTTTGCACCTGGTATAGTTCAATGCGAAATTTCACGTCTCGCTCGGGAGGAAGTCCCGGTTGTCACACCCTGACCCGCAGCGGTAATGGTAGACGGGGCATGATTGGGTTTTCATCAAAAGCTCATGATATTTATTATAATAAAGTTTCATATTTATTACTTCAAATTAAAAGGATAAATTACTACAAACACGTATACATAAAAGCACAATATATTTTAAACACAGCATTCATGACTTCTTTATTTTTCTTCTAAGGCAATTCCCTATGTGTTCATTGCTTTAACTTGTCCACCTGTATCATGTGTAAAAATAGGGTTTTGGGTCAAGAAAAGTTGGCGAGTGAATCTTATTTAAACATTTGAACGAATTAATTATATTGGTTATTTTAGATAAAAATGTGCATAAACCAAATATGAGTAACCGCATATGTATATCTAACCACAAACCACGTATTATCAGTCAATGTACACACAAGCATGACAAATGATGAACAATAAGATCAAGGCTCAATCAAACGGAGCCGATCTAATGAGGCACCTGATGCTCAACTCGTCTCCAACGAGGAACTGATGGGCCTAATGTGAATGATTGCACGCAACTGACAAAAATGTAAACACACAAAACAACAAATAACAATTACATCACACGTTAGATCATATAATGGTAATAGCACAAGTGTTTGAATAAACCAAACATATGAAACGACACATGATACACCCCAAAACATGAAGAAAAAGGGGAATTTGAAAGGATTCACTAACAGTGGATGCGTTTCCTTGATTGATGACGAGTGTGCGCACGAATTGAGGATTTAACCGACGAAGAAGTCTAACCTAAATAGTAACGAAATAATTCGATAATTAAATAAAAGTGAACATTTTTAATTAATGCTTTTTATTGAAATTTTAGGTTTATTTTTGTGGTGCTAAATAAAATTTTTAAACTTAAAAGTCTTATTTTTAAGCATTTTAAAATGATTTTTATATATAATAAAAATTTAAAAAATTAAAAAAATGTTGACCTTGGCAGGTCTGACCGGGTCAACCGGTCGGATCGAGGTTGGAACTGGCAGCGTGCGTGAATCGAACTTGAGACCTCCCATTAACGTGCACGCAGCTCTACCAACTGAGCTACGTATCTAACCTGAAATAATCTTGATTTTAATTATTCTTATATACTTCTTATAATATTCCAGAAATTACTTAATTTAAAAAGGTTTTAGAATCAATCGAACCGGCATGCAAGTCCCGATTCGAAACCGGGACCTCTGAGATGATGTACACCCAGCCCAACCAACTGGGCTGGGTGTCTAACCCGTTATATTTTGAAATTATATTATATTTATATACTTGTTGACCAGCGATCTCGTTCAGTAACAAAATTATGGGTTTATTTTCAGAGAACCAGACATGCACCAGTATCGAACCATGGACGTGTGGTTTAAAATTGCACACAGTCCACCACTGGACTGGTGTCTAACCCGTTTAAAAATCCGTTTTAAATTATACAAAACACTTATCCCGACATCATCTTCTTCCTAATACAAAAATCCAGAACCCGACTGATATATATCTAAAACCATTTGAACTTTATTTTGATTTTTCATAATACATACAACACTGTAAATTGAAATTTGAGTGATAGACTTTTACCGATTAGAAGAGAATCGTTATTCCGACGAGAGATTCCGGTGACGAACAGGGGTTTTCCAGCGATGATTATCAAAACAAAGAGGTTTGGGTAATGTTGAGAATGAACGAGTTTGGCATGGTTTGAAGCTAGTATTTATAGGCAATGAAGACCTCATTTTCTAATTCAAAGTTTTAATTCTTAAATCATTGTTTTCAAAGGGAAATTTCTTTTTAATGAATTGAATGCTCCTTTTCGGTTATAACTGATATTCAAACATCAGTTACATGCGTTTGTTAAACAGAACTCGATGATTGAGCTAAATCTATTCAAATGGTGGTTTCGGCAGTTATCAACGTTCAAATTTGCAGGTTTAGCGTTTAGATGCGTATAAGTTCTAATGATTTTGGTTTTAATCACAAGTGGTGTGTGTAGCTCAGTGGTGTATGCGGTGTGTGTGGTTGATGGGCACCAGGGTTCGAAACCCGGCTGTCTCATTTTATATTTTGTTTTATTTTTATTTTGTTTCTTATTACTTTAAAGATAATTATTTATTTATTCTTTCATTGACTATTATTTTAATGAAGTAATTTATTTATTAACTAAAATTTTATTAAATATCTTTAATTAATGGATATGTAACGAATTTTATTACATACACGATTCTCAAACGGAGCAGGTTTTGGAACCCATTTTACACGAATGTTACACCGGTAATTCATCCGGAAACACATCCGGATATTCATTTACGATTTCTACATCATCAAATTTTGGCGCGTCTTTAGAGGTGTCTATCATGTAAGCTAGTAATGCCTTACCTTCATTTCGTGCGTATTTGACTGCCTCTACAAGGGTGCATAGCTTCATTTCAACTTTTCTTTCTCCGTGAATACTTACCCATTTCTCATTCGGTGATAGAACTCATATAATCTTAGTCTCACATTGAATTTCTACATGATATCGGGATAGCCAATCCATGCCTGCTATTACTTTGAACTCTTCCAGAATCATGGGCACAAGGTTTATTTCAAATTCCTCGCCTTCTATAACAATTTTACATCTTTTACATACTTCGTTCAATAAATAGTTCTCGCTATCGGCTATTTCTACCTCTAAATGTATTGGCACTCGTTCAATTTTAAAAGAGGGATGGGTTATAAGTTCCCGTGATACAAATGACTTACTTGCTCTAGAATCAAACAACACATTTGTAGGTATTAAATTGATTAAGAAAATACCTAACACAACATTCGGAAGTGCCTAGCTTCTTCGGTGGTGATTTGGAACATTCTTCCTTTAGCTTTTGAGGCATTATCTTTCATTCCATCACTACCCCCTGTCTCTTTCAGCTTTGTACAATCTGCCTTGACATGTCCCGGTAAGAAACAATTGAAACATGTTTTGGCTGTACTTGGGCGTTTGTAGTAAGGGTGTCCTTCTTGTCCGCAATTGTAGCATCCTTTCTTACCCAATAAATATTCTCCTGAATGAAGCTTTCCACAAGTTTTACATCGAGGAATGCCACCTTTCGCATTATTCTTTTTGTTGTAGTCATAAACCTTGTGTTTCTTGGCCGGAGTCGGGTTAATACTCTTTTCCATCGCCTTCTTTTCCCCTCGTTCTATCTGGCGCTTGAGCTCTATCTCTCGATCCATTGCCCAGTTGATCAGTTCGTTTAAAGTCTCACACTGCGAGGGAGTGATAAACTCCCTAATTTCCGCCTTCAACATGTCATGATAACGGTTAATCTTCATCCTTTTTGTCTTCATGAGGTCTTGGCAACACTTTAATTTGTCAAGAAACACATTTGTGATCTCATCAATAGATTCCGTGCCTTGTCGAAGACGTGAAAACTCTTCTTGAATCCGATCAACTACAGACTGCGGGCAGTGAAACTTCAAGAAAGGTTCCTTAAACTCTTGCCATGTAAGTTCCTGAAGCTTTTCTTCTCCCAATTCTTTGCAATGAGCGTCCCACCAATCCTTTGCTTGGAGTTGGAGTTGGCCCGTTGCAAACATCACCTAATCCTCTTTTTCACATCTGCTTCGAATAAAAACGGCCTCCATGTGGGAAATCCATCTTTGACATACGATAGGATCTATTTTACCATTGTAAGTTGTTTTACATGCCATGAAGTCCCTATATGTGCACATACAGGTCCCCTTTTTGTTTTGAACCCCACCCATCCATTCTTTCAACTCTTCAATCTTGCTAGTCATGATTGCTTCTACTGTTTCTAAAACACGACTTTCTACTTCTTGTGCTAGTTGAGGCAGACTAGCTTGCATAGCTTTTGCCACTTCCTCTGAAATCTTTTCATTCATTGCTTCTTGACGAGCGAAATCGTTATCATTCAAGTCTCTTTCTTCTTCCATCTACGTAAACATTGGTCACTTTCATTATAACATTCATTCTTCAACTTGTCATGTTCATTCATAGCAATTGTTATTTTATTTAATACTTGAATTGTTCATTCTGTATAATGATCATAAATGATTAAGAATCATTACTCATTTTCAATATTTCGTAAGACTTATTCTTTTATACATTCTTGCTCTTGGTGTTGACATGTTACTTTTTCAACATATTCATCGTGGTTTCAAAAATAAGTTTACACAACTTTTTACACTTAAATTTCGCTTTTCAGGTTCTATGTGAGTTACGGATTGTATATTAAGAAGCTTGGTTCAAAAATGTAAAAAAAAACATGTTGGGTTCAGGAGGGCCGTTGGCGACGGGCCTCAGATAGTTGCATCGGAGCCTTAGTTGCGTAGACAGTAGGTTAGGCCGTCGGAGAATAGGGGTAGCGTCAGCGACGCCTTACATGGTCGTCGGCGACGGCTCATCTGTTCTGCAGACGCAGTTTTTTCCGTTTTCAGCTCTTGGAACCTATTTAAGGACCCCGATTCAATCCGAACTGCCTCATAATGTCCGCAACATTCCATAACACCTTGCAATCATCTATATATTAATTTGTCACACATTTATGACTTATAGAAAGAACACTTACTTGTTTGACGACACGGAACGAACACACATATGCACAAGCCTTCGGTTTGAGTTCAAGCACTTCGATTCATGCTTGAATCCCTCAAACCTCGGCTCTGATACCAACTTGTTACATCCATCATTACTTACGACCAAAAGGCTATAAAATTCCGAACTTTTTAAAACATAATCTAAAAGTTCCTATTATACCCTTAAGTTCATACAACGAGCGCAGCCACAAAATTGTTTTTTTACGACATGATAATTAAACTACTAACTAATAGATTAATTCGTTTTCTAACAAAGATAACGTAAAATCCAAAATTTATCAATTTACAACCAAAAGAGACTTGACCCGTTTGACACTCTCTTGACCGGAAGCGTAAGGAGGGTACAAGGGTGTTCGTTCCAAGCAAGGCGCGACGTCAAGTAACGGATTTACCTAAACAACACAAGAAATCGGTTAACATTTCTTATAACAATTATAACGGTATCATTAATTGGTCACATCTTACATTCTTATTTGATTGATCATTTAATAAAATGTAACTAAGTTTCATTTCTTTGCATTCTTATTATTATTCGGTTAACCCATTCAATATTAGTCAACGCAGAAATATACTTTTACCTACTCATGCCTTACCCTTTTTGAACCATTCGTCACAAGTGAACTCGGAACCATACTTTAACTTACCCATTCATTGTCTGGTTGACCTGTTCATCACAAGTCAACGCGGAACCATACTTTCATGTTCCCATTCCTTATCCGGTTGACCCGTTTATCACAAGTCAACGCGGAACCATACTTTCACTTTCCCATTCCTTATCCGGTTGACCCGTTTATCACAAGTCAACGCGTAACCATACTTTCACTTTCCCATTCATTGTCCCGTTTATCACAAGCCAACGCGGAACCATACTTTCACTTTCCCATTCCTTGTCCGGTTGACCCATTTATCACAAGTCAACATGGAACCTTGCTTTTACTTTCTCATTACTTGTCCGGTTGACCCGTTCATCACAAGTCAACGCGGAACCTTACTTTAATCATTCGTGATAATGCTAAATAATTCATTACAACTAAGCATGATTTTTTTCAATTTAAAAGCATAATACATTAGTATCGTACAAGTAACGTACCTCGATCTTGGAGCTTTGGGGATTCCGGTTGCTTGAACCTTCTTCTTTCATGCCTACATTTTTACAATCAACATACTTTAATTTTATGTCTTTATTTCATTCTTTCATTAACATTATTGGGTTAACAACTATTGTTTAACCAATTCTAGTCATTTAGCGTCATGTTCACATAGAATCTCAATTCAAGGCATTTTACCAAACACTTGGCGTGCGTACCACTAACAAAGCATAATGTACATGTTTTATATGCATATTTCCACTAGTTCATATCATGGATTATCAAATCAACTAATGTTCACATAATCTTCATTCTCTATCAGATTCATATATCACTTCTCTATTACATACACAATCATACATCAATATTACACTTAATTTCTTGCACTTACATGATATAATATTTCATCATACTACTACTATAAGTAGGTTTTACTTCAATCATTAAGATGATCAGATTCAAGCATATTTCATCTTCTACATGATGATTCTAACTAGTAACCAGGTTTAGTTCCATACAATTTCAAGGATTATTACAACCCACTTCATGAATGACCACTAAATTATAAATTTCAACTTACCTTTAGTTTAAGAAGCTTGGATGACTAAAGAATTAAGCACATGCATCCAGATTTTGTTCTTAACCAATCCCAATTTGTTGAATTTGTGGGAAGAAGGGTTTCCCTCCTTCTTTCTTCAATCCAGGCGACACACACACACTAGAAGTGTGTGTGTGTGTTTTAATTTTATGTTTTATTAACCCACTTTCCTACTTATTCAAGTTTAGCCCATCATGTTTGGTGATTATTATCATTATAACTAAACATACCTCTTTTAGTTAAAACTTTACTTATATTTTAACTAAGGTTATAATTCTTGTCATCATTTAACCAACATTCATACTTATACATACACGCACACATTATATATATACATATATAATTTTGGGGTGTTACATAGTACTAGTCTAAACAAGCGTGCAATTTTCTACAAACTCACAAACATTCATTAATTATGAGTAATTTATGTGTATATATATATATTTTTTTTGGGGTGGGGGGATTACATTTCCATGCAAATATTAATTGAATCTTGGTATAGTTGATTAAAAAGCGCTTACATGGATCCATTATAGATGATTTCGAAATTTGCATCAGATCAACGCCAATGTATGGCTATGTGGGTTTAGAGAAAAACAATCAAAGTTGGTGAAATTGGAGGATTTTGAATTAATGGGTTGTAGTTGTCTATGAGTAATAAAATCTAGATAAAAACATCATTACTATTGAGGTTTAAAAAACTAAAAAGTTATGTTTCAAATAAGCACTTATGATAATAATTTCACATCTAATCAAACTATTTCAAAAGCCTTCGGACAAAGGTGAGTGATTCATAACCATTATTTGGAAGACACATGTTTAATCTATCATTAGTGCAAGTAGTTTACTTAATGATTGAACTGACAGTATGTTTGTTGAAGGCACATTGGAACATTTGGCTTGTGTGGTAAGTCATGAATGTTAAAGATAAGTCAATTTAAAAGGCCATTGGATTGCAATGTTGTTATTTGATCAAAAGCTGAATGACGAATTGCAAGGTTGTAATGTGATCATGTTCAAGTTGTCGAATCCCAGTGATGATAATGGAGTCATGAAATTGTTATGTGACCAATAGGTGAGATTGTTTACTGATTTACCAAATATTTTTATGTTCTTGCTTAAATATGATGCTTAGAATTTGTTGTAAAATTGGTAAATGCTGAAGGAAAACGTGTTGATAACTTGTTCATGTCCTAAAAGTCATTGATGACTGGTCTGCACAACCATACGCCCAATCCTATGGCTTGTTCATTCCACCTTTACACTATACGATGTGGGATGTGGGTAGCGTGGTGCTACTACAAAAAAGGCATTTGCTATGAAGTTTTGTTGCCTAAAAAATTGGTCGCAAATTTTGCTACGAAATAGCTATGCACTAGCTACGGACGCATTTTACTACAATTTTGCTACGGGTATTTCGTAGCAAAAGAAATTCATAGCAACATTCGTAGCTAACTCTTAGCAAAATTGAGAAAATAAACATAAAAAATTAACGTAGCAAAATCCGTAGTAAAACGATGAAAATAAGTATTTAGATATTAACTAAAAAGGTAAAATAAAATCTCAAGCAAAGTCCGTAGCAACACTGAGAATATAAATATTTAAAAAATAATTAAATAAAATGACTACGGACGCATTTCGCTACAATTTAACTACGAATATTCCGTTGCAAACTATATCTATAGCAAAATCCGTGACAAAATCAAGAATAATTAATATTTGAAAATAATTCAACAAAGTTTATCTTAAAATCCATAGACAAAATCATGAAAAATATATTAAAAAATAATGTATTAAAGATCGTAGCAAAATCCATAGCAAAAACAATAACTAAATAGTAAAAATAACTTAAGATAATTTAATAACATCCGTAGCAAAATGAAGAAATAAATAATTAAAAAAGACGTGTTTATATAATATATATATATATATATATATATATATTATAGTATATTAACAGAATACCTAGTAACATTGTAAAATATATATTAAAAAATAAATAAAAGAACATAACAGAATATATTGAGAAAGAAAAATGTAAGTATTTAAAGTAAATCACATATTAAACAAATAATAAAATCCTGGTATTACAGAAAATTCAAAAAGAAATATTTATGATAAAATAAATAAATTATTTTATACAATTCATTACAAAATAGAAAAATAAATGTTTAACAATAAAAACTTTTTTTATTAAATATTATAATCCATAGTAAACACGATCAGAGTATCTATACTTAAAAAACTGAATTAATAAAACATGTAAGAAAAAAATCCAGATATAGATATAAATAAATATCGCATATTTTTTTATATGGTAGCAAAGGGCAATAAATTATAATGTAATTAAATTAAAGGTATAATGACTCTTTATCGAAGACAACTCATTAAGACTTGAATGAATACAATTCATTAAGACTTGAATGACATGTTATGACTTATCACAAGACTTATTACAACCTAATGAGCTGATGGGTAAAGTGGTAAGAAAGAAACATTGTTTTCTAAGTGATCCATGTTCGATACTTGATATTACTATTTGGTTCTTTGGAACCCGGTGATGATAAGAGACTAGGCGGATATCGCTAATTCGATTCTTGAACTAAGAGGATTTTATCTCACCAAATTGTCGTGCCTTCGGTTGAGTGTTATGGGCTTCGACCCAAAGTAAGGGTTTTCCCCGACGTCGAGGTAATTGTATCCTAATGTGGTGAATTTCGTCAGTAGCTCATTTGAAAAATTTGTTGCCCGTTCAACAAAATGGTTAAACTACATTTTATTCTAAACAATTAATTTCTAGTATTACTTACTTAAGATGCATCATGATCCATTAAGATATATCATAACTTTTAAGACCCAATATGACCCCATTAAAAGAGAAGGGCCACTTAACCTTCATGCCCTAACGTCATCCAATAGTTACCCGTCATGTCACTCAATTCATCCACTACCTTAAACTACCTAATTTGGTGGCACGCTACCCTAAAACATAGACCCCACCATTTTACACAGCACTCTCCATCCATACACGTAACTGTCTCTATCTCTATTCCTACCCTCACATACACATTCATCGGCAAACACAAGACTAAGCCCTACCCTTCGGGCACCACCCGTCAGACCGGTGGCGGTGTAACCCGAGCGGGTATAAGGTACCCGCTTGCAAAAGTTTAAAAGGCCCATCCCCTATAACTCAATATGACCTAATATGGCCCATTGACATCTCTACCTAACCTGTTAGCACATGATATAAAATCATTAAGGTCTATCATACCATCGTTAAAATACCTATGTCTTTCAAGACATATTATGACTCACTAAAACGTGCATAACCCATTATAACTCAATGTGAGATGATATATTTATAACAACCCTCAAAAGTATCCCAAACAACCGGTAACTGAAACCCTGAACGCACTCGACGAAAACCGGATTGAAAATAAAAATAGAGTTTTACTCCTCGTCACGTGGCGCAGCGGATTTCCTAAAGCCCTTCTCGTGGCGCGACAGGGTCAAAAGTGGCTGGAAGACACGTGTCGCCACATGTGGATGACTAAGCTGACCTAGCCCCACCACACCTCTTCGTGCGTCGCGACATGGTCTCATGTGGCTGTCGCGTGGCGCGACGAAGCCAAAATCCAGCTATAAATAAAACAGGTCTTGGACAGTCTCAATGCTCTATTCGATTTCTAAAAGTCAACTTCTAAACGCTTGTTTCACTGTTCGTAAACGTGTATCAAACCCTACTCACTTATATGATACGATACCTTATCTGATCGATTAGAAAACCAACCAACGAACGCCAAAGCTCTACCCGAATAAGGTGAGTCTTTGAGAACCTACGTTGAGGTTTTAATCTCGTGATTATCGTTAGGTTTGATTTGGTTTTTACACTAATACGTATTACATTTTGTGTATTTAGGACCTAAAAATAGGTGGCTTGAAAACCATAAATTTATAAGGTAAGACATTCACTTTTTCTGTATAATATTCGAAGTGTTTTCCAAAACCCTAAATGTTTTTCTGTTTTTTCTTTCGTTTACAATGATTAAGTCTTTGTATTCTTACGGAAAAAACGTATCACCCGTATGTGGGGTTTTGTATACATTACTTGATAAGCTTTGCTATTGGATGTATGGACCACTAGTGGTATGACCATACTCACAAATCCGATCGAGTGACAAGTACCAGTGGGTAATTGTAAGATATAATCAAATGTAAAAACCCTTAATGTTGTAATTGTAAGAATGTATCGTTTTATATAAATGAATGTACTTACCAGTATTTCCTACTGATCAAATGTTTTTAAACGCATTTCAAGTGAATTGTTATGAAAAGAAGGGAAAGTGCTACTGTCACACCCCGACCCGCAGTGGAAAAGGTGATCGGGGCATGATTGGGTTATCATCAAAGCTCATGACATTTATTATAACGTTTCATATTCATTAATACAATTTAATGGGAAATTTACAATCATAATTACATCATGTCCTAAACAACATTCTAGACTTCATTGTTTTCTTCTAAGGCATTTCCTATGTTTTCCTTGCTTCATCCTGTTCACCTGTATCATGTGTAAAAATGGTTTTTGGATCAACAAAAAGTTGGCGAGTGAATCCTATGAAAAACATTTGAACAAGTTTATTTAATTGATTATAAAATAAAGTGCACAACCACACATGAGTAAAAATAGATGTAAACTTATTCACCAATCATTTAATATTAAATAATGCACACATGAACAATAATGGATCGTTTTGAGGCACGCGTTGCTCAACTTGTCTCCCACGAGGAACTGATGGGCCTATTGAATGATTTGCATAAACTTGACATATATGAAATACATAACTACAAACAATATAAACTAAATAATACACGCACGAACAATAATGGATTTGTTTTGAGGCACGCGTTGCTCAACTCGTCTCCCACGAGGAACTGATGGGCCTAATGAATGAATTGCAAACTTGACAATATGAAATACATAACTACAAACAATATATACAATCTAAGTTTAGATCACAATATGGTATGGCACAAGTTTAAATAAACGAGTTAATTTTGGTGACACATGACACACCCCAAAACGTGTAATTAAAAAGGGGAGTTGTAAGATTCACTCACAGTGGGTGCGTTCGGTTGATGATGTTGAATGCGCACGAAGTTGGTTTCAACCACGAGTGAAACTAACCTAGATAATAACATAATGGTTTGGTAAATAAGCGGATTTTATTAATCAATTTTAGTAGGATGATTGGATATATTTTTGTGAGTTTAAGGCTATTTTCTAATCTTAAAAATGTTATTTTTAAGTATTTTTAATTGATTTTTAAATAAAATAAATAAATAAAAAGTAATAAAAAAATGTTGACTTTTTGCGACCGTTGACCGTTGACCATTGACTTTGACTGTTGACTGTTGACCGGTTCGTATGTGTGTATGTATGAGCTGGTGAGGCTCGAACCCGAGACCTCCCGTATGCGTGCACGCAGCTCTACCAACTGAGCTACGTGTCTAACCCGAAATATTTCTGTTTTTAATTATATTTATATACTAATTGAATTAATCCGAAAATCATTTATTTCAAAAACGATTTTAATTACTCGCTCGGTGCTCTCCACAGGTCTCGAACCCGGGACCTGTGGTTTAGGTTAACACACAGTCCACCGCTGGACTGTGTGTCTAACTTGTTAAATAATCTGATTTTTATTATACTTATATACAAACTAAATAATTTCGTTTCTGCTTTATATAAAAAGTTTAATAATTTTCCGGACCGGTGCGGTAGTCCGGCCTCGAACTCGTGACGTGTGATTAAACGTTCACACAGTCCACCACTGGACTGTGTGTCTATCTTGGTTATTATTCCGGTTTTTATTAAACTTAACATCTATTGCAGTGAATCCGGTTCGGTTAAAAAAAGGAACATTTTTATTAAGGCGAGTGTGCGTGGGACAAGAATCGAACTCGAGACGTAAGCGTGTTTTATTTGCACACAGTACACCGCTGGACTGTGTGTCTAACCCGAGATATATCTTGATTTTAATTAAGCATATACAATACGAATCTTCGTCTTCTTCGTCAGACTTAACCAGAAATGGAAGTCCGACTGGTTCGAAGATTTAATCAAGTTCGTTAGTGTCTTGCGATTAATTGTATGTGAGATTAATAAAAAGAATAAGAGATTAAGTGTAAGGTATACCGAACTGGACTCCTCTGTTTCGCCGGCGAAACTCCAATGACAGCAGATTATTCCGGCGATGTGTGTCCTGCGGCAGAGGGTCTTCAGGGAGCTTGAGATGAGTGTGGGTGGCTTCGGTATGAGTTCTGGGTGTTCAGTAAGGCTCAGAGGTGAAAGGCTCGGTTTTCCGGCGAGTTGCAGAAGTTCTCCGGCGAGGGAAATTATGTCGGGAAAAAGTGTGATTGTGAGCGAAAAAGCTAGCAGAGGTTTGAGGGGGTATTTATAGGGCAGAACATTGACGAATTTAGTCCGATTTCCGTCTTGCTTCGTCGGTTAAAGATTTTCCGGCGGTTATAACTTGTGTCGCGGACTGGACATCGGTTATAACCGATGTAGTAGTTAATGTTTACGTTAAGTCATTGATAACCGACGCCGTTTGACGAAATCGTCGGATTTTCCGGTGTCAACGGATTTGGGCGCGTCAGTTGACTGGATTTGATTTCTGTTTTCATTATTTGAATTAATTGTTTCGGTATCTTAACAAAAAAACCCAAAGTGGCGGAGTGGTTGAGCGCGTGTGGGGTTAATGCTTTGTTGTTTACCAGCTGACCCGGGTTCGAAACCCGGCAGCATTAATTTATTTTTATTCATTAATTTTAATACTTTTTCAAATAAAACTTTTATAATCCAATATACTTATTAATTATGTATCGTTTAAAAATAATTTGGGCATTAAATATGCCACAAAATTTTTAACTGATTGTTCGGTTAATAAACGGAGCGGGTTTGGTAAATCTGGTTTTTGACGGATGTTACAGCTACGAGGCATAAAAGCTTAAATAAGTAACTATATCACCTGAATAAAGAAAAATGTTTTGTAATTAAGGGTTTATCCCTACTGAAAGCTTTTATGTAATTATGGGTTTTATCTTACAAATTATGAAATGAAAACTTTTATTAGGTCCTAGAACTGTGAGACTGAAGCATCAAATATATGTAACGGTCTATGGTAGTTAACTGGGTTTAACTAGGTTAGTTTGTATTAGTTTTGGACATTTATAGGTCATTTGGGCGTGTCATAGGCCATGTGGGCCAGACAAGCCCATAGGCAAGCACATTAGGGTTATGCCTTACCCTAGGTATATAAGCTAAGCTTATGTCATTTCCTAGGGTTAGACTTTCGAAGACTTTAGAATTTCTCTAGAGAGAACCTTTATCTTGTACCAGACGATTTTGCTTGTTCAAGTAATAGAATCGTGTGTAAGGTGTTAAAGTGAATTCGTTATTGTTCTTCATCTTTTCAGTTTTCTTGAAGATCACCAAGTTTGGATTCCGGCCATCCTTGGTGATTGTGTGATATTAGTGTTAGATCCGGATTACCAGGACTTACAACTTCAGTGTTTTAAAACTCTGATATTTTTCCATTGCCAAGATTTTAATAAACACTTATACCACTTGAACTATTCACGAATCCCGTCCAGGGTAGGAGTGGGGGTTGTGACAACACGGCTCATTAAACTTCAATCTAACCCACCTAATATGCTCTGTGTAAGGTCCATGACACCTCATTAAGAGATATTATGACTCTTACAACCCATTATAAACTATTATGGCCTACTAAAACATAAATGATCCGTTATAACCCAATATGATCTAATATGACTCACTACATCGCAATCTAACTTGTTAATGCCTAATATAACCCAGTAACGACCATCATGCCCATTAAAAGTTATCATTTTTGTTTAGATACATTAAAACATGAATGTCGAATTATAACTTATTACGACTCGAATTGACTTTTTAAAGCTCAGTTTATCGGATGATATGATATATTAAGATCTATAGTTTCACGTTAAGAATTATCATGACTTTTAAAACCAACAAATACCATTAATTTAAGAGGAAAATAGTAAAGAGAGATAATATGTGTAGTGGCCGTTGGGGGGGAGGGGGTATTGTAGAGAAGACAGAGTGATTATGACTTTAAAAGACAGAGTGATTATGACTTTTAAACCGCAATGTTCATCATTAAGGTGGGTATGACTTATTAAAGCTACTTACCATTAACTTACCATTAACGTCTAAATAGTTATCAAAAACAACATAATATTTATTTATTTAATGAAAATAGAAAGTTACTTATTATTTTCTATCTGTATAAAAATGAATTATATATATATATATATATATATATATTTTATAATATATATATATATATATATATATATGGGTTAATCTTTTGAAAAGAAAGTCAATGAGAGAAGAAAGAGAATGAATGTCATAATGGTAATACATCAAATAATTTATAACACTTCCCATTAATTATTTTCTCTTTATAATTAGTAAAAAAAATGTATTCTACACATATTAAAATTTATTCTACGTTTATTATACATTTAATCTTACACGTATTGAAATTTATACTACACTTTATTATACATATATCGAAATTTATCCTTCATGTAAATTAGGTTTGTTTTGAAAGAGTATATTTTTTTAAATATAAGTTATTAGTTTAATTTAGTTTGTGGATCTAAAGAATTTCAATAAATTAATCAATTTTATAAATTACTAAGTCTTACAATAACATTAAACTAAAGATTAATACCATCTTGAAGCCATCTGATAACGTGAGACTATGTGCTAACTTTATGAACACTATTAGTATCTATATATTGTTTAGGATAAAGTCTACCTTTTAAATCTCAGGTTACTAAATATACTAAGTATGATACTGGTATTCGAAGAAACAAGGAAAAGCATTGAAGATTGAGTGCAAAGGAGATGGAAAACTAGATATTCAAACATTCTAAAGTTATACTTGAAGGGTGTGGGGAGACCATGTACTATATGCTTCAATCAACACAAGATAGATCTGATGAATCCACATTCCTTCTACATTTCTTTTGAAGTCACTTTATTTTGTTTGTTGGTTAAATAATTTATTTTACTAGTTGTAATCTTAACCTTCGAGTTTCACTCTACTCACATATATACATACATTCATATCCAATTGTTTACCTTGTTTATCAATATAGTTACCTGAATTTAGAATAGTTGTTAAAAAATGGGGAAACTAAAAAGCTTTTTTCTTAAATTCTGCAAAATTTTCCATTACAAAATCCTCATCTATTTTTCATAGCAAAATCCGTATCCAAAATTTATAGCAAAATCAATAGCAAAGATCATATTTATAAATACCTAGCAAAAATGACAGTTACATATTTATGGCAAAAATGATAGCTAAAATCCGTTGCAAACATTTCCATAGCTAAAATCTGTAGGTATAAATCCATAGCAAAGATTTGTAGGTAATAATCCATAGCAAACATTTCCATAGCAAAAATCTGTAGGTAAAAATCCATACAAATATTTTTGTAGCAAAAAAACGTAGGTAAAAATCCATAGCAAATAATTTTTGTAGCAAAAAAACCATAGGTAAAATCCGTCGCAAACATTTTCGTAGCAAAATTATAGCAAAAATAGCGACAATTTTTCAGTAGCTAAAGTCGTCGCAAACATACGAATTCGTAGCAAAATCCATAACAAATAAATTAACGACGGGACTTTACGAACCAAATCCGTAGCAAATCTGTAGCAAAATGGGTATTTGCTACGAAGTTGCTACGAATTTGGACGTATATTTTTATAGTAGTTGTTGGCGTGGGGAGGGGGCAGCACTTTTGCCGAGTGTGGATATTATGGTGATGTTAACGTGGTGTGGATTGATGGGATGGGGATATATTATTTTTTTAATGTAATATATTATTTTGTTTTTTAAATATAAAAAAGTATAAAAAGTGTAGGCTATATTCACACCACAAAATCCTTCACACTCCATTACATCCCGCGTTTTTTGGCACCACGCCACCATTCTGACAGGTGCTGACGTGACTGCTACGTGGCGTTTCATACCATCTCACACCGTATGATCTTATATATGTAAACCCATGCTCTACTAAATTAAAATAAATATATAAAACGAACAATTGTATTTTTTTTTATGAAACTATAAACTAACCTACTTCTAACTATCCATAATAACTAACTTAGGGTGAAAGAGGTGCAACCCTCATGAGGTGTGGAGAAAATTTTAATTAACCCAATCATATATTGTAATGTCATTTTCTTTCTCTAGCTCCCCTCTTGCTCAAAAACATAAGAGGGTAACCCCTCATAGTGAGGAGGGAAACTATTACTTCTCTTTTTTTTTATAGATTATTAATTAATTAATTAATGAAACATAATTTTAACAAAATAAAAGTACATTAAATTAAAAAAATAACTAAAATTACTTAAAAAATACATTACATTAAATAAAACTAATTAAAGTTACATTAACTAAAAAAATAAAATAAAACATTACATAAAATTAAACCTACTAATAAAATAAAAACATAAAATATTTATAAACTATATGGCCATATATTTTTTGGCGATCTCCCGTTTTTGTGCTAGTGTGATTTTCAACATCTATAGTGGAACATTGTCGTGCAGCCTATTAAACGTCTCGAGATCCTTATCAAACCTAATCGATCTCAACGTCTCTCGATGTTCGTCCGCCAACTCCGTAAATTTTTCCTCTCATTTCTTTTTAATGTCCATCAAACATGAGCATCATCACTCCGCTAGGACGTAAACGATCCTATCATAAAAATATAAATTATATTAAGGTTAAAAATAACAATATATAAAGGTAAAAAAAATAAAAATATAAATTATACTGCTTGATGCCAAAATTCGTTGAATAAGTTCAACTTCCCTTGCATAGCTTTCCATTTGGACGGACTTGATAGACGGTCCGTGTACTTCCTCCAACGGTTGCGTTGTAATGTGCGATAACTTTTTTCCAAAAACATTCGATCTTTGGGCTTTTCCTTTTTTTCTTGTTCACTACAATGACACGTACGCCATCGGTAACGAGTCTTCTTGTTTCTTCGTCCATCTTTCCGGATCCACCTTACCCCCTTTCCTTTCGGTTCGTCTTCGGCTACTTCTTCGACTTCAACTTCTTACTCTACTTCGGTTTCTTCATTTTCGTCTTCATCTAAGTCTTGAGTCTCGGCAACATATTCTTCATCTTCCTCATCATCCTATATTGGAAGCATGTATTCAACATTATGTCTTGGAGATTGAGTCGGTGGACTCCGATAAGCAAACGGGTCAAAAGCGTTTTGGACTTCCATAGGATAATCGTGTGCAACCATCGTAGGAGCTTGTGGTAATGAAAAAATTTTGGTGGATAGTTGGGTTGGGGTTGGGTGTTGTAAAAACCCGGTTGTTGAAAAAATTGTGGTGGATAGTTAGGTTGGTACACACTCGATCCGTCTCGTCTACTTTGCGAATCGCGCCTCCTCGCCTTCGAACTGGAACTCGAAACTTTTTTCTTGCCATCACTCTTGTTTTGTCTATCCGTATTATTCTTTGAGATTTGTGTGAATTGGGTGAAAAATGGAATGTAAAAACATGATTTTATAAAATTTTCGTTTTTTTAAATGTATTGGCATTATAGCCGTTTAGCAAGTCCAACGGCTATTTTTTTTCAACGTCATCTTCTTCACGCGGTGAATGTTCACCGAATTGGACTCACCCCATGCGGTATAAAGTGTTGGCGGCGGTGTGCCCCCGCGGCAAACCAACAACCAGCACCACGCCCCACGAGCGCCCCGTATACCCTTACATGGGTTAAGCTTTCACCTCTTGGAATAAAATAGAAACGCCATACTACTAAACGACAATTATACATAGACAAAAGATCAAATACAAGTAAATTTAACGTACAAAACATACGAACTATAGGTTTTGTTGAAAAAACGCGGTGACATTTTCGTACCTATTTGCTCGTAGGGTAATTATCAAAATTACTCTACAAATGAACTTGTAGAGTAATTTTGATCTTGTAGAGTAATTTTGTAAAATGTTTTTGTATAGTAATTTTGATCTTATAGAGTAATGTTCTTGTAGAGTAATTTTGATCTTGTAGAGTAATTATCAAAATTACTCTATTATCTGCATCAAAATTACTCTACAAGTGTATTTGCATTACTCTGCAAGTTATCAAATAACATACAATTTAAAATTACTCTACAAAATCATTTGTAAGAGTAATTATGATACTCTACAAATTATCTTAAAAGATCAAAATTATCATACAAACTCCTTTGTAGAGTAATTATGATACTTTACAAAATTACTCTACAAAATCAAAATTACTCTACAAGAACATCTTATAAAATTACTTTACAAGTTCATTTGTAGAGTAATTTTAATAATTACCCTACGACCAAATATTTACGAAAATGACACCGCGTTTTTTTGACTTTTTCATACATTTCGTACGTTAAAGTTATTTGTACTCATTAAAACAACCAAACCAATTATCTATTATCTAATAGATTTTATTTTGTGTGGAACTCAGATCTTTGAACTGGTTCAATTTTTAATTCAATAATAGAGAAAATCTTAAGAGGATCTATGACGTAAAACAGAAACTTTTGTTTTCAGTGTTGATTCCAGATATCTTCAAAAACTATTTTGATTCCGTTGTACATTAACCACATATATTCTATTTATACAAAGACGTGAATATCATAAAATGCAACATTTATCGTTACAAACCCAAGAGTATTTAAATAAACTATTTAATATTCATAAATATAAATATATAAAAAATAATACGCTATATAAAAGGTGAGGGTTCAAACTGTTGACGGTTTTCATCAAAAGCCACACACAAGGCTATTTTCGTAATTTACACCCTATTTTAAAAGTTATATAAACTCGTTGCTTCAACTACTATCGTCTATCTATCGGAAGTTCATTCATTTCCTGCTTCATATATCTATATCTTTATAGATATATTATAATATACGCATACACAAAATCCTAAACCACATTTTGCTTCCGGATTCGGGCACCATCGCAGACATGAAGTTGTTGTTCTTGACTAACACTGCAACCACGAGTAACTCGTTAGCATACTGTGTGAAACAGAGTAAACCATGTATTGGGTGGGTTAACAAGTATTTTAAAGATTGTTTGTGCAATCTCAGTGACGAGATCTCTTTCGGGTTAGGAATCGCGAGTCTTGTTTGTTGGGGTGTTGCTGAAATCCCGCAAATTATCACCAACTTTCGCACTAAATCTAGTCATGGAGTTTCTCTTTTGTTCCTCCTCACTTGGATTGCAGGGTAGGTGTTTGTGTTAATGCCTCACTGAGTTTTCTTGCTAATTGTTGAGTTTTATATACATTTTAAAAAAAAAATTAAATGTTGCAGGGATATCTTTAATCTTGTGGGATGTCTTCTTGAACCTGCAACGGTAAATCTTGACTATAATCAGTAGATTTGTATAATTTTTTAATGTTATTGTTCTATGTGTTTGTTTCTTGTTGATTACAGTTGCCAACACAGTACTACACAGCTGCGGTACCATCCCATATATTATATATTATATATACACACACACACACATTTGGATTAAGTTCAGTATGTGTTTGTAATCATGCTATAATATTTCATGTTTACTTTCAGCTTTACACAATAAGTACAATAATCTTAGTGTTGCAAAGCTTGTATTATGATCACATCTACACATGGTTCAAGTCCAGAAAAGTTGATGCTACTGCTACTGCTAATGCCAACACAGAGGTAATAGTATTAATAAATTATAATTTATTAGTACAACTTCCATAACCAATTCACCATTTATACCAACTTTTTACATTAAGTTGAATTAAAAGTTATGCCTTAATAGGTGGAAGAAGCCAAGAGACCTTTAAGACCGTCAAGTTTTGATGTACCGCACGGTTTAAGTTCCAGAAACCGCGCGATCAGATCGCCATCTCCGCGGCAGGATTATTTCTTTACGTATGTGTTTATGTTCAATTGTTCATCAACTTGTATATGTAACATGCCTCATTGGGAAGTGTAAATCTGTAAAGTTGAAAGGATTAGATATGAAAATGTTATATGTTTCCAGGTCAGCAAGATCAATGGCTGGAAGTGCAACGCCACCCAACCGGTCTTATCTGTGGACAACAAGCAGTGGTCCAGCTTCTGCAATGGTTGTTGATGATGATTCATCTTCAGAAGATGAGTCAGCTGTTCGGATGCCCAAGCCAGCTACCCAACCCAAGCCCATCCCACGCTCTGTAAGTCCATTTTTTTAAATACGTCTTTTTATTTGTTTCTTTTGGCTCATTAGTTGTTTGTAATTTTGTATCATTGTAAAGAAAACACCAAGAGCAAAGTAGCCTGCTTTATATATATTTAAAATCAAGTTGGTATATTTTTAATAGTTTTGAAATGTGACAGGCTGGCTATGGAGCGTTTTTGGCGACATCGTTAAATTTGCCATCAGGGACCAAGGCTTTGATGCAAGTTTACGTTGGCAGGAAGTTGCTACAAGTATGACTTTTGCTAATTGCATCATTGTGAAATAAATTAAGTTGTGTTTGGTTTAAGTTGGTTAATTACATGAGTTTTGCAGGAGGGTGGTGAAAGTAATACGGTGTATGGGCAATGGTTAGGTTGGATGATGGCAGCTATATACATGGGTGGGAGAATTCCTCAAATTGTATTGAATGTATGCCCTGCTTCTTGGGAACCACAATTGTTTTATCTGATCAATCTTAAACTTACTGTTTGTTTTTTGTTTTTTTCTTTTGAAATATTGACAGATTAAAAGAGGCAGCGTTGAGGTGAGGCCATGCATCGTAATTACTTAAGTTGTGTTTTATCTTAAATCGGGTGGATGGGTCCAATTGGTATAAACGGGTTATACGGGTTGAAAGTCCCAATCTCCTTAACAATTTTGTTTTAAGATTGAAATTTCTTGAAGGAAATTGCTAATATTTGCCCGATTAAGGGTATATAACTTTTAAAATTTTGAAAAAAAGTAAATAACCTTTTAAAATTTTTAACAAGGTTAACTTTGGCATAAGCACGACGCCACCCTTCTATACAGATTGTTCCATAAACAAGCTACCTTTATAATGGTTTTTTAAATTTTGTATCTTTTATACCTCACGTAAACATTGAGCAGTCTTTCCTTGTTATATATTTTGATATCATATATTCATAATTAGCACATCAATTCCGTATACAGTTTCAAAAAATGGTCAAAACGTATCGAATTTATTTGTAATGGAAAATACCTTGTTTCAACACGAAAATGTTTTACTGTTACCTAATCCACCTATCTCACCACCTCTAATTATTTCGTTATTATATAAAAAATTCTAACTTGTCAAAATTTACGTTCAGGGTCTGAATCCTCTCATGTTCATCTTCGCTCTTATTGCAAATGCCACTTACGTCGGAAGGTCCCCCCCCCCTCCTCCTCTATCTCTCTCTCACACACACAAGTGCATCTTTATTTCTCTCCTCACGTCTACTGACGAGTCATAATTTGTGTGCAGCATACTTGTAAGAAGTACAGAATGGTCCAAAATTAAAGCCAACTTGCCTTGGCTACTTGATGCTGCAGCATGTGTGGCCCTTGATACATTTGTATCCTTTTTGTGACTCGTGCGCTGACCTAAAAACTAATGGTTAATGCTTACTAATCGCGGTTTGACCTTAACAAGAGTAATTTGTACAGATAATTATGCAGTATGTGTACTACAGATACATGAGAAGGAGAACGGATGATGTGGAATACTATGGTGACTATTCAGAAGCAAACAAAAGCCAAGTTCCTTGATTGTATGACAAGAAATGTTGGTAAGGATACTTAAGAAATGCATGCTGCCTGCATGATCTTTAAATCAAATGTTAATGGAAAATGGGCACTTAACCTATATGTAATTTCTGCAGGTATTCCATTTACACTTGCTTGTAATAAAACAATTTGGGAACTCCTGGATAATATAATAATTTATATTGTTTTCCACGTTTAGTTTACTTTTTTTATTTTTAACACAAAATACTTCAAGCGCGGGTTCATATGTATCAACTCTCTCGACTCACATAGCTACGGGAGTTGGAAGCTATTATCAACTCCTTTAAGTTTAGCTGATGCAGACATGAAGCGTATTCAAATGGCTCAAAACGCTGATTGCATTCAAAGGCTTGGAACCAATGGTTCCAGCTGAAGTCTGCTGTATCTAGTCTCAAAGGCCGATTACAACGTTTATCAAAATCAAAAGCTAACTAAACAATAACCATAGACTCAGAATATTTATGTTTATTAACTAGTTTACTTTAATTGGGTCAAGACAATTATACTAGTACATGGCCCGTAGGCCACAAACTCTTGATGGATCAGTGATGTTTAAGTCTTTTAGGAGTCCATTAGGTTTAAATGGAACGTTGCATGGGGAACCTTTATCACAAAAACCATTTACTGAATCGGTGGGATCAAAATAATGCAATGTCCAATACCACACCCATCACTAACCTGAACTCTTTAACATCGCAAAGCCACAACCAACTAAGCCCATACCCAGTAAGATTTTGTGGCCCATGTGATTCAATACCGAATGCCCTAGTCGCCATTCTCCAAGTCGTGCACCCTCGGTCCCTCGTCATCCAGTGATCGAATCAACCGGCAATTATATAAGACCCTATTTTTTAATAGAGTAAATTTAAAAAAATGGTCCCAATGGTTTGGTTTATATTATAGTTTGGTCCCAGGACCTTTTTTCTTGCACTGCATTCCAATGATTTGTGTTTGCTTACACCTTTAGTTCAAATCACTAACGAGGTTAGCTTTTTTTGTTAAATATATGTAAACTTACCTTTTAACCCTTTGTCCCTATAGAATCAACCGACATGGATCAACCATGTAATTTACTTTATTATATAAAAATTTAATTTTTTATTATGAATTCATACACACACATATATATTGTGGGAATTTGCTTCAAAGTGGATTTTGTCTAAAAGTGGATTTTGTCTAAAAAATGTAAGAAGTCATGGATGACATGTGACATTTCTATTATTTTGCAACAAGGTTAGAATGGTAATTGTAAAAATATATTAATAATTCAGTTTTCATACGTAAGATTTTCATGAAACCCGGTTGATAATATGATCCCAAAAACCCAAGACAATCTTTCATTCATTTCATCATCTTTATTGTAGGCAACTTTATATATAATCTCCCAAATTGAAAATTTGCTGCAATTTTTTTTAACTTCAGATATCTAATACAAAGTGTGCATAAGACGGTGTGTTTTGCATTTGTTTACATGTTATTTTGTATTAAAATTCCTCGTCTAGGCATGTATTAGTGTTTATTTCTTTGCATAGTGTTTTATTATTTCGGATTTGGTAGATATTGTGTTATACGTATTTTACAATGATCAAATGGTGTTATATCATATATACATTTGTGTAGGTTTACATAATTTGTCAAAAATGATGACTATATCAAAGACATACGATCATCCAGACACCATATTATACACCATATTATGAGGAGACACGCCATTCAAACTATAAACACATTGTTATATAAAAACAATTCCTTAAAATTTCTTGTCTAACTACATGTATCTGTGTTTATTTCTTCACATAGTGTTTTATCATTTTAAATTTGATAAATATTGTGGTATACATATTTTGCAATAATCAAATGGTGTTTTATCATATTTTGGGAAAAAGAGCCATTCAAACTACAAAACACACAATTCCTTAAAATAGATCATTTAAACTTTAAAAAAAACATATGCTCACCCAAATACCCTCTTAAAGCACAAAATTCCTTATACTAGATCATTCAAACTTTAAAAGACATATGCTTACCCAAACACCCTATTAAAACATACAATTCCTTAAAACAGATCATCAAAACTTTAAAAGACATACAATCCAAACTTTAAAACACGCCATCCTATAAAACACACCATTTCTAGTAAACAACAAAATGGCACAAGATATATAAATTTTAGGTTGTTAAACACAATAATGAAGTAGATTTCGTCTTACGTTTGTATTGTAGACCAAAAAAAAATTTCTATCAATCTCCATGATGGTAGGGATGTTAGTTCCAATCGAAATACTCAGGTGAAGAAGGAAGGTTTAAAGAATTCTCGAGATTGTAGGGAGTGTTGCAAACTGATAGTTTGTTTCTGATATTAAAACACGATTAATAACCACTTTACCGTGAAACCATTATATCAATCAACAATTATAACCCACAAACAACAATAATCCTACATCTTTAATCTTAATCATTAATATAACCTATTTAATTGCCAAAACTTCTGACTTTGTAGAAAAACACACTTTATATATATATATATATATAATATATATATATATATATATATATATATATATATATATAAGGGTAAGGATCTAGAGTGAACAACATTATAAGAGTGAACCGTGTAAACTGATCTATACCATTGATTTTCATCATCCTAAATTTTGATTAGTGGCATGATTGTAATTATTGAGATTTGTTTTTCTTTTAAATTTAATTAAAAAGGGTAATTCTGTAATTACATAATGGGTCAGTTTTTTAAAACTGGATACATGAAAAGTTGCCATATATTTCGCCAGTTACTTGCTCCTCCAAAGTTACTGTCACACCACGGATTTCCAACCCGAAATCCAAACACCGGTGGGCCCGGGTGGAGAGTATCGTGACGTAAATTGATAACATCATTTTCAATTAAACATAGCACAACGGAAGTCTTGGAGTAAAATTACTATTACAAACCGAATGTTCGAAAATACAAAATAATATACAAGCTTGTAATAGAAGATCCACATGCGGATCATAAAAAGTACATGGAAAGAATACAAAACAGACTTTAGGCAGATTTAGGATTTGCAAGATCCTTAATCACTACCGAGCAGCTTCCGGCCTATTTCGTATTGTACATGTAGTTTAGCCTTTGGACGATACGTTAGCTTACGCTGGTAAATACACTCAACTGACTCATTTTGAAAACATTAAAATGGTTTTAAGTGCAAACGGCACCAAAATATTTTATTAACTTGGGAAAGTTGACCTTGCAACCTTGTATCAGATTTACATGTTTGTCCATACATACAGGGCCCGGTACAGAAACCGAGACATGATTATATACACACCACTCAGGACTCACGAAGGAGTCATTCCCAATGTCTTGGGAACATTGCATATGAGCATCAAAAGGTGTATGCCTACACCCCGTGCTAAGGTCGTGGCAAATAACTAATGTATTGAGCCCAGGATATCCAGGACACGGTAATTTAACCCCCGATGTTTAAGTTATCAAAGAAAACTGATTAAAACGAAATATGCGGGTTTACTAGCCACAAGCGGGCATTCGATTGACCCCATTTTGGACCAAGCGGTAATAATTTACCGTATCCCAAGCTCGTATAGGGAAAATAAGTCGAGAGTATTTACCTGAGCTAGTCTTCTTCCTTTATTTTTAAATAACTCAGCCGTATACAAAGTACCAAGTGCAGATAGCATTTACTAGGGAAAGCTCTAGTCTGGATTATGGCGTAAGCTAGCCAATTAAATACTAACGGTCTTATAAACCGAATAGTGTACATGATCATTACGTATAACGCTTGATTAAACGATGATCGGATAGAATGTAGTTTAATCCCGACAAGTACTTGACTTGTATAATATGGGTAAACTATAAACATTCTGGATTTTGAAACATAAATGACAAGGTTAAACCCATTTCGGTTAATTTTCGTAAAATAGTTACATATACGTAACTATGCACATATTAACGATATCGGGTAACCGGATAAGTCATGGACAAGTTCTATATGCCATTATACTTTAAATAAGTTAAGATATTAGTGGGATATCAACTTGTATGCCGGTTAAGGTTTTAAAACGAAACTATGCCTCATAAAGGCATTTTGGTAATTATATATCGTATAAGAAGAATTTGAATATATTTTAAGTTTATCATCATAGGTATTCTGGAAAAATATTTTATTTATGATATGATATCACTAGGATATCATTTATATGTGTAATTTATCTTTTATGACCAAACTATGCACCGAATGGGCATTTTGTCATTTTACACATAGTTTATAAATTATTTGGGATTCTAGTTTATAACATGTACCTACTGTAATTATGTTCAAAATAAGTTTTAAAATCAGTAGGTATCAAGTCTTGGTCAATAATATGGTTTAAAAACCATACTATGCGCTTAAACGACGCTTATGTCGTAAAATGACGTTTTTAAGCGATGTTTACGAAAACTGATATTTGGATCAGATTAAAATGTTTAAAATATGTTATTTAACATAACATATCAGTAGGTAAATGATTTACCTCTAAAAGATTGATTAAAAAATCATTTTATGAGTCACAAGGACTAAAACCGTCATTTATCGACATAGTGTAAGGACCTGCTTGAAAACTCAGTTTATAACTTGGTTTAAACATCCCAAATAATCCTACTTATAATATTACATCAGTAGGAAACTCATTTTCAAGTTTATTATCATTAAAACCTTGATTTATGTAAAAAGGGCATTTTGGTCAAAATGCATAATTATGGAACTTGCGCATAAACTTGATTCTGATTATGACAATTAATATAACCTCAGAGGGTTATGCTACATTATATTACGATCATAATGCAACTTTAGATCAGTATCTAACTAATCTAAATCGGGTCACAATCGAAAGTCAAACAGAAGTCAAACTTCGACGACTTTCGGTTGCGAACCAGACCCTAGAACTGAAATTGACGAGCCGAACATGTTCTTACATGTTCTAATAATTATTACCAACTTGTTTAAGTGTCAAAAAGGTTTCATAACATATATAAGATCAATTTATGATTTTTCTGAAAAATGGCCTTTTGACTTTTTATTTTCATAACTTTGACCCGTTAATTGGTCTAGCAAACGTGATCTTCAGGAGGTGACCTTTATAGGGACTAGCACCTACCTTATTATGATCACTTAGCCATGTTCATTTCGAACAATGGCTGGACCATAATGGTCTTAACCGAAAGTTAAAGCGTTTTATGAAAACGCTTGACTTTTGGCTATAAAAGCCTATAAACGAAAATGCAAGAGCAAGGAACACTTACAAAAGGTTCCTTCAATGCAAGAGAACTAAGTAGGATGCTCCTTTCAGCTAGAAACTTCCAGAGGAGGGAGAAGAGTGAACTAATGAGAAAGGTACAAGTTGGAATGAACACTTGAACACCTATTTATAGTCGGAGAGCTCAAAGGAGGTGATGTGTCTAGGGGTGTAAGAAGAAGCTTACAAGTGTCCTAAAACTGGCATAGCAGTTTGGGAAGCCATGGTTTCGGTTTTAATGGCTTTGGAGTTTTAGCTTGGAGACCAAACAAATTTTCTACAGCAGAGGGCTTCTCGCGCCCCGCGAGAGACCCAGGGCTGGTCTCTCGCAGCCCGCGACCGCCACTTGGCCAGTTTCAAAAATTGACACTTTAGCCCCTGAACTTTAGAAAGCGTATAAAAACCTTATAAAACATTTTTTGGCACTTTTAGCCCTCCGTAGCCAATACTTGGATAACCCGGGATTATGCCCGGATATTGTCGAGCTCCCGGTTCGTTAAGGTCACTTAGAGGTAAGAATTAACATGTTGACACTTTTAATCCTCCATTATTCAACTTTCATATATTTACAAAATTGAACTCTCTCGTCCAACAAAAGGCACGAATGAGAGTTAGGGCTTCACAAAGGATCACTCAGAGGCTTATTACAAGCATGTTGATTCCGACGTCACTCAGAGGCTGGGCATGTTGACGTATTAGCCAATCAGAGGCCAAATTTTAAGCATGTTGACATATCAGTCACTCAGAGGTTGTTATTTATGCATGTTGACATCGGTTCGTCACTCAGAGGCTCAACTTGAGCATGTTGACGCCTTTAGTCCTTATTGGTCTTTAACATACTATATTTAAAAATACAACACGTGTCACTAACTATTGGACACGATTTTACAGGGTGTTACAGATATTTTGCCAGGTTACTGTGCTCCTCCAAATTCGCGTTTATATTATTTAATACACATATGTACTGTATATTATAAACTGGAATTCTACAGCAAAGCTGCAACCTCGATTTATAATAATGCAGTAACTTTACCATGTTACACATGTGTACTGTATGGTATCAACCGGAGGTTCGCATCAAAGTTGAATACTCGCATGCAATAATGCAGAAACATAAAATTATACACATGTGTACTGTATGGTATCAACGAGAGGTTTGACAACAACGTTGCATCCACTTATATAACATCATGCATCATCTTAACAGTATACATATGTGTATTAAATAATGCATATACTACAAAACTGCATCCTGATATGTAATAATGCATATACTACGCGACTATACACATGTGTACTGAATTGCAACAACTGGACTTTTACAACAAAACTACATAATCACAAATAAAAACTGCAAACTGCAATTATGTGGATAATGAACTGGAATATATGCTTGTGTATTACGACTAAATGTATCATTAATCTCATCAGTGCAAATCTTGAATGGACAAACACATGAAAACAATTTTAAACTTGAAAACTACACATGTGGATTGAACAACTAGATACGTATATTCAACTTCATACATGATGCTAAAATCCATAAGATCAAACCTGGGCGATCCATTGTTGTAACAAAGACGCCATCATTACTCAGTCCGTATATATAATTCGTGTTTTCAAACAAGTTGGAATTATTACAACGTGAATCCGTCATATTTGAATGAATTAAAAAATACGAACTTTGATCCAGGAAAGTTGAAAAAAAATAATCCCTGTTCAAAATCTTTGAAAACATTGTATTATCAAAACGAATTCGATCTGATAAAACTAAAAGTACGTATAATCAACTGGTGATTTGCGAAAAAATTAGAAAGATTGTTAAATCCCTAAAATGTAGGGATGTTGTAACTGAATAAATTATTAAAACGAAAATAATTAAATGAAGAATATGGAAAAATACGATCCTACCCTTGACATATAAAAAGAAGATCAATGGCTAAGATGAGTTCACACAGTTCACTATAAAGATATTGTTCACAAATGCTAATCCTATAATCTATATATATATATATTAACGGGATTAGAAGAAAATGATTGGAAATGTGAAAATGGTGAGAACGGATCCTAGTCGAACACATGATAGGGGGCGGTAAATGATATGCAGGGCGATTATCGTTATGCAGTTTTCACCCAATAAAAGGCGTTTTAATTTCGTTTCAAACAAAATTCCAAAAAAAATTGTATTAGATGTTAGCTCCTTTCCAAGCTTTCGAGATCTATGACATGTAATATGGATTCTGTTCTACAAGGTAATTTCTGATGGTGTTTTCATATTTGTTTCTAGCAAATCATGTAACAGATATGGCGTTTTCGTTCTTTATGGTTGTTTCAATGGAGTTTTTTTTTTCAAAGTAATATTTGAAAATGGCTTTTTATTTTTTTAATGTTGTTCTTCCTATATTCAATATTTGGCGCTTCATTAATAATCTTAATTGTCAATTGGGATCTAATATATGCTTATTTGTTTACGATCAATGGCGTTTTACATTTGGTTACGTACATCTGATTAATTGTAGATATTAGCGTTAATTTGTAAACATTAGTTCTTACTATTTGTTGATTATTCAACTTGTGGCATTTTATTAACATGTTTCAGGAAGACTGTATTA
Source organism: Scalesia atractyloides (assembly GCA_947069175.1). Taxonomy (NCBI): domain Eukaryota; kingdom Viridiplantae; phylum Streptophyta; class Magnoliopsida; order Asterales; family Asteraceae; genus Scalesia; species Scalesia atractyloides. Next base: position 24,008,410 of record CAMTDV010000023.1, read on the forward strand.
TCAATTCTTCATATTGATAATTATTCAACTAATAGCGTTTTCGTTATGGCTCATTCATTATGGCGTTTTCGTTATGGCTCATTCCTTATGGCGTTTTCGTTAATATGTTTTATTAAGAAAGTAACATCAATTATTCCTATTGTTTATTATTCAATTAATGACGTTTTTATCGATAATGTTTTTTTCAGACCAGGGTGTTTCTTAGAATGAAAGTTTTTGCCCGAAAAAATGGTTTTCCATGTATCATTACCGACGTCATTGAAGAGATAAAGCCAAAAATATACATGATATTCCAAAGCCTTGATGATTGTTATTCATTGTTTGTTAGGCATACAACGGCTTGTGGTTTTTCTGTTAGGAAAGAGACTGAAAAGATAAACGCCAAAGGAGAAATACATATTAAGTATTACATGTGTACGAGATCTGTGGTATAGGAAGGGTTGATATGTTGGTTCCTAATCAAAAGGAAAGGATTGTGCAATCCAATTTTACAAAGAAGACTGGTTGTGGAGCACAATTATTTGTAATATTTGAGGCTGGATCATGGAAGGTCTATAAGTTTGTTGAGGCGCACAACCATGGTTTTGTTGAACAGCCTGATAAGCATTTTCTCTCGTCTGAATGACACCTCACTCAGCTCCAGAAGCATATTATACATAGCATGTCTAAGTTGAATTTGGGACCGGTAAAAGCGTTTAATGTTATGAAGACTTGTTTTGGTGGTTTTTAAGACGTGGGTGCAAGTAAAGTTGATTTTAAGAACTACAAAAGGCAAATTAACTTGTTTATAGGGGAATATGACACTGAAATGGTTGTGAGACATTTGTATGAAAAACACAGTCCCAGCCTAATTTCTCATATGATTACTTCACAGACGATGATAATCGTTTGAATGGACTTTTTTGGTGTGATGATCAATGCAAACATAATTACCACGTGTTTGGTGATGTGATTTCGTTTGACTCCACGTATAATTCCAACAAGTAATATTTATAATTCTATTTTTTCTGTGTATTTTGACATTTTCAATGATTAGATGCATTGGCATTTTGTTCCAGTTTCATTTATCAATGGCGTTTTCATATGTAGATACTCTATGGTCTTTGTACCATTCACTGGTATAGACAATCACCATCGTAATGTTACATTTGGTATTGCATTATTGGCGTCAGAAACTGCTGACACGTATATATGGTTGTTGAGAGTTTTTTCTAAAAGCTGTTGGTTCTCAACCAAAATTTGTTGTCACTGACCAGGATCCAACAATAAAGAAGGCTATTTCTGATGTATTTGTTGAAACTAGGCATCGGTTATGCATGTGGCACGTGATGTATAAACTTTCTCTAAAGGTTGTTTTTCTTATTTTCATGTGTTTGGCGTTTTAAGATATATGGCGTTTTGTCATTCATAAGTCGTATCACTAAGTTTGCCGTTTTGTATGAATGGTGTTGTAGATATAAAAAATGGGAATACAACTAATTAACTTTTGTAAGTGAAAGTAATGTTATGGCGTTTGAAACAAAAGATGGCGTTTTGAGACATATCAGACTTGCACAATTTAATTAATATTCTCTTGCATTTTGTTTTATATAATTGTGTAATTTTTGGATTTTTTTAATAATATGTTGTTAGAGGGAATTATTATAGTTTGTGTAAGATTTTGGCATTTTATATCCATCTAAGTAGTGAAATAAAGTATTTTATTAAAAATCACTGAAAATAACACACCACAAAAAAGAAAAGAAAAAAAATTAAAACCCCTCGTTGTAACATCCGTCGAAAAACGGGTTTCCAAAACCCGCTTCGTTTATTAATCGAATATCCAGTTATAATTTTTCGTTGCATATTTATTGCTCAAACTAATTTTAAACGATACATAATTAATAACTATATTAGAATTTAAAAACCATAATTTATAAATAATCTTAATTAGTGAGAAAAAAATAAAATGGGGACGCCGGGTTTCGAACCCGGGTCGCCCACAAACCCAAACACACAAACACCGCTCCGCCACATGCCTTCTTTGTGAATATAATGAAACAAATAATACTTAAAATAAAACCTGAATTCAAAACCGGAGATCACCACGCTCAGAACTCACAATCACCGGAAAATCCGACAATCCGCGACTTTGCCACTTTCCTTTTGACTAAACATGCTAACCGACCTCGACATCGGTTATAACCGATGTCTGACCCTCGATTTTAGTCGTAACCGCCGGAAAACCCTTGACCTCGAATCAAGACCCAAAATCGGACCCAATTCACTCAGTTCTTTCCTATAAATACCCACTCAATCTTCCGGAAATCCTTTCGCTCAGAACCGCTCACTTTTTCGAAGCTCTAGCTCGTCGCCGGAGATATTCTGCATTCGCCGGACTTTCACCGGAAAACCGAGACTTACTCCGAACGGTAAAATTCTCGACTCTTTTGTTTGCAATCCATTATTCAGCATGTATTAACATAAATCGTGCAACCAGAATCGGTCTCAGACGACGTTGCCGGGAATTCCTGCACTCACCGAAAAATCACTGAAATTCCGAGGTCTCACTGTCAATCGGTACAATCATCTAAACCCCCTGATATCCCTTGTTTAATAACTTAATTGCACAACTCATTGATCAAAACTGTTAATTGATTCACTCAGACGGAAGTCACCAATCAGAGCCGACGTCTCTTGCCTGAAATCTGAGAAAAACATTCTGTTCGGTACATTTTACTCCGTAATCCTCTTTATCCATTTCATTCCAATCAATTATAAGTTCGATGACCGATTTAAACAAGAACAGTCGGACATCACTGTTCTGTGTCTTTGTAAACGAAGAAGACGAAGTTGAATATGTGTATAAGTATAATTAAAAACGGATATTCGAACGGGTTAGACACACAGTCCAGCGGTGGACTGTGTGCACAAACAATGCACACGTCCCGGGTTTGAATCGCACACGTTACCGAATTTCAGAATTAAAACCAACATTTTTACAACTGAATCGGATCAGGTCACCGAATGTTAATAAGAATAATTTAATCCATAAGTTAAACAGATATGACACACAGCCCAACTGGTTGGGCTGTACGCACTCGAACCGAAGGACCCGAGTTCGACTCAGGGTCCCTGCAACCGGTTCGGCCATATAAATCGTTTTTAATAAAAACCCAAATAAGTTAAAAGTTAATTAGTATATAAATATAATTAAAACAGAGAATATTTCAGGTTAGACACGTAGCTCAGTTGGTAGAGCTGCGTGCACGTATACGAGAGGTCCCGAGTTCGAACCTCACTCAGCGCATAATTAGACACAATCCGACCGGTCAACGGTCAACGGTCAAAAAGTCAAATTTTTTTATTTTATTTTATTAATTTATTTAATCAGAAAATCATTTAAAAATACTTAAAAATAAGATTTTAAAGTTAGAAAACCTCCTTAAACTCACAAAAATAAATCTAAAAATCACATTAAGAGTATGAATTAAAAGTACTAATTTACCGAATCATTTCGTTATTATTTTAGGTTAGTTTTCCTCGTCGATCAAATCCTAAAATTCGTGCGCATCCAACGTCATCAAAGAACGCAACCAATGTGAGTGAATCTCTATCAATTCCCCGTTTTAATCATGTTTTGGGGTGTATCATGTGTTGTTTATTTCCTTATTATATTTAAACACTTGTGCATCCATCATATCCGTGATCAAATGTGTATCAAATGTGTATCAATTGTTGTGTGAATTATGTTTAGATTGAAGTTATCATTTTCAGTGCATGCATTTCATTAGGCCCATCAGCTCCCCGTGGGATACGGGTTGAGTATCAGGTGCCTCATTCGATCGGCTCCGTTTGATTGAGGCTTGATCTCACATACATCATCATTCATGTCACTCGATCGGCTCCGTTTGATTGAGCCTTGATCTCATATACATCATCATTCATGTCATTTACTCATCTAATGTGGTTTGTGTTTTGTTATATATATATATGTTTGCTCACATGTGATTATTGCACAAATTTTCAATATTAAATACAACAAGAAATTAATAACAATGTTTTATCAAGGTTCACTCGCCAACTTTTGTTGACCCAAAATATCCCCCTTTTACACATGATACAGGTGATCCAGTTGAGGCAAGAAACACATAGGAAGGCCTAGAAGAATAAATCAGTTTAAGCTTTGGATTGTTTTACTTAGTTTCATTTCCTTGTAATTGTATGGATTTGATTTGAATATTTAAGTTGTAATTTGAATTTAATAAATATGAAACATTTTAGTAAACATCATGAGCTTTGGTGATAACCCAATTATGCCACGACTCTTATTCCGCTGCGGGTCGGGGTGTGACATTCGTCAGAAGGGATCTGGTCTGAGAAGTATCAATCCCCCCCCCGTCTTCTTCTTCTGATTCTTCATCAAAATCTTCACTATCGTCATTTGCTTCATCTTGAAGACTTTGACACCTCCATATGAACATGTCAGTCAATAACACCAATTTTATGGTCATGTCTGGGTTCAAACATGTTGCATTGCATAAATCCTATAGGAATACAAGTCTCTGTCCGGTCATGATGTTTTCAATCGTGTAGGCTTCCTGCTCCCCGTTGTCCCATACAACACTCACTAAGTCTGTGTCTTCATCATAACGCCAAGATTGGATGATTGGATTCATAATTGAATTTGCAGGGTACGGTCCGAATTTTTTGGTTAATCTTCTTATAACCGTCTATGTTTTCTCACAGGGGTTATCAAGAGGAATGCCAAGTGCTAGGATCCCCTTTGAACTTTTTCATCCAAGTTCAGTATGGCTTTGCGGTTTTCACAAACATTCTTCTTATGTTGTCACAGAGGATTACGAATTTATTAATTCTAGTGTTGAATCTCCATTAAACGATTTTTGCCATTTGTTCTTTTCTCAGAGTTTTTTTTTTTAATTTTGGCGTTTTGTTTAAAGATGACGTTTTCTGAGTATGATCAATGGAAAGGATGTTAACATCATTTATATAATGATGTGTTTGGCGCGTAGTTAGGCGGGATTTTTTTATAATAAATGTTAGTAATGAAGTTTCAGTTAATGTTGTAACGCGTCCCATCATTAATTTTTGGCGTTTGTATGAATGGCGTTTTAGATAAAGATGGTGTTTCATCTGGAAGGGACTGATGTACATGGCTCGTAGTTTAAGGCGGGAATTTTAATGGCGTTTTATGCATGAGTTTGGCGTTTTGTTTTAGAGAAGTCAAAAGACTCTTTTACCCTTAATGAAGCGCATCCACGTAATAAAGTTGATGTTATTTACGAAAACGCCACTGCGCCAATCTAATCCATAGAATGTTTTGATCCAACAGACGAGGAGCGTTCTCACCATTTTCACACTTATAGGCGTGTTCTCTAAATCTTGCCCAATATATATGTGTGTGTGTGTGTGGAAAATAACCAAAGCATCCATTGACTAGTAAAACTTTCAATAATAGCCAATTATAAAGGCTCAACGAGCCATTTCAAGCATATGTAGCATATTTAAAAGAACTTTCGAAGCCAGCCAACCATCAAATGCCACGTGTCCCGACCAACCGGTAGTAGCTCTGAGCTGTTTCAGGCGTCGTTTTTTGACCGAAGGTTCTTAGCGACGTTTCCATTGGCTTGTCCCTTGAAGCCGCTAAAGTGAATGGCTTGTCCATTGGAGCCACTAAAGGATCTTAGCCGAGACCTTTAAACTCGGCTCAAGCCGTTTCAGTACCTTTCAACCTAGCTCAAGCCGGTTCACCTTTTCTTGAGCCGTTTCAGTAGGTTGACTAAGCCTATTTCGTACTTTTTTATATAATATTTTTGGACTAATTCATCAAATATTTTGCTATAAAATGAACATCGAAATTTAAAGCTAAGGAAAACGTCATTTTGTAACAATAAGAGGATGTGCAGATATTTCTTTTCTCAAAAAACATATATTTGACATATATATAAATATTCATGAAGAACCAATACTTGAGTGTTCATAACATTTTCGTGTTTATATATATCATCAAAATTTTGTGGCAGATGAGTATTTATAGCAAAATATTTGATGAATTGGTCCAAACAAATTTACATAAAAAATTACGGAACAGGCTTAGTCAAACTAAATAGACGGCATAAGAAAAGGTGAATTGGCTTAGAATTGTGACCCGGCTTAGATATGTGAACAGGATTGAGCTGGATTGAAAGGTACTGAAACGGCTTGAGCCGGGTTGAAAGGTCTTGGCTAAGATCCTTTAGCGGCTCCAAGTGTAACACCCCAACCGATGGCGGAAACATCGGGATGAGACGAAAACGAGATTGCTCATTGCTCACAACATTATTAAGTGACAATAATTAATTAAACCATATTTCATTCCATAAGGATTGTCAAATACATCAATGTAACAAAACAAAGAACAATCTAACATGCAAAGTCATAACAAAATTGATACGTCGACATTAAACCTAACGTCTAATTTGTGTGTATCTAGTCCTTGCTATATTGTTTTCATAGCGTCATCTCCTTCAACCTGTAACATGTTTTAAAATAAAGTCAATGCAAAAGCAAAGGCGAGTACACAAGTTTAAGCATAGCATACGTATACGAATAAAGTTTTAACAATCCTCATGGCAACCAAATCTATACAAGAGCAAATCAAGGCATGCAATGTTAATAATCAAACTCGTAACGCAATCACGATGTTTTAACATGACCTCACGTGTAAAGCGATGGAGGTGGATGCGTGAATTCCTATAGCGCTAAGCATGTCAAACAAGGCTAAAAATAGTTAATGACTAAAGCACAGCACAACGTTTATCCCCAGACAAGCAACAAGTATACGATTCAAGTAGTCATGTGTATAGGATTGTTTGTGCGTTTCATAAAGTTTAAGTGTTTGTGATTTTTGTATATGGAAACATGTTACACCCAAAAAGTGATATAAAACAAATGTGGGTCGAGTGTACTCACAGAATTGCTAAGTCTTCTTGGAAATTCCACGACGAGTTGATGAGTGGGAGAAAGGGAACACCAATGCCACCTTAAATGACAACGAACATGGATGAATAATCGAATCGGAGTTGAAGATACGTGTACGTTTAGCACGGAATTTGTGTAACGACTCTAAAGTTAAATTCGTCAAAGATAAGAGTGTTATCAAAATAATACAATAAATATATATTTTTTGGCGAGAAGTATAAAAGATAAAAATATATATAGATGTTTGCAGTTGGATAAATATATTCCTTCGTCAAATTATTATGTTTTGTCGACGAGAATAATAGATGTGTACTTATATAATTTGGCGAAAAAGTATAATCGTGGAGCATATTTAGTCGAAAGGTTTCGCGAATAAATACACCCTTGTCGGAAGGTTTAACAAGTAAATGTATATAAATATTGGTATATTTGGACGAAAAAGATTACTAGATAAATATATAGTTTGGCTAAAAGAAAATAGATAAATGTATATTTTGACGGAACGGGATAATAGATATATATTGCCGTTAGAGAAGTATAATTTTCGAAAAGTATATAATATATATTTATTTTGACGGAAGGAATACTGTTTATATCTTGTCGTTAAATAGATATATACTTTGACGAAAGGAATATTAAATAAATATGTTGTTGAACGGTGTAATGAATAAATGTGTTTTGGCGAAAAGCATAAAGTGAAAATATATATATATTGCCGGAAGTGTAATAAATCAATATATATTTTATCGAAAGATGTAACGAATAAGTATATCTCTTTTGTCGTTAGATAATATATTTTGTCGAAAAAACGTATTAACTAAATATATCTTTGTCGGGAAGTAAAATAAATATATGTATATTTTTGTCAGAAAACGGGCAGAGTTTCCCCTGTTTTAGGACGATCCCGACAACGCCAAGTGTCGATTAAATGCTTGCAAAACTCAACAATTTTATCAAAACAATACAAATATATATTTACATATCTACTTATGTTTCCAAATTATATATAAAATTAGGTTACACAATTAAAACGATAAATGAATATGGAATAACAAGGTTTAATATACACGTCATTGCTATACCGGGCCTCGTTTCTAGATCGTTGACCCGACAGTTGACCAGGTTTGACTTTTTGACTGGAGCTAAGCCGAGTCGCACTAAACTGAACCGAGTTAACTTGTGTCGTGAAAGCCGAGCCAACTGAAGCGACAAAACAACCGTCAAGTTGAGACACGAAACTGACTAAATCGGAAACAAAATAGAATAAGAGACTCGAACCTGAAACGAACCAAGACGGCTGTTGACTAGTGTTGACCCGAACCGAATCTGACTTTGACTAAGGCTGACCCTTGACTGTTTGACCACAGTTGACAAGTTGACTTTCGTTGACCAAGTTTGACCGAACATTCAAACTTAACCCGAGCCGAGATCAAGCAAACTTTGAACCCAATCTGTCTGTTGACTGATGTTGACCAGCTTGACCGGGTTTGACCCGGTGTTAACCGAGTAAACTCGGACAACTGAGTCGTACCAAGCCGAGTCGCCAAACTTGACTAAACCCGAAACGCTTGAGCTCGAACCCGAACCCTAATCAAGCCTGAACCGAGTTGACACTGAAACTGAAACTGAAACAGAATTACATACTCGAACCGAATACTGAACCGAGAAATCAAAACCTGAACTGAGACTAACCTTTACCGAACCGAGATTGGAATTGTTGAACATGAAATCTGACCCGAACAGGAACTTGAACCGAAGCGTTGAAGCTCGTCGGAAGGAGACCCGGACTGCCGCCGCTTACGAGGGCGCTGCTGTTTGCTGCTGCTTCGCTGGCTGCCGATGTCGCGCCGCTGGAGGTGACGGCTGCTGCCGCCTTTGATCGAAATCCCTCGGAGCCGTCATAGCCGCGCCACCACCACCACCTACCTTCTCTCCATCTCGCCTCTCTCTCCTCACAGCTCTCTCTCTCTCTTTCTCTGTCTGTAAGTATAAAAGCGGGTGTATGTGTGTCGGGTTTAAGAGGTCGCAGGGAGGTATGAGTGTGAGAGGTGTTACCGGAGAAGAAGGGCGCCGCCAGAAACGGCGCCGGTCGCCGAAAAACGCCGAGAAAGGGGGGTGGCGGCTGGTGTTGAGGGGTTGAGAAGGAAGGTGAGTGAGGTGTGTGTGAGCGGCTGAGGAGAAGAGGGGGGGAGCAGGGAGATGAGCCACGTATGGGTGAAATGTGAGGGTGGGGGGTTTTATTTATTTGAAATTAGGTTTAGGGTTTAGTTAGGTTTAGGTGGTGTGTTGGGCCAAAGCTTGTTAACCCGATCTAACGTTTTTGAGTGGCCCGAACGTACCGACGAGATCCGATTTCAAGTACAAGTTTCATAAAATGTCGAATTTATTTTGGTTTATTATTATTATTATCTAGAAAATAATAGAAATACGAGGCGTTACACCAAGGGATTAGCCATTCACTTTAGCGGCTCCAAGGAACAACCCAGTGGAAACATCTCGGCTAAGAACCTTCGGTCGAAAAACGACTTTTCGACTCCTGAAACAACTCAGAGCCACTACAGGTTGGTCAGGACACATGACATTTGAGGGTTGGTTGGCTTCGAAAGTTCTTTTAAAGACGCTATAGGTGCTTGAAACGGTTCGTTGAGCCTTCACAATGGGCTATTATTGAAAGTTTGACTGGTCAATTGGTACCTCGGTTATTTTCCCATATACATATATAGGATTAGCTTCAAGAATGAACAAATTCTTGAGAGTGAACTAATCTTGCCATGATCATTTTTTAGATTAAAATGATAAGATTGATATTAGCAAATAAATTTTTAATTAACATCTCTTAATTTTTTATCTCTTAGCTCTTTCTATGTCTATCTCTTATTTTTAATTATTTATCCATTATTTTAATTACAAGAGACTAAAGGACTTTAAATTTTGGTAGACCATCAGGAATTACAAGATTATTTTTCTACATCTTCAGATCACATGTTGAAGTTAATTTATGAATATTGCAAGTATTCTTATCACTCACGAAGATGATAAAGACAAAACTATTATCTTTTCAAATGTTTTTATGGAAATATTCAATTTACAGATTATTTAATTTCGAAATATTCGTAGCAGTCATTTCTTATCCACAGATTTTGTTTTAATTTTAACTTGAATATTGTTTTTCTTTTATTATCCGTATATATAGATATCATAATATATTGTTTGTAACTTTTTATAATTTTCAATAAATATTGAAAAATTTCTCTAAGATTGTAATTGTAATTATATTTGGGCATTAACTTTTTTATAATATGTGATGAAATTATTTATTTTTGCTATTACCAACATATTCAAACACTGAGTAAAAAAAAGTAATTGGTCATGGGTGAAAGGATTATACGTATATAGTATACATAATCGATATGTGAAATAATCAATTAAGAAAACTAGGTCACTTTGATACATAAATGTATCTCACTCTACACGCATATGTATCTCGAGTATCACGCGAAGATACAAATATATTTCATTCGATACACATATGCACATTGTTGTTTTATTTATGATTATGTGTATACATATGCGTATATTACGTTTATACATACATGTAAGTTGTTTGATTCTAGTTGCTTTTATAATTTCATACAAATCTACATATATGTGCATATGTATTATGTTCCTTGTTTCGTTTTCACTAATTTCATAATTTTTATATGAATCTACTCGTGTGCATGCATAATATACTATATGTTGTTAATATACACATATGTAACAATTTCTGAATATATAATACACAGATGTATAAACGTCAGTACACATATGAACAAACTAATAACTGTGTATCTTATATAAACTGATAGTTAACAAGATTGTACACATGTGTAAAAACTAACAGTTGTGTATCTTGTATAAACTAATAGTTAGAGAGACTGTACACATGTGTATAAACTAACATCTATATATCTTGTATAAACTGATACTAGCGAGACTGTACACATATGTATATACTAACAGTTGTATATCTTGTATATACTGAAACTAGCGAGATTTTAGGGATTTTGATTATATTGTTTAATAAATGCAATTTATTAAAGACGAAAATACCCTTCTGTCAGTTATTCCAAAGGCAAGTTATAACATTATAATTACAATCTTGCCATTATCTAAAAATCTCTAGATGATGTCATCCAATGGATCACATTAGTTCACAAAGTTCACTGTCAACCTAGTGTTATATAATGGGTGGGGTTCGGTTACAAAGTCCATTTTTCCTAAAAAGGGTTACAAAGTCATAAAAAAACCACAATTTCAGCCATAAAACACACTCAAAACTCACAAATAACATAGTAAAGATCACTAATTCACAATATTTAAACCCTAACAATCCATAAAAACTTCAAACAAACCATCATAAAACTACGAATATAAAACACAACATGATAATCAACATAAAACACACTAAGGTTGGTCATTCGATAATCAATGCTTGTCATCCAAAACACAACATAAAATCCACAAATATGCCGTTTTAGTAATCTTCACTTTGTTATTTGTGCGTTTTGAGTATGTTTTATGGTTGACGTTATGGTGTTTTATAACTTTTTAAACTTTGTAGGAAAAATGGACTTTGTAGCCAACTCCCACCCTATAATATATATACACACACACATATAGGGAAGGTTCATTATAGAAGAAAATTAAATTGAAAAGAAAAAGAACAAAGGGTACAATTGTAAAACATTAAATATTTTTTCTCTCGTCACATTTATTATTATCTTTGGATAATTAATTAGTCATAAAGATTATCAACCTTCACACCAAAATTTTTACCTACACACATCAAAATTTATCCTATACGTTTTGAAATTTATCCTACACATATTAAAATTTATCCTACACATCTCGTAATTCATCCTACACACCTTGTAATTTATCCTACACTTTAAATTAATTTTTTTCTTCTTTGAAAAAAAAATATTTTTTTTGAAAATAAGTTACAAATTTAATGTAGTTAGCTATTAAAAAGGAAGACTATCAATTAATGATCTATCTAAGTTTACCAATATATTGATGACTGTCGTTAGAGTCAATCAAAAACCGAAATAAACTACGTAGATAGAATAAGTTGGGTATCGAACAAGAGGAGTATTGTGGAAAGTGTTATGACACTAATTAACTAATTGCAGAAAATATAAATTCAATTGGTTTGGTTGTTTGATTAGCTAAAAGTTACTAAAAACGGAGTTTGTAAACAGTTGGAAAGAAAGTGATTCCTCCAAGTTTCAGATTCAAAGTGGATTCAAGTTATTAGTTTTAATTGAGAAAATCACATAGACATAATTCAGATAGTTAATTAACTGATTGTGATAAACAAGGACTAAGTAGTTTGATTAATTAACAACGAAAGGTTATCACACGATTATCAATTGAAGATTAGTAAACCCAATTCCTATCGAATATATCCCAATTACTAGAACTCTCGGGAATTGAAAGTATCAAAACTAGGTTTTAAGTAAAATCAATCATTTACAATCAAGATAATAGATCCCTACGCACAAAACATCGAATGCTTAAATTGCTAGTCTCAATTATAAAGAAAAACTCAAACAATCATCCACTTACAAGAATCCTCCATTCGGAGGAAGCCACGAATGAATTAGCTGCCCATGTTGGTCACTTGATCATCAAACACTTGAGAAACGGTTGAATTCATAAATTTGATATTTGATTCGGTAGGAATTATGATGGTTTTAGGTGAAAATCTCCCAATTTGATGATCCTAGATGCCAATTTAAGTCCAAGGAAATGTTCTTTTCGAATTAGGGGTTAGGAACCTTTTGTACCTCAAAAAAAGCCAAATTCGCGTTTTTCGGATGTCCTACCGTAAGATATGGTCGCGGACAGTAAGCTACGGTAGGGAGTTTCTGGTCTCAAACGTAGCTTATGGTCGACTTACCGTAGCTTATGATCGGTAGATCCTTTCCAAAACTGTTTTCTTCATAACTTCTTCATTTTAGCTCCCTTTTACGCACCATTTTCACCCAGGTGTTCGTAATTCAACCCTCTATCATTCCGTCTCTTAAGATCCTTAATTCCACTCCATTTGTTTTCCTCAAAACACGTCCAATCTTCGTGTTTAACCTATAAAACACTATTTTCTCGTAGTTATTCAATTTCACACATTTAAACACATAAAACTCATAAGGTTAGTCACTTAAACATGTTAAACACCATTCCAATCCCATTCCATCACATCCCCACACTTATCTTTTTTCGTCCCAAAAATTATTTGCAATGGAATCATAATCAAATCACTGGCTTTCAAATAACTCAGTTATGTTATTAACAAGTCTACTCATGCATTAACTAAGATTGAAGGTATACGGTCCACTTAAACCCAACCACCGGATCCAAGGCCTTATTCATAATCTTTTAAGTTCAATTGCATTATTACTCTATGGGTCTCACATTCAAAAACCATACCACCACCTATTCTCATTTCAAGCTTTTGAGATTACCGTTTTATATAACAAGCTTTACATATTTCCGATTAAACTTTGATAGATAATGAAGGATGGATTTGAGCTTCGGCATGCTTTTGAATACGATCCACTTAGCGGACATACCCCACCAGAGTCACCATCCCAATGGTTAATGCCATAAGTTTCACATATTTTTCTTTTCTTTTTTTTTCTAACTCCACCTAGAGGGTATATACCTCATGAGTCACCATCTATGTGGTAATACCATAGGCTTTGTTAATGCAAGCTAGCTCAATATAATGGATAGATGGAATTTTTTCGGGCACCACCTTGTTTCAGATTTATTCTCATAAAAAGAAACAAGTGTGCCATTTAATCGGAATACTTATAAGCTTTTTGTTTATAACAAAACCCCTTATACTCTCTATAGTTTCAGCTTTGCTATAGCTCAGCGAGAACCCACAAGATTCCTAACATGTAAGTATTTTATATCAATCCAAAGGAACCTTTCAATCGGCTGGGCCAACCCACAAATCCTAAATTAGATGCGTTTTCGACCGTTTTATTATCTCATATATATAATAATTGAAAACCAACAATTTGATTATACTTATCATTTTCCATATTATTGTAAAAATCTTACGAAACATTTTCAATTTTTTCAAAAAATTTTCAATTTCAACCCAATTCAAGCATTTGAGACCAACATTTACCAACCTTATCTCGAGTTACCACATCCCCACACTTGGGACACATTGTCCCAATGTATAGTGCAACTTAAAATCTGAACGCGAGATATACCACCTACAAACCATGAACGGCTAACAACCTACTCGACTCAACAGATAACACCATTCCCCAACACAAAAAATTTCACACCACCAAGTACACAAAAACAACTAAAACACATGATAGATAAACACATGCACCTGATCATGTGTCTGTACTGATGCGGCTGTTACGCTCTAACCGGAATAGACGCATCCTATGGATTCTTTGATATCTCACCGGGGATGTTGCCAAACATCCCCACACTTGAATCATTGCATCCGTGAGGATTGAAGCGTATAAACCTGCCACAACACAAACACACACCAAACGAAACCAACCAAAGTACACTACTCTACATCCCGGGCTGCCTCCTGAGAGCGCTTAGTTTTAGGTCTTCAGTCAGACCGTACCTGACGTACTCAAGGTGGTTCAGAAGAACCCTTGCTTTCCCATTTCTCTCCATATTCCATCCAATTTCTTGGAAAGGTTGCAGTTTCATGCCAATTGGGGTCAAATTCAGCCTCATCACCCCATCTAATCCCACCATCGGGTGATTTTCCTTCGCCCGCTCTCCTGCTCACACTAGCCTTCTTCCTTGCCTGATTTTCACTGTTCTTCTACTCAGACCTATACAACCCAACACCACTTGCAATTGACCTGACTGTTCTAACACTTGAAACATGTTCGTTAATAGCAACTGTGTGACTCAAGTCACTAACAAGATCGTAATAAATGGATTTAAGAACACATTAAAGTACAACTTACGATTCTCGTAGCTCATGGTGACCATTCCGTTTCTACAATCGATTTGAGCGTTTGCTGTAAACAAGAATGGACGACCCAACACTACCTGCGGCTGCTCGTAAGTCTTCAACGGTGCGTAGTTGATCACCATAAAATCCACCGAGTAGTAAAACTCGCCCAATTGTATCACTACGTCTTTCACAACCCCTCCGGGTTGCTTCCAACTCGCATCCACAAACACCGCCATACTATCAATCTCGTGTAACGGACCAAAGTCGTACTGGTCGTATAGGCTACCCGGGCGAACGCTCATCCCTGCTCTGTAATCCAACAATTCTTTGTGTATCTTGAACTTCCCAACTCGAATCGGGATAACTGGTTCCCCTGCATCACTTCCACCACTCTCGACACTTGTTTCATTCACACCTAGAATCACATGAACAATGGAAGCAGTTAAACATTTATCATTTTTAGGAACAAAACTTACCCCGTTGATCGGTCTGTTCTTTGTGTTCTTCGAGTTAATTTGCGTATTACTGGGAAGCTTCCCATTCTGTTGCTTCAATGCTGCTACCTCACTAGCCAGCGCCCCGTCTGTGTGGCCAGTGATTGGATGTCTTTGTCCCGAATCTCATCCTTTTGTGCCCGAGCGTCATCCAGTTGATTCCTCTTCTGCATCTCTGCTTGCATCGCCTTCAACATCTCCATCATCTCACTATAGCCCTGACCACTACACTACTGGTAGCTTCTTTGATAACCACAATTGTTACCCCCTTGATGATTAGTCTTATTACGGGGCTGGAAAAATTGGATATTACCTTGAAATCCTGAGTATCTATTCCCATTACCTTGTAGCATATTCACTTCATCATACACACCTATAATGCTAGGACACTGATCAGCTATGTGCCCTAGATCTCCACAATGCCCGCACATCAGGAACTGTCCCCCGGCCTCAGGTAGGTTCTCTACCGCTCTCACTACCGCGTGTCTACCTCTTCTTGAAGATTGAGCTTTCCTTTTTGACGTACTTGCCATTTTCTCTAAATAGTCCCACTCCACATTCTCATAATTTGTGCCAAAGGTGCCATTCGATATCGAACTAAGATCCGTGCATCCTTTGGTGTTAATCCTTCGTGAAAGGCATTAAGTAACTCCCACATTTGTATGCCATGATGTGGGCAGTTCTTCAACAACATCTTGAACCGGTTGAAGGACTCATGAAATAGCTCTCCGGGTTGTTGTTGAAAGTTCCTAATGTCTTTTCGAGCATCGTTGGTCCTTTGAGGCGTATAAAACTCATCAAGGAATGATTGTTGCATCTCAGGCCAAGTAAAGATAGAAGCTGAAGGCAATGAATGGAACCATTGTTGTGCCTTATCTTCAAGTGTGAATTGGAAGAGTACCAATTTCACATCATCGAGTGTAAAGCCTTGACCCCCGATAGTGTTGCAACGTGCATCATAAGCGGCTATATGCATATATGGCTCTTCTTTGGCCAGCCCGTGATACTTAAGCAAACTGGAGATGGACTGTGCTCTAACCTCAAACGATCAACCATGTAATTGAGGTATGCCAACCAGAGATGGGTTATTAGCATTGCAGGTTTGAAATGACTTTCGACCCCCCGTACTGGTCCTCAATTGTATCTTCTAGGAATGCCCTCAGGTTGGTTGACCGGTGGAACAAAGTTTCTCGAGAGTGGCCATTGCAGGACAGGTATCTGTTGCACCGGTATTTGCTGAACCGGTGGTGGCATTGGGATGTTTATCGATCGTGCATAGCCATATTGCTGATTAGCTGGGTCGGGTGGATAACAGCATTGTTGGTACCCGACTGCTCCCTGAGTTTCTCTTTAAGCAAACCTAAACCCTGTATTATGCCCTTCAACATTCCCCATATTCATCACTTGCCTATTACCTTGGTTACCCCCGTAATTCTCATACTCATACATCCATCCTCAAATTCCCCTGAGCCATCTTCTTGATCAAACATTGAAGCTTTGAAAGAGAACTGATGTGGTTGAGACGACTGATAGTAAGAGGGTTGGTTTGGTATGGGCGATATGGTTGATGAGCTCAAGGGTTGAGTTTGGTTCGGTGGAACAGGTTCTCATCTTGAATTATTCTCACGTACGGTGAAGAGTGTTGAGTGGTAGTTGGTTGGGTGAAGGGTTGAGTGAAGGGGGTTGTTGAGAAGATGAGGATTGATATGGCAATGGTGGTGGAAGGTTATCCAGATTAGGAAATGGTGGTAGTGGAATTGGTGGAATTTGTGTAGCGGTGGTTTGGGTGGATTGTGGTGGTGGTTGAGATGGTATGGTGGTGTTAGGCGATGGTTGCGTAGGAGTTGGTGAAAATCGAGTTTTCGAAGCTGTTTGCTTATCTGGGTTTTCTGAGGTATCCATTGGTTCAGATGTAGTCGTTGGAGATTGCAAAATTTTGTTCTCTCTGTGAATAACTCGGGTTTTCCAAACTGTCCTCTCGATTTCCGGATCGAATACTAACGGTGAAGACTTCCCGGACTTCCGAGTATGATGCATGCACGTCCCAAATCACCTGCACAAGCACAAACAAGAAAAATCTCGTGTAATTCCGAAATAAATAAAGTAATCACTATTTTTGAGTTTTTAGCTATTTTTTCTAAAAATACTTAAAACAAAACACTTTGCGCACGACTCCCCGGCAACGGCCCCATTTTGATGACTGTCGTTAGTGTCAATCAAAAACCGAAATAAACTACGTAGATTGAATAAGTCAGGCATCGAACCACAGGAGTATTGTGGAAAGTGTTATGGATTAAGCATTGATTAACTAATTCAAGAAAATATAAATTCAATTGGTTTGGTTGTTTGATTAGCTAAAAATGACTAAAAACGGAGTTTGTAAACAATTGGAAAGAAAATGATTCCTCCAAGTTTCAGATTCAAATTGGATTCAAGTTATTAGTTTTAACTGAGAAAATTACATGGACATGATTCAGATAGTTAATTAACTGATTGTGATAAACAAGGACTAAGTACTTTGATTGAATAACAACGAAAGGTTATCACACGATTATCAATTGAAGATTACCAAACCCAATTCCTATCGAATATATCCTATTTACTAGAACTTTCGGGAATTGAAAGAATCAATAATAGGTTTTAAGTAAAATAAATAATTTACATCAAGATAGTAAATCCCCATGCACAAAACATTGAATGCTTAAATTGCTAGTCTCAATTACAAAGAAAAACTCAAAACAATCATCCACTTACAAGAATCCTCCACTCGGAAGAAGCCACGAATGAATTAGTCGCTCATGTTGGTCACTTGATGATCAAACACTTGAGAAACGGTTGAATTCATAACTTTGATATATGATTCGGTAGAAATTATGATGGTTTGAGGTGAAAAGCTCCCAACTTGATGCTCCTAGATGCCAATTTACGTCCAAGGAAGTGTTCTTTTCGAATTAGGGTTTAGGAAACCTTTTGTACCTAAAAACAAGCCAAATTCGCGTTTTTCCGGATGTCCTACCGTAAGCTATGATCGCGGACCGTAAGCTACGGTAGGGAGTTTCTGGTCTCAAACGTAGCTTATGTCGACTGACCGTAGCTTATGGTCGGCAGATCCTTTCCAAAATTGTTTTCTTCATAACTTCTTCGTTCTAGCTCCGATTTACGCACCGTTTCCGCGCACGTGCTCGTAATTCAACCCTCTATCATTCCGTCTCTTAAGATCTTTAATTCCACTCCATTTGTTTTCCTAAAACACGTTCAATCTTCATGTTTAACCTACAAAACACCATTTTCTCGTAGTTATTCAATTTCACACATAAAAACTCATAAGGTTAGTCACTTAAAAATGTTAAACACCATTCCAGTCTCATTCCATTATATGACTCTTACACTAATATTATACCCTAATACAATAACTTGGGTTATATCTCATTTATTTAAAGGTTATACCCTTTAGTTCATTTTACTTACATCTTTTTATTATATATTATATATATACACACAATTAATGAGTTGGGTTACCTCTTTTTTGTTTAAAAGTTGTGTTGCTGAAAGAGTTCTTTTTAATAATCAAAGGAAAAGATGATTGTCAAAAAAATTATGAGACGTCTCTTCAAAATGAAAAGAAAAAAACAGTTATGATCACTCACATTTTGTATATTATAATAGTAAGAAAATTAAATTGGACGGTGATGATCGGTCACATTTTGTATATAATCGAAAATTAAATTGGACGGTGATGATAGTCACATTTTGTATATAATCGAAATTAATTAAAAAAAATACATTGAAGTAGTACACACGAAACCTTTCATATTTTTGTTTTTTGAAAGATGATTCAAATGACGTGAAATAACAATTTAGATATGGCTTTTGTTTTTCCGATTTTGTTTTGTTTCTATTTTTAACTTTGTTTTTATTTGATTATTTAACTAAACAATATTGAATGGGAAATTTAATAAACCATTGTTTTCATGTAACCATAATACAATTTGCAAATTTTATTCTGTAATTGCTGTGTAAACCATCGCATTAGTTTCATGAAGTGTTGATTTAATTGCCAATATAAAAAACAAGGGTATGTTGGTTCATGTAAAAACCCACACTGCTTCATTAATGAAAAGACATGCACGCTTGGTTATTATTTAAAATAATAAAATAACCCTAAACCCTAACCGCCATATGACAACGCCACCAATTGAGCATCCCCATCGCATGTAGCGGTTGCGAAAGTGACGAACAAAATTATTAGTGTGCGTTTGATTTAAATTTTCAAAATTAATTTCTAAGGTCTAAGAAATTACAACTTACACCCTATGCTTTGCTCATAATTATACTAACCTATGAAGTTTTATAAAACAATATAGCCAATTAAACTAATACAAATATTAGTATCACTAGAATAACTTTTATTGGAGAAGCATACATTATTATTAAATAATATTTATTAAATAGAACGTTAAAATAACCATAATCAATTAATCGGTTTTTACAAAGTATTAAACTCATTGAAGATCTGACATATTAGTTCAATATTTATAATCAACATAGTAAAGACTTTCATTATCGACATCCCGTACAACGCGCGGGGTAACGTTAACTCGTTAAATACAAAAGAATAAATGAAATAACATGAAACATTCTTATTGGTTGAATTTTTTTTCTTTTTTATTCTTACAAAAAATTTCTTCTCATTTGAACCCTGCACTATATATATATATATAGAAAGAGAGAGAGAGATAGAGAGAGAGAGAGAGAGATAAAGTGTTATATACAATATGCCTAATCGTAAGATACGTACGCAAGGACCAGATCATGGCGCGTGTCATTCTTTTATTTTCACTCCCTAGGGCAAATCAGACTATTCCCTTCAATAACAGATTACGAGTTGTTACACCAGATCCCAGTATTTATGATTCGGATCAGTTTCTAACATTTCAGAAATTTTAAAACTATACAGTGCGGTTAAATCTCAGCGATTTGGGTTTCAATTAAGTTCGATTACAACGGATCACAAAGAAGTTCTGGACTAAATACAAAAGATGTTGAAATGGAAGACGATCATGATTCTATTGAGGAAGTTCGAAATCGGAATTCAAACAATGTCGAAACGTGGGATAAGTCTAGCATGCATATTTACATGTTTTGTGTTTTCTAACATGCATGATTATTTTTTCTATAATATGCGTGATTAACAAAACACACTATTACTATATTTATATAACATGCTTCATTAGTAATTATAACATGCATCATTAGCAAAACACACTATTACTATATTTATATAACATGCTTTTTTACATAATTATAACATGTTTTATCACATAATTACAACATGCGTGATTAGAAAAACACATTATTACCAATTTATATAACATGCTTTGTTACATAATTATAACAAGCGTGATTAGCAAAACTCATAATTACTAGATTTATATAACATGCTTCGTTACAAATGAGAACATGCGTGATTAGCAAAACACATTATTACTAGATTTATGTAGCATGCTTGATTTCATAATTATAACACTCTTAATTACATAATTATAATATGCGTGATTAGCAAAACACATTATTACTATATTTATATAACATGTTTCATTATGTAATTAAACATGCATCATTACATAATTATAACATGCATGATTAGCAAAACACATTATTACTAGATTAATATAGCATGCTTCATTACATAATTATAACATGCGTGATTAGAAAAACATATTATTACTAGATTTATTTAACATGCTTCATTATATAATTATAACATGTGTGATTAACAAAAACACATTATTACTAGATTTATACAACATGCATGATTATTTTTTCTGTAATATGCGTGATTAGCAAACATGCTGAGTAGAGTAAAAAAATGACTCTGATAAGTTGAAGTGGAGTGCTATAGTAATCTATAAGGTTATGTGGCAGTGGGAGGTTTATGGCTTAATTTTGTGTAGAATCGGAAGCGAGAAAAATGTGTGTTGAATCAAAAGCAATAACTGAGAGATTTTAGGGCTAGAATTTCGCTCTAATTTGTGATTCAGTTTCCGAAGCTCGTATGATAAAGGAGAGAGTGAAACTGACAATTATGTTTTTTCTCCTAATTTGTATCTGGTTACTTATTACGATCGTGCGACCACGTCTAATCAAGAGCAGGTTGTATCTAATCATGTGGTTGTGGTTATCGCGTACACAACGCACGATAACCAATGTTGTACGTTAACCGGCCTCTCTCTCTCTTCGCTGTGTGTGTATGCATACATACATACATACATATATACATACATACATAGATACATACATACATACATATTATATTATATTCTATGTAAGAGACTAAGCCCACTAAACTCTAGCGTAACAACCCATTTTTTATATAAATTACAAGGCATGTAATATGCATATCTTCAAGAGGTTCTTTTTATAAAAATCCAAAAGAGCCTAGCGTTTTTTTTTTAATATAAGTTTTTGTTAAAAGATAAATTAAAATTTTTAATGTAACATGTGTAACATCATACGTTACATCGGATATAAAATATGTTACCACCGATTGTTAACCACAACCATCGATCGTTAACCACCAACCACCGATCGTTAACAACCACACTTCGATCCACTCGACACCCACTCTGATAAGCTGAACACCTCCACCCACCAGCCTCTGATCATGGTGTATATAGTTGAAATGGTGATGGATACACCGACGATCAAAGGTAAACGCAAGAATAATTGTTTATTTACTTCAATTTTACTTGATTTTGGTTAGTGCAGTTACTTTAAAATTAAAACTGGAACATGATAGAAGTTTAGTTGAACCTCTGTAGCCGACATTAGAGTCAATGGTACTAGCACCTAACTCATATTCCACTTGAAAATGGTTATGAGGTTCTTGAACAACTTAACCGTCGATTTCCGCTTTCAACGAGGAAGGCAAGATAGGATCCAGTAGTGTTGATTAATTATGTAATTATGGGTAGATGCTTTTGTAAAAATAACATCTGATCCCACTACTTTTGATGCCTAATTATGCTAGTTATCTAGGTTATCTTGCGAATGGTTTGGTTTGTTAGTATACTGTTTTGGTTTGTTTAGTTCAAATGGCTTAAACGGGTCAAAATGGTTTGTTTAAGATTAACAATATATGTTTAGTTCAAATGGGTAGCCGAGTATGGTTAGATTTTTTTGTAGGTATGGTTTGTTGAGTTCATATTGTTCAAATGGGTCAAAATGGTTTGGTTTGTTTGGTTGAAATGGTTTGGTTTCATGCATGGTTTGGTTGGCTCATGGTTAGTATCATGTAAGACTAGCCGAGTATGGTTTAAATGCTTTCGTTTCATGCATGAATGGGTTAGAATTCATGGTTTGGTTTCATGCATGTATGGTTTAGCTTCATGCTTGTAATTATGGGTTGGAATTCATGGTTAGTATGCTTATTTGTTAGTATACGGTTCAAAGTGGTCAAACGAGTCAAAATTGGTTCAAATGGTTAGGTTTCATGCATGTAAAGGTTGCTGATTCATGTTGGGAATGGTTAGCCAATTCATTTTTGGGTTTGGAGGGAATGGGCTTGCTAAGATGGGTGTGTATTTTGAAGGGAAAAGAATAATTTCGGGTTTGTTAAACGGTTGGAATAATGTTAAAAGCACATGGATGCATATTGCGAAAATAAGAGGGTAGCTTCGTCTTTCCAAAACTTTTTTAAATTAAAACATCCAATAGAGGAGGGATGCATAATGTTAGATTTTTAAACCACAAGAACTCGGGAAACGAAAAATTCCTTTGGGGGTTTCATGTTGATCCCGCTATCAAACCACATAGACGCAATTTGCGCTTTAGTAGTTTAGTAAATAATTAACTTAAAAATATATACAAAATACATATGAAGATAAATAAAATAGTTAAGTAACAATCAATATTAAGAGGTTGAAGCAACAAATAAATAAAATAGTTAAGGAACAATCAATATTAAGAGGATAGTTATTAAAGGCGTTAGGTGCATTTAAGGCGCAAAGGCCTTGCCAGGGGCCTAGGCGCAAAAAAATACGGATTGAGAAAAGAAAAGCGCACAACAAAAATAAATTAAAAGATTTTTATATATTAGAAAATTAATACTATTCGTCAAATAAAATAAATTAAAGATATTATATGACATTTAATATCGTCTATTTAGTACCAAAAGTTATAAAATGTAGTTTATTAGTGTAAAAAAGTAGTTTCGTTAGATAAAAGTAGAATATAGCTGGAATCTTGTCAGAATTTAAAAATTTTGCCGAAAACTCTGAAGAATTTATGAATCTCGCCGAAATCTGCGCATGACACATGGAGAATTAAAGCACAATTACCTTTACTTAAGGCGCAATTGCCTCGCCTCGCTAGAAAATTGGGCCTAGGCGCAAGAGGTGATGGCTTTAATAACTATAATTAAGAGGCTGAAGCAGGTTTAGCTCGGAGAATATACGGATATAAAAAACGATATAAAAAGAAAATAACTATTAATTATTAGCAAAAAGGTTTATAATGGGCTACAAGACTATACAAGCACTAAAGCGCATGAGTATATAAATAACACAATACAAGCCTAATTTTCTTGGGGCTATTGACGCTGTTTTTCTTTTCTCATTTTTGCTTTAATTGATTTTTTATTTAAGCTGGTTCGGTTAATAACTGGGTTTTTCTTTTTCATTGTTTTCGGTTACTCATTTTAACCGATTTGATTAATAACTGGTTTTCGGTTATTAACCTTTTTTAAATCTTTTTGGTTACAAGCCATTTTTCTTGGGCTATTAACACTGTTTTTCTTTTCTCATTTTTGCTTTAATTGATTTATATTTAAGCCGGTTCGATTAATAACCGGGTTTTTTTTCATTGTTTTTGGTTGTTCATTTTAACCGGTTCGGTTAATAACTGGTTTTTCTGGCTACTCAACCTTTTTTTAAATCTTTTTGGTTAATTGGTAAATCATTTAAAACTGGTTCCTTCTAAAAATTCCTAATTGATTACGAATCTACAGTTAAAAAAACATTAATCGGTTACTCCTTAATAGGTTATTAACGATTACGATTTCGGTTAATAACCAAGTTTGGTTATTTAACCGGTTATCGCTTCGGTTAATAACCGGTTTTGGTAATTTAACCGGTTATAGAGGTGCAAAAAAAACCGTACCCGGTATAAAGAACCCTGGTATTCTATACCCGAAACCGGAACTGATCCTACCTGTAGGTAATAGATAGTATATGCATTTTGATCTCATACCTGAAACCGATCATACTCGATTAATTCCCGAAATTGGACAGAATCGAAATCAGAACCGATTATACCCGGCTATAGCCGATACATGATTCTAATATCTTTCTTTTAAATTTATGTTAGTGCATTTATTTTAATTTTCTTACATTACACAATGCATATTTAATAATAATAATAAAAAATAAACAAAAAATACAAGAAAATAGGGTAATAAAAACGCAATGGACTATTAAAAAATATGAAAATATAGAACTAAAAAACTCGGAAAATAGGGTATAGAAACCCGAAAATAGGGTATTTTAATACTCGGTTTCTTAAGAACCGGAACCGAACCATACTCAGACTCGGGCACATAGGGTTTATATTTTTGTCAAATAACCAGAATCGGAACCGAACCGGTTATAGCAATAACCGGTTCCAACCCTTAGAACGAGAAACCGAAACCGATTATTAAAAATACAGGATTTGTGCACCTTTAGCTGGTTATATTGTGCACCTCTAGTCTGAAGCTGTCCTATTTGGGCTCTTAACCCAGTGTTGATTATAATGTTAAAATAGATGCACATTCTTTTTTCCATGTAATGTTTCATCTAAATTCTAATTCATTGAGACCTTTTTTGTTGCTAAGCAAGATTGACCCAAAAAAACTCCGGTGGGTGTGACAAGTGTGGATCAAATAGGGTACCGTCTACACTATAAATCTAACATACCACTACTTTGTGTTCTTGGTGAGACACCACAATATAAACTGATGCATAATTATCTGCTAGCTGCAAAATCTCATTGCTTTCGTCCCTCAAACAATATCAGGTGCTTTCTCGTTTGTCGGTTTTTGGTTTTCGTATGACTTTGTAGCTTTCTGAATCGTGTAATCTTACATAACGATTAAAGTATTTGTGGGTACAAGAATTCAATAATCGGATAAGACAGACAGTGCTTCGGCAAGAGAAAGATGTTCTAATAGGAAAACGAAGTTGTTAAATGATTTCCATATATGTTGAATCGTTGGTACCCTAATAGCTAGAAATAAATCCTTATTACCCCAATAGCTTGACAACACTAAAATCACCAATAACATGGACGCTAAATGGATCATCTTTTCTTTCTCTACAAGCAAGTCTAACTTTATTATTAAAGTATGAGAAAAAAAAATGACAGCATGATCCTCACCTTGATTGAAGCTTGGTGCTGGATTTTAAAACAGACATTAGTATTCACAATAATAATTAAAAATATGGGTCCTCAATCCCCCTTTTACAATTAAATTATATCTTTTAGTGATAGAAACTTCTCAGCATTCAAAATTCATATAAATGTGTCTAAATTATGAAATAAAATGAATTGACATAACAATAAGGTTTGATTGCATGATATAAAGGTCTATAAAATAATGTAACCATGATTTCTATGTCGTACAATAACTTCTAGCTTGGAAAAAGAAAGGTGTTACCATTATTGTGGTCCTGAGTCTAGTGTGAGTTATAACTATTAATAATAAAAGATGTCATACTCATAGGCTGTAACAACTACTAAATTTATGAATTTATGGATAGACCATTAAAAGGAACTTATGTTAGTTGGTTTCATTGGTTGAGATCTTTTGGATGATTGATGACGTATCTCCGGATCGGGCTCAACATTTGGGTTTAGATCTGGATAAGCTCCGGCCCGTTAGATAAGTAACACAAAAGTTCCAGAATGATGATATACTAACCACTTAACAATGATCTTTGTTGTCACAGATAGTTGGAAAACTACCAGAATAAACTAAATAAACTCTCTGTACATCTGCAGCGCGCGTGGTACCGATTTACCATGTAACTTAACCTTAAAAACATCATTAGTTTCGGCACTGTTTCTTCAACATCTGCAGCCTCCCTAAACTTGCCTTCTTTCCACAAACTCTTCACAAGCAAACGCTTCGTAGAAACATCAAGCTTCCAATTAAACGTTTTCATATCTTCAAAAGCTCTAAAAGCTAAAACAGCTCTGTTGGAGTTGCAGTAAGCACTTATTAAAACCTTAAACATATAATCATCTGGTTCTAAACAACTCTGTTTAACCATCCCAAACAGCCTCTGAACGGTTTTAATGTCCCCCGCAACTGCAAAATGATGCATCATTGAAGAAAATGTTTGAATGTCGGGAAGAATTCCGGATAAAATCATCTCGTCTAGCGTATCCAAGATCTTTGAGTCCATTTTACACTTGACTAATGTTTTCAAAATAGATGAATATAGAGACAAAAGACGTTGTTTTGACAATGTACCACAAAGGGCTTTAACGTTTTGGAAAACGTTCAACACAGGTTCCCCGTTCTTTGAAAGGCCGTAGTAATCAATGATCGTCCTTACAGTAGTAAATGATAGTTGAATGTTTTCGCTTTTAGTTTCAAATATGAGTTGTTCAACTATATTAATGTGTCCTTCACGAGCTAATTTTGGTAATCATCTTAGATATTGTATGAGCATCGTGATGGAATCCCGGTTGATTACCAACCCAACAGTAGAAATCCCACGCTGACTCAGCAGAACCAAAGCTCCTAATCATCTTTGAAACGACGCGTGTTGTCCAAACGAACTTTGCATCCTCGAGTGCTGACACCTCTTCGGGTCTCCAAAAATGAAGAGAAGTAGCTAAAACGATCGGGTCAAACCACGGTCTTAACTTCACTCCATCCACCTGATCATCAACATCACTATCATCATCATTATCAATATCATCATTAAATGATAATTTCACATTTTCAATCCTCTTATCAGGCAACATTTCTTTAATTAGTTCTAACGTTTCTTCCACAAATCCTGCATCGTGCATTCGTTGCAGTGACGAGAGCATCACTCGGGTAGGAAAGATTCCATCCGCTTGCATTTGACTGAGCAAACTTTTAACCGTATCAAACCGATCAGCACCGCAAAATGCATCAACCAGAACAGTCTACTGCCTTAACGTGTGTTTCACACTCATCAACGGTAACATGTTGAATACTTTCATTGCTGGATCTAAGTTTCCAGAACTCACAAGATGTTCGATAACTATGGTGTATGTTCTAGAATTAGGAACCCCTCCTTCAGCGATCATCCTACAGAACGTCTTAACGGCCTCATAATCCTTGCCCGTTTGTGCGCAGAGGTTCATGATTATGTTATAAGACTCAATGTTAGGGAACTTTTGGGAGCTTTTCCACTCATGCCACACGTTAAAAACCGAATCAAGATCACCTGCAGCGGCATATAACTTCATCTGATCCATAAAGCTGACACGAGCGACATTCCTGAATTTCCCCGAGTTTATGCCGTTTACGAGGGCCTTCAGCCTTCCAGTATGACGCGCTTTCGCAAGTACTTTCGCCAAAGCGTAAAGGGTGTTTTGATTATGAGTAAAACTTGGAACCTTTTTGAGAGTTTCAATCAAGAAAAGAGCAGAGTCGGGTGACGGAGCGGCTTTAAGTGCATTGGTGACTACAAAAGAGTCCAGAGCTTGATCATTCAAGATCGAAACAAGTGACTCTTCAGACTCGGTTCTTAGAACAATACGTATTCGATCTATGAGCCTCGCTCGCACTAGGTAAAGCGAGACTGCATTCTTTGAAGACTTAGTGGCAAAGTTGTGAGCATGAAGATTCAAAGCCATACATGTATTTCCAAAATGGTGTGATGAAAACGGGAATGCAGGCAACCCGAAACGATGGATTCGTTGTAGGCTACTTCTAGGCGCAATATTAATACAATAGAATTTCATCAGTAAACCCATTGTATAATACAAGAAAATCACTTGTCAAAAGCTACATTACTGTCAGAAACTGACATTTTGTATGTGCAAATAATAAGGGTTGACACCAATAAATCGAAAGAAGCGAACTTTAATCCTTAAAGAGGCGAAATTTATAGATTGGATGTGAATCATTTGAAGAAATTCAAAAGGAGGGAAGCTGGACTTTTGTCGAACAGTTGGTGTGCAATCCAATTTTTATACTTTATCAGTAGCGATATAGAGGGTTGAGGGTTCATTAATGAGTATATGTATGCGCATATGTCGCATCAAAATTGAGATACCCTTTTCGTAATGTTACCGCACGATCATTGATTTGAAGATTTGTAGGTTCCGGCTGATAGTTGGGGTTTCGGGGTTTTGATTTCGGCTAAGATAAACAACAGCTATGGTTAAGACCAAAAAAGGAAAATCATCATAAAATAAAAACCCAAAAAAATTAAAAAAATTAAAAAAATAAATTATATTTTTTTCCTTTATGTTTGTCCATATTACAATGGATACTATTTAAATTTAATAATTACAGTCTCGATGCTTTCTTGTTAAAAACACACCAACGTTCTTTAACACTAATCTGATTAAAATTATCAGTTAAGTCTAGTCATATGCCCGGCACGCAGGTACTTCAGTCATTTTACCATACCATTTTATTTAAAAGTATATTTATTTATAAATAAAACAAAAACCTAAAAGACAAAATAAAAAACATATATAAAACCCAAACTCACTTCATCTCCCTCATCTTTCTCCTCACATCCTGTGCACCACCGCCTAACATTCTCATTCTACGTCTTTCTTTTCTTTCAGCCATCCCAACCCACTTGTACCCAGATCTGTAACATCAACAGATTTGTAAAGATTTTGCCGATGGTTATGGAGGAGAGGTGATGCTGTGGAACCTATACTCATGTCTTGTTCAATTATTAGCTTTGAATAAGTATATATACCCATAGGTTATAGTTATCACAATGAATAAACAAATAAGCAATCACGTTGAATGACCTCAAAATGAATGTTTTTCAGTAGGGCTGTAAACGAACCGAACGAAACCACGTTGTTCGTGTTCGTTTGTTAAAAAATATATATGTTTGCGAACCGTTCACGAACACTTATCGAACGAAACTTTATGTTTGTGTTTGTTTGTTAAGGAAATGAACTTGTTCGTGTTCGTTTGTTAAGGAAATGAACTTGTTCGTGTTCGTTTGTGTTTGTTTGTTAATTTTATGAGCACACATGGAAAAAAACGCACACAAACAATTGTTCATGAACAAAATATATAATACACTGACACTTATTAGATATTTGATTTGTCGGAGTTTTGATATATTTACATAAATATAAAAACTAAAAACACTAATGAACTATCGAACACATACGAACAAGTTACCTAACGTTCACGAACATAAACGAACGAACGCGACCTCTTTTCATGTTTGTTCATTTAACTAAACGAACGAAATTTCTTGTTCGTATTCGTTTGTTTAATAAACGAACGAACACAAACGAACTTCTCGCCGAACAGCTCACGAACTGTTCGTCGAACGTTTGGTTTGTTTACAGCCCTAATTTTCAGTATACCCATTTCAAAATTAAAGACCTAAAGCAACTTCGATATATACTATTGACATCCATTTATTTCCCAAAATATCTTTCAATATCCCAAAAATAACAAACCTGAATGAAACCCTAGAACCTGTCAGTTGATGTTAAACCAACAGACATTGATGCAAGATCAGGAACTAAAGAGTAAACTTGTATAAAAAATTGGTGATGTTTTGTCAACTGCGGTTGTAGTGAAACATTGTTTTGAGTAAGAATAAAGGGTTAAGAAGGATAAAATTGTTGGTTTGTATTAAAAATTTGGTTATTGTAATCATACCAAGTTAACACAAGAAAGATGCCCCATGTGTTTGCAAATGTAACATTGTATTTCCTGAAACAAGGGTCATCCTAGATTCATAATCAAATGCATAGATTGGAAGGAATACGTAGAAGATTTCTTTGGGGGTTCAATAGTAGTGGTGATATCCTCACATGAGGTGCACATGGTATAAGTTAACATTTTAAATTAACTAAGTTCGTGCTTAAGGATCTACGGTGTAATGCTTTTAACAAAATAAAGACTATAATTATAATTATCGAAGTTAAAAGGCATGCAATGCAATTCAATACGGACATAAAAGACAAAAACTGTAATTTACCCAAATAAATATTTATTTAATTAATTCTTACCAAATAAACAACGTGAAATTTAGACTCACATTTTTCAAAGGTTTGGTGGTAGGTTAAATACTTAAATCTAATCCATCCTTTACACATATATTATTTTAATTGTTTTTTATTCAAGAGGTAATTACGTTTTCCATCCCGTGGTTTGTCAAAAATCACTATTTCAGTCCATTACTTTTAAAATTGTCAAAACAGTCTTTGTGGTTTCACTTTCGTAACAAGTACAGTCCCACCTCCGTTAACCCCATCCAATCCATCGTTATCTTTTAGTGAAATGCCTAAAATTCCCCTATGTAAAAATTGTCACACCTTGACCCCCAGCGAAATGGTCCGGGGCATGATTGATTGCCCAAAGCTTATGACAACTATTTAAAGTTATAATATTTAAAGCATCCTATTACATTTTGTCATACATAAACATAGAATTCATATAATAATCCAAAATCATGAAACATAGCAACAATCCAATTTAATTACTAAGGCAAGCCCTAAGTGTCTTTGTCTCGAGTTCGGCTCACACCTGTATGCTTGTATCACGCGTAAAAGAGTTTTAGGTCAACAAAATTGTTGGTGCATAGATTCGGTTTTTAATTAAAAACGTTTTTGTATTATTAATATTTTTGAAAGCATTATTTGTTAACATGCATAATCAAATGTGAAACTATGTCCTTCAATATAACGAGAATTCAACACACATATCATAAGCAACACAAACATAACAATAACAGTAACCATAGATACATAGAGATTCAAGCCTCGAAAGGTGAATCTGCGAAACAATGATGGCGTTACCGAGTTCAACCTATGGTCGTGGGGAACCGGTCAGCCAGGTGGATCCACGCGAAACCTGTGACACAAAGCGAGTAACAGATAGATGCACGTATAGAGAAATAATAGAATTTAGCAACATGTGACACGTAGTAACACATCGAATAGCATGTTATCAATTTAAATAATAGATTTAGAATCAAACACGAAATACACCCCAAAAAGAGTTAATGGCATAAAAGGGAAAAGTGTATCGAATTTACTCACGGTTTGCGTTCCTGTTTAATCTTGCTAAAACAACGCACGACTTGGAAAATCCACAAAAGATGAAAGATCACCCTAATATATATATATATATATATATATAATACCAAATATCAGATAAGAAAATATAGCCTAAGTAATATGTAACATAATATGTTGTTTACTACATATTTATATGATATTATATATATAATTATAATATATTAAATTTATAATATATATATATAAACACCAAATATCACATAAGAAAATATAGCCTAAGTAATATGTAACATAATATGTTGTTTACTACATATTATATGATTTCTAATATTAAAAATTTTACATTTGCGCCTAACATCTTTCGTGACATATTTAATAAAGATGCAATAAAATCCTTAGTCCAAACCCAACTTTCATATCGTATTAGAATTAACCCAAACATTAAAATTTATACATTTAAAAATTCTATGGGTTATACCAAATAAATCGAATCTTAATTTTTAAGAGTTGATGTACATATATATATGTTTTATGTACACATATTTTGTAGGTTAAAAAATATCCATTCTATTAAAAAACCACATAAAACATAATTGTTTTAAAATTCACATTTTATAATATATCATTTATTTATTAAAAAACTAACTTATGTTAATCATTTCATTTTAAAAAATGTAAAAAACTGTCAAAATGAAAAATAAATATTTCTCACAAGTTGTGACTAAAACAATTCGTATTCGATTATAAAAGTTACATAAATATTTCGATTCGAATTCGAATTTGTATTCGAATAAAAAAAACCCAATTCGTATTCGATTAAAAATTCGAATAATATTGATTTATTCAGATTCTTTTAAAACATGTAAAAAAACTATCAAAATGAAACATAAATTTTAAAGCAGACATAAAGCACGATATCACATTAAAAAATTTAAAATAAAGTACATAAATCTAAACTTCAAAACGAGAAGTCGGGAATAACCCCTCCACATTACAAGTTAATATTTTAGGTTAGAAATCTATTAATAGATTTGTTACTTAGGTTTTATTTATGATCATGTAGTGGGTTTGGTAATGTGTAATTTTAATACATGGAATAAATTTTAAAAATAATTTATAGTATAGACCAATAAAAGTTATTTTATATATTATATATATAATATATAAAAATGTATAGTTTTTATTTGAATTTGAAACGAATTCTAAACACCATTAATTTACACGTGTGTAAATTTATTATATTTACACATGTGTAAAAAATTAATAATAGTGATTTTGGAGAATATATAAATTATTTGATGTTGTAAATTTTTTATGTTGTAGTTTAATTATAATGAGGTTTTTATTGAAAAATTTGATTTTGATTGATTTTTCATTTGTTTCTCACAATATTTAGTGTTCTCAAAATAACCTCATATATTAATATATATATATAATATATATAATTAACATATATAAGCATTAATTTGTATTGGAAACTTTAAAACGATAAAGACATCATAATTGTAAAAAAAAATATATATATAACTATATATTTTAATACTGAAAAAAATATAAATAATAAGCTAAAAGTTCAGCTTGGTTAATACATTCGCTTACAAGCCTCATACTCTCAGTTGACACAAAAACACTATTTTAGTAAATATTTTAAAGAACAACACTTTAGCTAAAATTCAATGTTTATTTTGTTAATTTTTTTATCAACCTGTCTGTTTTAATAATATTACATATCATTAATTTACATAAAATATATAAAGTATATGTAACTAATTAAGGTATATTTGTCGATAGGGATTACTACAAATTCAAGGCTTGAGAAGATATATAGAAGTTTCAAGGATTTGAAGTTTAGATATTATAAATTTAGTGAATTAAACCGGTTACTAGTATTAAACAAATAAACAATAAAACATGTGTTGGTGAGAATTATAATAAAAATTGTTTCACCGTGGTCACCCCGGCACGCTACTCCGACTAATGTCAGACTATGCGCACAAAAACTATCGTGACAAAATAAAAATACCATAAGACATATATGGTAACATCTGTATGGAGTATGGATATGTTGCATTTGTGTGATGGAGTACTTTGGTCTCAAGTGATTATTCAATCAACCACTTCATATTTCTACAAGTGTACAAATGAATTGATTTATATATATATATATATATATATATATATATTAAATGATATACAATTGTTTATGATAAAAAGCGAAATTATGTTACTTACTTATTTATTAGAAACAAATGAATCTGATATAAACTAATAAGGAATTTAATTAAGTAATCTGAAACTTAAATCAACAAAAGGATGAAAATCAATTTATACAATTCAAAAGTTGTATTTCACTAATTAATGAATACTTAAAACGTTAGTGATTAAAGTTTACTACTATACTAATGATTTATTATTATTATTATTATCATTATAAAGGTTTTTTTGAAAGTTGTAATAATTAAAAAGACATCCAGTCTATGTAAAGTTTCCTATATTTAGCGAAAGACAAATCAAATCTAGTTGGTCGATTTTATCTTGACAATTTAATGGTTTGGCTAGCGGTTTAAATCGAAATATTATATATTATATATATATATATATATATATATATATAGGCAGGATTTAGGGAAAACGTCCATAAATATAAAAACGGTGAGAATGCCACTCATTCGTTGGATCAAAACAATCTACGGATTAGATTGGCTTGTTAACGTTTTCGTAAATAACATCAACTTTATTACGTGTACGCGCTTTATTAAAGGTAAATGAGTCTTTTTACTATTTCAATATAAAACGCCAACTCATAATAAAACGCCATTAAAATCCGCCTTAAACTACGAACCATACACATAATCCCTTCCAAATGAAACGTCGTATTATTTAAAACACCATTCATACAAAATGCTAATGTTGATGATGAAACGCGTTACAACTTTAACAGTGTAACTGAAATGACGGAAACACTATTACTAACATTTTTTATAAAAAAAAAATCCCGTCTAAATTACGCGTCAAAAACATCTTATATAAACAACGTCATAGTCCCTTCCATTGATCACACCAAAAGCAAACGCCATATTTTACTAAATACCATTCAATTCAAAACGCCAAAAAGTTCAAAAACCGCAATAGCAAGCGTCGTTTATTGGAGATTCAGTTTGTCTCTCACAAAATTCATAATCGTCTTTGATAACAAAAGAAGAGTCTTTGTAAAAATAGTTAACAACATACTGAACTTGGACGAACAAG
This sequence comes from Scalesia atractyloides, assembly GCA_947069175.1. Classification (NCBI taxonomy): domain Eukaryota; kingdom Viridiplantae; phylum Streptophyta; class Magnoliopsida; order Asterales; family Asteraceae; genus Scalesia; species Scalesia atractyloides. Next base: position 24,043,366 of record CAMTDV010000023.1, read on the forward strand.
TTCAGAGGGAGATTCATGCCCTTAGCGTTCCTATTGATAACCTCTGTAGAAAACACAAACGGTTATACGAAAATGAACCAGAAAATTTTGACCCAACAATGCAAATCGAATTGTCGACCCAGTCATTCAAACTTGGCGTTTTAACAATACACTGAGTTGGTGACTGCTATATGCGACAACAGGAGCAAGAAGACTACATGGTTGAAAACATAATGACCAAACAACGTATTGTGTTCCTACAGGAGTTATGCAACTCAACATGTTTAAACACATACATGACCCCAAACTTAATAATGGGAGGTCTTACAGCTTTAACAGACAAACGTCAAACTTAATGATGAGACAACTTACATATTTATCTTACTTAGTTTATCCTCTCCTATTTTATTTACTGAAATGTGTTCTTTTTCTTTGGTGTTTATGTGTGTGAGAGATCTTCTATGGTTTGCTATGTACCTTTCAAATCACAAGTTATGCACAAAAAATGATGTATGTTTCAAAATGCGATAACATTGTTTTCCTTACAAAAAGTTAATTAGTTGTATTTTGCCATCTTTATCTAAAACGCCATTCAAATAAAACGCCAAACTTAATGATGGGACGCCTTAAAGCTTTAATCGATAGAGTTGAACAAACAGTAACTCAAATGACGGAAACTTTATTGACAAGACGCTTCTGCCTAAGAAGCGAAATTAAAAAGCTAGAGGATGAGTTCTATTTCTTGAAACAAAAAGAGGGAGATCACATAACCTACAACAAAAGGTTCCTCGAGTTGAATCAAATGGTTCCCAATTTATTCACCCCTCTCTACCGTTTGATCGAGCACTACATTCGGGGTCTTCTTTCGAAGATTCAGGATCCTGTGATGAGTACCGTGCCTGCAACCTTGGAAGCAGCAATGAAGCTAGCTACTGAACTCACCGAAAATCATATCAGAAATGGGGATTTCAAGGACGAGACAAAGAAGGATGTAAGTAGCAAAACATCAACCGAAACCCCTAATCCAACTCAAGCCGAACCCTCATCTCAATTCACCACCAAGAGAAAGCGAGACGGGAAAAATTTTGCTGTCACTCAAACCAGTCAACCAACTCCACAATCCGTACCTCTCCAAGCTATCCCAATCACCCAAGTGGCACCCAACCCAGCATACCCAAACAAGAAACCTTACACTGGTCCTCACCTCAATGCAACACCTGCCATACCACCATCAACCCACCATACCCTGCCGACTGTGTGCTATTGTGGGCGTTATGGTCATCTGAGTAAAACTTGTCGTACTCCTCAAAACCAAGCTCCACCCCTACTGAAAATATGATTCAACCCTATCAACAACCTCAATATCCCATGGTTCCATATGTTCGAGCCTGCTTTAATTGTGGCGACCCTACCCACTTTAGAAACACGTGCCCTAGGTTGGTTAACATCATCAACGCTCAAGCCCAAGCGAACCCAGTTAACCAAGCAAACCAGGCAAACCCAACACCCCCACCAGCAAGAGGAAGAGCTTACAACATCAACGCAAACCCAATTAAGGTCAACAACGGTGCAAACGAGCAACCCAACTAGTCTTCCATCGCAAAGAAACAAGGCTCCGCTCCAACCGTTTATTCTTAATGTTTTCTATCGATTTCATTCCCTGTTTAATTATCCAAGCTATCTTTATTTTCAATTTGGGTAGTAATGTATCAAAACTTTAATGCTATTAACGCAATTTATATTACGCTATGTCAAGTTGTTTTCATTATATGTCTCTATTCATCGATTTCATTATCACGATGAACCTTGTCTCACCAGTTAAAGAAGTTGGGTCGTGTCTCACTTTTTCATAGACAGACCACTTCCTCATAACACATGGGAGAGGTACCGCCGTCATTCAATCTTGTATCCCTCAGATTTGAGACTCAAGCATTGCTGTTGTGTTTTGGTTATGTTTTGTAGATTCTAGAACTAATTGTGACTTGCTGACAAAGCCAATGAAAATTTGACAAGGATGTGGGGATACACCGCTGGTACTTCCTATATATAAGTATTCTTGTCAAATGATCAAAAGCATTGTTAGACGGTTATGAGAAGTTCCGTGTAGGTAGTGTAGATCTTAATTTGGATAACGATGTGGTTGAAGACTTCGTTTTGTGATATAACTTTATCTTTTCGACGTTTCGATTTCCTCAAAACCCTTTATCATGAGACCATATCTAGTTGGTCACCTCTGAGTTACAACTCTTTTTCACTTCTACACCGCAGGCATCAAAAAGCGATTCCTGAAACAGGGTAATCAACCCTTACTAGGAACGTTATTGCCTCAATCGAAAATTTAAACATCGGACTTACCTGGTTATGTAAACCCTTAACGTTAAATCCAAACATCACACCCCCTTTTCTGTTAAAAGATATTCAGATTTTTGAATCGATGCATTTTTCCTGTAGAAACCATGGACTTCAGTGAGAAAATTTTAAGACCAAGTCGAATTCCGAGAGTCAGAGTACGTTGGGAGTCAAAACGAGGACCTGAGTTTACTTGGGAACGCGAAGACTCAATACGAGAAAAATACCCGCATCTTTTTCAAGTTACAACTACTACTACTTAAATTTCAAACGAAATTTCTAAAAGTAGGGGATACTGTAACATTCGTTTTAAAACCGGTTCTAAAAACCCGCTCCGTTTTGTAATTTAAGTATACATATTGATGTTCGTTACGCATTTATGTTAAGCGTTTAAAAAAATTTTCGTTATTTTAGTATTAAATAATAAATGAGAAAGTTTAAAATAATAATATTAAAATAAAAATAATAATAAATAATATATATTAATAAGGATAGGGTAAATAAATAAATAATAATAATAATAATAATAATAATAATAATAATAATAATAATAATAATAATAAAATGCTGACCGCGGGACTCAAACCGGGTCGCCCGTATATACACACAATCAACACACCACCGCATCACCCACAAACATTTGCTATACCTAAACCGAATGACCCTATATATTATCAATTCTCTTGATCTAAATTCAAACCCGCCTCGTAACGGCTGCGACAAGTTCGGCAAATCCTCCAATGATCAAAATTAAGTGTTGAAACCGTTTTCAAAACGTGCATCTAGACTTTAAAACTGAGTCAACACATTCAATTTGATTGCAATTATTACACCAATAAATTTGTTTTGACCAAAACCGAAGCATGGAATGAGCGATCCTCTCAGCTATATAAAGAGAGTTCTGGACTCACTTAGATTGCACACACTCTCAAAAAAACCTCTATACCAACTTCTGCCATCAGAAACCTTCGTCGGAAGCTTCTGCTATCGTCGGAATTTTCGCCGGAAAAATCAAAGAAACACTTTGCTTGGTATATCCATTTATCTAATTCTTGTTTTTCTTTATTAACCTTATCAATAGATGTATAAGATTTAGTTTTTAATTGAATTAAAACGATCGAATTCTACAAGATTTAATATGTGTTTTTCTTAATGAAGAAGATGAACTGGATGTGTGTTTAAAAGAAATAAAACCGGTGTTTAAACCGGGTTAGACAACATAGTCCAGTGGTGGAACTGTGTGCATTTTAACTAAAAGGTCATGGGTTCGAGTCTGCATACAATTCCGGTTCATCAAAATACACACACCCTTTTTTATAACTAATGTAGGAAACCCAAACCCAGCTTGTTTATAAAGATAATTAAAATGCAAATCTTTCGGTTAGACACACAGTCCAGTGGTCTGGACTTTTGTGCAACACGAAGTCGATGTCACGAGTTCGAATCCGATCCTTTGCATTGCCCCTGAAATATATCAAACCTTTTTAATCTGAGTAGAATATAGTTGAGTTAGTTTGTGTATATATGTAATTAAAATAGGATATATTCTGGGTTAGACACATAGCTCAGTTGGTAAAGCTGCGTGCACGTAAACGAGAGGTCCCGAGTTCGATTCTTACACGATGCCAAAAATCATACAGACCAAATCGGTCGACCCGATTCAATCCCTTCAATGGGTATATTTTTTTAAATAAACTTTTCTCTATTTTTCCCAAAAACCCCTAAAAATATATATATAAATAAGACTTTTTAAGCTTAAAAATTTGTATTAAATACTATAAAACAGACTAAAAAGTCTAATAAAAGGATTAATAAAATATCATTGGAAATGAAAAGAAGATTTCGATTCTTACGTGATTACTAGTACTCGTCGCCGTTTGGTAATTCTAAATAACTTTCTTTATTTTTCCCAAAAACCCTAAAATATATATATAAATAAAAATTTTTAAGCTTAAAAATTTGTATTAAATACTATAAAATAGACTAAAAATGTCTAATCAAAGGCATTAAATAAAAATATCAATTGCAAATAAAAGAAATATATTTACGATTTATTACGTGATTATTTAGGGTAGTTTTTCTCGTTTGGTTGGAATCTATAATCGTGCACGTTCGTTATCAGCTCAAGAAACGCACCCACTTGTGTGAATCCTTACAAATTCCCCTTTTTATTCATGTTTTAGGGTGTATCATGTGTCGTTTACATATTTTGTTTATTCAAACACTTGTGCTATTACCATTATGTGAACTAGCATGTTATATGATATTTTGTATATTGTTATTTGTGATTATATTTTCTCATTTCAGTCAAGCTGTCACATTAGGCCCGTCAGTTCCTCGTTGGATACGAGTAGAGCATCGGTTGCCTAACTAGATCGGCTCCTTTGATTGAGCCTTGATCTCACAGCTCATTATTTATTTTCTCATTTCAGTCAAGCATTCAAATAGGCCCATCAGTTCCCTGTATAGACGGGTAGAGCATTGCGTGCCTAATTAGATCGGCTCTGTTTGATTGAGCATTGATCTCACAGCTCATCATTTATCATGCTTATGTGTACATTGCTAGATGTTTATGTGGTTTGTGAATAGTTTACATATACGTTTGCTCATATTTGGTTTATGCACATTTTTATTTAATTAATCAACATATCTTTTCTTTCAAATATTTAAACGGGATTCACTCGCCAAATTTTGTTGACCCAAAAACTCTATTTTTACACATGATACAGGTGGACAGGTTGAAGCATGGAACACATAGGATTGGGACCTTAGAAGAAAAATAAAGAGTTACTTAAATGTCATGATTAGAACATTTTGTGCTTGTATGATTTATGTGTTTCTTCGAATTTCCCTTTTAATTTGGAATAATAAATATGAAATTTCATAATAGTAAATGTCATGAGCTTTGATGAAAACCCAATCATGCCCCGACTACCATTTCGCTGCGTGTCAGGGTGTGACACCCCAAACATATAATGTTATTCAAGCAATACGAATTAAACTCGAATTTTTAGCATTCTGAAAGCATTTGCGCATTGTGATACCCGAACCAAGTGGTTTTGTACCATATCAAGTTCTTATAATAAAAAGTGGCTGAAAAGTATTAACTGTACTAGTTGTATTCACAGTGTATTTAGTTCTCGTAGTACAGTCCGAATTCAAAGTTTATTAACTTATGAGTGATTTACTGGAGGGCTCTATAGTCCAAAATGAATGGAAATATTTATCCATTAGAATCGTTACCGGTCATTATAAGTCCTTTGAACTTTGACCGGTTAACTTAGAATTAAGTTCGGTTCCGCTAGATTAAGCGTTGACCGGATAGAATGTTGTTTATACCCATACGGGTGAGGAGTCTCTTGAAATGGGTTATTTAACCATACAATTTGATTTGAAGAGTTTTTGAAAAGGTTTGGCCTGTTATGACTAGGTTATATGGTTTATGCCATTTAACAAGTCGTGCACGTAAATACCGGTTCGAATGGTCAAATGGTTCATGGCAAGTCAATATGTTAGAATATATTTTTATGATGATATATAAATTGTTTTGGTGTGAAAACAATTGGTTATAATGTTTAAAAGTTCATTTGCCGTTAATTGCATAAAGTTGTGTTTTAACCTTTTGATAATATAAGTTTGACTTGTCATTTGACCCATTGAAACGTGATGTTCATGTGATATAAATGCAGGGTTTTATGCCTTATATTATAATGATCACGTAGATGAATTTAATTTAAAATTGACTTGACCAAAGTGGTCAGAATCGAAAGTCAAATAGTTTGACTAATCCGGACTTTCGGATAATATTAAGCTACTATCCTGATAATTAATGAAAAGAAGGGTACTTACTAAGAGCAGATAATTAATGAAAGGAATGGTATTTACTAAGAGCAGAAGACTTCTTAAAATACCCAAAAAGAGCTTGAAAAAACAGTAGAGAGTTCTTCACACTTGTTTTAGAAAGTGAAGTGAAGAGATGTGAAGAAAATGGTGAGTTTAGATGAGTATTTAGAGTGATCAAGAGTTGATGAGGATGAGACAAGCGTCCTTGGAGTTCTAAGAAGTGGATTAGTGGCAGGTTATGTGTCAAGACCGGATTTAATGGTGGCAACAAGGAAGAGATGTGACAAAAGATGAATAAGGCTGCTATTAGCGTACCCCTTGCGGACCACAAGGGGTATTCCATATGGTCCGCATGGGGACCTTAGCACGAAAATAATTCAAACACCGTTGCGGACCGCAAGGGGTTTGTTATACGGCCCGCAAGGGACCGCCACGGACTAGAATCTTTGCCTTTAAGGCAGTTTCAGCCCTTAACTCATGATTTTGCCATTTTAGCTATTATAACCCCTCTCCTTAATCATTGTGAATTATGTAGAGGGTTTTTAGGACACGTCACTAAAATTCGATCAAGAATTATCGGGTTGTTACAATAATCATGAAGAAATTGGAGCTTTGATGAACAATATCTAGACTAGAGGTTTAATAGATTTGGCTCAAGCAAGATTGATGGGCGAAAATAACTAATTAGATGCTTTCTTCAGTTCGGTAGATGTTTTTCTTGAAGTCAAAGTATACAACGTCTTTCATTCATTGAGTCAAAGCCGACGATGATGTTAGTGTATGGTGATCTCAATAATAAGTTAAACTTGAGGGTTGAAAGGGTGTTCACTATTGTATATGTTTTGGAAAACCCATATTTTATTTTGGTGCCTTTAAGACTAAGGGTGAGGGGGTGGATTTCATAAGAGTGTTGATGGTGTACCACGAAGGTGAGAGAGGTTGAGGTGGAAGGTGATAGATGGTGGTGCAGGGTGGGGATGACGGAGGGGAGAAGAAATAAATAAAGGAAAACGAAAAAGGAGTGGGTCTCGAGATAGATGGCTGATATGCCATGCTAATAGGAGCGAGAAAACTGCCCTCACCATTGGGACCTTTGTGGGATACAGCGGCAAGCGGCATGACCCCCACCCCCCTCCCCCAAAATCATTTGTGTACAAATACATAAATACTTGCTTGAATTAATATTATTGACGAATACTAATATGGCTGAAAAAACCAGTTACAATTTCAAGTAGTTAAAATTTAGGGTGACATGTAAATATAGGATAGTTGTGTAAAATAATGCATATCCCTAAAGTGTGAACAGATATTAGTATAACATTTTTGTTAAAATAAAAAATAAGATTATGATAACATTTGTGTTAAAAAAAATAAGCTTCAATGATTTAAATTGAAAATATGATTAAAAAAAAGGTTTATAGAATGCATGTGACCATGACATCCTTCACAAGGAATTTGGATTGCTTTTGTTTTTGCGCTATAATCTTTTTCACGGTTGCGCTTTGCTAAGTGAGTTTATTCTACTTAACAATGCTATTTATGAATAAAAAATAAAATTATCAATGCTATTTGTGAATTAAAATAAAACCATTGAAAATATTTCTTAGAAGCTTAATTATGTTCTATTGGTTTTATGTAGTATTATGAAACATATTAAAATATATAAATATTACATTACAAAAATATACATATAGTTGATAAAGAAATCTAGTCAAGTCATATTAGTATAGAAGTTATATCCATTCAAAGAATGTAACATCCTGTGTTATAATTATTGTGCCAGGTAGTCGAAGGAGCGATCACATTCAGTGTGCTATTGCGCCAGGTAGTCCAAGGAGCGATCACATTCAGTATCACTTGAAGGGTGATATGTTCAGAGAATGCCAAAGTGAGAAAACATATGGTGTGATTTCACTGGCTTATTTGTAAAAAAAATCGTTTCATCTTTCACCAAAACATATTCATGATTTCTTGGTCTCCTTCACGAGGTCTCACCCAGAAAGCTTTTTCACAGCCACACCACGCAGGGGCGGCGCCATGTTGCCCACCATTTTTCATGGCCTCGGAGCATAACAAAGGGTCTAAGAATAACGGTAAGAACAATTGCATTACAAGTTGTGCCTTGTAATGAATTATATTTAAAAACTGACCTATATGTAGTTAAAACAGTTAAAAACCTGTAACTATAGATGGTCTGTCAGCATAACTTATCATTAAACAGGTTTATTTTCTAAATAGATGGCCTACACACATCTTTTCTTACAGGCTACGCTAAGTATATGTGGAATAAATTACTAAACTAACTCATTTAGAACAAATAATTAGCAAATAAAGATATTCTTTCTCATTCAAACCCATAACATGTTTAACCGACTTTCAAACCCAAACTCATATCCAATCATAATTCAAATTCTAACATTAAAACGTATTATCGAAGTCAAATTAAAATGTATTCAGTCATAACTTATGAACTTAAAATTGTGTGAAAGTATCAAAGAGACCATCCCCACCGTTGAACACAATCAAGTTAAGATTAAATTTAACTTATACAGTACATAATGTTAAGTTCTATATCGATCCTTTATCCTTATTGTCATAGCTTATTCTCCATGAAGAAGACATCACTACCTGAACCACCATCGTTGTATGGCGGAGATTGGAGAGTTAAGAAACGGAGCATATTGGTTGATAACCGGATTAGCCACCCTCCCTATTTTTGACCACACACTTTGATGGTAACCAGCGGTAACAGGGGCTTGATACATGAGCTTCAATAGCTGCCACGATATAAGTTCGAATAAGATTATACTAAAAATAGTAACTTATACATTATTTTTATAGCTATTTTATGTTTTGACCAAACTAATTAGAAGAATGTACTAACCTGCCAATACATGAAAGTTTGTATAATGTTACGCTGCCACCTGCATTTACAAATAATAAATTCAGAACAAGTTACATTAAAAATATAAAAAAGAGAACGATAATAACTAATAAGAACATGAGTACTTACGATAAAAGAGAGATAATCAAAAGGAAGCCAACTCCAATCTCAGATTGCGAAGACAGTATGCTGAGTGTCGTCGTGTTTGATTCCACCCACACACAAAGCTCTTCAAAGTATTTCCTGTTAAACAACCGTTAAATGTCGGATCACATTGGTTTACAATAAAAAAAGTAGAAAATATTTACCTGTATAAGGCGGAACGGCCAAAGTTACGCCTAGTGAATTTTGCAGTGTGTTCTAAGCTTCGGCATACGATGGGCAGTAAAGCAACTGCCAAAAATTTAATATTAAAAGAAGTGTCGTGAAAGTATGAAATAGTACTAACTGCTAACTACTAATTATTAACTAACATGTAAGGCGAAGATTTGAGGTGACAAAAGTGAGGCAGTAAATGAAATAGATGAAATCTTTTGTTGCGATTACTGATTGAAGCCAAATTTGCAGCTCCTGCAAATTCCATGCCCTTGGTTTCTGTAAACGAATTGAGATTATAAGATTGAGAAATCGTAATCGTTAAGATAATTATATAATGAGCATTAAAACATTACCCCGTAAAGAGAGTAGAGTGAATATAACGAAGAGCATGCAGTCCCCATAAATGAGAGCCGGTACGCCCTATTAGAAAGGCTTTTAGGTATGAGTGGGAACATAGCAAGCACAGCCACAACAAGAACCTGCACAAGTAAGAATTTTTTAAATTCTGTTATCGATTTCAATTCCAAAATGTCATCTACTTATATATTACATACGCCTACAAATGAGTCGTAATAAGAATAATAGTACACTACCGATAAGCATAAAGTGGTGAGATGACTATGCTAATAGCATATAAAAAGTAATAAAGCAAAGAAACATGAACAATTAGTACAGACCCCATTGAAAGTACCTATACGCTCCCCTAAGAAAGTCTCTACGCTAAGACAGATCTAAAGCAAAGCAATAGCAAAATCCGAGTGCAGTGGGAAGCTACGTGTATGCAAAAACTACGTTCGCAAAACAACTCTACAGAAAATCTATACACTACCCTAAAAGTCCATAACCTTTATCTACATCTCCAAGAACTCTTAACCCAATCATGTCCTTAGTACAACCATTCTAAGCTCAAACAACTTAATATCCACATGAGTCTGTATACAAAAAAAAGTTCAGGATAGTGAGAAACTAAACGAACAATAGCAGCCCATGATGCCATTTTTTGGAATGAATTGCCGTCATTTTGGTTTACAAAAACAGCAGATATTAAAAATGGTAACTTGATTACAGAAGTATGATCAAGAAAAAAAAGAAATTTGATGCATTACCCAAGCATTGACAGAAAACTGAATTGTTTGTCGATCCCAGCGCAAAGGCGTTGAACTTGGAGTCGATGTCCCTGCAGCTCTCGTAGTGGACCCTACAATGTTTTTTAATCACATTCAATCAAAAACAAATTCAGAGGTAATGATGCAATGACATTAAACCATAAAAAAACAACCCAAGATTCCAAGATATCGATGTCACATGCCAAAAACGACCCATAATTTCTACCTGAGCTGGCAGGCGGCCTGCGTTCGCTTGCAGATGATGATGCCGACGACCTGGCAGACGATGAGGTAGTATTCGTAGTCATTGGTTCCACAACAAGATCAGGATCCTAAACCCCAAGACCAATCACATAAAGTAAGTCAAACACAACAACATATTCTGCAATCTCATACACCACACAAAACCATTCCCAAACTAAAATAACACAACATACAAATTAAACTAAAATTAACCATCTTTCCTGAAAGAAACAAACAAACAAAAGGGGCATAATAACAAAAACCCTAACTTGAAGAAAGTGAATAGAATAACCAACAAGAGGAAGCAAATAACAATAATAAAGTAAAGTGTATGAAGAGGGGTGGGTACGGACGATGTAACGCTGGTAGAATTTATGCTTGAAGTGAGTGATAACATCGGAGCGAGAAGCCAAGTGAGGGGGGATGAGGACATTGGACCAGTAATCGGCCCATCTGGGATCGTTATCGTAGTCGTAGGCGGAAGCTGCAATCTTTTTCAACTTGTGCGGATCTTCGCCCATGATTGAATACTCGATTCGATCGTAGATGTGGGAGTGGTTGTGCTTCCTTGTTGGTGCCGCCCGGCCGCTGCTATCTTTATTCGTAGATTCCTTGATAAGCGGTTGCGCCAGTTAAAATATGGTTTTCTTGACCTCGGTTTGGTGTGGAATTAATTGGGATGTAAATTTTGTTGTTTGTGTTAGTTATCTTATTGTGCTTTTTAATCAATTTTTTTAACGATTAACGAATATTTATACGAGTTTGGATAATGGGGCAAATTCATTAGTGAAAGGTTATCTACCCTCTGCAAACACAGACAATATTGATGATCAAACCTGCCAACTATTCCAAGGGAAACTCATCGCCCGAAAAGTCAAAAACCTAGTGTGATAAAACTCTGACCCACATGAAGCAAACTACACCAAATGAAACTCCAAACCATCACCTCCATATTAAAAGGTCATGGGATTGCCTCCTCTCAGACCAATTGATCTAAGACACATTGAATTTGAATAAGTTATCTAATCTGTACTTATATAATAATACATTTGTGAGGAAATTTTGTTTTTTTATTAATTTAACTACCTTAATTATCTTTATATATATAGGGATGGTTATCTTGAAAACACTAAATATTGCGGGAACCGTGAGAACGAATGAAAAAACCAATCAAAACCAATTTTTTTTAACACAAACTCATTGTAATTAAGATAAAATACCAAAAAAACATAATTTACAACATCAAATAATTCATTATCCTCTCAAAATCATTCTTATTATATTTTGTTACACATGTGTAAATATAAAAAATTTGCACATGTGTAAATGGCAAACTTACACATGTGTAAATTTTATTTATTTACGAATTCACGTAAATTTAAACGTGTAAATTAAATTTCTAACACTGTATTCGAATAATAATGATAAGTGTAAAAAAATTGAATTTGAATTGTTTGACCAAGTTCTCGTGGTTTTTTTTATTTGTTCTCACGATTCTCAAATATTTAGCGTTCTCATTTAGACATTCCCCTATGTGTGTGTGTATATCTCAAGGTGAAGGATAAAGTATCATAATCGTAGAAAGTGTAATGGGCAATTTGGTATATTGATATAACAATTCAATGGTTGAGATTTAAGTGGTCTCCAAATCAACCAATCATGTACAAGAAGAATTGGTGAAAGAGACAAAATAGGAAGAAGAGCTATTATTGTTGACTTTTAATTCACTTCTCTCATGTTTTTTAAACAATCAAAACGTTTTCATGCGTTAATATTTTCTTGGAAGAATAAACTATAAAATATAAAATGAGGATTTTATTCCTCACTAATCGATTATTAACCGGTTTTAGTTATTTAACCGACTATATTTTGTATATTTTTATCCCTTAAATTTCAGCATGGATGCTTACAACCTCTTAACTTTCAAGTTGATTTACGTTTTGATGTAATTTTTTTGAAAATAAGTCGGGTTAAATGTAGAGACGTGACATGAAGAGGAAGAGGCAAACCCTAACTTGTACGGGCACCATTGGATGGTTTGGGCTTGGCTCGGATAGGGAAAGAGCCCCACTTAAATTGGATCCAAATTCCATTAGTGTAAAAAAAGAAAAGTACGTGTAAATATCTTTTTGGGCTCATGGCTCAACCAAATTCAAACTCCCTTGGGCCCAAAAGATTAATTCCTTTGGGACTTTGGTTTTGTTCAATCTGGAGGCTGGGTAACTAAATTCCTCGTGCATTCTGTAACCTCTTACTTCTCAACTTTAATTTAATCAAATTGCAGTACTTTTGTTGATTCCTTTACACTTTTTTTTTCTTTTTCCTTTTTTTTTTGTTTTCACGCCTGATATATTTTCATTGCAATTGGAGGTTAGATAAGAACTTAAATACTTATCATTTCATCATTTCAAATTTTCAGCATCCTGTTCATTTTGTTTTCCATTACTATATTTTAAGCTATTAAAATTGTTTAGCTTTGTTAAAAGTTGACATAACTTGATTTGCAGTATATTGTAATAATGCTACATATAGTATTTTTCAAACTGCAGAAGAACTTGACATGACACATGTTGTGTTTACCTCATTATGTATTGTATTATAATGAATGAATGCTATGTTAACATCTTAGTGGTTCATAGATGATAAGCCTCAGTTATTGATGCCAGTCAATTTATGAACTCAAGCTTTTGATTCGTCAATTGACTCATTATCAACAAACATACAACTATACAAGTCTATGAAGAATTATTTGGTTTAGTCAAGAAAATAAACATGAAATTGCAATAAGATAAATCTTACTTTCATCTGTTATTATTTACAACATGTTAATGACATGACATGTATTATTACAGAATTAGTAACCTCCTAGTTACCAATATCACAATAAGAGACCATAAAGTCATAAACACACACATATGCATATACATACATATATTTGAAATTTAATGGCAATAATGACCAAACCAACAATGCTTACCCCCTCCCTCATAACCTTGATCATCATCATCTCTACTATGTATCCACCATAACAAGTTACTTAGAGAATTCCCATCATCATGCCCACTCAATTTTCTAATCTTTTCAAGAGCAACCTCCTTCTCATAAACCCCTTCCAATGCATACACAAACCCTTCCATCCTTCACCAACACCCTCCCTCGCTAAAGCCGGCAAAGCCCAATCCACAAGCCGCCTCACAAACTCAGTATCCGAAAACAAAACCTCAGTGATCGGCGACAATGGCAGCACTTGGATCCCCAACCTACATTCTTTCCATTCTGCGGAGCAAACCACAACCCCTGTCTCTTTTATTCGCCCACAAAACACCCACCACTCGGTTTTCACGTGTGAAATCTTGAGTATACAAACCGCTATCCTCTCTTACATGCCACCATGTTTGTGATGCATGAATCTCCATGGCTAAAAGCAATGAACCGGTTGAAACGAGTTGCGTGTCTCCATATGCCAGCCCCATTAACGCGGCTGAGTAATAAGCGTTCACTGCTTCACTAGTGCTTTCTTGATTCCTACCATCCGCGAATTCAGTCAAACCACCAGCCCATGAATGTAACTTCCACAAATCAAAGCATCTTAACCTAGTATACTTCGTGTTTCCGCCTCTACCCAGTGTCATGAAATCTGCCATCAATGAGTACGCTTGAGGCCGATACTTTCTTCCCCAAACGAGGTCTAGTTTTACTAAAACCGCGATCCCATAAAGAAAGTAACCGATATGGTAATGGTGATCATTATATATCCCAAACCCGAAATCAGCACCTGAATCTTGACACCCTTGTTTGGTTATAACACCACCCCATAATTTATCTACACAAAACCATTTCCATCAAAGGTTCCATCTAACCATGGTTCAATTGTATCTTTCAAATACTTTTGAACTTTTGGCATCACATCTACATGACCTATTTCCTCAGCTATCAACGCTAATCTAGCCGCTCTTGCCACCAATTTCCCATAGAAGTACGAAGATTTTGTCGATATTGACGTTGAATCCAAATCGTTTACATCTTTCACAATAGCCTCAACGATTTCCGGGTATGATTCTTCTTTAACTCCTTTGATCGAATGCCATGTAACTGAAACCGGGTCGGTCTTCAAAGCCCATGAATCACCGGTAACACCCACGAGCTCACCATCGATCCCTTTGTATTTAAATTCATCAAGAATCTTGTTCGAAGAATTATGATCAAGAAGCCGAAGATGAAGCGGGTTTGCCAGCATCAGCAAATCCCCCCAACCTTTCTTTTCCCATCTGTATTCGACACAAAATGGCGAACTGAACACAGCATCACCCGATACCGGATAACAAGAGCTGAATTGATCAAGAACCGGTTCGAGTTTCAAGTCAGAATTCGGTAGTATCGCGATACGTATTATACCTGAAAATGGTAAAGATGTGATCTTTGACATCTCATGAGTTAGATCAATCTTGAAGATGCATACAACACCCATGTTTGACCATTGTTGAGATTGAATTTGTATTTTGTTCTTGAAGAATTTGGAGTAAAATCAAGAATTGCATGAATAGTTGAAAATGAGAGGGTGACACTTTGCATGACTTGACACGTTAAAAATGGGCTGCCTCTAACGAGATAAAATCTTAAATTTGGAATGTCCAACGTGACACTTAGATCATTAACAGAAGATATCTTGTGGGTTTGATTCGGGTCGGGGTTATCCACCGTGAGATGGTGAGATCCGCGTTAAAGATTTGATATGTGAAGGCGGAGGTTGAGAACAAAGGTGGGTAAGATATGGAAAGGGATGATGGAGATGATTTGATCAAATACGGGTGGATGTATTCGGGTTGATCGCCATTTTTGAGGACAAAGTTTTGAAAGAATGAGTTTGTGGGAAGAGGGGATGAGAGGAGGTTAGGGGAGAAGAAAGGGGACGGGTCAGGGAGGACGGCGGAGTGGGATTCCGGGAAGATGAAAGGGTGAGTGGGGCGGCGGTTCATGATGGCGAGTGGTGGTTCGGGTGGAGGAGGACAAGGTGATGGAGGTTTTATAGAGGGTTCTCTTGGAGGTTTTTTGAAGGGTTTGGTGACAATTCTCTCTACTTTTCTCCTAATCTTCTTTAAAACCATGTTGATAGGGATTAGAGAGTAGAGAAATGGATATATTTGGTCTAAATTATAAGAATTACTTTAATATAAATACTATAACAAAATGGAAATCAAATTCTTCACTCAAAGAGTTAGTTTCCAAAAATTTGGTTATTGCTTGTACAAAACATTAGTTCATAGAAAAAGGGAAATAAGAAACCTTTTGATGAGGAGCATAATAATAATCATGTTTTGGCAACTTGAAAAGGGAAGATTGGATTAGAAGTGAATAATGTTTTGGTTCTTTGAATTTGTTGGTCATGTGGAAGATGATGATTTGAAGGTACTTCAAGTAGTGAATGAAAGGATAATATGGTTGAGTATTTGAAGGAAGGCATAATTGCAAACGGGTTCTTTTATATGCTTTGATGGTGTACCAAAAAATAAATATATATAAAATAATAATAATAAATAATATAATAATAAATAATAATAATAAAATATTTATAATAATAATAATAAGGAATTCATGTCAATCAAGTTGGATAAGAGGAAATCTTGCCTTCATTTAAAGAAATACTTATTTCTACACCTGTCAAATGACATTTTACATAAAATATTAATTCGATAAACAGAAGCACGCATGATTAACAGGCATGTAATTGAGACGAGACAAATCCAAACTCGTTTAAATTTGAGATCGGCGTTTTTAACTTGCAAGAGTGAAAGCTCATCTCGTTTTAAACTTCACTCTTGAGTGACTTTTCAAGCTCAAGTTCAAATTGAGTTTGTCTTGTTTATTATTAACTAGGTTATAACACCGTGTATTACACAAGTTGAATAAATGAATTTTATATACTAAATAATAAAATAATATATTTTAAAACCTCATTTAGTTGTACAAGTTCAATAAATGTAATTTTATATATTAAATAATAAAAAGTTATATCTATATAAACTATATGTATTGTACGGGTTGAATAAATGTAATTTTATATTACAAATAATAAAAACGTTATATCTTTAAAACCATGTGTATTACACGGGTTGAATAAATATAATATTGTTTATCAAATAATAATAAAAACGATGATCTTTAAAAACCCTCATGTATTACTAATGAAAATAAATATGATTTTATATTCCAAATAATAAAAAATTATTTAAAAAAACTAACGGATATACTCAGTATGCGATAGATATAATATTGTGAAGATAATTATTGAAAAAAAGATACACTGATCAAATATGTTATTCAACAAGCAAATAAGCAGTCATTGTATAGTACACGGGTTAAATAAATGTAATATTGTTTACCAAATAATAAAAAAATATATATCTTAAAAAAACCCGTGTATTACACGGGTTGAATAAATATGATTTTATATACCAAATAATAAAAATTATATTTAAAAAACTAACGGACATACTTGGTATACATATTATTATGTTATGTCTTAAGTTAGTAATGTTATCCAAAATGTTATTCGATTTTATGTCTAACATTATATATACTATGGTAAAAGTTTAAAGTTTATTAGAGATAATTATATCATCGAAAAGAATAAGAGTAGCTTTGTATATTACAAATAAAAAGTAAGTGTCTGTCAATAAGAAGTAATAATTTGAGTAAAAGGAAACTAAAATTGTAGTTGTTATATAACACGTTAGATAGTATATAAACAATGAAGATAATGATATAGAAAGTCAAATAAATAATACTATAATTTAAACCGACTAATAATTATCTATAATTAAGTAGTAGAGATTAAACTAAATAATATTTAGTAGCAAGCTATCTATAATTAATTAGAAGAGATTAAACTAAATAATAATTATCTATAATTAAGTATAGAGATTAAATTAAATAATATTTAGTAGGAAGAGTTATCTATAATTAAATTTTAAGAGATTAAACTAAATAATAATTATCTATAAAGTTTGGTGGGAAAATCAAAAGATACATGGCCTAATACGATGACAAGTGTCCCCCAATCAGTTTCTTTTATATATAGTACTAGTTAGTAAAACTCGTGTGCAAACACGGGTGGTGTTTAGAAAACATGCATAGCACATTTTCTTAAACGACAAATGACTACACATTTTTTAAGGTTTAATTAAAAACAGATTACAAATACATATCTTGATGCAAGAGCGTTGATCGTTGCGTTATAACGTTCCATAAATCTTTCGTCTTCATTTCTTAAAATACAACCTTCACCATATGATCCTACACAACGAATAAGATGAAACAAGTTATGATATGCTTAACTTATCTTTTAATATAAGTTTTAAACAGATACATAGATGAACAAAATAATTAAACAACAACAATTCATCAAAACATATATGATCGTAAATCTTGAAGCATATTGATGTAAGATCGTTCATTGTTGCGGTATAGCGTACCATAAATCTTTCATCTTTATTTCTTAAAATACAAGTTTTACCACATGATCCTACACAAGGAATAAGATGAAACTGGTTATAATATTCTCAACGTATCTTTTAACATACATGTTAAACAAATACATAGATCAACATAATAATTAAACAACAACAACAATTCATCAAAACATAATGAACCGTTAACTAATAAAAATCTGCATAACACCTCATCATTATAATGCATCAGAATATACATCTGTATACACACCTGAACTTCAACTGAATTTGAAATATGTGAACCTATTTGTAAATTGTTTGTAAGGTCTGCTTACAAGTAGAATCTTTCCTACAACTTAGAGTATGTTAGATCTTATCCAATAAAGATCAGAAACGGATTAAACAACAACTTACCATAACCAACAGATCCTTTATATGAACATAGCATCGAAAGCTACCCAAATCGAGTACCGGTTAACTGTTTACTGACCACTGTAAAATCTGAGCAAGGTCAAAGATATTTTTTCAACATTTTGGATCATGCGTCTTATTTTGGATAAAAAATTTAAATTTTCAACAATTAAAATATAATATTTTAGCATTTTTCTAAAAAGTATTAACTTCAGATCTCATTTTTTCAACATTTTGGCGTTTGGATAATTTCATAGGCAGTTGTCCCCCAACACACCCGAAGTTGGGGGACAACTGCCTATGTGTGGGCATTGTAGAGATTAAGGGCACATAGCTGATCAGTGCCCTAGTATTGTGGGTGTGTATGATGAGGTGAACACGTTGCAAGGAAATGGGAATGGTGGTAGGAATTTCAATATGAACTCTAATACCTACCATCCAGGGCTCAGAAGTCATCCCAACTTTAGTTACAGGAATGCAAATAATCAAATCAACCCGGGATTTTAGGGTAACAATCAAACTGGTGGGCAAAGTAACTTCGGCCAATGCATTACCAAAACAACAATCAAGAAGGATCATCTGGATCTCCTAATGTCACTCGCAATAGTGAGATCAAGGGAATGCTAAAAGCCATGCAGAAGGAGATACAGAAGAGAAATAAGTTGGATGAAGCGAGAAGACAAAATGATGAGATTCGTGACAAGGCCATCTAATTGCTAACAACACAGATGGGACAGTTAGCTAGTGAGGTAGCTAATCTGAGATAGCAGAATGAGAAGTTGCCAAGTGACACTCAAACTAACCCCAAGTTTGTGAAGAACATACCGATCATTGGGGTAGGTATCATTCCCAAGAGAAATGTAATGATAATTGTTTGACTGTATCTCATGTGATTGCAGGAATACGCGAAGCGAGGTGAGGAAGGAAATGGAAGTGATTCAAGGGAACTAATCATTCCAATCCGAGTTGGGAAATTAAGGATCCATAGAGCGATGTTGGATTATGGGCGTCCTTCCAGGTAGCCTGTATGACTAGTATGACTTTGGCCCTCTGCATGCAGTTGATAGCATGGCATGTTTGCTGATGCGACTTGGAAACAACCCCGGGGGTTGTGAATGACGTGATGATCCAACTGAGCGAATTTTACTACCCGGTGGATTTTATGGTACTGGACTACGCACCATCGAGGACATATGAGTAGCTGCAGGTAGTTTTGGGCCGCCCATTTTGCATACAGCTAATGCCCAAATCGATTGGAGAAAGGTATTAAGTTACTATGAGATATGAGAATCGTAAGTTGTGCTTTAATGTGTTTTCAAAATCCATTACTTACGCTATTGTTGATGATTTGTGTTATATAGTTGCTACTAACGAATATGTTTCACGTGTGAGCAAGGACACCCTAAACGAGAATGGTATTGAGCTTTACAGGTCTAAGGTTGAGAACAATGTAGATCAGGTGAAAAGGGCGAATGTGAGAAGGCAAGTAGAAGACGAAAAACCACCCGATGTGGGACTAAATGGGTAATGAGCTAAATTTGACACCAATTGGCGTGAAGCTGGATGGAATTGTATGTGGAGAAGTCAGGAGGCAAGCATTCATCTGAACCCCCTTAAGTACATTAGGTAAGGTCTGGCTGAAGACCTATAAAATTAGCGCTCTCGTGAAGCAGCCCAAGGATGTAGAGTATTGTATTTTTGTTGCTTTGGTGTGTGCATATGTTCTTGCAGTTTACTACATTTAAATCTCCCCGGATGCAATTACTACGTTCAACTCAATGTCTATTTTCCCTCTCATACGGAACTAACATGGATAACCCACTTTCTACTATCCAAACCATGACCCGTTGACTCGTAGTCATGACCCGTAAACAAACCGAATAACCCAACAATCACCCCTTATTCAGTTTGTCCACACCACTCGTTCACAACACCGGAAACACCATCTTTTCTCGAACCATCTTCTCTTTTTCTAAACACCCGATCTTCACCTCGGTCACGTCCAAAGTCTCCAAATAACTTGACCTATCCTTGGATGGAGAGGGTAAAACTCGAGCGTTAATGTGTTTATATTATGGTTTTTTTTGCGTTTTAAGTGATTATATTGTTTGAATGTGATAACTACGAGAAATTGTGGTTTTGTAGGTTAATCGATTAAATCAATGGAATTAAAGTGCTTGGAGATGAAGCGGAACACCCGAAGATGATAAGCATAGCTAAAGACATTCATCCGCATGAGTTATAGCTTAGAAGATAGCTTAAAAGCAAGAAAAATGTGAAAGAAGAAAGTTCGGGGCTGAATTATCATTTTGTGAAAGTGGAATTATGAAGGAAAAGAGATGTGCAAAACCCACCATAAGCTATGGCAGATCAGCCGAATCTTACGCTCAGACAACCAAAAGGAAGAGAAACTGTTAGCGTAACCTACAGCTGGTGGGCGTAGGTTACGGTGGATTTTTGCTGAAAGTTGCATAATCTGACTTTTTGAGGGTATAAAAAGGGTTTTCAAAACCATAGTCAGTATCTTTAATCGTGGACGAAATAGGATCATCGTAGTATCATTTTTGGGCGACTTTTCACCTCTAACCATCATACTTTTTACCGAATCAAAGATCAAGAAGATGAATTCAACCATTGTTCAAGCTTCTGAAGACCGCACCAACATGAGCGGCTAATTCCTTTGTGGTTTCCTCCGAGTGGAGGATTCTTGTAAGTGGATGATTGTTTTTGGGTTTTCTTAGTAATTGAGTTTAGCAATCTAAGCATTCGATGCCTTTTGCTTAGTGACTTCTTAGTTTGATTGTAAAAGATTGATTTTATTTCAAACCTAGTTTTGATTCTTTAATTCCTGAGAGTTCTAGTAATTGGGATATATTAGATAGGGGCTAGGTTTGTAATCTTTAATTGATAATCGTGTGATAACCTTTCGTTGTTTTGCAATCAAAGTACTTAGTCCTCGTTTATCACAATCAACTAATTGGTTATTTTAGTCATATCTATGTGATTTTCTCAATTAAAATTAATCACTTGAATCACTTTGAATCTGAAACTTGGAGGAGTCACCTTTTCTCCATCTGTTTACAACTTGTAATTTAGTTCAAAACTTCCAAACAATCGATTTTATGTTTTTGCAATTAGGTTCTTAATACTTAGTAAACAAACACTTTCCACCATACTCCTCTGGTTCGATACCTTACTTACTCTAGCTATCTAGTTTATTCACGACAGTCATCACCTGGACACCCCGGTCTTCACCTCGACCACGTCCAAAGTCGTCTTGATCGTGATTTCACTATTCTGTCAAACCCTTCCTTGATAAGCACCATTTGCGTGTCAACCACCAACTAGACACAAGCCACCCGTTGCACCGTCTTCGAGTCACTAAACAAATATCTCAGTCACCTCTCTTTTTCATTTCTACTGCGCTACACCCATTGGTTTTTCTGCCATAAGAATTTATGCCTCCTTGCAATTCTTCTCCTAGGCAAGAAAGATTATCCGACCAATAAAAACACGATCCCTTCTTCCTTTTTCGATCAACAAAACTGGGTTAAAAAGCCTGTTGATTTGGTCTGAGTCACGGCTTGTCTCCGCTACCCTTTGAATCCCCTGGAACATCAACCCTCGAATCCGCCAACCTGCGATCAGCTAGGTTTCTCCGATCACTACTGATCAAAAATATTCCATCACTGCACACCGGTTACCTTCGACCGTTGCAGTTCTTTTCTTCCACTTTGATCACAACTAACAGCCACGAGACACACCGGTGTTCACCCATCACCCCTGTCATCCAAACCGGTACTCTCCGCACGACAACAACCGACATGAACCACCTCCCAGTGTTCGTCTTTTGTTGTATAACATCCCGAACCCTTTGTTCACTCCTGCCCTTCACCGACCGACACACCCGCTGGCTGGAGAGGCTTCCTCTGATCTTCAAACCCGCTTCTCGAGCCCTAGGCTCTGATACCAAATGTTAGTTGCAGGCCCCACTCCACACACACCCACGTATGTAATTATGTATATGTGAATATGAAGATAGAGAAAGCTTGCAGAATTTCACTCTATATTTACGAATAAAGGGTTACAACTTTATTGAATAAACCAAGGCTTTATATAGCCATACATGACAACAACGTGGGAACATGTAAAATAATAAAATACTTCTCCTAGAAACGAGGACTAGATAAACAACTCAGACGAAAAAATCAAAACCCACGTTCCCAATAAACTCGGTCAAACTTAACGTCCATTTGCCCCTCATACTGAACTAACATGGATAACCCACTTTCTACTATCCAAACCATGACACATTGACTCGTACTCTTGACCCGTTAACCCCCGTGACACGTAAACAAACCGAATAACCCAACAATACAACATCCATGTTTGGCTGTTATTGAGATTGAATTTTTATTTGGTTCATGAAGAATTTGGTGTAAAATCAAGAATTGCATGTGAAGAAACACTGGTTCGAACCTAGGGATATCCGGGATATGTAAATCGCAACCAAGGTGATCCTGCATAAGGGTTTCCCGTCCACTCCACTTCACAGAGTTATTCACTCTGGCTGGCCTGCAAAACTAGCAACGTCGTCAGTCTCGCCACGGGGAAAAGAGGTGGTTTTCTCCGTGACCACACTCCAGCGTGAGAATACGTATCTGAGGATGGTAAGTAAGTAAATTACAAGTGCGAGCGAATCTGGAAAAATGGTGCTGGTTTACCTCGAGGTTTGATACTTACTTAT
Source organism: Scalesia atractyloides (assembly GCA_947069175.1). Classification (NCBI taxonomy): domain Eukaryota; kingdom Viridiplantae; phylum Streptophyta; class Magnoliopsida; order Asterales; family Asteraceae; genus Scalesia; species Scalesia atractyloides. The sequence continues at coordinate 24,066,694 of CAMTDV010000023.1, forward strand.
GGCCGAAAAGGTATGTTTAGGAGATAAGCTGGTGGGCCTTGGGCCCGGCCCATACAGCCAGATACAGCCGTTTTGTCCTGTGTGTTAGACATTAAATGCTCTCTGTAGGAGGATTAATGCCTACTGTAGGAGGCATGTCATGTTGGATGTTGAGTGGTGCCACGTGTAAAGGCGACCTTCTCTGGTGTCAGGCCTGCTGCCAACAGGAAATGGGGAAGGTGGAACAGTCACTGGCGACGATGTGGTTGGTGTGAGGTATGACGCCTGGGACACTGCCACACGCAACCTTCCAAGTGACCCTACATCACCGTTCTGCCACTCTGTACCCTGGAGTGTGGTCATCACCTCTTAGTACTTACCCTTTCTGCGAGGCTGTCAGAGTTTTTCCCGCCAACGCAGGGTGTCAATGGTTTATCCTTTTGTTCCAAGACGATGAGGTGCTCTCATGTGTGTCTTGTCCTTGCAAGGTTTTAGGGTTAATGGTTAAGAGGGTTGTTGGTGTAACATTTGTCAAAAACGGGTTTTCCAAACCCGCTCCGTTTTGTAATCGAATATCAAGTTATAAATGTCACGTTGTGTATTTATGGTTATTTTGGTTTTTAATGATACATAATTAATAAACAAACTAAACTATAAAAATTATATTTGATAAAAAGTGAAAACAAAATAAATAAAAAAGAAATGTTGCTGCCGGGACTCGAACCCGGGTCAGCCGGTTCATAACTTCAAAGCCTTAACACACACACACACATCACCACTCCGCCACTTGTTGTTTTCTGTTATCTCTAGGAAACAAATAACATTTATACACAAACTCGGTTAAACCGGTTGCGCCAACTGAGAAACGAAAATCGGCAATTCAATCGTCAAATCGTTTGATTACTCGCATATTCAGGTTTATAACCGATGCACCGACGATTTTAATCAAGTCGGAATTGATTGAACATCAATTTTCATCATTATCGGTTTTTATAACCGAAAAATAATCAAGTCCAGATTACTTCAATGTTAGACCCTTCTGCGACTCAAAACACTCTGCAAGGCTTTCAATTACATTTCCGCAACCTTACAGTCCACCGGAGAAGTTTAAATCAACTCGCCGGAAAAATTCTGCAAGTCGCCGGAAAACCGAGACTCACATCCACACGGTAATTCCTTCGACTCTTTCTGCTTCAATCATGTGATTAATCGGTCACTAACACAACTCCACCATCAGAATCAATCCTAGTCAACGTTTGTCGAAAATCCTATCTTCGCCGGAAAACTTCTGAAACTTCCGGAAACCCACCGAGAACTGGTATGACCTCTCAAACTTCTGTTAAACTTTGTTTAAGTGCCTCAACTTTTTAAATAATCAAACAAAGCTGTTAATTGATTTTAACAGCCGGAGTTCACTCTTAGAACCGACGAACCTCTGCCGGAATTCTGTGAACAACATTAATCGGTACATCCTTTTCCCCAAACTCTCTCCATTCTTTACTTTTAAATTACTTATAATGTTTGAAAAGCGAATATGTCATGAATCGGTCATAACAGTCGGAATATGTTTCCTGGGTAAAATCAATGAAGAAGACGAAGACGCAATATAACATAAGACTAATAAAAATCGATAAAATGAACGGGTTAGACACACAGTCCAGCGGTGGACTGTGTGCAAAATATACACGCACGTCACAAGTTCGATCCCTGATACACGCACTCCTTATGAAATAAAATGCCTTTTTGTTTAAAACTAAACCGGGTTAACTCCGTTAGTTGTTAAGTATAATAAAAATCGAGATATTAACCAGGTTAGACACACAGTCCAGCGGTGGACTGTGTGCAACACTAAGTCGCACGTCACGCGTTCGAAACTTGTTACTGGCACCGGTTTGTTGAATTAAAATGTTTTTGAAATTAAAAGAATTTTGGTTAAATCGAATCAGTATATAAATATAATTAAAACAAGATTATTTCGGGTTAGACACGTAGCTCAGTTGGTAGAGCTGCGTGCACGCGTACGGGAGGTCTCGGGTTTGAGTCTCACCCAGCGCATCCTTGCACTCTGACCGAAACCGGTCAACAAGTCAACAAGTCAACGGTCAACGGTCAACGCAAAATAAACAATTTTTTTTATATATTTTTATTTATTTAATTTAATTTAAAAATCAATTAAAAATACTTAAAAATAACATTTTTAAAGATAGAAAATAGCCTTAAACTCACAAAAATATATCTAAAAATTCCACTAAAATCCTTAATAAAATCCACTCATTTACCATGTTTTTCCGTTATTATTTAGGTTAGTAATTCTCGTTGTTCAACTCTCCCGACTCGTGCGCATCTCATCATCTCCATTCAAACGCACCCAATGTGAGTGAATCTTTACAAATTCCCCGTTTTAATCACGTTTTGGGGTGTATCATGTGTCTTGCTATATATTATATTTAAATCATTGTGCATACCTCATATGATGAACATGTGTATTCAGTTTGTTTCAACTGTTGTGTGGTTAGCGTTAGATGCAATTTATTATTTTCAGTACATGCAATTTCATAGGCCGCCGCTCCCCATTACATTATGAGCGTTGAGCATGTTCCCCATTACATTATGAGCGTGAACCTGGCGTGCCCACATACGATCGGCTCCGTTTGATTGAGCCTTGATCGCACGGACATTTTCATTTTCAGTACATGCAATACGATCGGCTCCGTTTGATTGAGCCTTGATCGCACAGTTTCATTTATGTTATTTATCGTATATTGTTGGTATGTTAATGTATGCTATCATATGTTATTGTATGTTATAAGTTGTGATTGCTATTTGCCACTGCTTGATTATTTACATTTGCTCATTTATGATTATGCACAATTTTTCATTGATAAACTAACAAGTAAATCAATAATAAATGTTTATCTAACAAGGTTCACTCGCCAACTTATGTTGACCTAAAAACCCCCATTTTTACACATGATACAGGTGAACCAGCAGCAGCCAGAAACACATAGGATTGGACTAGAAGAATAAAATGATTTAGAATTTGGGATTGTTATGTTTGGTTTATTTTCTTTGTATTGTATGAACATGTTTGGATATTTGAAAATGTAACTTTGACTTTAATAAATATGAAACATATTAGTAAATGTCATGAGCTTTGGTGATAACCCAATTATGCCCCGACTCTTATTCCGCTGCGGGTCGGGGTGTGACAGTTGGCCCGCACAGGGTCTAGCAGTAGGAGTCTAACTTGCCGTTGTGCCAAATACACAAGGTTCGTTGCGTGACTAGAAGCTATCGCTCTAATTCACCGTTGCGCTGAGTGCGCAAGGCTCATTGTATGACCTGATGTTGTTGGTCTAATTCACCGTTGCTCTGAGTACGCAAGGCTCATTGTATGACCTGATGTTGTTGGTCTAATTCACAGTTGCTCTGAGTGCGAAAGGCTCATTGTGTGACCTGATGTTGTTGGTCAAATTCAATGTTGCTCTTAGTGCGCAAGGCTCATTGTGTGACCTATGTTTATAAGGAAGGCGCACCATTGCATGTTGAATGCCAGGTTATCCTTGTAAATGTAGTCAAGGGTATGATTATTTGGGACCATACCTCCTCTACATGAATAGTTGAAAATGAGAAGGTGGTACTTTGCATGACTTGGCATGTTAGAAAAGGTGCCTCTAACCAAATTATATATATATATATGTATATATATATATATATAGGTATAGATATAGGTTCATATGAGAAAATTTAAAAGTGTGAGAAGGATAAGAAAGATTATAGAGGTGATATGTGTCCTTTTTTATTTTGGTAGTTTAATGGTATAAGTGTAATTTAACTAATAAAATCTAATTATGGAATAAAATATGCAACCGATTTTTGGCAGTTATTGTAGGGATTTTCGAATTTGAAATAACACCCTAACTCATAAAAACACCACAGCATGTATATTGAAGGTATACATCTTATAAATAACAGAAATATAACTCATAAAAACACCCTAACTCATAAAAACACTACAGCATGTATATTGAAGGCATACATCTTATAAAGAACAGAAATATAACAAAAATAACATCACAACTCATAAAAACATCACAACAGTTATATTGAAGGCACACATCTTATAAAGAACACCCTAACATTGAATATAACAGAAATAACACCCTATTATCACACCAGTCAACACTTTAATCAGAATCAAACAGAAATAACACCCGAAATATATAAAAACAGAAATAACTCTACATAAGTATATCAATATGATACTCATATTAAAGATAAAAAACACTCGTTATTATGGTGTATTTTTTTTTTAAAAAGAGTTACATATAAAAAGTTATTGTTGTTTAAAAAAGAATGGGGGGAACTTTCCATGTGTATAATGTTAGTTTCTGAATTTAAAAATATTAAATTTACCTTTATACCTTTATCTAGAAAATTAGTTAGTTTAATAGTCTAACATTATTTAAAGAATTGCCACTATGATCTCAATCGTTAGATTAGATATCTAATGGTTTATATTCTTTCTTATCCTTCTCACACTTTTAAATTTCTCACATGAACCTCTACCTATATATATAGGTAGAGGTTCATGTGAGAAAATTTAAAAGTGTGAGAATGATAAGAAAGATTATGGAGGTGACATGTGTCCCTTTTTATTTTGGTAGTTTAAGGGTATAAGTGTAATTTAACTAATAAAATCTAATTATGGAATGAATATATGCAACCGATTTTTGGCAGTTATTGTATGGATTTTCGAATTTGAAATAACACCCTAACTCATAAAAACATCACAACATGTATATTGAAGGCATACATCTATAAACGAAAAATATATAACTCATAAAAACACCCTAACTCATAAAAACACACAACATGTATATTGAAGGCATACATCTTATAAATAACAGAAATATAACAAAAATAACACCATAACTCATAAAAACACCACAACAGTTATATTGAAGGCACACATCTTATAAAGAACACCCTAACATTGAATATAACAGAAATAAAACCCTAATATAACACCAGTCAACACTTTAGTCAGAATCAAAATAAAAATAACACCCTAAATATATAAAACTAGAAATAACTCTACATAAGTATATCAACATGGTACTCATATTAAAGATAAAAAAAACACTCATTATTATGGTATAATTTTTTTTTAAAAAGAGTTACGTATAAAAAGTTATTGATGTTTAAAAAAGAAGGGGGACTTTGCATGTGTATTAATGTTAATTTCTTAATTTAAAAATATTAAATTTACCTTTATACCCTTAATCTAGAAAATTAGTTAGTTAATAGTCAACATTATTTACATAATTGCCACTATGATCTAAACCATTATATTAAATATCTAAAGGTTTAGATTCTTTCTTATCCTTCTCACACTTTTAAATTTTCTCACAATAACCTCACTATATATATATATATATATATATATATATATATATATATTATATATGTATATATATATATGTTGATGTTCATGTAAGAAAATATAAAAGTGTGAGAAGGATAAGAAAGATTTTGGATGTGACACGTGTCCCTTTTTATTTTGGTAGTTTAAGGGTATAATTTTAATTTAATTAATAAAATCTAATTATGGAATGAATATATGTAATCAATTTTTGGCAATTATTGTAGGGATTTTCGAATTTGAAGGCATACATCTTATAAAGAAATAACACCCTAACTCATAAAAACACCACAACATGTATATTGAAGGCATACATCTTATAAAGAACATAAATATAACTGAAACAACACTCTAACTCATAAAAAACCACAACATGTATATTGAAGGCACACATCTTATAAAGAACATCCTAACATTGAATATGACAGAAATAACACCCTAATAAATCAAGGACCTTTGTCCTCACATTAAATATAATAGGAATAACACCTTAACTCATAAAAATACCACAACATGTATATTGAAGGCATACATCTTACGAAGAACAGAAATATAACATAAATAACACCCTACAATTAAAACACCATTATGAACATAGAAAAAACACCATAGACTAAAACATCCAAGCGAGACATAATTTTTTTCTCTACATAAGTATATCAATATGGTACTCATCTTAAAGATAAAAAAACACTCGTTATTATGGTCTAATTTTTTTTTAAAAAGAGTTACGGGATAAAAAGTTATTGGCGTTTAAAAAAGAAGGGGGAAGGGAACTTGAATGTGCATTAATGTTAGTTTCTTAATTTGAAAATGTTAAATTTACCTTTATACCCTTAATCTAGAAAATTAATTAGTTTAATAACACTATTTACAAGATTGTTATCAATATCTCAATTATTATATTAAATATCTAATGGTTTAGATTCTTTTTTATCATTCTCACACTTTTATATTTTCTTACAATAACCTCACCAATTATATATATATATTATATATATATATTATATATAGTGAAATAGTAAAAGAGTTAACCAAGATTTTTAATGATTTATATTTTTATTGATTATACAGTTTAATTGTATTCGTTATAGAAATTATAATGTGCTTTACACTGAACGAAAATAACAAAAACGAACATTGTATTAGCACCAATGTTGTTTGAATAGTATCGATCGGTTCAAATTATCACAGTACCGGTACCGATATTCATTTATCATGGCAGACAAAATTGTATAAGTGATTTGTTTTAAAAACCGGAAACCATAAAAATGAATCTAGGTACGGTACAGTATGGTGACGATACAATGTCAGTTTATCGAAAGAGAAATAAATAAATATCGGCACCGAAACCATGGTTGTTAGTTCGGTTCACTACGGTAGCGACATAGTATCCGTTATCAAACAGTACCAGTACCAATGTTGTTTGGCTTAATTTGGTACAAGATGGTAGCGATATGGTGTTAGGTTACCGATAGCAAAAACACTAAAAATAGATACCGGTATCGATACAAATGTTTGGTTTGGTACGATAGGAGCAGAGTACTACTTTTCAATAAAACATAGAACGCAAACGAACTAAACCAATGTTATTTGAACATCGCTATCAGTATCGATATCGTTTTTATTGTTTTCAATCGATGTAAGGTTTTCATACCCTTTGCTGAATCCCTATTTCCTTTTGATCTCACCATTGCTACCACAGCGTCTCAATTTTGTTTCCATCAATTTTTTGAATCAGGCTTACTTTTGATTAAACTATCCGTTGCTTTTAAATACTCACTATTTCTTCGATTGATTAATCTGTGTCCTTGGTAAGATTAGGGGTTGGTTCAATCAAAAACGAAATCAACAGCTGAGGATCCAAATGATTGCGACCCCTCTATTCCAGGTAACAAATTACACAATTTCTTTCAATAGTATAATTTTGATTGTTTCAATACGAGAAAGTTCAGAAGCCTTGTTAACTATGAATGGATACAACGTTAACTAACCTAGTTAAGCAAAATAAATATATATGGTTGAATACCCTACCTGAAGGGTATGGTCCCAAAAACCTTGCGCCAATCAAGGAAACCATACCCATTAATAACTTTTAAGAAAACTGCGCGCAGATTCTTTGCCAAAATAAGATTTATTAGAACTCTGCGCCAAATATCCAAGAGAGGAATGCTTCATTTAACTACCTTGCGCGGGCTCGCGCAAGGTTCAAAGTTAACCTTGAACGCTCTCTTTGGATAATGCTTCATTTAGCTACCTTGCGAGGGCTCGCGCAAGGTTCAAAGTTAACCTTGAACATTCTTGTTTGATAATGCTTCATTTAACTACCTTGCGCGGGCTCGCGCAAGGTTTAAAGTTAACCTTGAACGTTCTTATTTGATAGTGCTTCATTTAACTACCTTACCGTGGGCTCGCGCAAGGTTCAAACTTAACCTTGAACATTCTTGTTTGATAATGCTTTCATTTAACTACCTTGCGCAGGCTCGCGCAAGGTTCAAAGTTAACCTTAAACATTCTTGTTTGATAATGCTCCATGCGCAAACCTTGTGCAGATATTTATATCAAAACAAGCATCCACCAAACGTTGCGCTAAGCAGCAAGGAGAGGAAGGAAGATCAGTTAACTAACTTGCGTTTCTCGCGCAAGGAAACAGTAAATCCTGAGAAACTTTCCCTTAGCAAAATCCTTGACTTGGTGCAGAAGCAAAGGGAATCTTTTCTGTTGCAACAGAATGTACACTGGCGAATAATAGATGGGTAACAGCTGTTAAACCTTCTAGAAGCCATTAACACCCAATCGTGCAAGCATCTTTTCGGTTATAACCAATTGCCACATGGCAGCATCTGGACGGCTGAGGAAGATCACGGTGATGGCATGCTCACATCTATAAGATGTAGTGATCTCATGTTGACACGTGGCAGCCTCCCTAACCGATGATGAGCTCACGATCCATGTGCACTAACAAGATTGCCAGCAAACGTTAACGGAATAACAAAAGATTCCGTTAAAGTTAACAATCTCTCTTTTTGGCGCCAAACACCGGCTATAAATAAGTAACTTGGAGTTCAAGGAAAGGTATTCACTCTCCACTACTCTCTCATTACAATACTTACTTCCGACTACCTGTACTTATTCTCACGCCGGAGGGTGGTCACGGAGAGAACCCCCCTTCTCCCCGTGGCGAGCTAACGGTGTTCTGTTTTGCAGGATCAGCCGGAATATTGTTCTATTCATCATCCATCATGAAACCAAACGGAGGGTTAACCCTTTTATGCAGAGCCCATTCCAAAGATCTACTTTGATTCCGGTCTAGTTGATCTAGGGTTTCTTCACTACCATATATACGTTTGGTTAGTACCAGTATGATACAATATCATTAAAAGTCACAAACCGGTACTTACCGCATAGTACCAATACCAAAATTAAGCAAAATTCAAAACCAAACATCATATCATACATGTTCGATCGATACAGTAGAGTATTCGATACAAAATTCTCATCCCTAGCTTGGATCAAACATGGCATAATATATTGTTGATTGAATAACAAACTTATCATAAGCTGAGTTGGTAGAAATATCCATGAAGATTGTATTTTCTATATATAACATCATTGCTAGAGTACTCAAAACCTTTTACAAGGCTTTAAATTTAACTTTAAGATCCTTTGGAAAGAAAAACTTTTATCTAAACAACATGATTGGGCCTAAAGAAGTAGCCTCACATATATATGCATAAGGCTGGCCCATTAATTTAGTTTATCCCTCAAATAATCACAAGTCTCTTATGGGTTTGGTGGCTTATTAGTAAAGGCAAAATCTTTAAACACTTCAGGTTTAGAGTGGGGGGGTCTTGGGTTCAAGTCCCATAGACAACAAGGATTAAAAAAAATTATCATTAAAAAAAATAATAATCACAAGTCCACCCAGCACCTGAACGCCACTTTTCAGATCCGTCGTTCATATCCAGTTATCCACCAACCGGTCCAGTCGCTGCTAGGGCTAACCAGGTTCTGCCAGAATCGAATGGTTTAACCAAACCAATACACAACAAACTGATGAAGATACACTTCCGGTTAATTGGTTTAGCTAATTCATCCAGTCCAGTTTTTTTATACCATGCTGAAACTGATTATTTAGTTTCAAAACACAATTGTGCAAAGTCCTAGGATGGGTAACCGCGACGAGTAAACTCTAGAGTAAACTACAATTTTATTCTTTGTGGTTTGGTCCACATTGCAATTTTTTTAACAATTTTAATATCTTTACTAAAAATACCACTAGGTTCAGATCCTTGCAATTTTAATCCATGTTACTTGCCATTATCCTAAAGGGTGGGGAAATTGACCAGAACATGAATATACATTGATATGAGATCCTACACAATGTGATCTAAGAAGAGGACAATCCAACTTTCAAAAATAATCCACAAGAATAACAGACTGGCTAGACATTCACTGTTCATGTCACATGTATTATGTGCATGGTACTTGAGATAACTTTCTGTTTTAATTTTTTGCATGTTCACTATATGCAGTAGCCAATCATGGTAGATCATAGAAACTGAAGTGACAGACAATAAAGCTAATATATAGAAAATGACATGAAAGAAGAAGACTAGCCAAGTGACAGGTAACAAAATTGTTCTGTTGTTTATTGCATCCATCTGTTTCTTTCCCATTCACATGACTAAATGTTGTTTAGTACCTCCAATGCTAACGTTCCATCATAACTGATTATTATAATAATACATGATCATTAAATGGTACATTTGACATGTATGCAACGTTTTCTTGTATGTTACAACTTGTGGGTTGATCAACAGGTTAACCGATAAAGGCCTTTGGGGAGATGTGAAGGCATTAGAACGACAGGCGAGGATGCATTGGACGCCTAGACCATTTATCGATGGAATGTATTTCATGTTTATAGTCTTACAGGCTTAATGTTTGGTGATAATTTTATAATTATTTGACTTGTATAAGATAAAAATCACTTGTCAAGATTAAAAGCTAAGACTATGTCACATGTGATATACCATCGTGGAGTACCGGTGTGTTCTGACATAATTTAAAGCCACGCCGTGGAATACTGTGCCGCGTGCACGTGGACCACGGCAATGGAGCTTACTGGCATGGCTTTTTCCACGGGTGTGGAGATGGTGTGGTTGGGTGGTGGCATTCTCAAGAAATTAGAAAAAATTAAAATATAACCATCAATAAACGGTCAAATAAGTATTTATCTCAAAAACCTTTCAAACTCTCTCTTCTGATACTTGAAAACAACTGGACCCGAACAACCAATTATGCAATGTTTTAATTATTATAAATTATTCAATGTTTTTAATTATTATATAATGTTTATAATCATGTAAGTGTTTTTTACAAACTGTTAAATCGTAAAAAATATATATATTTGTATTTAACAAACAAAAATGATGAGGCAGTGAAAATTGTAGTGGAATGTAAGATCACCAGTGACGGGCCTAGTAATTATTTGCTGGGATACAGATGATTAGTTCATGCATATTTTTTGTGGGTGCAGTCGGGTGTGCGTGCGCCCGCCCACCCTGGACTTCACCTAGGTTCGCCCCTGAAAACCACTTCCCCTAAATGTGAAAAAAAGTAAAAACAATGTGGAATCTGAACGACGTGGTAGTTTCCACTTTTCGCTATAGTAGAGTGTGGACCATACCATGGGCGGAAGATAATAGGAGCCCGGGGGTGTCTCAGCCTCCATCGATTTTTTCATTCGTAGTGCTAATTTTATCGAAAATTTTTGGAATTTTTTGTAGTATAAAATATTAGATTTTTAAGATTCCAGTCACCCCCGATTTGGATTTTGAGAGTCCGGCCCCCCATCAAGTTTTCGTTCAAGCTCCGCACTAGAACATACCCTAATAACACTATGTACAAATGCATTCTTTTAAGAAGAATAATATAACTTGCAACAAAAGTCATGTTTATACTATATGTGAGATAAATAATCAACTTACATACAAATTTCAGATCCACAATATTCAATAAAAGGCATTACAAAAGCCTCTAAACAACAATACAAAAAATATGACCAAATTCAATGAGGAAAACAAGTGAAAAATTAAATATAAGCAACTCTTACATTCAACAACAGTTTCCCCTTCTATTTGAGACTTACCCTTTGGGATGTGATTTCTCTTCTGCTGATCTTAGACCCTCCATCTTCAAAGTATGAAGCAAAAAATCACTCCACGTGTCAATGGGCCCCGGTAAACACCAATGCACACAATCATTATACAAAGTCACATTCTCATTGGCCAATGTCCATATCTACTTGGGTGGCCATCGGGCCTGAGTAACATGGCCTGTGTTGTGTCCAAAAGCCTGTACTTTAAACCTTTATTCTTTCCCATCTTTTCACCCCTTTTAAATTCTTCTATTTGTGTCATATACAACTCCAAATTAACACCCTCTAATGTTATCTCATTGCTCTTAAATGGCATCTTTCTAACACAATCTCCACCACTGTTCCACTCACCACCCTCAAAATGCATCGGCGCAAATGTTCTTAAAATCGTTATCCCCTTGAAGTTTTGTCGGCTGTTGATCGCGTTAAACGCGGTCCTTATCGCCTTTCTATATCCGAATGTCATCGGATAGTCAGTGATGTTCTCTAGCTGACAGAATCTGCAACCAACCACTTGGCGGTTGACATAGTACAGTGCGGGTCGCCAAAACCAGTGGCCCGCATTGATGATCAAATAATTAAATCCATCGATTTGGGTTGTCCATTTCTCATCGAACTCGTCTAGGTAAAGGTTGAAGAGGCCAGTGTGGGTCGGCCCATCGGAACTGGACTCTTGGGCCTTTACTAAAAATGGTGACCAATATGTGGCTAGAGTGAAGTTGTACGAGACATAGTACCAATGTTTGAAATTCTCGTCTTTTGTTGTTGATTTATCGATAGGATATTCCACCTGGAAATGTTACAATATAAAAATTATGAATTATTTATCTAAGATATGTGACAATAAAAGCTAAAATACATATACATAATATAAAATAATAAAAGATGTAAATTATTATTATTATTATTATTATTATTATTATAATAATAATAATAATAATAATAATAATAATTATTATTATTATTATTATTATTCGGTGAACAAATCCACTAAACACGTTGATGTTTTAAAAATGGTTGAAGAAGTCATGGGCTACAGGTTGCCAGCAAAATTATGTTCCCTACACCAACTAAATTATATAATATAATCCGGTCTACAAAGTTCAAACTAATCATACCAATATATTTTATTATTACTGTAGACATACATGTTTCAACTAAACTTGATTAAAATAATTTAACAGAAAAATACTTCTAATATAAAGGATGGAGCTCGTTTCAAATGAAAACAACCACGAGTTGTGAGAACTTTTTCTTACCGCGTGAGTTGCGTCCAAATTTTTTACACAAACGTAGATGAAAATATTATAAACACATTTGTAAAAAAAGTAAAAACAAATTGTCGAGTCGGTAGTTTTGACAGATGCAAGTTTTTTTTACGCGCTGGTGTAAATTTTGTACGAAGATAAATATTTTTTTACGCCTCATATAAATGTGGGTATGCGACAATTTTTTTTTATTTTTTTCTTGCTGAAACAAGTGATTTTTTTGTGACTTTTGAGAAAAAAATCGCAAAAACCTTTTGGATGGTCTAGTTCTTACGATTCTCACAATTAAAGGTGGTTCTCTTTTAACCTATCCCAGAATAGGATATATTGAGACATTTTTATTAATAAACAAGCTTTAAAACACACACAAACGAGCATGAATATTTCTGTAAACAACAATATGTTAAGAATTGCGAGGTTAAATTACGAAAAAGGTATAAAATGACCATCCACATATATAGCACATGTAATAAACGTATAAAAAGTTACAATGGTTTCAGTCTATATATATAATAAACTGTACAAAGATTAAAATAGTTATCACTATTCTCAATATATTATTTGTTATAATTAGCTGTTAATTCTAAAATGACCATCCACATATGTACACACTGCGTGTTACTTTCGCTTCTAATCATATAAATGAAATGTTTTTTTTTTAAATACGTTTTTCTTTTGTATTGCTTTTTTGATATGATTTGTGTGATAAAAGGCGTTAAAACAACAACCCCTCATCATGCTAAAGATACTTTCACACACGTCTTTAATTATATTCTGATTCCAAGGGTAAGTTATATACAGATATAGTATTCTTTAATTCAGAGTTTAGTTTTTATTTCATTAAGATTGTTTTAGTGTCACCACAACATGCTATTTGATCTAATTATATTATGTTTTATAATGCTAAATTAATTTTAATCATTTACTACATTACCTTCTTTTCTGCATGTTTGATTCTATAGCCACACAATATTTAAAAAAGCATATTAATTACTGAAAAAGAACAATAATAAAAGGACAAAATTCCTTACGAATAATAAAATTTCACGACTCTCTTTTTTCAAAATGTGTTTACTTTATGTACATACTTTCCTCACTTAACACTCAATCGCTACAACAGAAATCCACACACACTGACACCTAAAAAAAATAAAAAGACACACAAGATATATATAAAATTAAATGGAAAAAATGAAAGAAACACCTCATTTTAGTACGTAAAAGGTAAAACAACTAATTGGAAAATTAAGGGAAAACATTTAATAGATATTCGAATGTCAAATGGTTAGGATGAAACTCTTGAAATGGAAATTTGATGATAAGATCTCAAACATGAGGACCCATTGTTAATCATATAAGATCCACGTAAGCAAAGGGCCCCACCCATGTGCATAATTTGCATAAGATGCCATCTAAACTATTAGATTATAAAACTACAATGAGTTCATATTTGATAATTGATATTTCTTTTGTCCATTCTTCATTTGTCATCTCATATATTTTGCTTTTAATTTACACTAAAATTATTTGTTTCGAGATATATAATTTTAAAACAAATTTTATTAAAACTAACTCAAAAGTCAATACCCACCTTACCTGAATGAGGCCGTCTGTAAAAAAATATATATATTATAATATCAACATACTAAATTGGAAAAAATTGAAAATGAGAGGATAATCAAATAATGTTTTTTTATTCATCCTATAAACATTAAATACAGAAATGTAATATTTATTAAACTAATAGTCATCGATATTGATAACTTGACTGACCCATGATAAAATATCAAGAAAATGTAACTTACTAACTTTAACGTAAAAGAAATATACCGACATACGAGATCTTGAATAAAAACATAGAGATGATAACAAAATAATATATATAAAAAATGAACGATGGGGATGAACCGATGAACTTACCCTGGATAACATGCAAATCAAGGATTGCATTTGGTTTCTACCCACAGAGTCACCAACAAAAGCCAAAGATTTATCTCTTACAATCTCCAAAAACTGATACGGGTTAAAAACGGGTAGATCACACCCATCGGGTTTCCATTTCCACTTCATGAAATCCGAATCGGGTCGCCCATATTTCTGGCAGTTTTGGTGTTCATGTATGGCCCAACATGTCATGTTAGTGTAATATGGAGCATCCGGGTTGGGTACCCATTCACCGGAGAACACATCGCATTTATGGTGGTTGTCATTGATGGTGATGACTTCATCTTGCGGGTGGTAGACCGGTGAGACGGTGGTGTCGCCGGTGGAAGCATGGGATGATGGGTATCTATGGAGTGGGTAGTACAAAGGTACAACTGTGAGGATGATGAGTGTTAGGGTTACTAGTATTAGGGTTTTGGGTGTGCTTTTAAGGGTTGTACCTTGGTTGTTGTTCTTCCCATAAGGAAGTTGATCACTTCCTGTTGTCACCTTCATCAAGAAATCTAGAGAGAGAGGGGGTGTAGAGAGAGAGATGGGGTACAAGTCCCAAAACAAAGGTGGTGGGTGGTTTTTATTTTATGGAAAATCTTTTATTAAGGGTTATATATATATATATATATATATATATATATATATATATATATATATATATTAGTTATGTATGGGATTATGAATAATAATAATATTTTAGGTCGATTATTGAAAGATACGCTACTGAAAAATAATGTGGCAATAATAATATAAAACAAATTATGTGCACATCAAATCTTGTATTTATTGAAGGAAGATAATTAAGAAATAAATTAAAGACAAATTTAATGAGGTTATGCGTTTAATGTTTTTGCAGTTTGATATAAGTTTTGATGTGTTGTTTGTTTTTTTTTTTCTAAAACGAACATAGGTTTTAGGAAAGGGTTTATTTTGATGTTAATTATAATGGCGTGTCTAATTAAGTTTTGAGACACTCTGATACAAATAGTATAAAAACTATGTACTTTTCTAAAAGTTTTCTTATGATACTAAAAATAACTATATATAGTAAATGATCTCTACGAAGTTACTGCATATAAAAACAAACCAATCTTTTAAAATCAGCTTTTATATCGTTGGAATTTGGCTAAAAAACAATTTAACTGTGTGTGTTGGGTAGTTCAAACAGGTGTACCGAATGATTTAACCGGTTCTACTAGATGATTCAACTGGTTGTTAAAACATTGCAAAAAAAATACCATTCAAAAGTGTACCAGATTCACGAGAATATAGTTTGGATTATTTCACATCAATATACAAGTCATTAGACTTGAAAGATCATTATGTCGATATAGTTTATCAAAAAAATTTGTACAATAGTTGATATTTTGTACCATTTCATAATCCGATCAACTGTTTTTTTAAAGGCAATCCTATCAACTATTTATTATTATTTCTTTCATGCAAAGGCTTTTTTTAGGGAAGGTTAAAATTATAATGCGCTGTTGAGATAACCGTTTGTGAAATTCAGAAAAATATATACATTGTGGATGCTTTAAGCATGTTTATTATACAATACGACTGAAGTATAATTAACTTTTCTGTTAGTTTATTTAATTATGTAATTATTTCTTATGATTATTACTATTGTAGATTTGTAATAGCCAAAAGTCAATAAATAACTATCTAAAAATTACATAGTATTACCCAATTGAATTTACGGGTTATAACTTTCATAGGCAGTCGACTTCAAAGAGAATAGGGATGAGGACAAAGATTTAAAAAAAACGAAATATTTATAATAGAAGGAAAATGAAAAAGTAAAGTATTATTATTCAAAAACACATATCTCACGTAGTTGTGTTGTGTATATTGTTAAGAAAAGAAGTTCATATTGAACTTAATTAACTGAATCAAAACTCATCCAAAACAACCAGTATATCAATATCAAGTGCCAGACTATTTCAACCAAAACTATTAAAATCCTTTCATAATTAATTGCGAAATCGGTATTCAGGCCAAAGTCAACAAGATTTTAATCTCGAAGACAACTTTTGGAAATTTGGCCCATCTCTTTCAAGATGAGTTCGGATTCAAGAACCAAAATTTCCATTCCAAATCCCATCCGAAATTGATTGCGAAGATGGTAATTTCGGTACCAATTCACCCCAACTCTCATCCATGGAGGGTGTCTCTGTCCCCAAAGAATATAAGTGAAAGAAATATTTTTTAGAGGCACGGCTTTAACTTTAAGGATATTGTTTTAGTAGTCAATACAAGTGAAAAAAAAATATTTTTTTACAGGCACGGTTTTAACTTTAAGGATATTATTTTAGTAGTCTATGAAATTGGTTGATACAATAAAGAAATAGAATTACATTTTTAGTTGGCTTTTAACTTTAAGGATATTGTTTAACTATGAAATTGTTGATATGATAAAGAAATGGAATTATATTTTTCGTTGTGAATTTTTGTTTTTAGTATGAAAAACATACTAGGTTCTTATACGGCGTAAAAACATGGAATGAGTTAATCAACAATATAATTTATGTTGATGGGGTTATCACTTAGTAAATGCATATGCCACTTAAAGAGTTGGTCCTAAGTTCAAATTTGGATAAAAGAAATGGTTCAGAATATATACTTTAAATGAGAGTATGAGTAACATTTTCCGTTAAAAAACAATATAAAACTTTAACAACACAAAACCTACAAAATCATTCAATAAAAGAATTATTATTTATTTAAAACAGATGTTAAATCTAGAAATAAATTGAACTCAAACCAAAATCATCATTTCGGATAGACGACTTCTCAGTTATCCAACAATCACATACTCCTGAAAATGTTAAGCCTCCATTTGACACTATAGTTTTGATATTTGACTAGTGATGCTTTAGAACACAATGATATTTGAGGTGGTACAATACAAGTACGATTATCATGATGATATCTCTTTGTACAACATTGGCTACAAGTTGCATGTATTTTCCTCATCATGAGACGGTATAAGATTAAAACTATGTGGACGGCATTTGCGGCCTAACTGATGGTAAACCAATTGATTGCTAGTTTTGACAACTACATGCTCGATTCCACAAATCAACTAGACACTTTTAGTCTTTTTATCTTTGTTACCACAGATTAAGCTTTTTTTAAGTTACCGAATGAAAGTTGCATAAAAAAATTAAATGAATTAAAGACATATATTATATATGGTATATAGTATAAGGTATTGTGTTTAATGAATAGTAAGTTACGAGACAACAATAACAACCCCGACACTCAAATTTGTTAAAAACGATTCTTAATATAAAAATATAGATAGATACATTTCTTTTAATTGTTTATTAGTAAGGAAAGTATAGAGATGCTTGCTTGAGATCTAGAAAAAGAATATTGAAAAGTTGTCTCAAAATTATCAACCTAAACGTGTTTAGCGCGTGATAAAAACGTTACGGTTGTCTCAACAATTATTTACTTATTTCCATTTAAAGTCCTAAATATATAATATGAGCTTTTAACCTATTTACTTTAACTCTAATAATATCGTTCTTACAAGGTATTCCATGCATTCCTTTCTTGATGGTTGGCTATTACAAATTTGCGACTGCCATTATGCTAATTGTGATTGTTGTTATGCGATTTTGCGATTGTGTTTTATACTTTTATCTCCTTTTTTCATGGTCGATTACATTATTGTTCTTGATCAGTTACTTTTTGTGATTTTTAGCATCTTCAATTAACTATTTACTGTCACACCCCGACCCGCAGCGGAAAAGGTGATCGGGGCATGATTGGGTTTTCATCAAAGCTCATGACATTTATTATAATGTTTCATATTTATTATTACAATTTTTAAAGAAGATCATACAATCAAATCATACAAGTACAACATGTTCTATACATCTTTCTAGACTTCATTATTTTTCTTCTAAGGCACTTTTCCTATGTGTTCCTTGCTTCATCCTGTCCACCTGTATCATGTGTAAAAATGGTTTTTGGGTCAACAAAAAGTTGGCGAGTGAAATCCTATGAAAACATTTAAACGTGTTTATTGAATTGATTATAAAATAAAGTGCATAACCACATATGAGTAAATGTAGATGTAAATTTATTCACAAAACACATAATATTAAATATTGCACACACATACAACAATTGATTGTTTTGAGGCACGCGTTGTTCAACTCGTCTCCCACGAGGAACTGATGGGCCTAATGAATGAGTTTTGAGGCACGCGTTGTTCTACGAACTGATGGGCCTAATGAATGAGTTTTAAGGAACGCGTTGTTCAACTCGTCTCCCACAAGGAACTGATGGGCCTAACAAATAATTTGCATACAACTTGACAATATGTAATACATAACAACAAACAATATTTACATTCTAAGTTTAGATCATAATATGGTATAGCACGAGTTTGAATAAGCGAATTAGTTTAAGCGACACATGATACACCCCAAAACATGAATAAAAAGAGGAATTTGTAAGAATTCACTCACAGTGGGTGCGTTTCTTGGATTGATGATGAATGCGCACGAATTCGGATTTAATCGGCAAGGGAACTAACCTAAATAATAACATAATAGTTCGATAAATAAATAAACTTTTATTTGAGATTAGTATTTTTAATTAGTGTTCTTAATGGGATTGTTCGGTTTATTTGTCACACCCCGACCCGCAGCGGAATAAGAGTCGGGGCATAATTGGGTTATCACCAAAGCTCATGATGTTTACTAATATGTTTCCTATTTATTAAATTCAAATTACATCTCAAAGTTTCAAGTCAAATTCATACAATACAAGGAAAGGAAAAATTAACTAAAACAATCCAAAATCTAAACTGGTTTATTCTTCTAGGCCGCCCTATGTGTTCCTTGCTTCAACTTGATCACCTGTATCATGTGTAAAAATGGGGGATTTTGGGTCAACAAAAGTTGACGAGTGAACCTTGTTAAAAACATTTATTATTGATTCCTTTTATAATTAATATAGAAAAATTGTGCAATAATCATATATGAACAAACGTATGTAAACAAACAATCACAAACCACCTTGCATGAATGAATGACAATGTATATGTTGGCAACGTCTCGTTCACGCTCATAGGTAATGGGGAACGGACGGCCTATGATGATGTATGTGAGATCAAGGCTCAATCAAACGGAGCCGATCTCATGTTGGCAACGCCTCGTTCACGCTCATAGGTAATGGGGAACAGCTCACGCTCATAGGTAATGCGGAGCCGCGGCCTATGATAATGTATGTACTGAAAATGATAAATTTAATCTAAACATAAATCACACAAACAATTGATATATATTGACGACACATTTGATCATGAATATGATGGATGCACAAGTGTTTAATTGAAATAAATAAATAGCGACACATGATACACCCCAAAATGTGCTTAAAACGGGGATTTGGTAGAGATTCACTCACATTGGGTGCGTTCGTTTGAAGATGTTGAATGCGCACGAGTTTAGAGGATCGACGAGGAATAACTAACCTAATTAATAACGAAAAGGTAGCGTAAATAAGTGGATTTTATTAACAATTTTAATAGGATTTTTGGATATATTTTTGTGAGTTTAAGGCTATTTTCTAACTTAAAAAAAAACATTGTTTTTAAGTATTTTTAATTGATTTTTAAATTAAATAAATAAATAAAAATATAAAAAAATGTTGACTTTTTGACTTTGACCGTTGACCGTGACTGTTGACCGTTGACCGGTTCGGTCGTGTATGAGTATGCGCTGGGTGAGACTCAAACCGGTGACCTCCCGTACGCGTGCACGCAGCTCTACCAACTGAGCTACGTGTCTAACCCGAAATATTTCTGTTTTTAATTATATTTATACACTATTTAAGTTAATCCGAAAATCATTTATTTAAAAAGGATTTAATTTTATCGAACCGGTGATCTCAACAGGTCTCGAACCCGGGACCTGTGGTTTAGTTTGGCACACAGTCCACCGCTGGACTGTGTGTCTAACCTGGTTAATATTCTGATTTTTATTATACTTAACATCTTACAGTGAGTTAACCCGGTTCGGTTTATAAAAAAAAACATTTTTATTTCTGAGGTTAGGATTGTGATAGGGATCGAACTCGCGACGTGTGTGTATTGTTTGCACACAGTCCACCGCTGGACTGTGTGTCTAACCCGTTCATAATACTGATTTTAATTAATCTTATAATCATAAACGACTTCGTCTTCTTCGCTCAAGAACACAGACAATGATTTAATCAACTGTTTCATGTTTAATTCGATTAACGGAAATTATCAGCGATTGAAATGCAATGGACAGAGAGGGTTTGGGAAAAAAATGTACCGAATCAGATGTCTTTCTCAGAATTCCGGCAAGGATTCGTCGGCTCTGTTTGTGAACTTTGTCTGTTCGGATCAATTAACAGTTTTGATTGATTAGATATGAAATTGAGTTACTAAACCATGATTAACAGGAGGTTTAGTTGGTCATACCGATTAACAGCGTGAGTTCGGAAATTCCAGTGATTTTCCGGCGAGTACAGAATATCCGGCAACGTCGTCTGGGATTGATTCTGGGTGATGGATTGATGTTAGTAATGGTCTAACAATGGAATGAAACAGAAAGAGTCGAGGTATTTACCGTGTTGATGTGAGTCTCGGTTTTCCGGCGAAAGTCCGGTGATGGCAGAAAAGTTCCAGCGAGTGAAATTGCTTCGAGAATTGGTGCGATTTTGAGCGAAAAGATTACCAGAGGCTAGGGTGTGTATTTATAGGAAAGAATATCGATGAATTGGGTCCGATTTCTGTCTTGATTCGTTGGTCAATTATTCTCCGGCGGTTATGACTGATGTCGCGGAACTGGACATCGGTTATAACCGATGTAAGTGTTAATACGCACGCTAAGTCAAATGAAACCGACAATAATTGGCGAAGTCGTCGGGATTTCCGGCGACTGCGAAATGGGCGCGTCGTTGACTGTTTTTGAAATCGAGTTTTGTTATATGAATTAATTGTTTCGATATATCACCAAAGAACACAAGTGGCGGAGTGGTTTGGTGTATGTGAGTTAAGTTGCTAAGCTTATATCCAGCTGACCCGGGTTCGAATCCCGGCAGCCTGTTTTTCTTTTTATTTATTTTATTTTTACTTTTTAACAATTATAGCTTATAAATTCCAATTTGTTTATTAATTATGTATCGTTTAAAATTATAATAAGTCATAAATGAGCAACGAAATTTTAAAACTGACTATTCGATTAATAAACGAAGCGGGTTTTGAAAACCTGTTTTTTGACGGATGATACAGTATCCCCTACTTTTAGAAATTTCGTCCCGAAATTTAAGTAGTAGTGGTAACAGGAAAAAGATGTGGGTATTTCTCGCGCATTGAGTCTTCACGTTCCCAAGTAAACTCAGGTCCTCGTTTCGACTCCCAGCGTACCCTGACAATTGGAATGCGGCTTCGTCTTAAACGTTTCTCTCCGAAGTCCATAATTTCTACTGGTCTTTCAATGAAATGCATAGATTCATCGACTTGAATGTCTTCTAGAGGGATATGGAGATTTTCATCGGCGAGGCACTTCTTCAAGTTCGATACGTGGAATGTGGGATGAATTCTGTTGAGTTCTTCTGGTAGGTCAAGCTTGTATGCTACAGGTCCTACTCTTTCGAGTATCTTGAAAGGTCCTACGTAGCGTGGTGCTAGCTTGCCTTTTTGGCCAAAACGAACCACACCCTTCCACGGTGATACTTTTAAAAGTACTTGATCACCAACGTTAAACTCCAAGGGCTTTCGTCGTTTGTCTGCATAACTCTTTTGACGACTTTGTGCCGCTAGAAGATTGTTTCGAATTTGATGGATCTTGTCTGTTGTTTCTTGTATTAATTATGGACCGGTGATTTGAGCTTCTCCAATTTCGTGCCAACATATTGGTGATCGGCACTTACGACCATATAACGCTTCGAAAGGTGCAATGCCGATACTTGAATGATAGCTGTTGTTGTACAAAAATTCAACTAATGGTAGATGAGCATCCCAATTCCCTTTGAAGTCTATGACACATGCTCGAAGCATGTCTTCAAGAGTTTGGATGGTACGTTCAGATTGTCCACCAGTTTGAGGATGATAAGCGGTACTGAGGTCTAATCGTGTACCCAAAGCGGCTTGTACGGCTTGCCATGTTCGTGAAGTGAAACGACCATCGCGATCTGAAATAATGCTTAACGGTACACCATGACGGTTTACGATTTCGCTGATGTAGATACGAGCTAACTTCTCATTCTTGAAGTCCTCACGAATCGGAATGAAATGAGCTGATTTTGTAAGACGATCAATGATTACCCATATGGTGTCATACCCACCAGAAGTGCGAGGTAACCCGGTAATGAAGTCCATGGTTATGTTTTCCCACTTCCATACAGGTATTTCAGGTTGGACTAGAAGTCCTGAGGGTCTTTGATGTTCAGCTTTGACTTTAGAACAGGTAAGGCACTTGGAAACAAAAACAACAATATCCTTTTTCATGCCAGGCCACCAGTAGGTGTATCAAAGGTCTTGATACATCTTGTCGGCTCCTGGGTGTACAGAGTATCGTGTCTTGTGCGCCTCTTTCATAAGGAAATCGCGAAGGTTATTGTGATCGGGAATCCACATGCGATCTAGATAATACAGAATGCCGTCAGATTTTGTTTCGAGTTTAAGTTCTGCTCCACAAGATAACTCATTGCGTATGTCGTATTCTGTTATGGAAACATGTTGAGCTTCTCGGATTTGATCTTTGATGTCGGTTATGATTTGCGAACATAGAAGACGAATGGAGTCCGCATAACCCTTTCGACTGAGTGCATCGGCCACCACATTGGCTTTGCCAGGATGATACCGAATTTCACAGTCGTAGTCATTAAGAAGTTCGACCCATCTTCGTTGCCTCATATTCAACTCCTTTTGGTTAAAGATATGTTGGAGGCTCTTGTGGTCAGTGTAAATTTCACACTTGGTACCATAGAGGTAATGTCTCCATATCTTAAGAGCAAACACAGCGGCTCCAAGTTCTAGGTCGTGGGTAGTGTAGTTCTTCTCATGAGTTTTGAGTTGCCTGGAAGCATAGGCTATCACTTTTCCCCTTTGCATTAATACACAGCCTAGTCCTGCCCTGATGCGTCGCAATATACTACAAAGTCATCGCAACCTTCGGTGAGTGTGAGGATAGGTGCGTCACAAAGCTTTTGCTTAAGGGTTTGGAAGGCTTCTTCTTGTTTAGGTCCCCATATGAAGGGTTTTCCTTTATGTGTCAAAGCCGTGAGTGGTACAGCGATACGAGAGAAATTTGATATGAGACGGCGATAGTAACCAGCCAAACCGAGGAATGATCTTACTTCGGTTGGTGTACGTGGCGCTTGCCATTCTTGTACTGCTTTGATCTTTGAGGGGTCGACATGTATTCCCTTGTCATTGACGACATGTCCAAGGAATTGTACTTCTTTTAACCAGAATTCGCATTTGGAGAATTTAGCGTAGAGCTTTTCGTTTCTTAAGAGCGTGAGGATGAGTCGAAGGTGTCGTTCATGATCAGTCTTAGACTTTGAGTAAATGAGAATGTCGTCGATGAAGACTATAACAAAACGATCGAGATAGGTTTTGCAGACTCTGTTCATTAGATCCATGAAGACAGTTGGAGCGTTGGTTAGACCAAATGGCATGACCATGAATTCATAATGACCATAACGAGTTCGGAAGGCGGTCTTTGGGACGTCTTCTTCATGTACTCTGAGTTGATGATAGCCAGAACGAAGGTCGATCTTTGAAAAACAAGTGGCACCTTGGAGTTGGTCTAGAAGATCATCGATGTGCGGTAATGGATAGCGGTTCTTGACCGTTAATTTGTTGAGTTCTCTGTAATCGATACACATGCGAAACGTTCCATCCTTCTTCTTTACAAACAGAACAGGTGCACCCCAAGGCGATGAGCTAGGACGTATGAATCCTTTGTCGGTCAGTTCTTGTAGTTGACTGGCCAGCTCTTGCATTTCGGATGGGGCTAACCTATAAGGAGATTTCGCGACGGGTGTAGCGCCAGGTATAAGATCAATGCGGAATTCGACTTCTCTCATGGGAGGAAGTCCTGAGATATCGTCGGGAAAGACTTGCGGGAATTCTTTCACTACAGGTATATCTTCGAGTTTCTTCTCTTTGTTTCCCTTCTTGACAACGTGAGTTAGAAATGCTACATAATTCTTGCGGAGATATTTTCGGGCTTGAAGACAGGACATCAGTTTGAGTCCTTTCGAAGGGGTTTCTCCAAAGATTCGTAGGGTTCGACCGTCTGCAAGAGGGATGCGGATGAACTTTTCACGGCATACCACTTCAGCATGATGTTGGCTGAGCCAGTCCATGCCAATTATAATGTCGAAACTTCCTAACTTCATAGGAATGAGGTCAACTGGAAAATCGTGATCATTTAGAGTGAGAGTACAGTTTCGGATAATGGAGTTTAATGAGACCGGTTTTCCGTCAGCAACTTCCTCCGTTATGGATTCCATAAGTTTATCACGAGTTTGGTTGAGGATGGGTTCAAATTCTAAGGACACAAAACTCTTATCCGCGCCAGTATCAAATAACATGGATGCATAACTACCATTGATGAGAAACGTACCGTTAACCACGTTGTTGTCGGCCCTAGCTTGGTTGGCGTTAATGTTAAAAGCTCTTCCTCTAGCAGGTGGAGGAGCTTGGTTAGCTTGGTTCACCGGATTTGCTTGAGCTTGAGCATGTATGATGTTCACCAAGCGTGGATAAGTGTTTCTAAAGTGGTTTGGGTCTCCACAATTGTAGCAAGCCCGCATGGGTTGCATCATGGGGTAGTTGGGTTGGTAGTAGGTTTGGGCCGTATGTTGTGTAGGTGGTAGTAGTAGGGGTTGTTGGGCTTGACCCATTATTTGATGGTGGGTTTGGGTTGTGGGTTGGTTGCGGTTCATTCGCTGCAGTGCGCGGCAGGTTTGGATGGTGTGACCTGCACGGCCGCAGCTGGTGCAATATTGACAGGGGTGTTCGGGAGAGTGATGGTAGTGGCAATGGGTGCATTTTGGGTAGGGGCCGGAGTATGGCTTTTTGTATGGTGCGGGTGAAGGGGCAACTTGAGTGATGGGTGCAGCAGGGATAGGGAAATTGGTTTGGGTGACAGCAAAGTTTCTGGTATTTCGTTTCCTCTTGTTAGAAAACTTTGAGGAGGAGGTGGAATGGTTTAAAGTTTGGCCCTCAACGGGGGCTTTCTTTTTCTCCTCCTTGAATTTACCATTTCTGATGTGATTCTCGGTAAGTTCGGTAGCTAATTCCATAGCAGCTTCGAGAGTTGCAGGCGAAGTGCTGAGGACTGAGTCTTGAATCTTCGAGGAGAGGCCTCGAATGTAGTGTTCAACCAAGCGGTACACTGGGGTGAACATGTTAGGAACCATCTGGTTCAGCTCAAGAAATCTTTTGTTGTAGGAAGTATGGTCTCCTTCCTTTTGCTTCAGCGAGTGGAATTCGTCTTCCAACTTCTTGAGTTCGCTTCTTGGGCAGAAGCGTTTTGTCATTATTTCCCTTAACTCTTCCCACGTTAAGGCCATAGCGTCTTCAACTCCTCTTTTACCCTTCTCGGTGTTCCACCAGGTCAGGGCTACCCCAAATAGTCTCCCGGTTGCGTAACGTACCTTGCGATCCTCGTGACAATCGCAATTGAGGAAGGTGTTTTCCATTTCCTCAAACCAGTGGAGGAGAGCGGTGACACCTTCGGTCCCTTCATACTTTGGGGGATCGCAAGACTTGAAGTGTTTGTAGGAGCACTTCTTGGAGGGAGGGTTGTCGATGTTTTGATCCTCTTGATTGGGTGGGTTGATAGGATTCGCGGTGAGAGCTTGTTGGACTTGTATTACAATATCAGGAAGCACCGCGGCCATTTGTTTTGCAATTTGAGTGGCCAAGCGTTCGTTTGACCTTCCTGACTTTCGTCCTCCACGTAGCTGCCTAGCCGACATCTACAGGAATATACATAGGAAGATGGTGAGTTTAAGGAGTGTTTAGGTGTCATGTGTCGTTTAAAATAATAAAATAACATAATCATCAATAATGCAC
This sequence comes from Scalesia atractyloides, assembly GCA_947069175.1. NCBI lineage: Eukaryota > Viridiplantae > Streptophyta > Magnoliopsida > Asterales > Asteraceae > Scalesia > Scalesia atractyloides. The sequence goes on from CAMTDV010000023.1 coordinate 24,093,549, forward strand.
TACATCCATAGGATGTCTTGGGTTTGCTCATGTTTGGGCCTCCAATGTCCCCCATACCATCGCCTGTATAGTCATGTGGGCCCCCATGACTATTGGCTTAGTAGGATTCACATTGTATTGGCGGTTTAACACTCGCATCACCCGAATGAAAACCATGAAATTTTTTTGCGAGATGTATGGTCGGAGGGTGTCCAGGTGTAGACACAATGACAACTCAAAGTTGTGTTAGCTCACACGACGTTTGGTATAGCATGCTTTGGCCTAATAGGTCCTTCGTACTCTCATCGTTAGTCCCCAGGTAGGCAAACTGGTCCTTTATTTTGGATTTATACGAATGCCAAGCCTAGACAGGACGTTCCGACCACTGGTACTCGTACCCTTCCAGTTACTACATGCCCGTCATGAGAACTCACTTTGATGTGATTTGAAAATACAAAAATCGTTGTAAAAATCATATGAATTGTGAGGTGTGTGCTTCCATGGATATGATATGTTATGAGAATATGATTCATGATAGGCATTGTATAATAATATGTACTTATGAACATGCTTGCATAACATTGAATGTAACAATAAACATAAATCATATAAACATCATGAATTTTGCATGTAACACACAAACAATTTAAAAATTCTAATCAACTATAGTATAGGCTCTAAGGGTCTAATAACCTATCCTATATCCCTATAGTCATGGCTCTGATACCAATCTGTCACACCCCGACCCGCAGCGGAATAAGAGTCGGGGCATAATTGGGTTATCACCAAAGCTCATGATGTTATGTTTCCTATTTATTAAATTCAAATTACATCTCAAAGTTTCAAGTCAAATTCATACAATACAAGTAAAGGAAAAATTAACTAAAACAATCCAAAATCTAAACTGGTTTATTCTTCTAGGCCGCCCTATGTGTTCCTTGCTTCAACTTGATCACCTGTATCATGTGTAAAAATGGGGGATTTTGGGTCAACAAAAGTTGGCGAGTGAACCTTGTTAAAAACATTTATTATTGATTCCTTGTTATAATTAATATAGAAAAATTATGCAATAATCATATACGAACAAACGTATGTAAACAAACAATCACAAACCACCTTGCATGAATGAATGACAATGTATATGTTGGCAACGTCTCGTTCACGCTCATAGGTAATGGAGAACGGACGGCCTATGCTGATGTATGTGAGATCAAGGCTCAATCAAACGGAGCCGATCTTATGTTGGCAACGCCTTGTTCACGCTCATAGGTAATGGGGAACAGCTCACGCTCATAGGTAATGCGGAGCCGCGGCCTATGATAATGTATGTACTGAAAATGATAAATTTAATCTAAACATAAATCACACAAACAATTGATATATATTGACGACACATTTGATCATGAATATGATGGATGCACAAGTGTTTAATTGAAATAAATAAATAGCGACACATGATACACCCCAAAATGTGCTTAAAACGGGGATTTGGTAGAGATTCACTCACATTGGGTGCGTTCGTTTGAAGATGTTGAATGCGCACGAGTTTAGAGGATCGACGAGGAATAACTAACCTAATTAATAACGAAAAGGTAGCGTAAATAAGTGGATTTTATTAACAATTTTAATAGGATTTTTGGATATATTTTTGTGAGTTTAAGGCTATTTTCTAACTTTAAAAAAAAACATTGTTTTTAAGTATTTTTAATTGATTTTTAAATTAAATAAATAAATAAAAATATAAAAAATGTTGACTTTTTGACTTTGACCGTTGACCGTGACTGTTGACCGTTGACCGGTTCGGTCGTGTATGAGTATGCGCTGGGTGAGACTCAAACCGGTGACCTCCCGTAAGCGTGCACGCAGCTCTACCAACTGAGCTACGTGTCTAACCCGAAATATTTCTGTTTTTAATTATATTTATACACTATTTAAGTTAATCCGAAAATCATTTATTTAAAAAGGATTTAATTTTATCGAACCGGTGATCTCAACAGGTCTCGAACCCGGGACCTGTGGTTTAGTTTGGCACACAGTCCACCGCTGGACTGTGTGTCTAACCTGGTTAATATTCTGATTTTTATTATACTTAACATCTTACAGTGAGTTAACCCGGTTCGGTTTATAAAAAAAACATTTTTATTTCTGAGGTTAGGATTGTGATAGGGATCGAACTCGCGACGTGTGTGTATTGTTTGCACACAGTCCACCGCTGGACTGTGTGTCTAACCCGTTCATAATACTGATTTTAATTAATCTTATAATCATAAACGACTTCGTCTTCTTCGCGCAAGAACACAGACAATGATTTAATCAACTGTTTCATGTTTAATTCGATTAACGGAAATTATCAGCGATTGAAATGCAATGGACAGAGAGGGTTTGGGAAAAAAATGTACCGAATCAGATGTCTTTCTCAGAATTCCGGCAAGGATTCGTCGGCTCTGTTTGTGAACTTTGTCTGTTCGGATCAATTAACAGTTTTGATTGATTAGATATGAAATTGAGTTACTAAACCATGATTAACAGGAGGTTTAGTTGGTCATACCGATTAACAACGTGAGTTCGGAAATTCCAGTGATTTTCCGGCGAGTACAGAATATCCGGCAACGTCGTCTGGGATTGATTCTGGGTGATGGATTGATGTTAGTAATGGTCTAACAATGGAATGAAACAGAAAGAGTCGACGTATTTACCGTGTTGATGTGAGTCTCGGTTTTCCGGCGAAAGTCCGGTGATGGCAGAAAAGTTCCAGCGAGTGAAATTGCTTCGAGAATTGGTGCGATTTTGAGCGAAAAGATTACCAGAGGCTAGGGTGTGTATTTATAGGAAAGAATATCGATGAATTGGGTCCGATTTCTGTCTTGATTCGTTGGTCAATTATTCTCCGGCGGTTATGACTGATGTCGCGGAACTGGACATCGGTTATAACCGATGTAAGTGTTAATACGCACGCTAAGTCAAATGAAACCGACAATAATTGGCGAAGTCGTCGGGATTTCCGGCGACTGCGAAATGGGCGCGTCGTTGACTGTTTTTGAAATCGAGTTTTGTTATATGAATTAATTGTTTCGATATATCACCAAAGAACACAAGTGGCGGAGTGGTTTGGTGTATGTGAGTTAAGTTGCTAAGCTTATATCCAGCTGACCCGGGTTCGAATCCCGGCAGCCTGTTTTTCTTTTTATTTATTTTATTTTTACTTTTTAACAATTATAGCTTATAAATTCCAATTTGTTTATTAATTATGTATCGTTTAAAATTATAATAAGTCATAAATGAGCAACGAAATTTTAAAACTGACTATTCGATTAATAAACGAAGCGGGTTTTGAAAACCCGTTTTTCGACGGATGATACATTATTTTTGTGAGTTCAAGGAAATTTTCTAACTTTAAAAATATTATTTTTAAGTATTTTTAATTGATTTTTAAATAAAATAAATAAATAAAAGAAAATAAAAATTTTTGACTTTTTGACCAGTTGACCGTTGACCGTTTGACTGTTGACCGGTTCGGACCTTGTGTTTGTTTGCGCTGAGTGAGGTTTGAACTCGTGACCTCCCGTACGCGTGCACGCAGCTCTACCAACTGAGCTACGTGTCTAACCCGAAATATTTCTGTTTTTAATTATATATATATACAAATTAGATTAATTCATTTCTGTCCTTATTTAAAAACTTGATAATTGAGAGAACCGGTGCGTAGACCTGGACTCGAACCCGCGACGTGCTTAATGTTTTTGCACACAGTCCACCACTGGACTGTGTGTCTAACTTGGTTATTATTCCGGTTTTATTATACTTATACACTTATTATATGTTTCAGGATTTGGCTTTTATATAAAAAGGGTATATTATTTCAGTGGATCGGAAGACAAACAGAACTCGAACTCGGGACGTATGCTTGATAATCGCACACAGTCCACTGCTGGACTGTGTGTCTAACCTGGTTAAAACACTTGTTTTTATTAATCTTATATACTAACTGAAAGGTTCCGTATTTGGGTTTTATAAAAATGTTTGAATATTGTGACGAATCGGAACAAGGACAGACTCGAACTCGGTATCTCTATGTTTCAAATGCACACAGTCCACCGCTGGACTGTGTGTCTAACCCGAGATATATCCCGATTTATATTAAATATATACACAATCCAAAACTTCATCTTCTTCGTTAAAACAACCCAGAACTCAAAAATCCGACTGTTATCTTTATCTAATCGATTCTGATTACTGGTTTACGAATTAACGGAATTAAATATGAATGTAAAAAGGTTTTAAATGTTCGTACCCTCTGGAGAACAGCACTTTGACGATTCCAGTGACCAACTCCGGCGAGTTCCAATTTTTCCGGCGAAGCTTGACTTGCGACAGAGGCTTTACAGGGAGTTGAGGTGAGTGTGGGTGACTTCTGTCTGAGCTCTAGAAGTCTTATTTTAGAGTAAGCAGAAGGGATGAAATGAGTTCGGTTTTCCGGCGATAACTTCCGGTTAACTTGCAGAGGATTCCGGTGACTTGCGGCGAGGTTTTCTGAGCGAGTTTGAGAGAGTAAGTTTGATAGACTCGCGAGCTCAAATGGTGAATACATCGAAGTAAAGTATAACTCGATTTTAATTGCATTTCGGTTTCGAATTCCAAAAATCATACGGTTATGGTTTTGACGATTTGAATGAGTGGCTTTAAGGTTTTTCAGTTATAACCGACGTTTATCATCAGTTACACTCGTTTAATCATAAGGAAAATGTTAATTGAGCTTGATTGTGTTTTCGACAGTTACTGGTTTCCCCCCTTTTTGAATTGCAGGTTTGACCTTTGTTTGTATATATCAATTAAATTCTTTGAATAAAAACCAATCAATGTGTGTAGCTCAGTGGTGTGTGTTGCGTGTGGGTTCGATGGAGACCCGGGTTCGAAACCCGGCTATCCCATTTATTTTTTTTATTCAGTATTTCTTAGAAATTTTAAATTCTAGTTTTTAAATTCTAATATATTTATTAATTATGTATCGTTTAGAATTAATTTGGGCGATAATTATACAACGAAAAATTTTAACTGGGTATTCGATTAATAAACGAAGCGGGTTTTGGAAACCCGTTTTTTGACGGATGTTACATTTACGATATATAATTAATTGTTAAAAAAATTATCATTGTTGGTCCCAATCTGTAAGACCCATACTGGTGATATTTAAAATTTCGCATTTTCTTTTCTTGAATAAACTAAAATTATACTTCACAAAAGAAGATTTATTTAATTTAACATAACAGTTTGATTACATATAACTAGACATCATTTTATAATTCCAAGAAAACGTTAAACAAAATCGGATGTTAACAAGTATTCGGGAAATGTTCGGTTTTTGACGTGGTTTGATCTTCATCCGGTGCTTAAACTTAGATGTTACCTACCACAAGATTCCATACAAGCGGTTAGTACTTGCGTTATTCGATTGAAACCATTGAAAACAAGAAACAAAATTAGTTTTCTTAATTCGGTTGCCCCCGCGACACGCGGAGGGCTTAACTATCCCCCTCGCGTGGCACGGGGGAGAGTCATTTGACTTTTTTGTTGACCAGCTCCCATGCGACACACGGAGGAGCATGGTCTCTCCCTCGCGTGGTGCGGGGGAGACCATTTTACACCATGTTGCCAGTGTTTCATGCATTTCCCACACTTAGCTAATTTTTATGCATTTTCACCATATTTCCACCCAAGTTGGTCCAAACTCAATTTATCATGTTTTGAACTTTTTCTTTCAAGCATTAAACACGATATCCACAATCGGGACCGGAATTCTTAAATTTTCCAATCCTTTCGTTCGGTTTAGCGATTTACCCAACAGACCCGTTAAGAAGGCATTGGACATTTTAGCACAATGCTTCCATGTTTCCTTATCCTCATTCTTATTTTCATTTCCCCAACTACAACCACGATTGTAGTTGGTAATTATGGACAACACATTGGCTTCTACGACCCCAATGGATCGCTTATAACTTGGTTTTGCATGTTCATTCATTTGTTTGTGGCCCTATAGACCGCAAACGACTCGCTTGGTTTGCCACTGATAGTTCTCTTCAAAACCATGAATGGCAACCATTCCTTAACAAAGTCTTACTATAGTCCACGACTATGATTATTTTTTTTAGTCAACACCTTCGCTTCAATGACCTTGAGGGTCATTTATACTTCGCTCTTACATTCCAGTTTACACGGTTTACTTAACTCATTTCCGCTTGACCCAAGGGGTCTTTCATTCAACTTCTTAATGTCATTTTACATTAGCATCATTGTCAATATGTAAAATTAGTAAAGCGTAACAATGTAGCTACGTACATTGGAGTTTTCCTTCTAAACAAACGTCTTTTCCGGCTTGGCTTTCCGAAGCCTCACTTAAGTTGACTATAGTTTTCAACCCAAGTGGTTAGGACACATGTTCTTTCACATCCTTTTTCATCAACGGTTAAAACAATCATTTATATGAGATTTTCACCAAGGTTTTCATGAGTTATTAGCAATAAGTTTTCACTTAGCCATTTTTTCTAAAACTTGGTGGGCTTCATTTAGAAGCTATCCTATAAGCTTAATTTGCCAACATGATTACCAGTTAATATCAACTTCAACAAATTCATACACTTATTAGCATCAAGTTAATATAAACTTTCAGTTATCATAAGCTAATACATCATTTTGACCTTAATCATGGGTTCATAACCCACTTCTAAACATATATGAACACTTATCAAATATCCAAAATAATCAAGTATTTCACAAATTCTGGTATGTATGATGGTTATAAGTACTACACCATCAATTTACATTCATTAGTAAGAATTTCATACTAGCATTCACAATCAAGAACATGCTACATGATTCTTCACCCTTGGAATTTCTAACTCGCCTGGGGTTAAGATAAAGCTAACATCGGTTTAGTTTGTTAAAGTACCGGTATAATGTTGGCACTCGGTATAGCGACCAAATGAGAAAAGACAAAACATAAGTCTTGATATGCCAAAGATTGTTTTACTTCGATTGAAAACCATAAAAACAAGTACCGGTACCGGTTATGGTAATAGTGATGCCATTGCTGATGTTGTTAGATGATATCGGTTCGGTTCGTCACGTTACCAAAGATGTATCGACACTCTTTATAACTTTCGATACCAAATAAAATATTCCATAACTTCTCAATCAACTGAAAAATACGAAAACATGGAGAAAAAAAATTTAAATATAGCTACATATTCAATTTTCTCTTTTAATAAAAGTTAAGGAAAACAAACTTTAAGAGAAAATTATATTCAGATAAAAATTAAGTGAGCTAAAAGTGTATATTGGTTTTGTATAAAAGGTGATGTTGAAACTAAACATAATAAAAGACCCAACTTTGAAATTTATAATATTTTAAAGACTTAACTAATCAATTTAATACATTTGAAAACTTTTAAAACTAAGCTAATAATTTATATTCATTATATATTTCTATATTTTCATCATTTACTTCTGTTTATTTAATTATCAACTTGAATTTAGGCGAGTAAATGAGATCTCTAATCATTTCTCTTTCATAAACACACCCGTGTGTAAGACTTTTTTTGTCTTTTCCTAGAAACACAAGTTTTTGTCTAATCATTTCTCTTTCATTCACATGACTTCCAGACTTTTTTTGTCTTTTCCTAGAAACACAAGTTTTATTTTTTATTTTCTTTTCTTTCATCTTAAAAGGTTGTATAAAAGTGCTTATCTTCATAGGCGAGAGGTGATTACGGTTCGGTTAAAACTGTGAAGTTGTTTAAACCGATTATTTGTTCAGTTTAATGGTTGTTTTCCTTACAATTTGGTTATTGGTGTCAAAATTTCCAAATCATCAGTTTAATGGTTGTTTTCCTTACAATTTGGTATTGGTGTCAAAATTTCCAATCATAGTCAACGATTTGGTTTACGATTTATGCCGAAAACCAATCATATAAAACCAGGCTGGACAGTAAGGTTTAGTTATATTCTAACTTTTTTATATTTCATATAAAATATATTTAGTTTTTTTTTATCTAAGTCTTGATTAATATTGGACTTTGTTTTTTGTTTTACATTCTAAATGATCTTCACTATCCGATTAGAAACAAATTTCATTATGCATATCTTGTATTGAATTTTAGTTTTATTAACCAACTGTGATGTGATACTCAGTGGCGGTTCTAGAAAAAAAACATCATGTGACAACGTTTCAAAATTTTCTTTTCTATAAGGGCAGCGAAATCGAAAAAACGTCAATTTTTTTCCAAAATTTACACTACCACCAGGACTACCCCTTATCTCAAGCTATATCCGTCACTGGTGATACGCAATTTGTTTATTTTATTTGTAAGCCGAGGCTTATTATTCTTTGAAATGATGTAGTGAACGTTAATTAGTGCAAAGCAGTTATGATCTTACACTGAAAGATTATGAGTGGTAGCTAAACTTATCCAATATACTGATTTTTCCAGCGAAATCATGCATGCATATAGAAACATGCCCATATACATACATTCAAAAGCATGTACATTTAAGTTGCCAGTTCTTATTATAAATTCAATTTATTCATGAATAACGAAGCATAAACCGGAACCAATCTGTTAGTAACGGTTCGGTTTTCGGTGATCAAAAACCGTTACTAACCATTTTCTCATGATTTACCTAAGAACCATTAAAACCGGATCATGACTACCCATCCCATTAGCAGTGCTAGGAGTTGGATAAAGTTGTGTTTTTATAAAAGATGAGAGTTCAAATATTGGATTGTCCAAAAAAAGTACAATTTAAGAGTAGAGTTAGAATATAAAAAGTTATAAAAAGTTTATATTATAACTTATAACAATTAGCGTTGGCTTTTTGAGTTTTCCCTTTAAGAATAATTTGATTTATTTTACCTAAATACATATAAAAAGTTATCTAGTAATTTTAATAAAGTATTATAATTTATTTCTAATACATTTATATAAAGTAAGTAAATACTCAAATACTTAATAGAAAATACCAGTGAAAGATAAGGACTTATTTGATGCTTAGAAATCGAATAGCTTCTAGTCTAATAGTTTTAAGGCATGTAAAGTGGTGTCCGTTTACATACGGGCAATGCAGCTTGAGATTTCTGACCGTAGGGTCGAAAACGGATATACCTAAAAAATTCTATAAAACAGGGAGGTCAAAAACGTATATACTCAAAAATTTCTATCGAAAACTACATACTCTCGGAGGGTCTGCTGCCCCCTCCCGCCCCCACTATGCTGCGCCCCTACATATGGTTAAGAGTTCGAGTTTCATGTTAGATATTGATATAAAACTAAAAGGATGAGTAAATGATGTGTAATAGCCACTCTAACGAGAAAAAAACTTATGCCAAGAAATTTTTTCGTTCAATTTTTTCAGGCAGCTCCTATTAAATTATTAATAATTTACTATATTTTTAGAATGTACCTGATATTCTTTTGTGTAAATAGATAAAGAGAAAAAAGGGGATATGATTGAAGGAAGAGGGTGATTCTGATAAAAGTGTAAAGAAAAAAAAAGTAAAAAAGGTTTGATTTGATAAAAAGATGAAATAATTTGTAAAAAAAGGATGTGAATAACATATTACTTATTTCCCACTAAAGATCGAGATCACATCATGTATTATTTTGAATCTGTAACATTTTATCATAAGATCGAACTGTGCTTAAAAGATATTATTGATATCTGATATCATAATCTTTTGAGTAAACTGTAGTTTTTTTATCGTTTGTTAAAGGTGATATTATCTAAATATCTAAAATCCTTATTTTGACACCTTGAATATGAGTTGAATAGCTCTACACGACTTGTATTAGGTAATTCAAACTCCTAAAGTCAAACAAAGTCTGTCACATATGTCACATGTTAACCCTAAACGAGGTGTATAGAGCAAGATGACTCGTGTTAGGTACGAGATATTATGATGTCTTTCAACAATGACAAAAAGGTTGTGGATGTGATGATACATCAGCCTATATGACTCGTATAGAGCTATACAAGTCATATAGAAGTCTGGTGAATGATTGGTTTTGGATTTCTTTCTTTTTAACCGACAAAGGAAGATCATATCCTCGTTTCATTCTTTCGACAAACAATGATGTCTTGGTTTGACTTCAACTATCTTTTTGGCGAATCATCATGCAACACGAGAAAGTTTGTTCCGGAAAGCAGCCTGTTGTACTATTTATAACCTTGTTTTGTTTATGAAATACTTACCACACCGTTATTTTAGGAGGAGTCTGTCATACCTAATTCTTACGAGGTAAAAATGAATGATGCTCACGTGGAGGAGGTCGTGTTCGGCGTTCGTTCTTATCCCAAGGAACCGTTGTTCCCCAACCTGAACGAGGTAAGAATCTATTTACTTATTTGATTTTATGCGTTAGATTTACCGTCACCTTTTCCCATTGATGTTTTTTAGTTTGTTGTGCCTGACGGTGAATACGATTACGGGTATCCAAGTTACGAACACAGTATGAAGCCTCATACGGACAACAAAAATATAGCAACAAAGAAGACGCTGGTTAACCTTCTTACGCCCACAGGCATTGGTTGACGAGCAACTCACTTACCGCAAGTTTCTTGCGAAACTAAGCAGGTATGAATGTAATATATTTTGTTAAAATATATTACAAATGTTATATATTTTGTTAAAATATAGAATTAAATTATTATATATTTTGTTAAATTATTATTATAAAAGTTATATATATTTCATTTATGTCTTTTCAAATAAATGTACGATTAATCATGACATTGTTTAGGATTTTATATCTGGTGGTGAGTTGGAAGATTGAGTAAAGAATGGGGACTTGATAACGGTTACGTCATTGTTACTAGATGGTCGAAGAAATAGGGTGATAAGGACGTGAGGACATGGATTAAATGCAGCCGTAGCGGCGAGTATAAGAGTACGACCATGGTTAGGAAAACCGACAACAAAAAATGTGGTTGCGGTTTCTCAACGTAACGTGTCGCACTTGGCGGATAGATGTGAAGAACCCGAAACATAACCACGACTCTGCTCAACATCTGGAGGGTTACACGTATGCCAGAAGACACTCTCATAGTTAGTTCTGATCGGTGGAGGAGTTGTCAGCCCAAGGCTTAGAGACGTGTAAAATCTGGAAAACCAGTCTTACATAACCCCAATAACAAGTTTGTTCCAAAGAAAATACACAACGCTCACAGAAGAATAATGATGAAAAGTTCAATAAAAAAAGTCTCTCATACAGAGACTGGAACAACTGCTTGTTGAGAAACACTTCACCTATCACACGCAGTAGGATCTCTCCACAAACGCCGTTGAGAATATTTTATTTGTTCATAAGTATAGCTTCGAAATGTGGCAGGCATTCCGCATGCGCTGATGATTAACGCGACCTACAAAACTAGCATATACAATCTTCCATTTGTGTAAGTATGACGTCAATAAATCAGACATTTTCTGTCGCGCAGCCTTTTAAACGAGCGGGAAACAACGTACATATGGGTCCTGGAGAGGAACGGGTCTATTTTGGAAAAGTGTATGGAACTGCATGCAATTCTTACAGACAAAGACCAAGCCATGATAAACGCGTGTCAGAAAATTTTCCCGAACAATTATAAGTACCTTTGTAGGTTCCACATTTTACAGAATATCATAAATTCTGCAAGAAATCCTTTACTGATAAGGACCGAAAGGATTTTACTCATTCATGGGCGACATTATATGAGTCTCCGACGGAGCTTATAGCGTCGGCAACCTTTATAAAGTACTTGTCAGAGACGACGTAATCAAAAGTTTTGTTTTAGATTTATACACTCATTTTTAAATACAAAATTTGATTATGTTTATATTTTCAAATAATTAGTTAATGCCATTCGCCACAAATTTGTATCCGCGTGTACCAACCAAATGTCAACTTTCAAATAACTACAATAAACAAGAGTTGATGCACGTGCATGCTAAATTAAAAAGACATCTTAATTCACCAAAAAGCAGTCTACAAAGTTTGGTGAAATATGTCAATGCTATTTTATTAAAACAACATAGTTAAATAAAGAAAAGTTTGAAAGAAGTAATAGCAAACGTATGAACACCACCTAGGGATAGCTTTGTTTCGCAATCTACTTAGTAATGTTTCTATCCATGCTCTAACCTAATAGAATATGAGCTAAAATGGAAGTTATCCGTGTTGCAGACATTTGGTTTGACAGTGGCTGCCCAGTGTTCATGAATTGTGGATTTCCATGTTCATGTCGTCTGTAGACCTATGAAAATACAGGTACTTATAGCTTATTTTATGCTTTATTATATTGTTTTAATGTGCGAGCATCATTTTAATAATCTTTTGTTTATAGGTCGCATTATTCCGCTCAATTTGGTAGACGTATTCTCTAGAAAACTTGACCTTGATCCTTCAGCAATTAATATGATGACCTTGATCTTGAATAAGAATTGGATCATGTGAAACAAAAAAAATGTTCATAACTCCCGGAAGTTAAAAAAAGGCATAATATCGAAGATCAAGGCGGTGTTTAACCCGATGAAAAGCAACAAAAACCGTCTATCGTAAATAAAACACTTGCGGGCGTCCAACATTGAAGGTCAACAACAAGGAAGAGAAGACGCTGCTAGACATTGCTAAGTTGGCGTCCAGAACAAAGCAGGTGCGATTCTTGCTGACGCAGCTCTTACGTACCGTCGCAAGATTCTCTAATACCAAGTACTGTTGTAAAGTCTCAAAATTCAGTAATGCGGTGTAGTCGTTCAACGAATTCCAACAAGAAAGAACCACGCGAGGACCATGGGTTTCCATTAATCCTAGGGGATGAATTGGATAAAGATATTGTCCGTTATCAAGATCAAATTCCAAAATTGTTTCACCCTTTCATTTCAAGAATAAAATATGTGAAGCCGGATGGTCATTGTGGGTTTCGGGTGGCAGCTAAGGGTTTAGGGATGAGTCAACACGAGTTTAGTTTTATTCGGAATGAATTGGTAGAGGAGTTTGAACGCTAACAAAAAAAATGTGGCAGTACATCTTGTAATTGATAAACGATAGTGGGCTTAGCATTGTGTAAAGTTTAGTATTGGTATGGACCGATCCGGACTTGTTTACTAGCTTTAGCGTGTTTACAAGTTAGAGATGGGTTTGGCCCAAACCTTAGCCAAGTTAACAAACATTTACAGTGTGGCAAGGATTTTAGGATTGACACTTGGAAGATGTAGAGAGAGCAAGGGAATTCCTTTTTAGTGAAAGATCCCAAAAATCAGTCGTGATAAGTTTGTGTTCGTGAGGTCTAGATTGATCGTAAAAGCATTTGTTCGATAATCAATATAAGACCTAGTTTAATTGTGATAAGTTAAATGCATATGTTCGATAAGTTAATACTGATTTGAATAAGTAGGCCCAATCTATTTATTTTTTCTTTTTCAAAGCTCTTTAGAATTTACCTTAGTTCCATATTTCTGACTTAAAAAATATTTGGATTACAATTGTAATATTTTCAAAAACATTATTTTTCAAACAGGTTTGTACTCGCCTTTGGGGTTCATGCTTCAGAGTGTAAACATCAAATCTTGAATTTGTATTTACAATCATTTCTTGTGAAGTTAATCTACATTTCATTTATAGGTTGGTCAAGTTATGGATGTATCTGTATTGAGATGTGGGTAAGTTTAGAGTTAGATAGAAGACACAGTGAATGGTATTAACTTTTGGCGTACCGTGTTTGCCAATTTTGCTTCAATAATAATATGTCAACTTGTCTATTTGTGCTTTTTTTCATGTTTGTATTGGGACTTCTTTATTTTGATGAATTATTGATCCTTGTATAATGTTATACCATCATATCATTTCAATTAAAAATCAAAAGTTATGAAGGTGATTTAGAAAGGTAAATATAATAAAAATTAAAAAAAAAAAAGAAAGAATCAGAGGGCTCTAATTTCTAACTTCGCTTAGGGCCTAGTGGGACCTGATATAAATATAGAAATACAAATTTATTAGATATTTGAGTAAGTTGAAGTAGATGAAATACTCTTATAAGTGAGATCATCATACTGTTAAGGGAATAAGGATGCTTACTATGATGATAATTAAAGACAGTAATTGGTTATGCTTGACCACCTGCATTAATATATTGTTTTCAAAGCTAAGCTTTGTTTCCTAACTCCTAAGAGTTGTCAACCAGGATTATGGATTGAATCCACGTAAGTATATTTTTATTATTATTGAACTTGAATTAGTTATTTGCATCTTTAATATGGTTTATGTTTTATTCTCACGTAATTTTATGGTTTAGTTATTTTTAAAAAGTTTATGCTAAAATGTTCCTTTTACATCTTTTCCTCTGACAAAATATTATTTGTCATTGTCTTTACTCTCCAGCAGAAATAAATTTGTATCTGACGATAGGAGATGCTGCTTTGGATACTCCAAATGGGAGAAATTGGGGGAAGTTATTTTTTTAATTTTTATTATCTATTTTTAGTTTTCAATTTTAGGTGAATTTGCGTTTTTCTTTTTCTGGGCTTTAACTTGGGGTTGGGCTAGGGATGTGATGTGTTGATGTTAGGTATGGTAGGGAAGGAGAAGGAGAAGAGATGAGGCCATAATAATAACTAAATAAGTCTAAAACGAGCTAATAAACCAACATCAAAAGTAAATATAAACATATAAGTAGGTTTAAAACAAGCTTGAAAATACCATCTTTAAATCATCAATTTCATTAAACAATAACTAAATCATAACAAGCCTAAAAAATTTAAATGAATATATAAACGTATGAACTTAAAAAAACGTAGCTAAATGAATATAAGTTTATGAACATGACTGCCATTAGCAAGAATAAACGAATGAACGTAAAACTTTGCCGCTACAACTTTCCAACTCACAAAACCATAAAGGTTTTTATAGATAATTATAAGCATAAACGTTTTTATAAATAATTAATGTATTATCATACAATTATGTAAAATATATTATTATATTAACAATATGAGATGAGACTTGATTAAAACAATGATTCAGAAGGTCGAGCCCACTTGATTTTACGTGAATTAGAAACATTAATGTACACAAGATTACAAGTAAATTAAAAAGGCCCCTTTACCTACCATTGCTTTAGCGACAGTAAAACTTTGCTGCTACAACTTTCCAATTCACAAAAGCTTCTTTACATGTCAATTCCTTTGTCTACTTCTACATGCTTATGCACGATTCCTGCCATGGCCTTACTCTCTTTTCGTGATCAACTAATATGACATGATTATAAAGTCATCATTATAGCTTTACTAGTTAATGATTATATGTATTGGTTTATCATAATTTTCAAATGCTTAACAATTTAAAAATCCATCCAGTCGCATTGTCATATCATTTTAAATTATCATTTATCAAGGGTTATTGTCGAAAACCAATATTTGAATCTAATTACTAATTTACCCATCCAAGTATATTTTTTGTCATCACTCTTATCTTAGACTTAAATTTGAAAGGTTGAAAGTCTACATTTACCATTTTATTAAGTTTAAGTGGTTACCTAGGTGGTGTTTGTTTTTTCTAAAAAAGATCTGCGTAGACTCTTCTATCTGTGCCGCGCAGACAGTCGGCAAACATTGTTATCTGCAGATTGTTTGTTTTTCCGAAGACGTTTCATTAAAAACGTATGCGCGAGCTCTTCTTGGTAGAGACTTGGCCCAACCACTTTTAAGATCTTTTAAAGTCTGCAGAGTGTTAAACACTACCACCCCACCACCATCTTCCACCACCACCGTCCGCCACCCACTTCTAACATATTCTAAGGTCTGCAGAGGGTTAAAAAACAAATAGCCTTCTTCTTGCAGATTGCAGAGGTTTGATCCATCTCTTCTTCTACATATGTCTGCATATATGGTTTGCAAACTGTAGACATTTTACCTTTTAAAAAACAAACTACTCCTTACCTTAGTAGTTAGATGTTTACTAGTTGATAAATAATAAATCTTTAATTAATCTTGTATGTGCTAATAATTAAGTTTTGAACACCACACCCACTCTCAGCCACAAACACATAATCCAAAACATTGTTGGTCATCTTTTGGAGCAAAATCAATGAGTTATCTCTTGCAGCATTTCCATCCGTCGTGTTCTCTGACCACACATGCATGACTACATACACACGTACAGTACCGACCACACACTGACACATACCATTTGGAAGACCTTTGGTGACTTCTTGACACACAAACACACATATGTATGGATTTTAAACACAAACGTGTATCATGCAACCTCTCATATATAGGTTCATAATTTGGAACTCGAGAATCTTCATGAATTGTTGTGTACGTATCACTTTTAGATTAAATATTTAATAGGTACTCTTAAAAATTTTGACCACATAATTAAAATAGAACAAAAGCACAGGTACGCTTTTCTGTATGAAAACTTGTAGCAGAATTCATGTGTACAACGTACTAAATAAAGTCGGGGAACTATCACAACCGTTTGTTGAAACGTTGCAACCATTCGCGAAAGAGTATAACAGTTGGTGTAGTCGTTGTGGGTCAGGGGCTCAGGGCCGGCCCAGAGCAAGTGCCACGTTGGCGACCGCTCTGGGCCCAACAAAAATTAATTATATATATATATATTATTCTACACTTCCTCAATATATACATATACATCTAAAAAATTTGTGTATGTTCTAAAAAAATCTTAAAGGGTATTGATTTATAAACCTAAAACGTTTTTGAGCCTTTTCAGAATTTGGGATTTGTGATTTTGTGGCCCAATTTGTTAATGTTTAGAAATTAATGTTTAGACTTTGATTATTTGAATGTGTGGAGATTTGCGAATAAGACCCAAATATTTTATCTTGCACAGAGCCAATTTCTTTTCTTTCTTTTTTTGTGATTTTCTGAGATGGCACTGTAGGCAGTGTTAATGGTTCGGTTCCCACCAACTTCAACTATTTGGGTGAGTTGGTAATGAAAAGCTTTATTAATAACAAAGATAATTGAAATTCTATCTAACTCCTAATCAAAGGCTACTCACTAAACCGGTGATAAATAATTTTTAGCTAGTTAAACAAGACAAAAAGATGTGATGGCCGTAATTATTTAAAAGAAGTCATGATCACTAAATGATCAATAATTAGACGAAAAGTATGTAAGACTTTTATATGTAATAGTTTACATGCCATCATGTAATGTTTTGTGTCACTTGTTGTGTCTAATAATAACAATAAGAATAACAATAACAATAACAATAATAATAATAATAATAATGTTGTAACTTATCATTTTAGGTCTTGTCAAACTATTTATACGCCAACTGCAATACTCATATTACATTATAAGATTTTATACCCTCCCTTACAATTTGTTCATGTTACTTAAGAGAGATATATGTTGTGGTATTTGTGATCGATTTATCCACGTTTTATTATTGTATGTATAGTGATTAAATATAAGTATTTGTAATAGACCATGATATTATTTAAACAATTAAGGCAGGCTTGTAAAAATTATTTCAGTACGGGCCATACACCCCTACTCATACAGTCATTAAAAGAGGGCCATTTTCTCAACCACTAAAAGTGTAATTTCCTGTTCACTCTTTTCTGCTCAAGATAGATTCCAATATATTCTTAGTACACAAACACAACTACAAATACAAATCTGCAACATCAGATCTTTGTTACTTTTTGTTTAAAAGTAAATGAAAAGACAGCTCAAAGATGGAACAGCTAGCCATCTTCGCTGGGGTGAAACTTAATTTATTGAATGAAAATGGAAACGAGAATCATAATGATTGTCACACCCCGACCCGCAACGGAATAAGAGTCGGGGCATAATTGGGTTATCACCAAAGCTCATGATATTTACTAATATGTTTCATATTTATTAAATTCAAAATTACATCCTCAATATTCCAAACATGTTCATACAATTACAAAGAAAGATGATCAACTAAACAATCCAAAGTCTAAACCGGTTTATTCTTCTAAGCTATCCTATATGTTTCTTGCTGCAGCTGGATCACCTGTATCATGTGTAAAAATGGGGGTTTATGAGTCAACATAAGTTGGCGAGTGAACCTTGTTAGAAAAACATTTATTATTGATTTCTTGTTATATTTATTATGGAAAATTGTTCAATAATCATATGTGAGCAAACGTAAATAATCATACAATAACAATAACTACAACATACAATAACAAACCAACTTGCATGAATATATAACATAAATGATACTGTATATGTTGGCAACGTCACGTTCACGCTCATAGGTAATGGGGAACGGACGGCCTATGATAAATGTCTGTGCGATCAAGGCTCAATCAAACGGAGCCGATCGTATGTTGGCAACGCCTAGTTCACGCTCATATGTAATGGGGAACAGCTCAACGCTCATATGTAATGGGGAGCGGCGGCCTATGATAATGTATGTACTGAAAATGATAAATTTAATCTAAACATTAACCACACAAACAGTTGATACATATTGAATACACATCTGATCATGAATATGATGGATGCACAATAGTTTAAATGTAATAAATAATATGACACATGATAACCCCAAAAACGTGATTAAAACGGGGAATTTGTAGAGATTCACTCACATTGGGTGCGTTCGGTTGAGGATGATGAATGCGCACGAGTTTAGAGGGTTGATCAACGAGGATTAACTAACCTAAATAATAACGAAAGGTATGGTAAATGAGTGGATTTTATTAATAATTTTAATAGGATTTTTAGATATATTTTTGTGAGTTTAAGGCTATTTTCTAACTTTAAAATCATTATTTTTAAGTATTTTTAATTGATTTTTGAATTAAATAAATAAATAAAAACATAAAAAAAATGTTGACTTTTTTGACTTTGACCGTTGACCATGACTGTTGACTTGTTGACCGGTTCGGTCATTTATATTGTTGCACTGAGTGAGGTTCGAACTTGTGACCTCCCGTACGCGTGCACGCAGCTCTACCAACTGAGCTACGTGTCTAACCCGAAATATATCTGTTTTTAATAATATTTATATACTGTTTTAATTTATTCAAAATTCATTTATTCTTAAAAAGGATTTTAATCATCGAACCGGCGTGCGTAACATGTCTCGAACCGGGGACCTGTGGTTTAGTGTTGCACACAGTCCACCGCTGGACTGTGTGTCTAACCTGGTTAATATACTGATTTTTATTATACTTAACATCTTCAGTGAGTTAACCCGGTTCGGTTAAAAAAAACATTTTTATTTCCGAGAATAGGGTCGTGATTGGGATCGAACTCGAGACGTATGTTTATTGTTTGCACACAGTCCACCGTTGGACTGTGTGTCTAACCCGTTTATTATACTGATTTTAATTAATCTTATAATCATAATCAACTTCGTCTTCTTCGCTCAAAAACACAGATAACGATTAATCAACTGTTTCTTGCTTAATTCGATTAACAGGCGTATGAATGATTAAAATGTAACGGATAGGAAAGGTTTTGGGAATGAACATACCGGAATGACGAATTTTCACAGAACTCCGGCAATGTCGTCGGCTCTGTTTTTATGAACTTCGTCTGAGCGGACCAATTAACAGTTTTGATTGATTAGATATGAAAATGAGTTACTAACCAATGATTAAAAGGAGGTTTAGATGATCTTACCGATTAACAGCGTGATTTCGGAAATTCCAGCGATTTTCCGGCGAGTACAGAATATCCGGCAACGTCGTCTGGGATTGATTCTGGGTGATGGATTGATGTTAGTAATGTTCTAACAATGGATTGAAACAGAAGAGTCGAGGTATTTTACCGTTTTGATGAAAGGCACGGTTTTCCGGCGAAAGTCCGGCGAGTTCAAAAAGTAATTCCGGCGATCAGAAAATAGAGTAAACGTGAAATTAGAAGTTCTGGGAATGTAATTGAGTCGCGAGATGAGGATTTTGTTGAAGTAATTCAAGAAGTGAATGTTTTTCGGTTATAAAAACCGAACATCACATGAATTCAAGTTCATTAACGACTGAATTGATTTAAAATGTCAGTTTATCGGTTATGATCAAGAATCCGCGAGCACTCAAACGTCTTGGACGGTTGGAAGCCGATATCGGTTTCAGTTTGGCGCAACAGGTTGATTCACGGTTGTACATATGTTTTAATTGTTTCCTAGAACTCACAAAAACATCAAGTGGCGGAGTGGTTATATGTGCGCAAGTTAAGTTGCTAGGCTCACCCGGCTGACCCGGGTTCGAATCCCGGCAGCCGGTTTTCTTCTATTTATTTTATTTTCACTTTTTATCAATTATAGTTTTTAAATTCTAATTTGTTTATTAATTATGCATCGTTTAAAATTAAAATAAACATAAATACGCAACGAAAAATTTATAACTTGATATTCGATTTACAAACGAAGCGGTTTTGGAAAACCCGGTTTTTTTGACAAATGTTACACTATCCACTACTTTTAGAAATTTCGTCCCGAAATTTAAGTAGTAGTGGTAATAGGAAAAAGATGCGGGTATTTTTCGCGCATTGAGTCTTCACGTTCCCAAGTAAACTCAGGTCCCCGTTTCGACTCCCAGCGTACCCTAACTATTGGAATACGACTCCGTCTTAAACGTTTTTATCAGAAGTCCATGATCTCTACTGGTCTTTCAATGAAATGCATAGATTCATCGATCTGAATATCTTCCAGGGGAATATGAAGGTTTTCATCGGCGAGACACTTCTTCAAGTTTGATACGTGGAATGTGGGGTGTATTCTGTTGAGTTCTTCTGGTAGATCAAGCTTGTATGCTACAAGTCCTACTCTTTCGAGTATCTTGAAAGGTCCTACGTAGCGTGGTGTTAGCTTGCCCTTCTGGCCAAAACGAACTATTCCCTTCCACGGTGATACTTTTAAAAGTACATGATCACCAATGTTAAACTCCAAAGGCTTTCGTCGTTTATCTGCATAACTCTTTTGACGACTTTGAGCCGCTATAAGATTGTTTCGAATTTGATGGATCTTGTCTGTGGTTTCTTGAATCAATTCTGGACCGGTGATTTGAGCTTCCCCAATTTCGTGCCAACATACTGGAGATCGGCACTTACGACCATATAAGGCTTCGAAAGGTGCCATGCCGATACTTGAATGATAGCTGTTGTTGTACGAAAATTCAACTAATGGTAGATGAGCGTCCCAATTTCCCTTGAAGTCTATGACACATGCTCGAAGCATATCTTCAAGTGTTTGAATGGTGCGTTCAGATTGTCCATCAGTTTGAGGATGATAAGTGGTACTGAGATCTAATCGTGTACCCAAAGCGGCTTGTACGGCTTGCCATGTTCGTGAAGTGAAACGACCATCACGATCTGAAATAATGCTTAACGGTACGCCATGACGGCTTACGATTTCGCTGATGTAGATACGAGCTGACTTCTCGTTCTTGAAATCTTCGCAGATAGGAATAAAGTGAGCTGATTTTGTAAGACGATCAATGATTACCCATATAGTGTCATACCCACCAGAAGTGCGAGGTAACCCGGTAATGAAGTCCATGGTTATGTTTTCCCACTTCCATATAGGTATTTCAGGTTGGACCAGAAGTCCTGAGGGTCTTTGATGTTCAGCTTTTACCTTGGAACATGTAAGGCACTTAGAAACAAAAACAGCAATATCCTTTTTCATTCCAGGCCACCAGTAGGTGTATCGAAGGTCTTGATACATCTTGTCGGCTCCTGGGTGTATAGAGTATCGTGTTTTGTGTGCCTCATTCATAAGGAATTCACGGAGGTTGTTGTGGTCAAGAATCCATATGCGATCTATATAGTACAGAATACCGTCAGATTTAGTTTCAATTTTAAGTTTAGCTCCACAGGACAGCTCCTTTCGTACGTCGTCTTCCGTTACTGAAACATGTTGGGCTTCTCGAATTTGATCTTTGATGTCGGTTATGATTTTATGCATAATAGTTTTGAGGGAATTGATACGTTTGACATGATAAGGTATGTATCATAAAACAAAAACTTCAACCATGACGATATTTAAACCTACATGGAACTTCTCATAATCTCCTGGTAATGCTTTTGATCCTTTGCCAAGAATACTTATATATAGGAAGTACCAGCGGCGTATCCACCATATTCTTGTCAAATTTTCATTGGCTTTATCAGTAAATCATGATCAGTTCTATGTGACTCTAAAACATAAACAAACACAACAACCAAAGCTTGAGTCTCAATTCTGAAAGGATACATGACTGAATGATGACAGTACCTCTCTCATTTGTTATGATGAAGGGGTCAGTTTATGTAAAAGTGTGACTCAACCCAACTTCTTTAAATGATGAGATTGATATACGTCGAGATGTATGGTGATATGAATGTTAAATCAATGAGTATAAAACAAAACTGTAATATCAATTCGCATTAAAATTCTTGTATACATAAATTCCAAATTTTACAACTGAAATACGGAAAGATTGAGATAACAATAAAAAAACATTAAAACTAGACGATCGGAGTTGAGTCTTGATTCTTGGTGAGGAAAACTAGTTGGGTGATTCGTTTGAGCCGTTATTATTTTCAACAGGATTGGCGTTGATGTTGTAAGCTCTTCCTCTTGCAGGTGGTGGAGCTTGGTTAGCTTGATTCACCGGATTTGCTTGAGCTTGGGTATGAATGATGTTCACCAAGCGTGGACAAGTGTTTCTAAAGTGGTTTGGGTCTCCCCAGTTGTAACAAGCCCGCACAGGTTGTATCATGGGATAGTTGGGTTGGTAGTAGGATTGGGCTACGTGTTGGGCAGGTGGTAGTAGTAAAGGTTGTTGGGCTTGACCCACTATCTGATGGTGGGCTTGGGTTGAGGGCTGATAGCGGTTCGTTCGCTGAGGTATGCGACAGGTTTGAATGGTGTGACCTGCGAGACCACAGCCGGTACAATGTTGGCAGGGATGATCAGGAAAGTGATGGTATTGGCAACGGTTGCATTTTGGGTATGGGCCGGAGTCTGGCCTTTTATGTGGTGCAGGTGAGGGGGCAACTTGAGTGATGGGTGCAGCAGGGATAGGGAAATTTGTTTGTGTGACAGCAAAGTTTCTGGTGTTTCGATTCCTTTTACCAGTAAACTTCGAAGAGGAACCAGAATGGTTTGAAGTTTGAGCCTCAATGGGGGCTTTCTTTTTCTCCTCTTTGAATTTACCGTTTCGAATGCGATTTTCGGTGAGTTGGTAGCTATTTCCATCGCGGCTTCAAGTGTCGCAGGCGAAGTGCTTAGAACTGAGTCTTGAATTTTCGAGGGGATGCCTCGAATATAGTGTTCAACCAAGCGGTACACTGGGGTGAACAAGTTGGGGATCATTTGATTCAACTCTAGAAACCTTTTGTTGTAGGAAGTATGATCTCCTTCCTTTTGTTTTAACGAGTGGAATTCATCTTCCAACTTCTTGATTTCGCTTCTTGGACAGAAGCGTCTTGTCATTATTTCCATTAACTCTTCCCATGTTAAGCCATAGCATCTTCGACTCCTCTCTTACCCTTCTCTGTGTTCCACCAGGTCAGGGCTACTCCAAATAGTCTCCCGGTTGAGTAACGTACCTTGCGATCCTCGGGACAATCGCAGTTGAGGAAGGTGTTTTTCATTTCCTCAAACCAGTGGAGGAGAGCAGTGACACCTTCTGTCCCTTCGAATTTCGGGGGATCACAAGACTTGAAGTGTTTGTAAGAGCACTTTTTGGAGGGAGGGTTGTCGACGTTCTGGTCCTCTTGATGGGGAGAATTGTTGGGATTTGCGGCGAGTGCTTGTTGGACTTGAATAACGATGTCAGGAAGCACCGCGGCCATTTGTTTTGCGATTTGAGTGGCCAAGCGTTCGTTTGACCTTCCTGACCTTCTACCTCCACGTAGTTGCCTAATCGACATCTACAGAAACGTACATAGGAAGATTGTGAGTTTATGGAGTCTTTTTAGGTGTCATGTGTCTAAAAAAAAATAAAAATAACATAAACATCAATAATGCAACTACATCCATAGGATGTCTTGGGTTTGCTCATGTTGGGCCTCAAATGTCCCCCATACCTTCACCTGTATAGTCATGTGGGCCCCCATGACTATTGGCTTAGTATGATTCACATTAGTATTGGCAGTTTAACACTCGCATCACCCGAATGAAAACCATGAAATATGTTTACGAGATGTATGGTCGGAAGGTGTCCAGGTGTAGACACAATGACAACTCAAAGTGGGGTTAGCTCACACGACGTTTGGTATAGCATGCTTTGGCCTAATAGGTCCTTCGTACTCTCATCGTTAGTCCCCAGGTAGGCAAACTGGTCCTTTATTTTGGATTTATACGAATGCCAAGCCTAGACAGAACGTTCCGACTACCGGTACTTGTACCCTTCCAGTTACTACATGCCCGTCATGAGAACTCACTTTGATGTGATTTGAAATACAAAAATCATTGCAAAAAAAAATCATGGAAATGATGTGGTGTGTGCTCTCATGGATATGATATGTTATGAGAATATGATTCATGATAGGCATTATATAATAATATGTACTTATGAACATGCTTGCATAACATTGAATGTAACATTAAACATAAAACATATAAACATCATGAATTTTGCATGTAACACACAAAAATTTTTAAAAATTCTAATCAACTATAGTATAGGCTCTAAGGGTCTAATAACCTATCATATATCCCTATAGTCATGGCTCTGATACCAATCTGTCACACCCCGACCCGCAGCGGAATAAGAGTCGGGGCATAATTGGGTTATCACCAAAGCTCATGATATTTACTAATATGTTTCATATTTATTAAATTCAAAATTACATCCTCAATATTCCAAACATGTTCATACAATTACAAAGAAAGATGATCAACTTAACAATCCAAAGTCTAAACCGGTTTATCTTCTAAGCCATCCTATATGTTTCTTGCTGCAGCTGGATCACCTGTATCATGTGTAAAATGGGGGTTTTTGGGTCAACATAAGTTGGCGAGTGAACCTTGTTAGAAAAACATTTATTATTGATTTCTTGTTATATTTATTATGGAAAATTGTGCAATAATCATATGTGAGCAAACGTAAATAATCATACAATAACAATAACTACAACATACAATAACAAACCAACTTGCATGAATATATAACATAAATGATACTGTATATGTTGGCAACGTCACGTTCACGCTCATAGGTAATGGGGAACGGACGGCCTATGATAAATGTCTGTGCGATCAAGGCTCAATCAAACGGAGCCGATCGTATGTTGGCAACGCCTAGTTCACGCTCATATGTAATGGGGAACAGCTCAACGCTCATATGTAATGGGGAGCGGCGGCCTATGATAATGTATGTACTGAAAATGATAAATTTAATATAAACATTAACCACACAAACAGTTGATACATATTGAATACACATCTGATCATGAATATGATGGATGCACAATAGTTTAAATGTAATAAATAATATGACACATGATACCCCAAGAACGTGATTAAAACGGGGAATTTGTAGAGATTCACTCACATTGGGTGCGTTCGGTTGAGGATGATGAATGCGCACGAGTTTAGAGGGTTGATCGACGAGGATTAACTAACCTAAATAATAACGAAAGGTATGGTAAATGAGTGGAGTTTATTAATAATTTTAATAGGATTTTTAGATATATTTTTGTGAGTTTAAGGCTATTTTCTAACTTTAAAATCATTATTTTTAAGTATTTTTAATTGATTTTTGAATTAAATAAATAAATAAAAACATAAAAAATGTTGACTTTTTTTACTTTGACCGATGACCATGACTGTTGACTTGTTGACCGGTTCGGTCATTTATATTGTTGCACTGAGTGAGGTTCGAACTTGTGACCTCCCGTACGCGTGCACGCAACTCTACCAACTGAGCTACGTGTCTAACCCGAAATATATCTGTTTTTAATAATATTTATATACTGTTTTAATTTATTCAAAATTCATTTATTCTTAAAAAGGATTTTAATCATCGAACCGGCATGCGTAACAGGTCTCGAACCCGGGACCTGTGGTTTAGTGTTGCACACAGTCCACCGCTGGACTGTGTGTCTAACCTGGTTAATATACTGATTTTTATTATACTTAACTTCTTCAGTGAGTTAACCCGGTTCGGTTAAAAAAAACATTTTTATTTCCGAGAATAGGGTCGTGATTGGGATCGAACTCGAGACGTATGTTTATTGTTTGCACACAGTCCACGTTGGACTGTGCGTCTAACCCGTTTATTATACTGATTTTAATTAATCTTATAATCATAATCAACTTCGTCTTCTTCGCTCAAAAACACAGATAACGATTAATCAACTGTTTCTTGCTTAATTCAATTAACAGGCGTATGAATGATTAAAATGTAACGGATAGGAAAGGTTTTGGGAATGAACATACCGGATTGACGATTTTTCACAGAACTCCGGCAATGTCGTCGGCTCTGTTTTTATGAACTTCGTATGAGCGGACCAATTAACAGTTTTGATTGATTAGATATGAAATTGAGTTACTAACCAATGATTAACAGGAGGTTTAGATGATCTTACCGATTAATAGCGTGATTTCGGAAATTCCAGCGATTTTCCGGCGAGTACAGAATATCCGGCAACGTCGTCTGGGATTGATTCTGGGTGATGGATTGATGTTAGTAATGTTCTAACAATGGATTGAAACAGAAGAGTCGAGGTATTTTACCATTTTGATGGAAGGCACGGTTTTCCGGCGAAAGTCCGGCGAGTTCAAAAGTAATTCCGGCGATCAGAAAATAGAGTAAACGTGAAATTAGAAGTTCTGGGAATGTAATTGAGTCGCGAGATGAGGATTTTGTTGAAGTAATTCAAGAAGTGAATGTTTTTCGGTTATAAAAACCGAACATCACATGAATTCAAGTTCATTAACGACTGAATTGATTTAAAATGTCGGTTTATCGGTTATGATCAAGAATCCGCGAGCACTCAAACGTCTTGGACGGTTGGAAGCCGATATCGGTTTCAGTTTGGCGCAACAGGTTGATTCACGGTTGTACATATGTTTTAATTGTTTCCTAGAACTCACAAAAACATCAAGTGACGGAGTGGTTATATGTGCGCGAGTTAAGTTGCTAGGCTCACCTGGCTGACCCGGGTTCGAATCCCGGCAGCCGGTTTTCTTTTTTATTTATTTTATTTTCACTTTTTATCAATTATAGTTTTTAAATTCTAATTTGTTTATTAATTATGCATCGTTTAAAATTAAAATAAACATAAATACGCAACGAAAAATTTATAACTTGATATTCGATTTACAAACGAAGCAGGTTTGGAAAACCCGTTTTTTTTTTGACAAATGTTACAATGATCTGAATCGGTTTGGTTCTTCTTATATCCCGATTTAGTTTACAAGAGGCTGTAAAGTGAAGCGTCAACTGATGCAAACATAAGGTTTTCTTCGGATTTTTCGAATCAAACAATTTTTCACATCCCTTGTAGTATTAGGTATACAACTAAAATTAATATATTTAGGACACAAGAAATATTTAATAGTTATAGTTTGCATACTTTTGAGAAAAAAAAAGGTCTTAGTACCTTTAAAATATCTTCTTTGTTTTCTTCTTCTATTTTGTTTATAACTTTACAAACATATATACTCTTTAATCCTAAGATAAGCTTGTATGTCAAAAGTTAATAAATGAATGTGCTATGTTTCAACTTTTAACATACATATACTAGTGACGTAAAAATATTTAAAACCCCAAATAATCAAATAATAAAAAGACAAATAGAAGATGAAACACAAATATAAAAGGCTTCACCCCATCCACTCCTCCCACCCTTCTTTCTAAAATACACAAAACACAGGTATGCATCCTCCTACCTAATTTTTTCTCCTTTCCTATCTACAGTAATATTTTTTCTTGCATTATATACAAATTATGTACTGTTTCCTCTGTTTATTGTTTTTTTTTTATTTTATTTATAGGCTTAGCTAAGGTGAAAATGGTTTTGGCGAGATTGGTGGTGTCACTAAAGACTAAATTCAAGTCGTTAAAGATATGGAAAGCGGTCGATGATTCATACAACAAGATCGAAAAGAGCGATAGCATGAGGGTGGAAATACGGAGCAGGAATACCCGTAAACTAATCGAGGAAACTCTCAAAGTCGCAGACTCTCCCAAGTGCACCAAAGCTTACTCGTTCTGATGTTGTGGTAATAATAAGAATAATAGTAACTGTGACTCCACACTATTGTGTTTCTGTATATGATTGCAACTAGTATTTTATTGTAGCGGTAGTAACAATAATAATAATAACTCCATTTTTTGTTTTTCTATATAGATACTGATTTTTTTTTTTGGAATTTTTAACTATGTTACTCAAGTGATGTCAAGTTCATGAAATGAACTCCAGTAGTAAAAGAAAATAGTAAACCTTGAATATTTGTAAGTTTAGCTCGTTAAATTAAAGGCTTAGATTAAAATTTGGAGCAATTTTTGTCAGTGTCTTAATAAAGATATTTTATATTATCCACGCTTCTACGTAGTAGAAAATGAACTTGTGGTGGATATAAGCTAACTGATTGAAAACAATTATTTCGTGATATATGATATAAGTCTAACCGTAGGAGCATTCAAATCTGCCTCTCCATCTTCGTAATTTGAAGATTTCCTTTATTTTGCATCTTCAATAGAATCTTCATCTCTAGCTCTATCTCTAAAATTTAGAGTTAATTAATAGTGATTCTCAAAATATAGAAATCCACTATTTATCCTAAATCCATTATTTATCATCTTTATGATGTTTGAGTATCTAGGAAAAATAAAAAATAAAAAGCATGTTTGTGGATGTGATAGAGATAAAGTTGGAGGATGAGATACGGTAGCTAGATTAAATAAACTTTAAAGAAATATGTCTTTTGTTAAATGTAAAGAAGAAGATGGAGATTCTACTTAAGTTACAAAGGCATTCGTTATTATCCGGAAAAACTTCAACCTTTTTATTATGATTAAAAGTATAATTTATATATATATAATAACTATTAAGTTAAATAATCATGATATGTTAGTGACATCAATAGCGTGTATTTTGTAATGTGTTTGAATCATATAAAGTAAGCATTAGACGGGGTTTAAATATGTTTTTAGACTATTCAGATAACCACATCTAAAAATACACACAAAATCTACACATATCACAAACCTAACGAAATACCAATTTAATACGCATAAATTCCGTGTCTTATTATACAAACCACGACTTAAAATAGTTTTACATATCTTTACGATAAAATCGCGACAGAATTATAATTATAAATCATATAATATCAAAATCCTAATGCATCCGGAACAAATCATTCAGCCACCATCTCTACCAAAACTCTATATTGTTTTTTACCCACCATTGAAAACTTTCAAAAGTTACAAGGTTAGTAATTTTTTTAATAATATTAATGTCATTTTAATTGTAGAATTTAGTAGTTATGTGTTTTTACTTGCTTTTAATTGCTATAATTTAACTTTTTTACATTTAGTTGTGTTTTAACATAAACTTTGTTTCTAATGAGCAATGTGTATTGAAGTTTTTTTATGTGTTTTTACTTGCTTTTAATTGTTATAATTAACTTTTTAAATTTATCACTATATTTTAACATCAAACTTTATTTAATATACAGTAACAATTTATGTTTAATTTTTTAGAATTTATGTTTATTTAAAAATAATTTACTTTTCTATTAAACGTAAATATGATATATATCTATATTTACACCTATATTAAATGGGTATAAATATTATAGTTACATATATGTATACTTATATATTTAGGTTAACTCTTTAGAATATACGTATCCATCCAAAATAGATAAATTTTGGAATTGTGTTGTTTGGGTTTGCTTTTTGAATATTCTATCTCATTTAGCATATGTATACATTTTAGTGAGACAACATTTAAGAAAAAATCGTTAGTATTTCCTCTGCTCCCACGAGTTTGCAATTTTACGTATTCTTGGGGAGTTCAGGAGAAATGTTGTGGATGTTTTCTTAAATCTAATCTCGTTAAAATGTATACATGTGATGTGAAATAGAATATTCAAAAAGTGGGTTAGGATCCACCACCTTAGAGCACTGTTTTACATTATTTGCATACGTTCATATAATTTATTTGTTTATTATTATTTCAAATGGATCGTGATGATTGAATGTGCAAACAAAGTCCTTCTAGTGCAATATATATATGATGGGTGTTAAAAGTTTTCTAAAGGCATTACTTATCGGGTTCAGGTGAATGCAGGAGATCAGCTCATTTTTTGTCCTTGTGCATCATGTCAAAATTTCTAGAAACATGATATTAAAGACGTTAAGTTTCATTTGTTAAGAGATGGTTTTACGCCTGGATATTCTTGATGGTCAAAGCGTGGGATCGCTTTCTAACCGTAGCACGTCATTGTTCAATAAAGACGATCATAAAACATATAATAACGAACAAGATACTGATCATCAAAATTACATTTTAAATGAAAACAAAGACAACTTTAATGAAATGTAAAATGATTTAGAGACTAATACCGGTGATAATGAGCAAGAAGATTTAATGAAATTACTTGAAGATGAGGAAATACTAATATATGCTGGTTGTAAGAATTATTCAAAACTTCGTGTTGTTTTAAGGTTGTCTACCTTAAAGTCAACACACTGATGGATTGATAAGAGTTTCATAGATCTATTAGTGCTATTAAATAACATGTTTCCGTAAGGTAACGAGTTACCACTTTCATTATACCAAGCAAAAAAAATAATGTGCCGAATAGGATTGGAAGTTGAAAGAATACATGCATGTCCAAGTGATTATATGTTGTATAGAAACGAGTTCAAAAATCATCATAAATGTTCTGACTGTAACGCATCTAGGTATAAGCGTAAAAGTGAAACAAATGAAGTTGACAATGATGTGACGAAAAATCGACCACCGGCTAAAATGTTGTAGTATCTCTCGATTATACCGACACTTAAACGGTTATTTGCGAACGAGATTGAAGCAAAATTGTTGTCTTGGCGTTAAGATGACCGTATAAATGATGGAGAACTAAAACATGTGGCAGATTCTGTATAATGGAAACTATTGATAATTAAGTATCCAAAATTTGGTACCACTCGGGGGTGGTAAGACAAAGTCTTTTAATACACTTAAGTGTGAGGTCTTGAGTTCAAGTTTCACAAGCAGTAAAAAATTTGTCGTTCAAAAAAGAGGTATCTAGAATTTAGTAACGAGATTAGAAACATACGGTTTGGATTTATCTTGGACGGATCCAACCTTTCGGAAACATGAGCAGTCGTCATAGTACATGGTTAGTTCTTCTTTGCATCTACGACCTTCCACCGTGGTTATGCATGAAAAAGATACATAATGATGTTGTTGTCGATTTAAGGTCCGAAAAAACCTAGTAATGACATTGATGTTTATTTGACTTCATTGATAGATAACATTAAAATTCTATGGAGTCTCGGTGTCAATTGTATGATTTTTATAAGAAAGAATATTTCGATTTGCGTGTCATGATTCTTTGCACCACAAGTGATTTTCTAGCATATGATAATTTGTCAGGATAAGTAACAAAGGTAGACATGCTTGTCCTGTTTGTGAAGATGACACGAGTTCAATGTGGTTAAATAATTGAAGAAAAACCATATACATGGGACATCGAAGATTCCTTCCAAACAATCATGATTACCGAAAACAAAATGTGGAGTTTGATGGAAAAACTGAGCATAGAAAAGTAAGAAAAAAAATTTTGATGCATTCTCAAAAGTCAGAAATTTAAAAGTTGTGTTAGGGAAAAAACTCATCCGGAGCCAGGCATTTGGAAAAAAATCTCTCTTTTGAGACATGTCTTACTAGAAGAATTTGCAATTTAGACATTGTTCAGATGTTATGCATAACAAGAAAAATGTATGTGAGAGATTGCTTGGCTTGTTGTTAAACATTCTCGAGAAAACTAAAGATGGGATCAATGTCCATAAAGACATGCAAGAAATAGGAATACATGAAGGGTCCATCATGTTGCGCACCTTAAGGGAATACATACAATCACAAAACTTTTTATGTTTCCAACACTATTCATTCAAAAATAATCAATCCACGATCACTAGAAAGTTTGCAAACAGAAACTATCATCACACTCTTTGAACTTGAGATGTATTTTCCGCCATCCTTTCTTGATGCGATGGATCACCTGATGATCCATATCGTCAGAGAAACTCAGGCTTGTGGTCCTGTTTTTCTACGCCACATGTACCCTTTTGAAAGATACAGAGGTTTCTTAAAAGGTTATGTGAAAAACCGTAATCGGCCTGATGATAGTATTTGAAGAATATACTTCTAAAGAAGTGAATGAGTTCTGCACATGTATGATATCATAACATTTATAATATATTTGTTTTGTTACATATAATTAATAATGCATTGCTTAACTTAATTTATCTATGTGTCTATCTTTTATTGTACTATAATTTACTATAATATTTTTTTGTTAATTGTAGATTTTGGACATCTTGTGTGATATCAGCCCAAGTGTTAAAGCTTATATACCAGATGTAATTTGTATTGCATTAGTTTATTGGTTTTATATTATAACAATTTGTTTATTATTTTAAATACAACATTAGCCTGAAGTCCATGTTCAGTTTGGAAGTAATGATGTTCATTTTTGAAGTAATGATTTATATAATAATGATCTTTTTTAGCTGATAATAATGCATTTATTGGCACAAGAATGAGTGCGTTTGAAGAGGGCCAAACTCAACATGTTGAATCACAAAGAGTAATTGAATTAGTTCATTATTAAACTAAAATAACAAAGTGTTTGATACTTTAGGCCATGACAATTGTAGTCAAAAGGCCAAAGGCGACAATCAAAGCCGAGACAACCTAAAGAAAAACAAAGTAAGGCCAAAGGCAAAGAAAAACATGCCCAACCTAAAGCGATAGATCAAGTCAAGAAGGTAGAAAAACTTGAGCTAGGCTTGCAATTAATCCAAGTAAGACCCAAATGGTTCAAGGATATGGTTCGTTGACTAGAAGAACACATCAAGGACAATTAGACTACTCAACTGACGTTTATTGTAGATGGAACTATGGGTCCTATCGAGTTGTGTCTGACACACGTTGAAGTTTAATTATTGTTAGCACTATTCATCAACGGGTGGGTTGATATCACTACTGTATTCTGGTTTACATCTTAAGTTGTTTAACACTATAATATTATTTTAGATATAACTGAATTTATTAAGTTTTTCATAGCTTTTTATGTTCTGTTAAGCTACTTGCATAATGTGTCAAAGGCTAAAAAAAGGAAACCGATGTGTCTTCTTAAACACGAACACAAACATTGGTGATATGTGCAGAGATATGAAAGTAGTAGTTGAAGAACACATTAGGACTACAGTGTGTTATCATGACGATAAAGAATTCATCCTTACACCATATTGGCTGAGAAAGTCTAATCTAATCAACTTCCTTTATTTTATTAGTACATTTATTAACTATGTTATAACTTTACTTATTGTAGTGGACATTGGACTTTGTTCATTATTGCAAGAAAAGTAAGATAGGTATACATTTTAGATTCAACATTTATAAAGGGCGGCAAGAGTTGTAACGCCTTGTATTTTCGTATTCCTATTTTTAGAATATTCTTATTCGCATTCTATTTTAGAAACTTTACAATCATACTCCATCTCCGCTATTACAATTGGAGGCGTTAATTATAATGAAATTCATATTTTATACATATTTGTTATTCGCACAACCAATCGTTTAAATACGTGTTTATAAGCAAACCGACACTTGTTATACATACAATACTCATATATACATTCTCGATACTCAAATTATGCTTGCATATGTGTTATATACTTAAAAGCATGCCAAAACACCAAGTTTTAGCTTAAAATGAGGGAAAAACCAAAGTTCAGGGGCCAAATTGCAAAAAATAAAAGTTCTGCCTAAATTGAGGCTTAGGCAGGGCGCGAGAGCTTAGGCCTTGCCTTTCGCGGCTGGCGGGAGACCTCAATCCGCAGGAAGTTGTTTCTAGCATACGGGTTGGTCACTTTTTCCCACCTTTTTACTCCCCAATCACCTTTAAACCTCATTAAACTCAAAAGCCTACTAAACCACTATATAAACAAGCTTGCTAACACCCATTTTCACTTTCCTAGCTCATTTACACTCTCAAATACTCTCTAATTTGCTGGAAATACAAGTTCTTGGCAGATTACTCCTAGTGCTAAGAGTGAGTCCAAACTCACATATCTTCAACTTTTCTTCACTTCTTCTTCCTCTACAAAGCTTGGAACACATCTAGGAGTGTTTCCACATGTTCATCATGGTAAACCAAGGTGTAACATCACCATTTTGAGGTCCAACTTTCTGTTTTGGAATAATACTTTACAAACTTTCATTAAACTTATGTTTTCTCATACAAACTTGTACTTCTGGTGCTACTAATCAAGTCCATGGTTAGTAAGCTTGGCCAAGATTGATAGGGTTATCAACCCACAAGTGATGAAACCATCTGAGCTTGTCATGATTCTTATGACAAGACTTGTGTTTTAGTGTAGGTGTGAATACTTGAAAGTCGTGGCTATCCTACCTTCATTCCACCACCTCACTTTATGTTTTCATCTTGCTGTCCCAAGTGGTTTGATAGACCAAAAGTGACTTAACTCCGTCTAGCCTCCGACACTTAGTTAATTCTTTCTATGTCGGGAATGGCTTACCCGGGTTAAAGCTTGCTTGGCTACTTGGTATATCTAGAAGTTAGTACATTTCCTTTTATTCATGACCATCCGAATCATCCTTGTGATGATTTGTGTATTGGTGAATCTTACAAATGAGGTTAAAGAATGGTTATCCTCCTACCTCCATGCTTGACTTATATGACAATCTATAATAATCTTGATGGACTTAGCTTAGAATTATTATATAATCTATACGATATACATATATATACACACACACATAACTGAATCCTTGATGATAATCAACATGGTTACTTGTAATGGTAATAGGTTATATTATCTAAGTCTTGAACCTCTCGCTAACAATTCTAATGGGTATCTTAACCCATGAAATTGCATCAATCCATACGGGACTTATAGTGTCAGGAACGAGGGTTTAAGTCTAGATAATTACTTTCTCATATACATACTTTTGCGTACTTTAAGTCCGAATCCAAATCCTCTATTAACCTCCGAATACTCCCACACCTTCGTTTACCCCATGTAAGGTAACCTCGGTGTTCCATCCTCCAAACTCTCCAACTCTTCACAGGAATAACAAAGGAAGCTTTGCAAAACCATGAGTATACTCGACCCCGTTTTACTTTTACACATTTGGGTGCAATACATGTACTTTATGTAAAATCACACAAACATGCTTATATGTAAATCACAAAACAATCCTTATACATGCTCTTTGTGCTAAACTTGAAATCACACATGCTTATACTTAGTCATTAACTTCGATCAAGCCTCCCTTAACATGTATAGCGCTATAGGAGTAACACACCGCCCGTAAACTTGAGGTCATGTTAAGTTAAACACATACGGTCTTTTCATTGCTATGAATAGATTACGCTAGCGGGAAAACTTTGGGTTGACTTGTATATTGCATGATAGTTTAATGTATGTTAGCCTCAAGATTAGACATTTATGCATGAAGATTTGTTTAAAACGTTTATATGATGCAACTATTCAAACTTGTATGCTCGCCAATGCCTTATTTGTTGAACTATACTTTAATATGTATTGCAGGTTGATTGTTGATGATGATGACGTTGGAAACGAGTAGGATGACTTAGATATTCATCTAAATTTTGTATTAGAAATGTTGTTGTACTTGTACCTCGTTTCAAACATGTTGTATTTGATTTCAAACCGTTGTACTTGATCATATCCAGGAAATGAAATTTTGTTATTTAAAACACTTGTCACTTATTAGCGTTATGAAGTCTCGAGCAATCTCGTTCGTCCCGCCACGATGTTTCCGCCATCGTTTGGGGCGTGACAAGAATCCTAACCAATATCGTCTTACGGGTGTGGTTAAAAGCGCCTTGCTGCCAATATAACCCATATTTCATATGATTCAGGTAAGTTTGTTTTCAATATCTTAGTTTGATTTTCATAAATAATAATTTTTAATTTGTTGTAGTGCAAGCAACAAGATGACACATGGGAATGTGGGTATACAGTACTTCAATCTATGTTCGACTTTGTCAATGTGTATCAAAACCAATTTCCGAAAGTAAGTATATTTCTATAATTAATTTTAGATGTACACAAGTATATACAAGATAACACACACATACGAGTAGTTTGTGTAAGTAAGGCTGGAATGTAGATCATGGTTGAATTGAAAGAACATATGTAAGACTGGAAAAATGAAATGTTGACAGTAGTTTGTGTAAGTAAGGCTGGAATGTAGATCATGGTTGAATTGAAAGAACATATGTAAGACTGGAAAAATGATATGTTGACTTTATCGTTTTAGAATGACCCATAGTCTATTAATCAGACAATATAAATATGCCAAATTGAACTATTTCAAGGGGTTGTTTTAATCTGTCCTAACCCTCTAATGAACCTGTTATCATAATTCAATAAATCCTCTTATTTTACTCCGTTCTTGCTTCTAGTGATGTAGCTAAAGCTCAATTGGTTATGTGTTTGTAACAATTTGTTCGTTGATATTAACTACTTTCTAATAATTTTAACATTTTCTATTTTTTTAGATGTGGAACGACACAAAAGAGGCTACAGATGAAGAAATAGAAGAGACATTGAGGAATTGATGCCGATTTTCCTTGATGTGTTGGATATTTCTTAGTTTAAATATAGTATATTTCTGGTTATGAATAGATTAAGTAAGGAATTGCTATTTTATCCATTAATATTGTAGACTTTCAAAGTTGAATGTATATTGGGTCGCTGTTTCCTTGTTGGGATTTGACTATGTTGAATATACAAAAGGATTGATTGTTTGGAATTTGGATTGCAGATTATTTTATTAATTTGTTTGGACTCTGATTGCATATATTCTTTTTACATCATTGCTTATAAGTCACGCTTCATCTAACACCGACTAAAAACTTTTCTAAAATTATAAAAAGATTTTAAGACGATGTATATAACACCGACTATAAACAACTTTTAAGTCATGGTGGGTTATTTTAAGGCGCGGTTCAACAAAACAACACATTTTTAGACATGACATTTTAAGTCGCGGTTTTAAAAACGCGACTAAAGACTATTTTAACCCCGTCTAAGTAAACACTTTTTGATATGTTTTTGGACTTAGGGTCTACAACACCACCGTTGCCATCACACCGTAGTTGGAACCTCCCAAGGGCTCCATCGGCCGCTGCCTGAGTCATCAAACCGTGGTGAATGGTGGGCAGCGAAGATGAAGGGTCATGGTGGTGGTTTCCGACTTACATGGAGAAAGAAAGAGGAGAGAGAAACCAAAGAGTGACGAAATGAGGAGCCTATGGGTTTTAAACTCAAAAGTGAATACAACTAACTAAACATAATAATACAACAACCACATGCACAACAGACTTCATAACTATGGAGTACAAAACCATGCCGCACAACCAAGTTAGTAATTAACACTATCTAATTGTGTCGCAAAAAATAATAATTATCTTTAGTTGGAAATTTGTGCAAAATAAGAAACCTAAAAACAGTTTTTGTCATAAATGTGCCTTAAAATAATAATAATAATAATAATAATAATAATAATAATAATAATTAGAAAATTGCGTAGGCATTTTCGACGCCCTGAGTTCGTCGGAAATGCGCGAAGGTTGCTTAAAAAATGTTTTCTTAAGGTTTTTTTCCAACAAAATTCTTTTGTCTTCCTGTGGTATTATATACTCTTATTAAAAGTAAGTACATACACTATATTCTATATTATATTGAGCAAGTAAATATATGTTGTTCTTCAATCAACTTAACCGTTTATAACCTGATCTACTGTCATCGTACATGTCAGATAATATCATAATTATCAAGATATTACAACTGATCATTTTTATTTTCACAAGATTGAGATCGTAAGATCCAAAGATTCTTCTTCAATGTCATAGCCCTTTTAATGTGCGATTTATTTCATATTAAAGACAAGACAATGATTATGAATTACAGATTCATTCATAAAAGATTTAAAGTTCAAACATTATAAAAATAGTCTAATATCACTCAAAATGATTAAAATTAAAAATTTATTTTATCAATATTATAAACTTGGTGTACTAAAATGTGTTAAATTGTAATAATAATTTACTCTGATAAGCCGCTTTAGCCGTTCAGTCTGTATGTTTTATTATTATTATTATTATTATTATTATTATTATTATAGTTCCCAGTAATATATAGTAGAGATGGGCAAAATCGGGTATTATTATTACCCGGAACCGGTTCCAACCCGGAACCGGTTCTGCTTGGATGTCATTGGAACCGGGTATGGTGTGGAACCGGGTCCGGTTCCTACCCGGGTTCACAGCCAAGAATATGGAACCGTGTAGAACCGGGTACGGGTATTATGGAACCGGGTATGGTGTGGAACCGGGTATGGTGTGGAACCGGTTCCTGATAGTGTTCAGAACCGGTTCCTGACAGTAAAAATCTGACTTTTACTGTTCAGAACCGGTTCTGAACAGTAAAAAACCTGACTTTACTGTGCAGAACCGGTTCCTGACAGTAAAATCTGACTTTACTGTTCAGAACCGGTTCCTGATAAAATGTTACCGGTGGAACCGGTTCCTGATTAAAAAATCGTTTTTTTTTTGTATATAAACCCATTCCTACTTACCGGTTCCTGATAAATGTTATTGTTGGTGTT
Source organism: Scalesia atractyloides (assembly GCA_947069175.1). Lineage (NCBI taxonomy): Eukaryota > Viridiplantae > Streptophyta > Magnoliopsida > Asterales > Asteraceae > Scalesia > Scalesia atractyloides. The sequence goes on from CAMTDV010000023.1 coordinate 24,132,406, forward strand.
TTAATAAAGTTTGTGTAACAATAATCGATTAAAATTAAAAACCCCTTCTATTGTGTTTTTTTACATCTATTTTTGGAACGCTACTATTGTGTTTTTTATGTTTGAATTTTATTATTAGTTACATTGATAAATAAAAATATTAACAATAATCGATTAAAATTAAAAAACAAATTAATCGGTTACAATATATAAAAAAATTAACCGGTTACAAAAAAAAAAATAAAAAATTACTCAGAACCGGTTCTAGTAAGATTTTATTTCTTTGATCGTTTACTAGCGGCAGGTGCAACACTTTCCGACGAGTTTCTCTTAGGTACGGGTACCTCGGTACAATCGTCGTCCGAATCGTTAGTCTCCACTTCTTCGTCCTCCTCTTCGTCAACAATTTTATGCTCTAACTCAACTTCATCTTCTAGACTAGTTTTATGTTGAACACGATCAACGGCATCCAAATGGTCCTTTAAGCATATTGCCATCTCTAGCGATTCCGGAGTTAGTCTTGTTCTTCTAATTGACAAAACCCTGCCACTAAGAGAAAACACACTTTCCGAAGCTACCGTGGAAGCTTGGACCGTTAGTATATCACGAGCCATGGTGGCTAGAATCGGGTATTCGGATTCTTTCGATTTCCACCATGCCAAAACATCAAATCTCCTATACTCCTCGGTGGTCATAGTAAGCGAATACTGATTTTTTTTATATCTCCCAAGTTCACTTGTTGGTTCACTACCCCTTTGTTGTCTAGCGGTCTCGTCTCTAACGACATTCAACATGGTTATAAGTGGATCCCCGCTTGTTTCATCGTTAGAGGCCGTGGACCGAGACTCAAACAAATTTGTATGATTTTTTTCACCATATTTTTTAAATAATGATCATAAAGTTTTGCCATACACTCATTGAATATTTTTTTTGTTTTTTCTTTTAAAGTTGGATCCTCCTCATGCATATCCAACTTGTCATAAATTTCATCAATTAAAACTTCAACACCCGGTACGTTTAAAGCTGGATTTAAAGCAGCGGCACATAGAAAAACGGGTGGTAGTTCTAAAAAATATTTTTTAAATTTTTGAATCATTGGTCTCGTCATATTCCTTAACATGTCACTAGAATTTTCAAACTTTTTAAAATTAGTTGTTATCAAATACAATTGGTCCACAACTTTAGAACTAGTAGGATAATAAACACCGAAATCAAAGTCGTTGTAGTTTTAAAAACTTGTAAAAAAGTACTTAGGTTATTAATATTTTCCCAAGCCGTGTCGGGAAAGGGGACGACAAGGTACTCATCACTTAAAGTTGTATGAAAAGATTTTAAAGTGCCCATTTGCTTTATAGCCATTTCAAACATATGACAAGTTGAATTCCAACGAGTCGGTATATCCCAATTCGGTCCAATAATTTTTTGGTTGACATCTTTACAAAGTTTTTTATATTCTTGATATCTTTCTTTTCCACTTTTGAAAACATCTTGGAGCATAGCTCTAAATGCATAATAAAATCCGATACAAATTGATCTTTTAAACCGGTTTGCACTACTAAGTTAATAATATGTGCAACACATCGTGTGTGAAAAAAAACACCATCAAGTATTGGTTTGTACTTCAACTTTAATTTTTCAATCGCCGTTGTGTTGTTTGAAGCGTTATCAAAGGATATTGAAAAAATTTTATCTTCTAAACCATATTTAATTATTGTGCCATTTATAATTTTAAAATATTTTCTCCCGTATGAGGAGAAGGAAACTCGTCAAACGCAATCGTACGCTTCATCATTTGCCATGTATCGGGATCAACCCAATGAGCGGTGACACATATGTACGATTCCGGTAAACCATGTGGAGCCGACCACACATCACTAGTTAGGTTTACACTAGTTTTTAAATTCTTAAAAAAAACAATTAAATCTTTTTTTGCATTTTCCCATAAACTTAAACAAAGACTTTTTAAAGTGCGACGACTTACATGTTTATAGCGAGGTTGTAGCGTCTCCCGAATAAGATTTGTAAGATCGGGGTCGTCGAAGTGTCCAAACGGCAACGCTTTTTGTATCACCAACTTCGCCATCCGATCGCGAGCTAATTTTTGCTCATAACGAAAAATGGTACCATCTTTGGAAAGTGGAACTTGACCGGATGTCATTTCCTTTAAAACTTTGCAATACTTATTAATATGCTTCGTTAACGTTGAGTTTGATTCCTTGGCTAATAACGATCCACAATGTTTACATTGAGCTTTTTGTGAGCCGTCACTCATCTCGACCAACTCCCAATTGCTCCAAACTTCCTTACTGCGATTATGAGACAATGTTCCAACCACATATGGAACCGAATGTTCTTGAGGAACATTGTTAACGGATTGGGAATTTGCGTTTTTGGAACTCTTTGAGGCCATTTGTTGATTAGAATGTGAAAAAGAACAAGAAGGAAATGTAACAAGAAGGATAGATATGAGAAATTGTGTGTTAAACAATAGATTTCAAAAAAATATATATAGAATCGGTTCTAACGCTCAGGAACCGGTTCCAACGGTAACTTTTTTAACGGCTATAACCGGTTCCAACGGTAACATTTTTAACGGATATAACCGGTTCCAACGGTAATATTACAACGGTCAGGAACCGGTTCCACGTAGGAACCGGGTACGGGTAGGAACCGGGTACGGTTAGGAACCGGTTCCTACCCGATTCAAATGGTAAAATTGTGGAACCGGGTTGGAACCAACGGGTATTTTGAACCCGGAACCGGTTCTACTTACTGTCGGGTAGGAACTGGAACCGGTTCCAGTTCGGTTCCACCGGTTCGGGTTCGGAACCGGTTTTTATGCCCATCTTAGTATATAGTTATTTAATTCACCAATGAAGCCCATACAATATCTATTGAATCATGATATTAAACTCTATGGTTAAGATCGAAATAATATACCACCTTGTTACTATATAATAACGTAAACTCGTAAGATTAATATTTGTTCTTTATCAGTTAAAGATTTATCCGAATCCAATTCATATTAGGTGACGATAGAAATACATGCAACACGTTTCATCCAATACAAAAATGATTATGATTATAAAACAAAAGACGAACTACAGTAGGCCCACAATAAATTGAAGTTATATCAAGAATATGTGTCCTCTTGTTTGAGCCCATGTCTCAATGGGCCAATTACAATCATGGTTATAACTTTATGATTAAAAGATGACAAGCAATTTCTGCAACTTGACGTGACTCGCCATTTGATTTCACTTACTATTACCAATGGTCACCTTTATTTTGAAAAGATTTAAATGAACATAAATTAGTAAATTTGAGCCCGAGTTTAAATCGAAGCTTGATTGGTTCTGAGTCTAATATACCAATCTTGATTAGACTTACGATGGTAAATGAACCTAAAGGAGCGTGCTGAGTGCGTCTTGCTTTGTTTTCAGGTTAACTAAATCAAACTTGTTTCAACCCGTACAACGCATACCTTCTGTGGTGGATGTCATGTGGCCTTCCCCTGTGTCGAAGGTGTGTGAGGAACAACCTGGAATTGAAACAAATATAATGACCAGAGTGGCCGGCATGCATATTTTTTATCATCTTATTTTGGAGAAAATTTCCATTTTTTAGACATAACTTGTGTTTTAATAGGCTTTCCCACATTAGTAAAAAATTTAAATCCATTTCAATTATAAGAAAGATGGTCTTCTGTCAAAAGAAAGAAAAGTATAAAGTTTAATGACAAAAGGTGCATAACAACATTCATTCAACATTATATAATATATGATACTTTTGTCATGATAGTTCCATCAACTGGACATATAATGTGTTCTTTTTTGGTCAATGTACTATTCAATTCTACATCGTTGGTGCATGCGCTTCTTTGTAGACAAAAGAAGCATATCTTTGGTTAACAAAACCAACTTCGAATTTTGCTAAAGTAAAACCAAAAATCATACATATAAGAAATTTAAAAGCTTAAGTGACTAGGGACTTGACAAGAAGCACCAAGAGAAGAAGTAGTTCCACAGGTAATAGTCAATATAACGTTTATAAGGGTCCTTTGTTTTCACCACACAGAAACTCAATGTATCTAAAACAAAGATCATAAAAAATCAAAGATAAATTTATGCAAAGGTTAAAGTTTTTTTTATTAAAGAAAATCTACACTAGAATAGTTGCTCCTAATTAATGAATAATCACATCATTTAGGTAATATATTTTAACGAAAGCCAAACTTAAGTTTAGGACACCAATTTTGTGCAACATTACCCGCCAATCTACAAGTGTTAACTATTGTAATGTATGTACAAATTGCTAAAGATAATTGACCTGCAAAATGACAAAAAAAAAGCTGCCAAAATAAAAGGACAAAGTGAAGTAAACGCAAAAACAATTGTCCAAGAGAGGGTTTCGTCTGTTGGATTTACTCTTCGGCTAATAGTTCACAAATAAAATTTCATTCAAGCACAGTAGAAAAATATTAAGTCTTTATATGCCAAAAAGAAAATGAAACATTGTCTTTAAAATAAGCTATAACAGAATACGATGCCAGTTGCCAAGGACCCTTCACCACACACTAGCCCTTTGATCATCCATTCAACATTCAACATTAACAGTTAACATGAATAAACACTTTACGCAATTAACAAAGCACATACAACTGTACACTATCCAATAAACGTTGTACTATAACACGACTGTAATTTTGTACCATAACTATAATATGCACACTATACTCTATGTAGTTATCAATCACTAATCACTGACAAACAACAAATGCATTGCCATTGTCATACGCTCCCATAGCTAAGCACCTACCACATGGCCCCGCAAGTAATTGCCTATCACACGACCCTGTAGATATTCGCCTATACTATGCAATATGCATACCATGACACTTTATAGTTCATCACATTAACATTCTCTCACTTTAAAATTGTATATTTGCTTTAGCTAAACCATTTCGCAGTCTAAGTGTCTAATACGTGTTAAGAAAATCATTATTGTTTTACTCTAAAACAACATGAATATGCACACTGCCCCATAACACTAAAGTAAAAGGGGTCTACTATTTTAAACTACCAGTGCTAAGATGCCTAGGTTAGAAGGGACGTCGCACAATCTTTATCAAAGTTAACATGTGAGAACTCATCACTTAACAATCAATCTGCTAATAATGTCACACGCACAGTTGCCTAACTTGCGTTAGGATATGTCAAAATTTTGCTGGGAGTGTCGCAATAATTTGTTGCCGACGCTCATGCGACACTCCTAAGTGTCGTAGGATGAAAGTCCAATGTCGCAAACATGGAGATTCATCTGGTTCAGTATGTTCAACCCAAAACCTTAACTTTTTACGTTCAAAATGTATGTCTAACTTCCATGAAGCAAGATCTATAGTTTTTAACTCCTTAAACACGTAAAAATATGACCTTTATGATGACACCTAAGTTATTTCCAAATAAATTTTTTTTTACCAAAACTAGAGATTTAAAGATCGATTCTGACCCGAATCTCGAGCAAAACACTGTTGTGAAGATCTATAATTTTTACTAATCGATCCCAAGCTTCAATTATTCAAATTTTTAGCCTTAAATACCTTTTCTTCACTTTCTCATTCTTAAACTCTCTAGAATTGGTGAAGAAGATGAGTTTAGAAGGCTAGGGTTTCATTCATATATAATATAATTATAGTAAGGCTTTGGAAGCCCCACACTACAAAAATACCTACTATTAGCGACGACATGAAGCAATAGCGGCGACAAGCAATGAAGTCGCCCCTATTGCCCATGCGTCCTATGTCGTCGCTAATACTCTATCCGTGTGAAGCTGAAAAGGTGTTGATCTTGGCCCTTGATGAGTAGATGATCCAATGGCTTGGGCTCTTTCCTGACTCAAACAAACACACTCTTCATTTTAAACCCATCTTCTTCAATAGTTCTTCTTCTCTAATCTTCAACCACACACTAACAACCTCAACCACCACCACCATGAAGATGCCACCACTGTGAAGCTACCACCAGCACCATGAAATTACTGCCACAGGACCACCACCATCAAGCTCCGTCACTTCACCCCATTGTCAAGTTGCAACCCACCATAGCGCCAAGTTCCGTCTCTGGCCACTATCTACTTTTTATCTCTTGTAAATCATGTAGTGTTTATTATAGAAATCATGTTATGTAAATCTGATTTTAATGAGAAAAAAGTAGTGTTTTGCTTCACTTTCAAGTTCAAACATGTTTACTAACATATTAATGGTGTTTTGTTGGTTTGAAAGTTGATTAAGCCATCTCCGGTGAAGTTTCAGGCGAAGCTCCGGCCAAAGCGTTAGGGGCGACACAATAGCGGCGATTACCAAGCAATAGAGGCTGAGTATTAGCGGCGTGATCAATATCGGCGGCATATCGCCGCTAAAAGTATTAGCAGCGACAAAAGGGGTCTTTAGTTGCAACATATGTCGCCCCTATTGCTCCAATTTCTTCTGGTGCGACAAAAGGGGTCTTTTTCATAGAAAACTTTCATGTTACGAAGGAATACGATGTGTAACAACTTCTTGGCCATTGATAATTATCGAAAGGTAAAGGTGTTTTAGAAACCAACACCAGAAGATAAACATTTGTTTATTGAAAGTATTATTATACACTAATTTGGTAATTATTAAAAGTAAACTAATATAGTAATCATTTTCAAGACTATTAAACAACTAACCAACCATATATGATGGCAAGTACCTTTTCTTAGAGCACAACAGTTATGCTTAACCAACTTTAGGCATCCATGTGTATTTGGTGTAGTATATGTCAAAATGATCATTGCATATCAATAACTGTTGCTAATTATACGCAATTAAACCCGATCTCCTCATATAAATTTAAGCCTTTAATATACAATTAACAGATGAAGCACTAAGAATTGCTACACATATATATACACATCATAACATAGTATATATGTTGCAAGAACAAACTACAAAAGATAGCCTAATAATCTAGATCAAAAAGATATGTTGCTTTGGATTCGTTTAAATAAAATACTGGATGCATGTTGGATGAGATAGAAGAAAAAAGGGAGTAAAATCGAGAACACACTAATATATATTATATATCCCTATCCCTATATATATATATATATATATATATGTGTGTGAATGATAAAACGAAAAATCCACTTGAGTTGAGGAAACTCAAGAAAGCTCTATATAACATTTTTTTTTTCTAAAAAAGATAGAGGAATGTAACATTAATGTACTAGAACATTTTTATAAAAAAATGTAAAAAGCGTCTACTTGTTTTTTTTAAATGTTAAAAATTTGTATGTTACATTTTTTTGGGACATATATATATTATGTGACATGAAATTTTTAACATTTTTTTATTAAATAAACTACTCAGCATTTTTTTGTTTCTTTTATAAAAATGTTCAATTATATGTATGTTACTTTTCCTTTTTTTCAGAAAAGAATAAAAATGTTACTTGGGGTTTTTACAAAGGTTTTTTGAGTTTTCTCAACTCAAGTGAGTTTTCGTTTTATCCTTCCTATATATATATATATATATATATATATATATATATATATATATATATATAGGTTTAGGATTCTGTAAAAAAGATGAAATTTATGAGAAGGATAAGAAAGAACATGATGAAGACACATATCATTATTTAATTTATTAGGATAAAGGCAATTAAGTAATTTAATAAAAAAACATAATTAAAGATAAATTCAAAAACCCACATGCAATGCACATGCAAGTTCACTCCGTCTTTTTTAAACGTTAATAACTTTTATACGTAACTTTTTTTAAAAAAATTACACCATAATGAGTGTTATTTTATCTTTAATATGATACCATATTGATATACTTATATAGAGAAAAAAAAATTACGTTTTGATTGGATGTTTTAGTCCATTGTGTTTTGTCTGTTTGTTTTAATTGTATATTGTTTCAAGGTGTTGTGTTTTACAGTAAAACACCATAAACGAATATAAGACATCATAACATTGCCAATACCATTTACATTCAATCTTTCAAGCTTGTTTTCAATGGTGTTTTATTTTAGGAATTCAAAACAGATTATGGTGTCTTGTAAAAGGAAAAAGTTAGCTCGTTGAATTTAATGATATTTTTTATTGCTAATGGAATGGTATCTTTGTATACTTGTATGGTGTCTTGTTTTCTATGGTGTTTTATTTTAGTTTCATCGTGTATGTCACACCCCGGCTTTCCACAGCCAATCCAAACACCGGTGAGCCCGGGTGGGGAGTATCGTGACGTAAGTTGATATTATTATAGTCAATTTAACAAGGCACAATGGAAGTCTTGGATTTAAATTACTATTACAAACCAAATGTTCAAAGTACAAAAATAATATATAGACGACTCGTAATAGAAGATCCACATGCGGACCGGAAATTGTACAAAAAGAATGTAAAACAGACTTTGGGCAGATCTAGGATTTGCAAGACCCTCTTATCACTAACGAGCACTTCCAGCCTATTTTAGTATTGTACCTGCAAGCTTATTCTTTTGAAAATATGTCAGTTTTCGCTGGTAAATACACTCAACTGACTCATTTTGAAAACATTTTAAAAACGTTTAAGTGCGTATCAACACAAAGTCTTTTATAACTTGGGAAAGTTACTTTGTAACCTTGTTAACAGATTCACTTGTTTGTCCATACATACAGGGCCTAGTACGGAAACCACGACATGATTAACGTACGCACAACTTTGACTCAAGAAGGAGTAATTCCCCCAACTTTGTGGGTAAATGCATTTTGAGCGTCTATCGGGTGTATGCCTACACCCGTGCTAAGGTCGTGGCCATTATCTAATGTAATGAGCTGAGAATATCTAGGACACGGTAGTTAACCCCTGATGTTTAAGTTATCAAACAAAATTGATTAAAACGGAATATGCAGATTTACTAGCCACAGTCCGGCATTCGATTGATCCCATTTCCGACCAAGCGGTAATAGTTTACCGTAACCCAAGCCCGTATAGGGGAAATAAGTCGAGAGTATTTACCTGAGCTAGTCTTCGTTTAAACGCAAGTTTTAATAACTCAGTCATACACAGTACTAAGTGCAGATAGCATTTACCGGCAAGTCTCTAGTATGGATTATGGCATAAGCTAACCAATTAAATACTAACGGTCTTATTTAAGTCATAGACTTAGACCGACTAGCGTACAGGATCAAAACGTATAATGCTATATTTAAACGATGATCTGATAGAATGTAGTTTAATCCCAACAAGTACTTTGACTTGTGTAATATGGATAAAATATAAACATTCTGGATTTTAAGACTTAAATGACAAGGTTAGACCCATTTCGGTTAATTTCAGTTTTACATATACTTAACCGTACGCATATCAGCGGTATCGGGTAACCGGATAAGTCATGGACAAATTTTATATGCCACTATTCTTTAAATAAGTTGTAACATCGGTAAGGTTTCAACTTATATGCCTGTTAAGGTTTTAATAATGAAACTATGCCTCGTAAGGGCATTTCGGTAATTATATACCGTATAAATAAAACTTGAATATATTTTAATGTTACAATCATAAGTATTCTGGAAAAATAATTAATTTATGATATAATATCAGTAGGAACATGATAATATGTGTAATTTATCATTTATGACCAAACTATGCACCGAAAGGGCATTTTTTATCATTTTACGCATAGTTTTATAAATTATTTGGGATTCTGAGTTCCTATCATATACCTACTTTAAAAATATTTAAAATAATTTTTAAAATCATTAGGTAACAGGTCTTGGTTAATAAATATGGTTTAAGACCATACTATACGCCGAAACGGCGCTTATGTCGAAAATGATTATTTGTGCGATGTTTAATGAAAACTGATGTTAGAATCAGGTTTATATGTCTTTGATATGTTATTTAATATAACATTTCAGTAGAAAAATATATGATGTGAACATGTATGATTAAAATCGTTTTATGAGCCATAAGGGCGTTATCGTCATTATCGACATACTAAGGACTTGCTCATAAACTCAGTTTATAATCTGGTTTGACATTCCAAATAATCTTACTTACAATATTATATCAGTAGGAAACTCATTTTCAAGTTCATTATCATTTAAACCTTATTTTATGCAAAAAGGGCATTTTAGTCAAAATGACATAATTACGGAACTTGTGCATAAACTCAGATTCTGATTATGATCATGTAATATAACCTCAGAGGGTTATGCTACATTATATTACGATCATAATGCAACTTTAGATCAGTAGCTAACTAATCTAAATCGGGTAAGAATCGAAAGTCAAAGCAGAAGTCAAACTTCGTGACTTTCGGTTGCGAACCGACCCTAGAACTGAAATTGACAAGCCGAACATGTTCTTACATGTTCTAAATATTATTATCAACTTGTTTAAGTGCCAAAACATGTTTCATAACATATATAAGATCAAATTATAACATTTTCGAAAAATGACATGTTTGACTTTTTAATACAATAACTTTGACCCGTCAATTGGTCTAGTAAACGTGATCTTCAGGAGGTTTATAGTGACTAACACCTACCTTATTACGATCACTTAGCCATTTTCGTTACGAACAATGGCTGGACCATAATGGTCTTAACCGAAAGTCAAGGCATTTCCCGTAAAAGGCTTGACTTTTGGCTATAAAAGCCTATAAACGAAAATGCATGAGGAATGAACACTTACAAGTAGTTCCTATGATGAAATAGAACTAAGTTGGATGCTCCTTTCAGTTAGGAACTTCCAGAGGAGGGAGATAGAGTTGTGAATGAGAAAGGTGCAAGTTCAAATGGTGAACTTTGCACCTATTTATAGTTGGAGAGCTTGAAGGAGATGATCCCAGGTGTTAAGGGGTGTTAGAGGGAGCTTACAAGTGTCCTAAAATGTGGCATAGCTGTTTGGAAGAACATGGTTACGAAAAATGATTTTTGGCAACATGTGTGGAGGTCAAGCAAAAATTCTGCAGACACAGGCCTCTCGCGCCTCGCGAGCGCCACATGGTTAGTTTCAAAGTTTGTCACATTTACCCCTCAACTTATTAAACCCTCCTAAAACACCTTTATAGCATATTTAGCCCTCCGTAACCAATATTTGGCATACCCGGGAGTATGCCCGGACATTGTCGAGCTCTCAGTTCGTTAAAGGTCACTCAGAGGTATAAATTAAGATGTTGACACTTTTAACCCCTCCATTATTCAACTTTCATAATTATGGATTTAATCCCTCTCGTCCAACAAATGGGACATATGAGAGTTAGGACTTTGTAAAGGATCACTCAGAGGCCCACTATAAGCATGTTGACTCCGATGTCACTCAGAGGCTGGGCATGTTGACATATCAGTCACTCAGAGGCTAAGTTTAAGCATGTTGACATATCAGTCACTCAGAGGCTAAGTTTAAGCATGTTGACGTATCAGTCACTCAGAGGCTAATATTTATGCATGTTGACATCAGAAAGTCACTCAGAGGCTCAGTTTAAGCATGTTGACACCTTTAGTCCTTATTAGTCTTTAATAGACTAAAATAAAAATATAACACGTCTCACTATACTATTGGACACGATTTTACGAGGTGTTACAGTGTATTTGTATAAGAAAATGGTAGTTTGCTTAATTCAATGGTATTTGCAATGTTATTGTGTCATATATACGTTCATGGTGTTTTACTTTAAGTAGTTTACTGAATTCAATGATATTTGCAATGTTATGGTGTCTTATATACATTATGGTATTTTACTGTAAAACATAATGCCTTGAATCACAATACAATTAAACAATATAGATAAAACACCATGGACTAAAACATACGATCGAAACGTAAATTTTCTCTATATAAGTATAGCAATATGGTACTTATATTAAAGATAAAAAAACTCGTTATTCTGATTAATTTTTTCTTTTTAAAAAAGTAACGTATAAAAAGTTATTGACGTTTAAAAAAGACGGGTGAAACTTGCATGTGGGTTTTTAAATTTAAAAATGTTAAAATTACGTTTATATCCTTAATATAGAAAATTGATTGTTTTAATAGTAAACACTATTTACAATTTTGCCATTATAATCTCAACCATTAGATTATAGATCAAAGGATGTAGAATTCTTCCTACACTTCTCACAAAACACACCCTTTTTACAATAACCATACCCTATATATATAAAAATATATATATATATATATAGGATTAGGATCAGTTGTGAATAACCCTCTTGATAGTGAACTGTGTGAACTAATCCTAGCCCTTGATTATTAATACACGTGTGTAAATCAATGGTCAGGATTTGATTATAAAATACACTAGTGTATCTTACGATTTGATGATGAAATCCTAGCCATACACGTGTGTAAATCAATGTCAAGATTTGTTCACTCATTCGCAAGTACACTATGTTCACTCTGGAACTCCACCCATATATATATATATATATAGAGAGAGAGAGGAGAGTTTAAAATACAAAAGTCCATCAAGATGCGAAGCGCATGCGACCACCAAATAACGTGCGTGATTTTGTGTTTAACCTATGCGTAATTAGGGTTTGAATTTTATAACATGCGCAATCTAGTTGTGTACGCTTCGCAGGGGCTCTGTTCATTAACCTTCCTATACACACATACACATACAATGAACATCATACATGAATCAAAATACATATGAAAGTATGAGGGAATCAAATAGAGTCTAAAATTAGGCTTGATAAGTTTAAGTTCACTGCCAATTTTTACAAATCAATGCGTAGTAGTCAAAATCTATCCACGCAAAAGACCCAAATTAGGTTTAAGAGCTACATTTAAAGTTAAGAAACCTAAATAAATGGTGTACCTGTGACGTACTGAGCTGACAACTACAGTAAGAAAATTGACGACAGAAACAATTGGCGGGAGACATATATCGTTTGCAGATAACGTTCTGATAAAATATTGTTGGTGGGAGGCGACATACGTGAGGAGATGAATGTTGTAGGTGGTGTCGGAAGAAAGGATGGAAGAGGGTAAGGAAGACCAGGTTTGGAAGTGCTGGAGGATGAAAATGGGAGTTGAACGAGAATGATGGTGGTGTAGAAAAGAAGGCGAGGCAATTCACATATCTTGGGTACATGGCAACAACACAAAGCATGCTTCAGTCGCTTGTATGGCCTGCTTCACCAAAAGCTAAAGTAACTCTTCTGTCACATGGCAGATTTCGTTTTTAATATATAAAATATCATTATCTATTAAATTTCATTATTATTTTTTTGTTCGATACCTTTTGTAGTTATAAAATTTTCTATTTGTTTTAATTGTTTTGTCACATTAATTACTAATCATAGATAATTTCTAAAAACTTCAATGTTCTAATTATGTTTTTATTTTATTTATCGATGTATGTTTTTATTTTATGAATTGATTTATGTATTTCGTTTTTAAATAATATTGTAGCACCATTTTATACACAACATATAAAAGATAAATTATTACAAGAGTAATAAGGTGTATTGTAAAAGTATGTAATGATATGGAATATGAGATGGAAGTTTGTTAAGGTTTGATAAGTTTGAAAATTTAATTTGACGTTTTGTAGAGATTTGTGGGAGTTTAGCATTATAGTTGCTCTTAGTCATCCTTGGGTGTTGTATTGATGAAGGGATTTTAATTGCCAAGACGGGCTTTAAAAATTATATACTTATTTTAAAATATTTTTTTTATATCCGATCTTATGTCTATTATGCACTTCTTATCCTCAAGTATATGAAGGTTTATGATCTTAAGTTGTTAAAAATGCTTTTGCATGTTCATTGCCCAAAACCCAATCTTGAACTTACTTTAAACCCGACTTAGAATACTAAATACTCAACCACATGTTTTACATGCCTATAATTTTAAAAAATTTTAAGTTTCTAGCAAATTCTAACATAGTATTTATTATATTTTTTAAAAATATTATATAGTATAATATATTAATTAGACGAATATCACCTAATACTAGACTCGTGCCAATCCTTGTATTTTTACTTAATACCCCACCCAAATGTATATGAGGTTTTATTCATCACTAAATGACAGTGGGTTTAGTTTGTGGCTCTTATTTCCTCATCTTTCTCTCTACCCCTCTCCTATTCTTAAAAAAAATTGATTGTTATATGTTTATGCTATTAGTACAATAAAAAAATAAACCCAAATCATTTAACCATCTTATGAAACTACATTTGATTAATTTGGCAGTTTGGTTGAGATCAGGCCGTTTGGTTTTGCTTAAAGTTTCAAACCAAGGTCACCAATAAAATATAACTATTAACAATATAGTATGGGTAAACCAGTTGAACCATGTCGTTGTACACCAAGTGAACAAATATTATCAAAAGATTAACAAAGGGAATACATGAATTTCACTTTAAATTTACATTAAAGATAAAAAATGTAAACAAATAAACCTTTGTCCCTATACATTTGTGACTTGTGACAGCAAAAATATATATGTTTTGCGATATCATTTGCTTAGTTAATTTGTCACGGAGTTAGCTTCTGGTTTGAATTGGCTCTCGCTTGCAGTCACTCCTTGGCCAAAATATGTTTTTGTTCTCCTCTTCAATTCTTTCCTGTTGAAGAAAAACATGAAACAATCATAAAAATCAAGCATCCTGGAACAAGCTTTAATACATAAGCTACAAGCGCGCTTTCAGGGTTACTTACATCATGAGTTGCCTGTCAAGATTTGAAGAAGACAACAGCCCTTTGTTCTCTTCGGCTCGTCGTAGAAGATAAGGCATGATTTGATCAACGGGCCCAAATGGTAAATACTTGCTAACACTGAAGCCCGCATTCCTCAACCCAAAAGTCATTGTGTCCGCCATGCCATTGAGTGTAGCAAACTCGAGCTTATTACTATCTTTTGTAATTCCATATTCGCCGCCTTTTGTGCCACCAATTTTCCTGTTATTTCACATAGAGTTTGATAAAAAAAATGTTGAATCTTTTAACTTGGGAAATGATCATGAAATACAACCCATATGATGGTACAAAAACAGTATTCAAATTCTTGAATCTTTTTGCATATTTCACACGTGAAATAAATGAAAGATCATAAGGTTTTACCTGAATCAAGATTGTGCGTCGCAAGAATGAGTCCACCAGGGCGATTAGAAACCTCATCAAGCATGAATGTAGCACAGCCATTGAAACAATCATGTGTATCATTGATGGTATCATGTATAGGGGACTGGACACCTAGTGAACAAGCCAACTTTCGTTCACTCGACATATAAGCCCCGCGAACCAACTTAAACCCAACAGGCAACCCCATTTTGTCAGCTGCCTTTTTGGTCAAACAAATCCTCTCACCAGCATCCTTCAAGTAGGCTTGAATGGTGCCATAAACCATCGGTCTTTCGGCCTCATTGTACTTAACAGAAGCCCAATACGTCATGTAATCAATAGCCGGCTGGATCAAAGTGTCCTCAGCATCAATAACAACAGACACATTGCCATCAAATGTTTTTTCACAAATGGTTTGTAATCTTTGGTGAGCTAATTCAAGACATGTTCTTCCTCAGCTGTCAAAGTAGCAGGTTGATGTAATGTATGATAAAATGGGCTGCTTTCAGAAAATATAGGCAAAGTTTGCTGCTTCCATGGTAGCTTGAAAGATGAATTCTTGTACTCCCATCTAAGAAGATCACTCACCCTCCTGAGTAAATACACTGGACAGATTGCTGTAACCTTCACAACTACATAACTTACCTATTTTTGCCATAGATTTAAGTCATATCAGATCTGGTTTGTTCGAAAAAACATAAAAATCAACGCGTAGCGAATCCATAAACTTTTAGTACTTGGGGGCGAAAATTGCTCAGGTGAACAAAGGCCAGTTAAAGACAATAAAGAACATGAAACAATTAATAATAATACACTTATAAAGAAACAAAAACAGATATTTAAAAACCTATAAATTTAAAAAATTTACTTTATAACTTGATATTTTAATCGGGTTGGACAGTATTTAGTAAATATTTTTTGAAATTAACAAATATGGGAAGAGAAAAGCATATATATATATATATAAGTTATGTAGGGTAAACTGTTAGATCCTAAACAAGTTCAATAAGACAAACAAATGCATACAATAGCTTGTACGTAAAAGTGTTAACTATGTGGTTTTACACGTCCTAAAATAAGGACTGGTTCCGCCCGAAACAAACACAAAGATCATAAAGATGTATTTAAACTTACAGAAGAAAGAGGAAGAGATTGAGTATATTCAGCAGTTTTAATCAACTGTTGAGTAGCTTTATCACAAGATTCATTATCATTTGCATGCTCCAACCCATAATCCAACATCCCTCTCAACCCGGACTCCCACAGCCTCCTAACGGTCTGACCCGTTTCAACAGTATCACAACCAGCCACAAAATGATTATACGCCGTATGTTTAACCGTCCCTATCAATACATTTTTAAACAACCTCGCCTCCATCAACCGTGAATTCATAACCCAAATGCTCAAATCGACAATGGGCTCCACTGCTGTGACACTCAATATGGCTGCCGAATGCATCAGTTTTGTCGTTGGAACCATTGCAAACAGACTTTTGGTGTCCTCAAGTTCAAATATTTTGTCACCATCATTTTCGGTGGCGTTTCTGATGGTGGTGACAAATGGCTGTGGTGGTGGTGGGAAGTTGGTGGTAGTGGCGGCATTAAAGGTGGTTCTTCGTGCTTGATGGCACCTCGAGAGTAGCGATTTGAGTAGTTTCTGCGAAATATTCTTTATTATCATTGCCATGACGCGGCGGGCAAGGTGGTGGGGCGGAGGCGAGTGAGAAAGCGGTGTTTAATAAGTAGTTAGAAAGTGATCTTGACTCGGGTAAAAGTCTAAGGCAAGATCGCTTTTAACTACCAGGCAAAGGCTAATACAAGATCGCTTTTAGCTACGACCTTTGTGAAACAAATTATACAAAATTTTAAGTTCTTGACCTAAAATAATATTTTTCTGATGTATTTTTTGAGGTGATGTGAAAGATATTTATAGGCGAGAAATGTTAAACGGGTTAAAGAAGGATCCGATGACAAATCCTGCGTAGGAGTCGGATTGCTGTAGAAAGTACTTTGGTTTAGCCAATGAGAAAAATGTGGTCAACTTTTTATGATAACTAATATTGTTAATTTTGGAGCTTATAATGACTAATTGTCGTTATTTTCCTTGAGTAGATATTCTTTTTCTAGAACTTCGTAATATCATACTTTAAATATAACATATGTTGATATCTGATTTTATAAAGGTTATATTTTAAGAAGTCGAATTACTAATTTTCGATCACCACTTTGTTCACAAAACCTTTTCCATTCAAAACCTCCCTGTGATCATTTAGCCACATATGATGCTTTTTCTCATTTCAAGATAATGGCACTTAAAAAAGATTGAAGTTCATTTATGTTTTCATTTTAAGTAAAACCATCTTATCGATTCACTAGTGAGATGGGGAAGACGTCTTAAAAATAAACAACACTTATTTTAGCTAATCGTTTTCTATATGATTTTTAGAAATGTGATTGGCTAATTTCCATAGATATTACCTTTACAACAATGCGTATTGATGAAAATGGATAAAGTTCATGATTGTTTCTAATTTGTATTTGAAAACATATATGATTGAACTTATATATTTGTACACGTTATTCTTATTATATAACAAGTTATTACTAATGGTGCATCTTGCAATCATCGGTGTTTCACTTACCTTTTCAATCGAATAAAGATAATTTCATTTTCTTGGTTTGTATAAACTAAAGCTATAAGGGTTTATTTAACAAATTTGTAGAAAGTATCAAATATATATATATATATATATATATATATATATATATATATATATATATATATATATATATATATATAATTTTCTAATTTAAATATGAAAATGCTGATATTTTTTCTTCATATATGGATGTAAATGTAAATTCGATCACACTAGCCATATATAATAAAGTTCATTAAACTAAATACAATTATATTTTTAACATATCGAGATCCAGATAAAAATAAACATATCATAATAGTATACTTTTATATGAATTAAAAGAATTAAATAAATTTTATTCATAATGACATACTTTTATATAAACTAAACGAACTAAATAAATTTTATGGCCGTATATTCATAACGTAACTAAAATTACATGTCGTTTTGCCCTTTTGCTATCTTAAAGTTCATATTTATTTTCTCGCACCAAATAATTTTAAGAGTACAATTTAATAAAATCATGGAAAATAGTCAACTGATTTTAGTGAGTTTAACCCTTTTAGCTAAAAAAAAAATCTTTTGCCATATTAGACCTCAAGGTTGTATGTTATAACGGTTTTGGCCCCTTTCAAAGCGCCTTTATCTCTACTTTCTCTCTAACTTTGTTACTTTTTTGCAGTTAACTGTAATGGTACTTAGGTCATTATATATCTTATGGGTTGTTTTTTATAATTACAAAATTCTTTTAATATTTAAGAAATTATTAATGCAATTATTCAAGTCTTTTTGTATTATTTCTTTATTTTCACGATTGTTATTTAACAAAGTACCTTTTAATTATATAAATAAATGTGTATTTTCATTAACCGTTTGTCTTTTTATAAACGCCGTTTTTAAAATTATTTGTTTTTTTAACTTTTTTTAAACTGTCGATCATTTTTAAAAGTGTTCCCTTTTAAACCGTTTGTTTATTACAATCGTTCTTTTAAAGTCGTTTTTCTTTTAAGGTTTTTTTAAACATTTCATTTTATACGTTCTTTTTTAAAATATCTTTTTAACTTTTTTAGACTATCATTATTTAAGTCGTTGATTTTTAAAAGCGTTTTTAACCGTTATTTTTGTTTTAGAAATTGTTCATTTTTTAAAGTTTGTATTCAATTTACATATAGTCGTTAGGGGAAAAGAACTTATAAAATGAACGACTTCAAGAATAGAATGAATTTAAAACCGGTCGATTTTAAACGACCGAGTGGTTTAAAAAAGAAATATTTTAAAAACTACATTTATAAAAAAAAATAAAACCTTAAGTGCACAAGTTTAATAAAGAAATGTTAAAAAATACCAAATTTTGAACAAACAACCGGTACAAATAAATGAAAGGTTTGAAATAAAAAAAAGATAAACCATTCTAAAAAAAGTTGAAAATGTCACATCCCGACCCGCAGCGAAAAAAGGTGATCGGGGCATGATTGGGTTTTCATCAAAGCTCATGACACATATTATAATGTTTCATATTTATTATTATAATTTAAAGGGAATCATACAATTAAATCATACAAGTACAACATGTTCTATACATCTTTCTAGACTTCATTATTTTTCTTCTAAGGCAATTTCCTATGTGTTCCTTACTTCATCCTGTCCACCTGTATCATGTGTAAAAATGGTTTTTGGGTCAACAAAAGTTGGCGAGTAAACCTTGTTAAAAACATTTGATATTGATTTCTTATTGTATTTAATATGGAAAAATTGTGCAATAATCATATGTGAGCAAACGCATATAATCAAACAATAACAAACCACCTTGCATGAGTATATGACATGAATGATAATGTATATGTTCGCAACGTCACGTTCCGCTCATAGGTAATGGGGAAACGGACGGCCTATGATGATGTATGTGCGATCAAGGCTCAATCCAACAGAGCCGATCGTATGTTGGCAACGCCACGTTCCGCTCATAGGTAATGGGGAACGGTTCCGCTCATAGGTATTGGGGAACAGACGAGCCTATGATGATGTATGAACTGAAAATGATAAATTAAATCTAAACATTAACCACACAAACAATTGATACATATTGGATACACATTTGATCATGAATATGATGGATGCACAAGTGTTTAAATGTAATAAATAATAAATGACACATGATACACCCCAAAATGTGATTAAAACGGGGAATTTGTAGAGATTCACTCACAGTGGTTGCGTTTCCTTAGATTGATGATGAATGTGCACGAATTTGGATTTAACCACGAGAGAAACTAACCTAAATAATAACATAATGGTTCGGTAAATAAGTGGATTATTTTTAGATTTATTTTTGTGAGTTTAAGGTCATTTTCTAACTTTAAAATATTATTTTTAAGTATATTTAATTGATTTTTAAATAAAATAAATAAATAAAAGAAAATAAAAATTTTTGACTTTTTGACCAGTTGACCGTTGACCAGTTGACTTTGACTGTTTGACCGGTTCGGACTTTGTGTTTGTTTGCGCTGAGTGAGGTCGAACCCGAGACCTCTTGTACGCGTGCACGCAGCTCTACCAACTGAGCTACGTGTCTAACCCGAAATATTTCTGTTTTTAATTATACTTATATACTATTTAGATTTATCCAGAAATCATTTATTTAAAAAAAGTTTTTAAACTAGTCGAACGGTGGGCATGATGAGTTTCGAACCCGTGACCTGTGGTTTAACTTTGCACACAGTCCACCGCTGGACTGTGTGCCTAACCTGGTTTAAATACTTGTTTTTATTAATCTTATATACTAACTGAAAGGTTCCGTATTTGGGTTTTATAAAAAGGTTTGAATATTGTGACGAATCGGAACAAGGACAGACTCGAACTCGGTATCTCTATGTTTCAAATGCACACAGTCCACCGCTGGACTGTGTGTCTAACCCGAGATATAACCCGATTTATATTAAATACATACACAACCTAAACTTCATCTTCTTCGTTAAAACAACCCAGAACTCCCAATCCCGACTGTTAGCCCACATAATTTCGATTCCCAGTTTTAAACAAATGCATATAAACAGTATTGAAGAAAATTAAATGTTTGTACCGATTGGGCGAGGTGTTAGACCTTTCGGTTTAACTTCGATAGAAAATTCCGGTGACTGAAACTTTTCCGGCGACGTGTAACTTGCGACAGAGGATCTTTAGGAAGTTTGAGGTGAGTGTGGGTGACTTCTGTCGAAGCTCTAGAAGTCCTATTTATAGAGTAAGGCAAAAGAGATGAAATGGGTTCGGTTTTCCGGCGACTTGCAGAGAATTCCGGCGAGTTGTTCTTGCTGAATAGGGACTTGTAGAGAGGTTAGCGAGAGTGTTGAGGGTTGATTCGAGTAAACAAGCGAGTTGGTTTCCTGACTGAAAGTATTCATAGGCTTCCAAAACCACAACTTGTCTTAAAATCAAAAACGGTAATTTGTAACAGTGATTCAGCATAACGGTTTGCGAGTTAAAGCGTTTGATTGTGATTTCGATTAAGGATTGATTGTTATAATCGTTTCTTTAAAACGTATACGTTTGAATCAGAGTGGTTACTCACTGGAATCTCGCAGATGACTCGTATGGCACGAATATTTATATTTATTGATTTCAATTATTTCACAAAGAGCGCAGGTAGCCTGGTGGTGCGTTGTGTGTTTGTTTGAGCGGGAGACCCGGGTTCGAAACCCGGCGTCTCTATTAAATTTTTATCACATTATTGATTATTGATTATTAATTATAGTTTTTAAATTATAATATATTTATTAATTATGTATCGTATAAAATTAATTTGAGCATTAAATACGCAACAAAATTTATAACTGATTATTCGGTTTAATAAACGAAGCGGGTTTGGATAACCCGGTTTTTTACGAATACAGAAAAATAAATGATTTTTGTAAACTTTTTTATTAGAATGGTTCATCTTTTTTCAAATCTTTTATTTCTCTGGTTTTTTTGTACACGTCATTTTGTAAAATTTTAAAAATGAACAACATAAAAAATGAATTGTTTAAAAATGTTAAAAAAACTAACGATTTTAAAAATAGTATAAAATGAAGTGTTTATAAAAACTTAAAAAGACAAACGACTTTAAAAATATCGGTTTTAAAAAATAAACAGTTTAAAAATGAACAATTTTAAAAAAGACGGATTAAAAAAGGTAAAAAACATTATTTTCAAAACGAAGTTTATAAAAACAAACGGTTAACGAAAACACATATTTATTCGTATATTTAAAACGTATTTTGTTATATAATACTCAGGAAAATAATGAAATAATAAAAAAAGAACTTGAATAATTGCATTGATAATCTCTTAAATATTAAAAGAAAATTGTAATTATCAAAAACAGCCCCTAAGATATATAATGACCTAATTATCCTTAGTCTTAATTGAAAAAAAAAGTAACAAAGTTAGTATAAGGAGCCAAAACCATTATAAAATGCAATCTCGAGATTTGATATATTAAAAGATTCATTTTAGGCTGAAAGAGTTAAACTGGCTAAACTATAGGGACCAAAACAATAATTTACTCAATATAATAAAAACAAGTTTAACAGTATTGTACTTGAGCAATAATGAAAATTAGTTAAGGTTGATTAGGCCACGTTGTTTTCTTGGTCCCGTTTTATGTTTGCATGCTAGCTAGGCATGCCGTGTATCTGACTGTATATATTCCCAAAAGCCGCGATCAACATATTGAGGACCTAGCTAACACGATTTCCACATGTTGTAGGTCTTATGTACCATAGAAAACGAAAGAACACTAACTACGTTATTACACGAGCTTGATCTACTAGAAAACTAAACTGAAATGATCATAGTATTGTATGGCATGTATTAAACAATTATCAAATACTAGAACTTGTTTATGGCATTGTTAACAGTGACAGAGCTTGAACAAAAACTTTGTGGGGTCGCACTCTCAAAATCCAAATCAGAATGAGCCGGACTCTAAACTCCAATATTTTACACTACAAAAAAATTCTGAAATTTTTGATAAAATTAACATTATGAGCGAAGAATAACTAGGGTCAGAGCACCACTGTTAAACTACCCCCTTGATTGTTAACTTTATGACTTTTATACGTATATCTTAAACAATTAGCAATTGGGTTATTGATCTATTGATAAAGGCAGTTTTTATGAACATCAAAGTTTGGAGATTTAAGGTTAAGTCCCTCAAATGATAGTGTTACCAAATTTGCCGTCTAAAAAAATAAACAATTATCATATACTGTAAGTTGTTTACTCGACCATTATTGTAGCATAAAGGATTTCATCTCATAAGATCATTATAACGTTTTGCCTTTCAAAAATTTCAAAACAGTATGACGTCATTTAGTTAGTTTTTATGTTTCTTTTTTTTCTCATAGACACATTATTATAATGCATTTGTTCATATGATTATATGGATGCATCTTGTAGTTGAATCTTAATCTTCTTTTACATTATTACTTCAAGCTAAATTATATTTGGATAATAAGTTATTTTTGGATATTACGTAATTTGAATTGAGTAAGTTGTATAAAATATTAACGTATTACACTAATTACAAATTTAATAAAAGGAAAAGTTATTAAAATAGACATGTTAACAACAAATTTGCTCAAATATATAGGCATTGATATATGATATTTATATATGTTTAAATAGAAAATACAAAAGAACCAATTAGAGAAGGACATATAAGCAATGACGGCTCATGCAAAACGTACGCTCCGATAATTCAATTCGGCTCCTTCATAATCTACAGTCTAATAATCTAGCTACTCCCACAACCCAAACTCAGCTCACAACCCATTTGAACAAACGTAAAAATCAATGCAATCAAGTTTTCATCATAACCCACACTCCAATAATCTGACTCATTCACAACTTACACTCTGAAAGGTTAGCTCTTTCACAACCCACTTTAGGGTTGTCCACGAGCCGAGCCGAACCGAGCGGACCTTTGTTCGTGCTTGGCTCGTTTACAAACCGAACCGAGCGAAACGACTCATTTAAAACCGAGTCTCAAATCAAACGAACATTTTCCGAGCAGTAAATATTCCAAGCGAGCGTCGAACGAATTTCGAGCAATTTTGACAATTGTGTTGTCCGATTTAAATTTGCAGAGAGAGAGATAGTGGCAATGTTGGGTCTTAGTTTTTATGTCTATAATATTTTTCTTATGAATAACAATGTTGTGGCCGATGAGGCGATGATCATATTGCACAAACAATAATGTTGAGAGGAGGAGACAATTGACTTAGGGTAACAACATGAGACATTGAGGCGATAAGCAGACTAGCGTTTAGTAGTTTATGGTTTAACTTTTATATCTGGTGTTAATTTTATATGCAAAACTATAAATTTAATTTATATTTAGAGTAAACTACCAAAATCATCCATAACGTTTGAATACAATTGTCAGATCCATCTAGAAAAGTTTCTTTTATCAACTGAACTACTGATGTTTCAAAATTGTTGCCAGATTCATTTACTTTTCTAACCCTATTAAAAACTAATGTTAAATGAGGGGTATTTTAGCCAATCTCTTTATTTATTTTACTTTTTAAATTTTTTAACCCAACAACTCTAATAAGACTATAAAAAATAATTTGAAAGTTGATTAAACATATAAATCAATAGTATTAGAAGAAAAAAATTAATGATTACTGTATGTAAATTTATAGTTGTGTTGTGTTTTGGATGATAAGATTTTGATTATCGAATGACTAACATTAGTGTGCTTTATGTTGATTATCATGTTTTGTTTTATATTTATAGTAGTACGATGGTGTGTTTAAAGTTTTTAAGGACTGTTCGGGATTGGATATTGTGTTTTAGTGATCTTCACTATGTATTTGTGGGTTTTGAATGTGTTTTATAACTGAAATTGTGGTGTTTTATGACTTTGTACACTTTGTAGGAAAAATGGACTTTGTAGCAAAACCCCACCCTATGTATATATATACTAATTAAATAATAATTCGAGCCAAACCAAGCCGAGCGGCCCCTTGCTCATGCTTGGCTCGTTTACAAAGCGAAGTGAGCAGAGCGGCTCGATTACAACTGAGCCTCAAATCGAACGAGCATATTTCAAGTAATTTCCGGGCGAGTATCGAGCAAGCTACGAGCGGCTAGCGATTTGGACGTCTCTAACTTGAACAAATATAAAAAGGTAAATGCCTATTTAAATATCTTTTGTGGTCAACTGACCGATTTTTGTATTATCCCTTAATGAAATCTTAGTTGAAACCCTAGAATTAGGGTTTTGAACATGAACTCGCAACATATCGTGGTGTATGTGTTAGTTGGACTTTGTTCATGGTTGGTCACCATGTTATAGGTTCCTTATGATTAAAACATACGAACAATTAAGTTTTGTTCGATTTATCATTTTTTTCCATATCCCAAACATGTGTAATATAAGTGACAATTGTAGGAACTAGGTTATTTTTTATTATATAATATAATTATAAAATATATAATAACGAGATTCTCGTTATTCGTAGGAAATAACATAGTGCAATACAGGTTGCAATAACAAAAATGATATAAAATATAATTATATATAAAAATCTTAATTCAAGCCGCATCTCTGGTGGGTCTTACACGCGCACTTGATAACAGTCTAGACTCGAGTATTCATCATCTTGAGTCTTGAAAATACTCCTTGACTGCAACAAAGAACACACTAAAACGTTGACGATTTTGGTTGAGGCACGTGTTCAACACGCTTCCCTTAAAACAGATTTCACGCCTTACTAAAGACGGCGCAACTGTTTCCCAGGGTACAACAACCGAAGCCATATGTACTGCCGAAGATGGCTCACGCGCCCGAGGTTACACCCGGTAATTGTAGTGTTTGAACTTATGGAACAAATAAGGATGTGATGGTGGTGGAAAACAAGTAGAGAGTACTCCTTTCTCTACTTAGTCTTCAAGTGTTCATCCTCCTTCTAGTATCCTTCATGTATCAATCAATGTCATATTCTTATAGTCACAAAAAGAAGCACATATCCTACTAATTGTACAAGAGTTAAGGATTAGTGAAAGGTTTCACTTAATTAGTCACTTAATTAGAGACTTAAAAACTTTAATAAAACTAATTAAATGTCATCAAGAAACTCTACTCAAGAGTTTCTCTTTTATTCACCACATGAAGATTCTAATTAATATTTATAATTTTATTAAATTATAAATATATTAAATATCCATTCACCAAATTCCAACAATCCCCCACATAAATGGAGATCATTCAAAACACATAAAATGTCCAGTGAAACCTCGACAGTTGAGTTTTGCATACGATAGTGTAACACCTCAAATTGTATACTACTTAATTAAGTTAGAGATAAAAAAAATATGAATAAAATCTTAGTCAATAAAAACTAGACACCAAACTTGAGGGACTAAAGATGGATATATGGTAAAGTTGAATTGAAATTAAATTAATAAAGAAAATAAACACATACATCTTACTGATGTATGTGTGTATCAACCCAAGCAGAGAAGAGGAAGAACAAACCCTAGAATCCCCAAATCTGTCAAATCAAAAGAGAATTGAAGCTAGAATTCATGCATGTGTTAAGAATCTTTCTCACATAAGTGTTCCTAACATCAAGTAAGTTGAATTTCATGATTTAATAATTTTTGTTAAAGTGTGTTATGTATAATTCGTGAAGATAGTATGAAATTGAACATGAATGTTAGTTCGTAACAATGTGTAGGAGCTGTAATGTGCTTGATTTTGACTATATTGATGATTTAGAATAAAACCCATTTGTAATTGAAGAATAATGAAGTTTAGTTATGTTCATGTTTAAATTAGAGTAATGTTGAAGTTGTAGTAGTGATATGGAAAGCATTTTGGTAGATAATTTGATATGAAACTTAATATATATGGTTATGATAATGATTGATGAGGAATGAGTAATCATGTTAATCCATAAATATACTAGGAAGAATGTGTTTAAGTTACTTGTA
Source organism: Scalesia atractyloides (assembly GCA_947069175.1). NCBI lineage: Eukaryota > Viridiplantae > Streptophyta > Magnoliopsida > Asterales > Asteraceae > Scalesia > Scalesia atractyloides. The sequence continues at coordinate 24,159,099 of CAMTDV010000023.1, forward strand.
AGTCATGCTTAATTGATGGTATGCACGCCACATGTTTGATTGAATACTTTGAATTGAAGAAGTTGGGTTTTAATGTCACACCCCGACCCGCAGCGGAATACGAGTCGGGGCATAATTGGGTTATCACCAAAGCTCATGACATTTACTAATATGTTTCATATTTAATTAAGTCAAAGTTACATTTCCAAATATCCAAACATGTTCATACAATACAAAGGAAATAAACCAAACATAACAATCCCAACTCTAAAACATTTTATTCTTCTAGTCCATTCCTATGTGTTCCTAGCTGCTGCTGGTTCACCTGTATCATGTGTAAAAATGGGGGTTTTTGGGTCAACATAAGTTGGCGAGTGAACCTTATTAGATAAACATTTATTAATGAATTACTTGTTAGTTTATCAATGAAATATTATGCATAATCATAAATGAGCAAATGTAAATAATCAAGCAGTGGCAAATAGCAATCACAACTATAACATACAATAACAGATGACAGCATACATGAACATACCAATATCATACGATAAATAACATAAATGAAACTATGCGATCAAGGCTCAATCAAACGGAGCTGATCGTATTGCATGTACTGAAAATGAAAATGTCTGTGCGATCAAGGCTCAATCAAACGGAGCCGATCGTATGTGAGCACGCCAGGTTCAACCTCATAATGAAATGGGGAACATGCTCAACGCTCATAATGTAATGGGGAGCGGCGGCCTATGAAATTGCATGTACTGAAAATAATAAACTTGCATCCAAAAATAACTACACAACAGAAGCAAACTGAATACACGAGTTCATGATATGATGTATGCACAATGGTTTAAGTATAATATTTATCAAGACACATGATACACCCCAAAATGATTAAAACGGGGAATTTGTAAAGATTCACTCACATTGGGTGCGTTGGATTGGAGATGGTGAGATGCGCACGAATTAGATGAGCGGAACAACGAGAAATACTAACCTAAATAATAACGGAAAAATATATTAAATGAGTGGATTTTATTAAGGATTTTAATGAAATTTTTAGATATATTTTTGTGAGTTTAATGCTATTTTCTATCTTTAAAAATGTTATTTTTAAGTATTTTTAATTGATTTTTAAATTAAATTAAATAAATAAAAATATAAAAAAAATTGTTTATTTTGCGTTGACCGTTGACCTGTTGACTTGTTGACCGGTTCGGTCAGTGACATAGTTTGCGCTGGGTGAGGCTCGAACCCGAGACCTCCCGTACGCGTGCACGCAGCTCTACCAACTGAGCTACGTGTCTAACCCGAAATAATCTTGTTTTTAATTATATTTATATACTTATTCAGTTTAACCGAAATCCTTTTAATTGCAAAAACATTTTAATTCAACAAACCGGTGCCAGTGACGGGTTTCGAACGCGCGACGTGTGACTTAATGTTGCACACAGTCCACCGCTGGACTGTGTGTCTAACCTGGTTATTATCTCGGTTTTTATTATACTTAACAACTAACTAAGTTAACCCGGTTTAGTTTTTAAACAAAAAGGCATTTTATTACATAAGGAGTGCGTGTAGCAGGGATCGAACTCGAGACTTGCGTGTGTATTTTGCACACAGTCCACCGCTGGACTGTGTGTCTAACCCGTTTAAACTACCAATTTTAATTATACTTATAGTATTGTCAAAGTTCATCTTCTTCACTGGATTTTTACCGACAGCAGTTTACATCATTAAAACTTGTTAATTCGATTGCTAAGCATTACACAAACTGATAAGAGATAGCAGGGATGACAATTAGAGGAAGAACATACCGGTGAACGATTGGTTATAGAGTTCCGGCAGGCGTCGGTCTCTGTTTTTGTGCACCTCAACTGAACAGACGATTAGCCGTTTTTGATTAGTCAATTGTGGAATTGAAGTGATAAACAAACGTTAACGATGTGTTTGAAGGTCCTTACCGTTTCGCAGACGAAGATAAAGACTTTCAGGAAAGTTCCGGCGAACTGGAATTAGTTGAATACAGCGCCTGAATTCGATTTCAATTGAGAGGTTTAAGTTAGAAATAGCCTAACTATTGTTGAACTGCAATGATATTGAAAGGTTTACCGTTTGAGGATGAATACGGTTTTCCGGCGAGATTTGCAGAAAATTCCGGCGAGTTGATTTAGACGTTCTGACGATCTGAAAATGTGACGAGAGTGAAATGGAGTATTGGTATGACGTTTCTGAGTCGCGAGAGAGGTCTGGAATTGAAGTAATCTGAACTTGATTACTTTTCGGTTATAAAAACCGATAGTAATGAAAATTGATGCCCAATCACTTCTGAATTGATTAAAGACATCGGTTTATCGGTTATGAACGTGAATACGCGAGTAATCAAACGATTTGACGATTGATTTGCTGATTTCCGTTTCTCAGTTGGTGAAACCGGTTTAACCTAATCTGTATATACATGTTATTTGTTTCCTAGGGATAACAGAAAATAACAAGTGGCGGAGTGGTGATGTGAGTGTGTGTTAAGTCGTTGGAGTTGTTCTTGGCTGACCCGGGTTCGAGTCCCGGCAGCAACATATTTTTTTTATTTATTTTGTTTTAACTTTTTATCAAATATAATTTTTATAGTTTAGTTTATTTATTAATTATGTATCATTTTAAATCAAAATAATCATAAATATTCAACGTGACTTTTATAACTTGATATTCGATTACAAAACGGAGCGGGTTTTGAAAACCCGTTTTTTTACAAATGTTACATTTAATACTAGAACTTGTTAATTTTACGAATTAGTATGAAAATAGGGTTATATAGGGTCAATTAGCAAGATAATTGAAAGTCGAGATATGTTTATGTGATGAATATTGTAGAAGCTAAAGATGCGATGTTGCCCCTTATAGGTGTGAAGAAAGAAGGAGATACAAGCCAACCGAAAGCACTCGAAGCACAAGATCGCCGGTAAGTTCATATGAACTTCGTTTACTTTAATACGAGTATGATAATAACGTGCATTATGTTGATTCCACTTAAAAAGGATAGTATAAACATAGCAAATTAAAGAGTTAGATTTGAAGCGCTCATTAAAAATGAGTAAGAAAGAGATATATAAAGACCCGTTATTAACGGGTAAGAATGGATAGGAATATTTGGATATTGTTCTTGGAAATAACATAATTCATTGTCAAATGAGCTAAGGTGAAAGAATTATTCATGAATGGAATAGTTATTATGTTGATTTGGTGCAAACGGGTCAAACAATCAAAGATACTAATGAACAAAGTTTAAGTGATTATCGATACTAACTTACTATATTGTGTTTTCATATTGTGAATGACAGGAAAATCGCAGGTTTAAGTTGGCGAGCTCGGGACGAACACATCTCAATGCCCTTAATGCGCTTCCGGGCATGTTCCAAATGTCAAACGGGTCAAAACGTCTTTTTGGTTGTAAATCATGAATTTCATACTCGTGACTTTTGTAAGAATACTAAGTTGAAACATATAGTAGTTGTAGTTTGTTTGAATGGTATTAAGAAGTCTTTATGATGACGGTTTACTTAATCTCGTCATGAGGGTATTTTGGTCAAAATTTTATGTTACAAAGATAATGTTTTTAATTCTCTTGACGTGGGACTTTTATGGATTATGGGCTTTACAAGTTGGTATCAGAGTCAAGGTTTGAGGGATTCGAGTGTCCGTACCGGTACTCGAACTCAAACTGAAAGCTCATGCAAGTATGTGTTCATTCTAAAGCACAATTTGGTAAGTGCTCTTAAAAGGTTTTAACACTTATAATATGGAAACGGAAAGGGATTATGAAAGTCTCACTAGAATAACTTGAGTAAGATTATTACGGAATGTTATGAACATTACGAGACTGCAAAAGGAGTCAAAATGGGATTTGAAAGTGAAAATTTTAAGCTGTTAGAGCTGTGCAGCGTCTGCAGAACAGACGGGGCGTCGGCGATGCTACCCCATAACCCGACGCACTAACTCACTGTCTACGTAACATTTTCAGCGACGCACAAAACTAAGACCCGTCGGCGACGCAGCTTAAGGCCGTCGCCGACGCCACTTGTCACACCCCGACCCGCAGCGGAAAAGGTGATCAGGGCATGATTGGGTTATCATCAAAGCTCATGACATTTATTATAACGTTTCATATTCATTAATACAAGTTAATGGGAAATATACAATCATAATTACATCATGTCCTAAACATCAATCTAGGCTTCATTGTTTTCTTCTAAGGCATTTCCTATGTTTTCCTTGTTTCATCCTGTTCACCTGTATCATGTGTAAAAATGGTTTTTGAATCAACAAAAAGTTGCGAGTGAATCCTATGAAAAACATTTGAACAAGTTTATTTAATTGATTATAAAATAAAGTGCACAACCACACATGAGTAAAAATAGATGTTGTGACATCCCGGTTTTTCAGATATCTTAAACGCACTACTTCACGGTTATTCGTTCCTACGTTAATTTGGTTCGGAGACTTAAATTGCACGCTCGAAATAATTACGATAATTTCGTGAACTTGTCAAATGAATTACGTGCTATGTGTATTAAACGTTTATAAGTTGGTGAATTATCATGTGATGTTCGATTTCGTGATTTGTTTTTAGTTATACAATATAGATGTAGTAAATAGATAAATGAATTAAATCGAGCCGCGACACGAGCCAACCTCGTTTCCTTGTGACTCTAGGAGTTAACCAAGACTTGGGGACCAAGTGCTAGACCCAAACCAACCCACCCGAGTTCCTAGCGGCCGCGAACATCCCAAACCGTAAACCCTTCCCTTTCCCTTATCTCTTGCGCTATATATACACATACATGCATGAGGCTTTGCTTTACAAAACAAAACACAAACCCTAGATTGTGAAACAGCCGACGGCAGCCTTTCCTTCATCATCTCGGTCGCAAACAGCCGCTTTCCCACTCTCCTTCTCGGTCGCAAGTCTCGCCAACATCCGAATCAATCCCATCTAGTTCTCGGCTCATTAATCCTATTGTTAAGGTTAGAATTTTATGTCTTTTCTCTAATCATACTAGAGTTATGAATTATGGATCGTGTGTGTATGTAATAGTAGAAAGTACTAGGATGATAATCGATTGAATAGGCTAGTTTGCAAGTATGATGATTTGCGGAAATAAGAAACGTTAGGCTGCGTTTTGTTTAATAAAAACTATATGTTATGACTAGGGTTTGCATGGGTATGATATATATGATCGTATATGATTGGAAATTCTGTTCTTGATCGCATATGTTCAATATATCGATGGTTTAAGCGGGTTAGATTGTGATAAAGTGCTGAATCAGGATGCTGAATGGTGTTTACAGCCAATTTCAACTGGCTGTAACTTGGTTGTTATTTATCGAAACGATTCTAATGGCGCTGGATTAATATTTTTCTGAAGTCTTTTGATATTTTTAAGTGGCCAATTAAGTTCAGTAACTGAAGCTGTGAAAATTCTGAAAATTTGTTAGTTGTTTATCGAGTCGGATCTAATAATCCGTAGGGATTCGGATCATGAAATTTGTACAGCAACTAGATATGGAAATTTCCGGGAAAATCCCACTAGAATTTTGTTAATTGGACGAACGGTGATTTTTAAATAAATTCTTCCGTGGACTGCAGTCAGAAAGTGACGAATCTGACTGCAGCCTAGTATATTAATATTTATGAATAATTGGTAAAGTGTTAGGACTTGAAAACTTTATATAAAATTCTACGGTATAGTTGTCACCTTCTGTAAAATAATTGGAATTTTTGGAACGTTGGAACTATTTAATAAAAATCCTCGAAAACAGCCGAATTATGAGTATATAAGCTGAAACTTGATAACTTGCGAATATGTGCACCAAAGTGTTGCATGGATTGAATTGTGTTCATGATAAATTGTTTGGATCACTATGTGAATATGATGATACTTGCATGCATGTTTGAGTGTTAGGAATTGTGATTGTGTGTACCGCTTTGTGCGTTAATTATGTGTAGGATTTGTATTGGTGTGTTCACACACTAACTTGAAATCAATTGACTTGTTAGGACGCAATTAGCGGTCCCATCATTTGCAACTTCTGTCTTACACTAACCGAGCAACTAAAGGTGAGTTCACGGCCCCTAACTTTATCCGGTTTTAAACAACAGGGGGAGAAACATGTATACACACTACAACTCTATCTCTTTACGTTATACGAAATTAACGTCACATAACTATTCGGTAACTAAGTTAATGTTAATGTACGTTATGGTCACTAAGCAGCTATATCACAAGTCCTCGACAATCTCTCGGATCGTTAGTATTGGGTTTAAATAGCGGGGAAATTATAAGTAGTACTACTGGGCCCGACAAGCCCCATCCGAGCTAGTCGCGCTAGCCGACCGGGTATGGTCAACGGGTGAATAATTTGGCCTAACTTCGCCATGGTCAGTGATAGGCCTGGCAACACGGATTGAACTTAATTACGAATCAACAGTATTATCCCGGGTTAGGGATAATGGAACCAACAACGTTATTATTCCAGGTAAGGAATAATGGAACTATCAGTATTATTCCGGGTTGGGAATAATGGAACTATCAGTATTATTCCGGGTTGGGAATAATGGAACTAAATCGTTATCCCGGGTTAGGGATAACGGGGGAAACAAACTTATAACCGAACAAACGAATTTATGAAAACCTGTGAACTCACTCTTCTTTAATGTTGACACTTGTTTCTTTACATGTTTCTCAGGACGCTAGGAGCTCTAGGTGCACTCACTTGCATTGATCAAGACACCTTTTATCGAGTCTCATTTACAAACATTGTTTTGGGTTTTTTCCTTAGTTTTGGCGTTTGTGTTGGCGCCCATCTCTCTACTTATTTTTATGCTTCCGCTCAACCTTAAAAACAAATGCTTCCGCTAAACATTGGAAACTAACTAAGACAATATAAAATCTACAATGAATGGTTAAACAAATGATTTTGGAAAACGTATTATCAAATCATATAGAGTCGTTCGACGTACTAGTGTCTCAGATTCTGGTTTGTTCACACGCCTCGCGGTAAAACTCCGCAAGTGGAAATTGAGGGTGGACAGATTGGTATCAGAGCCACTAGCTATAGAGAACCAGGTTTGCATTAAAAGTAGACCTAAACTATAGCTGATTACACGACACTAGACGTAGATTGGCACCAAACTGTTATACCTTGTTATGTGATGTACCACAACCGTGTTATGTAGAATATGAATGCATAGTAAGAAATGAATGCAACTCGTAACTAACTACACACCCTAACAGGCAATGTCATCATCATCATCATCATCCGACAAACTTACGCAACCAAGGGTGCCTGGAAAGGCACCTATGGTGGAACCCTTACCATCTTATGGCGTGGAGACACGCTCAGCTGCGAGAAAAAGGCTCGCTCTAGGGGAGGAGTCGTCCTCACACCCGACCATCGCTATGCCGGTCGAACCGGTTAACTCTGTAGAAGTAGGAAGCGACCTACTTAGAGATATGATACGGAAACAACAAGAACAATTAGAAAGAATGCACGAAACCATCCTAGCACAGGGATGGATGATACGACAACTGACAGGTAAAACTGGATCGCTCGAGGAAGAGCAACATACGAGTAAAATAGCTCGTAACACTTTAGCCAGAGATCTTCGTGCTGAGCAGCTAAGGGCTGACTGGCTAGAAGACAGAGTTCTTGAGTCTAGCTGGAGAATTCAAGAACTAGAACAGAATCAGGCACCTGCACCAGTGCCTGCACCAGCACCGGCCCCTCCAGTGCCGGTAGAGGAGGATCCGGAAGAGGATCCAGAGGAGGATCCAGAAGAGGATCCAGAAGAGGATCCAGAGGAGGACCCAGAGGAGGATCCGGAGGAAGACCCAGCTGTAGAAGTTGGGAATGTCGCGCAGGATGACGGCAACGATAGTGATTTGGGGGATGGAGACGTAGAAGACTGACACGTCTCGCTTATTTTATTTACTTTCCTTCAGTTTATTTATCTTCCCACTTGTGTTTAAACTTGAAACTTTATAGTAAACTGATATGTTTGGTTGGCACTTTGTAAGACGTTGAAACTTTATTTAATCAAGTATTTCTTTTGACTATTTAATTTATTTGAGTTGACATAACTTGAAGAATTATTTAAGTACGGAATAGGATAACTATATTGGATATATAGACTTATCGGTGTGTGTTTATGTCGTCTTACGAAGATCTAAATGGCAACTGGACGTCGCGGAAACCTTAACATGACGCCCGAAGAATTAGCTGCAATGATCCAAGAGCACGTGAATGCAGCTCTAGCGGGTGTTCAGAACCAACCGACAGGAGGGGGTCTTAACCCCTACAAGATGTTCCTCGACGCGAAGCCAAGCAAATTCACGGGGGCAGAAGGACCCATCGGACTGGTCCGCTGGATCGAAAAATCTGAATCAGTATTTGAAATGTGCAACTGTCTGGAGGCTAACAAGGTCAAGTATGCAGCCTCAACATTGGAAGATGGGGCACTAACTTGGTGGAATGCACAAGTCCAAACGCGTGGACTTATTGCTGCAAATGCCATGGCCTGGGCCGAGTTTAAGGCCCTAATCAAAGAAGAGTACTGTCCGCGATACAGAGTTCAACAGTTGGAGCAAACATTATGGAACCACAAGATGGTGGGATCTGAAATCGAAGCATACACAGCGAAACATCACGACTTGGTATTTCTATGTCCCGATCTGGCCAACACTGTGGAGAAACGACTCGAGTTCTACCTTGGGGGTCTGGTCCCTGAGATTCAGGGTATGGTAATGGCTAGCAACCCTGCAACTGAACATCAAGCAATCAGGTTGGCGCAAAAACTCACGATAAGGCGGTGGAACAAAAGAAGTTGCCAACTCGGGGTACAACTGAAGTTGCCCCTGATAATAAAAGAAAGTTTGAAGACTCGTCTGTTCGACAGTCTTCGTCGTCCCAGCAACAACAGGGGAACCAGAAACGGTTCAATAATTACAACAGCCACCGGGGTCACCAAAATCAGCCCGCCAACAACAACCAGAACGCAAGCGGCTATGTAGGTCGAAAGCCGCAGTACAATCGCTGTAATCTTCATCATCACGGCCCTTGTGCCGGGAATCGCTGCCAACGATGTGGCAAAGTGGGACATGCGGCAAAGGATTGTCGCGGGGAAATCATGTCCCGACAAAACCAAAATCAACCCCAGGGTCAGCAGCAGGGTGTTAACCGTGGATGCTATCAGTGTGGTAGCACTGCCCACTTCAAAAGAGACTGCCCACAGCTGCGTAACAACAACAACAACGGTGGGAACAACAACAACCACAATAACCACAACAATAACAATAACAACAACAATAATGGAAATGGTGGCACAGGAGGTGCCAAAGGTCGCGCATTTACGTTGGGCCGCGGAGAGGCCAGAAACGATTCGAACGTGGTCACCGGTAAGTTTCCCCTTAATGAACATTTTGCTACTGTGCTTTTTGATACGGGTGCGGATAAGAGTTTTATATCTGAATCTTTTAGGAAGAACCTAAATATCACACCCAAACTTCTAGAGGCCCCTTATATCATAGAACTAGCCGATGGTAAATCTGTAGACGTGACCCATATAGTATCCGGCTGTCAACTCAAACTCGCGAGTCACACCTTTACCATTGATCTAATGACAACTACCCTGGGAAGTTTTGACGTGGTAGTCGGAATGGACTGGCTATCCGACGTCCGAGCTGAAGTTCTCTGTTTCGAAAAATCTATCCGTATTCCGCTCACTAACGACGAAATCTTGACGGTGCAAGGCGAGAAGGCAGGCGCCGTCACAAACATCATCTCTTACATGCAAGTGCAGAAGTATCTTCGGAGGAAGAACTCTTTCGCTTTACTAGCACTGGTTACCGAACAGCCTAAGGACGAGAAACGTATAGAAGACATCCCCGTCGTCCGTGATTTTGCTGATGTGTTCCCAGAGGAGTTACCTGGTCTCCCACCCCATCGACAATTGGAGTTTGAAATTGAATTGGCGAACCATGCAACTCCTATCGCCAAAGCCCCATACCGCCTAGCTCCAGCCGAGCTGTAGGAGCTGTCTACCCAACTTCAGGAGCTGTTAGAAAAGGTATTTATCTGACCAAGCGCTTCGCCATGGGGAGCTCCAGTCCTTTTTGTCAAGAAGAAGGACGGGACCTTCCGCATGTGCATCGACTACAGGGAACTCAACAAGGTTACTGTCAAGAACCGATACCCGTTACCTCGCATCGACGATCTCTTCGACCAACTTCAAGGGTCAAGCTACTACTCCAAGATTGATCTACGGTCCGGTTACCACCAGCTACGCGTCAGGGAGGAGGATATCGCTAAGACGGCATTTCGTACTCGGTATGGCCATTATGAGTTCTTGGTCATGCCCTTCGGTCTCACCAACGCACCCGCGGTGTTCATAGACCTCATGAACCGTGTGTGTAAACCATACCTCGACAAGTTTGTCATTGTGTTCATCGATGACATACTCATCTACTCTAAAGGTGAAGAAGAACATGCTGAACATCTACGATTACTGCTGGGATTACTTCAACAGGAGAAACTATATGCCAAGCTTTCAAAGTGTGATTTTTGGATTCGGGAAGTTCAGTTCCTCGGGCATATCGTAAATGAAAAGGGTATCCACGTCGACCCTGCCAAGATTGAAGCTATCAAAAACTGGGAAGCACCCAGGACACCGACGGAGATCCGCCAATTTTTGGGTTTGGCTGGTTACTACAGACGTTTCATCGAGGGATTTTCAAAGATTGCGCAACCGCTTACTACCCTCACCCAGAAAGGCATCAAGTATGCTTGGGGTGACAAGCAGGAAGCGGCATTTCAATTGCTGAAACATAAACTTTGCAGTGCACCCATTCTGTCCTTGCCGGAAGGGACAGATGACTTTGTAGTATATTGTGATGCTTCCATTCAGGGATTGGGATGCGTACTCATGCAACGCGATAAGGTCATCGCGTATGCGTCCCGACAATTGAAGGTTCACGAGAAAAACTACACAACACATGACCTGGAATTGGGAGCAGTAGTGTTTGCACTTAAGATTTGGAGACACTACCTCTATGGAACGAAGTGCACAATCTTTACAGACCACAAGAGCCTCCAACACATCTTTGATCAGAAGGAGTTGAACATGCGACAGCGTCGCTGGGTCGAACTCTTGAACGATTATGAGTGTGCCATTCGGTATCACCCGGGTAAAGCTAACGTGGTAGCTGATGCCCTCAGTAGGAAGGAACACTTGAAACCTCGTCGGGTACGAGCATTACAGCTCACCATTCATCCGGGGTTACCCGAACAGATACGCGACGCGCAGTTAGAAGCGGTTAAGGAAGAAAACATCAAGGCCGAATCGGTGGGAAAAATGGAACGCAATTGGGAAGTAAAAACCAATGGAGCCCGGTATTTCATGAATCGCATATGGGTACCTCTCTACGGAAACCTCAGAGAGCTAGTCATGGACGAAGCTCACAAATCTCGATACTCTGTCCATCCTGGTTCGGATAAGATGTATCAAGACCTTAAAGCTGCGTGTTGGTGGCCCAACATGAAAGTTGATATAGCCACCTACGTGAGTAAGTGTTTGACTTGTGCAAAAGTCAAGGTAGAGTATCAAAAGCCATCGGGACTACTCCAACAACCTGAGATCCCAGTGTGGAAATGGGATCAGATCTCGATGGACTTCATCACTAAACTCCCGCGAACTTTGGGTGGTTGCGATACCATCTGGGTGATTGTGGATCGTTTAACTAAGTCCGCACACTTCCTAGCTATTAAAGAAACAGATAAGATGGAGAAGTTGACTCGCATCTACATTAAGGAAGTAGTTTCTCGGCACGGAGTGCCAACGTCCATCATCTCAGACAGAGATGCTCGCTTCACGTCCAACTTTTGGCAGTCACTTCAGAAAGCGTTGGGCACACGCTTAGATATGAGCACAGCTTATCACCCTCAGACTGATGGTCAAAGCGAAAGGACCATACAGACCTTGGAAGACATGCTTAGGGCATGCGTAGTAGACTTCGGAAAAAGTTGGGAAATCCACCTGCCTTTAATGGAATTCTCGTATAACAATAGTTACCATACGAGTATATCGGCAGCACCGTTTGAGGCATTATACGGTCGTAAATGTAGATCACCGGTCTGTTGGGCTGAAGTCGGTGACAGTCAACTCACAGGCCCTGAGTTGATACTTGAGGCTACTGAAAAGGTTGTACAAATCAGAAACCGCATGGCGGCGGCACGAGATCAACAGAAAAGCTATGCTGATCAACGACGCAAACCGTTCAAATTTCAAGTAGGCGACCGCGTCCTACTGAAGGTGTCACCCTGGAAGGGTGTAATCCGCTTTGGAAAACGAGGCAAACTAAACCCACGGTACGTAGGTCCGTTTGTGATCTTGAAACGTATTGGACCCGTAGCTTATCAATTAGACCTTCCTGCCGAACTCAGTGGAGTTCACAACGTTTTTCACGTGTCAAATCTGAAGAAGTGTCTATCAGATGAAACTCTAGTCATTCCATTGGATGAGATTCAAGTGGATGAACAATTGCACTTTGTGGAACAACCTATCGAGATCATGGATCGTGAGATCAAGACTCGAAGGCACAGCAAGATCCCGATCGTTAAGGTTCGTTGGGACTCTAAGCGTGGACCGGAGTTCACGTGGGAAAGAGAGGACCAAATGAAAAGCAAATACCCACACCTCTTTGCAGCTGAGCAGCAAACTAACGATACCAGCAACTAAATTTTCGGGACGAAAATTCTTTCAACATGGGGATGATGTGACAACCTGGGAATTTCTTGTAATTTCGCGTACCATTGTTAACGAACTAACTCTTTGTGCGTGGCACTCTAAACATGTACGCTGCATTCTATACCGCGTTTTACTAAATTTTCGGGACGAAAATTCTTTCAACATGGGGATAATGTGACATCCCGGTTTTTCAGATATCTTAAACGCACTACTTCACGGTTATTCGTTCCTACGTTAATTTGGTTCGGAGACTTAAATTGCACGCTCGAAATAATTACGATAATTTCGTGAACTTGTCAAATGAATTACGTGCTATGTGTATTAAACGTTTATAAGTTGGTGAATTATCATGTGATGTTCGATTTCGTGATTTGTTTTTAGTTATACAATATAGATGTAGTAAATAGATAAATGAATTAAATCGAGCCGCGACACGAGCCAACCTCGTTTCCTTGTGACTCTAGGAGTTAACCAAGACTTGGGGACCAAGTGCTAGACCCAAACCAACCCACCCGAGTTCCTTGCGGCCGCGAACATCCCAAACCGTAAACCATTCCCTTTCCCTTATCTCTTGCGCTATATATACACATACATGCATGAGGCTTTGCTTTACAAAACAAAACACAAACCCTAGATTGTGAAACAGCCGACGGCAGCCTTTCCTTCATCATCTCGGTCGCAAACAGTCGCTTTCCCACTCTCCTTCTCGGTCGCAAGTCTCGCCAACATCCGAATCAATCCCATCTAGTTCTCGGCTCATTAATCCTATTGTTAAGGTTAGAATTTTATGTCTTTTCGCTAATCATACTAGAGTTATGAATTATGGATCGTGTGTGTATGTAATAGTAGAAAGTACTAGGATGATAATCGATTGAATAGGCTAGTTTGCAAGTATGATGATTTGCGGAAATAAGAAACGTTAGGCTGCGTTTTGTTTAATAAAAACTATATGTTATGACTAGGGTTTGCATGGGTATGATATATATGATCGTATATGATTGGAAATTCTGTTCTTGATCGCATATGTTCAATATATCGATGGTTTAAGCGGGTTAGATTGTGATAAAGTGCTGAATCAGGATGCTGAATGGTGTTTACAGCCAACTTCAACTGGCTGTAACTTGGTTGTTATTTATCGAAAAACGGATTTTCTGAAGTCTAAAACGTAGAGTTTGAAAAACGATTCTAATGGCGCTGGATTCATATTTTTCTGAAGTCTTTTGATATTTTTAAGTGGCCAATTAAGTTCAGTAACTGAAGCTGTGAAAATTCTGAAAATTTGTTAGTTGTTTATCGAGTCGGATCTAATAATCCGTAGGGATTCGAATCATGAAATTTGTACAGCAACTAGATATGGAAATTTCCGGGAAAATCCCACTAGAATTTTGTTAATTGGACGAACGGTGATTTTTAAATAAATTCTTCCGTGGACTGCAGTCAGAAAGTGATGAATCTGACTGCAGCCTAGTATATTAATATTTATAAATAATTGGTAAAGTGTTAGGACTTGAAAAATTTATATAAAATTCTACGGTATAGTTGTCACCTTCTGTAAAATAATTGGAATTTTTGGAACGTTGGAACTATTTTATAAAAATCCTCGAAAACAGCCGAATTATGAGTATATAAGCTGAAACTTGATAACTTGCGAATATGTGCACCAAAGTGTTGCATGGATTGAATTGTGTTCATGATAAATTGTTTGGATCACTATGTGAATATGATGATACTTGCATGCATGTTTGAGTGTTAGGAATTGTGATTGTGTGTACCGCTTTGTGCGTTAATTATGTGTAGGATTTGTATTGGTGTGTTCACACACTAACTTGAAATCAATTAACTTGTTAGGACGCAATTAGCGGTCCCATCATTTGCAACTTCTGTCTTACACTAACCGAGCAACTAAAGGTGAGTTCACGGCCCCTAACTTTATCCGGTTTTAAACAACAGGGGGAGAAACATGTATACACACTACAACTCTATCTCTTTACGTTATACGAAATTAACGTCACATAACTATTCGGTAACTAAGTTAATGTTAATGTACGTTATGGTCACTAAGCAGCTATATCACACAAGTCCTCGACAATCTCTCGGATCGTTAGTATTGGGTTTAAATAGCGGGGAAATTATAAGTAGTACTACTGGGCCCGACAAGCCCCATCCGAGCTAGTCGCGCTAGCCGACCGGGTATGGTCAACGGGTGAATAATTTGGCCTAACTTCGCCATGGTCAGTGATAGGCCTGGCAACACGGAGGCACAACAGTCAGCTTCGATCGCGAACACTTACGTGACATAACTTTAGGCTTGCTACTTATATATATTAACATTGAACTTAATTACGAATCAATAGTATTATCCCGGGTTAGGGATAATGGAACCAACAACGTTATTATTCCAGGTAAGGAATAATGGAACTATCAGTATTATTCCGGGTTGGGAATAATGGAACTATCAGTATTATTCCGGGTTGGGAATAATGGAACTAAATCGTTATCCCGGGTTAGGGATAACGGGGGAAACAAACTTATAACCGAACAAACGAATTTATGAAAACCTGTGAACTCACTCTTCTTTAATGTTGACACTTGTTTCTTTACATGTTTCTCAGGACGCTAGGAGCTCTAGGTGCACTCACTTGCATTGATCAAGACACCTTTTATCGAGTCTCATTTACAAACATTGTTTTGGGTTTTTCCTTAGTTTTGGCGTTTGTGTTGGCGCCCGTCTCTCTACTTATTTTTATGCTTCCGCTCAACCTTAAAAACTAATGCTTCCGCTAAACATTGGAAACTAACTAAGACAATATAAAATCTACAATGAATGGTTAAATAAATGATTTTGGAAAACGTATTATCAAATCATATAGAGTCGTTCGACGTACTAGTGTCTCAGATTCTGGTTTGTTCACACGCCTCGCGGTAAAACTCCGCAAGTGGAAATTGAGGGTGTGACAGATGTAAACTTATTCACCAATCATTTAATATTAAATACTGCACACATGAACAATAATGGATCGTTTTGAGGCACGCGTTGCTCAACTCGTCTCTCACGAGGAACTGCTGGGCCTAATGAATGATTTGCATATACTTGACAATATGAAATACATGACTACAAACAATATAAACTAAATAATACACACACGGACATTAATGGATTTGTTTTGAGGCACGCGTTGCTCAACTCGTCTCCCACGAGGAACTGATGGGCCTAATGAATGAATTGCATATAAATTGACAATATGAAATACATAACTACAAACAATCTATACAATCTAAGTTTAGTTCACAATATGGTATGGCACAAGTTTAAACAAACGAGTTAATTTTTGGTGACACATGACACACCCCAAAACGTGTAACTAAAAAGGGGAGTTGTAAGATTCACTCACATTGGGTGCGTTCGGTTGATGATGTTGAATGCGCACGAAGTTGGTTTTAATCACGAGTGAAACTAACCTAGATAATGGCATAATGGTTCGGTAAGTAAACGGATTTTATTAATCAATTTTAGTAGAATTGTTGGATGTATTTTTGTGAGTTTAAGGCTATTTTCTAACCTTAAAAATGTTATTTTTAAGTATTTTTATTTGATTTTGAAATTAAATAAATAAATAAAAATAATAAAAAAAATGTTGACTTTTTGACCGTTGACTTGTTGACCATTGACTTTGACTGTTGACCGGTTCGTATGTGTGTATGTATGCGCTGGGTGAGGCTCGAACCCGAGACCTCCCGTACGCGTACACGCAGCTCTACCAACTGAGCTACGTGTCTAACCCGAAATATTTCTGTTTTTAATTATATTTATATACTAATTGGTTTAAACCGAAAATCATTTATTCTTAAAAACGATTTTAATGAATCGAACCGGTGTTCTCCACAGGTCTCGAACCCGGGACCTGTGGTTTGGGTTAACACACAGTCCACCGCTGGACTGTGTGTCTAACTTGTTAAATAATCTGATTTTTATTATACTTATATACAAACTAAATAATTTCGTTTCTGTATTAAATAAAAAGTTTGATAATTATCCGGACCGGTGCGGTAGTCCGGACTCGAACTCGTGACGTGTGATTAAATGTTCACACAGTCCACCACTGGACTGTGTGTCTATCTTGGTTATTATTCCGGTTTTTATTAAACTTAACATCTATAAGCGGTGACTTCGGTTCGGTTAAAAAAAGGAACATTTTTATTAAGGCGAGTGTGCGTGGGACAAGAATCGAACTCGAGACGTTTGCGTGTTTATGTGCACACAGTCCACCGCTGGACTGTGTGTCTAACCCGAGATATATCTTGATTTTAATTAAACATATATACTACTGAAACTTCATCTTCTTCGTTAATCTTAACCAGAATCGGAAGTCCGACTGGTTCGAAGTTTTAATCAAGTTCGTTAGTGTCTGGTGGTTAATTACATGTGAGATTAATAAAAAGAATGAAAGATTAAGTGTTAGATATACCGAACAGTGGCTCCTCTGTTTCGCCGGCGAAACTCCGGTGACAGCAAACTATTCCGGCGACGTGTGTCTTGCGGCAGAGGGTCTTCAGTGAGCTTGAGGTGAGTGTAGGTGGCTTCAGTATGAGCTCTGGGGTTCAGTAAGGCTCAACGGTGAAAGGCTCGGTTTTCCGGCGAGTTGCAGAACTTTTCCGGCGAGTGGAATTACGTCGGGTAAAGGTGTGATTGTGAGCGAAAAAGCTAGCAGAGGTTTGAGGGGGTATTTATAGGGCAGAACATTGATGTATTTAGTCCGATTTCCGTCTTGATTCGTCGGTTAAAGATTTTCCGGCGGTTATAACTTGTGTCGCGGACTGGACATCGGTTATAACCGATGTAATAGTTAATGTTTACGTTAAGTCATTGATAACGGACGCTGTTTGACGAAAACGTCGGATTTTCCGGCGTCAACGGATTTGGGCGCGTCGATTTTGAATTCGATATTCATGTTATGAATTAATTGTCTTCAATATTGAACAAGAAATACAAGTGGCGCAGTGGTTGGATGGAAGGGTGTTAAGGCTTCGTTTGAATCCGCTGCTGACCCGGGTTCGAAACCCGGCAGCAACTTTTTATTTTTAAACCACTATTTTTAATACTTTTTCAAATATAAATTATATATTCCAATATATTTATTAATTATGTATCGTTTAAAATTATTTTGGGCATTAAATACGCAACAAAATTTTTAACTGATTGTTCGGTTAATAAACGGAGCGGGTTTGGTAAATCCGGTTTTTGACGGATGTTACACCATTTCCTGAATAGAGTTTTGAAAATTGTTATTTTATTTCACTAATACTTATAAACCCGTCTTAAACACTCGTTAAACTTTAGAAAGGAACCAGGATGTGAATGAAATCACGATGGTAAGGTAGTTAACCTATATATATATATATATATATATAGGTATACTAATGATGAATTTACGAACAAGTAAGAAAATTATGTGCACAAACGGAAGTATGATACAACTGGCACATCAAGAATGTTGTGTTGAGAATTATATGAACCTGTAACCTACAAGAATGGGGTTTTGAGATTATGCAATATATAGAATGATATATGTGTATATAAATGTACACTCACATATGAATGAATAGTATGATATCTAACGTAAGTATGCAATTGTAGATGACGGATGAAGGATGTTCGAACGTTACGGAACAAATAAGTCAGGATGAATTAAATAAGCTGATTGTGGATGAAGTAGTAAAAACACTTGATGCAAACTTCCCTCGTATAGCACAAGAAGTAGAAAGTCAAGTGTTAAGCATAGTGGAAACTATGATCACCAGCAAGATAGACGAATTAAAGGAAATAATAAGCGGAATTCAAGGCAAGAAAGAAACACGTCGGTGTACATATAAAGAATTCATGGCATGTAAACCTGCATCTTATAATGGGGAAATAGACCCCATAGAATGTCAAAGCTGGATCTCCAACATAGAAGGAGTGTTCATTCGAAGCCATTGTGAGAAGGAAGATCAAGTAATGTTCGCCACAGGGCAACTTCAACGACAAGCGAAAGATTGGTGGGATGCCTATAGTAAGGAGATAGGTGAGGATAAACTACAAATTCTTACATGGCAAGAATTCAAGGAACCCTTCATGAAGTATCATTGCCCACAATCGGCCGTAGATAGAATTCAAGAAGACTTCCTCCGTCTTCGACAGAAGAACGAAACAATCGATGAAATCACGAACATTTTCCTCGATAAGATGAAGTTTTGTAAGGACTTCACAAGAACTGAGAGAATGAAGATCAACCGCCACCATGATATTCTAAAAGACGAATACAGAGAGTTCATCACTCCTTCTAAATGTGAAAGTTTGAACGAGCTCATTAATTGGGCGAGAGATAGAGAGATCGAGTTGAAAAGGCAAGAAGAGCGAGGGGAGAAGAGGCAAGCTGAAAAGGGGATAACTCAAAGTACTCCCAAGAAACCCAAACATTACGATCATAATAAGAAATAGACTTCTAAGGGAGGATTTCCTCGATGCAATACATGCGGGAAATTTCACACGGGAGAATGTTTAATGGGAAGAAAGGGGTGCTACAATTGTGGCCAAGAGGGACATCCTTACTACAACTGTCCTAATCCAAAAAGGGTATGTTACAATTGTAATGAATCCGGCCATGTGAAAGCAGAATGCTCAAAACTCAAGCAAGGAACAAAGAAGGAAGGAAAGAAGGAAGAAATCCCAAGGGCTAGAGGAAGAATGTTTCAGATCTCGTCAGAGGAAGCAAGGGCCCACCCGAATGTTGTATACATCCGGTATACAACATTCGGGTGGGCCCTTGCTTCCTATCTAATATATAGGCTAACTAGCTTACCATCGTCATTTCATTCACATCCTGGTTCCTTTCTAATGTTTAACGAGTGTTTAAAACGGGTTTATAAGTCTTAGTGAAATAAAATAACAATTTTCAAAACTTTATTCAGGAAGTGGCGTCGGCGACGGCCTTAAGCTGCGTCGCCGACGGGTCTTAGTTTTGTGTGTTGCTGAAAATGTTGCGTAGACAGTGAGTTAGTGCGTCGGGTTATGGGGTAGCATCGCCGACGCCACAGAGGACCGTCGCTGACGCCCCGTCTGTTCTGCAGAGCTGCACAGCTCTAACAGCTTAAAATTTTCACTTTCAAATCCCATTTTGACTCCTTTTGCAGTCTCGTAATGTTCATAACATTCCGTAATAATCTTACTCAAGTTATTCTAGTGAGAGTTTCATAATCCCTTTCTGTTTCCATATTATAAGTGTTAAAACCTTTTAAGAGCACTTACCAAATTGTGCTTCGGAACGAACACATACTTGCATGAGCTTTCAGTTTGAGTTCGAGTACCCGATACGGACACTCGAATCCCTCAAACCTTGGCTCTGATACCAACTTGTAAAGCCCATAATCCATAAAAGTCCCAACGTCAAGAGAATTAAAAACATTATCTTTGTAACATAAAATTTTGACCAAAATACCCTCATGACGAGATTAAGTAAACCGTCATCATAAAGACTTCTTAATACCATTCAAACAAACTACAACTACTATATGTTTCAACTTAGTATTCTTACAAAAGTCACGAGTATGAAATTCATGATTTACAACCAAAAAGACGTTTTGACCCGTTTGACATTTGGAACATGCCCGGAAGCGCATTAAGGGCATTGAGATGTGTTCGTCCCGAGCTCGCCAACTTAAACCTGCGATTTTCCTGTCATTCACAATATGAAAACACAATATAGTAAGTTAGTATCGATAATCACTTAAACTTTGTTCATTAGTATCTTTGATTGTTTGACCCGTTTGCACCAAATCAACATAATAACTATTCCATTCATGAATAATTCTTTCACCTTAGCTCATTTGACAATGAATTATGTCATTTCCAAGAACAATATCCAAATATTCCTATCCATTCTTACCCGTTAATAACGGGTCTATACAGATCTCTTTCTTACTCATTTTTAATAAGCGCTTCAAATCTAACTCTTTAATTTGCTATGTTTATACTATCCTTTTTAAGTGGAATCAACATAATGCACGTTATTATCATACTCGTATTAAAGTAAACGAAGTTCATATGAACTTACCGGCGATCTTGTGCTTCGAGTGCTTTCGGTTGGCTTGTATCTCCTTCTTTCTTCACACCTATAGGTGCAACATCGCATCTTTAGCTTCTACAATATTCATCACATAAACATATCTCGACTTTTGATTATCTTGTTAATTGACCCTATATAACCCCATTTTCATACTAATTCGTAAAATTAACAAGTTCTAGTATTAAAACCCAACTTCTTCAATTCAAAGCATTCAATCAAACATGTGGCGTGCATACCATCAATTAAGCATGACTTACAAGTAACTTAAACACATTCTTCCTAATTTATTTATGGATTAACATGATTACTCATTCCTCATCAATCATTATCATAACCATATATATTAAGTTTCATATCAAATTATCTACCAAAATGATTTCCATATCACTACAACTTCAACATTACTCTAATTTAAACATGAACATAACTAAACTTCATCATTCTTCAATTACAAATGGGTTTTATACTAATCATCAATATAGTCAAAATCAAGCACATTACAGCTCCTACACATTGTTATGAACTAACATTCATGTTCAATTTCATACTATCTTCACGAATTATACATAACCCACTTTAACAATAACCATTAAATCATGAAATTCAACTTACTTGATGTTAGGAACACTTATGTGAGAAAGATTCTTAATACATGCATGAATTCTATCTTCAATTCTCTTTTGATTTGGCAGATTTTGTGGATTCTAGGGTTTGTTCTTCTTCTTCTCTGCTTGGGTCGATACACACATACATCAGTAAGATGTATGTGTTTATTTTCTTTATAAATTTAATTTCAATTCAACTTTACCATATATCCATCTTGAGTCCCTCAAGTGTGGTGTCTAGTTTTTAATGACTAAGATTTTATTCATATTTATTTATCTCTAACTTAGTTAAGTAGTATAGAATTTGGGGTGTTACAGTAGACGACAATACACTTCACACAAGACTCTCCTTAGTCGGGTCATCTCCTCATAGTCGTGTCCAATAATGGTCGTGGAACACTTTCCTGGTTCTGCGGGAGCTCTAGGAATTGTGCCCTTAATTCCATTCGAAGCGACACCACTTCTCTCTAACATAGGTGATTCTCCTTAGATCATTAAAAGCATTGTGGTTATCGTGATTTATCCAAATCATTTACCACATAATATGCTTAGCCTTACTTTTTGTCACTGAATATCATAGGAATAGACTAGGACGTAAAACACTCTTTTATACTTTGGGGTATGTATAACCATATATACTAGCTTATACATATCATTTATGCCTCCATAGTGACCACCCTTAGGCATATAAGTTAGTTGTCCTATTGAACTTAGATCTTGGGATCTCCAGTCAACTAAGTTAGGTTTCCTTCACATACCCTTTTTCATGGGCTTTAGTCTCGTTCCACAACTTGATCTCTAATAAACCATCTGGTTGTTGGATCCATAATATTATCTTTGAATTTGTCTAGTCACTACAAATAACTTACTTATTTGAGATCAGTTGTCATGATGTGTTCTTAACTCGTAAGTTAATTTGCCCATTGTCAACTTCTAATCCTATAACCTCAGTGGCCATCTGAATCTGGTTATAATATATGTCTTTCTAAGATAAACATATCATTTAAGGCAAACACATCTCCATTATGCACGTTATAATTACTTTCCACAAAAATAATTTATACGTCGCATACATTAATGATTTATTTCTTTGTAAAAAAATTGCATGTGTTATCCAAAGATATTGAACACAAAATAATAAAATACATTGGAAACCAAATCATAGTGCCAAACACTTTTGAAATTTAAACGGAAGCATAGATGATATGTAGACATCAAAAATCAAAGTGCTTATATCTTCAACACTTTATAATCTGAGCGAAATCTTCTCAAAGATATCGTCCCATGGCATGTCTTGAGGTACTCTCTCAAAAAGACTCCATGCACTTGTAAGTACAAGTTCCCCATTTCATCATGAAACTTTAAACTTGGACAATTTTGCTCAAAACAACACTAAGTTGTTACAAAGGCTACATTTAAGTAGTAAACTTGAACAATTAAATTTATTCACAACAACACCAAGTTGTTTTCCATCAAATAATATTCATGAGAAATTGTTACTTCGTTCAACATATGCTACTTCTAGCAAGAGTAGCAAACCATTTGAATTCTCAAAACTGTGCGAAACTTTGTTTAAAAATCATTTTAAAATATTTCATTAGTTTTGCAATGTACAATATTCATAATATCAATTAGAGTTTATGATAACATAAATCAAAACCCAAATTATCAAACGGTTTTAAATTGTTTAGTCTTACTACGCAAGTACTAAACGTTTTCTAACACGCATCTTAGAAAAAAATATATATAACGGGCACGTTGTAGAATCGAACGTTTACATAAAACGTTTTCCAAGGATTAAGTTTATAAAATAAATAATTTCTCATCATTTTTAATGCACACATATGTAATTAAATGTTTACATAAAACATTTCCATTCATTATGTCTTATACAATGTACAATCTCTAACGTTGTATTTGTGATACACATTTTTTAACACATGTGTTAGAAAATTTAAGTCATTTTATATATAATATATATATATATATAATATTATATATATATATATATATAACATGATCATTTGGATTTAGAAATTACAAATTAAAGTTGGTGATAAATCTCACACAACTACACCATCACTTTATGGTGATTTAATTCTTGTATTCTTACTCTTGTAATTTTCCAATCTCATCAAGTTAGACACATACCCTACTTTTAATACAAGAGTCATGGGGTGAAAAGAGTCTCACTTAATTAGAGATTTTATAAGAGACATAAACTCTAATAAAAACTAATAATTTACATAAATCTCTACTTAAGAGTTTTATCTTCCATAGAAGAGTCTAGTAAATATTTATAATATCATTAAATTTATATAAATAACAAAACCATCACTTTATGGTGATTTAATTCTTGAAGTAAATCAAACATCAACTCAACGTATCAACTTTTATTTCTAACCCATACAAAGCATAACATAAATGTTTATATATTAAAATAATTGTTATAACAAATGAATTATATAAAATGTTTACATAAAACATTTCAAAACATTTGTATTTTAACCATTTTAAACAATCATGTTAAAATGAAAAAAATTCTAACGCGCACGTTAGAAATATTAATATTCCACAAAATGTTAATTCGACTTGCTATAAACAAATATATGGTTCAAATAAATAAGTCATTTCCCAATACACACGTTAGAAAATGAACGATTAAAAAAATTACTTCCAAACTAACGTTTTTCATAAACGTTTCTAACACACATGTTAGAAACGAATGATTACAAAAATCATTATAGGCTTTTAACACTCAATTTTTTTAACCATATTATATAAATAATATGGTCATTTCTAACAAGCATGTTAGAACATGAAACGTTTTGTTTATAAAAATAAAGTCGGTCTAACGCACATGTTAGAAAATTTAAAGTTTGCAAAACGTATGGTTTACACTAATAAACCCGATCTAACACAAAAGTTAAAAAATATTAGTGATTCCAAAATCGTTTCAAAAAAACCAAACGATTGAACCAAAACTATTCGTTTTGTACCACGGTATAGAATTTAAGATTATATCTCAATCTCAAGAAACCCAAACACAACAAGTTGTACTACGTACATATTTCCCAAAAAAAATATTTATAAGATCATAATCTATAAGAATTATTTCTTGTTATTTACTTATTTATAAATCTTTTCGTGAACCCAAAATCCTTATAAATAAGGTTTTAAGATTGTAGCAACAGTTTCACGGAATCTGTTTTAAGTTTGTAGGAACTAGGTTCATTTTTTATTATATAACTCGTTATTCGTAGGAAATATCATAGTACAATACCGGTTACAATAACTAAAATAATATAAAATATAATTACATATACCAATCTTGATTCAAGTCGCATCTCTAGTAGGTCCTTCACGCACACTTGATAGCATCCTAGACTCGAGTATTCATCATCTTGAGTCTTGAAAATATTCCTTAACTGCAACAAATAGCATACTAAAACGTTGACGATTTTGGTTGAGGCACGTGTTCAACACGCTTCCCTTAAAACAGATTTCGCGCCTTACTAAAGACGGCGCGACTGTTTCCCAGGGTACAACAACCGAAGCAGTATGTACTGCCGAAGATGGCTCACGCGCCCGAGGTTACACCGGATAATTGTAGTGTTTGAACTTATGGAACAAATAAGGATGTGATGGTGGTGGAAAACAAGTAGAGAGTACTCCTCTCTCTAGTTGGTCTTCAAGTGTTCATCCTCCTTCTAGTATTCTTCATGTATCAAGCAATACCATATTCTTATAGTCATAAAAAGAAACACATAACCTACTAATTGTACAAGAGTTAAGGATTAGTGAAAGGCTTCACTTAATTAGAGACTTAAAAACTTTAATAAAACTAATTAAATGTCATCAAGAAACTTTACTCAAGAGTTTCTTTTTTATTTATCACATGAAGATTCTAATTAATATTTATAATTTTATTAAATTATAAATATAGTAAATATCTATTCACCAAATTTTAAAATACTGAAAAATTAAAGATTTTAATTAACAATAAGCTAGTTGTATACACACGATTTATAAAAGTAGAAATCTGTAAACAAAAGACGAAAAAATGTGGGGTCAAAACTATGATGGAGTGATGTGTAAATGAGTGGGAGTACCCTAAAACACACAAGTAGGCAGTGTCTTTTATAAGACCATAACAAATCTAAGATAATATATACTAATTACAGCTATACCAACTTACATATTTTATTTATCATCTTTGGTTTATTAAATACTTAATATCATAGCTGTGATTATATTTATTTTATCTGAACCGTCTATTAACAAAGGTGTCCTTGTCACTACAGTTTATTAAGTCACAACCTATGATATAATTTGGAATTTATTTATTCAAGCATGCATTACAAAAACGTAAAAATCCCAAAAGCATCCAAGGGGCCTTCAATCCAATCATGTAACAGTTGTTTTACTTGGATGTAACAGTTACTTTACTTGTTTTTGGAAGAACGGGGTAGCTGACGATTACTATAAATATATATAAGCTTAAAACGAACAATTAAAAAACTTTTTGGGTAGGTGATGATTACTATAAATATGTATAAACTTACAAAATCGATTAGAAAACTTTTTGGGAGTATTAATTTGCCCGTCAAATGGTCGAGTCTTCATACGTGTAAAAAGGTAGATGTGTGAGCTTGTTGTTAGAAAGTATGGAAAGAATTTGAAATGATTCAGTTGATCACTCAATTGGTAGCAATAAGTTAATACCAAGCAATGTCAAATGAAGGATTCACAAGTTGTTTTTCTTTTAAGTTGGAATTGGTAACTTTTTATTTCCCATTTATAGCATAGATTACATAGAGATTAAGAAAATACAAACACAAATGAAACGGGGTCTTCAGAGAAAAGTAGTATTTTTTTTAATTCATAAGGCTTACATAGGGTGGTTCTAAATTTTACACACAAGTGTTGAAATCCCAAAACTAATAGAATGAAAGTTATATTATATAGTTAGATTAGATTACTAACACCCATATATACAGCTGTTACGACTATATCTAAATTAAATCAAATTAAAAACGATAAAAATAAGGAAATTTTTAAGATAAATTGAAGCTCCAAATTAAATCAAATTAAAAACGATAAAAATAAGGAAATTTGTAAGATAAATTGGAGCTCCAAATGAGGCACTCGGGTCTAAAAGTTGGGTGAACTGCCTGAGTCCCATTAAAGTTTTCCTCTTCAAATCTTATAACTACTTCAAACTAGTAGTAAAACCCGTGTGTAAACACGGTAGTTTTTAAAAAACTATGCATACCACATTTTATTAAACGACGATTGACTATACATCTTTTAAGGTTTAATTACAAATATATTACAAAGAAAGGGAACATCTTTTAAATAACAAATAAAAGGGAACATCTTTTAAATAACAAACAAATAATAATCCATCACACATTATTCTACATTCCATGATCGTAAAAACACGAGTAGTCTTTAGAAATTTTCCATACCATTTTTTTATTAAAATACGAATTACTTCATTAACTTCAATGATGGTTCACGAACTTTATAGCCGGTTTCCTCCCATGTTTTTCACCTCACGACCTCTTCCAATCTTTATCATAGCTATGGAAACGAAAGTGAAACAATACATAAGAATATAGCAAGAAGGAATGGAGTTTGACTTTCATAGTGTGACAAACCACTTCATTAATACTTTGTTAAATAGGATCATGGTCAATCACACATTATAAGTTAACTCTAAGCTGATGTCTTCAAAATAAGCAATATATGTTAAAACCATATTAAAACTGTTACAATATAACTTTATGAGGAATGTAGTACAAAACAAACTACTTCTAATATCATTATGTAATTGGTATGTAGAGTAAAGCCATATTAAATTGTATACTCTTGTTCTTCCTGCTTGTACTTCTTCACCGTCAACCAACTTTTAAACATTAATCCAAGCAATATGAGTTAAACCTCATAATCACTATAGCAAACTACTACTTTTCAGCAGCATCAATGGTGCATGTGTACACAAAGTTTAATAGTACGGAATCGTGCCTCCAGGCGTGTTAGGAACTGAGTTTGAAACTGTTTATGAAAGTTCTATAAATGAAAGAAGATAAATCAGATGAATATGCAGCGGAAGGATGAACTTTACTTCATAACAGCCCGAGAGATTGTTTTCATTGTCATGCTTTCGTAATTATAATTACTTTGCATATAACTCACAATCTCCCCCTCAGCCTAAGATCACTGATTTGTTCATACAGAATGTAAGGAAGATATGTTAGATTGATAATTGATAAAAGTGATCAAATAGAACAGTACAGACATTGTTCTATTTATACTACAATCCTAACCACTAAGCATCTTATGATGATGTCAGCATGAAAATGACACTTAACAAAATAACAAACTAACAACAACTGCGAATCTAACCACTGCTATAAACTAAACATTACAAATACTGATAGAAAACACTGCTGAGACATCCTTTGTTGGTCTTCAGCAGAGCTTTGCCTTAGCAGACCTTTAGCTTTAGAATTCAGCAGAGCTTTGTCTTCAACAAAGTTTTGCTATGGCAGACCTTGAAGATTTAGTTTTCAGCATAGCTTGACTTGGGTAGATGTTATATTATTATTAGGATAAGAGGTTGTAGTATATTTTAGTTTTCTATCATCTGTTCTTTTGTATGATTCAATTCCAACAAGGCATTTACCCTTCGCCTCAAGAGGCGTACGTCTCGAGGCGAACCAAGGCATAAGCCCGAGGAATAATTAAAAAATAAATATAAAATTATATATCTTATAAAAATAATAATACTAACTAATTTCATCATCAAAATCATCGAAAACACACATAAAAAAGATATTGAATGCTTGAAATCGACACAAAAAGTCAAAAGCATCAAAAAGAAACATCAAAACCTCCTAAGACAATATAACACCTGAGGCGCGTCTTAGACTCGTTTTTTGCGAGTTTCGCCTAGTGAAGCACGCCTCACCCGTTTCTCTAAAAGAAAATAAAACCAACTAGGATGAAGATCAAAACGGACCCACATGTTCCATTCCCATACGCTGTCGGTTTCTCTAAACAAATATCATTTTTAGACAACGCAAAACTTTAATCAAATATAAAGACTAACTATTTATCCAGATTAGACATTTATAACCTTGATGTCAGTTTTGATTTGAATTCAATGGAAAAGCTTGAGGCAATGCCCTTCTGAAGACATGCCTTGTTTGTAATCACATCGGAGAAAGTATCCATAATGTCACGACCCGCACAATTTCAGCCCAAAATTTAAGCATTCTAGACACTTCCGGGGCCATCTACACGCTTCAAGAGCCTCCCGGAAGACTCCAGAACAGCCCGTATTGTTCCAACAACAAGGAGACACTAAGAAGCACAAAATATCAGCCAAGAAGGGCCTAGAATATGCTGGAAATGGCTTGTTACATCAACCATAAAAATCTATATAGAACACTCTAGAATTCAACTTAATATCATGATATTTTGTAACAAATATCTTAGATATTTAACCATGATATTTTGTAAAGAGTATTCTAGATCAAGAATACTCTAAATAATCTTGCAACCACTATAAATAGGGGTCATGGAAGTTCATTTGAAGCATCCCTAGCAACTTGTAAACTTCATACACTTGTAAACTCTCTTCATCTAATATGAAGTTATTCTCTTATATACCTGTGTTCAATTATTACAAGCCACTTCCTTGCGATCCAATGTTCCCTTTAGCAATTTTCATAACCAAAACCCAACGACACTAAGTCGGCTAGGCTTACTTAGACCGTATTCTAAGGCCGCACGTGAGTTGAACAAGTACCTCTGTGACAAGTGGTATCAGAGCGACGTTCGATCCATCCAATATGGCTGAAGATAAGACTCAACTTACAACCACGACTACTGAAGAAGAGACCTGTGGGCGTGATGAAACTCGCAAAGGTGGAAGAAAGAATCGAGACATGTCCAAGGACTGGTCGCAAACTTAGACAAACACGTTGAAGACGTGGAGACATCGATAGCTGAATTCAAGACATACGTTGAAGAATTCAAGACTGAAGTCGACATCTTCCAAACAAACATTAACGAGTCGCTAGAACAAGTAGGTGGCGAGCTCGGCGAGCTAAGAGACGACATCAAACTTGCTATGCAGGTCATGCTAGCTGAACTAAAAGAGATGTTTATGAAGGAACTGGGGCAAGTACAAAGCAATATAGAGAGCAAGTTTGCTGAGAAATTCAATGAGTTGCAAATGTAGCTAAACATTTGCAAACAAGCACTAGCAAACCGAGGCGACTCCATCATTTCTTCAAAGTCTGAAGTCCTAAAGCCATCTCTGTTTGTTGGAAAACGAGAGGGACGAGCCATTGACGACTTCATTTAGGAGATTGAGCAATACTTTGAAGCTATAGACATCGTTGATGATGGCAAGAAAATCAAGACGGTGACTTTATACTTAAAGGAAACCACGGCTTTATGGTGGCGACGGAAGCACATGGAAATCGAAAAAGGTATGTGCACCATCAACACTTTGGCTGATTTTGTAAAAGAAATTAAGAAGCAATTTTATCCGGAAAATGCCGAACATGATGCAAAGATTCAGCTACGAAACCTTAGGCAAAAGGGTAGCATCAAAGATTATATCAATGAATTCACTACACTTGTGCTTGAGATTCCGTACTTGTCGCCCAAGGATGCTCTCATTTACTTTGTCGATGGCTTGTAACAATGGACCAAAACTGAACTTGAATGACGAAATGTTCATAACTTAACATCAGCAATCTTTGTTGCTGAAAACATGCACGACCGAAATCAAAATCGTTCGACAAGAGTAGCAACCACAGAGACTGGCGATGCAAAAGGTGGGGGAGCAAAACCGACCAACCAAAATCAATTCCGGAAGAATGATGACCGGGCATTAACGTTATATAACAAAGGAAAATTCGTAAACAAAGGCTGCTTCCTTTGCGATGGCCTCATGATACTCGAGACTGCCCAAAGAAATCCAGATTAACGACCCTTATAAGGACCGACGATGATGAACCTGAGGAAACAGAGAGGTTCGCCTAGGTGCAATGCAACTGCAAGTTTTAAATGATATGGCCAAGATGAACGGAAAACCATTGGCGATGGCAAATCAAACTAACCCGACAGCAGTCGTGGGCAATACAAATGGAAAAGATCTTCGGTTTGTCGATCTAGAAATCAAAGGAGAAACCTTAGAAGTATTGGTCGACACCGGTGCTAGCCACAACTTCATGACAACAAACGAGGCAAGAAAAATCGACTTAAGAATCACAACCAAATTAGGCTTGATTAAAGCCACTAACGGAGATCCCATACTGATCAAAGGTGTTGCTTGGGGCATAAAAACCAAAATCGGGACATGGGCAGGCAAGTTACACTTCTCGATTGTGCCAATCGAAGACTATAACATTGTGCTTGGGATGGATTTCTTTCGAGAACAAAAGGCTATACCAGCACCATTCATGAACACACTCTACATCATCAAAGGCGATGAAGTACACGCTATGTAACATCCGTCAAAAAACGGATTTACCAAACCCGCTCCGTTTATTAACCGAACAATCAGTTAAAAATATCGATGCGTATTTAATGCCCAAATTAATTTTAAACGATACATAATTAATAAGTATATTGGAATATATAATTTATTTTTGAAAAACTGTTAAAAATTGTGGTTTAAAAATAAAAGGTTGCTGCCGGGTTTCGAACCCGGGTCAGTCAACCGGTTTCAGCAATGACTTAACACACACACACTCAACCACTGCGCCACTTGTGTTTCTTGCTAATTAATGGAAACAATTAATACATATTATAATTCTCGAATTCAAAACCGACTCGCCCAATCGCAGTCGTCGGAAATCCCGACGATTTCGCCGAGATTGGACGGTTACTTCAGTTTTAACCGACGCATTTACTAACACATCGGTTATAAACCGACGCCTGAACCCGCGACGCAAGTCATAACCGTCGGAAAACGTAATGACCGACGAATCAAGACGGAAATCGGACAAAATTCATCGGTGTCCTGCCTTATAAATACCCCCTCAAACCTCTGCTAGCTTTTTCGCTCACAATCACACCTTTACCCTACATAATTCCACTCGCCGGAAAAGTTCTGCAACTCGCCGGAAAACCGAGCCTTTCACCTTTGAGCCTTACTGAACCCCCAGAGCTCATACCGAAGCCACCCACACTCACCTCAAGCTCGCTGAAGACCCTCTGCCGCAAGACACACGTCGCCGGAATAGCTTGCTGTCACCGGAGTTTCGCCGGCGAAACAGAGGAGTCCAGTTCGGTATACCTTACACTTAATCTCTTATTCTTTTTATTAATCTCACATGTAATTAACCACCAGACAGTAACGAACTTGATTAGAATCGGTGAAACAGTCGGAATATGTTTTCTGGTTAAGTCTGACGAAGAAGACGAAGTTCAGTATTATATAAGTATAATTAAAATCAAGATATATCTCGAGTTAGACACACAGTCCAGCGGTGGACTGTGTGCAAATAAAACACGCTTATGTCTCGAGTTCGATTCTTGTCCCACGCACACTCGCTTTAATAAAAATGTTCTTTTTTTACCGAACCGGATTCACTGCTTATATATGTTAAGTTTAATAAAAACCGGAATAATAACCAAGATAGACACACAGTCCAGTGGTGGACTGTGTGAACGTTTAATCACACGTCACGAGTTCGAGTCCGGACTACCGCACCGATCCGGACAATTATCAAACTTTTTACAAGGCAGAAATGAAATTATTTAGTTTGTATATAAGTATAATAAAAATCAGAGTATTTAACAAGTTAGACACACAGTCCAGCGGTGGACTATGTGTTAACCCAAACCACAGGTCCCGGGTTCGAGACCTGTGGAGAACACGGTTCGATACATTAAAATCGTTTTTAAAAATAAATGATTTTCAGTTTAATTCAATTAGTATATAAATATAATTAAAAACAGAAATATTTCGGGTTAGACACGTAGCTCAGTTGGTAGAGCTGCGTGCACGCGAACGGGAGGTCTCGGGTTCGAGCCTCACCCGGCGCAAACAAATTTCACAGCCTGACCGGTCAACAGGTCAACAAGTCAACGGTCAACGGTCACAAAAAGTCAACTTTTTTTATTATTTTTATTTATTTATTTTATTTAAAAATCAATTAAAAATACTTAAAAATAACATTTTTAAGGTTAGAAAATAGCCTTAAACTCACAAAAATATATCCAATCAATCCTACTAAAATGGATTAATAAAATCCGTTTATTTACCAAACCATTATGTTATTATCTAGGTTAGTTTCACTCGTGGTTAAAACCAACTTCGTGGCCATTCAACATCATCAACCGAACGCACCCAATGTGAGTGAATCTTACAGCTCCCCTTTTTAATTACACGTTTTGGGGTGTGTCATGTGTCACCAAAAATTAACTCGTTTATTTAAACTTGTGCCATACCATATTGTGATCTAAACATAGATTGTATATATTGTTTGTAGTCATGTATTTCATATTGTCAAGTTATATGCAATTCATTCATTAGGCCCATCAGTTCCTCGTGAGAGACGAGTTGAGCAACGCGTGCCTCAAAACAAATCCATTATTGTTCGTGTGTGTATTATTTAGTTTATATTGTTTGTAGTTAAGTATTTCATATTGTCAAGTTTATGCAAATCATTCATTAGGCCCATCAGTTCCTCGTGGGAGACGAGTTGAGCAACGCGTGCCTCAAAACAATCCAATATTTTTCATGTGTGCATTATTTAATATTAAATAATTGGTGAATAAGTTTACATCTATTTTTACTCATGTGTGGTTGTGCACTTTATTTTATAATCAATTAAATAAACTTGTTCAAATGTTTTTCATAGGATTCACTCGCCAACTTTTTGTTGATCCAAAAACCATTTTTACACATGATACAGGTGAACAGGTTGAAGCAAGGAAAACATAGGAAATGCCTTAGAAGAAAACAATGAAGCCTAGATTGATGTTTAGGACATGATGTAATTATGATTGTATATTTCCCATTAAAATGTATTAATGAATATGAAACGTTATAATAAATGTCATGAGCTTTGATGATAACCCAATCATGCCCCGATCACCTTTTCCGTTGTGGGTCGGGGTGTGACACGCTACACCCTTGAAGTCTAAGAACCTGGGCAAAATATTATCCACAATACAACTCATAAAGACTCATGAGGCATTCGGGCATGGCATCGCAACGAGGACGTTGCGAATTTAGATGGGGAGGATGTCACGCCCGCACAATTTCAGCCCAAAATTTCAGCATTCTAGACACTTCCAGGGCCATCTACACGCTTTAAGAGCCGCCCAGATGACTTCGGAACAGCCTGTATTGTTCCAGCAACAAGGAGACACTAAGAAGCACAAAATATCAGCCTTGAAGGGCCTAGAATCTGCTGGAAATGGCTAGTTACATAAGCCAATAAAATCTGCATAGATGACTTTAGAATTTAGCTTAATATCATGATATTTTATAACAAATATCTTAGATAGTTAGCCATAATATTTTGCAAAGAGTATTCTAGATCGAGAATACTCTAGATAGGCTTGCAACCACTATAAAAAAGGGGTCATGGGAGCTCATTTGAAGCATCCCTAGCAACTTGTAAACTTCATACACTTGTAAACTCTCTTTATCTATTACAAAGTTATTCTCTTGTATACTTGTGTTTAAGTATTACAAGCCACTTCTTTGCGATCCAGCGTTCCCTTTAGCAACTTTCATAACCATAACCAATGACACTAAGTCGGCTAGGCTTACTTAGACCGTATTCTAAGGCGGCACGCAAGTTGAACAAGTAACTCCGTGACAATAAGCTACCCTGCAAGTGAAGCTGGATCCTCCATTAAAGTATCCACAAACTCTCAAGCTGCAATCTTTTTTCCTAAATCCAGTATCTACATGTCCTTTACATTCCAACCATCTTATCACTTTCACATAGTACCCAAAATCTGGATCATCTAATTCGTTAGGTTGAACCTCATGCCCGTGATGAAGATTCTTTTTTGCTGATTTTGGTCATGTTTTTCATTTCATTAACATTTAGTGTATCACTGGTAAAGCAATCAAAGTAAAAAAAAATTATATATCTAAGGATATGACATACAAAGAAAGTTTATTGCCTCAAATTGAAGCTTGTTGGTGCTGCTGTTTTGTGAACTCTGGCAGGAAATGTCATCCAAAGAACTCATCTCTTTTATCTTTTTTTGCAAAATCAATCTATGAGCTCATCAACCTTATAGACACGAACTATTAACACATTTATCTGTTACTTCCCTCTATTCAAACAAAGATTCTTACCCCTTTTATAATGCACACCAACTGTTGGAAAAAACCATTGCAACTGTTCAGTACGTTAGTTCCACAGTTAATTTGAACAAATATTTCCTACACCAATGCAATACATTGTACGTATGCACAAAGCAAGTGTTCGATTGATTTGCAACTTCTTCATACCTATAAATTGAGTCTTTGAGAAGAATAAAAGACATCATTTGACAACAACAAAATAAACCGGTCATCCGCCATTCCACGCTCTTTTAAGAGCAAATTAAAAAAAGTAAAAACTTTATAAAATTTACGACGTCACAACAAAAAGTTCGCAAAATACTAAAAAAATAATAATATTAAAATTTAGGGAAAAAAATATTTTATCGAAGTCTTAGAATTTCATTAAAGTTTAAGGTTAGAAACTTGAATTAGTTGAAAAAAATGGATTGATTAAAGTGACTGTAGCAAACATCCCTTACAAAGTTATGATCAAATTATTTCACAAATCTTAATTTGAAAAGAATGAAACAGATGTTGATTGCGGAAGAGGGCATAATGTACCATCATGGTTTGCTTTAGAGGGCATAATGAAACAGATGTTGATGGGGAAGAGGGCATAATATACCATCATGGTTTGCTTTTGGCGGAAGAGGGCATAATGTACCATCAGGAACCACTAAGGAACACGGGTGGTTTTTAGACATTTTTCATACCTTTTTTGGAAAGAAGCAAGACATGTAACCCAGTACAACTTGAATGTGGACGACTCAAAATAGACAAAGCGGTTATTGTTTTTTACCATCCACCATCGCTCCATCCATCGTCGCTTTGAGTTCAGAAACTTTTTCTGTGGCCATTCTATTTGCTTTAGCAGATGCGTAATCGTATACATCGCACTTATCACTCGCTGTTTCTTTGGCATTATGGGCTGCATCTGGACCAATGTGCATTGCTTACCAGCCCCTCAGTCACAGAATCATATGCATAATTCCCCTTCTCTTAATATGTTTCTTCAACCACCCCATTCATCTCCTTTATCTTTTTATTGAACGACAATCTATCTTACTTCTAAACTACAACTTCACTTTGTCTTTGTTCTTAGATAGGGCCCTCTTTTAGTCTATTTTACTTGCCTACTTCATCTTCTTCACCTTTTTTGCACTTATTTCTCTCCACTCTTGTTTTCCACCTCTGGCATGTCAGACGGTTTCTTATCCTCTGCCTACTATCACCACCTCATGGACAAAGGTATGTTGGTGGCCTCTTAGAAAAACAATCAAGTGTTGATCCTAAAAAGCACGCATTTTACACTTATTGGGCTTATCTGAGGGGGTGCCTTGGCATACATTCATGCATATTCCCAAGCATATACCCAAAAATTTATTCAACTAAACAGAAAATGCACAAGACCTAAAGTTTTAAACCTTCATGATTACTTCTAAACATGTGATTAACGATATGAACATGGTTACAGACAGTTAACAGTTTTCAATCAAAAGCCCTAACTACATCAAATTATATACGATTATTCATCGATCAAACAAACTTAAACAAAACCTAACAAAACATGTTAACCAAAAGCTACAACCACCAAATCTATTCATATTAAGCCAACTAAACCCTAACCTACACAATTAAGTAAGATGAAATAATCATTACCAAATTACAATCAGAAACACACAGATTCACATCTCAAATCAACAACAAACCAAATGACTCACAAATCTTCATAATCTAGATCCAGATCCCCATGATCCTACATGACTCAAAAATGGCAGCAACAAAAAAACAGCAGGGTTCAACTGTCTACAACACAAACAGGTTATTAGATCACGAACAAACATAAACCTAAGAACCCCGCGAGTATCTCTGTTCTTCATCGCTAAAATTACACAAATTAAAGTTAGCAGAAAAATGGCAATATAGTTGATACACAGATACTGAGATATACAAAGTTTTATTTGAAATTTTAACAGAAAAAAATGATTTTATAATGCTAAAGAATAATACAACAAGCTAGACTTGTTTTTCACTCGATAAAAATATAAAAATAGTTGACCTCCATTGGCAGATACGCAGGCTTTGCTTCTGTGCCTGATTGAATAGCAGGAAGTAACGGATAACGAAGAGTGGTGTTGTACTTTGCTCGGAAGTACTGAACAACAGAAATTGTAGCTCCCATGTCATCCACGAAACTAACAAATTTAAATTAAAAAGAATTAGTCAAAGATAAGGAGCATATAATCATAAAGCACAAGTAGATTGCAGAATGAATGGCCTACATAGATAAACAATTTAAACAGTGCTTATCAAGTTCATATTTGCAGAATGAATGGCCTACATAAATTATCAAAGTAGTAAAATGATTTTTGCAACTCACGTTAGTTGGTTAACTGGTTGACGTGTCAAGTCTTGACACTTGTAGCACCTCACAGAATCCCCATGGGCGAACTTAAAACTCCTCGAAGAGCTCTCTTTACCTGAAAGTTACAATCCCCATAAAAGAAACTATGAGCTTGTTCCAATCATTCAAACTATACACACACCATATTAACAAATGGCTCAGTAGAAGGGTATACCTTGATCCGTTCTTGATCACTAAGCGGTCTTGATATATCCTTGTTGAGAAAGTCTTTAACAAACTCAGATACCAACTTGTTTTCATAGAAAGCCCGAGCTGACATGTCTATAAACAAAATATTAAAAATAATTAATCAGATTAACATTCTATAAAATGAACACAAAACTAAAAACAGAACAGTTGAGAAACAAATACCAATGTTCAGTGATAGTCCCATTTGTGTAGGTCGTAAACTCTGGTAGAAGCCCTTCCAATAGTCAATACCGTCACCAAGTACGCCTTTACCAAATACAGGGCTAAACAGTGATCTCCCAATTACTTCATGGCTGAAATTCACAATAGGTTTGAAAGTTAGAACCAAAACATGAAAAGAAAAAAACACTGAATAAAAAAAGATAGCTTACTCCGTCGAAGCTGAAGCTGACTCGATTAGAACTACATCAAGAGCTTGCATAGTTTCCTGTGGACTATCATGTTGCCTGCCAGTCAGAAACATCTTCAGATGGTGAAGGTTTTTTTTTTGCAGCAAACTTAATGGTGACCTTGAATTCGCGTTCCCGCCTACAATACATGCAAACAGTTACATATCATATTTTATTATAAATGAAACATTAAGCACAATATACTTTAAAAAATATATCATACCCATTCCACTCGGTAATGTTAACAACAACTTCTTTCGACTCGAAAGGCAAGGAACCAGCAGCGAATGCACTTTTCTTCCCATCATACGCCAACATCAAGTTTCCCAGATGTGAAGCCTTAAATAACTCGCAAAGAAGCTTCATTATCTCCCGACATTTTGTTTTAGAAGTAACTTCGGGCAAAATAGCAACCTAAACCCAGAATTGTAAGAAAACCATTACATCCACATTTACAATTAATACACACAAAAGTTACAACCAGCCCAGAAAAAAAAGTATAGAAAATTACTCATTTATCAAATTAAATAACACAATGTAAGTAAAAGACAGTCTTTCAGAAAAAAATCTCAAAGAAATCTCATCATTAAATGGAATATAAAGAATTTAAGAAACCGATAATCTTCAATCTCATATGTATATTCAGCATAACCTAGTAATATAACATGAATACAGATGACGATGATGATGTTAACCTATCATGGTTCTTCATCCGCGAACAAACCGATGATTACAAATTAAGATCAATTCAAACAAAGTTATAGATATATGCAGATGAAATACATATACAGAAATAGTGAAAATCGAGTGATCAGAGACGATTGTTAACAGGAAAAGAGGTACAATCTGCGTGATAGGAACAATACTGAAAGCGTGTGTGTTAAAAAAAAATCAAAATATAAAATACCTAATCAACAAAAACTTACCACTGCTCACCACCATCGTCGCTTCTCCAACCCGAAACACCACCATTATTGTCTTCCATACCGAATCTATACACGTTAGATCTAATAGGTTCGAACGAAATCAGAGACCTGAGATATTTGGGGGGGTTTTCGTACATTAGGGTTTAGAGTGAGATTGAAGGGAGTCAGTTTTAGGGGAAGAGAATCAAAGGCGAATATGATTTGGGAGGTGGAGCCTAGGGATTCTCTCAGGGGCTTGGATTCATGGAGGTTTTCTTGTGGGAGGTTTTGAATTTGTTTTGCAACGGTAAAAAGGAATGATATAAACATGATATGTACAGATTCAAATTTCAAAAATAAAGAACCCTTCATTTATTAAATATTAATTAAAGATACAAAATTATGATGCGATAATGAGATAAGATTATCATTATTGGATAGTTTATATAGCTGTCACGTCAGCTTTGTAATGTAATCGTCACCTCTTCTTTTATTGATATGGGAGATATGTTTAATGCCCGAGCCGACTAAAGTTTTTCTCTTTGTATCTTTTGACTACTATAACTTCAAATATGTTAAAAGTTATCTTCATAATAAAGTCGAGTTGGTTTCTAATCTTCAATCCTCTTCAAATTGATCCATATACTATCTAGAGCAACCCTTACTAATGGATCTTAAAGATATTTTCATGTTAATTAACAATTTGGTATATGTTTTATTTGTTCGCCGATAAATCCTATGTAACACTCTCTCATGAGTGTTAGAGGAGCTACGATAGGATTTACAACATTTAACAGGATAACCACATAACAAAAAAGATCAATTATGTTTACTATATACCACAAGAGCTAGGGGGGGGGGGGGGCGGGTTTCACTAGAATTCAACAATATTGGAATATGAAATGCAGAGTAAAGCCATTTTGGTCCCTAAGGTTTGGGCAGTTTTGCCACTTTAGTCTAAATCTTAAACTTTTTGCATCTGGGTCCCTGTGGTTTCAGTTTTATTGCCATTTTGGTCCAAAAGTGATATTTGTCTTCTAAAATCTTACTATTTTATCCTTTTCCTTAGGGGGTTTCACTAGAATTCAACAATATTGGAATATGAAATGCAAAGTAAACTGCCATTTTGGTCCCTAAGGTTTGGGCAGTTTTGCCACTTTAGTCTAAATCTCAAACTTTTTGCATCTGGGTCCCTGTGGTATCAGTTTTATTGCCATTTTGGTCCAAAAGTGATATTTGTCTTCTAAAATCCTACTATTTTATCATTTTCCTTAGGGGCAAAATAGTCATTTTAAGCATTAATATATATTATATATATAAATAAACCTCAAACTCTGCTTAAAATGACCATTTTGCCCCTGATGAAAGGAAAAAATAGAAGGATTTTAGAAGACAAAAATCACTTTTGGACCAAAATGGCAATAAAACTAAAACCACAGGGACCCAGATGCAAAAAGTTTGAGATTTGGACTAAAGTGGTAAAAATGCCCAAACATCAGAGACCAAAATGACATTTTACTAATGAAATGCATGTCTAACCTATTCGGTTCGCAAAATTTGTTTAAATTAGAAGCTAACATGTTTGACTAAGAAAAAATTAACTTGAATTGGAATTAATTCCCTCAAAATATCTTCAAACTGTGATGAATTCAACCAGATTGGAATCTCCAACTCTCTCGTCAGCATTATCCCCTCCACCACTATCATATCCTGCCACGAACTACATTATTGACACCTCCATATCCATTATTTCCCACCCCCATGCACCTCCACCCACTACCACCTCTACACACCCACCCACTTACCATATGTCATAACCTTCAATAGTGCTCGCTACAACCTCCACCGGCATTTGCCATCGTCTAACGGTTTCCACAACTTTAGCAACATTACTACCGCGATAGTGGTGATGGTAGAGACAACATCATCGAAGGTGGTGTAGGCAACTCAATGGAGGTGCGGTGACTAAGAAGATGGTAATAGTGGCAATAGTTATGATGGGGTGACACTGATGATGGTAAACGATTGGTGGTGGCAAGGATGACATATTCCAACTCATTCTTGATCATTTTGTTGCCTAAATGTATCCCATATTCTAATTCATTTAAATTTTAAATTATGTAACCAGATTTGAAATTGAGTTATAGTTTTTTGTTTTTTACATAATTCAACTCTTATATAATGTTTGGCGATTAAAAATTAAATTGATGGTAGGTTATCATGCAGCTTAATTTGGAATCCAAATGATCTTACGTTAAACTTTAATAGTAAATTAGGTTATTATACATATGTACTATACGGGTTTAAGAATATAAAATTATATAATTTATATTATAAATTATTTAATTTTGTACTGTCTTCATAAATTTACAAATGTGAATTTATTTACCATAGATGATGCAACAGTTGATCATGTGTAAAAACCGATTCTTTTAGAAACAAACCAACTTTACATAGATATTGTCATATACTTTTATTTATCGTTATGGCAAAACATAGAGTGAGAGGAAGTCAGGAAACTGTCTTCTTTTCAAGTTAAATGGAATCCTTCTATTTGACGGTATTAAAATAAATCTAGGGATAAACGTTTGTTTGTATGCCCTTAAACTATATGATAAATTGAATGAATTGTGAATGTATAAGATAATAATAGTAATTAAATTTTTAACCATGTGATATGCCAAACATCTCTCTAAACTCAATATCAATATTTTTTTATTAATAAGCAGTCTGGTAAAAACCATTAAAACATAATGTATATACTTTTATCAGGTTATAGACCCGTGTGTTATATAGGTTTAAGAATTATCACCATTATCATACTCAGTGAATCATATCAATAGTAAAGTTAAAATAGGGTTTAAGAAGGATAAGATATAGACAATCTTACTTCTATCTCGCAGAAATAGAGAGACTGTTTTAAGTGAGACCCTCGACTCGATAGTAGTTTTGTATAAAACCTTAAACCTAAGACACATAACACTTGGCAATCAAGACAAAGATCGATTGGTGCATTTACCCCGTACGGGTTTAAAGATAGAAATTATATAACTTAATAATATATGCACAAATCTTTTTAGCAATTTGCTCATATATACGACTACGATGGAGATAGATGTCAATTCA
Organism: Scalesia atractyloides; assembly: GCA_947069175.1. Taxonomy (NCBI): domain Eukaryota; kingdom Viridiplantae; phylum Streptophyta; class Magnoliopsida; order Asterales; family Asteraceae; genus Scalesia; species Scalesia atractyloides. Next base: position 24,200,942 of record CAMTDV010000023.1, read on the forward strand.
CTTTTTTCAATCAAATATCACAAATATATTTTTGAACGACAATTTTTCTAATCCCTTTTGTGTGTGTTACTTGAACCCAAGACCTCTATCTCTCAAATCCAGGTACTTAAAGATTTCGTTTTTGCCAATTGACCACTACCTCAATAGTAAATATGCAAATATATGACAACCATACCATATTTCACCATAAATAAAACCATTTCAATTATTAATTTCAAACTCATTTTCTTAATTATAAGATTTTATTTGTTTTTCCAAATAATTTTGTATGTTTCTAAACTTTTAGCTCATGAAAGACTTTTTATAAATATATGCCTAATCATTTTTAATAAGTCTGCCTATTATAAAACAATTTTACTCTCATCTTACTCTCCAATATATTGTGGAGATGCTAAGTTGCTATGGATCCTCATTTGCTTTATGTTACCAACTTTTTTTACATTGCTTGATGTTGTTATGATTTGATTTTGATTATATTTTTGTTATACATAACTTTTACATATTATTGTAACTATCTTATAAGTATATTTTGAGATTCTCATATATTAAAAACCATAATATAGAGTGAGTTTTTTTTATAAAATTGTACCGACCATGTATTAGCATCTAGATGAAGTCACGACCAAAATAAAGTTTCATGCTTTGCTGCCTCTATCACCCCTCAAGTTATATGTATGAAAATAATTTAGCTATATAAATTTGTGCATACGTTATTAAATTATATAACTTTTATCTTCAAACCCATGTAATGCATATGTATAACCTAGTCCTCAAACCCGTGTAATTAACAACATAATTTTGAATAAAACTTATATCAAACATAGATTAAAATAAACATGTTACAACACTATACTTGTAATTTTGTAGAAAAAACAATATTTTTTAAGTTATAAGAGAAAAACAAAATATATTAAAACTTAATTATCATAATAAAATAAAAAAAATAAAAACATAAAGCCACCACGTGTATACAATTGCTGCTTTAGAAGCTTTAATTTAATAATTACGAAATACCTAAAAAGGTTAAAATATTAAATAAAATAAATAAACAATTATTAAGGTTCTAATAATAAGAAATTAAATGGACTAATAAAGAAGTTTGTTTAAGAATACCATCAATCTATCCGATGAGAAATCTTTAAAAAAATCAGATAAACAATTATTAAGGTTTTAATAAAAAAAGAAATTAAATGGACTATAAAAAAAGTTTGTTTAAGCTTACCATCAATCTACCTGGTGAGAAATCTTTAAAAAAAATCAGGACTTAAAAGTGAAAATATAAGAAAAAATTCTAAATAAAAACCAAAACAAAACCTTAAATCATCAAAATATAACATAAAGGAAATTTTAAGTAATGATTATGTCAGATAAATGTGATCTTATGAATTTTTAAGTAGTGATTGTATAGATAAACATGATTTTATGAATTTTAAATATACAAAACAAAACAAAAATATAAAACTTATTTAAAAAAAACTGGATTGCAAGAGGTGTTGCTATGTGGCATTTATTGGAGTTATTTATTAGAATTTAGATTAGATTATATTAGATGTTAAAAATTGAAAGATAGATTAGATGTTAAAAATTGAAAGATTTAGAAAGTTAGCGTAATAAAAAATAAAAATAAATTCAATATCAATATTTTTTATCTATCCTATCTAAAAAATTCATAATTATGGAACATGTCCCATCTAGGGCCTCATTTCACTATTTTCTCCCAAATCTATTCACATTCCTATGGTGCATTGTTATGGACTATCCAAATCACTACATTCGTGTCAAATGGCTGTTGGTATATAAATTGACATAACCCGTTTACAATCAACAAATCATATGCTAGGGTTTATCTTTCTCTCTCAACTCCAATCCTCTTCTTCATTCTTTGATTTAGCCTTGGTGTTTATTCAAACATGCAGATCCTCTTATCATCCATACTCGGATTCCTTTTTCTCTCCTAAACCTTTATTTTCATTGGCGCCTCTCTCACATCCAAGAACCCTAGTATGCATCGTGTGAAAGAAGCATCTGAATCTCTCTCTCGGATCCTAAATCCCATTTGTTAATGATCTTTAATTGATGTTAACGATCTTTAACTGACGTTGGTTATTCGACAGAAGATTTCATGATTTCAGAGAAGTAATCTGAAGGATATTATGATCTGCCCACTTCAATATCATATATTCAAAGTAAGATTCTCTAGTCATAACCCTTTATTTGAATCTTTAGTGTTTTCTCTGTTTTCAATTTTAGCGAGATTCTCAATTTAAGGGTTCGGTTTTATTCGAGATTTTTGATTTTGTGTTTACGTTGTTTGATTTCTGATATTAAGGTGTTTCAATTTAGGATTTTGAAAGCTATAACGAAATAAGAAATGGTGAACACTTGATCTATTTGATGACCTAAGTATTAATTCAAAGTTTCAAACAGTGGTGTTTAACCCTAACCTCTCTGACGGATATTGTGAATCACAATTGTTGCTGATATGTTTGTTGTGTTATTTTATAGGAAGAGAAATAAGATGCAGATATGGCGTTTCTTACTATTTCCGGATGTAGATATCGCGTTTCTTACTATTTCCGGCCAAACATTAATCAGTGGCGAACAGGAAACAGGCTGCTAGGATTACAATAACAATTACCCTAGAGGAAGTCTTTTAACCATCGCCACTCTTGATGTGTTTCTGCAAACAACCGTGATGTTTTCTCATGGTCGTTTCTGTTTGATCTTACCAAAGGTGCACCACAATTTTGCCCTAAGTTTTTCCTGATTGCAAGTTATATTTATGTAGTGAATTATATTAATTGGACGATTGTTACAATTTTTGGAATAAAATAAGAGATTTTGCGAATGTTTATCTTTGTAGGCAATACTAAATTCGAGGACTTGATCTTGATAAAGGAATTGTATATGTTGAGACCACTCCATCCTCTGCGTTTTATTAAGGTAAAAGTTGAACTAAATTTAGGGAATTTTACTCATTTAACAAATACGTTTGTTTTTGTGTCAATCTATTTGTACTGTAGAAAAAGGGTCTGAAGTGGGTATGCTTGATTTATGCTTAAACCTTTGCATCTGAGATTCTTATTGTTATTGATATTGTGACGGATATATGATTATCATTTTTTCATTCAATTTTGTTGCAAACTTGGAAATTGGTTATCCGATTCTTGATTATTTTAGAAAGTTTAAGGAGTTTTAACAAGTAATCCCAAACACCACCACTAATTGTGTGTGTTTTTTTTTAAGTTGAAATGTGCATTTATACAGTAAAAGAATTGATATTTACGAATGTACTGGCTATTAAAAAAGTCAATTCTTGGTTTTCTGATTATTTATTGTGAAAGTTTAAGCAATTTTGACAAGCAATCCTAAACACCCCTAATTCTGTGTTATTTTTAAGTTAAAATTTGTTTCTTTAATAATAAAAGGACTGAGTTTTATAAATGTTTTGTTGGAGTCGGCATAAAGGAAATCAAGTTGAAGCCTGGGTGGTCTCTTAAAGTGTTGTAATAGTTAGGTGGTATTACATCATCCTAACTTAAGGATAACTAGGTACATGGATAACGCTTGCTAGGCTATACCAGGTCATGGCTTGATATGTGATTTTGTGAAGTTTGCTTCTGTTTGTGTTCTTCGTAATTTGATTTGTTCTATAAATTTGAAGAGGAATTCAATTTTGATTTCGAATTTTGTAAGGTTTGGATGGCTATTGTTGCTTCTTCATGTCGAACTTCTATTTTTATATTGTTTTTCTAACCAACTCACACTACTTTGTTTTTGCTCTACATCATTCTCCCTTTAGGAACTTTTGTTTTTGTGAAAATTGTTTCGAATCTTCTTGTAATTGACGTTTTAGTTTACCGATTGTTGACTTCTTTAGTCTAGGGATTGTTTTGTATATTTAATTTTAATAACCAATCAAAGATTTGATGATCCGTAATCATTTTTTTTGGTAATGAAGTTGTTTCTGGTGTGTAACTTTTTTTCTGTGATTGATGAGGAAGGTTATATAATTTGTCCATTTTATTTCTTAGTGGGGGAATTAGAATCTGTTTCTGGCGGTTGTTTTGTTACGATGTTCTTTTATGATCTTGAACTGGGTTTGTTGTTTACTGAAAAAATATAGAATTTTTGTTAATGTTTATCATCTTTAAATGTTGAAAAGGCATGTGAGAGTGAGTTGTTAGTGTTTACTGAATGTCTTTGATTCTGACATATTATATTATATTAATATAGTTAGAATTAAAATAAATTTGGTCTTCGGTTTTATCTGGCTACCGATACGATCTTTGGTTTTCGTGTTTTTTTCACATCCCTAAATATGAGAAAACTACTTTCTTCATTTTAACTTGAAAGTTAGATTTTAAACTAAATTATGTGATGTTTTTTGACCCGGCGTGGTTGATGGCTCAAATGTTGGCTAACATTGTGAAAGTGAAAATACATTGATATTTTATGCAATAATTTATTTTAAAATATCATTTAGACACTATTTGTTTATAATAACAGATAACTAAAGGTATTTCAGGTCAATCCAAGCCAAACTATTTGAAACGGTATAAAACTACTGGTTGTGAATCCGTTAGCCAACCAACCCATTAAGTTGCCTCTAATCTTTAAAATGAAACAATGCTTGGCAGTGAAAGAGCCAAAATGCTACAAAAGCTCTCTAAGCTGAATGACAACACTTTCATGGTTCATTTTTCCATCTTTGAACTTTTGTTTTTCTTTTGAAACAACAGATTGGCTTGGCTTTATCCTAAGGCTATAAGTTATAAAGAATGATAAGGATAAGCTTGAGGCAAAAGCCAAAAAGTGTACACTCATTGCGTATGATAGATATCTTTTTTTGAGACAATCTGAATAGAAAAGTCCTTAGAATGATGATGCTCTTCACAAAGAAAAGGTGCAACAGATTTTGAAACAAAGAAGATACCAATCAAAGAAGGTTATGTTATGAAACCACAAGGACCGTCTGTTTACTTTTGACAAAAGTTGAGAACTAAATGCGTTACAAAGTGCAAACCATAGGAACCAACCGTGTACTTTTAGAAAGCTCGGGACTAAATCCAAAATTTTGGTTGCACACAAGGACCATCTGTGTACTTCCCTCTAAATGTGAAATAGATTTGCACAACACAATTATACAAAAAATGCACGATCTATTCGGAGAACATTAGCAGCATAGATTCACTTATGATGCAAAGTGATGGTAAAAACACATATGTGAGAGAAACTAAATGACCTTTGTAAAGAACTTTTGTGCATGACTTCTGATTTGCACTGCTGTCTTAGTTCCTATGTGTTCTGCATTAGCAACAAAAAAAGCGTGTCTCCGTTTAATCATTCTCCTAGGGTGAAAATAAATGTAATTTGCAGATACATGAACCAAGAATAAAATTATTTTTCTTTTCAGAAACTAAAGGCAATGACTGTAACCCTTGGTACCTTCTATCCGTTGCCAAGCTCGCCCGTATAATTTCAGGGCTTCTAGAAAACTGTTATGCTCCTCCTCTGTCCATTTTTCCCGTTGTTTTGTTATCGTATAGGGTTTTCGTGTCTGAAAAACAAGGATTTGAATTCAGTTTCGGATGATTTTGGTTTGAGATAAATAAAGAAACAAGTGACAACCTTGATGTTTTGATTTTCCCCATAGCCAGAGGAGGACTCCATCTAGAGAAGGGGGAGGGCTGCTGCTTCAAATCCTGTGGAACAAGTAGGGATGCAAAAGCCCCCTCGTAGCATCCAAATCCAAATAGCTTAGCCGTTGTAGAAGTCAACAAAACTTGAAAACGTAACACTAGTTCAAAACACGATCGACAGATGTAACAACAACACAATTCCATGAAAACAGATTAACAAATATGTATCAATAACTAATTAGCATATTAAGAGTTGCAGCTAGCTAATTTATTCCTTAATTTCTGTACATCAGGATAAAGTCAAGAACAATTTCATAAAAACATATTAACAAATAAGCATCAGTAACTAATTAGCATCTCAACAGTTGCAGCTACCTAATTTATTCCTTATATTCTATAAATCAGGATAAAGCAAGCCAACACAATTTCATAGAAACAGATCCACAAATATGTATCAGTTACTAATTAGCATATCAATAGTTGTTGCTACATAGCAAGACAACACAATTTCATGAAAAATAAAGTAGATTAACAAAAATGCATCAGTAACTAAAGCATCTCAACAGTTGCAGCAAGCTAATCTATTCATTAATCTCTACACTTGTACGCTATTCAAAAACCTAAATCAACAACAGCTGCAGTAGTAACAGGACCAAAGTGAGCTTGTTGATGCCAAAAACACAACAAAAAAATAAATCAAAATAGTGAGAGAAAACAACTTCAATCAGTCACAAACCCTAGATACGAAGCAGAAACTAGAGATTACATTCACATACACTCCATCCGCTTTAAAATCTGATCAGCACGAACAGGAGAACTTCTTCATGACTCCACAAGGTGAAAATCTGAACAATAATAATAATAATAATAATAATAATGATAACTGAATAATAATAATAATAATAATAAGTGATTGTAACAGAAATCAGTTATGTGAGAATTGGGAGAAGGAGAAGAAGGGGAGAACGGTTGAATAAAAGCGGAGTGAGTAGAGGTCGAGGCGGATGAATGTGAGCCACAAACATTTTGGGCTGGGGTTTTTCCTTTATTTGGAAATAAATAAAAAGGGTTTAATTTGAGGCTACAAACGAAGCAAGGGACTGACACGTGTTGGGCTTTTTTATGTTTGTGTTGGAAGGGTGGTTCATACCCAGCACCTTATTCAAATCTCTGACACAACTTCCCCCACTACCACTCCGGTGTCCCTTTTTTTCTCCTTCTAATTTCCATGTGTTTTAATGAAATACTTAAATACCCTCCTCTAAAATCAGTCGCGGATCCAGGGTTCGATTTGGAAAAAAATTAGTGGATACCTTGTATGATTTGAAAAAAGTTAGCAAGAATCTACCAAAAGCAATCCCCTAGACAAAATTCTTGAATCCGTCATTAGGTATATAACTTGTTTTGAAAAAATATATGTTTAATAGAGGTTTGCATGTAATATAAGGTTTTCAATGATATCTTTTACTATGTTTAAATGAGTAAGAAGTGAGCGTGAGCTTATTCCTAAAGAGTTTTGGATTTTTCTTTGATTCTTCATGTATGCCTTGTAATATAACGACATGTTTATATTGAATGCATTTGGTAATTAACTCAATATGAACTTACCTCCAATATTGGCATGTATCACTCTCTTTATAACACACTGCCCCAAACAATGTTTAGACCAAGTAAGGCTTGCTGAGCCTTTTTACTCTTTAAAATGAGAAAAATACCCTTCACTTAAAGCCACAAACACAACCTTGTCAATTGATTGTGACTCACTTGACTAACTATAACCATGAATGAGCCTCATGATATGTTTTATAATATCAAATATATCAAAATTAGTTTCACAATATCAAATTCACACTTATTAAGTTCTAAACGTATCATAATACATAGCAAAACATAGTTTCATAGTATTTAAGGTCGCTGGTAATCTCATTGAATCAAGAACCCCACTTTCACATCATAGTATGTCTTAGTTGGATAATTCTTGAAAAAAAATTGTGAAAACAATACCTAAAAAGAGACCAAAGTTCTTGTTTGTAGGTTGTGGTTTTGTTGAAACAACACAATGTTTCACGAAGGAGCGTATTAATTTTGGTGGATAAAAAGATTGAAGGTTAATTATGGCAAATTATTATCAACAATAAGTTAGATACCTTTGATATTTTATTTTGTTAGTAGTAACTTAGTTATTGTTGACGGTAACTTCTATTAGCAGCTACTACTAATGGTTGACATATGTCAACAGTTACTAAAGTCCATGGTAATCACATGGGTCTTATTGATCACATAATTATTATTGACTGGTCATTGTTGATCGCACAACTTCCACTGATAGGTCAATTTCTACTGGTAATGATGAATCGTTTTCTTATTGATGTTTCTACAACCAAGCAAATCCGAAGGGAGTTCTGGATGATGTCCATACCCATGAGGGGCTCAACCCCTTTGACCCCCGTTATGGGCACCGCTCCCGAGGTTCGTCAATGCTGAAAATCAAAATAGTTTTGAACAAGAGGGCACTTAACGCTTTCTAACTTATAACGATGTTTTTTTTCGGATTTTCCCTTTCAGTCTTAAATATAAAATCTAAATAACTAAAATAATATGATAGCACCAAAATCACAAACAATAAATAATTTATGTACACTTAAAAAATATTGATAAGCATACATCATAAATAGACCATTATACTTTTATTTGTCTAGAGTGTTCATAACGTTGAAACCCACTGAATTGTTTTAAGGAAAAATTACACGTTTTCTCTTTTATCGTGATACCTTTTTTCAGGTTCCAACGAATTTTGATAGGTTTTGCCATTTATAGCTAATTTTGTTGTACGTTTTGTCTGTTGACCCTAACAGGTTAGATTTTTTTAGTTAAATCTGGTAATGTGACTTGCACATGAGGATATCTTTGTCAATTTACTCGATTTATATTGTTTTTATTTAAATGAAAATCAAAGAGAAGGCAAATCCTTCTCTCTACTCCATCTCTATCTCTATCATGTCTCTCCCAAATTTATCAAACATCAAAAGTGAAGAAAAAGCACAAAACCCACAAATTCATGTTCCCATTGATTGTTCATCATCACCATCGATTCTAGAAGCCTTTTTTTTCAATCTTCAAATCCTTTTTTAGATTTGGGTTATTCGAACAAGTCCATTTGTTGTTCATCATCCATCACTGGCCCCTAATTGATAACTAGCGGTGGCGTATGGGCTGTTGAAGGTGTCAGAAAAGATGTCGATTCGGATAATGAAAAATCTTAGGTTTTGAGGGGATTATCATTCTGCGATTAAGTTGATATCGCAGGTGATGGGTGGGGAGATTATTGTTAGAAATGATGTGAACGGAGGGATAGTGGATGGTTGTTGTGGCGGCGCTAAGGCGTTGAAGATGGTGGTGAACCGGTGGGTGGATTGTGGTGAGCCACCGCCCTTGTTTATGGGTTGGGGTTTCAGTCGGCGTGGTGGTTAGGCGGATCTAAGGTTTTGGTGAGGTGGTGGTGGTTGTAGATCTAAGGTTTTGGTGGAGGTGTTGATGGCGGTGGCAGGTGGGAGGTGGTGGTGGGGTCTGAATGTGTGTGTGAGAGAGTATGGTAGAGAGAGGGGGAGAGAGCTGTAAAGAGAGAAATAGAGTGGTATAGATAGATAGAGAAAGAGAGTTACATATAATAATAATAATAATAATATTTTAAAAAATGTTTTGTTTTATTTTTAAATAATAAATAAAGGGGTAAAAAGACTAAAATACCCTTGGTAACCAGATTTAACAAGAAAATCTAACTGAGTTAGGGCTAAATGATAAAACGTACAATAAAATTCTCTATAAAGGGCAAAACCTGTCAAAATCGTTGAAAATGACATCGACTGAAAAAAAGATATCAAGATAAAGGACAAAACGTGTAATTTTTCCTTGTTTTAAACAAAGCTAGTCAGCCAGTTTGATATCTAAAGAATTCGGTTGATTTTGACGGTTTACCAATTAACGATTTAGTCAGATTTGAAACTTGAATCACACTGTTTAAACTGAGTAAGCATTATAACTTTATTATTATCAACATTGCATACGAGTTTCAATTTTTTAGTATTTAGTTATGTATATGTATTATAAATCTGAATCATCTTTCTCATTATATTTTTTTTATAAACTTGCGAATGGTTTCAACCTTCAAAACCAAGTGATCAAACCGGTAAATACTATCGTTAACACAGTTGAAACATGCCGTAAAAATATCTAGGTTTAACTCCCAGGCATCATATCTACCAATGTATGGAACACACGTAATACTCCCACTTTGTTATTTTCAGGACGACTCAAGCTATGTACATTTCAAACTGTTTATTTATTTATTTATTTATTATTATTATTATTATTTCAAATTTATTTATTTTATTTATTTATTATTTATTATTATTATTATGTTCGTAGTTTTGGTCTCCTTTAGGGTTGTTTGGTTGTGTTGGGATAGTTAGGACAGACGTTTGGTAGCAAAAGAACCAAACATCAACCTTTTTAACATGTTAATCAAAGATGTGGGGGGTGTTAATTAGGTAGGTATGTGATGGTTATGCATGTTTTGTTTGTAATGTGTTTGAGAGTGTGGTTCAATCTTTTCTCCACCTGTCAGAAACTATTAGAAAATACACCTATCTTACACGCGAACAATGACACGCGCTAATTTTATGACATTTGAAAGCTTTTTTGTGTCAGAAAATTCATGATTTACAAAATTCAATGGATTTGACATTCTTTTGGATGTCATTTTTAGTCAAAATAAACAATATATATCTTGACACGCGAACAATGGCACACACACTCATTTTATGACATTCGAAAGCGTGTGTCAAGAAAAAAATGTCACGGTTTTAAAAGACTCAATAAATTTATGATATTTTTATGTGTGTCATCATCTATTTAGCGTCATAAAAAATAGTATGACATTCTTTTTTGTGTCATCGTTTTAGCAATGTCATGTTATATTTTTTAAATTATATTCCTCAATTAACCTATTTAATAAACCAGATCAAAATCGTAATATAATTATTCTATTTGTAATATATATATATATATATATATATATATATATATATATATATATATAATATAGGGCAAGGATTTAGGAAAAACGGTTTAAAGTGTGAAAACAGTGAGAACGGGCATCAGCCGTTGGATCAAAACAATCAATGACTTGGATTGGCACAGTGGCGTTTTCGTAAATAACATAAACTTTATTACTTGAACGTGCATCTTAACGATAAAAGAGTCTTTCTACTACTCTAAAACAAAATGCCACATTGATCATAAAACGCCATCTATTACAGAACCCCACTCACAATTACACCACAATTATAGCATCGACAATATACGACATCGGTCTATGTCTACGACATCCAAAAGAACCACCCAAACAACCCAACAACAACATATCATCACAAAACCAAAACGCTATATATAACGGATCGATCAGCTTCGTCTAGAGCCTGCATTTCAGCTGTGTAGGGACTGAAGTTCGAGAAGAAGGGACTCATAGCAGTGAAGATTTGGAAAGGAAAATTTGATAACAATGAAGAAGAATCGACTGATGGGAAACTAGAGACCGGTACCCAATACCATTTGCTCATATCTGACAACGGAGTTCATACCAACATCATTACGGTACAACTTTTTTGTTGATTTTCTTTCGGTTATCTTTTAGTGTTTTTTATATATTTTCTTTTTATTCTTGTCAATGGTTCCGTGTGTAATGCACTTGTATTGATTTCAAAATACATGTAAACACAGACTAAATAACCAAAAGAATTTTGTCGCAACGCGACGATTGTCAAAAACCAACTTTAGTTTATTTGTCACAAATTGGGTTTTTTATTGGCACTTTCTCTATGCAACCAAAACTTTTAATGCACTTTACATATGCATTGAAATTAGGGGGTGGAAAGAGCTGAGCTCGAGATCTCGAACTTAGTTTGGTTCAGAGCTTTGTTTCTAAAGTTTGAGCTCAGGCTCATAAGCACTTTCTCTATGCAACTGAAACTTTTAATGGCACTTTACATATGCATTGAAATTAGGGGATGGAAACGAGCTGAGCTCAGATCTCGAACTTGGTTTGGTTCGAGCTTTGTTTCTAAAGTTTGAGCTCGGCTCATAAGTAGTTTTTCAAACTCAAACTTGGCTCGTTTATTATTTATTATTCACTCGTATTTATTATAGTTATTGTATATTTAATTTAGTTATTTGTTTCAAAATTTTATAAATATAAATATTATTTTTATTATTTAATAATGTGTTTAATATATTAATTAAAATCTATAGAAGTAACGGGCTCTTTCAAGCTCGTGAGTCGGATTGAGGTTGGATTGTTTACTAAACAAGCTTATATATTCAGGCATTTGCTTAAACTCGTTTAAACTTAATTATCTCGAAGTTTTTTCAAACTGAGCTCGAGAAACTCTATACTATAAAGTCCCTAATTAAAATTTAATAGAGTGAACTGTAATTTTCGTACTTGTAGTTTGTCCAATTATCCAGTTAAGACCAAAATTCTAATTTGTATCATTTTCCGTCACTGGCATGTTATGCAGTGACGTCCAAAAAATCATGAGTTAATGGCATGTTATGCCAGTGACGTCCAAAATATCATGAGTTAACTGTCATTTCGTCCATGTGATTTGTCCAATTATTCGATTCAACATTATTTTTATTATGGAACTGACATTTTCAAAATTATCAGGGACGAAATGGTACAAATTTGAAATTACCTTAATTGATATAACGAACAATCAGAGAAAAACTAACCTGAAGAACCCTCCTTCAAACCTTTAAATAAAATTTCCCCCAAATTATTCCCTCCTAAATATTTTAGAAATTTTCAAGCACTTTACATCTCCCATTCTCCCCCCAAAATCATTCCCCAAATCAACTTCCCTGCAACTCCAATTCTATAATTTCTTCCTCTCCTAATGTCAGATTGCAGGTAAACCCCCTTTCCCGTCTACTTAAGGCGCTATCAGCATCGAGTGCTGGCGGCGATTAGCACAGGCGAATGATTTCATTTATGCTAATTAGTGGACAATTAGTCAGATATGCGGCTGAAAGTGCATTAACTGCCTCAAGTTATGATTTCATGGTAAAAACCCTAAATTCAAACTTCGTTGATGATTAATTAATGGGTTTTCAAACTTTTGTTGGATGTCTGTGAAGATCCCAGATACGGTTAGCATTTAAAATTAATGGTTTTCAAATCTTTGTGTGATATTTGAGCAAGATAATGTTGTATTGTAGTTTTCGTGTATTCAGATTTTCAACTATGTATTTATAAAAACTCATATATGATCATGGCTTTAATAATTTTATTTATGGGTATGCTCGAAAAGCTGGTATAATTCTTGCTTAGCAACTTGAAGTATTAATAAAATTTCATTGTTAAGATTGGATATCTAAAATTGCAACTTGTGTATGTTTAAAGTGCAAACACTTACATTTGGGGAGGAACTTAGACTACTAAAAATGAAAAAACACAGCTTGCTCATAGTAGATTGTGTTTGGACACTTTCAAACACCTTAATGATTACTGAAACCTCAGCTGATCAACGTACACACATCCAACCCCCCTTTAATTTATCCTACCATCTGACTATATTATCCAATTCTTATTGTCATCGAACATATCGGATTTGAAATTTTTCTATACTCTTGTGCACATTCTTGAATGATCTTAAACGTTACACTTAAATGTTTTGTTTTGGCAAAACAAACTAAGGTAGTAGGGTTGTAGGTTAAGTTGATTAGCATGATAGTTTTGATTGTGATGCATGTTGTTTGAAGTGTGGCAAATATACCATTGTTATTTTTAGGGATGTAAACGAGCCGAGCTACTCTACTCGAGCTCGGCTCGAAAAAAAAAAACTCGAAATGAGCTGAGCCTAAAAATAAGCTTGTTAGTAAACGAGCTCAAGCTTCACATATGGAACTCGAGCCGGCTCACGAGCCTAAACGAGCTGGTTAATATATATATTTTTTCATTAACATATTAAATATATCTTAAATAATAATAATAATTACTATATAAAATTAAAAAAATAACTAAATTACATACAAAATAATAATTATAATTACTATAAATAAATTAATAAATAATACCCAAGCTTGGCTCGAGCTCGAACTTTCATAAGTTAAACGGGCCTCAGCTCGAACCTAGATGAGCTGGGCTTGACTTGGCTCGTTTGCAACCGCTAGTTATTTTATACTAAAGCGTGGAACATATTTTTCTTATATAGCTTTTGTCTCAAAGATTGTTGCCAAGTGCCAACTTGTAATTTAGCTTTTGTCTCAAATATTGTTGCCAGCCTGGAATTTAACCAACATGAAGACCGTAAGAAGATGTGGGCTTGAATATCAACTGAATCCATATTTCCTTGTAATAACCAAACTAAGTTGACAAATCCTTTGAGACATGCTTATTGAATCAGTTTATCTTTCAGTAACTTCACCTTAACTACAAAACTAATTGTTCTTGTGATACATCTCATGGTTATTTTATGTCAAAGGTGAATATTTGATTTCAAACAAAGCGTTATCAGAGATCTTCCCATCCGGTAGGATTGCTCCGTCTTTATTGGTGTCTCTTCCATCATGAGAACTGCTTCTAGGGAAGGGACTGGACATTCTCTCTTTATTACACACCATTTCTTTTATTTGTGCTGATACGTTAGATGCAGGTGGTTTATGTTTAGAGATATATATCTTATTTTATTATATTATGGAGTTCACTTTTGAATTCTCTGTATTAGGATATCGTTGGAGTGCATGTGGATAGATCAGCACAAAGAGATATTGCGATGTATATGCCTCGGTAAAGTGCCAGAGATTGTAATGTGGCATATTTTCTTAACATGTATAGAAGTTAAATGGTTAAAGTTGCTTATTTTATTTGAATTTGTGAAGATTAGATGGTGTTCTGCAGGGGATGGAACAAGTATGGTCAGCAGGTCAGGTACACATTTCTCGCTTGAGGGTTTTTTATTGTCACTAGATAAGATATTGTGATCGGAAGACATTTTAAAAATATGTACATGATAGAACCTGAGAATATTTTTTTTTTTTTGTCAAACTCCAGCTTTGATTGGTTTTGTGATATGCTATTGGGCAATTCGTGATTTTATATATATTGCTTTTAGTGTACTTCCACATAATGTAATATGTTTGTTGTTATTATTATTATATTCATTATTATGATTTTGTTAGAAATTTATGGAGTCTACTAGTACTATCTTGATTTGAGCATATATTTTAATTTTTTTTATTTACCAAGCAGATAGTGAATTTATTTAAATTTTTAATAGCCGGTAAATTTATATGGTTATAATCATGCAGGTCTTCCTCGAGTGATATGGCCGGAGATAGACAAGCTATTTAGTGGGTGCCATCTATATCAATCTCTTTAAACCGGTAATATATGCTTTACTTTCTTTCATTGTTAATTTTTATGCTGCAAGATTATACTAAATGTTAAAGTCTTTTTTCAGGAAAAAAAGGTGATAGAAAAAAGACACTTGAATATGTAAAGATTAAAACATGCTTAAAAGTGTGGTTGAGACATGATAAAGATGAGGGTTTCTTGTTGTTCGCAACAACTCCGGCGCCCAGAGAATTTGCAAAGAATGTTCGACTTTTATGGCAATCTTTATTTTTTGGTGATATTCTGTATTGACATTGATGAATATTGTGAGCTTTGAAATGTTTGTTACTATTTTAGAATATTGTATGAAATCAATTGTTTTTGCTATTATGTATTTATTTTGTATTATGAATTTAAAATTGAACTAATAATTCTAAAAAATATATTTTTTAACACTAAACCATGGCACACATTTACGCATTCATCGTTATTTATGACAGGGCTTTCTTGACACGCATTGCATGTCGTAAACGTGTGTCGTAAAAGTGTGTCATAAATGTATGTCATGAAAAGATGACACACAAATGCAGTCATCTTCATTTATGACAGGGGCTTCTTGACACACTTTTGCGTGTCATATATACCCTTATATGACAGCATTGTGTATCATTAAAGGTCTTTTTTCTTGTAGTGTACGTAACTTTCCTTCATATTTCTTATTTTATTCATTATTAAATATATGGCTGATATTTTATGATTATATATTTAGGAATATTAGGGAACTGAAGCAAAAGATGTTGTGGAAGATAAACTAAAATTATTGACGACTGTCTACATTTAGGCTTGGTGTGCTTACTGCATTAGTGGGAAGACCACCTTAAGGGATGTGTAAGCTAGCAGCAAATTGGAGTAACAGAGGAAGCATTTATATTTTTTGATATCCAAAGTCACAAGAGTTATGTATGAAGTTTTTTTTAAATTCAAGATTCGTGACACTTTTTATTGTAATTCTTCATTTGTGTTCTGCATCTTTCTTTGGTTGATCTTCTTGTAAGAATTATTTATAGACGCAAATAATTTCAACTAGCAAAGCCAACATGCTAATGAAGACTTCTGGCAATTGTTTATCTAAAGAGCTTTGTGCTCCAAATGAACCCGAAGAGTATGAGGGAGTTTGAGGTTTACTTTGCTTACACTTGGTATAAGTGATCTGGTAATGGTAGTGACAAAGTAGAACTTATAAAAAAATATCATTCACTTCACTCTTTTGGTAGTAGGACAGTCTACTTCTACTATATACAATAAATAAATCCTTTTTTGTGACACGTGTTATATGTTTAGGGCTATTTCTTTCTCCTTTTCCCACTCTTTGCCTAAATCCGAGATGGTGTAACACGCAAATTCTATAGTCCTAAATAACTCAAACCGATTTCACCTTGGACTTACCCCCAAATTGATTATTGTGACATTCCTATCCATCCTCTTTTCTTCATCACAAACTCTTAACACCGATTGTTTTGTTGATACTGCCTCATCATTTCATTCAAGCTTGCTAAGGATTCACACTGCTTGGGGGAGTAATATATAGGTTCTCGGTACGTTTATGTTTGGTATATTTTCTTTGTTATGCTATCTGAAAATTTTGTTTTGCTATTTCAGTACATAACATCTATACTTATAATTTTTCCTTGCTCTCGGACAGGTACGATTGTAGCATGTTCATGATTAAATATATACCTAGATCAGTTTTTGATATTATCAATCGGATAGGTGCACTTCGCAACAAGTGTGACACGTCATCTCAATCTTGACCATTTGGATCCGATTATAATGTTCACATTGCTAAGAAACTCAAATTTTCATCTTACATAGATCTGAAGAAAACTTCGACAACTTCTGTTTCTAGGCCAAGTCTTTATCCTCAAAATTTAACACCCCGTGAGAAACTCATGTAGGTTTGTTAGTGGATTCACATCTAAACTAAGAAGCTTATTTACTTATTTAAGTGGAATCATGACACAAAAATCTGTTTAAGGGGAATGCTCGGTATTCAAATTACAGTCATTCAATGGAATCTGGAATCTGCAACTGGTAAATGCAAACATGTTATATTTGAAGAAGATAATGATGTGGTTTGAGGTAATTGATGTTGATAAAGATGAGGCTGATTTAGGGAGTTCAAGTGTTGATGTAATTAAAATGGTGGGAGATGAGAGAGAGTGGAGTAACATCTCAGTGGAGATAAGAGATAGTAGCAAGATATAGGGAATTGGATCAAAAGAGGGTGTCTACTTCCCGTGAAGTGGTATCAGCATTGTCAAATGGAATCGTTATCCCTAAGTCAGGGGTTTTGATATGTATGTAGATGTGGGTTTGACTTTATAAAAGAAGTTATTGCATAAATCCGATGAAAATCATAATTCAAGTTTGAGGAAATTAAGGTTTGATATTAAGTTACTAGAAACAATCATGTCGTCTTAGATGAAAGAGGTATAATGATTATACAGTACTCATTGGAAGTAATTTTATAGATTCAATGGTTGGTTTCTTATATTAAATTGATTGTTGTTTCAGGGTGTAGAAAAACAACCCCTTTAGGCCTATTACAGAGGAAGAAGAGGAAAGGGTTGCCAATACATTTTCTTATTCTAATCAGTAAATTTTAATATTTCTGTGTAGTGTAGGATCGTATACGTAGCGAACCATACACATTGGTTGCTTTATATCTTATTTGATCTGATATTTTTATCAAACACCTTTCAAATTTGTAGGAATAAGGTTTTGATCACTCATGAGAACTAAACTATAACGATAACGGAGGAACATTTGTAATGTTTGAGACCTCGGGCATGGTTAAACAATGAGGTGCTTATATATTTCAGATGTTATATTTGAATGCATTAACATATTAGAATGTATGTGGGCAAACGCTACTGATTAATTCAGGTTAACAATGGGGTGTTTATACTGTAAACTTTGTTGCTGAAAATTTATTGATGCTTTTCAAGCTTAACTAAAAATGAATATTTGATTCTTTGGGAGGGATTTGACCATTCATATAATAAATTTTGCTTATTGTTGATGGTTTAATGTATTTCTTACCGTATCCAAAGAAAATTGGGCATATGCTTAAACTAAAAACATATTAGTTATTACCAACTAAACAGATTGATAATTACATGTTATTCGAATTCATTACTATATTTAATTATCAACATACTAATTACTATATTTAATTATCAACATACTAATTAATTTAAAGTATTAATAAGAAAACGTTGCCTATTTTAGAAAGATATGAACACACATTAAAATAAAAATTGTAATATATGGATTTCGTTAAATAATTTGATTTAATCAGATACTGTTCGAAATCAGTACCATACTTAATTATAGACTTGTGATTACTTGATATTTTTGTGAGTTGTAATTTTCATTTTTTATTGTTAAATTGCATTGTTATTTCGCACAATGTAAACTACTTTTCATCATTTATTATATACATAGTACGTGGATTGTGTTTTTAGTTTATAAACATTTTTTATTGTAGAAGAATTTCCCATAAACAATTCCACTATAATCATCATAAACGTATAATGTTCTTAGTAAAAACCTTGAAAACATATTATTTTGTCAAACCGCGAAGTTGGCGGGTATTAACTAGTAATAAGCAATCTAATAGACCCCTTAAAACATAACGTGTATACTTTTCAAGATAGCGTGTATACTTTTCAAGATAAACCCCTTAAAACATATTATTTTGTTAAACCGCGAAGTTGGCGGGTATTAACACTAGTTTATTAATAAGCAATCTAATAAACCCCTTAAAACATAACGTGTATACTTTTCAAGATAAAATCGAAAGATATAGAAAGTTAGCATAATAAAAAATAAAAAACATGTCACATATTTTAAATATCTAAAAAAATAGAAAGTTAAAAGGAACTTTGTTGATGATTTATGTTATATTTGTCTTCTAGATTTGTTGAGATTTTATAGGAGTTACAATTTTATTAGAGAATTTATTAAAAGATAAATATTTGTATAAAAAGTACTAATAAAAATTGTAAGTTTGAAGAAGATGTTAGTGGCATTATTTAGACTCTTTTATTAGAACTGGTAATAAAACTCGTGTGCAAACATGAGTGGTTTTTTATAAACCATGAATACCACATTTTCTTAGTCGACGAATGATTATACATTTTTGTAAGGTTAAACATATGTACTGACAGTAGACACAAAATAAGATGGTACCAAAACTTATTATCTATAATAGACAATTATATACTTAGATCATAAGTTAATACATAACTTACATAAGTCTACTTCCCTTGTCTAACTAAAAAAAAAAAGGATTAGCCACCCCATTGATAATGTAACATGTTTATAAACATAACTACATGTACAACATGTCTAAGTTAAATTACTACCACCAACTAATCAAATGTACAACCACATCAAACATTGTTTATAAGACCTCTGAAACGAGTTTGTAGATGAAAGGTTTATTAGACCTCCAGCAAAACGGATATGAATGCGTAATAAATGTTGATACAAACCAACACTTTTTTATTTGAAGTCTAGTGTATTATTTGAAAATAAATTCGCTTCAAGATTCAAAGCTCTTCTTAAATGTATGTGCATTGTCAGGCCTATGTGGGTCAAAGAGAAGTATAAAGCCAATAAACTCCCATGGACCTCCTGGGTTTCCTTCTTTCTGTTAGGTATTTCCTGTTAAAAATACTGGTATGAACTCACTCCAAGATCATAAAAAAAAATGCAAGATCCCAAACTAAACAATGTTGTTTCATTAAAATAAAAAATGTGGTTTTGACCGGACTCGAACCACACCTGACACAACAAAACCACCAAACCAGACCTGAATATTTTTTTGGTATAATGGACTGAGAACCAGACTCTATTTCTTTAGCTAGCTTCTATACATGTCCATACATTGACTGTTAGTAAAAGAATTAACTGCTAGTAACCTAGACAATTGTTTATACCACACATAACAATAAGTTACTAAAAGTCTAGAGTGAATTAAAAAACAAATCTGAATTATAATCCTCCAGCTGAGCCATTTTCTTTATAACTATTTTCTTTTTTTATTCATCCCCTCGACCAGTTGGCCATGTCAAGAATCAACCCACTTATAAGTAAACATGGTAAAACTGCTGCCTGTAAAATATTTTTATGCATTTCAGCAAAAATTATGGTTTGTTTGCAACATACATCAATGTAATAACTGGAATGGCTCATTAAGTTGACGTACCTGCCTCCTTTTTCAGACCAGCCACTCTCGTTAACTCCACTTGCAGTTTGAAAAGCCATATCAATCATGTCTTCATGAACCGTACTTACAGCTAAACCATCAATAGACATTTCGATGAACAATAATACGAATCCGTAACCCTATATCACTAAGATTCAAACGCGTATTAACTGAATAATTTACTTAAAAATAATTTAACAACATGAAGCAGTCACTTGAACTCATAATATAGATTTAATGATTCAATTAACTTTCAGAAATCATTTATAAAAATCTTGTCAAAATATAAAGAGTTGAACTAAGAAACTTATAGTGATTGTGATTCTTCAGTTTCTTTTGACTTCTATTTCCTCTTGCTCGTAATTCCTCAATGGCTCATCCCCCTCCTTGCCATGATCCTCACGTATCCCATGCCACCGATCTCTCCTTTCTTCTCCAAAATCACATATCTCAGACGCCGCACTTGTTCTATATAAAAAACATCGAATAACTTCAATCGTAATGATTCATCATAACAAATCAACAATTTATCTCTTCCGGATTGCATTTGAAGCAATTTTATATGTTCTCTAACATCATTACTAACTAAACACTGTTACATATTATGATAAGGAAACAAAATAGTATTCTATATGCTAATACGAACATGTTATTTCAACATTTTCTGTTACAAAATCCAATGCACATACCTCTTTTATATGCAAAATTAAACACTGTTACATATGTACTGATGAGAAGATGGAGAACTTTAGGTAAGTATATGGTGATGAGAATGGGGCCGGAGATTATATGATGAAGCCTGACATACATTATATGTAAATATATATCCCCGTAATCTTTTAAAATTCAAAACACCCTCTGTTATTAAGTTTAAATAATACTGAATATTAATATAAATGTATTAAATATATAATTGAAAATATAATATTAATGATGCAATAATGAGATATGATTGACATTATTGAATAACCTATATAAATGTCACGTACGCAATTGTAAAGTCATCGTCATCTTTCCTTTTATTGATAGAGGGGAGATATAGATTTAAAAGCTTATATCTTACTATAAACATAGGTTTAAGTTGTTAAGCTCATACATGGTTAATCTAATCTAATCAAACGTATAATAAAAAACTTCAATTAACGACACATGACACACTCTCTATCAAACTTACAATATTAAGTGATTATATATATTCTAATATATACCTTTAATTAATATATAACAATATCTGTATCTTTACATTACATGGATATACATAAATATTTATATCTTATTAAATCACTTTGTTTTGCTATGTAATAATCATTAACAAGTAACAATAATCATATTTACCAATATTAATGTATTAAATGTTCATTAAAGAATCCTTCTATACGTTAAATGTATATGAATAACTTTTGGTATAATAATGTTGCAATATTTGACTATTTCATAAAATATTTGCATTACCATATTATAATAATAAATGTAGTATGATCTTAGAAAATATATGGTGGTGCTAACATGAACCATCACGTGTCACAATCTCATTAGTCTCTCTATATATATATATATATATATATATGTATATATAGATTCATGTGAAAAAATTTAAAAGTGTGAGAAGGATAAAAAAGATTATGGAGGTGACATGTGTCTCTTTTTATTTTGGTAGTTTAAGGGTATAAGTGTAATTTAACTAATAAAATCTAATTTTGGAATGAATATATGCAACCGATTTTTGGCAGTTATTGTAGGGATTTTCGAATTTGAAATAACACCCTAACTCATAAAAACACCACAGCATGTATATTGAAGACATACATCTTATAAAGAACAGAATATAACTCATAAAAACACCACAGCATGTATATTGAAGGCATACATCTTATAAAGAACAGAAATATAACAAAAATCACACCATAACTTATAAAAACACCACAACAGTTATATTGAAGTCACACATCTTATAAAGAACACCCTAACATTGAATATAACAGAAATAACACCCTAATAACACCAGTCAACACTTTAATCAGAATCAAAACAGAAATAACACCCTAAATATATAAAAACAGAAATAACTCTACATAAGTATATCAATATGGTACTCATATTAAAGATAAAAAAAACACTCGTTAATATGGCGTAATTCTTTTTTAAAAAAGAGTAAAGCATAAAAAATTATTGATGTTTAAAAAAGAATGGGAGAACTTTGCATGTGTATTAATGTTAGTTTCTAAATTTAAAAATATTAAATTTACCTTTATACACTTAATCTAGAAAATTAGTTACTTTAAAAATCAACATTATTTACAAAATTGCACTATGATCACAACTATTAGATTAAATATCTAATGGTTTAGATTCTTTCTTATCTTTCTCACACTTTTAAATTTTCTCACAATAACCTCACCATATATATATATATATATATATATATATTTGCAATATCATATTTTTCCAGCAAGGTTTTCTCTGCCAATCTGTTTCTGTCACATTTTTGTTTTATGATTTTGTCTGTTTTGGTCATCGTTTGCTTATTACCCATGCTTGCAACACAGGTTTTGCCCCTACCATCTAAAAACTGTAAAATAAACTTAAAAATATCACTTTGACCTACTCGATTTTATAATACGTGTTGGTATTAGTTTAAGTTTGTTTACGCTATATGTCGTTCGCAGTATACGTTCGTGTTTGTCTTTGTCTACGTTTTACGTCACATGGCTGTATAAATTCGTGTTTTTTCTTTAAGATTTTTATTGGTTTCAATCGTAGTCTGCTTACTACTTAGCACGGTTTTACAAGCCGCAAAACGGGGGTTAAATGCTAGTATATGTATATTTTATCTAACAACAATACGTAGATTTTACAAGGGGAATTCTATTGGCACACAACCAATCTATCCGCGCACTTTGCTTTTTCAATACAGGTCATGTAGGTTCAAAAGTTAAAAAGTCAAATTTGTATGTGTCAATTCTTGTCTGGCGGCTAGCTGGACCAATACAGGTCGTATAGGCCTATACGGGTCGTATTGCTTTAGTTTTTTTACAAATTTTTGTATACATTTAATAATAGTTTTAACAAAGTTTAATAAAATAATTCTTTTATTTTTAAACAAAAAACATTTTTAAAAATTATCATATAGTATAGGTTTGGTACATGTTTATTATACTAGACTATCTATGTGATAACAGTATACTACACTTTTTTTTACAAATTTTTATATACATTTAATCATAGTTTCAACAAAGTTTAATAAGAGAATTCTTTTGATTTTTTTAACAAAAAACATTTTAAAAAATTATCATGTAGTATAGGTTTGGTACATGTTTATTATGCTATATTATCTATGTTATAACCGTATTATATACTACACTTATCTATAGTTTATTTACTATACTATATTATACTATACTATATTATACGATTAGTATATATGAGATCTATACTACACATTTAGGCCTATACGGGACCTATACTACACCTATAGTTTATATAATATACTATACTTATACTGTTATGTTTATGTTATAATATGACATGTAACGACAAAATACATCAAGTAATGATACCGTACGACGCGTATACATATAACACGTTAGAGTACAAGTGGATTCCAAACAAAATTACATGTAATCAAAGCTGGTCATATAGTACCATTATACGACTTGTATAGACCTATACGATTCGTATAGACCCCCTGAATTCTCAAAAAAAAAACAAGGGGTTAGTTGATAAATCAGGGGGTCTATACGGTATAGACCCCCTGATTTATCAATTAACCCCTTAGAATTCAGGGGGGATCTATACGGATTGTATATGTCTATACGATCCGTATTAGCCTACTATACGACCTAGTTTTGACCTATACGATGCGTATAGGGGTAAAATCAAGATTTCATAATTTTAGGTTTTGCTTTTTCGATGCGCATACGTGTAGTATGTTGATGTAGTTTTTCATTACTTGTCATTTTATGAAGAATACCTTCTATACATGTTGCTCTAGTGACGTTCGGTTCCATGTGGTATCGTATTTTATGATCACGTGTAATTTTGTTTGGAATCCACTTGTACTCTAACGTGTCGTGTTGTATATATACGCGTCGTATGGTATAATTAATTAACGTATTTGTCGTTAAATGTCTTATTATGACGTATATTGTCAATATGTTCGGTATTATCATATATATTGTTTGTAGGGGTCGTGTCGATGCCGCTCGATATTGTCACGTTTATTGTTTGTAAGTGTCGTATTAGGGTGTAGATTGTATATACGTGTCGCGTTATCGCGTATTATGGCGTAGTATATCTCTACTTGTCGTATTGTTTCGTATTATGTCTATACGGTGTCGTATTTTGACGTATATTGCCGGTTACTTTACGTGTTGTATCCATTAAACAAACAAAAAAACATTTTAAATACATTATACAAACAAAATACCTTTAAAATTACAAATTAACTTATATGGTACGTATATGGGACCTTTATTACACCTATACATGCTCATACGAGACCTATACCTCACCTATACTATACTACATTGTACATGGCATTCTTAAAAAATTTAAGGAAGTTTTTATTTAAAAAAAATTATTTTTTTAGAAAACTTTGTTTAAACCATAAAGAAATGTATAAAATAAATTTGTAAAAAAACTCAAACAATACAACCCGCATAGACCTATATGACACGTATAGGTCCAGTAAAATAGACAAAATTTGACACATAAATTGTTATTGGAAACTGAAAAAGCAATACGACCCGTATAGGCCTATACAACCCGTATTGAAAGTGTCGATTTAAGGATTTAGATGTGCCAAAAAATGCATCACAATACATGTAGCCAATAAGATTCTAAACTTTCTAACAATTTTGATTGTATGTACATCACTTAACCATGTTTAAGGTTTTGGTTATAATAGTTAGATCAGAAATTTTAAATTACAACTCCTAACCTAGATTTTTAATGTTTTGGTTATAATAATTAGATCAGAAATTTTAAATTACAAGTTCGTAACCTCCTTTTATATGTTGATTCCAATAAACCGATTCAAACCTTATATCTATTCATTGGTTTTCATTTGTTCGGTTTCATATATAATCTTTCAACCCTAACCCTATATCTATTCATTGGTTTTCATTTGTTCGGTTTCATATATAATCTTTCAACCCTAACCCCATATCTATTCATTGGTTTTCATTTGTTCGGTTTCATATATAATCTTTCAACCCTACGTATGTGCGAGTGCGTCCAACTTTTGGAATAAACCGTGCTTTTAATTATTAAATACTACTCGTAGCAACCATGAAATGTTATCAAATATTGAATAAGGTTTACTTGTGTAATTTTATGAGCTAAACTAGTTAATTTAGGTTGCTTAAATAATTATAAGATTATAACTGGCTAATGTAGGTGTAGAACGTCTTAAATCGAGTTAGTCATACCTACTAGCCAAGTTATAACATGCCTTGTTGGGTCAGCTCCACCCTAGCCATTTTGTGCCACCACCATCAATCAACCACCACCTAGCCAGTTTGTGTCGTGCCACCACCTTCTACTGATCACCGCCAGTATGCCACCATCACCATCAACTTCCTCACCGCTCCAACAACACCTTCGTCGTCCGTCCACACAACCACTATCACCACCATCACCAATCTTCGATGATACCACCATCTTCCCCATCATTGCTACTACAACCACCACCGCCATTGTTACCGATTTTATCGTCACCACCATAACCATTTCCGCTACCACATCCACCACAACTGTCGACTCTACTGCCACCACTATTGTCACCATCTCATCTCTGCCTTTGCAGATCATCGTTATTATCCACCATAAAAATCACAAATATAGGAGGGGGTGCGGGTGGGCGGAAAGTCATGGGACCAAATTTTTTTCCTATCGTTATGTTTCAGATTGTATGTTCGGGTCGTATATTTGAATCGGGTCGGGCCAAACAATAATAACTCCAAATAAAACTACATAATCTTCATTCATTCATTCAAATAAAACGTTCTTACACATAAAACTAAAAAAGCTAAATATTGTTTAACAAAAATTAAGACCAAAATATTTATTATGATGCGAGATAAATGGTAAGTACCTAGACGAATAATTACAACTCAGCCTGACGATCTTTAAGACAAGTGGTATGTACCTTTAAGATAAAAAAGAACCCTCAACTTTGATTTGTATATGAAGTAGTAACAAAATTTACTTACAGTTTATAAACAATTATAAAAACTTACTAATAGCCTGTTCTTCACTTTTTTTTAACTCAATGTGAAAATATATATAAATATTTTGGATAACAAACTTGGTAGAGGTAGGTATTTTTAGGCAAAATAATTTTGGTAAGGGGACCTATATAATTTTAAAATTTTCAGACGAAAAATCAGAAATATTACATTTCTAACCGAAACATTGGCGGGGGGGTGCACCTCTCCATCTCTTAAAAGCCACGCCCCTGATAGTGGTGAAACCATTAGGCCAGTGAGTGTGGCTTCGTGCCCTCTGCCACCTCATCAATTTTAGCACCCCATAGCGCCCCTAAACCACCCCGCCTCTGCCAATGGGGGTGCTATCCTTGGCCTCCGCCAAAGGAATAGCGGGCATGAGAGGAAGAAATCAACGTGGCCCACCTTCATCAAACAATCAAAATTTTTATTTATCTTTTTATTTCTTTTTTTTAATATAGTTAAAACATGCTTTATAGGGGCGTTATTCCACACCATGTAAGTTAGCGATAAAGCCCCATGCTTATGTGTTGTCTACGTGACGCATACGTGACGTGATAAAGCCCTTAGGGCTTTAAACCACACCCTAATACATTTTTTATAAATATAAACATAGTAGGTGAAACCATTATGATAGTTCTTTTTTCTAAAGAGTAAATTGTTATTTTGGTCCTTAAGGTTTGGTCACTTTAATCCAAAACTCAAATCTTTGCATTTGGGTCCCTGTGGTTTTGGTTTCATTGCCATTTTAGGTCAAAAGTGAAATCAGGTCATATTTGTCTTATAGAATCTGCTATTTTGTCCTTTTCCTCAGAGGCAAAATGGTCATTTATTTTTTATTTTATTTAAAACTTTTATTTAAGGGACTATTTGTGTAACTAGGTTCAAGTTTTGGACCAAAATAAAAAATACGTATGTTTTTATAAATAATTAAATACTAGATCTCTCAACCATCCATCTCCCTCTCTCTTTAAGTCCTTCAACCAGTCACCACCATCACAACCACCGAGGCACCAACCCACCACTACCGACCTCTCCATTATTGCTGAAACCACCATTATCCAACCCCCCACCACGTCCCCTTTTCACTCCGTCAAACAACAATGACGGACCAAAAGCGAAGAACAAACAATAACCGTCACCCCGTCACCGCCGGAGAAGATTCCGGCACCGCCGTGCAAGACGCCGTCATCAACGCATCATCCAAACCCTCGTCGACGAGATCAGAAAGCCTATGCTTGATTCGGTGAAATGCGGATCTATTGCATCAGAGACTATGGCGGCGACGGAGGATAAGGACAGTCAAGTTGGTTATTATCATTCTATCTTATCCATAACATGATTACTAGGAAAAACTTTGTCGAATATCAAGTATTTGAATTTCACTACTGCTAAAACAACCACCGTCGGATTAGGGTTCATTTCAGTTTATTGGCGGTGGTGGCTGATAGTGGTGCAGTGGTTGGTAGTAGCGCTAGAGAGGGGGTGGTGGTGGTTGGGTGCTGTGTGGGGATGGTTTAGCAGGTTGTGGTGATGCGGTGGTGAGGCAGTAGAGGTGATGGTTGTGGTCATGGGGCTGTGGTGGTGAGCCTATGGTGAATATAGAGGGTGTTGTAGGTGTGTGTTTAATATATATATATTTGTATCTATGTCCCTGTGGTTTCAGTTCATTTTGGTCTAAAAGTGAAATCATATCATATTTGTTTTATAAAATCCTGCTATTTTGTTTTTTTCCTCAGGATTTTATAAAACAAATATGATATGATTTCACTTTTAGACCAAAATGAACTGAAACCACAGGGACCTAGATGCAAAAAGTTTAAGTTTTGAACTAAAGTGACAAAAGTAACCAAACCTTATGGACCAAAATGACAGTTTACTCTTTTCTAAATAACTATTATTTTGACGGAACTCCTTTTAATAGAAGCGATTTAACCCACTAGCCGAACTCCCGTTTACCAGACTTAATGATACATGTCAACCTATCTATTTAAAATCACCGATATTGAAAATCAAGAAAAAAAATGTTAAAATTATCTAAAAGAGTATATGTGTTAGTGTAAAGTTTATTGTTTTAGTTCTTGTCTCATCCGATGTTTCCTTTAAGGTACCAACACCAAGTTCACTATAAAATGTCGTTTAACCGGGAGAAACTTATGATCTTCAAACTCAGTTAGACAATACGACAATTTTATTTGCGTAACATCTTTCCTATAATCAGACTAGACATCATGTCCGTAACCTTGTTTCGTTTTGAACGAAGTAGTGACGTGACCATTACCTTTCAATTTAAAGGCATTTTCTTTAAATATACAAATACCATTTATTTAAAAGAAATAACTACTAGATACAAAACAACAATACGATCGACACTCTGAAAAGAATGCTTCATTATATAAAGCTAAAAGATGGAAAAGGCTAACTCTAACACATTTACTACATCGAAAGGGTATGGTCTCAAATCATGCGCCGACCAAATGAGTGAACTCCAGGTTGCGCGCGAGACCATACCCAAGATACACTACAACGATGGCTACCAAGACCTTGCACCGACTGCATAGATGTTTCTTGAGTCACGCGCGGGGTCAAGATTGACATAAGACCAATTCTTACACTTAGTCGTCCAGAAGAGAAACCTGTTTCCTTCAACCTTGCGCCGACTACACAGATTTTCCCTGAGTCGCGCGAAGGGAAGCAGCGCAAGGCAACACCAAACAAGTACAAGAAGTACGAATGGCAGAGTTGTGGACCAATAGGCACTCAACAGGCTATATTGGATCATGCTGCATGATGATCATTCATGTAGGGGACAAGAGGTACACAAGAACACATACGTGGCACCAATCAGCTTGCGCCGACCACTGCCACACGATCTCTACTCAACTCCTGATGATAGGCCAAACAACAAGGATAACTATCAGGACACGTGGATCCATTTACCGTGCGCCAACTATCCTCTCGTCTGAAATCGCTAACGGTCGTGACTGAGGAGACAAAATTGATATTACTTGTTGTCGATCCCAGGCCCAGGGCCCTTCAGCCCATCTCCTTGCTATGAATAGAGGGTTTTAACTCTAGGTTTAAGGATCGCTCTCTCACTTAATACACACACTATTATCCTAAAAGACCTATACTTATTGTCACGCAGGAGGGTAGTTACAAGGAGAACCCTCCCTATTCTCCTCCTTGTAACGAGCTTACTGTGATTTTGGTTTTGCAGGATCTTGATTACCATCTGGACGAGACGAAAGAAGATTAACCTTTATTTGTCGAGACACAAACCACAAATCAATCATCAGATTAGTTGGTGTTTTTTCATACATGCTTTTTATGTATGTTATAAAAATACATATTTTCTATGTGGTAGTAAGGTGCATCTCCTCTATATAAAAAATGAAGAATTTAAATCGCAATAGCATAGTAGGTGCCAGTTGGTTTAAATTCTATGAATCTATGGTGGTTGACGAATTGTTTCACTCTATTGCATGCTGTGGCGAGTGTTTCTCACTAAAAACAATTGTATCATCCATCACCTCTTTATCTCTCAGTAGTTCATCAAATGCTGCGATCAAAGCTTATTGTGATTGGTGGTGAAAATCCATTCAATGAAAGGCGACATTTATGTAGTTGTACGGAATGTGGTGTTGTACCACCACCCGCTAAGGTAAGGTGTTAGGACCCATGAATGGTTATCCCATCACCATGCATCTCAAAATAGGTCTCAACCCATCTATTGAGATCTGTTGTTTGTACGTCTGTTTGTGGATAATAGGACGTAGACAAGGCAAGAGTTGGGATATTTTCACACTCGCAGGTTGTCCATATCAATAAACTTCTTTACTTCTTGCATCTCTGCCTATATGTTGTTTTCCGATGATATGTCTGACTGACTACTGCTACGCCGCTATCCATTATTCCTCTATCTGGTTATTGGTTGTTTAGGAGTAGCTTGTATGATTAAAAGAGAGAGGTTTGGGCATGTGATCACATAACAACCCAAAACAACCATGGACTATTTTCCAACCAATAACCTTTTTTAATTTCAGATTTTTAATTCAAATATCTCAACATGAAAACATCCAAACACAAGCACATTTATAAATCTGATACACGTCTAATATACACAAACGGATCCAACTCCATCAATTCGGAAACCCAAAACCCATAGACCCACCCTGCGCATGGTCCAAACGGAAACGGTTTACCAGCAGCTACATGATCATATACTTTACCTTTAGCTCTATCTACAGCTTGAAATATATCATCCTTAGTCACAACATCACCACCTGAAAACAACATTACAATTTAAAACATCATCAAGTCTTAAAAATATCAAAATTAATAATATATTTCGACAATTAAGATCGAACCTCTTCTAGCAGCAAGAAGAACAGATTCCCGAACAATGTTTTCAAGATCAGCCCCTACTAATCCCGGTGTGAGCGACGCAACAACCTCGCAAATGTCTTCCTTATCGTCCTCAAAAGGCACATTTTTCAAGTAAAGCGCAAAGATGTCTTTTCTGCCACTCTCGGCTCGTCCACACGCACTTTTCTCGAAAACCGACCAGGCCTCATCAGAGCGGATCCAGTGTTTCGGGTCTGTTTGTGGCAGCTATAACCACCACACTTTCCTCTTTCTCAAACCCATCCATTTCTGTCAAAAGCTAAAAAAACACCAAACACCCTTCATTTAGATTTTAAAACAAATTTTGACAACAAAAGTCAACGTACGGGAGTAGATAACTAGATATTATTACCTGGTTTAGTGTCTGATCGCGTTCACAATTCAACGTTCTGCCACGCTGGCCGCCAACAGCATCAATCTCGTCAATAAAGATGATCGATGGTGAATTCTTTCTCGCCTCGCGAAAAAGATCTTGAACTCTAGCAGCCCCTCTACCGACAAAAACTTCCACCAATTCGCTACCGGAAATTGAGAAAAACGACATTCCGGCTTCTCCAGCCACTGCACGAGCCAACAATGTTTTCCCAGTTCCTGGTGGACCTGCTAACAGGACACCTTTGGGCGGTTTTGCCCCGAGTTTTATGTACTTGCTGTCTCCTTTCATGCACAACACAATCTAAAAAAGTCAAAAGTCAGTGTAGGATTCATCAAGTCAAAATAAAATCCGACGTTATGAAAGAGGACGCTATCGTTCGGGCTGCAGATAAACCAAACGAACACTTGTTCCTGTTCATTTGTTAAAAGATATATGTGTTTACGAACTGTTCATGAACGCTTACCAAGGAAGATTTTATGTTCGTGTTCGTTTGTTAAGGAAACGAACGTGTTCGTTTGTTAATTTTAGGCAACGAACGTTGATGAACACACATTAATCTTCATGAACACAAATGGAAACAAACGAACACAAATAAACGTTAATGAACATAATAGACAATAAACTGACACTTATTAAATATTTTATTTGTTGGAATTTTGAAGTATTTAAATAAAAAATAAAAACTAAAAACACTAATGAACTATCGAACATAAACGAACACGTTACCGAACGTTCACGAACATAAATGAACGAACGTGGCCTCTATTCATGTTCGTTCATTTAACTAAACGAACAGAATTTCTTGTTCGTGTTTGGTTCTTTAATAAACAAATGAACACAAACAAACTTCCCGCCAAACGGTTCATGAACTTTTCGTTGAACGTTTGGTTCGTTTGTAGCCCTAGCTATAGCAACTAGTAAAACAACATTACCTCTAAAAGTTCAGTTTTGGCAGCGTCAATACCTTTTACATCATCGAATGTCACTAGCGACTGCTTCTTACTCGGTTTTTTCTTCGTCATTTTCCCAAGATCATGTTGAAGATTTAGCTGGTAAAAGGTAAGCATCACTATGATCCAAAACGGCGCCACTTGAAAGAAAATGAACGAGAAATTCTTCGTCGATGCAGAAAGAAGCGCACGGTTTGACCCATATGTGATATTTTTCTCCTCTAGCACCCTAACCAGATCACGTGGAGTATAATCTTCCACATATCTTGTATGATACTGCCACTTCGGAAAATACTTCTTAACAGCCCTTTCAAATTGCGCGGTTAGTGAATCAGTTTCTGAAGTTTGAACATTCTGCTCTTCTACAAGGTCCTTATTGAAGTATATTTGGCGGGAATTTTCAACAAACTGAACGCTTGTGACACTACCGTCTTGTATACCATCAACAAAATGTGAATATGGAACATCGATGTACTGTGAGCTGGGTAGCTTTTGAATCCCGAGAGAGCATAGAGTGACTGCAGCGCAAAAGGAAGCTCCAACCAAAACTGCATAAAGCGTTGTGCTTGTCTTCTTTTCGGTGTTTGTTCTTTTCAACTGTTTCTCTGTCCAAATTGAGTGGCAGAACAAGAATAAATGATGTTAGTGAACAATTGTTGGATTGTATAGGGATGACAATATGGACACAATACGAAAATAATTCACATTTTGGGTTGGTATATTTATCCAGTATTAAGAAACGACAAAATAATCAAGTTTGGGCTGGCATATCTAACTCGTATAATAAAAACATGTCGTGTTTGAGTTGACCTATTTAATTAAACGGGTTGTGTTCGTTTTGACTTATTTAACCCATGTTTTTACAAACCAATCTTGACTATTACCTGCCAAGCCATTTGATACGTTTAGAAAAAAATATGTTAAACAGGTCGGGTTCAGGTTACGTATTTATCGGTGTGTGCAGGTTAGAGTTGATATTTTTGACACGAATAAAAATATAAGTTATGTTCGGGTTGAACAATTCAACCAGCCAACCCAACACGATGGACACCCCATAATTAAAACCAGAGAATCGGTTTACAATCAGTTATACAGCAGCAGAAAACAAGTACACAACCATTATGGAATGATACTGACAGATAATTCATGAATAAACAGAGAATGAATGAATGTTTGCATACCTTCTTTTACATAAACTACAGTATCAGATTTCTTCCAACGACATTAGAACTTCAAAACGATAATCAAAATCAGCAATGATATTATATGTATATATATATATATATATATATATATATGGCGGGTTAAAATGAGAACCACCTTGAGTTGTGAGAACCGTGAGAACTAGGCCATCCAAAAGGTTTTTCCAAAATTTTTTTGATCACTTGTTTCGGAAAAAAAGAAGTTTTAAATTTCGCTTACCCACATTTACATGAGACGTAAAAAACTATTTATCTTGATGCAAAATTTACGCCAGCGCGTAAGAAAACTTGCTTCAGTCAAAACTACCGACTCGACAATTTTTATTTACTATTTTTTTACAGATGTGTTTATAATACTTTTATCTACATTTGTGCAAAAAAATATTTGGCCCAACTCGCGCGGGAACAAAAGGTTCTCACGGTTCTCGCAACTCGTGGTGGTTCTCATTTGAACTGAGTCCTATATATATATATATATATATATATAAATAATAAGGTTGGAATATGATTACTAAAGTTTATTTTAGAATAAGTTTCTTTAAGTTTCAACTTTACCTCTTATACTTTAAATAATATACGTCCTTTGACTCAATTAGTTTCTGTTTAATTTGATTTCCATTGAATAACTTACGTTCACTAACTTTAAAAATAAAAACTGAATATGAGGCTTTGTTTTAATTTTCCCCCCACATGGTGATATAAAATATTTTGGACAGAGTTGCTTTCAAGGTGAGTGTTTTTTCAGGCTATGCCAGTATGCAAACCTGAACCGATTTCGGCAGCTAAACTTCAGTACCACAGAATCGGTACCAATATTCGTTTTTATGGTTCTCAATTAGTATAAAACATATGTCGTTTGGGCATACTCTGACTTCTTTATCAATAATTTTTTTGTTTCCGCTACCATAAGATACCGAACCGATACCAACCAAATTTCCGCAAGGAAAGCGCGTGTATAAAATCACAACAACATCCTTAATTTATTAAAACAACTTGTCTACTTCGCATACCTTATCATCCTTCTTAATCAAATCATCCCGATATGAATTAACAAGCCGATTCATGCCTCCAACAGAACCAGAACTCTCCTAAACAAACAACACAAATACATTTAATAAAACAAAACCAAATAACAAACACAAATCTTAACGAGAGCAGACACAGCTTTCATCGATAAACAACGACCATTTATACGATTTGGAAAACGCATGAATGAGAAAATTCTAGAGTAGTAACGAGACCTATTTGATCGATATGTTATTGGTTTTATAGGTGGTGCTAGTAGTGGAATCAATGGTGAAGTAGTCAACAACATTTTTGTATGCAAATGAGACTCGATTGGTCAACAGAATTTAGGGTTCCGGTGGAGTCAGGGTAAGTACGATCACCGGCGATGTGGCAGAGTCGGCAACTACGGTTACGTGCTAAACAAGTTTCTAGAGAGTTGGTATAGAAATTGGTTAAATAGTGAGTAGGGCTTGGTTTAGTAATGGGCCAAGGGGATAAAAATAGGCCCACTCTTTAAATTGTGATTATTATGTTAATCATTTTATTCATTAAATTAATTTAGAGTAACTGTTAAAATCGTTCTTGGGTAAGTATTTTTCTTTTCTCAACTAGGTAGCTGAGATTTCATCAATTTTGTAACATCTTAAAAACTAATCTTAAAAGAAGGGTATTTTGGTTATCCTCTTTATTTATTAAATGGATGAGAACAAATTATTACATATTCGTGGACACCAATGTCATATGTTAATTTGCATTGTTATATATTATATGAGATGGTGGTATGGGTGGAATGTTCAGTTACAATCTTATCAAAACATTGTTAATTTCACTACTGGATTATGTATTTTTAATTTGTAACAGGCATTAACTGGTCATGCATATATAAACTAGACAAGGATATTATTTAAAAAAGTAATCATTTAAAATTGATTTACTTCTGATTAGGTACACTGGTCATTTGTAGGAGTTGTAAAATGTTATCTACTACTTTTTGTTACAAATAGTTTTCCAAAAGTGTTTTTAAAGGAGGGAAAGTCTTAGACTTTTGAACATGTTCAGGGATAAAATAATTCTATCTTCACGTTTAGACCTCTAAGTTTTTTTTTTTTTTTTAATCTTGTTTAGATGAATCAGTGCTACAGAATTTATCCCAAGTTGTAGTCAGTGATGATCAATGTTACAATACATGGTTATGAGCATCTATCGTGTTGTTAAAAGGGAAAAAAACCAGGTTAAAAAATTAGAAAAATTAAATAGATAAAATGAACGACGAAAATACCTTTCATTTGACATGAATTTTAATATGGTTACAAAAGTGGATGGATCTGTCAACAATTTTAAAACCTTAGTGGTCCAGTTGAAAAAATAAAACTTTTTGCATGAACCAATTGTATCCAAACCCTAAGGACGATTTTGACTGTTTACTCATTAATTTAAGGTAAATCTAGTATAAGAAAATAATACCATACAACTAATATTAATATTTTCTATTAATTTGATAAAACTAGTGAATTTCCGCGCTTTGTGACGGGATTTTGGTCGGTATCAATTCAATTCTTTGTACGATACCAAGTCTCGATGTAGCAAACGAAAGAGGCAAAAACTAATACTAATGCAAACACAACGCCTTTTGCAACGAAATTTTTATCGGAACGTCGAGAAAACCTAAAAAACAAATACATATACCAATTTTGTTCAAATGTTCGGTTCATTGCGGTAAATATAACCAAAAACAGTTATATTTGGCGTATTTTCGCCAAAACTTTAACTATTAGGTTAAATAAAAAATGGTTAAATTTATGTTAAAAAATAATAAGAAAGAGAGTATACTATTAGGTTAAATAAAAAACTTTTGTGCTCAATTTAAAAAGAAGATTGGTAAAAAAGCAAACTTAGGACAACTTAAAGTTTAAAAAAGAAGAATAATAAAAAAATATTTAAAAATAATAAAATATATTAGAATTACTTTATTCTTGAGAATTGGTAATTGTATATATGTATAATGTATCATAACTAGTAAATTGCTCCGCGGTTGTCGTGACGTTCCGAAAAAGTGTATGCCAAAACATGGACCAACTAAAAAGTACATAAAAATTAAGAACGGAAGCGTATTATATTTGACCCAACGCATTTCCGGAAAAAAATACATCAAAATTTAGACTAACCGAAAACATACATAATAATAAACATAAGAACATATTATATTTGACCTGACTCTTGTCCGGGGAAAAAATTACTTCAACGCGTTAATCAACTTTAATGTATATCTACATATATAAAAATAAACATTTAAAACTCGATTAAAAAGTCTTTAAAACTTAAGGGTTGAAAGTGCCAATGCTAAAAGTTAAATATAAGTAAAATAAAAGTATAAAAAAAAAGGACCAACCATTAAAAATCATTGTTTAACAAAACTAATTGTAGTATATATAATATAATTGACTGTTTTGCCCTTGTTTAAAAATGTATATAAAATCAAAAGAGAAAATTCTAATGCCACTCCCTCCCTCTCTTCTCTTTGTTTATTATCCAAGAAACCTTTCCGGTCGGACCCTGTTGTCAGTCTAATATCGGGCAACCATCACCACTATTAACCGAAAACACCTTCAATCACCTGAAACCCACATCAAAACACCTTCATCACCTCTTGACATTTCTCTATACAATAACTTTTCTTACATGTCAAGCAATAGATTTCGAAGATCTAAAGGATTATAACACAATGAGATTGTATCCTTGTCCCTTCTATTCCACTCTAGATTTTTGTTCTTGTTCAACTCGTCTTAAACTTGCTATCTTTTAACATAGGTGTTGCTCAAGCCAAAATCTCCACCTTACAACGTCTCTCCTCTCAAATTGACCTATAGAAATTTGAGGCAACCCTTGACATTGGGTAAAAAAGGAAGTTGATCGCTTCTAATTCTCAAGATAAATAAAAATACCGTTAAAATCATCTTTTTTTTCTTGAACGATAACTTTTTTAATCTTTTTTGTTTGTGGGATTTACTCGTTGATAGACGTTAGAAATACTATAAAATAGTGGCTGACGCGATAATTTTTTTAACACACAATTTTCATTCTAATTTGCTAAGAAGCTCTAGAGGTGTGAGAGTAAAGAAGTAACAAGTCTTCAATCAGTTTGAACATTATACATTATTTTTTTCTAGATTTTTTGAACTTATATATAATTTGGTTTATTATAGGATAACCCTCTTCCCGGTTTTAATCCTTTTAACACATGTCATTTAGATATAGCCCACTAGTTTAAGTAAATAAACATAAAAACTAAAAATTGGTGGCCATATTCCTTGTTCAAACGCCCAAAAAAGATGACTAATTAAAGCCAAGAACTAGTGATGGGGAGAAATTAATGGAACTTCTTTCGGTGTATTTCATCCTCAAAACACCATATAACTATGTTATAACTTATACTAACTTCTCATTAACACAATCTCATTCGTCTTGGATCCGTTTCCTTTGCATATATATAAACAAACACCAGTCCCGTCCCACAAGAAAATGAACAACCAACAAAGCGCTAGTTACCAAGCCGGTCAGGTCAAAGCCCAAGCCGAGGTTACTAAATAATCTCCCTATATTAATTTCTTATTTGTTACATCATTTAAGGTGATCTACATCAATCATCAAATCTTGAGTAAACGGTCTATACATGGATATATCTTCTATTGAGTACTATAGAATACATTTCGTATTCTTTATTCATTACATGTTTGCATGATATAATCAGCATGGATTGTCCAAGTGTTTGGGAGCTTAGCTTTATAGCATCCCACACTTGGACAAGCCCGGTTAAGCAATAACTTACACGTTATTTTCCTATTGTGCCTGTACGCTTAGCGAACACAACGTTCTGTTTACTTAATTTTCGGGTAGATCATTAAAATGTTTATATGGTAATTGTACTTTATAATATATTATCAGGAAAAGGGTAATCAAATGATGGACAAAGCTAGCAATGCAGCCCAGTCTGCCAAAGAATCAGTGCAACAGGTTCTACTTCAAATATTTTTTTTAATGGTTCATACTACTAAAAGTAAATTAGGACTTACCACTATATTACCACACAATAAAATTGCAGGCTGGTCAGCAAATGCAGGAAAAGGCCCAACAAGCAACTGAGGCAGTGAAGGATGCAACTGGAATGAACAAATGAACGAAAATATTTTTTCTTTCTTTTTTTAATGTGTGTTTGGCAATATTTTATTTGCTATTTTTGTTTCATAGTCGTTTGACGAAAAAAAAAATCTCCATGTATCAGATTAATTAACAACTTTATTCGAATAAAAATAAATAAAGTAGTCTAAGGGTGCTAGCTAGTTTAGCACCTTAAACTATTTTGTCGTGGTTACATAATGCTTTAATTTCTTGTAAATTTTCAGTTTTTAAGTTAATGTTAAAATGCAATACTAACATTCATTAACATGGCATAATATTATAAATTAGTTTGCTATTATTATTTTTTTGAATAATGCATTTTAATAATTCCAACTATTGTTCGTTGGCCAGCAACGATCCACAACTTTAAAAATTCCTACTGGCAGTCCCATCTTTTCACATATTGGTCTTCAATGGACCCTGACTAACAGAACCTTAACCCTGTTAGTCTTCGGTCGTCGGAAAAACGTTTTTGGCCGGAAAAAGGTTCTTAAAGGTCCGACTATGGTTACAAACTGGTTTGGGACGAAAACTTTGAGTTTTCCGGCTAAAAAGTTGAGTTTTCCAACCGTAAAGAAGTTTTCCAACGAAAAGAAGAGTTTTTCCAGCGACCTTAATAATTGGGGTTTTTTACTAGAGAAGGTTCCTAAAGGTATGTAGCAAGGTTAAAAAGAGGTTTGAGACGAAGAAGTTGAGTTTTCCGGCCAAAATGGAGTTTTCCGGGCAAAAACGTTTTTCCGGCGACCGGAGACTAACGGCGTTAGTGTTCTGTTAGTCAGAGTCCATTGAAGGCCAATATTTGAAAAGATGGGACCGTCAATGGAAATTTTTGAAGTTGGGACCGTTACCCGAGCAATAGTTAGAAGTATTAAAATCCAATATTTCTATTTTTAAAATATTAAATATGAACAACTTGAATAAAGCCCTGCCACGACAACTATCTAACATAATTTTTTTTTTGAAAATATGAACAACTTGAATAAAGCCCCGCAACGATAGCCATTCAACAAAATAAATAAAGCACAATTGAATACAACACTTTCTAACATTGATTGTTAACATAAATATTACAAAATTTACAATCAGTGTTTTAAAGTAATAAGATATATAATCCTATTACTTTTTTCTATGTTATTAGGTTGTGTGTAACACTGCGTCTATTGCAATTTGAAGCTAGGCCTATTATTCACGTGTTTTTCGGTTAGCTCGTTAAGCTTCTCGCCAGTTCTCGTTATCCGATGGTCCGAGTTCACCACATTGTCTAGAATACGCCTTAGTTGTTCAAGTACGTTCATCTCTTCATTGGAAATTAGAAGAAGACATTACAAACCTATAAATTTATATATAAATTAGGCTCCATTTTCAATGAAACAACAACAAATAAAAAGAAGCCAAACTTCTTCTCAAGGCGTAAGAGTGAGACCCGTATACATTATTGTAGTTGTACGCTTTTTTGATGCTCAATAGGTCACCAGAACCAAAACAATTCGTTAACCTGAATATAAATGACAAACAACAACCAAAAATATATATAAAGAAAATGGGTCAAACTATTTGACCATAACATTAATGCACGAAACCAAGTTGCAAATCTGATTTTATAGGCTTAATTGGTTGCTTATTGTAAGACCCATTCCAAATAAAACATTAATTTCATAAAAATTTGCTTTTTTTTTAAAACCCATTACCTTTTTATTCCTAATCTTTTGTTTGCTACAGTTCATACTAACCTGCAAAGGAGATTTGTACATCTTCGACTAGTGGTGCACAAAAAACCCGAACCCGAAAAAAATTCCTGGACCCAGGGTATTGTAAACCCGAACCCAACCCCTATCCATAAGGTAGGGTCCGGGTATAGTATACGTTGTGAAAATCCGAACCCAAACCCAATTTTTTTCAGTCCGTTTTGTACCTGGGTTTGTAATACTCGTGCCCGGGTTTTTTTGCATACCCAACACTAGGTTTTGTCAATACCCGGGTTTGTTGCATACCCGTACCCGGGTTTTTTTGCGGGTATGCACTTTATGATATGTAATGTTGTTAAATTTATAAGTTATTAATACATTGGAAGTTTTATGTTATTAATGTTAAAGTTTATAAACCAAAACTGGAGTTGGAAACATAAAACTATAAAAAAATATGAAAAAAAAAATAAATAAATAAAGAGTCAACACAACAGCGAACTCGGGTTTTTTGTATACCCACTGGGTTTTTTGTATAGCCGTAAAGGGTTTTCCTAATACCCGAACCGACCTATATCCGAAACCGGATTTATTTATAGCCGCAAATAGCGACCTATACTGAAACCGGATTTATTTATAGCCGCAAATAGGGTATTATAATACCTGGGTATAGAAAACCTAACCTGAATCCTACCCGAACCCGGGTACACCAGGTATAGTTTTCCTGACCAATACCCGGACTTAAACCCGACCTGGGTATTACCAATACCCGGTGATACCTGTACACGGGTATATACCGGAACCCGGACATTAAAACCGAGTTATTTGCACCTCTATCCCCAACCACCAAAACATATTTTTCTTTTTTAATTTATTTCTTTTTTATTAGTATCCTAGTTAACTTTTCTCAAACTATAAACAAGCTTTTCCAATACCAAATCCGTGCAGAGGCCCAACAGCTTCCAACTGAATAGTCTGGAAAGGCAAAATCCTCAGTTAAGAGAAGCCAAACATTATGCAGCAGCTCTTGAAGAATCTACAACCAAATTTCAGTTACCTCGATTGTTGTTTTCCCATAAATAAATTTTTGCTAATCTTTACAAAAGAAACTAACCAACTTTGGTATAATTTCTACCACCTCTAATGATGCACGGTATGAAAGGAGCTCTATTATGTCACCTAAGCATCACGTATGCATCACATCAACCAATTGCATCCTTTTAATAAAGCCCATAGTATGGAACAAAACGCCCTCAATCATTACTCAATCATCCTTTTATGTTTTTTTATATTTAATCATTTTTTATGTTTTTATATTTTATAACATAGGGTTATGTTTAAGAGTGAAACACTAATGTATTTACGAACCAGACGAACTAATACTGACCATACACGTGTGTATATCAATGGCCAGAATTTGATGATAAAATACACTAGTGTATTTTACGATTTGATGATGAAATCATAGCCATAGACGTGTGTAAATCAATAGGCAGAATTTATTCACTCAGTTCGCATATACACTATTGTTCACTCTTAAACCTCACCCTTATAACATGTGTGTATATATATATATAAATATAATAGGCATAAAATTTAAATTAAATAAACATGACATTGAAAAAAAAAACATTACACTGAAAATAAAAACACCCCACTTAAAAAAATAACATTTTAAAACATAAATAATTTCTGTTTTTTGAGATATATTACTCGAATCTCTTATTTCTCTAGTTCCATGATCACAAGGTCCTCCTTAGATAGATGAGAGGGGATGAGTTTTCGGAGTTGTTGTGTAACGTGGATTGTTCGGAGAAAACGCGTTTGGGTTGTTGAACGGAAACATGATGTGTGAAAAATATAAGTGAGAGTGGTGTATTGTGTGTTAACAGATGGGTTGAAGTAGCATATATATATATATATGTAGTGTTAAAATTAGTTTTTAAAATAAAAAAACTTTTTTTTAAAGTAGTCGTTGCCCAACGGTCAAACCAAGCATTGCCCACATCTCACACCTGTTAGGGGTTCAACAGTGCCCCCCCCCCCCCCCCCCAAATAGCACCGGCAGTATAGAGGGGGCGCTATTATTTGAAAATCGTTGAGGTGGCATGCGGGTAGTGCCCCATTTTGTGTAGCCCAATAATCATATTTTCAACTAACTGTTGTACTATCACTATAACGAAAGAAAGTCAACATGGTCAAAACCAACTCACCTGTCATCATGTAAAGTACCAAAACTAAACGACCTATCATCATATGGTTAGGCTACTCGGTTATATTACCTTAAAATAATTTTTTTAAAAACTGGTTGCATTATTTAAAAATAACTTTTGAAACCATAATGGTTACTTGGTTATAAAAAGTACAAATTAAACTCTCGTCGTCAAACTCCACGAATGCAAAGTAGAGACGTGAATGTGAAACATCACACACTAAGAAGTTCAGAATGTTAACTATAACATAAAATTAGTGTTTTAACACCAGACTAAAAAAGATGCTGCTAAGAATAGAAATCAGAAATGTCAATATTTTGTTCGTGTTATAACGATGAGAACAACACAAGAAAGAAAAAGAAGCATCGTTTTACGTTGTATAAATAGAAACAACGGTTTTAAAAATAAGTATGTCTGCAACTATTCAAATAAAAACAAATATACACTGTTTTATATTTTAGATTTAATAAACTAAAAAAAAGAATTCTAATAAATGAACTGTAGAAAAGTGTAAAAAACAATATATAAATAAATTACGTATTATTTATTAAAAAAAAGGGGTATACACTGGTCATGATCGATACATAAACCCTAAAAACATATCAGAAGCCGAAATCTCTCTCACACTCTAAAACCATGAGAAATCAATGGCGTCTTCTTCTCCAACGATGCAAACAAGTTTCCGATCTTCCATACAAGGTACGTTCATCACCCCTGCTTCTTCTTTCTCGTAATCACCCCATCATTTCCCAAATTACCCCTCACTCTCGCACACCCACTACCCATTTCCAAAACCCCAATTTCACTCCATCTTTTTCATCTGCGTCTGTTCAATCGAATATCACACCAACATTGATTGAACTGTATTCCGATCCACATAAAAGCAATGAAGATGTTATGCTTGAATTAAAGTCCAAAACTAATGATAATAATATTATTGAGTTGTTTAAAAATAGAGGCTCAGATCCTGAAGCTGGTAGGCTGTTTTATGAGTGGATTATGTCTAAAGAAAGTGGTGATTCCACTGATTTGAGGTCAAATTCATGTAACCAGCTGTTGGGAATGTTGGGTGCAAATGGGTTGGTTAACGAGTTTTGGGATTTGGTTGAGGTTATGAAGAAGAAAGGGTATGGAGTGAAGAAAGGTGCGTCGGTTCGGGCGATGGAACGGTTTGAGAAAGATGGGTTGGAAGGAGATGTGCAGAGGTTGAAGGAGTTGTTTGCGTTGGGGTCGGGTGGTGATTCAGTTGAGAAAGATAGTTCTCGGGTTTGTAAGGTTGTTAGGGCGGTACCGTGGGGGGAAGATGTTGAGAATAAGTTGAAGGGGATGGGGGTAGTGTATTCGGGTGATTTGGTTAAGTCGGTGCTGGAGAATCTTGGAACGGATTTGAATAAAGCGGTTATTTTTTTTAGGTGGGTTGAGGAGAGTGGGTTGTGGAAACATGATGAGAAGACGTATAATGCGATTGCGAGAGAGGTGGCTAGAGAAGAGTATTTGGATAAGTTTTGGAGGTTGATTGATGAGATGAGGGCTGCTGGGTTTGACTTGGAGAAAGGTACTTACGTTCGCGTTTTGAATCAGTTTGTTAGGAAAAGAATGTTGAAAGATGCGGGTGAGTTGTACGCGTTTGCTATGGATGGAAACGTGAAGCCGTCGGTGCAGGATGGTCCCTTTCTTTTGAAAAAGATAGCGACGGGTGAGAAGTTGGATATGG
This sequence comes from Scalesia atractyloides, assembly GCA_947069175.1. NCBI lineage: Eukaryota > Viridiplantae > Streptophyta > Magnoliopsida > Asterales > Asteraceae > Scalesia > Scalesia atractyloides. Next base: position 24,245,205 of record CAMTDV010000023.1, read on the forward strand.
ATTTGTTTTCCAAGGTTTTAACGGTTTATAAAGAGGGTGAGAATACGTTGACGAATGCTGCGTTGGATAGTGTTCTCAAGTCTTTAACAAGTGTCGGTAGGTTTAACGAGTGTAACAAGATATTAAGAGCAATGGAGGAAGTCGGGTTTTTTCCTGATGAGAATTTGCAAAGTAAAATCGGATTCCAGCTCAGCAAGAACAGTGAAACAGAGGAAGGAAGTAAATTTCTTGATTTCGTGGAAGGTTCCAGAACTATTCCAAGTTATAAAACTTTTGGGTCATTGATTGAAGGATACTGTCTTTCCGGTCACCTGGATAAAGCTTGTGATTGTTTTCAAAAACTGATTGAAAACGGAGGGAGCTCTTGTGCTGGTTATGCCTTGGAAACATTGACAAATGCGTATTGCTCTAAAGAAAGAGCAAATGAAGCTTACAAACTTCTTGTAAATGCGGTCATTGAGAAAGAAGTTAAACCTTGGCATACTACATACAAGTTATTAATAAGTAAGCTATTGGATCAAGGGCTGTTCAAAGAAGCTACCGACCTTTTTGCACCAATGAAAGCTCACGGATACCCGCCTTACTTGGACCCGTTTGTTAAATATGTTTCAAAGACTGGCACTACTGATGAAACTGTTATGTTCTTGAAAACGATGACTTACAAGAAAGTACCGTCAACAGCAGTTTACTTGCGGGTCTTCAAAGCGTATTTTAAGGCTGGAAGGCATAACCAAGCACTAGATTTTCTTTCGAAATGCCCACGATATATTCGAAACCATGTAGATGTTTTGACTCTGTTTTCTTCCACGAAACTTGCTAAAGGTACAGCGGCCCCCACCCCTGTGTCTGCATAAGGATCAAGAATTCTTTTTTGTTCAAAGTGAAGGAAGGACGTGGTTAGTTCTTTTTGGTATTAGAAGAAGTTCAAATGTGTCTCTCTTTGATTTTTGGTAAGTTGGTAGCATTTTTATATTTTCAATAATATTTTTCGTGAACTCTCGTTTATAGTTTGTAACATTCCCAAAAGGTGCATGCTGTTGCCATGCTATGCAATGTTATATTATTGCTACTGATGCTGATAGATTTTGTGTAGGGAATTTGTTTGCTTTTTTTATTACTAACTGTACGTAATTAAATCGAGGAGAGTGGATGTTCATAACTGAAATCTTTCTGTTGGAGATGGATAATTAAACACCAGTTATGCAACCTGTCCGTCACAGAAAAGAAGTAAAAGATTTTGGGGAAGAAACGGATAAGATTGGTGGCGCATCAGGTGGTTCACTTGTGAGGGTATATGGGGACCCGGGTTTTTGTTTAACCCCTTTTTACTTATTTCATTCGTTTCTGTTTCTTTTCTAGCGTTGGATTTGCACTTTAGGTAGCTCAAGAAGAAGAGTCAATATTTAGTTATATATCATCTTCAGTACTTGTTTCCGATCCTGCAGCTCTTTGTGCATATCTCTTTTGTGAGAAAAAGTTAACATGCTGATCTAAGTAGTAATCAGATTTGCACTTTATTCCGGGTTCTGATCAATCCACCTCAGATGGGAGTCATAGTTTCGAACCCATGGCTTTCTTTTCTGCAGGTGGCCGCTTGCTTGTTTAGATCCGGAACTTCCAGGCCCCCTGCTTTTATCTGGCCCAAATGTCTTTCAACATTTCTGTTTTTGTTATGATAATCTGATCGTATAAATTTTGATATATGTAAAGGTTTTATGAATATTGTTTTAATAAGTATTTGTGGTACTCACTGTTTCATAAAAATTATATTTAATTAACTTAATTTTATAAAGATGGATTTACTACATCTATAACAAAAATCAAATTGATGAAAAACAATGTTGGCGTGTAGTTGTTTTAACAACGAATCGAAGCTCTAACATCATAGTCGTAACACAAAACTAGAAACTTTGATGGTCTAAACTTTCCTGCAAACTAGAAACAGCTTTGATGGTTCAACTTTCCTGCTTGTTGTGACGGTGTGCAGTCATTTGTTACCCTTTAACTATGCAACAAGCCAACACGGGGTAAATGAATACAACAAAAGATGATGATACATAAGTCTAAGACTACATGGAGTCATGAGGACAATGGACACCGCCATGTATATTATGTGATAAAAAAATGCAAGGGGTGGTAGATGGCTGTTTATAAAGTTTTGTTATAGCGTCTATAATTGCTTTTGGTTTAGGTGGAAGGTCAAGGGGCAAAATTGTTATAAAAAACAAGCGGGTCAAGGATTGGAAGGGGGCGATGCACCGCGAGATTCTGCCTTGGAGAGGGGCAACGCCCTAGTGGCGTGGAGGGCGGGGTGGTGTTTGGGGTGTGGAGGGGTTTTGCCCTCCCCTCTCTACTCCTCACACCATGTGGTCTAAATGTGAAAGTTAGGTACAATAACGACACCATGTGGTCTAAATGTGAAAGTTAGGTACAATAACGATAAATGTTTCATATTTAAGCTCAAAATTTGTCAAAAATATAGTTTTAACAAACATAACTTTCCATGTAAACCCAGTGTTTCCTTTATATCTAGCAAATTATATGTAGCTTTTATTTATTTAAAAACATAATATGATTAGAATGTTTTACTGATTTAAAATGCTCAAAATGCTCTTTCACTTCCATTGAGAAAAAAAAAAGTTTTGAGTTCTGAGGGATACAAAATTAAAAGATTATCTTACGAAAGAAACAAAATACTAAGTTTTCAAGGTAGTTCTTTAGACATGATTAAGTAAACAGAAGTAAAACATCTGAAGCTTAAATTCGTTAAAACAACATTTTCAAGGTAGTTCTTTAGACTTTGAAATTGTGCGTTGGCTTGAATAAGATTATATGCTAAAAAATAGTTCAAAGAATTACGAGTTTTTTAAGGTTTATTTGTCTAACACCACCACCACCACATGTACAAATCATGTGTTATGTCTGGACTAACTTTACATTTGAGCTAACTTCTTGCAACTTTCATATACATTTCCAACTTCCAAGAAATTTAAGCAACTTTCATATACGGAGCGACATCATAGATTAACAAGATAAGCAGTGTTCTGTGAGCCATGCTGTATTTTTTTTTTGTCCAAGCACTAATCTTGCAACTACAAGTGGTGACCGGAACAACTAATATTCACAATCATTGGCTAGAGAGCGAAAATGATGAGCATTACCGAGATTAGACAGAGGTAAAGTAATATAATGATCCTTACCAATGTGTTAGTAAGAAGCTTTAATATAATTTTACAACATGACATAAGTTTGAGAATACAAACGGTTAAAATAACAAGATATCTTGCAAAGATTCAACACAACACAGAAATACCCAAACCAATTTGTTATTTACCCAAAAACAAACAAAGTATTCTGATGATTACAACACAAACACTCTCAACTCTCACAATCAGATTATCAATATGATAATTTGATACAGACTAGACTAAAATACAACAACTACTATAACTCAGATTCAATGTGTTAGAAACCCTAATCGTCTTTTAGAGAGAGAAACAACGAGAGTTATGCAACATAAGCTATATAAAGTGACCTTCAATAGGATTATGCATAAACTGACTCAGAATATGTACAACATAAGCTATATAAAGTCTAGTATGAGACAAATACATAAGTTTCCCAACAAGTTTTTGATAGAAGGTTAAATTACTTAAAACCTTATTCTTTTCTTTACAAAGATTTGTAATAACATGGTTAGACTCAATAAGGGTATTCACTGGTTTACAAGAAAACATTCCAAATGCACATAAAAGTTCCATACAATACTTGCTTTGTGACAAGCAAATTCCTACATTACACTAACACTTCTATACCCAGAAAGTATTTGAGTTTTCGTAAGTCCTTAGTAAGGAAGTTTGCTTTCATTAAAGTCTTTGGCTCCATTACAAGTACATGCAGACAATTGTAGGATTTGTTCTAATTATTTCCACATCACATTTAATTTGTGATATATTTACACATACAATCCAATTTGACTAAATGAGTTAATTTTTTATAAAGATCAAATACAATTGGCTCATCTACTTTATCATATATCTCTTTTAATTTAGTCTAAACATCACAAGCTAGTTTAGAAAAGACCTGACCCATGTACAGTTCATCACTTAATGAATTCATTATCCAAGTTAATACTAATGAGTTATACCTATCCCACTGGCTAGCCGAAACATCATTATCCTCTGGTTTCTTACAAGTCTTATCAATGAATCCGTATTCGTTTTTTACTTGTAATGCTAATATCATTGCATTAGACCATACTGTGTAATTCTCTATCCCTTTAAGTTTAACAGACACGTTGTTAAATGTAACAACTCTCAAAAAGGTCTCACAACCATTCGTAATCGCGGGCCGCGACAGGGAAGTCCTGACCCGTCAAATAAGAAAAATCAAAAAGAAAGATTTTGTTTGCTCCTCACGGGCCGCGACAGGGAAGTCCTGACCCGTTATGGGGCGCAAGAGGTATGTAAGACGCCAGAGACATGTGTAGGCCACGTGTCATCCACGTGTCAAGCCTGCCCCATGAGTCATGCCATCATTTGCCATTAATGGAATTCTACTATAACAATAGTTATCACACGTACATCAATGCTGCTTCATTTGAAGCACTTTATAGACGAAAATGCCAAACTCCAATAGTTGGGCAGAAATAGGAGAAGCAATTATCAGGTCCTGAGATTGTACAAGAAACAACAAACAAGATAATTCAAGTCAAGGAAAGACTGAAAACAACACGAGATCATTAAAAGAGTTATGCAGGTAATAGACGTAAGCCATTAGAGTTTCAAGTTGGAGATAAAGTACTATTAAAAGTTTCTCCATGGAAAGAAATAGTTCGATTTGGTAAAAAAGAGCCCAAGGTATGTTGGACGATTAAAGTTATCAAGCGAATTGGTCCAGTAGCCTATCAGCTACAATTACCATAAGAAATGGCTGATGTACATGATGTATTTCATGTATGCAACTTACAAAAATGTTTAACGGACGAATCTTTATAGTACATCTTCAAGATATAGAGGTAAGTGAAAAATTTAAATTTGTTAGAAACCTCAACAAATCGAAGATAGGAAAATTAAGAATCTCAAGCATAAGAGATTAGTTCTGATCAAGGTAAAATGGAATGCGAAAAGAGGAACAAAATATACATGGGAACTAGAATCGAAAATGAAGCGAAGGTATCCCTACTTATTTCAATGATTCTCGAGGACGAGATTTAAAACAAGGTGTGGAGGATGTGACAACCCTAAAAAAGGTCCCACAACCATTCGTAATCGAAACCCCAAACACACACGATGAGAACCAACATGAAAAATTAAAAAGAAAGATTTTTGTTGCTCCTCGCGGGCCGCGACAGGGAAGTCCCGACCCGTCGCGGGGCGCGAGAGGTATATAAGCCGCTAGAGACACGTGTCGTCCACGTGTCAAGCCTACGCCATGAGTCATGCCACCTATGCCCTAGCTAGACCCCTTCGCAGGTCGCGACAGGGAAACCCTGACCCGTCGCGGGGCGCGAGACGCCCAAAATTCAGCTATATAAGGGGCGAGACCTGTACATTTCAAATCGCTCAAGTTTCTTTTCTTTCTCTCTCGATATTAGGGTGTAATACTGCTATCATACCCGAAGTTTTAAAACTCTGCCCCGTAGCCAAAGTGCTAACCCGAATCACTGGTATGATACACTGTCCGATTGATCTCGTGATAATACGTGTTGCATTATGTGTTTAATTAGGAAACCAAGGCTTAGACTAGAAGGCTATTACTGAAAACCTAAATCTACAAAGTGAGTCTTCTCTTTTTATCAAATGCTTTCAAAACCCTAAATGTTTTCGAGTTGTATTACGGTGTTTAAGTTTTTGTATTCTTAAATTACTGCCAGTATATGGGTTTTGTATACACTACTTGATAAGCTTCGCTATTGGACAATTAAGGGCCAATAGTGATATGACCATAGTCACAGGAACTGCCACTGGGTGACAAATACTGATTTGAGTAATTGAAAGATATAAACGAATGTAAAAAACCCTTAATGCTGTAATTATAACAATATGTTTTAGTATAAAAATTGAATGAACTCACTAGTATTTTTCACTGACCAAATGTTTTTAAAACGTATTTCAGGTGATTTACTGTGAAGAAAAGGAAAAGTGCTAGGAGGCACTCAAACTTAAATAAATGGCTATGTACACCTGAATAAAACGAGTTTTGTAATCAAGGGTTTATCACTTTGTAAATCATTTATGTAAATACAGGTGAATCCCATAATTTATGAAATGAAAACTACGATATTTTGAAAACTCTGATAAAAGTTTCTTAACACCCGGTCCTGATGAAAATTCCGTTGCGATAATTCTAATAAACATCGGTACCACTTGTATTTGTTCACGGCTCCCGCCCATGGTGGGCCCGAGGGTTGACATTAAACTACTTAAAATAGACGTATGCAAGTACAAAGGGTCACTTGCATCCAACTTACTAACAAGCGTCTTGGTAGAACTATCAGTATCACCCATCTAAACACAACGACAAATAACAATCGAGAAATAAACAGACTTTCACTTGACACGCAGATTAATCAAGATTAAACCAACAATTTAGTGACAGACTAATCTATATAGATATGAAACAAATAACTGCACGCAAGGCGAAACCACAAGAGGGATCCGATAAGAGGTTACTCAAAGGTGCCTCCTAGACACGACCGCACAATCAGAAATATACGACGAAACAACTCATAAACCTCAATAGTGAAGAACAATAAAGGAACAATCTCACCAAATTGCAAACCCTAGCTATGGTTTCTCCGTTGTTGTACAACAGTCTTCATTTAGGTTGAACTCAAGAACAAGGATAGTAGCTTCCTTTAATCACCAAATCTTCGGTTTCCTTTGTCCAGTATCCAAGAACCTCATATCGGAATACAACACCAAAACACCTTAATAAAACCCTAATTTCACCATATCCCCAAGTTCCTAGAAACCCTAATTTTAAAATCAACAGAGAACTACAACAACCAGAAACGGAAGCTCTGATACGTAAAGATTCAACACAAGACAGAAATACCCAAACCAATTTATTATTTACCCAAAAACAAACAAAATATTTTGATGATTACAACACAGACATTCTCAACTCTCGCAATCAAATTATCAATATGATACCGTAATTATCTTTTAAAGAGAGAAACAACAAGATATCATTAAGTGTGATGAATGATCTGAATCTAGAACTACCTATCGTTTATATTCTCGGACTGCCTTTAGCCAAGCCCACACCGAACAACATGAAGCCCACAACAACATCTTCAAGCCCATAGCATCACTACAAGCCCAAGTCATCCATAGCCCATATCAAAATACAAAACACAAAAGATATATTAAAACTTGTAAAATAATTGTTTGTGAAATATTTGCGTTGTATTTGTAAAATATTGACTTGTATTATTTTAACACAAACTTTTGTTTGATAAACCCATTATGAGCCTCAAGCATTATAAATATAAATATATTGGTGTGTCTTTCTATCTAACTTTTTATATACTTACAAATCTCAAAACATTAAAAAAAATAATGGTATTGAGAAAGTCCTGTAGCTATCATCATCATAAAGTCACAACTCACATTATTTTATCACAAGTAGTAACTTTCAAGAATGTTGTTAGATATCAACTTGAAGGCGATAGAAATACATACATAATGCAGAAATTTTGTATTGTACTATGTGCTGGTAAATCTGTATCAGCTTCTTCATATTATAACAAATGGCATGCACATGTAGTAGTAACATGTGCATAAGTACTTGTACTTTTGTATCCACAACCCCAAGGTGTCGGTAACTATTGCCATTGTGGTGAAGTGGTCTGACTTGTGGTCCGGGATAAGGGGCTCATCGTGAGCAAACCGCAGTGAGAGTGACCAAATAAGACGGTGTGAATAGGTTTTTGTCTCATGCCACACTTTCTTTTATTATTCTAGTGTTGATTGTTCATAGACCAACGTACAACTCACAATGCATGGTACAAGTTGGTGTAGCATGATTAGTGTGAAGAGGGTGGATTTTGCATCTGTGAATAGTGAATCTTGTATGGGTGTGTGAGAAGTTGTAGCCAAGAAACAATGAGACAACTAATGTTTCAACAGTGGATATGACAAATGGCAATCACCTTGTCATCATTATTCAATTAATTGTTTTTTTGACTCGATACATTTTGTCTTTTAACGATTTATAGAATCAATCTCGAGCATTTTTAGGCATCTATTAAATCAAACGGAGTACTCTGAGAGTAACCCAAGTCCATCATCAATTCCAGGGAAAACTCGATAACCAACCCGTCCGTAGGCATGATGGTGAAATTATCGGTAAAACCCATTTTGCTCAAGAATCGAACCCATGTTTCTCTAGGTCTCTTATCATTGTTTACTAGTGGCTTACTCTGTACCAAATTAGAGTTAAACATTCATTTCTCAAAAGAAATGTAAGTCTTCAATCATTTGAGCTAAAGATCATTGACGTGATACATTTCATTATCTTCTTGATTTTTGAAGGGTAATTCAAGGAAAACGGATCTCATTTTTTTATGTAAAAGTCATCTAATAATCAAATTTGCTAAGTGTTTTAATAAAGTCACTATAAATTTTTTTATCATTCCTACAAATCACTCAACTGTTATTACGTGTTTCAATTTTGTAAGTTTTTTAAAAGTGCTAGAAGTTTTTAAAGTTAAATAACCTAAATAGAACATATATAAATATCTTAGTTACCGTTTAGTGATTTTTTTTCCTTCAAATTTAGATTGAAGTATGAGCTAACAGTGAATAAAATAAAATTTACTAAATAATATTCAAGTTTCATGATTGCTCACTTTAAGTCAATTGATATAGAAAGTAATCACTACATAGTAATCAAAATTCATACATTTATTTCATTTAAGTCATTTATGTATAAAAAATTCTTAAGATTGACATACCAAACTAAATTTGAGTGATTTTAACGAGAAAAAGAAACGAGTGACTTAAGTTTAACATTTGCTTAATATTGGGTAATTTTTAAATAATGTATTAATTTTTATGAATAAAAATGATTTAATCTAAATGAAAATAAAAGCATATTTGATGGCAATTCAATTTTATCGACCTTTGTTTAATTTACTTTTTTTAACGGTACTTTCTTTTTTAGTGACTCAATGTCACACCGTCTAAACGGCGGCCCTAGCTAAGATCTGCCCAAACTATTTTGTCTTAACCGAGCCCGTGCTGAATTGGTCAGACTTGGTTACGGTGTTTTTCCAGGAAATCGTACTGCCTCCACACAAGTTGCCTCGCTGAAGTAACAGGCGGATGAAAACCAGGGTGCGGCTCAAGATCAAACCCCCTCGGTGGGTTTGTCACAATCTTACCCAACCACTAAACATAACACCAGAGTTATATCCACTCTAATATGACACATGTGAAAATTGAACTTGCATTTTCATTTGAAAACCCAAGTCTGTTACTAGTAGACCACAACTGGATGATGGGATATCTTTGTTTAATTTACTCACGAGTTAAAGTTAAGTCCTACTAAAGAAAAGATTAAAGAACCAATGGCTTTGTTGGACCACTTTGTTGCTTTATAGCATCAAAGGACTCAAATTTCAAAAGTAACTTGCCGATTAGTCTATTTATAATGAAAAGTATTTCTGAATAACATATTTAAAGTTCTTCTAAATGCAGAAGATCTAAACATATCGCAAATATTTGGACAAAAAGGATTACTAATTTGAATGGAATTATTGTATCTTCAGAATCCTCCCACTCGGAATATGATTTTAAACCTAATATCAAACCGACTTGAAAATATGTAAAAACTAAAATACAACTATACAAAATTTTAATTTGTAATAATTGCATATTGAGAACAAGTTTTAAATATAATAAATATAGTGCAAAGAGCAAAAACAAATGAATCTTAACATACAAAATATACTCCTTAACTTAATAAGTGAAGGAGAAAATACTATTTTATTTAATTTTTTCCATACTAAGAATGACGTTTAAATTCAAAATCGTAATTTTACAATAGTAGAGTAATTATAATTACTCATTTACTCAAAATTACACAATTACTCTAATGTGTATTTATTTATTATTATTATTATTATTTTTGATTCTGTGAGTAAAATAGTGCTAAATAAGTAGGGGGTGTTTTCAAGAAAATATTAAAAAAAATCTTTCCTTCACTTCTTACATTAAGGATAATTTATATATTAAAACTCTTTTTTATAATAACTTAGCCAAATAAATATAACTTGTATAACATTCTAACGGATTCAGCATAAAAGGCTAAATAATATCATCGTAAAACTTATGACATGGGGATACGGGGATGACGATGAGGGAATTGAAATACGCTTATGTCTTTGTATTCCACTATTTATTATATGTTTTAAATAGAGTAAAGCTAAAATGGTTCCTGAGTTTAGGCTACTTTTATCATTTTAGTCCACTAAAACCTTTTGTATCTGGGCCCTTGAAGTTTCATTGTTGTTGTCATTTTCATCCAATTGTCAAACTGGGTTAAATTTCTTGTTAACTTATTACTTTTTGTCGTTTTCCTCAAATGAAGGGTATAATCGTCATTTTATACCATAATATATTTTAATTAAATAAGTAAAACAAAAAAAGGTGAGAAGTTAATAGAATTTTCTAATCCAGTTTACTAATTAAATGAAAATTTCAACAAAACTCAGATACAAAAAATTTCATTTTTGGATTAAAGTTGCAAAAGTACCCTAAACTCAGAGGATCATTTTAGCATTTTTACTATTTTAAGTTTCAGAAAATCAGGTTAGTGGTCATCTAATACCATTCGAGACTTATTACAAATAATAAAACCGGATCTTTTATCCGGTTAGAGAAAGTGAATTTGGTAGCTTTGCCCTTTCAAACTCTCATCCAAATCTTTCTAGTCTCGTTATTGTTCCTTTCTTTCATTGCTTCTTTTAATGGTACTTCATGACTAGTTCATATGACCAACTTTGACCCCTTTCAATTGCAATCACCTTCTTGCAATATGTAGTTATATCTTGTGATTAAATAGTTGTACCAAGGACAGCATGACTCGTGGGCCCGGTAGCCAATAAGTGCTATCAAAGATATAAAGACTAGTGGGAGGATATCGAATATAACCATACGAGCACATCACTATGAAGCTATCAAAGATATAAAGACTAGTGGGATGATATCGAATATAACCATACGAGCATCATTATGAAAAGTTACATAACCAGTCCATGAAACGAAATTGTGTCGACATGCCCAAAATTCGTAGGTTTGAAAATCAATTTAGAATTTTGATCTAGTTTGCAACAATCTCATGCGCTCGTGAATTATAGAGTTCTTTCTTTCATTCATTCATGAGGTTTTAAGTTATTAGTACATGAATCAGATTTTTAAGGATCCCCTATACATACTAAGGAATTCTCTTTCATAATATGTCTAATTTTTTTAATTGGATACCGTAAAGCACTAGCGTTAACTATAAAGTGTTGTTTAAGAAAATGACAAAATTGCCCATTGGTTTAAAGAGGGAGGACACATAATGTAAGTGCTCACAACACCATGTCTGTTTCATTATCTTAGTTTTGGTAAAAGAAAAATGGTCCCAAAACCTATCTTAATTTAATTTAACTTAATATTGATTTTTAAATTTAAGGAAGAGACAACTTTGCCTAGCTGTTATAAGCCAAACCATGGGGACATTTTTGTCATTTTCCAATATTAAGGCATCTTGTTTCCTTCTTTATGTTTTATCAATTCCATTCCGGTTTTGTTTCTCAACTGTCTTTGGGACCTTTAGTTTATTCCATTTTGTTAATTGTTATGAATTCTTGCTTTCAAGAAAGACTTGTCATTGAATTGAATAATTTGTACATCATGTATTGAAATATGTACTACTCAAGGCATGCCTTGCCTATTCATCATGTTACATACTTGTCATATACTTTGCTAGACCTAGTTAAAACTTCTACTTAAAATCCATCTCGGTATTTGATTATACTTGGACTCTTAAGGAAAAATACCTTTAAAAATCTCCAAATTAAATATACCAAAATCGGAATAAAACGTGATATTATAAAAAAAATATATCATATGGTTCATTGATTGAGATGGCAGAACAGGCTAGAGACCAATTTATTTTTTGGAAAAACTTATGAAATAATAATAGCAGTGAAATAGAAATTAAAATACTAAATATTAACAAGTGAAAACTTTATAACGGGGTATGGGGTGTGGAGTGGCTTGGGTTGGGGCATTGCTCGACAAGTGGCGAGGTGGAATTCACAAGCTAGTACTAAAAAACTAGGGTTGTGGTGGGGCATCGCTTAGCTGGGCGTGACCAGCCATATCAATTTTTTTTTCAAACTATAAAAAATTCATTTAATAAAACTAACACACTAATTAAAATAAAAGATTACATAGAATATTTTATAGAATATTTTAAAAAATACAAAGAAAATAAAAAAGAAAACCTACATAAAATAAAACAAAAACATAAAATAAAAAACTATATAAAAGTTACTTAATGATATATTTTTTCATTATTTCTTCTTTCATTTCCAATGTCATCGTCAATTGTGGGCCGGTAAGGTGATCGACGGGCATGGCGAAATTTTATATCTTCGCATTTTTCTTTTGAGATATTTTTTTTATCGGACAACTCTTGGATATTTTCCTGATCTCGAGCCTTTGTTGTTGAAGGATATTGAATGTATCAATTTTGGTATTAGGATCTTTAAACTGCTCCGTGTACACCCTTTTACCCAAGGCCGAGCCTAGTCTCGATCTTTGAAGCTGCTTTTTTGACATGTCTCTACCGGGTGGGCGGGTAGGAGATGTCACACCCTGGTGTAGCGGAAGCGCAAGTGTGTGACTATTAGGTAATCATTGCATCCAATATAGTAAACATTATAAATTAACAACGATGCATGCCATTCATAAGTTTCGTTCCGATATTACAACCATCAAAAGGTGAAATCACATAGTTTATCGGTCTCAGTTTACCACTTACAAACATAGTTTTTAAAACACATGTTCCAAAATAGGATATTGTTTTCATCACAAATTTATGTTGAGGCTTTGACCTCTATATACCCAAACGAGGTTGGGATATAAAAGGCAAACCCTCCAAAAGGTGGTACATCGTTGACTTGACAAATCCCAAACCCGGATCCCATCACCAGCTCAAGTCATGTGTCCTGAAATACATGTAATTTTAAAAAGTCAACATAAAGTTGGCGAGTTCATGCAGTTTAATGTTTTCATATCAAAATGTCATCCTTGAAAACCTGTATTGAAATCCAAGTATGTTATTAGCATTAATGAGTTATTTAAGGATCTATCAGTGTGTCGCGAGCATCCCTGACATACTTGTGCCATAAGTAAGTAACCAAACCGAGACTACTTTGACATCATTGGGATCACAAAAGCACTCTGAAGGGTATACCAACCAGAAGTGGAGCGGGTCTCAAACTCAATAGATCTACTTCTTTTGCACCTTGGTCACTAAGTGATTAATGGTTACTATTGTTATCATCCTACTTACGCACAGTGATCTTTATGTGCTAACCCATAGCTAACATACTTTTTTGACATGACATGTATTTCCCCTCGATAGTTTAAAACAAAACTTGAAATAACTGAAAGGAAGGACATGAACTCACAAGTTTTTGCGTTCCGTTTAAGTCGTACTGTTTAACGTTCGGTGTCCGCAACGTATGTAACCTACATGCGTATTGGGTTCATTAGACACCTAGGTCTCAATGGACCTTGTACTCGTTGTTCATCATGAATTTTTGTTATGTGTTTCTTTGTTATGATTGAACAACTTAAAATGTTATCATAGTGTTGGTAGTTTGTTTGTTCGATTAATATTGTTATATATATTTCTTAAAAATATATATAATATATTATTGTTTTCATATCATGTGTGAACTGGGCCTTGCCCTTCACATGTCATTGGACCTAGCCCATGTTTTCTTGTATTGGGCCTAGCCCATTTAATTTATGTCTTTGGGCCTAGCCCATGTTTTTATGTCATTGGGCCTAGCCCGTGTAATTTATGTCTTTAGGCCTAGCCCATGTTTTTATGTCTTGGGCCTAGCCATGCATTTATATATTTGGGCCTAGCCCATGTATTCTTATCTATTTTTAGGCTTTTATTAGTTTTGGGGCCTCATCCATAAACATTATGGACTTTGGGCCTAGTATATGATTTTCACAATTTGGGCCTAGCCCAAATGTATATAAACATAAGCCCATTTTTATTATAAGATTTACTTATAATTTTTCTAACTTTTAATATACTTAACTTTCCGGATTTTTGGTTTCGATAACATATATATATATGTTGAACGTCTAAATATATATTTAGACTCGTCGTCGCGTCGTTCATTTCGTGTTTGTTTTCGTCGAGAATCGCCCGTTGTCGTAACGACCTTTCGTGTCGGTGATTCACCCGTTCGGCGTCGACGCGACGGTGAAATCTTGAATGTTCGCCTATTGTTAGCCTTGTTTCCATTGTCCGATTTATTGTTTCGACGCTTAACAAAAAATATACTTATTATGTTACCAAAACTTGGTGTATTGTTCAAGTGTTTGTATCTTGTATAAGGTTGGGTATTTTACTGTGAATACCCTAAGTTTCTAATACATACACATACAATACATATATGTACACATAAAATTTATTGGCAACAATTGTATAAATACATATACTTGTATTATTTTCAAATGAAAAATATATATATTTGTAAAAGCATTTATTTTACTTATAAATATATATTTGTAGCTTTGTTTAAACACTTGGTTATTTAGAGATAACCTCTGTCATTAGAGTCCACTTAATGACGATTTAGGTTACTAATCGCGTTTAGTCTTCTAATCACCCCACTAATCATGTTTTAATCGTGATTAGATTTTTAGAAAATTTCGCATAGTTTCCCCTAACCTATGGCGTTTTCCACGTTTTCAAAAACGTATTTAAAACCTGTTTAAACTCATAATCATCATCAACAAACCATCTAATATTTATTCTACATAATCAACATATCATCATCCATGACTTTTATGGTTTAAAATCCTAGTAAATCAAGTGGCTTTTTAATATTTATTAGCCTTTTCAAAACACTACTTTTATCATGTTGTTAAATCAAGTTCTTACATTTAACCCCTTGATTACTACACATTTTTAATGTGATTACAACTTAAATACATATGTTTACTTCTTATAAAATCATTCATATGTATAAAAATTATCTTTAAGTTGTAGTATTTTACATGGATGATGTAGTTGATGATCTTGTTTAGATTTAAACCTTATCGTGTTTAAATCTTCATTTTTATACTAAATCACACAAGATCATGCAACTTTTATATCATATTTTTAACATAAACAACTTCAACATGCAATCTAACAATCATATAAGCATATAATCAACACAAAATAAACAATATTTATTGTTATTATTATGTTGTGTTTTAGGGTTTTTGATATATCTTTTCTTGATTTTCAAGATGATCAACTTGTACATTGATAATCTAAGCATAAAAATAAGCTAGATTATGAGGAGTTTAGCTCACAATGGGTGCACAAGTTTCTTGAAGATTATGGAAGAAAAGAAGCTCCTTAAGCATCCCTAATGATCTCCATCCATGCAAGCTTCTTTAGAGGTCTTGATTAGGCTTTAAATGGTATAAAATGTAGTGTTTTGTGGTGGCAAAATGGTGGTGTGTGGTGGTGATATGTAGCCGTGGGTTAGGGGGGCAAGGAGAAGAATTTGTTGCAACTTTTTGGTTGTGAAAATGATAAGTAGTCTTGAGAAGTTAGTATATATTTCCATCATTTTCAAGTTCCATCAAATCTTCTAAACACCATACTTATGATCACCATTTTTCAACAAAATCAAGTGGGGTGGGACCCACTTTGTAGCCGTGTATATGAGGGGTGGGGGGTAAAGTGTAACTTTTAATTGTTCCACATGTTATAATTCAAGATATTTTAGTAATTAAAATAAGTATGGTAATTAGGGTTAATCTTCTAGCATCTTAAGCAAAAGATTTGTGTTTAGGGTGTAATTACATGGCATTTAATCCATATGATCCTCCAAAATAAGTTTCGGATGACGGATATGTCGCTAGATCGCTCATCGTCGAAATATTCGCTAATAAACGGAACTATATATTTATTAGCGGAAGCCTTTGTTTTCGACTACCACGACTAATATGGTGTCTAATTAGTGCATTTACGATCCAAAAATATTTATGACTAGTTCGCTAGACGAATATACGATGAGTTAGGATGGCCGATATGTCTTTTGTTCGTTCGTCCGTTCGATCGATATCGGCACTTTTATGATCCCGCCGTCGAACTTTTCCGAAATTTGTGTTTCGGTGATCTCATATTAGTTGATTGGATTCCGAGTTCCAAAGAATGCTTAACTAGTTCACTAGACGCCCGGATGAGGCTATCGACCACTAAAATATTCATCGTTTCGACGATCGGCCGCTTTCCGGTCAAGTTGTGCATAGTTTGCCGAATGACCGGAAACGATGTGTTTTGTGCATTTTTGCTATTCTCACATTATTTTAGGATGTTTAACATTGTTTTATTCTTATCTTGACATCCGGAATCCTCCGAATTAGTCTTGCGGACAAATCGCCATTTGTCGCCTTTTTGGTCGAAACGGACAGTTTTGCAATTTAGGCGTTATACCGGAAAGTTATGTATTATTGTATTAGTTGTTCCCAAATATGTATTTTCATTTGTATATGGACTTAGGTATGGCATTAACATGTCGTTATTCCTTATTCTGATTCGTTTCAGCGGGTTTTCCGTCACAGTTAGTGCCACCGCAATTAGTGCGCCCAACACTTTCTACCAACACTTTTAGGGCATTGTTTTGGTTTGTTTCTCGTTGTAACGGAAACCAGTATATGTTATGATCAGATTTACTCGTCCTAATGACGTACGACTCAGTTTCGCAATTAAATTACGATAATATACATGAGTTTATAATATGAAATCAATGATTAAATTGTACGGAATTACCGGTTATTTGCCAATTGTCACATACTCCCGCTGTTATAAAGAATTTCGTCTCGAAATTCAGTTTGAGGCATCCTCTGAAGGAGTCTTCTTAAACAGGTGGGAGTATTTTGACTGATTTGATCTTCACGTTCCCATGTGTACTCGGGACCGTGACGAGAGTTCCAACGAATCTTCACCAGTTTGATTTGGCTTCTTCTTGTCTTTTGGACTTTCCAGTCCATGACCACAACTGGTTCTTCAATGAATTGTAATTTATCATCAACATGAATCTCATTCGCTAGAATGATAATTGTGTCATTAGTCGGACTTTTCTTCAGATTAGACTCATGAAATGTGTCGTGCACATTATTGGGTTCCTCTGGCAGTTTCAATTTTGTAAGACACTTTACCAATCTTTGCCAGAATTTTGAAAGGTCCAATATATTTCGGGTTGAGCTTTCCGCGCTTTCCGAATCTAGCTACGCCTTCCCAAGGTGAGACCTTTAACAATACTTTGTCTCTGATCTCGAAGGATAATGGCTTGCGTCTTTGATCTGCGTAGCTCTTTTGTCTATTCGGGCTGCTTTGATACACTCATGGATCTCGAATATTTTGTCTGTGGTCTCTTGTACTGTTCGGGACCAATGAGTTGTTTGTCACGACTCTCGCCCAATCATAGCGGAGATCGGCATTTTTTTCCATATAGTGCTTCGTACGACGTGGCCTTGATACTGGCGTGATAGTTGTTATTGTGGGTGAACTCTACCAATGGTAAATGAGTATCCCGGTTTTCGCCTTTATCCATCACACAGGCCCGAATCATGTCTCTATTGTTTGGATGGTTCGCTCGCTTTGACCATCAGTCTGCGGATGAAAGGCTGTGCTTAAATCTAAGCAAACCAAACGAATTTTGAAACGATTGCCAAATCCGTGACACAAAGCGACCATCTCTATCAGGGATTATCGAGATTGGCACACCATGACGTGCCACAATCTCCTTTAGGTTCAGTTCAGCTAGTTTCTCCGTACTGTCTTTCTCACGGATGGGTAGTAAGTGAGCTGATTTGGTTAATCGATCAATAATAACCCAGATCATGTCATGACCCGAGAGGTCCGTGGTAATTTCGTAATGAAATCCATTGATATTGTTCCCACTTCCAAACCGGGATCTCAGGTTGTTGTAATAACCCAGATGGTTTTTGGTATTCGGCCTTGACCTTTGCACCAGTTAGGCATTTCCCAACATAGGTGCAATATCTCCCTTGAAATAGGCCACCAATAATATTCCCTCAGATCCTGGTACATTTTGTCCGATCCTGGGTGTATCGAGTTCTTGGACTTGTGTGCTTCATCCAGCACCAAGTCTCGCAACTCACCATAATAGGGAATCCAGATCCTTCCCATGAAATATAAAGTCCCATCCTTGTTCTGTTCCAATTGTTTTTCCGTTCCCCGTAATGATTCCGCTGGAACGTTTTCTGGTTTATATGCTTCTTGTTGTGTTTCGCGCACTCGAGTTGTGAAGTTCGTCTGGATCGTCATTTCTAAAGCTCGCACTCTAATGTTTTAACTCGTTCCTTTATGCTCGAAGCATCTGCTACACCATTTGCTTTGCCCGGGTGATACTTGATTTCACAGTCATAATCATTCAACAGTTCCACCCATCGTTGGCGCATATTCAGTTCCTTTTGATTGAATATATGTTGAAGACTTTTATGATCTGTGATATGGTAAACTTAGTGCCATATAAATAATGACGCCAGATCTTCAAGGCAAATACCACTACACCTAACTCCAGGTCATGTGTGGTATAATTCCTTTCATGAACTTTAACTAACGCGACGTGTACGCGATGACTTTTTCACGCTGCATTAACACGCAACCCAAGCCTTGATGCGATGCATCACAGTACACCACGAAGTCATCGGTACCGTCCGGGTGTGATAGTATCGGTGCTTTACACAGTTTATCTTTCAACACTTGGAACGCCGATTCTTGTTTTTCTCCCCAATCAAACTTTCTATCCTTTTGGGTAAGCGAGGTTAGCGGCTGAGCAACCTTGGAGAAATCCTCAATAGATCTCCTGTAATATCCCGCTAATCCTAGGAATTGTCGTATTTTGTGGGGGTTCTTGGCGTGGTCCAGTTCTTTATAGCCTCGATCTTTGAAGGGTCAACATGTATTCCGTTCTCGTTCACCATGTGTCCGAGAAATTGTACTTCGCGAATCCAAACTTTGCATTTTGAGAACTTGGCATATAATTTTCCTTCTTCAGCAATTCCAAAATAGTTCTCAGGTGTTGTTCGTGTTCTTCCTTGGTTTGTGAGTATATCAGAATATCATCTATGAAGACAATCACGAACTTGTCAAGGTATGGCTTACATACCCGGTTCATCAAATCCATGAATACTGCAGGGGCGTTCGTTAGGCCAAAAGGCATAACAAGGAACTCGTAATGACCGTAACGAGTCCTAATCGTTCTTTTAGGAATACGTTCCTCTTGGATTCTTAGCTGGTGATACCCGGATCTTAAATCAATTTTCGAGTAAAAACTCGACCCTTGCAACTGATCGAACAGGTCATCAATCCTCGGCAATGGGTACGAATTCTTGATGGTTAATTTGTTTAGTTCTCGGTAGCCTATGCACATTCGGAAGGTTCCATCCTTCTCCTGACAAAAGCATCGGGCTCCCCATGGCGAAGAATTCGGTCTTATGAATCCTTTTTCTAACAACTTTTGAAGTCGTGTAGATAGCTTTTGCACTTATGACGGAGCTAATCGGTCTGGAGGCTTCACTACTGGTGCGGCTCCTGGCACCAAATCAATGCGAAAGTTGGCGTGTCGTTGCGGAGGTAATCTAGACAAGTCTATGGAAAGACTTTGAGGGAATTCCTTCACAACGGTTATTTCCTCCAATTTTGGCTCCTCGGTTTTCTTGTCGACTACATGAGTTAGAAAGGCTATGCAACCTTTCTGTAGGCACTTCTGGCCTCATGTAATTAATGATTCGAAAGGGGGTATCGTGCTTCTCTCCGTGTACTACCAGTGTTTTCTTCGTCTGGCAGGGGGATGCGAATAGTTTTCTCAGGACAACCTACCTCCGCTTGGTTATACATCAACAAGTCTATGCCAGAAGCTATGCCGTAACAACCCAGATAAATGGGTAAAAGATTTTGATATTAATTTATTGTTCTCCAAGTTCCAAAGTGCATCCTTTTATGACTTCTCCTGACATTGACAAATTTACCATTGGCAAATTCTATAGAATGAGGAACGTCTATCTTACTTGTATCTAGGTCAAGTATATTTTGGAGTATATGGAGATGAACTAGAATTGGCACAGGTATCCAACAAGATGGATGCGAGACGTTTGTTGATAGGAAATGTGTTAGGGACCTTTTAATGATTCCCCATGACTCAGGGATCAAGACAGTGTATCTCGGATCTTTGGTATTGCTTTCGGACCATCTTACTATTCCGAATTACGTCTCGGATACCTCATTTCAGACGGATTCCCATCTCGGATCACCATCTCGGATAACGATTCGGATAACCATCTCGGACTATTGTTTCGAATTGGGTACTGTTCCGAGTTGAACTCGAAAAAGGTGGGAAGTTATCCATAAACAATTTTACAAACCGATTGCATGGTTAGAATCGTGTGATTTTTATAAAAAAAATTGACATTATATATCACTGGATTAGTATTGACGAGACGAGTCTAACGCTAATTCTCCATTAGCTAACTTGATAACGTGTTTAACTTACAAGACTTTCATTCGTGTATAAGCTCAACATCTAAAGACACTAGCTAAGCTCGGTGTTGGTATCAAAAGAATTGTCACGTAAAGAATGTAGAGTAGAACGTACGCATGACGACATCAGGATCTTGTGGGGTATCCATAGTTTCTGTTCACCCACATATTAATTCACTTGCCTGATTCATTCTTGAGATGTTCATGCTTGAAGTGGCCATCATGCCACACTTAACATCCTTGTTCTTGGTTGAGTCTTACTAACTTATTGATTTTTGTTATGTGTCTTCATTTACCACACTTCTACTCTTGGCACTTTTGCAAGTGCCCACTTGAGGAAGTTTTCACTTATCACTTTCAGGATTTCAGCAAGTTATTAGCACATTTCTTGGTGCTAGCATCAATTATGGCAGCCATTGCCTTCGTTTCTTTCATCACGAGAGTTATCTTTCGCTTCCCGTTGCTAGTAGATTTCACATGCATTTCCTTGATAATTTCCCATTCTCACCGCATCCTTGGTGAGATTAACTGCGAGAGTTACTGTTTGGGTGATGAAAGGTAGGGTGGGATGATGTGGTCATGTTTTGGTTCTTAGAGGCTAAACCCCAAATGTAGCGCTCAATGCGTTTGATATTAGGTGTTCCCCAGGTATGGAACAACCATTGAGAGATCGTGAAAGCATCGAGTGTAACCAACAACATTGGTTGTAATCATGATCTAGTCCTAGGATCTCGTTTCTACTCTTGGAATTCCAATCAGCGAGCAATACTCTTCTCGCATAAGAATCTGAGTCCTCCCCATGATGACCTCTTCGTAGTGTCACTCCTTAAAGTTTCTACTAGAGGATTTCACCAAGTTAATGCTGCATTCAGCAGGAGACTCTTTGTTTACCTAATCGTTTACTAAGGAGTGCATTTACTCGCACTGCTAACTGACTTCGTTGTCTTTATTTAGCGGACATAACCTACCGCACCTCTCGCACCAGTGAGGTCTGCGGCTTACAGTCCAGAAAAGCCTTAGACTTTAAAACCTTGTATGATCGCATCTTCAGGTGTAGCGCTGCCACTCGTTCCCAATCTATTGGGATCCGAACCATTTGAACTACCGGTACCACCAGCTTTGTCACTAGTGTCGACTAAGTTACCCTTGTGTCGTGCGATTTTCGCAACCTGTATGTCCTTCCATAAGAACTCTAGTTCGGCTTACCTAGTAAGTCATGGATTAACTAACCCCTTTTGGGTGTAGGCCTTCCTTTTGGCGCCATGTTTCTTCTTAATACCCAAGATTAAAAGAAGCTAGACGTATATTTGAATAAATATAGTCTACCATGCGCCTAAGAATAAAGGATGCCATCGGTCATGGGAACCTCAAGATTGCGTTGTTCATACATGTTTGAAACAATGATATCGTGAATATCAACAATTCAAAATTCGTAGTACCTCTTGCGTATATCGGCCATATGTCCTAATTGGAAAGGAAATAACTCATAAAGGAGAAGAAACTAAACGGTCGTCTTCAACCTTATAGCATGTATTCCATACTTAGTGGACTTCGATCGCTCAAAGTAGGAAAAAAAATCCTTCGCCACACTAACCCGTGTGACGAATACATTGATATCTCTTGGGCTCCATGAGCTCCAGCTAGATTGTTATAATCTCCATAGATATTGAATAGAATGCTATGGGGGCGTTGAAGCATGGTTCGTGCCATACTCTCCCTTGGAATAAGACAAATGTCAAACGACGGAGTTTAGTGTAATCTCTTTCCAATAAATAAGATGAGATAGAATAGACACCATGGGACCAACCCATGTACAAGAACTCTAGGCCGTTGAGGAAATATCCTCCTTGGGTGGCCAACCAGTTTTGTCTGTTTAGATGACTAGTCTCAATCGACTCGTGATATAGATCGAACGTTAGATGTGAACAAATACGCGTGTTGCTTCTGTATCGTAGGGTGTTATAACAACCACCCTGGTTAGCGTCCCACTAGAAAGAAACCAGAACAAATTTACAATTTCGAATGAGTAGGATCTTTAACTTGAACCGCATAGTCCACTAGGATTCTCATCCACTGCAAGTTATTATTACATGGGCCTCTTAATAATAAATTGCCTTGCATGGTCACCCTAGTGTTCTACCGTTCAAAGACGACGATCAGTCAGAGAGAGGACTCTATTGTCCACATAACTTCAACATATAAGGAACCTTCGTGAGGTCCACGTGCTATCATCCCTTGACATTACTCACGAAAGGCACATCGTTAGACAAATTTAGAAATAGAGAGAATTTGTAACAATACAAATGGAGGGGCACCTTCAAGATGAGTACTTCACCTTTCCTTGTCTAGACAAGAATGTCGTTATTAACGATTAATATGGGTCACTGGGACCTCGTCCCGCTAATAGAGTTGTCATCCAAGGCTACCACCTCCGCCTCTTCGTCACTACCGAAGCCAGGCATCTCCGCATCCGCGGGAAAAGTAACCACTTATGTGGAATCGATCCTAAGGTCTCACTTAGGAACCATGTTCGCCATAAGCTCCGTAATAGACGCGAGGTCGATATTCTCATCGTGCGAGTCACGGATAGTATTAATTTCCGTAGTCGAAGGTGTTTCGTTCTTGGAATAATATTCCGTACAATGCCTATATATATATATATATCATGTTAGTAATCTATTATTACTTTTGATATATTTCATATTAATCACCATTTCTCATGCAAGACTTGTTCTCTTTTGTTTTCACGTGTAATCTTACTGTTTCGTGTCTATCCACCATAGACAAATCATGTATTGATCCCGCTCGTTACTTATATTTGAACTCGTGTGATAGATCCTCATGTTATCGTGACACAATGAAAACCTTTTTGTTATCTTGTTATAATCCCAAAACATTTATATTATGTTTTAAATTTTGTTTTCATGTGTGAGCCCCTGGTGATTGTAGACCAACTTTTAATAAAAAGTTTTTCCCCGATTCACTACAATCGGAGCCTGATACCAACCTGTCACACCCTGGTCGTAGCGGAAGCGCAAGTGTGTGACTATTAGGTAATCATTGCATCCAATATAGTAAACATTATAAATTAACAACGATGCATGCCATTCATACGTTTCGTTCCTATAATACAACCATCAAAAGGTGAAATCACATAGTTATCGGTCTCAGTTTACCACTTACAAACATAGTTTTTAAAACACATGTTCCAAAATAGGATATTGTTTTCATCACAAATTCATGTTGAGGCTTTGACTCTATATACCCAAACGAGGTTGGGATATAAAAGGCAAACCCTCCAAAAGGTGGTACATCGTTGACTTGACAAATCCCAAACCCGGATCCCATCACCAGCTCAAGTCCATGCGTCCTGAAATACATGTAATTTTAAAAAGTCAACATAAAGTTGGCGAGTTCATGCAGTTTAATGTTTTCGTTTCAAAATGTCATCCTTGAAAACCTGTATTGAAATCCAAGTATGTTATTAGCATTAATGAGTTATTTGAGGATCATCAGTGTGTCGCGAGCACCCTGAATACTTGTGCCATAAGTAAGTAACCAAACCGAGACTACTTTGACACATTGGGATCACAAAAACACTCCGAAGGGTACACTAACCAGGAGTGGAGCGGGTCTCAAACTCAATAGATCTACTTCTTTTGCACCTTGGTCACTAAGTGATTAATGGTTACTATTGTTATCATCCTACTTACGCACAGTGATCTGTTATATGCTAACCCATAGCTAACAAACTTTTTTGACATGACATGTATTTCCCCTCGATAGTTTAAAACAAAACTTGAAATAACTGAAAGGAGGGACATGAACTCACAGTTTTGCGTTCCGTTTAAGTCGTACTGTTTAAC
This sequence comes from Scalesia atractyloides, assembly GCA_947069175.1. NCBI lineage: Eukaryota > Viridiplantae > Streptophyta > Magnoliopsida > Asterales > Asteraceae > Scalesia > Scalesia atractyloides. The sequence goes on from CAMTDV010000023.1 coordinate 24,269,888, forward strand.
GTTCGGTGTCCGCAACGTATGTAACCTACATGCGTATTGGGTTCATTAGACACCTAGGTCTCAATGGACCTTGTACTCGTTGTTCATCTTTAATTCTTGTTAGTGTTTCTTTGTTATGATTGTACAACTTAAAATGTTATCATAGTGTTGGTAGTTTGTTTGTTTGATTATATTGTTATATATATTTCTTAAAAATATATATATAATATATTATTGTTTTCATATCATGTTGAATTCACATGTCATTGGGCCTAGCCCATGTTTTCTTGTCATTGGGCCTAGCCCATGTCATCTATGCCTTTGGGCCTAGCCCATGTTTTCTTGTCATTGGGCCTAGCCCATGTCATTATGCCTTTGGGCCTAGTCCATGTTTTCTAGTCATTGGGCCTAGCCCATGTTTTCTTGTCATTGGGCCTAGCCCATGTAATTTATGTCTTTGGGCCTAGCCCATGTTTTTATGTCATTGGGCCTAGCCCATATAATTTATGTCTTTGGGCCTAGCCCATGTTTTTATGTCATCGCGCCTAGCCCATGTAATTTATGTCTTTGGGCCTAGCCCATGTATTTTATATCTTTGGGCCTAGCCCATGTATTCTTATATGTTTTTGGGCTTTTATTAGTTTTTGGGTCTTCATCTATAAACATTATGGACTTTGGGCCTAGTATATGATTTTCAGAATTTGGGCCTAGCCCAAATGTATATAAACATAAGCCCATTTTTATTATAAGATTTACTTATAATTTTTCTAACTTTTAATATACTTAACTTTCCGGATTTTTGGTTTCGAAAACATACATATATGTTGAACGTAACATTCTCGTCGTCGGCGTCGTTCATTTCGTGTTTGTTTTGTCGAGAATCGCCCGTTGTCGTAACGACCTTTCATGTCGGTGATTCACCCGTTCGGCGTCGACGCGACGCTGAAATCTTGAATGTTCGCCTTTTTTCCGATTTATTGTTTCGACGCTTAACAAAAAATATACTTATTATGTTACCAAAACTTGGTGTATTGTTCAAGTGTTTGTATCTTGTATAAGGTTGGGTATTTTATTGTGAATGCCCTAAGTTTCTAATACATACACATAACAATACATATATGTACACATAAAATTTATTGGCAACAATTGTATAAATACATATACTTGTATTATTTTCAAATAAAAAAAATATATATATATATATATATATATATATATATATTTGTAAAAGAATTTATTTTTACTTATAAATATATATTTGTAGCTTTGTTTAAACACTTGGTTATTTAGAGATAACCTCTATCATTAGAGTCCACTTAATGACGATTTAGGTTACTAATCCGTTTAGTCCCACTAATCACCCCACAAATCATGTTTTAATCGCGATTAGATTTTTAGAAAATTTCGCCATAGTTTCCCCTAACCTATGGCGTTTTCCACTTTTAAAAAACGTATTTAAAACCTGTTTAAACTCATAATCATCATCAAAAAACCATCTAATATTTATTCTACATAGTCAACATATCATCATCCATCTATGAACCTAAATCAAGTGGTTTTTAATATTTATTAGCCTTTTCAAAACACTACTTTTATCATGTTGTAAATCAAGTTCTTACATTTAATCCTTTGATTACTACACATTTTTAATGTGATTACAACTTAAATACATATGTTTACTTCTTATAAAATCATTCATATGTATAAAAATTATCTTTAAGTTGTAGTATTTTACATGGATGACGTAGTTGATGATCTTGTTTAGATTTAAACCTTATCGTGTTTAAATCTTCATTTTTTACTAAATCACACAAGATCATGCAACTTTTATATCATATTTTTAACATAAACAACTTCAACATGCAATCTAACAATCATATAAGCATATAATCAACACCAAATAAACAATATTTATTGTTATTATTATGTTGTGTTTTAGGGTTTTTGATATATCTTTTCTTGATTTTCAAGATGATCAACTTGTACACTAATAATCTAAGCATAAAAATAGCTAGATTATGGAGGAGTTTAGCTCACAATGGGTCCAAGTTTCTTGAAGATTATGGAAGAAAAGAAGCTCCTTAAGAATCCCTAATGATCTCCATCCATGCAAGCTTCTTTAGAGGTCTTGATTAGGCTTTAAATGGTATAAAATGTAGTGTTTTGTGGTGGCAAAATGGTGGTGTGTGGTGGTGATATGTAGCCGTGGGTTAGGGGGGCAACGAGAAGAATTTGTTGCAACTTTTTGGTTGTGAAAATGATAAGTAGTCTTGAGAAGTTAGTATATATTTCCATCATTTTCAAGTTCCATCAAATCTTCTAAACACCATACTTATGATCACCATTTTTCAACAAAATCAAGTGGGGGCCACTTTGTAGCCGTGTATATGAGGGGTGGGGGGGTAAAGTGTAACTTTTAATTGTTCCACATGTTATAATTCTAGATATTTTGGTAATTAAAATAAGTATGGTAATTAGGGTTAATCTTCTAGCATCTTAAGCAAAAGATTTGTGTTTAGGGTGTAATTACATGGCATTTAATCCATATGATCCTCCAAAATAAGTTTTGAATGACGGATATGTCGCTAGATCGCTCATCGTCGAAATATTCGCTAATAAACGGAACTATATATTTATTAGCGTAAGCCTTTGTTTTGACTACCACGACTAATATGGTGTCTAATTAGTGCATTTTCGATCCAAAAATATTCATGACTAGTTCGCTAGACGAATATACGATGAGTTAGGATGGCCGATATGTTTTCATTCGTCCGTTCGATCGATATCAGCACTTTTATGATCCCGCCGTCGAACTTTTCCAAAAGTTGTGTTTCCGTGATCTCATGTTAGTTGAATAGATTCCGAGTTCCAAAGAATGCTTATCTAGTTCACTAGACGCCCGGATGAGGCTATCGGCCACTAAAATATTCGTCGTTTCGACGATCGGCCGCTTTCCGGTCAAGTTGTGCATAGTTTTCCGAATGACCTGAAATGATGTGTTTTGTGCATTTTTGATATTCTCACATTATTTTAGGATTTTTAACATTGTTTTATTCTTATCTTGACATCCGGAATCCTCCGAATTAGTCTTGCGGACAAATCGCTATTTGTCGCCTTTTGGTCGAAACGGACGGTTTTGCAATTTAGGCATTATACCAGAAAGTTATGTATTATTGTAATAGTTGTTCCCAAATATGTATTTTCATTTGTATATGGACTCAGGTATGGCTTAACATGCCGTTATTCCTTATTCTGATTCGTTTCAGCGGGTTTTCCGACACAGTTAGTGTCACCGCAATTAGTGCGCCCAACACTTTCTACCAGCACTTTTAGGGCATTGTTTTGGTTTGTTTCTCGTCGTAACGGAAAACAGTATATGTTATGATCAGATTTACTCGTCCTAATGACGTACGACTCAGTTTCGCAATTAAATTACGATAATATAATGAGATTATAATATGAATCAATGATTAAATTGTACGGAATTACCGGTTATTTGCCAATTGTCACAGGAGAATCATCAAAATCATCCAAATTTAGATCGAACTCTTGATCACGAGCATCAGACTGAGCTGGGGACAAGGGTGTTCTTGCCCTTTTTAATGCGGTTGACTAGCTCGCAGGAGGGACTCTCCCCTCCATTTCGAAGCGTACCTACATGCATCCCAACAATGCATGTACTTGAAGTCGTTCTTCTTGTTCCCTTTGTAAGATAGCAACTCATTCTTTACCAAGTCAACCTTGGTTTCACCGCTTCTTGGCGCGTTCTCGCCTTATGGAAACAAGTGTTGAACGCGGTGACTGTTGGCAATCAGGCCCAATGTCACACCCTGACCCGCAGCGGAAATGGTAGTCGGGGCATGATTGGGTTTTTATCAAAGCTCATGACATTTACTATAAAGTTTCATATTTATTATTTCTATTTAAAGAAGAAATTACAATAAACATACAAGCACAACATGTTCAAATACATTTTTCATGACTTCTTTATTTTTCTTCTAAGGCAATTTCCTATGTGTTCCTTGCTTGAACCCGTCCACCTGTATCATGTGTTAAAAATAGGGTTTTGGGTCAACAAAAGTTGGCGAGTGAATCTTATTTAAATATTTGAAAGAATTAGTTATATTGTGTTATTTGAATTAAAAATGTGCATAACCAAATATGAGTATACGTATATGTAAATTAAACCACAAAACACATAATATCGATTAATGCACACACACGCATACCAAATGATGAAAATGAGATCAAGGCTCAATCGAACGGAGACGATCTGATGAGGCACTGATGCTCAACTCGTCTCCAACGAGGAACTGATGGGCCTAATGAATTATTTGCACGCAACTTGACAAAAATGTAAACTCGCAATACAACAAACAACATGTACATTACACGATAGTTCATATAATGGTAATAGCACAAGGGTTTGAATAAACGAAATGTATAAATGACACATGATACACCCCAAAACATGAATAAAAAAGGGAATTTGTAAGAATTCACTTCACAGTGGGTGCGTCTCTTGCTTGATAATGGATGCGCACGAGTTGAGGATTTGACCGACGGAAGAATACTAACCTAAATAATAACGCGATAATTTGATAAATACAACAAAATTAATATTTTATTTATTATTCTTTTGTAGAGTTTTAGGTTATTTTTGTGGTATTTGTAGTAAGACCTGTGAATTTGCATCTTTAAGTATTTTTTTATTGATTTTAAATAAAATATATAATTACAAAAATATAATAAGATAAAACAAAAAAAATAATATTAAATTACAAAAACCTTGTCAGACCTGACAAGGTGGTTGACACGGGTCGTTGACTGTTTGACTGCGTGTGGTGGGACTCAAACTTGTGACCTCCCGCTTATGTGCACGCAGCTCTTCCAACTGAGCTACGTGTCTAACCCGCTAATATCTTGATTTTTATTATATTTATATACTTGTTAGATTAAACCAGAATTAATTTAATTAAAAAGATTTAAAATCAATTGAACCGGCGTGCATACAGAGTGTCGAACCCGTGACCTTAAGTTGATTTGCACCCAGCCCTTACCAACTGGGCTGGTGTCTAACCCGACATATAAGTGATTTTTATTATATTTAACCCATTACTGCGAGACAAGTATGATTTGGTTTAACAAAAATGGATTTTATTTCAGTGGATCGGTGTTGTTAAATGATCGAACCCGGTGATGTTTGTGTGAAATGCACACAGTCCACCGCTGGACTGTGTGTCTAACCCGATTAAACTCCAAGATTTTAATATACTTATATACAAAATAACATCATCTTCTTCAATTTTAGTTGACCCAGAACTGAACTCAACTGATAACATTGTTATCCGGGTGTGATCGATTGCATTAAATGATAATAACAGATATAGAAAAAGAATAAGAAAAACTATACCGATGAGGAGTGAATCCCTGGTTTTCCGGTGGTGTTTTCCGGCAACTCAAATAAATTTTCCGGCAACTTGCAGAGAATTCCGGCGAGAACAGAATGATTGAGCAGGGGGAATTTCGAGTGAAATTTTTGAGTGAATGGACGAGTTTAGATTCATCTAACATCAGGTATTTATAGGCTTCATGGGTTGAGATTTGTTTCAAATTTTGAAACGGTAATTTGGGTTGATGCTGAGCATAACAGTTGGATTATAATTAAATTTGATTGAGGTTTGGACTTGACTAACGTTATATACGATTAATTGGAGAATTGTAAGGAAGAAGAAATGTTTAATCGCTGAATCATAGGGCGGTTACCGTTCTGATGTTTTGATCTCGCAAGTGACTCACACCATACCCTATATATGTTATTAGATTCCAAAAACTTCACAAACAGTGTGCGTGGTCTAGTGGTGTTGTGAGTGTGTGACCATGTGGGGGAACCCAGGTTCGATTCCGGTTACCCCTCTTTTATTTTTATTATTTTGTTATTTAAAAATTTTAATTATTTTTCCTTTACTGATTATTAATTTAAGTATGTATTTTATTTAAAAATATAAAATAAATCAATTAATACTAATAAAAGCATAATGAACATTAAATAATTTACTTGAATCTTAAACAGAGCGGGTTCTTGAAACCCGTTTTACACGAATGTTAGAGTATTCCCTACTTTTAGAAATTTCATCCTGAAATTTAAGTAGAAGTTGTAATAGTGAAAAGATGCGGGTATTTTTCGCGCATTGAGTCTTCGCGTTCCCATGTAAACTCAGGTTTTCGTTTTGACTCCCAACGTACTCTAACTAGAATCTGAATATCTCTTAGCAGAAAAGAGAGGTGTGATGTTTGGATTTCTGATTGAGGCGGTAACGTTCCTATTAAGGGTTGAATACCCTGCTACAGGAGTCGCTTTTTGATGCCTAAGATGAAAAGCGTTGATACATAGAGTTGATTGACTTGATATATCTCATGCATAAGAGTTTTTGAGAGAATTGATGCGTTGAAAAGATAAGGTTATATCAAAAAAACTTCAACTATGTCAACATTAAAACCTACACGGAACTTCTCATAACCGCCTGATAATGCTTTTGATCCTTTGACAAAAATACTTATATATAGGAAGTACCAGCGGCGTATCCACCATATTCTTGTCAAATTTTCATTGGCTTTGTCAGTAAGTTATGATTAGTTCTATGTGACTCTAAAACATAAACAAACACAACAACCAAAGCTTGAGTCTCAAATCTGAAAGGATACATGACTGAATGACGACAATACCTCTCTCGTTTGCTATGATGAAGGGGTCAGTCTAAAAAAAGTGAGACACGACCCAACTTCGAGATACGTCGTGATGTATGATGATATGAAAATTAAATCAATGAGTAAAGATATGAAATAAAACAGTAATATCAATTTGCATTAAAATTCTTGGATACATAAATTCCCAATTTATAACAGGGATACGTAAAGATTGAGAAAACATTAAAAACTAGATGGTTGGAGTTGAGTCTTGATTCTTGGTGATGGAAGGCTAGTTGGGTTGTTCGTTTGGGCCGTTATTATCTTCATCAGGATTGGCGTTGATGTTGTAAGCTCTTCCTCTTGCTGGTGGTAGTGCTGGGTTTTCTTGATTTGCTTGGTTAACTAGGTTTGCTTGAGCTTGGGCGTTTATTGTCACACCCCGACCCGCAGCGGAATAAGAGTCGGGGCATAATTGGGTTATCACCAAAGCTCATGATGTTTACTAAAATGGTTCATATTTATTAAATTCAAATTACAACTTAAATGTTCAAGCCAAATTCATACAATACAAGGAAAGGAAAATTAAATAAACAATCCAAAATCTAAACTGATTCATTCTTCTAGGCCGTCCTATTGTTTCTTGCTTCAACTGGATCACCTGTATCATGTGTAAAAATGGGGAATTTTGGGTCAACAAAAGTTGGCGAGTGAACCTTGTTTAAAAAAAACCTTTGTTATTGATTTCTTGTTGTATTTATATGGAAAAATTATGCAATAATCATACGTGAGCAAACATAAATAAACAAACAATCGTAAACCACCTTGCATGAGTATATGACATGAATGATAATGTATACGTTGGCAACGTCACGTTCCGCTCATAGGTAATGGGGAACGGACGAGCCTATGATGATGTATGTGAGATCAAGGCTCAATCAAACGGAGCCGATCGTATGTTGGCACCGCCACGTTCCGCTCATAGGTAATGGGGAACAGACGAGCCTATGATGATGTATGTACTGAAAATGATAAATTTAATCTAAACATTAACCACACAAACAATTGATACATATTGGATACACATTTGATCATGGATATGATGGATGCACAAGTTTTTAAATGTAATAAATAATAAGCGACACATGATACACCCCAAAATGTGATTAAAACGGGGAATTGGTAGAGATTCACTCACATTGGGTGCGTTCGTTTGATGATGTTGAATGCGCACGAATTTGGATTTAACCACGAGAGAAACTAACCTAAATAATAACATAACGCTCGGTAAATAAATGGATTTTATTTGAGATTAATAATTTTAATTCATAACCTTAATAGGATTTCTAGATTTATTTTTGTGAATTCAAGGACATTTTCTAACTTTAAAAATATTATTTTTAAGTATTTTTAAATAATTTTCTGATTGAATAAATAAATAATAAAAAAATGTTGACCGTTGACTTTGACTGTTGACCGGTTCGGACTTAGTGTTTGTTTGCGCTGAGTGAGGTTCGAACTCGTGACCTCCCGTATACGTGCACGCAGCTCTACCAACTGAGCTACGTGTCTTACCCGAAATATTTCTGTTTTTAATTATATTTATATACTACTTAGATTATTCAGAATTTTATTTAATTAAAAAGGTTTTTAAACTAGTCGAACCGGTGCGCATGATGTGTTTCGAACCCGTGACCTGTGGTTTAACTTTGCACACAGTCCATCGCTGGACTGTGTGTCTAACCTGGTTAAAATACTTGTTTTTATTAATCTTATATACTAACTGGAAGGTGTTCTGGGGCCTTTCAAAAAAATTGGGATTTATCGCAGGAACCGTTTAAGTGTACGAATCGAACTCGGTATCAAACATGAAATGCACACAGTCCACCGCTGGACTGTGTGTCTAACTCGTTTAAAACACCGATTTTAATTATATTCATAGACTGATCAGACTTCATCTTCTTCATTTGAATAAACAGACTGTTAACCCGATTGTCTCGATTCATTAATCAATTCCTTTATTAAATTTTAAATAACTACACATGAGATTAATAAAAATGAAAGGATTAGGTGAAAGATATACCGAACAGGGATCCCCTGTTTCTCCGGCGAGATTCCAACGATAGCAGATTATTCCGGCGACGTGTAGCTTGCGACAGAGGATCTTCAGGAAGTTTGAAGTGAGTGTGGGTGACTTCTGTCGAAGCTCTAGAAGTCCTATTTATAGAGTAAGGCAAAAGAGATGAAATGGGTTCGGTTTTCTGGCGACTTGCAGAGAATTCCGGCGAGTTGCAGAAAATTTCCGGCGAGGTGTTCTTTCTGAATAGGGCTTGTAGAGAGGTTAGCGAGAGTGTTGAGAGTTGATTCGAGTAAACAAGAAAGTTGGTTTCCTGACTGAAAGTATTTATAGACTTCCAAGATCACGACTTGGCTTAAAATCAAGAACGGTAACTGTACCAATGATTCAGCATAACGGTTTGCGAGTTAAGGCTTTCAATTATGATTTCGGTTAAAGATTGACTGTTATAATCGTTCCTTTAAAACGTATACGTTTGAATCAGAGCGGTTACTCACTTGAATCTCGCAGATGACTCGTAGGCACAAATATTTATATTTATTGATTTCAATTATTTCACAAAGAGTGCAGATAGCCTGGTGGTGCGTTATGTGTTTGTTTGAGCGGGAGACCCGGGTTCAAACCCGGCGTCTCTATTTAATTTTTTATCTCATTATTTATTATTGATTACTAATTATAGTTTTTAAATTCTAATATATTTATTAATTGTGTTCGTATAAAATTAATTTGAGCATTAAATACGCAACAAAATTTATAACTGATTATTTGGTTTAATAAACGAAGCGAGTTTAGGTAACCCGTTTTCGACGGATGTTACGTATCCCCTACTTTTAGAAATTTCGTCCCGAAATTTAAGTAGTAGTGGTAACAGGAAAAAGATGTGGGTATTTCTCGTGCATTAAGTCTTCACGTTCCCAAGTAAACTCAGGTCCTCGTTTCGACTCCCAGCGTACCCTGACGATTGGAATACGGCTTCGTCTTAAACGTTTCTCTCCGAAGTCCATAATTTCTACTGGTCTTTCAATGAAATGCATAGATTCATCGATTTGAATGTCTTCTAGAGGAATATGGACGTTTTCATCGGCGAGTCACTTCTTCAAGTTTGATACGTGAAAGGTGGGATGAATTTTGTTGAGCTCTTCTGGTAGGTCAAGCTTGTATGCTACAGGTCCTACTCTTTCGAGTATCTTGAAAGGTCCTACGTAGCGTGGTGCTAGCTTGCCCTTCTGGCCAAAACGAACCACTCCCTTCCACGGTGATACTTTTAAAAGAACTTGGTCACCAATGTTAAACTCCAAGGGCTTTCGTCGTTTGTCTGCATAACTCTTCTGACGACTCTGTGCCGCTAGAAGATTGTTTCGAATTTGATGGATCTTGTCTGTTGTTTCTTGAATTAATTCTGGACCAGTGATTTGTGCTTCTCCAATTTCTTGCCAACATATTGGTGATCGGCACTTACGACCATATAAGGCCTTGAAAGGTGCCATGCCGATACTTGAATGATAGCTGTTGTTGTACGAAAATTCAACTAATGGTAGATGAGCGTCCCAATTCCCTTTGAAGTCTATGACACATGCTCGAAGCGTGTCTTCAAGAGTTTGGATGGTGCGTTCAGATTGTCCATCAGTTTGAGGATGATAAGCGGTACTGAGGTCTAATCGTGTACCCAAGGCGGCTTGTACGGCTTGCCATGTTCGTGAAGTGAAACGACCATCACGGTCTGAAATGATGCTTAAAGGTACACCATGATGGCTTACGATCTCGCTGATGTAGATACGAGCTAACTTCTCGTTCTTGAAGTCCTCGCGAATCGGAATGAAGTGAGCTGATTTTGTAAGACGATCAATGATTACCCATATAGTGTCATACCCACTGGAGGTGCGAGGTAACCCGGTAATAAAATCCATAGTTATGTTTTCCCACTTCCATACAGGTATTTCGGGTTGGACTAGAAGTCCTGAGGGTCTTTGATGATCAGCTTTTACTTTAGAACAGTAAGGCACTTGGAAACAAAAACAGCGATATCCTTTTTCATTCCAGGCCACCAGTAGGTGTATCGAAGGTCTTGATACATCTTGTCGGCTCCTGGGTGTATAGAGTATCGTGTTTTGTGCGCCTCATTCATAAGGAAATCACGAAGGTTATTGTGATCGGGAATCCATATGCGATCTAGATAGTACAGAATACCGTCGGATTTAGTTTCGATTTTAAGTTCTGCTCCACAAGACAACTCCTTGCGTACGTCGTTTTCTGTTACTGAAACATGTTGAGCTTCTCGGATTCGATCTTTGATGTCGGTTATGATTTGCGAACATAGAAGACGAATGGAGTTCGCATAACCTTTTCGACTGAGCGCATCGGCCACCACGTTTGCCTTGCCAGGATGATACCGAATTTCACAGTCGTAGTCATTAAGAAGTTCGACCCATCTTCGTTGCCTCATATTCAACTCCTTTTGGTTAAAGATATGTTGGAGCTCTTGTGGTCAGTGTATATTTCACACTTGGTACCGTAGAGGTAATGTCTCCATATCTTGAGAGCGAACACAAGGGCTCCAAGTTCCAGGTCGTGGGTGGTGTAGTTCTTCTCATGAACTTTGAGTTGCCTAGAAGCATAGGCTATCACTTTTCCCCTTTGCATTAATACACAGCCTAGTCCTTGCCCTGATGGTCGCAATATACTACAAAGTCATCGCAACCTTCGGGTAGCGTGAGGATAGGTGCGTCACAGAGTTTTTGCTTAAGGGTTTGAAGGCTTCTTCTTGTTTAGGTCCCCATATGAAGGTTTTCTTTATGTGTCAAAGCCGTGAGTGGTACAGCAATACGGGAGAAATTTGCAATGAAACGGCGATAGTAACCCGCCAAACCAAGTAACGATCTTACCTCGATAGGGGTACGTGGCGCTTGCCATTCCTGTACTGCTTTGATCTTTGAGGGGTCGACATGTATTCCCTTGTCATTGACAACATGTCCAAGGAATTGTACCTCTCTTAACCAGAATTCGCATTTGGAGAATTTAGCGTAGAGCTTTTCGGTTCTTAAGAGTGTAAGGAGGAGTCGAAGGTGTCGTTCATGATCAGATTTAGACTTTGAATAGATGAGGATGTCGTCGATGAAGACTATGACAAAACGGTCGAGATAGGGTTTGCATACCCTATTCATTAGATCCATGAATACAGCTGGGGCGTTGGTCAATCCAAATGGCATGACCATGAATTCATAATGACCATAACGAGTTCGGAAGGCGGTCTTTGGGACGTCTTCTTCATGTACTCTGAGTTGATGATAACCAGAACGAAGGTCGATTTTTGAAAAACAGGTGGCGCCTTGAAGTTGGTCTAGAAGGTCATCGATGCGAGGTAATGGGTAGCGGTTCTTGACCGTTAACTTGTTGAGTTCTCTGTAGTCGATACACATGCGAAACGTCCCATCTTTCTTCTTTACAAACAGAACAGGTGCACCCCATGGCGATGAGCTAGGACGTATGAATCCTTTGTCAGTCAGCTCTTGCAGTTGACTGGCCAGCTCTTGCATTTCTGATGGGGTTAACCTATAAGGAGATTTTGCAACTGGTGTAGCTCCAGGTATAAGATCAATGCGGAATTCGACTTCCCTCACGGGAGGAAGTCCTGAAATGTCGTCAGGAAAAACTTGCAGAAATTCTTTTACTATTGGGATGTCTTCGAGTTTCTTCTCCTTGGTTTCCTTTTTGACGACGTGAGTTAGGAATGCGACATAATTCTTGCGGAGATATTTTCGAGCTTGAAGACAGGACATTAACTTGAGTCCTTTCGAAGGGGTTTCTCCAAAGATTCGTAGAGTCTGACCGTTTGTAAGAGGAATGCGAATGAACTTTTCGCGGCATACAACTTCAGCATGATGTTGACTGAGCCAGTCCATACCAATTATAATGTCGAAACTTCCCAACTTCATAGGAATGAGGGCAACTGGAAAATCATGATCGTTTAGAGTGAGGGTACAATTGCGTATAATAGAGTTTAATGAGACCGGTTTTCCATCAGCAACTTCTACCGTTATGGATTCCATGAGTTTATCACGAGTTTGGTTGAGGATGGGTTCAAATTCTAAGGACACAAAACTCTTATCCGCGCCAGTATCAAATAACATGGATGCATAACTACCACTAATGAGAAACATACCGTTAACCACGTTGTTGTCTGCCCTAGCTTGATTGGCGTTGATGTTGAAAGCTCTTCCTCTAGCAGGTGGAGGAGCTTGGTTAGCTTGGTTCACTGGATTTGCTTGAGCTTGGGCATGGATGATGTTCACCAAGCGTGGACATGTGTTCCTGAAGTGGTTCGGGTCTCCACAGTTGTAACAAGCCCACATAGGTTGCATCATGGGGTAGTTGAGTTGGTAGTAGGATTGGGCTACATGTTGGGCAGGTGGTAGGAGTAAGGGTTGTTGGGTTTGACCCACTATCTGATGGTGGGTTTGGGTTGAGGGCTGATTGCGGTTCGTTCGCTGAAGTGTGCGACAGGTTTGGATGGTGTGACCTACACGGCCACAGCTGGTGCAATATTGGCAGGGATGTTCGGGAAAGTGATGGTATTGGCAACGGGTGCATTTCGGGTATGGGCCGGATTATGGCTTTTTGTATGGTGCAGCTGAGGGAGCAACTTGGGTGATTGGTGCGGCAGTGATAGGAGGGTTTGTTTGAGTGACAGCAAAGTTTCTGGTGTTTCGCTTCCTTTTACCAGTAAACTTCGAAGAGGAGCCAGAATGGTTTGAAGTTTGAGCCTCAACGGGGGCTTTCTTTTTCTCCTCCTTGAATTCACCGTTTCGGATGCGATTCTCGGTAAGTTCGGTAGCTAGTTCCATTGCAGCTTCCAGTGTTGCAGGCGAAGTGCTTAGAACTGAGTCTTGAATTTTCGAGGGGAGGCCTCGAATATAGTGTTCAACCAAGCGGTACACTGGGGTGAACAAGTTGGGAATCATTTGGTTCAACTCTAGAAACCTTTTATTGTAGGAAGTATGATCTCCTTCCTTTTGCTTTAGGGAGTGGAATTCGTCTTCTAACTTCTTGATTTCGCTTCTTGGACAGAAGCGTCTTGTCATTATATCCCTTAACTCTTCCCATGTTAAGGCCATGGCGTCTTCGATCCTCTCTTACCCTTCTCTGTGTTTCCACCAGGTCAGGGCTACCCCAAACAGTCTCCCGGTTGCGTAACGTACCTTGCGATCCTCGGGACAATCGCAATTGAGGAAAGTGTTCTCCATTTCCTCAAACCAGTGGAGGAGAGCAGTGACACCTTCGGTCCCTTCATACTTTGGGGGATCGCAAGACTTGAAGTGTTTGTAGGAGCACTTTTTGGAGGGAGGGTTGTCGACGTTCTGGTCTTCTTGGTTGGGAGCGTTGATGGAATTCACGGTGAGAGCTTGTTGGACTTGAATTACGATGTCAGGAAGCACCACGGCCATTTGTTTTGCAATTTGGGTGGCCAAGCGTTCGTTTGACCTTCCTGACTTTCTACCTCCACGTAGTTGCCTAGCCGACATCTACAGGAACATACATAGGAAGATAGTGAGTTTAAGAAGTTTTTAGGTGTCATGTGTCGTTAAAAGTAATAAAATAACATAATCATAAATAATGCAACTACATCGATAGGATGTCTTGGGTTTGCTCATGTTTGGGCCTCCAATGTCCCCCCTACTATCGCCTGTATAGTCATGTGGGTCCCCATGGCTATTGGCTTAGTAGGATTCACATTGGTGTTGGCGGTTTAACACTCGCATCACCCGAATGAAAACCATGAAATATGTTTGCGAGATGTATGGTCGGAGGGTGTCCAGGTGTAGACACAATGACAACTCAAAGTGGGGTTAGCTCACACGATGTTTGGTATAACATGCTTTGGCCTAATAGGTCCTTCGTACTCTCATCGTTAGTCCCCAGGTAGGCAAACTGGTCCTTTATTTTGGATTTATACGAATGCCAAGCCTAGACAGGACGTTCCGACTACCGGTACTCGTACCCTTCCAGTTACTACATGCCCATCATGAGAACTCACTTTGATGTGATTTGAAATACAAGTCGTTGCAAATCAAGAATTGAGTGTTCTCTCATGGATATGGTATGTTATGAGGATATGATTTATGATGAGCATTATATAATAATATGTACTTATGAACATGCTTGCATAACATTGAATGTAACAATAAACATAAAGCATATAAACATCATGAATTTTGCATGTAACACACAAACGATTTAAAAATTCTAATCACTATAGTATAGGCTCTAAGGGTCTAATAACCTATCCTATATCCCTATAGTCATGGCTCTGATACCAATCTGTCACACCCCGACCCGCAGCGGAATAAGAGTCGGGGCATAATTGGGTTATCACCAAAGCTCATGATGTTTACTAAAATGTTTCATATTTATTAAATTCAAATTACAACTTAAATGTTCAATCCAAATTCATACAATACAAGGAAAGGAAAATTAAATAAACAATCCAAAATCTAAACTGATTCATTCTTCTAGGCCGTCCTATATGTTTCTTGCTTCAACTGGATCACCTGTATGATGTGTAAAAATGGGGAATTTTGGGTCAACAAAAGTTGGCGAGTGAACCTTGTTTAAAAAAAACCTTTGTTATTGATTTCTTGTTGTATTTATATGGAAAAATTATGCAATAATCATATGTGAGCAAACGTAAATAAACAAACAATCGTAAACCACCTTGCATAAGTATATGACATGAATGATAATGTATATGTTGGCAACGTCACGTTCCGCTCATAGGAATGGGGAACGGACGAGCCTATGATGATGTATGTGAGATCAAGGCTCAATCAAACGGAGCCGATCGTATGTTGGCAACTGCCAGTTCCGCTCATAGGTAATGGGGAACAGACGAGCCTATGATGATGTATGTACTGAAAATGATAAATTTAATCTAAACATTAACCACACAAACAATTGATACATATTGGATACACATTTGATCATGGATATGATGGATGCACAAGTGTTTAAATGTAATAAATAATAAGCGACACATGATACACCCCAAAATGTGATTAAAACGGGGAATTGGTAGAGATTCACTCACATTGGGTGCGTTCGTTTGATGATGTTGAATGCGCACGAATTTGGATTTAACCACGAGAGAAACTAACCTAAATAATAACATAATGGCTCGGTAAATAAATGATTTTATTTGAGATTAATAATTTTAATCATAACCTTAATAGGATTTCTAGATTTATTTTTGTGAATTCAAGGACATTTTCTAACTTTAAAAATATTATTTTTAAGTATTTTTAAACAATTTTCTGATTGAATAAATAAATAAATAAAAAAATGTTGACCGTTGACTTTGACTGTTGACCGGTTCGGACTTTGTGTTTGTTTGCGCTGAGTGAGGTTCGAACTCGTGACCTCCCGTATACGTGCACGCAGCTCTACCAACTGAGCTACGTGTCTAACCCGAAATATTTCTGTTTTAATTATATTTTATATACTACTTAGATTATTCAGAATTTTATTTAATTAAAAAGGTTTTTAAACTAGTCGAACCGGTGCGCATGATGTGTTTCGGACCCGTGACCTGTGGTTTAACTTGGCACACAGTCCACCGCTGGACTGTGTGTCTAACCTGGTTAAAATACTTGTTTTTATTAATCTTATATACCAACTGGAAGGTGTTCTGGGGCCTTTCAAAAAAATTGGGATTTATCGCAGGAACCGTTTAAGTGTACGAATCGAACTCGGTATCAACACATGAAATGCACACAGTCCACCGCTGGACTGTGTGTCTAACTCGTTTAAAACACCGATTTTAATTATATTCATAGACTGATCAGACTTCATCTTCTTCATTTGAATAAACAGACTGTTAACCCGATTGTCTCGATTCATTAATCAATTCCTTTATTAAATTTTAAATAACTACACATGAGATTAATAAAAATGAAAGGGATTAGGTGAAAGATATACCGAACAGGGATCCCCTGTTTCTCCGGCGAGATTCCAACGATAGCAGATTATTCCGGCGACGTGTAGCTTGCGACAGAGGATCTTCAGGAAGTTTGAAGTGAGTGTGGGTGACTTCTGTCGAAGCTCTAGAAGTCCTATTTATAGAGTAAGGCAAAAGAGATGAAATGGGTTCGGTTTTCCTGCGACTTGCAGAGAATTCCGGCGAGTTGCAGAAAATTTCGACGAGGTGTTCTTTCTGAATAGGGACTTGTAGAGAGGTAAGCGAGAGTGTTGAGAGTTGATTCGAGTAAACAAGAAAGTTGGTTTCCTGACTGAAAGTATTTATAGACTTCCAAGATCACGACTTGGCTTAAAATCAAGAACGGTAACTGTACCAATGATTCAGCATAACCGTTGCGAGTTAAGGCTTTCAATTGTGATTTCGGTTAAAGATTGACTGTTATAATCGTTCCTTTAAAACGTATACGTTTGAATTAGAGCGGTTACTCACTTGAATCTCGCAGATGACTCGTATGGCACGAATATTTATATTTATTGATTTCAATTATTTCACAAAGAGTGCAGGTAGCCTGGTGGTGCGTTGTGTGTTTGTTTGAGCGGGAGACCCGGGTTTAAACCCGGCTCTCTATTTAATTTTTATCTCATTATTTATTATTGATTACTAATTATAGTTTTTAAATTCTAATATATTTATTAATTGTGTATCGTATAAAATTAATTTGAGCATTAAATACGCAACAAAATTTATAACTTATTATTTGGTTTAAACGAAGCGGGTTTGGGTAACCCAGTTTTTCGACGGATGTTACATTTATGATGTTAACCAATCGAGGGCATGTGTTTCTAAAATGGGTAGGGTCCCCACAATTAAAGCAAGCTTGAACATGCGGAACCATGGGGTATTGGGGTTGCTGATATGATTCGATCATGTTTTGGGTAGGGGGTGAAGCTTGGTTTTGAGGGGTACGACAAGTTTTGCTCAAATGACCATAACGCCCACAATTAGCACACAGTCGACAAGGTATGGTAGATGGATGGTGATAAAAACAGGTGTTGCATTGAGGGTGAGGTCCAATGTAAGGTTTCTTATTTGGGTAAGTAGAGTTGGGTGCTACTTAAGTGATTCGGATAGCTTGGAGGGGTACGGCTTGTGGAGCTGGTTGATTGCCTTGGGTGACAGCGAAATTTTGCCCATCTCGTTTTCTCTTAGAAGTGGGTTGAGAAGAGGATTCGGTCTGGGTTGAGTTTGAGGTTTCGGTTGATGCTTTATCCTTCTTCTTCTCCTTCTTGAAGTCTTCATTCCGTATGTGGTTTTCGGTGAGCTCTGTAGCTAACTCCATTGCTGCTTCCAAAGTTGCAGGTGTGGTACTTATTACAGGGTCTTAATTTTTGAAGGAAGACCTCGAATGTAGTGCTCGATCAAACGGTAGAGGGGAGTGAACAAGTTGGGGACCATCTGATTCAACTCAAGGAATCTCTTGTTGTATTTGGTGTGGTCGCCCTCCTTTTGTTTCAAAGAGTAGAACTCATCTTCTAATTTCTTGATTTCGCTTCTTGGACAGAAACGTCTTGTCATAATCTCCCTCAACTCTTCACAAGTCAAAGTCATAGCATCCTCAGCACCTCGCTTGCCCTTCTCTGTATTCCACCATGTAAGTGCTACTCCGAACAAACGACCAGTAGCATATCGCACCTTGCGATCATCGGGGCAGTCGCAATTGAGAAAAGTGTTTTCCATCTCCTCAAACCAATGGAGGAGAGCGGTGACACCTTTAGTCCCTTCGTATTTTGGAGGATCACAGAATTTGAAATGCTTGAAGGTGCATTTAGTGGTGTTGAGAGGAGGGTTGGCGGCATTTTGTCCTTCTAGATTGGTTGGGGTGATAGGATTGGCGACGAGGGCTTGTTGGACTTGAACTACGATGTTGGGTATTACGGCGGCCATTTGTTGAGCGATTTGGGCAGCCATGCGCTCGCGGGATTTTCCTGATCTATACCTCTACGAGAGTGACTAGAAGACATCTACAGGGAATACGTATCGAGAGTATGAGTTTGACGTTTTAGGTGCCATGTGTCGTATTTAGAAATGAACATTCACAAAACAAATGAAGAAAAATTAATTTGCTACATCCATAGGATGTCTTGGGCTTTGCTCATGTTTGGGCCTCCATATGTCCCCATACTTGGCCTTGGTGGTCATGTGGCCCCCCATGACTACTTGGGCTCTTGTAGGGTTCACATTGGTGTTGGCCTGTTAACACTTGCGCACTCGAATGAAAATCGTAAAACATGACTGCAAAGTATAGGGTCGGAGGGTGTCCTGGTATAGACACAGTGACAACTCAAAGTGGGGTTAGTTCATGCGACGTTTGGTGTGGCATGCTTTGGCCTAATAGGTCCTTCGTACTCTCATCGTTAGTTCCCCAGGTAGGCAAACTAGTCCGTTATATTGGATTTATACGATTGCGAACCTAGACAGGACGTTTCGACTACCGGTACTCGTACCCTTCCAGTTACTACATGCCCGCCGTAGAACTTACTTTGAGGAGATTGAAAAACGAAAACACCACAAAATCTTGAATAAAGAAAATATGAGGGTGATTTGAATATGTGAACATTGAAATATGCGTGCTGAATGTATATGTAAGCACGTTATGTTTGACAACAAGTATAACTCATTAAGTATCACACAAAATGAAAGTGGAAGTGTTCTGCATGCATTTGTGTGTGTAATAAATACGAAACAAATAAACATATGAGTTTGCATATAACCACATAAACAATTAAAATCTAATCAACTATAGTATAAGCTCTAGGGTCTAATAACCTATCCTATATCCCTATAGTCAAAAGCTCTGATACCAATCTGTCACACCCTGACCCGCAGCGGAAATGTAGTCGGGGCATGATTGGGTTTTATCAAAGCTCATGACATTTACTATAAAATTTCATATTTATTATTTCTATTTAAAGAAGAAATTACAATAAACATACAAGCACAACATGTTCAAATACATTTTTCATGACTTCTTTATTTTTCTTCTAAGGCAATTTTCTATGTGTTCCTTGCTTCAACCCGTCCACCTGTATCATGTGTAAAAATAGGGTTTTGGGTCAACAAAAGTTGGCGAGTGAATCTTATTTAAATATTTGAAAGAATTAGTTATATTGGTTATTTGAATAAAAATGTGCATAACCAAATATGAGTATACGTATATGTAAATTAAACCACAAAACATATAATATCAATTAATGCACACACACGCATACCAAATGATGAACAATGAGATCAAGACTCAATCGAACGGAGCCGATCTAATGAGGCACCTGATGCTCAACTCGTCTCCAACGAGGAACTGATGGGCCTAATGAATGATTTGCACGCAACTTGACAAAAATGTAAACTCGCAATACAACAAACAACATTTACATCACACGATAGTTCATATAATGGTAATAGCACAAGGGTTTGAATAAACGAAATGTATAAATGACACATGATACACCCCAAAACATGAATAAAAAAGGGAATTTGTAAGAATTCACTCACAGTGGGTGCGTCTCTTGCTTGATAATGGATGCGCACGAGTTGAGGATTTGACCGACGGAAGAATACTAACCTAAAATAATAACGCGATAATTTGATAAATACAACAAAATTAATATTTTGATTTATTATTCTTTTGTAGAGTTTTAGGTTATTTTTGTGGTATTTGTAGAGATTTTAAGACCTGTGAATTTGCATCTTTAAGTATTTTTTTATTGATTTTAAATAAAATGTATAATTACAAAAATATAATAAGATAAAACAAAAAAATAATATTAAATTACAAAAACCTTGTCAGACCTGACAAGGTGGTCTGACCGGGTCGTTGACTGTTTGACTGCGTGTGGTGGGACTCGAACTTGTGACCTCCCGCTTACGTGCACGCAGCTCTTCCAACTGAGCTACGTGTCTAACCCGCTAATATCTTGATTTTTATTATATTTATATACTTGTTAGATTAAACCAGAATTAATTTAATTAAAAAGATTTAAAATCAATTGAACCGGCGTGCATACAGAGTGTCGAACCCGTGACCTTAAGTTGATTTGCACCCAGCCCAACCAACTGGGCTGGGTGTCTAACCCGACATATAAGTGATTTTTATTATATTTAACCCCTTACTGCGAGACAATATGATTTGGTTTAACAAAAATGGATTTTATTTCAGTGGATCGGTGTTGTTAAATGATCGAACCCGGTGATGTTTGTGTGAAATGCACACAGTCCACCGCTGGACTGTGTGTCTAACCCGATTAAACTCCAAGATTTTATTAAACTTATATACAAAATAACTTCATCTTCTTCAATTTTAGTTGACCCAGAACTGAACTCAACTGATAACATTGTTATCCGGGTGTGATCGATTGCGTTAAATGATAATAACAGATATAGAAAAAGAATAAGAAAAACTATACCGATGAGGAGTGAATCCCTGGTTTTCCGGTGGTGTTTTCCGGCAGCTCAAATAAATTTTCCAGCAACTTGCAGAGAATTCCGGCGAGAACAGAATGCTTGAGCAGGGGGAATTTCGAGTGAAATTTTTGAGTGAATGGACGAGTTTAGATTCATCTAACATCAGGTGTTTATAGGCTTCATGGGTTGAGATTTGTTTCAAATTTTGAAACGGTAATTTGGGTTGATGATGAGCATAACAGTTGGATTATAATTAAATTTGATTGAGGTTTGGACTTGACTAACGGTTATATACGATTAATTGGAGAATTGTAAGGAAGAAGAAATGTTTAATCGCTGAATCATAGGGCAGTTACCGTTCTGGTGTTTTGAATCTCGCAAGTGACTCACACCATACCCTATATATGTTATTAGATTCCAAAAACTTCACAAACAGTGTGCGTGGTCTAGTGGTGTTGTGAATGTGTGACCATGTGGGGGAACCCGGGTTCGACTCCGGTTACCCCTCTTTTATTTTTATTATTTTGTTATTTAAAATTTTAATTATTTTTCCTTTACTAATTATTAATTTAAGTATGTATTTTATTTATAAATATAAAATAAATCAATTAATACTAATAAAAGCATAATGAACATTAAATAATTTACTTGAATCTCAAACGGAGCGGGTTCTTGAAACCCGTTTTACACGAATGTTACACCCAAGAACACGAATACAAAATTTGATCTCAACCAAGAACGACGCTTTCTTTTATTATAAAACCTCGACTCTACTAAATACACGACCCTAACCATATATATATATATATATATATGGTGAGGGTCTTGTATTAAATAACTTCCTAAACCTACTCAAACTCAAAATTCTATAAACATTCAAATACTAAATAAACATGCAAACTAATCCTAATACTACTAGATAAATCAAATGGTTTAATTAAAACTAATTAAATCAATCTTTAAGTTTGACCCCTTCGACTTTCTTTAGTTCGTGTTTTAGGATCAAACCTTCAATCTCCCTCGTAATCCTAAAACCCGACCATGCTTCTCTTGCTTATTTCCTGGATCAAACCACATGGGTTAATTATCGTCCTTGCTTCGTACTCGTTCCTTTGCTTTCATACTTTTGAAATTTCTTTCTTAATTCAAGAATTGGCTCTTGACTGCCATCTTTTTCTTTAAAAATTGCTCTTGACTGCCTTTCACCTCTTTCAAGAAACGTGTTCTTGATTACCTACTACTTCTTTACCTTCTATCTTCAACCTTCTTTTAACCTTCTAACTTCTTTAGTGTCAACCTTCTTTACCTTCTACCTCTTAAGGTCTTCAAGAAACGAACCTGACAACCTTCTTCAAGGAACATTCATGTTTACCTTCTTAATCTACTTAACCTTCATAAAGAAAAACGTCTTATAACTACTCTACTAACCTTCTTCTCGGTGTCAAACAACACCACTCAAAAAACCCTTCTTTTTATTTTTCTTTCCTCACGACGATAACACATTCATCTATGTTACCGTCATTGCTAACCGCAATTGAAAGGGGCTGCTCCCCTTACTCGAAACCAACTCTCAAAACGGCTAAAGCGTCAAGCTCTAACCTTATACCTGTTAAGACTTAAAACCATTATACAATATATGTTAAGACCTGTTAATGGCTTAATATCAAACATGTAGTAACAGGTTGTGTTCATGTCTTAACATGTCGTGTTAGTGTCATAACAGGTTGTATGATATGTTGGTAAATTTTTCATGTCTTAACAGGTTTATGATACGTTGGTAATTTTTTCATATCTTAACAGGTCGTTTCGTGTAACTAGTTTATTATCAAGTTCGTGTTCGTGTTTGAAAAATCTGACACGATAAGATTCCATGTCGTGTTCATGTTTACCTGTTTCATGTTCGTGTCTTATCATGTTCTAATCTTAACAGGTCGAGTTGACACGATATGACAGCGCTAGCTAAAACCCTCGGTTACTAGACACATGTCTTACCACTAGGACCCATTGAACTGTAGTTTGGTAAGAACTAATATTGTAATTAATGAATCCCGAAGGACTAGAAAGTAAAGATAAAGTTCGATGGTAAAACAGAGAATATTAATATATATTTTCATCACAGTATCTATGACATAATCCTCTGTTTATGACATCGACTACCACTAAAAATGTACTGCTAGTACAACATCAGAGTACAAACAACAAAGCATGCTTTTCCACAGACCAATTTTGTCTACATGTGAGCATGAGTTTTTAAAATTTACCCTTTGGCCCCCTATGTAATTTTGGATCATTATATTTGGGTCTTTTACGTCCCCACCTGCTCCTTACATAAAGCACAAACTTTCATTCATGTCATCTCTATTATCATTCGGATTAATTATAGAGAATGGTATCTAATGTTTATCTCGATTCTAATTTGGTCACTCAATTACAAAAATAACGAGTGTACTTATATTTATAAAAGAAAGGTCTTATTTAATGTAATATGGCCCAAATTGCTGATTTTTTAAAGATTAATCACATTGCTTTTTTATTTAACTAGTTCCAAAAGAATGATAATCAATACTTAAGGTCCTACACCCTCTTTTTCTTAAAAAACCCATTAGAAATTTACGGTAGAATGGTCGGTAAACAGGTAACAAGATGTACTATAACCCCTTTCAAATAGCAAAAGCGACTCTACCAAAAATAAAACTACGCTTCTTTGACATCGAGAAATAGAAAAACATTGCTAGTCAATTTAACTTTAATTATTTTTTTAAATCACCAAAATTAAGAGTCCAATGTTTTTTTCCTGGATAATATTTAAAGTTGCTGCAACCCGGATCCGCAGGATAGAGCTAGAGCTATAGGTTGTCATGCTAGGGAGATGAAACAAGCACACTTCAAGTCGAAGCATTGGGACCACCCTCGTGTCAAATTTATTAGAGTAAATTGCACAAAACGTCCTTTAAGTTTCACCAATCTTGCTGGTTTCAGCCTTAATCTTTAAAAGTTGCCAAAACCAGCCTTTAAGATTAATTTTGTTGCAGATTTCATCCTTTATCACTAACCCAGTTATTAAATCATGTTAAATGGCATCACATGCAAGCCATGTGAGGGTAAAACCGTCTATTTCATACTTAAAGGACGTTTTGTGCAATTTACTCAAATTTCAGTTTACTCTAATATATCCATGCCCCCCTCTCTCCCAATCTCTCTCCCTCTATGAATTGTCTGCAACAACAGAACCATCCAATCCACCACTCATCACCGCCTCCATCTACATCCACCACACCAACACATCGCCTCCATCCAGATCCGCCACACCACCACCTCCATCCGAATCGTCACACAACACCTCCGCCTCCATCTAGATCTGCCACAACCACCACCACCTCGCATCATCAACCGACGACAAAGGCGTTGGATTGAAGTTTAAATAGATCTTCGAAAAGTATCACGTCAGATCTGTGATTTGTACGGTGATGAACCTCTGTTGAAACGCATCGCTAAGATTATGAGCAGGGTCAGTTGAAATAATGAGAACAGAGGATCTAACAGACGCCAAAGAATCGCAAGAATCGAACTACACGTAGTTTTTCCCAACACCCCCCTTTCCGCCAACGAATACCCACTTCAAATTCTCCTGTTCCATTACATTTCGCACCGTCCCTTCCGGCATATCCTCTTTTCCCGACATTCTCCCCTGTTTTGGTCCCTCACTCTGTTTTTATTATTTTTCAGAAACCCTAGAAAATTTGTGATGGGGTTTGAGGGATTTGATGTGGGATTAGTTTGGGTCGCATTGAAATTTGGAGGGATTTTGGGTGAAAGATGAGATTTTTTTGATGGGATTTGTTAAGGAAGAATGAAATTTGTGGAGGAGTTTTGGTTCGTCTATGCCACACTGACCGCAGACGGTGGGTGGGGTTTGGGTCTTGTTTCTAGGGTTTATGAGGAAGTGGAGAACGGGGGAGATGGAGATCTGGAACTATGATATATCTCCACTGGATCCGTGAAAAAGACGGTTTTACCCTCACATGCTATGCATGTGAGGCCATTTAACATGGATTAGTAACTGGGTTAGTGATAAAGGATGAAACCTGCAACAAAATTAATCTTAAAGGCTGGTTTTGGCAACTTTTAAAGATTAAGGCTGAAACCAGCAAGATTGGTGAAACTTAAAGGACGTTTTGTGCAATTGACTCAATTTATAAACCATGAAGAACTAGGGTTAAAGGTCGAAGCATTGGGACCACCCTCTGACCCTCAAGTCGGCATTGGATTCACCATTGTTGAATCGTTGATAGGTATATATGTCATAGGTATATCCCTAACTAGGCCAGACCTAAGAGGTTTGTGCCTAACACATAGTGACCCACAATGGCGAAGCTTGAAATTTTCGACCGAGGGGTCGAAAATGTATATACCTAAAAAAGTTATAAAACCGGGGGTTGAAAACGTATTTACCTAAAAAATTCTATGCGAAAACTACATACTTGACACTACTGAGCGAAAAGTTCGGGGGTCGGACGCCTCCCCCAGCCCCTACAAAGTTGTGCCTCTGGTGACCCATGAAAACCCTAACCCATAGAAAAGATGATGTATGGTTGTTTCATCTTCTTAGCTAATGTGACGACCCAGACCCCCAACCTGACGGATCCATATAGCAACAACGACTTAATACCAAATAGAAAAAAAAACAATGTTAGGTTATTAGGTGTCATTAACATTTTTTTTCAAAGAGCAAACATTTAAAGATCCCTTTTACATATTTAACTCTTATTCTAAAAAAGGTGAAATCTCTTTGAGACTCCAATCAAAGGAATATCTGTACTCTCAACATTGGTGTCACGTAATACTAATGACTTTCAAGATCGATGTCATGTAATACTAATAAATCTTTTAATATATAATGTACATATGGCATTTGAATTATACTCCACACTTTTGGACTGATAACACCCTATGTTTTCATATGATGATATTGTAAACCTAAAAGATAAAGAGAAATGCGAGATTTTGAAAACATTTTAGTATTTTCGCATAATCTGAATCCAAACATTGTTTATGTGATTAATATCGTATATATGTTGTATCCTAAAGTGTACGATATTATTGGAAATTTTGATTTATTTGGATGACACGATCCGACGTTACAAAAAGGTTTTTCAAGGTGATACACATCTCATCACTGAATATAATGCCACGATGAAAAAGAGTTTCTAATGTTATTATATTTCGGTCTTGAAATTGTATCAACTTGAAAAACCTTTGCGCCATGTTGGACAAACAAAAAGTTTCTATCAAAGAGTATATGGCCTTGTGGTATCTAGGTGTATAGAATAGTGTCCTTTTCCAAGAGATTGGTGATTCGATCATGCGGTGGATGGTTGTGTAGTATTAGGAGTATAAATTCCTATTAAAAGAATAGAAAAAAGGTTTCTAAATTTATTCACTAATTTAATAAATGCATAATAAGATATAAGGATATAGAGAAAAGTGCTCGGATAGTCCCTGTAGTTTACCCAGATTTCACCTATAGTCCCAACATTTTTAAAATTACAGTTATAGTCCCCAAGTTTGGAAAATTCGTTCTCAGGTGGTCTCTGACGTGGATGGGGGTTAGTTTTCTCAATTAAGTGGGTGTGAAATGACTAAAATGTTCTTACTATTAAAAAACTAATAAAACTTAAGCCCACACCCCTATACACTTCAATCACCTACTCCCACTGCAGACTTCAATAGTTGTCCGCCACAACACACCACCATACCCGCTACACACTTCAACCTAAAACCCACACCCCCTGTAACCTTTCATCTTCAAATTACTCATGAACAACATCGAAGGCGAAGCCCTGGTAGCAGACGCCACCAAATCTTATCGCAGATTTCATCAAAACAAAGATTGGAAATCACCCAGGTTAAGTAAAGGATGGGGATTTCATTACCACAGAGATTGGAACATTTTGGGATGACAAAGTTTCAGTTATAAAATTAAATATATTATGTTTATAATATTTAATCATGTAGCCATTATAATCATTTATATTATATTAGACCAAAATATATTAAACCTATTATATATTAATTGGTAATTGTTGATGGACCATATTACCCTTCTTAACTAATTAGGTTTCCTTTTGGGTGTATATATATATATATCTACATAAGGGGATGACTAGAGAGGTTAAGAGTTAGACAATTACAATAACATTATTAACATCAATTCGCCACCCTCTACACCTCTCTCTCCATAACTGAATTCAACTATAGTTCGGTTATCACCATCATAATCTTACACCCTATGGAGGAACCAGATTACACTGACAAAGATGTCGAACTCCATGGCTGCATCTCTGACTGGATTCTCTGCTGGCATGTCTCCCGTCACATGTATTATTTACTTGTTTTCCATGTTGAAACAGAATTGATCAACATGTGGTATCAGAGCGTATGTTGATAAATCAGTTCTGTTTTGAATCCATTATTCTGGGATTAAAATATGGAAAATAGAATTTATAAACTGATAAGAATTCGAAACCCTATTTCGAAAATATTGTTCCGAAATTACATGTTTTGTGAATGAAAATTTGGTTCTAATGTTTCAATGGTTAAGTTACTATTCTGAAATCATTATAATGAACTCGAATTCTCAGATTTCGGATCCTAGGGTTTATTTTATTTTTTAGGGTTCATCACATGTTCTTATGAAATTCGAAAAAAATCCTATATTTTTGGAATGTAATTCGGATTCTTGGGTGTTTTTCTTGGTTTTGATCTATTTTATCTAATTAAAACCTTTCGAAATATGTTATTGTTATAAAATGATATAATTTTCGAAATAATTAGATAAACTAAATTGACATTAAAAAGAAAAAAGATATCCCATAATCCATTAGTTTTCGAATTTCAAAACTTATCACAACTAACTGCCATGATTATAGAATTCAAAATCTTGGAGAACAAGTTTCGGATGGATCCAAGATCTATTCGAGATGAACATCTCGAACTAATTCAAGTCTCAACAGAGATCCATTCAAGATACCCCATCTCGAACTAATTCGAGTCTTATCAGATGTCCATTCGAGATGCCCATCTCGAACTAATTCGAGGCTCATCCGAGATGCCTATTTCGGACTAATTCGAGTTTCATCCGAAACTCATTCGAGATGCCCATCTCAGACTAAATTGAGTCTCATCCGAGATCACCATCTCGGACTAATTCGAGTCTCATCCGAGATCAACATCTCGAACTAATTGAGTTTCGTCCGAAACTCATTCGAGATGCCCATTTCAAACTAATTCGAGTCTCATCCGAAACTCATTCGAGATGCCCATTTCGGACGAATTCGAGTCTCATCCGAAATCCATTCGAAATCCAAGATTTTATCCGAAATCTCATTGCTACATTAGGGTATTATTGTGAACTAAATTTCAGCTCGAAATCTCGATCCGCGCTAACAGGTGGTTTGCTATTAAATAAATGGTTTTGTAAATACTTAGTTAATCATAATTAGACAACCTTTTACAAAACCAAATAGCTTAACTTGAATGAGCTTCTGATGTATCACTTCCGCCAAAGGTGATTTGATGCATCTATTTATTGTACAAGTATAATAAGAGCTATGTTACTTATGCATTATAAACGTGAATGTCTTATTTCTGGCTAAAGCTGATTTAATTCATTCATATCTAGCGTACTTAACAAGTGCATAATTAAAGTGATTGTCTCATTTCTAGCCAAAGCTGATTTGTCACAATTACTTTGCACACATACTTAGATGATTACACTTCTGGCCAAAGCTGATTTGTCTGCATTTAAGTATAATTTTTTTTAAATAAGTCTATTATTTTGATGTTAGTAATAGACAATATCACAGCTTCATAACTAAAATGGTAATTACTTATGCCTGCCTAAGTGTAACTTGCCCTTAGATCACATTAAGACTTCTTTCTTAGTATCATAATTTGCTCATGTTATTTCCACTCTTAGCGCCCATTGCGGGATCCACCATTGACTGGTGATAATTTTGCTGCGTGGTCTCATTCTTACTCTTGCTTTTCTGGATTTCCATTACGCTTTAAGAGAGAATAAGCCTGCAGACCTTACTCCTCAGAGTACCACTGTTGAGTAGTTGACTCATGAAAAATGGACTAGGTGTAACCACATGTCTCTCATGTTCATGAAGCAATCCATAAGCATTGCAATTCGAGGAGCCATTCCTGATTCTAAAGATGCTAAAACCTACTTGGCTTCTGTGGAGGAGTAGTTCAAGGGAACGTCTAAAGCACACGCTAGTACTCTAATCCTCAAGCTGGTGACTACTAAGTATGATGGGGGAGCAACATCCGTGAACACATCATGATGATGAACGACATGGCCCATAAGCTGAAGGCATTAGACATGGAGATCAGTTATGGTTTTCTCGTCCATTTCATTATTACTTCGCTCCTTCGTCCTATGAAGCATTCAAGATCAATTACAACACTCAGAAGGACAAATGGTCGATGAGTGAGCTGATCGCCATGTGCGTGCAGGAGGAGGAGCGTATGAAGATGGATCGGACTACTGATGTTGCACACTTTACTACCTCCAGCTCTAGAAGAGGAAGAACACTTATCCAAGGAAGGATGTTTCTAAAGTCCAAAAGCCCAATCCTAATACAAGTGCGCCTTCCAGCTCTAAGAACTCCTTAGGCAAACCCAACTGCAAGTTCTGTAAAAAGACAGGACATAAGCAGAAGGAATACCCTGACTTTAAGGAGTGGCTGGCTAAGAAAGGTAATGATTTTTTCATGATACTTGAGTCCTATAATTTAAATGTTCCTGCTAATTCTTGGTGGTTTGATTCTGGTGCTATGACTCATGTCACTAACTCTACTCAGGGATTCCTTACAATCCGGAGGCTGGGAAGAAACCAAAGAACACTTAAAGTGGGGGATGATAGAGAATTAGAAGTGAGGGCCATTGGAACTTTACAATTATTTATGAAAAATGGTTTATGCATTAAACTTTATGATACCTTATATGATCCTGAGGTAACTCGGAACCTTGTATCAGGACCAAAGTTAGACATAGACGGTTTTCATGTTACCCATGGTCATCGCAAACTCTCTATTCTCTACGATTTTGTGGTTTATGTTACTGGCATTCTGGATGGTGGTCTCTATAGATTAGAACTAGATGATGATATTTCCAAATCTTTGTTGTCATATAATATTAATGAATCACTCACAAAGATGAAATGGAAATGAGACTTAGAGACTTCATCCATACTGTGGCATCAACGTTTAGGCTACATCTCAAGAGAACGATTAAATTGACTCGTAAAGAATGAAGTCTTATCTCCTCTCGATTTCTCTGATTTTGGAACATGTGTCAAATGTCTTAAAGGTAAAATGACATTAGAGAATAAGAAAGGTTCCACTAGGAGCTCTAAATTCATACTGACATTAGTGGTCCTTATCAAATCGCTGGCATAACTGGACATACTTCATTTATCACTTTCATTGATGATTATTCCCGTTACATGTACTTGTATCTCATTATAAGGTTATAAAACTGAAGTTGAAAAACAACTAGATCGTCAAATTAAAGTTGTGAGATCAGATAGAGGCGGTGAATATTATGGAGATAGAGGCGGTGAATATTATGGAAGACATACTGATGCGGGTCAAGCTCCTGGTCCATTTTATGAGTTTTGTAAGGGCCAGGGGTTATGAACCAATACACCATGCCTGGTACACCTCAGCAGAACGGTACCCTTATGAACATGGTGTGCAGTATGTTAGCAAACACTAATTTACTATTATTTATCTGGACTGAAGCGTTAGAAGCATTGTTCATATACTCAATAGAGTTCACTCTAAGTCTGTCCCTAAAACTCTTTATGAACTTTGGACAGGAAAGAAACCGAGTCTTAAATATATGAAAGTATGGGCTGCATTGCTGAAGCAAAACTTTACAATCCTTTCCTAAGAAACTTGACCCTAAAATAGTTACCTGCTTCTTTATCGGTATCCTGATCACTCAAAGGGTTATCATTTCTATGGTCCTTCCCATGTCACCCGCATTTGTTGGGCTTGGAGCTTAAAGGTTTATTCGTTTATAATGTATTTGGGCTTTTGGGTTAGTGTGGGCTTCCTAGTGCCTAATGGGCCTAGGGTTGTACTTATGGACTTTATGATGTTTATAAATAGAGGGGCCAGGTCATTTGTAGGGGTTAGAGAGTTGATAGCAAAAACTTGTATCTGACATATTTTGGTGTATGCAAGTTATGTTATTCAAGTTATTCTTCCTCCTAATCATAATTTCCGCTATTGATTAGGTTAGTGATACCTGTTTGATCCGTTTACGGGACTTACAATTGGTATCAGAGCCTGCTGTTCTAATACAGCCTCCGGGTATTGCTAATTGAAGAAGTTTTTGAAGTGTATTGCTGCTGTTTGGATCGGTTTCTGGTATTCCGGATCACTGTTCATCGACAGAGGATACTGTTCCGAAGAACTCGAAGGATTTGTGAAGATTTCAGATCTGACACTGTTCCAGATTCCGAAGAACACGAAGAAGGTTCTCATAATTCGGAATTCACTACTGTTCTGGATTCTGAAGACCACGAAGGAGATCGTCCATTTCGGATTGATCCCTGACTGTTGCTTGATTCCGGATTGTGATCCGAGTTACTGTTGCTGTATTTGATTTCCTTGAATTCCGGAATTCGGTTGCAGAAAAGGCGGCGTCACTGTTCCGGATTTTTAGAAGATAAGACAGGCTTTTTCGGATTCTCGGTTCCGGATTCTTGATTCCGGATTTAAATTCAGAGTTGTTTATTCTGGATCTTCATCTTGGACTCTTCATTTCGGATTTGCATTTCGGTCTTCTTATTTCGGATTTCTACTTGGGTTTTCTATTTCGGATCTTCAAATCGGACTCAGCAATTCGGATTGTTCATTTCGGATTCTTTAGTCCGGATTGCTTATTTCGGATAATCCGTCCAGGTTGACCAACTTTGACTTCCGGATTGCCATTTCGGAAAAACTTTCGGGTTAACCATCTTGACTACAGAATTGACCTTTTCGGACTCAGCACTGTTCAGAAGATCCACTTAAATTAATTGAACTTTAAATCAATTTGGTAAATTTTTAATTAATTAATTTCAATGGCTGGATTCATGACCGCACAGGACCTGACAAATGCCATACTTGCAGCCCTGCAATCGCAAACTTTAGCCCTCCACCAAGAGCTGGATCAGGTGATTGGCACTTCCACCAAAGTGCCACGTTTATTATACGGAGATGAATACTAGAGTGGAAGTTCCGCTTCGAACAGTACTGCAAGGCAAAAGAACCCGGCGTGTGGAGATGCATTATGAATGGTCCTAGAACCATAGTGTACAGCACAGAGCAAGATCCTGAAAGAAAATTCCCAGGCCCATGCACCTATGGACTCCAGAGGACATCAAGATCATAGAGGAAGATGAGAAGGCTTCTGCAACACTAACTATGGCTCCTAGGACCTGATATCTCTATTGCGGTCAAAATTGTAAAAATGCAAAGGAGGTTTGGAGTGAGTTTCAAAATCTCTACGAAGGGAATGCCGAAATGAAAGCAAGTAGGGTGAATCAGCTGAATCAGCAATTCAGCTCGTTCAATCACATATATGGAGAAACCATCGAAAACCAGATACGTCGCTATGTCAAGCTGGTTTCCCAGATGATTTCAGCCGAGATCACCCTCACCAACAACGCCATGAACCTACAATTATTGAATTCACTGCCCAAAAGTTAGGATGCAGACGTGGGCATGATAAAAAAGACAAAGAACTTAAATGATGCCACTCTCACTGAGATGATAGCTACTATCAAATCATGTGAAATTGACAACAAGCAGAGGGAGATCAACCATCAAAGCAGTTTGATGGCAGCAGGGATGACATGGCAGAACGCAGCTTTAATGTCACAGAATCTCATCTATAGTCCTCTGCAAGGAATGCACAAGCACAGGTGATTCAAGTGGTGTACAGTCTTGTTGCCACGCCTCAGAACATTTCGTATGTGTATGGTTTTCAATTCAAATCTACAACGGTTTCAGCTGCTAAGTTACACATTTACCATGCTCAGTATCCTAACATGGGTTTCAGTCCTGCAACTACTCAAACAGTACAACAAGGACATTCTCAAACTGCTGCACCATCCCTGGACTGGTCAACTGCACCCAAACTCTGCGTTTTCATAAGGAAAACGAAGAGAAAGGGCTATTGCTGCATCAATGATCAGAGCTAACGCATTCTTGGCAGGTGACTGACCCTCCATCGTATTCTTCAACAGAAGTTGATCAGATCATGGAGGGGGACCGTGGATAGATTCGATTCTTTGGAACTTTAGCATGGCTGCTTTTGGGTCAACAAGTTTATAATATAAGTATGGAAGGCACTTCGCTAGAATGCAAAGAAGAAACCGTCAGGAGATGTATCATCCAGGGTGGCTGTATACAGGCAGTGATAGACAGCTAGTTCCGTCTCTCTTTCCTTAAGTCACTGATCCATCAGGCAGTCAGGCGAAAGTTCCACAGCACTGTGTGGCCCAACAGCATGAGGGTTTCAACTGGGAGATGTTTGCGCTTAAATGGAAACCTGGGATCTATCCAAAAACAACAACCATTGCATGATGAGTTGCAGACAACTGAGACACCCGATCTTTCGGAAACGGACACCGTCAAGACCAAGACCGTGCATCAGCCGTCAGTAAAAGCCAGCAAGAAACTGACAGACAAATTGCCCAGAATTTCCCACGCTGAACGGACTGTTTTCTTCCAGAAGAGGCAGACCTGTTTCAATTTGTGGATCTCCGGGCACATTGCTCGAAATTGTCAAAAGACTTTTACCTCTTTCAAAACTTTGTATTCCAGACATCAGAAGGCCATGCCTAATCGCCCACCTGAGGCTCGATTTGTGGCTAAGTCTTCTGATCAAGACTAGAATTTGGCCAACAAACAAACTGTTAAACCCTTGAGACCTTCAGTTTCCTAAAATCCCTCTAGCAATCCTAGGAATCTGCAGAGGTCTGATTCGGTAACCTGAGGCCTAAGTTAGTGGCCAAGAATCAGTCAGCTAACCCCTTTGTCTAATGAATCAAAAGCATCGTCAACCTCATCCTCAACTAATTTGATCTTTCTTGAGGTTACTTATGTTGATGCAAAAGGAAAACCAAGATCTTCTATGGTCTGGGTTCCTGTTCTAACTAAAACTTGTTGAACTGTGCAGGAACAGCTCTGGCGCGCTCTTGTTCAATTATGGTATACTGATAGCGGCTGTTCCAGGCACATGACAGGAGACATCTCGCAGTTGAATGATATTCAGTTTTTGATGGCGGGTTTGTTTCCTTCGCAGGAGGAGAAACAGGGAAAATCCCAATGAGAGGCACTGTTTGCAATGGAGCCCTGAGCTTTAAAAATGTCAATTATGTACCAGAATTGAAGCACAGTCTGTTGAGTGTGTCTCAACTCTGCAACAATCATCTGGATGTTCTTTTTACAAAGAAGGGATGTTATGTGCTAAAACCAGGCTTAATCATTCCAGATGATTGGATTCTTCTGAAAGCTGCACGAAAAGGAAATGGCTAAGTAATCGATATGAACCAGGCTCCTTCTGACAAGCTCACTTGCCTCTTCTCTTCGACAGCCGAACATGACGCCATGCTATGGCATTGCAGACTGGGTCACATCAACATGGAAGAATTTAAATCGTCTTGCAAAAGGTGGTTTAGTCAGAGATCTACCAGTTCGTGACTTCATGCAGATCGAAAAATGTGAATCATGCGGCGTAGGAAACAACATCGACAGGCGCACAAAACCAAAGCCGTACCCTCCACTTCTCAGGTCTTAGAACTGCTCCATATGGATCTCTTCGGTCCAACAGACATTCGCAGCATTGGAGGGAAGGCTTACTGTCTGGTTATTATTGATGACTACTCTCGATTCACCTGGGTTTTCTTTCTCACACATAAGTGAAACAGCAAAGCTAGTCAAACAATTTATCACGCTCATGGAAAACCAGACAGATTCTACGGTGAAGGCTATTCGGTGTGATAATGGGACAGAGTTTAAGAATCTTACCTTAAACTCTTTCTGCTCCTCCAAGGGGATTGACCGACAATTCAGTGCATCCAGAACCCCACAACAAAATGGGGTTGCAGAACGCAAAAATCGCACACTTATTGATGTTGCACGAACTATGCTAGTTGAATCCGAGCTACCTCTCATCTTCTGGGTAGAAGCAATTAACACTGCATGCTATATTCAGAATCATGCCCTGATCAACAAACGCCACATGAAGACTCCATACGAAGTGGTTGAAGGTCGCAAACCTTCGGTCAAGTATTTCGCAAATTTGGATGTCCTTTTGTACTCCTGCTCATGGACGCTAAAGGAAAGTTTGAAGCACCGGGGATCCTTGCATTTTCGTTGGTTATTCTAAAAATACGACATATCGCGTTTATAACAAGATCAAGAAGATGGTAGTTGAAACCTACAATGTGGGTTGGCTGGAGGAAAATCCAAGGACAAACTCATTGGTCCTGACTGGTTGTATGACTACTCTACCTTATTTAATTATTTTGATGTGACTTCTCATGTGCCTACAGGAAATAGTTCGAATTCTCTCCTTAAGATGATGCTGACGCTGACGCGTTAAATGAGACTCTAAAGCAGCTAAGTGTGGATCCTCCTGGATTCAATGACACTGTCTCGCCATCCTCCATAGTTTCACATTCTCAAGACCCACCTATCTCTTCACCTTTCAGTCGAATTCTACTGAAGATGTGGTTTCTGCTCCAGAGCCACCTACGACAAATGAAGGCTTCCTACTGATGTTTTGGGCTCCTCTTTGTTTCGAGCCGACTCCCCTCGATTGTGCGGTGGATTTCTCACCACATACCTCTACTGGTGCCTCTGTTGAGGGGGTGACATCTGGAGTTTCTTCAGCTAGTATCACCAACTTGCCAACAATGTTTTGGTTCCCGCTACACCAATACCGCAGCGTTTACAGCGTGATCATCCCGTTGAGAATATCATTGGTCCTGTAAAGCTGATGTTCCACACGCAGTCAATCTAGGGATATTATACATGCCTCTATTCTTGCTTTATTTCCCAAATTGAACCTAAAAGTATTGATGTAACCTTGCAGGAACCAGGCTGGAATGATGCCATGCACGAAGAACTCAATCAATTTGAAAAGCTTGGCGTTTGGCAATTGGTGAAGCTGCCTCAGGGAAAGCGCTCTCTTGGAACTCGTTGGGTTTTTCGCAACAAGCAGGATGACACTAGAGTTATCGTTTGGAATAAAGCTAGACTGGTGGTTCAGGGGTTCGACAGATTGAAGGTTTAGATTCCAAGCCAATGACTTCCTATTGCAGATTCCAAGCCATGACTCCCCTATGCAGACGCCTGCTAATGAAGATGCTAAGGAACGCTAGTCAATCCTACCATTATCGCTCAATATTGGATACTCATTATCTCACTACTATCGCAAATCATGTTGCAGCTGCCAGTGTTCGTTACAGGCACTCTAACTTCTCATTACAGCGTAAATTAAATTTTTAGGTCACTCAAAGGCTCCATCACGGGCCTCTTGATCCTGAAAAATCTAATTTACTGTTGTTTCCTATAGAATCTTGAGACAGAAGGACATCCTCACTTCACCTGGTTCCCAAATTCTGTGAGATCGCCTTATTCGGCAATCAGAGAAACAGACGTTCGCTTCCATTGCAGAGCAGAATGTTGCAGCTTCTGCTTGTGCTCCATGACTACACACGGTTTTATGGATGCAACATCAGCTTGCGGATTACGGTGAACTTTAACTTATTAAAAACCAATTCATTAGTTAAAAAGCCGCATCCAAAAGAATAAAAACCCATTTTTCCCACTCCAAAACCAAGCACATCAACATTAAAGTTATTAAATCTGCGATGCAAAAATGGGTCTCGTAAAGCTTGAAGCATTATCCCCACTTTTGCATCAAATGGATTTGTTCCAAACCGTTATCAACCATTTTTTCATGCTTGTAGATCTTTCTATTTCGTTTAACTGTTCATATCTATCCAATTTTTGTGAATATTCTTAAAAGTTTTGCTAGGCATGTAAATAATGATATCATCATAAATCAAATAAAGGAGAAATTTAAAAAAAAGATTTGAAAAATAGGAAATTGTCGATCACCCACCCACGGAAAGGAATCAATGATTAAATGAACTTTATCTCAGCTAGTGACATTATATAGCGTTTCATATTCATTAAATAACTTTGGAAATTTCAATAATTGAACAACATATCTAACTATCAATCTAAGCTTCTTGTTCTCTCTGAAGCTATTTCCTGTTTTCTTTGCTTATCGACCTAGTCCATCACTGATATCTTTAAAAAAGTGTGGATCCAAATAAGTGAGCGAATGAATTCTCTATGGAAAACATTTGAACAAAGGTATTTTAATGATTATGAAATATGTGCACACCAACATGAGTAAAATAGATGTAAAACTATGTTCAACCAATCCTAAGTTTAAAAACACACAGGATGACCAAATAACACTTAGAGGAACGTGCTCACTTGATCCGGGTCTACGAGGTGAGGGCCACAATGAAATTAAGTATAATATTATTAATGTAACTAATACAACCAATAAAAACTAAGTTATACATTCAATGACAAGTAATTGAATTGAAGCAACGTTTAAACATCGCTCTACTCGACAGAAGTGATCCTGGGCTTAGTTGAAATGATTTCTATGAAGGCAAAAGGTAAATGTTAATGCGCTACAATAAATTCTCCTTAAATTTAAGATCATGATGTGGTTGGCACATTTAAATAAAAAGTTAATTTTTTTTAAGACACATGACCCCCAAAACTTGGATTTAAAAGGTGGAGTTGTAATAGTCCTCAACTGGAGTGTGTTCGGTTGCAGATTTGGAATCACGCCGAAGGGTTACTGTTAACCGATTGAGTGATTACCTAGAAAACTCATTTGGATATTTGGTAGCTAATGGTACGTTTATTATCCTTATACATCGATTGGATTATTTGTGAGCTATTAGACATTTTCAATGCATAAAATGTTATTTTAGATTTTCAAATCCGATATTTAAAATTAATTCATAATCTAAAAATAAAAAAATGATATTTCCGATTGACTTTGACCTGATGTAATTATGAAATTTATCTCGGTTACATTCGAAGCTATTTTGCTGCATTGAGTACATTGCCGAGAACCCACCGAATCCGTACGCTGACAGCTCTTGATCCACTTGAGCTACTCTTCAACCCGTCAATATCTGATTTTAATATATATATATTAATTAGATTTAAACAGAAACTCTTTTATATTAAAAACGATTTAAATCCAGAGAACCGGTGCGCTCCACAGGTCTCGAACCCGGGACCTGTGGGTTAGCGTTACACACAGTCCACCGCTGGACTGTGTGTCTCACTTGGTTATTAACTCGTTATTAATATACTTAACATATACTTAAGATCAATCCGGTTCGTTTAACAAAACAAAAAGGCATTTTATTAAAGCGGCGTGTGTGAAACAGGATTCGAACTCGCGACGTTTGTATGATTAATGTGCACACAGTCCACCGCTGGACTGTGTGTCTAACCCGAGTAATAAGTTGATTTTAATTAAACTTATACGATAGAGAACTTCATCTTCTTCGATGAGTTTTAACCAGACTCGACAACAGACTGGTTCGAGGTTTAAAACATGTTCTTTAGTGTGTTTTCAGTTCATTATGGTGAGATATAAGTGAAAAGAAGAAGAATTTAGGCGAAGAGGTATACCGACTGGACTCCTCTGTTTTCCGGCAGAAACTCCGGCGACAGCAATCACCTCTGGCGACGTGTGTCTTGCAGCAGCGAGTCTCCAGAAGGCTTACAAAATATGTGGGTAACTTCGGTATAAGTTTAGGAGGTTCAATAGGGCTCGGAATTGAGGAAACCGGTTTTCCGGCGATGAGCAGAGAAATTCCGGCGAGTGGAATTACGCCGAGAAAAGGTGTGGTTTTGAGCGAAAAGGTTTGCAGTGGGTTGTGGGTGAATTTATAGGGCAAATCGTCGAAGAACCTGGTCTGATTTCCGACTGTATTCATCGATTATAAAAACTCCGGCGGTTATAGAAAGTGTCGCGGACTCAAACGTCGGTTATAACCGATGTCCTAATAATAGTTTACGTTATAACTGAAAATGTTGTTAAAAGCTCGCGAGATTACCGGGATTCCGACGACTGAACTTTTGGGCGCCGGTTTTGAATTCGTAACGTCACTTTATGAATTAAATGATTCCAATATTTAACAAACAATACAGGTGGCGCAGTGGTTCAAGTGTTATGTGTTAAGTCCGTTTCCGGACCGGTCACTGACCCGGTTCGAAACCCGGCAGAGACATTGTATTTTTATTTTGCGTTTTACAACAGTTTTTCAAAAACTAAATATATATTCCCGTATAATAATCGATTATGTATCGTTTAAAATTATTTTGGGCATTTAATTCGCAACGAAATTTTTGACTGACTGTTCGGTTGATAAACGGAGCGGGTTTGGTAAATCCGTTTTTGACGGATGTTACAGAAATGAAATGAATATACATGATAAAATGTTCGACTAACACAGGTAAGGTATTGAAGTAAAAAAGATTTGGATCGAAAGTGATGTGTCGGTAGGTCTAAAACTCAACCGGATGAGGAAAGTCAAATGATATAAACATAACGAACTTTGTACTCAGTGGGTCACTTACTGTAGCGTATGATCTTATGGTCTTGAATCTTGCGTTGATATATAGCCAACATCTGAGGTTTCGGGTCTTTATGCTGTTGAGTCATCCGGGGATATCTTGACTGCCCTTCTGTTGCATCCAGATTATATGCAGACCTAGGCACAGTCAGGATATCTTATAAAAAGAGCCAAATGGAAAGGCCAAAACCTAAGAGAACAAAAGTTTCTTTCTAAGTTCTTACGTACCTCATAAGGTATTTGCCTAACCCTCGTCAGTCACTATTGGTCTCTCTGCTGTAACGGAAGTACTGCCCTGTTCACCAATAGCCTGATGTTGTACAATAAAGGATGACCACGATATACTCACCTGCTACGATGAACTGTTGCGCTTACCTTAATCGCGGGGGTACGTCATGGTATGGGACACATGAGTATCTGAGTATAATATTACCTTAAGCGTATCATGATGCCTGAACTACAAGGGTTGAGTTTTAGATTTAATGGACAAGTATACTGACAATCGCTTAAACCAACTGAAACTGCTCATACTGAAAAATGTTCCCTAGTTAGCGTTTGAAACGATTTGATCCCTTAGCAAGGCTGTGTTAACTGTTTATGTCTGCTTCAATAAGTTCTCCTTGTGAAATGTTAAAAGATGGTTGGATGCTTGGTTAGTTTACTTGATGAATTTTGGTGGATATTTTTCTGTCAAGAGATATT
Organism: Scalesia atractyloides; assembly: GCA_947069175.1. Taxonomy (NCBI): domain Eukaryota; kingdom Viridiplantae; phylum Streptophyta; class Magnoliopsida; order Asterales; family Asteraceae; genus Scalesia; species Scalesia atractyloides. The sequence continues at coordinate 24,310,520 of CAMTDV010000023.1, forward strand.
GGACTGGCCCAGTGTGCTTTGGGATTTGGGCCAGCCTAATGAAATTGGTTTAAAGTCTGAAAACTGAAGTTTAGGTTACTATTCCGAATTGGGCTCACTTGGGCCAAAAGGTTATTGTTCCGGATTGGACTTGTCCGGAAAGGCCCATTTTGGATATTTCCGGACAGGCCCATTGTGTTACTGTTCCGGATTATGCCTGTCACAAGCCCAATCCGAATTCAACATTCCAGGCCCAAGCCCATTTCAGAGATATATATTGGCATCTCTGATTTCATTTTGGATTATCCGAAATCCGAATTACAAATTGTCTTCTCTGATTCTCTCTAGAATTAAGCATTTCGGACAGCTCATTCCGGATTAGGTATATATGTATTCCAGATGAAATTAATGAATATTTAATGCATTTCGGATTACATTCCAGATTGATCTTCAAATACTAAGCATTTCGAAGTACATTCCGGATTGATATTCATCCGAAATGATGAACTCGGATATCATTTCGGATTGGATCTTCATCTGGGATGCATATCTATCCGAGATGCATAATCCGGATTGATGAAAGTGTATTCAGGATTCATTTTGAACTATCTATAATCCAGATGTGAAGTTTGGACCTTTTCAACTGTTGAACCCCTTAACTAATTTGAACTAGTATTAATTTGAACCTTGACTTCTGTTTGACCTGTCCAGTTAGTTTTGACTGCCATATAGCTAAACTCAGTTAACTTCCGTTAGTTGGTTTTTAACTTTGTTGATTTTTGACATATATGGTGGAAAAAGCTTTTGACGCAGTGATGCTGCTTGAGGAACAGTTTCACAACCAGGCTGGGTATCTCTCAGACCCACCAGCTGAGTATTTTCAGGAATTTCAGGCGATGATCGTAGGGCTCAACACTTGCAGAATTTCCTACGCCCTCCGTGCAAACCCCGTGAATACAGAGATTTAGTGCACTCGTTTTGGAAAAGAGCGCGGATACAGCCGAGGGGTGAAGATGGTAGACCTTTTATACGTTCACAGATTCAAGGGATGGAGATTGTGGTAAATGAGGCTTGTGTGAGGGAGGTGCTACAGCTGACTGATACCTTCAGTGATCCAACAACGTACGTCAAAGAAAAGGTGCTGCCGATACTCATGGAGATGGGATATGAGGGTTCTTATCCGCCACCACTGAAGAAGATGTTTCCGGCATACTGGAGGTTACTCATACACATGTTCATGCAGTGTGTGTCGGAAAACAAGGGCGGACTGGATCAGCCAAATCAGGCCCAGACATCTACGATAGTCTCTTTGGTCATGGACTGGAGGTATAACTATTCTGGTTATATCTTCAATATAATGAAGAAAATCTTAGAGCAGTCCAAGAAACGGATGTTTCTGTTATATCCACGTTTTATCCAGCTGATACTTGATGCCCGTTATCCAGATTTGGTGAAGGATGCTACAGACACTAATTTACTGAATATGAAGCCAATGGGGCCTACTATCTTTGCAACAATGAAGAAGAATCACTCTACTTCGAAGACGGTGTTTGTGGGTCGCTTTCCTCTGAAAAAGTTTGGAAAGTTTTCTGAAGTTGTTGGTTTGCATGCTCCACCACCTCCTCCTCCTCCTCCAGTAAATGCGGTTGTGGCTGAAGAACTCGATATACCCGGCAAAGGAAAAGGAGATAGAAGTAGAGGATTTAGTCACAGATGATGAGGATGATGTTGGCCAAGCCTTTCTGGATGATCTTGATGCGTTCAATGCTACTTTAACTCCTGTTCTACTAGAGCTTTCGTCTGAGAACCTAGCTGCCTTGATCGCTTAATTGAAGGATATTCAAGAGAAACAGGGTGATCCCCCACTTGACATTTCGTCTATTGTTGCCCCAACCGTTCAGACTGAAGAAGATGACGAAGACGAAGAAGATGAAGTATCGTTGATCAAGAGGCGAAGAACTGGGCCGAGCATTTCATCTAGTACATCTGAAGTTCCTGTTGTTGTTACTGTTGCTGCTTCTGATTTGATTACTACTAATGCTACTGAGATCACTGTTGTGAGGTTTCTGTTGCTGAATCTGTTGCTCGTACATTGATGGTTGACACGCCTATTATTTCGGAACAGAAAACCGCTCCTATCATTACACAGTCCACAGTTGTATCAAATCCTGCTGACACAGCATTGCAAATGATGGAATTTGGAGGTTGTTCGTCTGGTGCCGGTGGTTCGGAAGCGGGTGGTAGTGGAGTTGGTTATTTTGATGCTGTTGCTGATGATTGTATGCGTAGATCTGAAAAGAGGGCATTCGAGTTTGGGAGATTGGACAGTGATGATGATGATACAGAGGTGGATGTAGTTGATTTGAAAACGGGTAGTAGTGCTGGAACAGGAAGTTATGTTAAAGGATGCTCAGATTGCCTCTCTGCAGAATCGCTTGGATGTTCGAGATTAACTATCGATCAGCTGCAGGGGGGTGTAACGATGCTTATGACTATTGTGTTTGATTTAAGGGGCAAACTGGAGAACAAGTTTGGCAGAGAGTTTAGCGACCCTACCGAAGATCCGATGAATGTTGAAACTAGACATCGTGCAGCACAACAGCGTATGGCAGAAGAAACTGAAGAACAGAGGTTGGCAGCTGAGCAGTTAGCAGCCGAATGTCAAGCCGGTCTCGATGATTACTTAAGCGATCCACGCAAAAAGTTCACTGCCAATCAGAAACGTACTGCAGATCAGAGGAAGAAGAAGCAAATGATATTGATGAAGAATGTTAACGTGAATCCTCTAGACGAAAGTTTTCAGCTGAAAGATCTAACCAATCAATCTGAGGGATACGTAATAGAGTTGGGATCCAGTTATTATAGTAAGGTGGGCAACAAGTCGAAGGTGCTGAGTTGGATGTATGATCATGTTAAAAACATGTGGATCATTGTGCGCTAGGATGGAACGAGGGAATATTATTCGAAAGAATCGCAGTTTGAGACATGGACTAAAGTTGCACTGACTGATCTTTTTAAGAGCTCCATACACTGACGACGACACTACAGAGCGTGGACCAGGTTGGAAATTCTTTAAGAAGCTTGAACGTGAGGTTAGGAGCGGATTTAAGAGTATGAAGACTGTTGAACCATACTTGAGAGCAGCTAAGGGTGTTCGCGATGCGCATACGGGCAAAAGGTTCAAATCTGTGATGTGGCCGCCTATAGACAAAGAGTTAGTTATTCCCGTTGCTCCTACTTTTCCAAAGGGAATTCTGAAGAACTTCAACTTTTGGTTGTACGATCCGAAAGTCAGAAGTGTTGCTATTGTAACAAAAGAGAAGGCGTTTAGGGTAAACGATGTGGTGGATCTGGTTAGCTTTCATGATGAATTACAAGTTCTGGCTTCTCATCAAATACGTACTGCAGAGTTATATGAGGTGTGTGCTAAAGATTGGACGGCTGCAGTTGTTTGTATTATTGTTGGACGTTTGGGTGTGGATGCGGCACCGAAGGATAAATGAAGAAACCTAGGGGGAGAATGTTGGGCTTGGAGCTTAAAGGTTTATTCATTTATAGTGTATTTGGGCTTTTGGGGTTAGTGTGGGCTTCCTAGTGCCTAATGGGCCTAGGGTTGTACTTATGAGCTTTATGATGTTTATAAATAGAGGGGCTAGGTCATTTTGTAGGGGTTAGAGAGTTGATAGCAAAAACTTGTATCTGACATCTTTTGGTGTATGCAAGTTATATTATTCATGTTATTCAAGTTGTTCTTCTTCCTAATCATAATTTCCGCTATTGATTAGGTTAGTGATACCTATTTGATCCGTTTACGGGACTAACAGTATTGTTGAAACCAAGCATGCCGCGTTCCTGGAGGATTTTAAGGTCAGTGGGAGCAGTACCAACCCTTACGAATAATTGCAAGAAGTACAAGATGTGGGGGGAGAGACTTGTCGCTTACCATTACTTCGTTTACTCCTCCTGTACCCAATGCAACAACTACACCTGAAGCTACTGCACCAATTCCAAATTTACCTCCACAACCAGAACCCATTATACCTCATAACGAAGGTACATCAAACGCTCAAAACTAAGACACCGCTGAACCCGATAATCAACTCAGGAGGTCATTCAGGCACAGAAGGCCTACTAATTGGGATGATTATGTTACCTACCTGACTCAAATGGATGCCGGAAAGCTCAATGATCCTATCTCTTATAATGAAGCCATTAGCAGTGATCAGTCTTCTAAATGGAATAAAGCAATGATGATGAGCTTGAATCCATGAAGAAAAATGATGTTTGGGATTTTTTAGAATTACCCAACGGTGTCAAACCAGTAGGATGTAAATGAGTATTAAGACAAAACTAGATCCGAATGGAAACGTTGAACGCTATAAAGCAAGATTGGTAGCAAAGGGCTACACTCAGTAAGAGGGAATTGATTATCAGATGCATCAGATGGACGTTTAAAACCGCCTTCCTTAACAGAGATTTAGACGAAGATGTTTACATGAAACAACCTGAAGGCTTTAAACCTGAAGGTCAGGAGTATCTAGTCTGTAAGTTGAACAAAATCCATTTACGGGTTAAAACAAGCATCACGTCAATGGTACCTTAAGTTTGATGAAGTCATGAAGAAACAATGTTTTATAAAGAATCAAGTGGATCAATGCACCTACCTCAAGATGAGTGGGAGCAATTTTACTATACTTGTCCGTTACGCAGATGATATTCTATGGGCAAGTGATAGTGTAGACATGTCGCATTAGTCGAAGCGGTTACTCTCGCATAACTTTGACATGAAGGATTATGCTTCTTACATCATTGGCATCGAAATTAACCGAGACAGACACAAAGGGATCTTAGGATTGTCCCAAAAGGCTTACATAGATCTTGTCCTTACACGTTATAACATGCAACAGTGCAAACCTTCAGTCGCTCTAGTAGTTAGGGGATATGTTTTCGGTTCATTCTAATGTCCGACAATAAGGTTGAAAAGGAGCAAATGACCAGATACCTTACGCGTTAGTAGTCGGGAGCCTGATGTACGCTCAAGTCTGTACTCTCCCAGATATCGCTTATATTGCTGGAATGCTAGGCCATTATCAGACCAATCCTGGCCTAGATAACTGGAAGGCAGCTAAGAAAGTACTTAGATATCTGCAAGGGACGAAAGACTATAAACTGACTTATAGAAGAAGTGATCATTTAGAAGTGGTAGGCTATTCTGATTCTGACCTTGCCAAATGTAAAGATGACAAGAAATCCACTTTGGTCTATATCTTTATGTTAGCAGGCGGACTTATCTCATGGAAGAGTCATAAACAACAGTTAACTACAACTTCCACAATGATGGCAGAATACATTATTGTTTATAACGCAACCTGTCATGGAATGTTGCTTAGGAATCTGACCATTGGACTCAAAATCGTTAATTCCATTTCTCGACCATTGAAGCTTTACTGTGATAATTCAGCTGCCGTTAGTTTCTCGAACAGTAATAGTTCGACTGGAGCTGGTTTATATCTCGATACAAAGTACTTGATTGTATGTGAACGAGTTGAGAAAAATAATCTTTGTATTGAGTATATAAGTACTACAAAATATGCTTGGGGATCCGATGACTAAAGATCTCCCACCTAAATTTTTGGAAGAACATGTTTTGAATATGGGATTTACTAAAGACCTTATTTAATAGCATATTGTACTTACTTATGTTTTAATTAATGAAATTTCCTCAGTTCGATTTTGTATGTCTCTAACATATGTTCTGCCGGTGTAATGACATATAGACAAATATAAATACAACTCAAACGCTAAAGGGCTTATTTGCATATTTTGATCATAACTATTAGGTTTTAAATTGAGGCTGTAGTATGACTAATGGGGGTCCTGAGTCGAATGATGATTCAACGCCTGTATTTCTCTGCTACGGTTCTTTGTTTAAAGCTAAAATGAGTATTAACTCCTGATCAGGCTTATCTAATACTCATGATAAATGATTACTCGGCTAAGTGGGAGAATGTAAGATTTAATATATTATGTTTATAATATTAATCATGTAGCCATTATAATTATTTATATTATATTAGATCAAAATATATTAAACCTATTATATATTAGTTGGTAATTGTTGATGGACCATATTACCCTTATTAACTAATTAAGTTTCCTTCTAGGTGTGTATATATAAGGAGATGACTAGAGAGGTTAAGAGTTAGACAATTACAATAACATTATTAACATCATATTCACCACCCTCTACACCTCTCTCTCCATAACCGAATTTAACCTAGTTAGGTTATCACCATCATAATCTTACACCCTAAGGAGGAACCAGATCACACTGACAAAGATGTCGAACTCCATGCTGCATCTCTGACTGGATTCTATACTGGCATGTCTGCCGTCACATGTTTTTTTTACTTGTTTTTCATCTTTGTTGAAACAGAAATGATCAACATCAGTATGTTTATTTGGATGGGGATTAACAATGGTGGTTCCATGTGATAGTGTGGTTGATTTCAGGTTTTGATGGCAGTGGTAGCCGGAATTCTTGTCAGACCGACGAGGTAAGGTGGGGATGATAACGGAAGGGAGGGTGGGGTTGGGGTAAGTGTTTTAGTGGGAGACAGATGGTGGTGTTTGATGTTGGTGGTGCCAGGACGAGATGGTGGTGTGGTGAGTTGTAGGTGGAGGATGACAAAGGTGGACTGGTGCCGTGGTGGTACAATAGTGAGGAGCTTTGAAGTGGAAGGTGAAAAGTGGATGGTGTGTAACAAAGGTGAAAGATGACGGTGGAAGGATGGTGGGAAACGACGAAGGAGGTCAGAGGTGGTGGTGATATGAGGGAGGGTGTGGAAGGAGGTTGGATCATGGATGTTGCAGGTTGTATTGAAGAAGATATGGGGGTGGGGCCATAAGGCTTTATTTAATTATCTTCTTTTATTTATTAGTTTTTAAAGTAAGGAATTTTAGTTATTTCACACGCAGTTAACTGAGAAAACTAACCTTTATTCACGCATGGACCATCGGAGAATGAATTTGTCAAACTTGAGGACTATAGGTGTAATTTTAAAAATATAGGGACTATAGATGAAATCTAGGCAAACCAAAAATACTACCCGGACACTTTTCTCAATGATGTAATTCAAATAATTATCAAGTGGTCTATCAAATTAGTGGCTCATGGAATCGTCATTCAACAAAGTAACATAACTGTTCAAAAAGATAAATAAAGTAACTTAATATTGTCTCCCCTCCCCTTACCGCAAAAATCACCGATTCAAGGCCTTGAGATTCCCAAATTCTATGTATTTTTCCTTAAAAACATGGCATTTGTGAGTATATTGAATGGCCAAACTCAGGGAATGTTAGATTCCTCATTGTCTCTACCATAAACAAAATCCATTCACAAACTATAAAATGCAACAACACATATCTAGACCATAACATGACTAGTGACCATTAAACCCATCAATTTCACGTTTTCTTCTTTGTCCTTTGGATTAATATAATATTACCCAAAATAAATAATTATAATAATAATAAACAATATTCCTTCATATTTTTGTAATAAATTTTAGGGTTGGGAATAGATCACTTATATAAGTCATAATTAGAACTATTTACTGAAAAACACTATGTGATTTTTTACTTGTTTAAAATTAAATAAAATTAGGAGGTTAAGGTCCATCATTTTTCTTCTTCTTTCAGGCAAACAAATAATGCAATTGTGTTATAGATATGAGATATAAAGTAGTAGCTATATTCATATTTAAAACTTTATTATTTACGTCATCAAATATCTTAAACACGTTAACACAGGATTTACCTAACCTAAATTCCATGGTATTTTTATTTTAATTTTATTATATTTTCCTTAATCCCTGCCACACGAACAGGCGTGCTAAATTCTCTTTCTACTACAAAAAAACAAAAAACAGAGCTCATAGTGCTTTTTCTATGTTTTTCAGATTCTTGTGGAAAAAGAAATGATCATCAAGTTTCAAAAACTCCAGGATAGTCACACCATTGCATATTTGCATTCAACCCAACAAAAAATCTACTCAAATCCTTCACAGTTTGTGTTGAAATGAGAGTACAAGCCAAGATTCCTCTGTTTTCTTTTATGTTTTTATGGTTTTGGGTGTGTTCAAATGGCTTGCTTTCACCTAAAGGTGTGAACTTTGAAGGTAAATCTTCATCTTTTTCATGAATTCTGGTTTTTAAACCCCTAAAAATGAGATTTTTTCATATGGGTATTGTGATTTACAGTTCAAGCTTTAATGAGTATCAAAGCGTCTTTGTTGGACCCTCATGGTGTTCTTGAAAATTGGGATGCTGATGCTGTTGATCCTTGTAGCTGGACCATGGTCACCTGCTCTGCTGAAAGTTTAGTCATTGGCTTGTAAGTCTTTTTTCATAATTTTCACTTACTAAAAGTGTATTTTAGGTGTAAAAATTCTTACTTTATTTGTTTGTAATATTGATCTTCTTCAGAGGAACACCAAGTCAAAATTTATCTGGCACACTTTCTCCTAGCATTGGCAACCTCACCAATCTTCAGATTGTGTAAGCATCAATCAGTTAACTTACAACATTATTTTTTTTCTCAACTTTTTTAGGGTTTAAACAATGGCTGATTCTTGATGCAGGTTGTTGCAGAATAATAACATAACAGGTTCAATTCCAAAGGAGATTGGTAAGCTGAAGATGCTACAAACACTTGATCTTTCTGATAATCATTTCACTAATGAAATCCCATCTTCTTTGGGTCACTTGACAGCTCTTCAATACATGTATGATTATTTAAATTATGAAAATAATTAATTTATTTTTTCTTTGGATGCTTGTTTTGTGTTGTTTCTTGAAATTCAACTTCTGAACTGTTTCAGGAGGCTAAACAACAACAGTCTTTCTGGTCAATCCCAGAATCAGTGGTTAACATGACCCAACTTGCATTTGTGTATGATTTCTCAATCATTTTCCCATTATATTATTATTCAAATCATCAAATGTATGCATATATCGAAGTCTTGTATGTGTTCACTGCAGAGACTTGTCTTACAATAATTTGAGTGGCCCTGTTCCTAGATTTCCTTCCAAGACTTTCAAGTAAGTTAATTTATACTTGTACTGTACAACTAGCTAATGCATTTATGACACCAAATAGATAACTAAAGTTTTATTAATTGCAGCATTGTTGGGAACCCTTTAATGTGTCCAACAGGATCTGAGCAACAATGCTATGGAATGACACTTATGCCCATCTCTATGCCACTAAATACCACCAGAGTATGATTGTAATAATCATCTTGAATAATTTTTAATGATAAATAGACTTAAGCTTATATTTTTATGATTTTGATTTGATTATAATTTGAAGCTGCAAACACCTCATCAAGAAAGAAAACTCATAAAACGGCTATTGCCGTTGGTACTAGCCTCGGATGCGTTTTCATGCTCGTTTTCGGATTCGCGTTGTTATGGTGGAGGCGGAGGCATGATCAGGGACCATTCTTTGATGTAAAAGGTTTGTGGGTTATTTTGAGTTTTGAGGTCAAATATGTGACTTTTCAAAATCAAAATTGAGGTGGATGGTGTGATGAATATAACACCTACATCCTCCCATTCATAAAACTTTGTACACATTTTAATGTAATTATCAGAATTTCCTAAAGAATACAAAAACTTGGTAGTTGTTTCAAAGTCAAAATTGTTGACTTTGACTAGTCAATGTGTAATCAATATTCTAAGTGTAACATGTATTGATCAAATGTCAAAACGACAATGCAGATAAGCATCATGAAGAAGTTTCGCTAGGGAATTTAAGGAAGTTTCAATTTCGGGAACTTCAAATCGCAACACACAACTTCAGCAACAAGAACATATTGGGAAAGGGAGGTTTTGGGCATGTCTACAAAGGGACACTCCACGATGGCACATTAGTCGCGGTCAAGCGGCTGAAAGATGGTGGTGCAGCTGGCGGGGAACGACAGTTCCAAACAGAAGTCGAAATGATCAGCCTAGCAGTGCACCGGAATCTTCTAAGATTATATGGCTTTTGCATGACTCCAACCGAAAAGCTCTTAGTCTACCCGTATATGCCGAACGGCAGCGTGGCGTCTCGGCTCAAGGGTATGCATTATATGTTATATTTAGTTTATAAAAATATGTTCTTACATGGGTAGTGCTGCATTTTCATTTTTCATATGGATCATAACTTGTGTTCTAGTTTCAGGAAATGTTAGAAAATTATGAGCATAAATTAGGGGTGTACAAAAAGCTTGTAGCTCATAGCTCGCTATAAATAGCTAGGCTCAAAAAAAGCTCAGTTGCAAACGAGCTGGCTTGGCTTGGTTTCAGCTCGATTTGTAAACGAGCCAAGCTCGAGCTATGCCTGGCTCGGCTGGTGAGCTTGCGAGCCGGCTTGAATTATTTTATTTTACATAGATTAATATTATTTTTAAATAAATTTAAAATAAAAGAATGTATGGGGAGGGGGTTGAAGTGTTTACATTTTAAGTTTAATTGTAAGAGAAAATAAACAAAAAATATACATATAATACATAAAATATGCCTCTCGGTCTTTAAAATGATAGAAAAAATAATATATATATATACATGTGTAATTTTTGTTTATTTTTGTTTCTTTTTTATCAAAATTTGTAAAAAAATTTGAAAAATAAAACAAGAAAACTAACTAGCCGTCTCGATTTGGCTCGAACATTTTACGAGTCGAGCTCGACTTTTCAGCTGATCAAAATAAACGAGCTGAGCCGAGCTGGCTTGTTTAAGTTCGAGCTCGAGCTCAACCTGGCTCGGCTTGATTACAACCCTAGCATAAATCAAGACTCATGCAGTTTGTGTTGTACTTTTGGCAGCAAAACCAGTGTTGGATTGGGGCATAAGGAAGAAAATTGCTTTAGGGGCTGGAAGAGGGTTGTTGTACCTTCATGAGCAATGTGACCCAAAGATTATACATAGGGATGTGAAGGCTGCAAATATATTACTTGATGATTGTTGTGAGGCAGTTGTTGGTGATTTTGGGCTGGCTAAGCTTTTAGACCACCAAGATACACATGTAACCACTGCGGTTCGAGGCACCGTGGGCCATATAGCACCTGAGTATCTCTCGACGGGTCAGTCATCCGAGAAAACCGATGTTTTTGGTTTCGGGATTCTTCTACTCGAACTCATCACTGGACAGAGGGCTCTAGAGTTTGGCAAGGCTGCAAACCAGAAAGGGGCTATGCTTGAATGGGTAAGGCTTGTAAATCTTAGTGATGTTTTTGGGCATTATCAAGCGGGACAACGTCCAAAAATTAGGGGTTTCCAGTCCGGTTTGACCCCACGTAAATTTTGGGTAAAAGTGTTGACTACAGTTTTGAAAAGCGGAAAACCAAAGAGGCGAAAATGGTTCGGTTTGAACTTGTTTTTATATAAAAAATTAAAAACATTAGTTTGTATTAATTTTTTAAATAAATAAAGATGGTTCAACAACATTACACAATAAAAAAAACATATTCTAAAAATAAAAATAAAAAAATAATTTAAACAATAAAGTACACGGCCATCCTAAATTCCAAACTCTAAAACTGAACTGTGAAGCCTAGTTTCAAAAACCATAAGCATAAACCGAACCGTATAAATCTCAAACAGGCATAACCGCTTATTTGCTTCGGTCTAGCCCGTTCAATAGTTTTAAACCGTTATAATCACCCAAAAATAATTCATATTTTCTGGATCAAAATTCTAGTTTCTGAAATTCATTTGAGGTTGAATTATTGGGTGCAAAAGTGCTTTTTCCTTCAAATTAAATTTTGGATCATAAGCCCGGAAGAATATTTCAAAACTTTGGTTCTCCGGTTACATCAATAAAGTTTTGCAAACTTGTACGTTATACTGTAAGAGTTGTACCCATAAACCTAAGCTATCAGGAATCTTAATAAAAAGATAAAGTGACAAATGCATGAAAAACATTTTTGCAATAAAAATACCACAGATTTCACAATGTGGTTCACATATCAATACTTCTTTAATCTTTACAGACGTATACGTTATCTGTTTAAAAATGGAATGTTAGATTTTAATAATCTCAACTATTCGTTTGGTCGCCAAGAGTCTCTATTTAAAAAGTAACCAACAATCACAATTATTAACATGTTGGTATCCAATAGACTTTGACTAACGAAATCTTAACGTCATTAGTGTCTGGTCGCTGGAAAAAACGTTTTTGGTCAGAAAAAGGTTCCTAAACGTCCGATCTAAGGTTACAACGAGGTTTGAGACGAAAATGTTGAGTTTTCCGGCCAAAAAGAAGTTTCCCAGCGAGAAAAGAGTTTTCCGGCGACCTCAATAATTGGGGCTTTTACTAGAAAAAGGTTCCTAAAAGTCCGTAATAAAGTTACAAAGAGGTTTGGGAAGAAAAGGGTGAGTTTTCGGCCAAAAAGGAGTTTCCTGAGCAAAAACGTTTTTTCGGCGACCGAAGACTAACGATGTTAGGGTTCTATCAATCAGGGTCCATTATGTTAATAGTTGGGACTGCTAATACTTACTTTTTAAGTTGGACTGTTAGCAGCAAACGACGAATAACTAAGATTATTAAAATTCAATATTCCTTTAAAATTCTAATGGATCTTTTGACACCTAGACAAATATACAAGTGGCATCAATATAAACGACCCATACATCTTTTATAACATCAAGTATAACACTCATATACGAGTTGTGTATATCTTTTTTTACATGAGCTTACCGCTCTCCAACTTGTACCTTAACAATTGCACATGAGGCATTAAAAACTATACATATGTTTCAGGTGAAAAAGATCAACCATGAGAAGAAACTAGACTTATTAGTGGACAAAGATTTAAAAAAGAATTACGACATAATGGAGTTAGAGGAGCTTGTAAAAGTGGCATTGTTGTGCACACAATATCTTCCGGGAAGCCGGCCAAAGATGTCGGAAGTTGTACGGATGCTGGAAGGTGATGGGCTGGCAGAGAGATGGGAAGCATCACAGGGGATTGAGTCCACCGGAAAGTACAGAACGTCGGAGCTCTCGTCGTCGGAAAGATACTCCGATCCACCGATGACTCTTCCTTATTGGGCCAAGCCATAGAACTCTCCGGTCCAAGATGAAACAAGTTTCAAGTGCATTTAGTTTTGTTTCAATGTTTTAATGATTTGGTTTATTTGTACATAAGTTTTGTCTAGAAAAGCAAGAACTGAAAAGGTAGTTTAATTAGTTGGTTGAAAGTTTTAAAATAGTAAAGGCAACAACAGAATGTCTCTAAAATGTACCCTCCTCCTAAACATATCTCCTCCTCCCACTCCCAAGAATGTAAAAAATGGATGAATCATCAATGCAACAATAACAATATCATCATTAAGCATGACAAGCGAACTCATATGATCTTACCGTCCTATTTTTGCATAAAAATTTTAATAAACTAATTAAAAAAGGTAACTATGATTTAAGATTCACAATGTTAAAGTTGGATGAACCATCAAGGCAACAATAACAATATTGCCAATAAGCAAGACGGGCGAAACCAATACAATCATCATAGTCCCTATTTTGCATAAAAGTCAATAAACTAACAAAATACCGGTTATGATTAAAGAGTCTAAATTTTTAAGTTGGGTAAATCGTCAAGCAACAATAATGATATTGCCAAATAAGCACAACAATCAAACCAATATGATCATCATCGTCCTTATTTTGCAAAAAAATAAATAAATAAAGAGAGGTAACTATGATTTAAGACACATAATGTTAAAGTTGGATGAATCGTCAAGGCAACAATAACAATATTGCCATTAAACACGATGAGTGAACCAGTACGATCATCAAGGTCCTTATTTTGCATAAAATTTAATAAACTAATAAAAAACCGGCTATAATTAAGAACTCAGAATTTTAAAGTTGGATGAATCGTCAAGACAACAATAACAATATATGCATTACGCACGATGAGCGAACCAACATTATCATCGTCCTTATTTTGCATATACTTTTTATAAACAAATAAAGAAAATCAACTATTATACTAGACGCATAATTATGAAGTTGGATAATTCGTCAAGGCAACACAAATAATATTGCCATTAAGCACGACGAGCGAACCAATATGAATATCATTGTCCTTATTTTACATAAAATTTAATAAACTAATAAAAAACCAGCTATGATTAAGGACTCAGAATTTTAATGTTGGATGAATCATTAAGGCAACACTAACAATATTGCTATTAAGCACGACGAGCGAACCAATATAATAATCATTGTCCTTATTTTGCATAAAGTTTTTAAAAAACAAATAAAGAAAGGTAAATATGATTTAGGACTCAGAATGTTAAAGTTAGATGAATCGTCAAGGCAACAATAATAGTATTGCCATTAAGCATGATGAGCGAACCAATACAATCATCACCGTCCTTATTTTGCAAAAAAAAAAAATAGTAAACAAATAAAAAAACAACTATAATTAAGGACTCAGAATTTTAAAGTTGGATGAATCGTCAAGGCAACAACAACGATATTGCCATTAAGCACGATGAGCGAACCAATATGATCATCATCGTCCTTATGTTTGCATAAATTTTTAATAAACAAACAAATAAATCGGAATGTTAAAGTTGAATGAATCGTCAAGGTAACGGTACCATTAGCATGACGAGCAAACCAATACGATCATCCCATCCTTATTTTGCATAAAATTTAGTAAACAAATAAAAAACCAAGTATGATTAAGGACTCAAAATTTTAAAGTTGGATGAATCGTCAAGGCAACAATCATGATATTGCATTAAGCACGACGAGCGAAGTCCTTTTTTTGCATAAAAGTTTTGATAAACAAATAAAGAAAATCAACTATTATTTTGGACTCATAACTTTGAAGTTGGATAAATTGTCAAGGCAACACAAACGATATTGTCATCAAGCAGGACGAGCGAACCAATACGAACATCATTGTACTTATTTTGCATAAAATTTAATAAACTAGTAAAAACCCAACTATGATTAAGGACTCAAAATTTTAATGTTGGATGAATCATCAAGGCAACACTAACAATATTGCCATTAAGCACTACAACTAGCGAACCAATATAATCATCATCGTCCATATTTTGCATAAGTTAAAAAAAACAAATAAAGAAAGGTAAATATGTTTTAGGACTCAGAATGTTAAAGTTAGATGAATCGTCAAGGCAACAATAATAGTATTGCCATTAAGCACGACGAGCGAATCAATACAATCTTCACCGTCCTTTTTGCAAAAAAAATAGTAAACAAATAAAAAAACAGCTATAATAAGGACTCAGAATTTTAAAGTTGGATGAATCGTCAAGGCAACAACGATATTGCCATTAAGCACGACGAGCGAACCAATATGATCATCATCGTCCTTATGTTTGCATAAAGTTTTAATAAACAAATAAATAAAGATAACTATAATTTAGGACTCGAAATGTTAAAGTTGAATGAATCATCAAGGTAACTGAAGAAACACTGGACCAGAATATATCCGAAGATATGTTGGTTCTGGCATAAGGTCTCAGCATATAAAGGCTATCTCTCGTTTGCTCATCGATATGATCTTGGTTCAAGCTCACTTCAAAACTGAAAACACTGTTCGTCTCATCACAGGAGAAAAGGGGAGGGTTTTCTCCGTGACCACACCCCGGCGTGAGAATAAGTATCTAGGTTTGCAAAGGATAATGCAAGTAATTAGTGAGTGAGCAAGAATCAGTGTCTCTTACCTCGAGATGCGATCCTTTCTTTATAGATGGAGAGATATGTGTAGGAGATGGGCTGATTGGCCTTGGGCCTAAAACCGACAACCAGGAATATCCATTATGTGTCTCTGCTATGACCGTTAGTGGTCCCTGGCAGGAAGAGCGCTTGGCGCACGGTGGATTGGGCCACGTGTCCTTGCAGTTGCCTTGTTGTCTGGCGTAAGCTGGTTGGTGCCACGCGTACGTCCTTGTGTACTTTTTGTCCTCTGCACGACTGCTCATCGTGCAACGTGGACTGACACAACCTGCCGAGCGGTTATTAGGTCACAGCTCTGTCCTTTGTACCTTTGTACTTGATCAATGCCTTTTTGCGCTTCTCCTTACCGCATGGCCTTATCAGTGTTTTTTTGGCCAGCGTGAACTTGTAGGGATCAAGTTCTTTTATTTTCAAGACTGAGTTGCTCTCGTCTTAGTCTTGGCCTTGTGCAACTCCCAAAAGGGTTGGGGAGTCGGCGCAAGGTTTTAGGAAGTCGCAGCTAGAAGCTTGTTTAATTAGCGCAGGTATGGGACCTGAGCTTTCAGGTTTAACTTGCCGTTGCGCAAGGTTTGTTAAGCAACCTTCTGTCTTCAGGGTTGGCGTACCGTTGCATGTAGTGCGCAAGGTTACTCAAGTGACCTGTTATCATTATGAGGGTATGGTATTTTGAGCAAGCGCGGGGTTTCTAAGACCATACCCCTCCAGTAACGGTACCATTTAGCATGACAGCAAACCAATACGATCATCCCCATCCTTATTTTGCATAAAAGTTTAGTAAACAAATAAAAAACCAGCTATGATTAAGGACTCGGAATTTTAAAGTTGGATAAATCGTCAAGGCAGCAATAATGATATTGTATTAAGCACGACGATCGAAGTCCTTATTTTGCGTAAAAGTTTTGATAAACAAATAAAGAAAATCAACTATATTTCGGACTCATAATTTTAAGTTGGAAAAATCGTCAAGGCAACACAAACGATATTGTCATCAAGCACGACGAGCGAACCAATACGAACATCGTTGCCCTTATTTTGCAAAAATTAATAAACTAGTAATGACCCAACTATGATTAAGGATTCAAAATTTTAATGTTGGATGAATCATCAAGGCAACAATAACAATATTGCCATTAACCACGAAGAGCGAACCAATATAATCATCATCGTCCTTAATTTGCATAAAGCTTTTAAAAAACAAATAAAGAAAGGTAAATATGATTTAGGACTCAGAATGTTAAAGTTGGATGAATCGTCAAGGCAACATTAATAGTATTGCCATTAAGCACGACGAGCGAACCAATAAAATCATCACCGTCCTTATTTTGCAAAAAAAAAAATTAGTAAACAAATAAAAAAACCAGCTTTAATTAAGGACTTAGAATTTTAAAGTTGGATGAATCATCGAGGCAACAATAACGATATTGCCATTAAGCACAACGAGCAAACCAATATATCATTATCGTCCTTATTTTGCATAAATTTTTAATAAACAAATAAAGAAAATCAATTATTATTCCGGATTTAGAATTTTGAAGTTGGATAATTCGTCAATGCAACACTAACGATATTGCCATTAAGCATGACGAGCGAACCAATATGTTCATCATCGTACTTATTTTGCATCAATAGTAAACAAAAATAAAAAAATCAGCTATGATTAAGGACTCAGAAGTTTATAGTTGGATGAATCGTCAAGGCTACAATAACAATATTGGCATTAAGCACAACGAGCGAGCTAACATGATTATCATCGTCCTTATTTTGCATAAAGTTATTGATAAACAGATAAAGAAAATCAACTGTTATTCCCGACTCATAATTTGAAGTTGGATAATTTGTGAAGACAACCCAAACGAAATTGCCGTTCAGCACGACGGGCGAAGCAACACGAACATCATTGTCCTTATTTTGCATAAAATTAAATAAACCAATAAAAAACAAGCTATGATAAGGACTCGGAATTTTAATGTTGGATGAATCATCAAGGCAACAATAACAATATTGATATTAAGCACGACGAGCGAACCAATATGATCATCATCGTCCTTATTTTGCATAAAGTTTTTAAAAAAAAAAATAAAGAAAGGTAACTATAATTTAGGACTCAAATGTTAAAGTTTGATAATTCGTCAAGGTAACAATAATAGGATTGCCATTAAACACGACAGGCGAACCAATATGATCATCACCGTCCTTATTTTGCATAAAATTTAGTAAACAAATAAAAAAACCAACTATAATTAAGGACTCGGAAATTTAAAGCTAGATGAATCGTCAAGTCAAGAATAATGATATTGCCACTAAGCACAATGAGCAAACCAATATGATCATCATCATCCTTATTTTGCATCTAATTTAGTAAACAAATAAAAAAACCAGTTATGTTTAAGGACTAGTAATTTTAAAGTTGGATGAGTCGTCATGGCAACGATAACGATATTGACATTAAGCACGACGAATGATCGTCATATGTCCTTATTTTGCATACAATTTTTGATAAATAGATGAAGAAAATAAACTATTATTTCGGACTCACACATTTGAAGTTGGATAATTCGTTAAGGCAGCACAAACGTTATTGCCATTAAGCACGGCGATCGAACCAATACGAACATCACTGTCCTTATTTTGAATAAAATTTAATAAACCAATAGAAAACCATCTATGATTAAGGACTCAGAATTCTAATGTTGGATGAATCATCAAGACAACAATAACAATATATCCATTAAGCATGGTGAGCAAACCAATATGATCATCATCCTTATTTTGCATAAAATATTTAAAAAAAAATAAAGAAAGGTAACTATGATTTAGGACTCGGAATATTAAAGTTGAATGAATCATTAAGACAACATAATGGTATCATTGGAAAAATACGATTATCACGTCATTTTTTTTGCATAAAATTTAGTAACAAATATAAAAACCAACTATGATTAAGGACTCAAAATTTTAAAGTTGGATGAACGTTAAGGCAACAATAACGATATTGCCATTAAGCACGACGAGTGAACCAATATAATCATCCTTGTCCTTAGTTTGCATAAATTTTTTAATAAACAAATTATGAAAATCAACAACTATTCCGGACTCAGAATTTTGAAGTTAGATAATTCGTCAAAGCAATACTAACGATATTGCCATTAAACACGACGAGCGAACCAATACGATCATCATCATACTTATTTTGCATCAAAATTAAGCAAACAAGGTAAGGAAAATCAAATATGATTCTCCATGCCCTAAAAATGGACGAATCAACAAGAAAACAATATTACCTTGAACATGTTGATGAACCATTACAATCATCATAGTCTTCATTTGCACCAAATTATATAAACAAAATTAGTTTTGAAATAAAGAAGATAAAAAATTGTAAATATGGTGAATGGGATACTGAATGAACTATATGTATACTCTTCATAATTAGTTATAAAATAATAGTAATTACATAACAGCCTTGTTTACCAAGAAAAGAAATGTATATTAAAAGTACGAAGACAAAATGGAAAGCAAAAGGAAGGCCGCCTTATTATTTGTGCTTTTTTAATCGGACTTTCAAGTATTTCACATTAAAATAACTTCAAATTATTGTAGTAAGATATAAACCATAATTGTTTGGTTACGGTTTTATCTGAATCGATATTGTCCACTAACTATTGTGCCTAAAAACAATAATGAAATAAAATAAAAACCATTGTGCCAAAAAAAAACGATAATTAACATGGAAGCACAACCTCAAATCAAAATCATATTTTATTAAAATAAAAAAGATGCATAAATACAATTAGGCATCCTACGATTATATCACACAATGCATAAGTATATCATAGACGTCGTTCGATTATTGTAAAGTTTTTAAACCAAACCAGTTGGGGCCATGTTTGTTCACTTGATTATTGTAAAGTTTTCATCCATCACTTACCCCAACGTCTCAGACCCTGTCTCAACCTGACCTAGCCCACCGGTGACCAACTATGTTTTGACACGTATCAGCCCGGGTCAAGACCATAAGCGATTATAAAAACAGGCCGGGGTGGCGGTCTTGGTTAGGGTCGACAGTTAGGTCGTGTTGCATTGGCTCGTTAGTGGCATGGTCAGGTCAGCGCAGGGGCGTGGTCTGGTCGCAGCTGGTTGTGGTAGTAACACCTCTAAATATTAATTAATGGAGAAACGTTCAAATAAAGGAATAATAGGTTAATTATGTTGAAATTTATATGGAATGATTAGGCCCAAAATAAAAGCTCCATGAAAGGATTACGGGCCTCTAATCCTTACTTTAAAGAAAAGAACGAAATCCCTAGCCTCCTAAACTCATCTTTTTCACCAAATCTAGAGAGAGAAAGAAAAGTAATTAAGATCACGTGATCACGACTTGAAGCTTGGAAACGTTTAGCAAACGATGAAGAATCGTCACAACAACATTTTGGTTGAAATCCAAATAAAATCGATCACGGGTTTGTGGCGGGTCAGGCGATAACCAAAGCGGAGGCGGGCAAAGTAGCTAAGCACGAAAAAGCAATCGAGAATCAGCACGTGTTCGTCCCGTTCGCTTTCGATACCTTTGGCGCTCTCGTCCTTGACGCGGTGCGGTTTCTCAAACGGGTTTAGCAGGTGGAAGTAGTAACACCGCGCATGTTAAGGGGAAGAATTTTGTGTTTAGCAAGGTAAGGTTTGCTATTCAGAATTCTCCACTAATCACGGCCTCTCATAATTCTCCAAGTAGAAACGTGACCATAATTAGTGTTCTAAAGACGTTGGAACTCGCCACAGGCGCTTCATCTCCAGTTTAAACCTTTCGTCGTTCGATGTATTGTTAAAGAACCTATCAAATCCTACATACTTTGTTCGGATAACCACAAACCTTGAGGTTATTTGATGAACATTACGGTAGATTGCATCCACTTGTTGACAAAATGATGTCAAAACCGTGTTCCAAAACGAGAACGAATCTTAAGGATGCCCTTGCTCGACACATACTAAGGATGTTCAAAAAATCGATCCGAAACAAATCCGAATACGAAAATCTGTATCTGAAATATCCAAATTTTCGGATTTGGGTTCGGATATGAATTTAAAAAATTTCAGATAATCCAATTATCCGATATCCGAAAATTAAAGTTCTTATATATATATATATATATATATATATATAATATATATTAATTTAAGAGCATTATATTTAGTTTGAAATATAGTAAATAATTGGATTCGGATGTGAATTTATGAATGTTTTTAGTTTTCAATGTTGGAAATTTAAAAATCAAATATAGGTTTAGTTTTAATCTATGCACAAAATAATTTTTTTTTATTTTTTTTTATAAATTTAGATATCCGTTTAGATATCCGAATCCGTATCCGCAATTTCCGATATACGCAATTTTAGATTTGGATTCGGATATTAATATTTACTATCCGAAATTTTTGGATCCAAAAACCGGATAATCCGATCTTGAACACCCTTAACGCATACCCAACCTGTAGTCAAAATAATGTCCTCTTCCTCGGTCTAACCTTTTACCATTTGAAAATTAATGAAAAAAAATATTGAGAGTAAAAGATTAAAGACTATAGAGTGAGTTGTGTGAAAATTTTAGAATAAGTTTTGGTTTAAATAGGTTTTTATAAGGTTTTAAAATATATAAAATAAGTTTTTTACTTATTTTTATTTTGACCGTTGTTCACGATAAAACGATAATAAAAGGAACTAACCATTCAAATCGTTGGCGCTTGCGAAAGAGATTGGCGAGTAGGATGATAACGCCCCCCTAAAACAGAATCAGTGTTAAAGACACCATTAAAGTGAGATGACAGGGGGTGCTATGCTACACCGTTTGTTATAACCATTACCAATAATATATGTTTTATTTCATTTTTCTAGAATCCATTGAGCTTTCAGGTTCTACGTACTTCTCATTGAGCTTACAAAATAAGCTATCACGTGCAAACATAACTTTCAACAAATGTTTATTGTAGAATCGTATATTTCACAGATGTTTAAGAATGTTAGAAGCTAAAGATTTTTTTATTCCGAAGATGTTTCAGAATGATAGAAGCTAAAGATTTTTTTATATTTCGTTTTGGATATAAACAATTCACTATAGTAATCGTAATTTCAATCAAGGTAGGAATCTATATTATATATGTAAAGTGATCAACATCCTCAATTAATATCTAAACGGTTATCAGATTTAAATAAACTCGACTTTCATTTGTTCGCCGGCAGTACTCTCAACTTATGAATTGCCCTTGGTCACTTTCAACTTATTTTCCTCTTACAATCTCAAACCAACCCAGTTAGTTTTTTTGTTGATGTGGCTCTTGTTTAGTGACGTGGCATCTGACGTGGCTGTTTTTTAATGGCGTGGCATCTAATGGAGCACCTTTTTAGTGAGTTAGCATCTGACGTTTACATTTTTTAATGTGTGGCAATTGATGTGATCTTGTTTAGTGAGTGCATCTATATAGCAAAGAAACTAATTGGGTTAGAGTTCAGTTAGTTTGGAAATGCTAGAGTAAAATAAGTTGAAAGTTAGGAGTGGTCAAGGGCAATTCGTTAGTTGAGAGTATTATCGGCCAATAAGGAAAAGTTGATGTTATTTAAATCCAATAACTCATATCTTAAAGCATAGATTCGAATTTACAAAACTCTAATTTCTTCTTTGTAGCTCGAGAGAACCTAAAGATAAGATTATTCGCGATTAAGGTTGTGAATTGTATCCTGAGTGGTTGGTCTATCTTTAGACTTTTGTGGTTGTTTTAGATATAGTAAGTGGGTCGGGTTTTTAACAATATGTGGGTTGTTTAACACTAATTATTTTAAAAAGAATCATATGCTAATTCAAATTTGTTGTAGCGTAATTACACTATTTATGTGTATTTTTTTCTCTGTGCTTCGCACGCTAAAGACTATTTGTATTTGTCTATATGATCGTAACACATAATATATATATAATATTTGTAGGAGAAGACCAAGTGTAGGGAAACATGAAAATATGTTGCAGCATTTGAAGACCGTATAAATCACGTGCGACAGCAGTGCAAGTAACGTGGGATACATGGCCAGAAACTCATTCACACTTAAGAGCTCAGATGGGTTAATAATACCTTGAGTCAGCATTTGAAGTTTCAATCAAATATACGCCAAGCTTTATAGAGTTAATTACTGTTTTCATCTTTGTGGTTTGTCAAAAATCACTATTTCAGTCCATTAGTTTAAAAATTGCGATTTCAGTCCCTGTGGTTTCACTTTCGTAACCATTTCAGTCCACCAACTTAACTCCATCTATTTATTCTGTTAACTTTGGGGTGAAATTACTAAATTACCCCTAAGGTTCAATTAAAAAAACGTTGGTCACAGGTTTCGAACCTGTGACCTTTGCTTTGAAATGTGATTGTTAAACCAAGAGGCCATGTATCAAGGTTGTGAATGAATTCTAATTGATTTCCTTATAACATAGCCTATTCATTATCATCTTCCTCAAACCTTTCATCTTTATCAATGGAGAAGTCACCATTAACCCTAAACCACCTCCGCCACACCACAACCACCTCCGCCATACACCACCACCATCCTCGTCACACACCACCGTACAACCACCTCTGCCTAACACCACCACCATCCTCGTCACACACCACTACACCTCCGCCACATGCCACACCTCCGCCACACACCACCACACCTCCGCCTCCGCCACACACCACCACACCTCATCTCCGGCGGCCCCAATCATCTTCTCCGGCGATTCAATTGAATCTGTTATGCTGCAACAATCATCTTCTCCGACGATTCAATTGAAGATGTTGGGTTGTTAATGGTGGCTTCTACCATTGATAAAGATGAAAGGTTTGGGCAAGATGATGAATAGGCTATGTTATAAGAAAAACAATTTGAATTCATTCACAATCTTGATACATGGCCTATTGGTTTAACAATCACATTTCAAAGCAAATGTCATATGTTCGAAACCTGTGACCAGTGTTTTTTTTAATTAAACAATAGGGGCAATTTGGTAATTTCATCCAAAGTTAACAGAATACATGGATGGAGTTAAGTTGGTGGACTGAAATGGTTACGAAAGTGAAACCACAGGGACTGAAATCGCAATTTTTAAACTAATAGACTGAAATAGTGATTTTTGATAAACTATAGGAACGAAAACAGTAATTAACTCAGCTTTATATATCCTCAACTTTTAATTGATTCCCGGAGCCCACAACCTCAACATCAGGTTTCTCCTCCATTAACTCCTCTCCACGTGTCACTCCCTTGATTCTTCAACCCCACTTCCCACTTGCAAGTCTTCCAACATAATAACAAACAAACAAACAAGCTATATCTCATAAACCAAACGCATAGCAACACAAATTTCCCAACATGTTAAATGAAGATCTCACTAGTACCTTGAGCTTAAAAAACAGTACCACTAGAGCCCGCCTCTGCGACACCTGCCATTTGCGCCCCGGCACCATCTTCTGCGAGGCCGACTTGGCCTACCTTTGTACCGCCTGCGACTTGCATGTCCACGCTGCCAACAAACTCTCCTCCAGGCACAAACGCGTAAGGGTCTGTGACGCGTGTGAACAAGCTCCAGCTGCTTTTATATGCAAGGCCGATGCAGCCTCTCTTTGCACCACATGTGACGCCGTTATCCACTCTGCCAACCCTCTCTCCCGACGCCGCCACCGCGTCCCTGTCATGCCTATACTCGGCTCCTCCGTCTATAACAACAACGAACCATGGTCTGTTATTGGCCTCGGCTTTCAGCCTCAAGACTCAGATCAAGCAACACTAGATCATAATCATGAGGATGAAGATGAGGCAGCATCATGGCTCATATTTCATGATTCTCCTCCTAAACATAATGGTCAAACTCAAACCAATGAGTTTGTGTCCAATGGAGATGAGTATTTGGAACTTGTTGACTACAATTCTTGTCAAGATACTCAGTTCAGTGATGACTTGAAGTTTGATGATGATTACAAGTATATGCATGATGGTAATAATAATAATAATAATAATAATAATAATAATAATAATAATAATAATAATAATAATAATAATAATAATAATAAAAATAATAATAATAATATTCAGCCACATCAGCAGCAGCAGCAACAAAGGTATGGAGCTTGTGATGCTGACAGTTTGGTTCCAGTTCAGAAGTATCATCAACTACATCATCATCATAACTTCCAAAATCAGAAGTTTCAGTTGGGGATGGATTATGAGACCTCCAATGGGGGCTATGGCTACTCTGCATCACTTGGTGATAGTGTATGCTTTCTTTCAGATTTCCATTATTTATTGGGCTTTATTTACTTTCATATATTGTGTTAAAAAATGTTGTTTGAAAAAGTATCAAAGAGGTAACAAATTGCTCTAATAATTGCAATAAGGGAGCCAGAAAATGATGGGTCAAAATTTGTGGGGGAGTACTGCATCTGCTAGCCCCGGCCCGATCCGACTAAATTTCATAAGGTATGTTTTTGGGTGGCAAAGTTAGTCGTGAACGGGTTGAGTAACAGGTCGATCTGAGTTGAAACTGATCATTTTATATACATTTTTTGGCAATTTTATTATAAATATATTGTTAACCACTATTGTATTAACGATTCAAATATGCGAATAAAATGATTTATGACGTTTTAGATGTATTTTGCCCAATTTTTATTTAGCGAAAACTTTTATTTGGCCCGTTTATGATAAACCATATCGAAATTGCCACCTCTAGTCTTTCACATTATGGACTCTATCCCAAACAGACGGGTGACGCGTTTAATTTTCTTTAATTCAGGTTTCCATGTCATCAATGGAAGTTGGAATTGTAGCGGACTCGACAATAACGGAGGTATCAATAGACCTATTCCCAAATCCCTCAATTCAGATGCCAACACAACTTACACCAATAGACCGAGAAGCGCGGGTCCTAAGGTACCGAGAGAAGAAGAAAACAAGAAAATTTGAGAAAACCATTAGGTACGCGTCTAGGAAAGCATATGCAGAAACACGGCCTAGGATCCAAGGCCGTTTTGCTAAACGAACCAACCTTGATATAGATATCGAAGTGGACCAAATGTTTTCAACATCACTAATCACACAAGATGGATACTGCACTGTCCCTTCATTTTAAACAATGGTCCGGATCAAAAGCCGCCTACCCAATAACTTGAAGATGAACAATTTCCTTATTGTGACTGTGTCACACCCCAACCCGCAGCGGAATAAAAGTCGGGGCATGATTGGGTTATCACCAAAGCTCATGATATTTACTAAGAAGTTTCATAATTATTAAATTCAAATTTACAAACTTAAATATCCAATAAACAAAATTCATAATAATACAAAGGGAATCAAATCTAAATGTTTATTCCAACGCAGTAACTCGTTTATTCTTCTAGGCCATCCTAAGTGTTTCTTTTCTCGACTGGATCACCTGTATCATGTGTAAAACGGGGGGTTTGGGTCAACAAACGTTGGCGAGTGAACCTTGATAAAACATTTTTTTTTCATAATTGCATGTTTTATTTATTAAGGAAAATTCGTGCATAAATCACATGTGAGCAAATATATATAAATGTAAACAATCACAAAATCACATTGAATGAACATATGACATGAATGATGAGTATTTGAGATCAAGGCTCAATCAAACGGAGCCGATCTAATGAGGCACCTGATGCTCAACCCGTATCCCACGGGGAACTGATGGGCCTAATGAAATGCGTGCACTGAAATAATAAATTTAATCCACATATAAATCACACAACAACCAATACACATTTGATCACAAGATGATATAAGCACAAGTGTTTAGATAAAATAAAGGAATAGTACGACACATGATACACCCCAAAACGTGAATAAAACGGGGAATTTGTAGAGATTCACTCACAGTGGGTGCGTTCCTTGATGACGATGAATGCGCACGAATTTATGATTCAACCGACGAAGGAAAACTAACCTAAATAATAACGAAATAATTCGATAAATAAATAAATTTTATTTGAGGTTCATATTTTTAATTAGTGCTCATAATGAGATTTTTTAGATTTATTTTTGTGAGTTTCATGCAAATTTTTAGGCTTTAAAACCTTATTTTGAGGTATTTTTAACTAATTTTCAAGGAAAATAAAAAGGATTTTTAATTAAAAAAATTACCCTTTTTCTAAGGGTTGACTGGTTAACGGCCGGTTCAACCGGTTTAATTGTAGGCAGCGTGTGAGGTTCGAACTCGTGATCTCTCGTATGCGTGCACGCAGCTCTACCAACTGAGCTACGTGTCTAACCCGAAATAAACTTTATTTTGATTATATATATATACTAACTAGCTTTAATTATATTTTTTTTTTTTAAAAAGGTTTTTATAATGGTCAAACCGGTGGTGGGGATGGGTTTCGAACCGGCGCCCCTGCGATGCCTTGCACCCAGCCCAACCAACTGGGCTGGGTGTCTAACCCATTTATATGATGATTTTTATTAAACTTAACTACTAACTGGAAGGTGTTCTGGTTGACTTAAAAAAATTGAGTTTTATTACTGGAAACCGGTTGTATGCACGAGTCGAACCTGTGACCTGCGCTATGTATTTGCACACAGTCCATCACTGGACTGTGTGTCTAACCTGATTAAAACACCTGAATTTTATTTCACTTATCCATTTTAATAAGGTCGTCTTCTTCATTAAAACTAGAACTCAGAACATAATTCCTGACTGCGGTAAGTTTAATCAGTTTAAAGTTGAAACATACTAAGTAATAGATTCAAAAGGATTATACCAGACACGCGTGACCTTGACTTCCCCGATGGAATTCCGACGGCGAACCGACTCCTGCGAAGCGAGATATGGAGAACAGAGAGGATGTGGGGTGTTTGCAAGTTTAGGAGATTGTAGGAGCGAGTTTAGTCGAAATGTAGGATCGGTATTTATAGAGTATTCCGTAAGTTAAGAATTTTCGGTTTCAACAGTGATTTTAATCTCAATGATTGGAATCCGTTTCAATTACGTTGATGCTGCTTTCGGTTATGATTGATAATTCGAAAACAGAGGAAGAAGATTGCCCAAAGAAACCGTTGGCGGTTACGGACCACGCGTTTGAATTTGCAGGTTTTAAGCGATCTTCATTATAATGCTTAAATGTTTCCTTTCATAACGCAAATGTGTGTGTAGTGCAGCGGTGAAGACTGTGTGTGTACAAGTGTTCCTGGAGTGGTTTGGGTCCCCACAATTAAACAGGCTCGTATGGGTTGCATCATGGGGATAGTTGGGTTGGTAGTAAGGTTGGGCTGCGTGTTGTGCAGGTGGTAGAAGTAAGGGTTGTTGGGCTTGGCCCACCGTTTGATTTTGGGTTTGGGTTGGAGGTTGACTGCGGTTCAATCGTTGGAGGGTACGGTAGGTTTGGATGGTGTGACCTGTAAGACCACAGCTGGTGCAATGTTGGCAGGGGTTTTCAGGAGGATGATGGTATTGACAACGGTTACACTTTGGGTGGGGGCCAGTGTATGGCTTTTGAATGGTGCGGCTGGAGGGGCAACTTGAGTGATTGGTGCAGCAGTGATGGGAGGGTTGGTTTGGGTGACAGCAAAGTTCTTGCCATTTCGCTTCCTCTTACCAACAAATTTCGAGGATGAACCCGGGTGGTTTGAAATTGGGGGCTCAATGGGTGTTCTCTTCTTCTCCTCCTTGAATTTGCCGTTTCGAATGCGATTTTAGTGAGTTCCGTAGCTAACTCCATTGCGGCTTCAAGTGTTGCAGGCGAAGTGCTTAAAACTGAATCTTGGATTTTCGAGGGAAGGCCTCGAATGTAGTGTTCGACTAAACGGTATAAGGGGGTGAACAAATTGGGGATCATCTGGTTCAATTCGAGAAATCTCTTATTGTATGAAGTGTGGTCTCCTTCCTTTTGTTTCAACGCGTGAAACTCGTCTTCTAGCTTTTTGATTTCGCTTCTTGGACAGAAATGTCTTGTCATGATTTCCCTTAACTCTTCCCATGTTAAGGCCATGGCATCTTCAACACCTCGCTTACCCTTTTCCGTGTTCCACCAGGTAAGGGCTACCCCAAACAACCTTCCAGTTGCGTAACGTACCTTACGGTCCTCGGGACAGTCGCAATTGAGGAAAGTGTTTTCCATCTCCTCAAACCAGTGAAGGAGAGCGGTGACACCTTCAGTCCCTTCATATTTTGGGGGATCGCAGGATTTGAAGTGTTTGTAGGTGCACTTGGGGGTTTTGGGAAGAGGATTGGTGACGCTTTGGTCTTCTTGGTTGGGATGGTTGATGGGATTAGCGGTGAGGGCTTGTTGAACTTGTAGCACGATGTCAGGAAGTACTGCGGCCATTTGTTTAGCAATTTGCGTGGTCAAGAGTTCGCTTGACTTTCCTAACCTTCTACCTCCACGTGATTGCCTAGCCGACATCTACAGGAATATACGTAGGAAGATTGTGAGTTTAAGAATTTCCTAGGTGTCATGTGTCGTAAAAAGAATGAAAACAACATAACTGAAAATAATTTAACTACATCCATAGGATGTCTTGGGTTTGCTCATGTTTGGGCCTCCAAGTGTCCCCCATACCATTTCCCGTGTAGTCATGTGGGCCCCCATGACTATTGGGCTTGGTAGGATTCACATTGGTGTCGGCGGGTTAACACTCGCACCACCCGAATGAAAATCGTAAAACATGATTACGAGATGTATAGTCGGAGGGTGTCCAGGTGTAGACACAATGACAACTCAAAGTGGGGTTAGCTCACACGACGTTTGGTATAGCATGCTTTGGCCTAATAGGTCCTTCGTACTCTCATCGTTAGTCCCAGGTAGGCAAACTGGTCCTTTATTTTGGATTTATACGAATGCCAATCCTAGACAGGACGTTCCGACTACCGGTACTCGTACCCTTCCAGTTACTACATGCCCGCCGTGAAAACTCACTTTGATGTGATTTAAAAAAATCATTGCAAAAATCATGGAAATCGTAAGGTGTGTGCTTTCATAGATATGACATGTTATGAGGATATGAATCATGATGAGCATTGCATATTAACATGTACTTGTGAGTGTGCTTGCATAATATCAGGTGTGAAAATAAACATGAAACATAGAAACATCATGAATTTTGTATGTAACACATAAACAATTAAAATTTTATCAACTATAGTATAGGCTCTAAGGGTCTAATAACCTATCCTATATCCCTATAGTCACAAGCTCTGATACTAATCTGTCACACCCCAACCCGCAGCGGAATAAAAGTCGGGGCATGATTGGGTTATCACCAAAGCTCATGATATTTACTAAGAAGTTTCATATTTATTAAATTCAAATTTACAAACTTAAATATCCAATAAACAAAATTCATACAAATACAAAGGGAACCAAATCTAAATGTTTATTCCAACGCAGTAACTCGTTTATTCTTCTAGGCCATCCTAAGTGTTTCTTTCCTCGACTGGATCACCTGGATCATGTGTAAAACAGGGGGGGGGGGGTTTGGGTCAACAAACGTTGGCGACTGAACCTTGATAAAACATTTTTTTCATAATTGCATGTTTTATTTATTAAGGAAAATTGCGTGCATAAATCACATGTGAGCAAATATATATAAATGTAAACAATCACAAAATCACATTGAATGAATATATGACATGAATGATGATGTATTTGAGATCAGGGCTCAATCAAACGGAGCCGATCTAATGAGGCACCTGATGCTCAACCCGTATCCCACGGGGAACTGATAGGCCTAATGAAATGCGTGCACTGAAATAATAAATTTATTCCACATATAAATCACACAACAACCAATACACATTTGATCACAAGATGATATAATCACAAGTGTTTAGATAAAATAAAGGAATAGTACGACACATGATACACCCCAAAACGTGAATAAAACGGGGAATTTGTATAGATTCACTCACAGTGGGTGCGTTCCTTGATGACGATGAATGCGCACGAATTTATGATTCAACCGACGAGGGAAAACTAACCTAAATAATAACGAAATAATTCGATAAATAAATAAATTTTATTTGAGGTTCATATTTTTAATTAGTGCTCATAATGAGATTTTTAGATTTATTTTTGTGAGTTTGATGCAAAATTTTAGGCTTTAAAACCTTATTTTGAGGTATTTTTAACTAATTTTCAAGGAAAATAATAAGGATTTTTAATTAAAAAAATTACCCTTTTTCTAAGGGTTGACTGGTCAACGGCCGGTTCGACCGGTTTAATTGTAGGCAGCGTGTGAGGTTCGAACTTGTGACTCTCGTATGCGTGCACGCAGCTCTACCAACTGAGCTGCGTGTCTAACCCGAAATAAACTCTATTTTAATTATATATATATACTAACTAGCTTTAATTATATTTTGTTTTTATTTAAAAAGGTTTTTATAATGGTCAAACCGGTGGTGGGGATGGGTTTCGAACCGGCGCCCCTCGATGCCTTGCACCCAGCCCAACCAACTGGGCTGGGTGTCTAACCCATTTATATGATGATTTTTATTAAACTTAACTACTAACTGGAAGGTGTTCTGGTTGATTAAAAAAGTTGAGTTTTATTACTGGAAACCGGTTGTATGCACGATTCGAACCTGTGACCTGCGCTATGTATTTGCACACAGTCCACCACTGGACTGTGTGTCTAACCTGATTAAAAACCTGAATTTTATTTCACTTATCCATTTTAATAAGGTCGTCTTCTTCATTAAAACTAGAACTCAAACATAATTCCGACTGCGGTAAGTTTAATCATTTAAAGTTGAAACATACTAAGTAATAGATTCAAAAGGATTATACCAGACACGCGTGACCTTGACTTCCCCGATGGAATTCCGACGGCGAACCGACTCCTGCGAAGCGAGATATGGAGAACAGAGAGGATGTGGGGTGTTTGCAAGTTTAGGAGATTGTAGGAGCGAGTTTAGTCGAAATGTAGGATCGGTATTTATAGAGTATTCAGTAAGTTAAGAATTTTCGGTTTCAACAGTGATTTTAATCTCAATGATTGGAATCCGTTTCAATTACGTTGATGCTGCTTTCGGTTATGATTGATAATTCGAAAACAGAGGAAGAAGATTGCCCAAAGAAACCGTTGGCGTTACGGACCAGGCGTTTGAATTTGCAGGTTTTAAGCGATCTTCATTATAATGCTTAAATGTTTCCTTTCATAACGCAAATGTGTGTGTAGTGCAGCGTGAAGACTGTGTGTGTACAAGCGGGAGACCCGGGTTCGAGACCCGGCTATCCATTTTTATTTTTATTTTACTTTTTGATTTATTATTAAAGATTAATTTAACTTACTTATTGTTTTAATTATAAATTTTTTTTTTTAAATTTTAAAATATTTATTAATTAGTAGATATATAAAATAACCGTCAAAATAAATACGCAACGAACTTTTAACGAATATTTGATTATTAAACGAAGCGGATTTTGAAACCCATTTTACGACGAATGTTACAGTATCCCCTACTTTTAGAAATTTCGTCCCGAAATTTAAGTAGTAGTGGTAACCGGAAAAAGATGCGGGTATTTTCTCGCATTGAGTATTCACGTTCCCAAGTAAACTCGGGTCCTCGCTTTGACTCCCAACGTACCCTGACAATTGGAATACGACTTCGCCTTAAACGTTCTCTCCGAAATCCATGATTTCCACTGGTCTTTCAACGAAGTGCATCGATTCATCAACTTGAATGTTTCTAGAGGGATATGGAGGTTTTCATCGGCGAGGCACTTTTTCAAGTTTGATACGTGGAATGTGGGATGAATTCTATTAAGCTCTTCTGGTAGGTCAAGCTTGTAGGCTACAGGACCTACTCTTTCAAGTATCTTGAAAGGTCCTACGTAGCGGGGTGCTAGCTTGCCCTTCTGGCCAAAACGAAACACTCCCTTCCATGGTGATACTTTTAAAAGTACTTGATCCCCAATGTCAAACTCCAAGGGCTTTCATCGTTTGTCGGCATAACTTTTTTGACGACTTTGAGCCGCTAGAAGATTGTTTCGAATTTGAAGGATTTTGTCGGTTGTTCTTGAATTAATTCAGGTCCGGTGATTTGCGTTTCACCAATTTCGTGCCAGCATACTGGAGATCGGCATTTACGACCGTATAAAGCCTCGAAAGGGGCCATGCCGATACTTGAATGATAGCTATTGTTGTACGAAAACTCAACTAATGGTAGGTGAGCGTCCCAGTTCCCTTTGAAGTCTATGACACATGCTCGTAGCATGTCTTCAAGGGTTTGGATGGTGCGTTTAGATTGACCATCAGTTTGAGGGTGAAAGGCGGTACTGAGGTCTAACCGTGTACCCAAAGCGGTTTGTACGGCTCGCCATGTTCGTGAAGTGAAACGACCATCACGGTCTGAAAAGATGCTTAATGGTACTCCATGACGGCTTACGATTTCGCTGATGTAGATACGAGCTAACTTCTCGTTCTTGAAGTCCTCGCGAATCGGAATGAAGTGAGATGACTTTGTAAGACGATCGATTATTACCCATATGGTGTCATACCCACTGGAGGTGCGAGGTAACCCGGTAATGAAGTCCATGGTTATGTTTTCCCACTTCCATACAGGTATTTCGGGTTGGACTAGAAGTCCTGAAGGTCTTTGATGTTCAGCTTTTACTTTGGAACAGGTAAGGCACTTGGAAACAAAAACAGCGATATCCTTTTTCATGCCAGGCCACCAGTAGGTGTATCGTAGGTCTTGATACATCTTATCGGCTCCTGGGTGTACAGAGTATCGTGTTTTGTGCGCCTCATTCATGAGGAAATCACGAAGGTTATCGCGATCAGGAACCCATATGCGGTTTAAATAGTATAGAATACCGTCGAATTTGGTTTCGATTTTGAGTTCAGCTCCACATGACAGCTCATCGCGTACGTCATTTTCTGTTACAGAAACATGTTGAGCTGCCCGGATTCGATCTTTGATGTCGGTTATGATTTGCGAACATAGAAGAGAATGGAGTTCGCATAACCTTTTCGACTGAGCGCATCGGCCACCACTTTTCCTTGCCAGGATGATACCGAATTTCACAGTCGTAGTCGTTGAGAAGTTCGACCCATCTTCGTTGCCTCATATTCAACTCTTTCTGGTTGAAGATATGTTGGAGACTCTTGTGGTCAGTGTATATTTCACACTTGGTACCGTAGAGGTAATGTCTCCATATCTTGAGAGCGAACACAACGGCTCCAAGTTCCAGGTCGTGGGTGGTGTAATTCTTCTCGTGAACTTTGAGTTTCCTAGAGGCATAGGCTATCACTTTACCTCTTTGCATCAATACGCAGCCTAGCCCTTGCCCCGATGCGTCGCAATATACCACAAAGTCATCACAACCCTCAGGGAGTGTGAGGATAGGTGCGTCACAAAGCTTTTGCTTTAGAGTTTGGAAGGCCTCTTCTTGCTTAGTTCCCAAATGAAGGGTTTTCCTTTATGAGTCAAGGCCGTGAGTGGTACGCGATACGGGAAAAATTGGCAATGAAGCGTTGGTAGTAACCAGCCAAACCAAGAAATGACCTAACTTCGGTAGGGGTACGTGGCGCTTGCCATTCCTGTACTGCCTTGATTTTTGAAGGATCGACATGAATCCCTTTGTTATTGACGACATGACCAAGGAATTGTACTTCTTCTAACCAAAGTTCGCATTTTGAGAACTTAGCGTAAAGCTTTTCAGTCCTTAAGAGGGTAAGTATGTGTCGAAGGTGTCGCTCATGATCGGATTTAGACTTGGAGTAAATAAGAATGTCGTCGATCGAAGACTATGACGAAACGGTCGAGGTAGGGTTTGCATACCCTATTCATTAAATCCATGAAGACAACGGGGGCGTTGGTTAAACCGGAGGGCATAACCATGAACTCGTAATGACCATAACGAGTTCGGAAGGCGGTTTTTGGGATATCTTCTTCGCGCACTCTAAGCTGATGATAACCAGAACGAAGATCGATTTTGGAAAAACAGTGGCGCCTTGAAGTTGGTCTAGAAGGTCATCAATGCGAGGCAGTGGATATCGATTTTTAACCGTCAACTTGTTGAGTTCTCTATAATCAATGCACTTGCGAAACATTCCATCTTTCTTCTTCACAAAAAGAACAGGTGCACCCCAAGGCGACGAGCTAGGACGTATGAATCCTTTGTCGGTCAACTCTTGCAGTTGACTGGCCAACTCTTGCATCTCAGATGGGGCTAACCTATAAGGAGATTTTGCGACCGGTGTAGCGCCGGGCACAAGATCGATTCGAAATTCGACTTCTCTCACAGGAGGAAGTCCTGAAACGTCGTCGGGAAAAACTTGCGGGAATTCCTTCACAATTGGAATATCTTCGAGCTTCCTCTCCTTGTCTCCCTTCTTGACGACGTGGGCTAAAAATGCGACGTATTTCTTGCGAAGATAACTTCGGGCTTGAAGGCAGGACATCAATTTGAGTCCTTTCGAATGGGTTTCCCCAAAAATACGTAGTGTCTGACCGTCTGCAAGAGGAATGCGAATGGATTTTTCGTGGCACACCACTTCAGCGTGATGCTGGCTGAGCCAGTCCATACCGATTATAACATCGAAACTTCCCAACTTCATAGGAATGAGGTCAATTGAGAAATCGTGATTGTTTAGAGTGAGAGTACAATCGCGTATAATAGAATTTAATGAAACGGGTTTTCCGTTAGCAACTTCCACCGTCAGAGATTCAACGAGATCAGCACGAGGTAGATCGAGGATAGATTCGAATTTTAAAGACACAAAGCTCTTATCCGCACCAGTATCGAATAATATGGATGCATAACTACCATTTATGAGAAACGTACCGTTGACCACATTGTTGTCAGCCCTGGCTTGGTTGGTATTGATATTGAAAGCTCTTCCTCTAGCGGGTGGAGGAGCTTGGTTAGCTTGGTTTACCGGGTTTGCTTGAGCTTGGGCATGGATGATGTTCACTAGGCGTGGACAAGTGTTCCTGAAGTGGTTTGGGTCCCCACAATTGAAACAGGCTCGTATGGGTTGCATCATGGGGTAGTTGGGTTGGTAGTAAGGTTGGGCTGCGTGTTGTGCAGTGGTAGAAGTAAGGGTTGTTGGGCTTGGCCCACCATTTGATTTTGGGTTTGGGTTGGAGGTTGACTGCGGTTCAATCGTTGGAGGGTACGGCAGGTTTGGATGGTGTGACCTGTACGACCACAGCTGGTGCAATGTTGGCAGGGGTTTTCAGGAGGATGATGGTATTGACAACGGTTACACTTTGGGTGGGGGCCAGTGTATGGCCTTTTGAATGGTGCGCTGGATGGGCAACTTGAGTGATTGGTGCAGCAGTGATGGGAGGGTTGGTTTGGGTGACGGCAAAGTTCTTGCCATTTCGCTTCCTCTTACCAACAAATTTCGAGGATGAACCCGGGTGGTTTAAAATTGGGGGCTCAATGGGTGTTCTCTTCTTCTCCTCCTTGAATTTGCCGTTTCGAATGCGATTTTCAGTGAGTTCCGTAGCTAACTCCATTGCGGCTTCAAGTGTTGCAGGCGAAGTGCTTAAAACTGAATCTTGGATTTTCGAGGGAAGGCCTCGAATGTAGTGTTCGACTAAACGGTATAAGGGGGTGAACAAATTGGGGATCATCTGGTTCAATTCGTGAAATCTCTTATTGTATGAAGTGTGGTCTCCTTCCTTTTGTTTCAACGCGTGAAACTCGTCTTCTAGCTTTTTGATTTCGCTTCTTGGACAGAAACGACTTGTCATGATTTCCCTTAACTCTTCCCATGTTAAGGCCATGGCATCTTCAACACCTCGCTTACCCTTTTCCGTGTTCCACCAGGTAAGGGCTACCCCAAACACCTTCCAGTTGCGTAACGTACCTTACGGTCCTCGGGACAGTCGCAATTGAGGAAAGTGTTTTCCATCTCCTCAAACCAGTGAAGAAGAGTGGTGACACCTTCAGTCCCTTCATATTTTGGGGGATCGCAGGATTTGAAGTGTTTGTAGGTGCACTTGGGGGTTTTGGGAAGAGGATTGGTGTTGCTTTGGTCTTCTTGGTTGGGAGGGTTGATGGGATTAGCGGTGAGGGCTTGTTGAACTTGTAGCACGATGTCAGGAAGTACTGCGGCCATTTGTTTAGCAATTTGCGTGGCCAAGCGTTCGCTTGACTTTCCTGACCTTCTACCTCCACGTGATTGCCTAGCCGACATCTACAGGAATATACGTAGGAAGATTGTGAGTTTAAGAATTTCCTAGGTGTCATGTGCCGTAAAAAGAATGAAAAGCAACATAACTGAAATAATTTAACTACATCCATAGGATGTCTTGGGTTTGCTCATGTTTGGGCCTCCAAGTGTCCCCCATACCATTTCCCGTGTAGTCATGTGGGCCCCCATGACTATTGCGCTTGGTAGGATTCACATTGGTGTCGGCGGGTTAACACTCGCACCACCCGAATGAAAATCGTAAAACATGATTGCGAGATGTATAGTCGGAGGGTGTCCAGGTGTAGACGCAATGACAACTCAAAGTGGGGTTAACTCACACGCGTTTGGTATAGCATGCTTTGGCCTAATAGGTCCTTCGTACTCTCATCGTTAGTCCCCAGGTAGGCAAACTGATCCTTTATTTTGGATTTATACGAATGCCAAGCCTAGACAGGACGTTCCGACTACCGGTACTCGTACCCTTCCAGTTACTACATGCCCGTCGTGAAAACTCACTTTGATGTGATTTAAAAAAATTATTGCAAAAATCATGGAAATCGTAAGGTGTGTGCTTTCATATATATGACATGTTATGAGGATATGAATCATGATGAGCATTGCATATTAACATGTACTTGTGAGTGTGCTTGCATAATATCAGGTGTGAAAATAAACATTAAACATATAAACATCATGAATTTTGTATGTAACACATAAACAATTAAAATTTTATCAACTATAGTATAGGCTCTAAGGGTCTAATAACCTATCCTATATCCCTATAGTCACAAGCTCTGATACTAATCTGTCACACCCCAACCCGCAGCGGAATAAAAGTCGGGGCATGATTGGGTTATCACCAAAGCTCATGATATTTACTAAGAAGTTTCATATTTATTAAATTCAAATTTACAAACTTAAATATCCAATAAACAAAATTCATACAAATACAAAGGGAACCAAATCTAAATGTTTATTCCAACGCAGTAACTCGTTTATTCTTCTAGGCCATCCTAAGTGTTTCTTTCCTCGACTGGATCACCTGTATCATGTGTAAAACAGGGGGGGGGTTTGGGTCAACAAACGTTGGCGACTGAACCTTGATAAAACATTTTTTTCATAATTGCATGTTTTATTTATTAAGGAAAATTCGTGCATAAATCACATGTGAGCAAATATATATAAATGTAAACAATCACAAAATCACATTGAATGAATATATGACATGAATGATGATGTATTTGAGATCAGGGCTCAATCAAACGGAGCCGATCTAATGAGGCACCTGATGCTCAACCCGTATCCCACGGGAACTAATAGGCCTAATAAATGCGTGCACTGAA
Organism: Scalesia atractyloides; assembly: GCA_947069175.1. NCBI lineage: Eukaryota > Viridiplantae > Streptophyta > Magnoliopsida > Asterales > Asteraceae > Scalesia > Scalesia atractyloides. The sequence goes on from CAMTDV010000023.1 coordinate 24,348,780, forward strand.
ATAATAAATTTAATCCACATATAAATCACACAACAACCAATACACATTTGATCACAAGATGATATAATCACAAGTGTTTAGATAAAATAAAGGAATAGTACGACACATGATACACCCCAAAACGTGAATAAAACGGGGAAATTGTAGAGATTCACTCACAGTGGGTGCGTTCCTTGATGACGATGAATGCGCACGAATTTATGATTCAACCGACGAGGAAAACTAACCTAAATAATAACGAAATAATTCGATAAATAAATAAATTTTATTTGAGGTTCATATTTTTAATTAGTGCTCATAATGAGATTTTTAGATTTATTTTTGTGAGTTTCATGCAAAATTTTTAGGCTTTAAAACCTTATTTTGAGGTATTTTTAACTAATTTTCAAGGAAAATAAAAAGGATTTTTAATTAAAAAAAATTACCCTTTTTCTAAGGGTTGACTGGTTCAACGACCGGTTCAACCGGTTTAATTGTAGGCAGCGTGTGAGGGTTCGAACTCGTGATCTCTCGTATGCGTGCACGCAGCTCTACCAACTGAGCTACGTGTCTAACCCGAAATAAACTTTATTTTGATTATATATATATACAAACTAGCTTTAATTATATTTTGTTTTTTTTAAAAAGGTTTTTATAATGGTCAAACCGGTGGTGGGGATGGGTTTCGAACCGGCGCCCCTGCGATGCCTTGCACCCAGCCCAACCAACTGGGCTGGGTGTCTAACCCATTTATATGATGATTTTTATTAAACTTAACTACTAACTGGAAGGTGTTCTAGTTGACTAAAAAAATTGAGTTTTATTACTGGAAACCGGTTGTATGCACGAGTCGAACCTGTGACCTGCGCTATGTATTTGCACACAGTCCATCACTGGACTGTGTGTCTAACCTGATTAAACACCTGAATTTTATATCACTTATCCATTTTAATAAGGTCGTCTTCTTCATTAAAACTAGAACTCAGAACATAATTCTGACTGCGGGTTAAAGTTGAAACATACTAAGTAATAGATTCAAAAGGATTATACCAGACACGCGTGACCTTGACTTCCCCGATGGAATTCCGACGGCGAACCGACTCCGCGAAGCGAGATATGGAGAACAGAGAGGATGTGGGGTGTTTGCAAGTTTAGGAGATTGTAGGAGCGAGTTTAGTCGAAATGTAGGATCGGTATTTATAGAGTATTCAGTAAGTTAAGAATTTTCGGTTTCAACAGTGATTTTAATCTCAATGATTGGAATCCGTTTCAATTACGTTGATGCTGCTTTCGGTTATGATTGATAATTCGAAAACAGAGGAAGAAGATTGCCCAAAGAAACCGTTGGCGGTTACGGACCAGGCGTTTGAATTTGCAGGTTTTAAGCGATCTTCATTATAATGCTTAACTGTTTCCTTTCATAACGCAAATGTGTGTGTAGTGCAGCGGTGAAGACTGTGTGTGTACAAGCGGGAGACCCGGGTTCGAGACCTGGCTACCCCTTTTTATTTTTATTTTACTTTTTGATTTATTATTAAAGATTAATTTAACTTACTTATTGTTTTAATTATAAATTTTGTTTTTTTTTAATTTTAAAATATTTATTAATTAGTAGATATTTAAAATAACCGTCAAAATAAATACGCAACGAACTTTTAACCGAATATTTGATTATTAAACGAAGCGGGTTTTGAAACCCATTCTACGACGAATGTTACAGACTGTTTTTTTTCAATTAATGTCATGGCTCATGAGGTTAATAATGTATTGTAGTAAATCTTTTGACCTGTTTGTTTAAGGCTGCTTCTTCATAAGCATGCAAATTTCCAGTTTTGGTGTATGTCCATGAATGTTATTGTATGATCAAGTGAATCTATTTCATTTCTGAAATCTATGCTGTAAACCAAAGAAAGTACTACTATGCAACAATTTTTGAGCTTAAATCATGTGCCATATTCACATCCTACAAGATCAAATAGTCAATAACGGCTCGAAAAATATGATTTTTGTATCGTTAGATAGCACGTTTAAAGATGATAAATTCCATGAAGTGAATCATGATCTTGATGCACTTACAAACATCAGGATGGATGCCAAATGGTAGTCATGTAATGCAAGATAAGCATGTAAACTTTTTCACTTTTGGAAAGCAAATAGGTAAAAGAGCAAGAATATACCATTTGGATCATTCTTATGGAGTCACCAACTTGTGGATATTGACTTGATACATGGCGCCTGCAGTACCAAAGGATTGCTTGACCTTTTTACTTGAGTGTCCTTTGAGATATTTAAAGGATCTATTTCTACACTGCGATTTGTTATAGATAAAAAGAGTCTGAATTCCACTAGATATGCACCCAGATCAAAATTCGTGGGTCGTAATATTTGATGTTGTTTAAGTATTCCACCACTCACATAATATATTCGCTCCTCACCTTCTGGCAACAACAGCCCAACTTGCAATCATCATCTGATCTTACTTTAGTTTCATATTCCTGTTTTGATATTAACAAATTAACACACATCAGGAATCTTGGTTAAATCTAAAACTAGAAAGAGGCCGGGTTTCAGTTGTGTATAACTAACTATATGTGCACCCGCGACATGACAGGACAGACGCGTCACCTTATATGTTACTTAAATACTAGCTTAACGTATAATGATATGATCAAATATGTTTAAAAGGTGACATAAACATGCGTACGGCAGAAGAAAAAGAAAGATTCATATTGATTTTATCTCCAATCCGCCACCCCCTCATCATCATCATCAGGCATGGTTTTATCATCAAAAAGGAAAAAGGGTGGTGAACTTTTGCACTTTATAACTCCAAAAGTGGCAGGAATGTATGCACTTTTCACCCTTGAAGTCCCACATAGGAATAAAGGGCTACAAAACTTTTATGTGGCCAGGCTCAATGCCCTTAAGGTAAGGTTGTAGAGCTCAAGCATTTGATGCCACTAGCCCCCAATCAATTTAAACATCAATACTTTCCTATGAACCTTGCACATGGATACTAGTTTGTGGTACATGTGGAAAGCCAAGTCATCATTTCTACATCAGTTTTACCGCATGTGGCATGCATATATGTGCTAACTAGGATTTTGTGATTTGGGATAGCATGTTTAACGTACGTGTAATGTATCTTGTAATAGGTTTTTTAAAATTATTAAACTAAGCAATTTCAGTTATTAGTTGCTCTCAAAAATGTGATATAAAAGAAATAACAAAAACAACAACCATAACTAGTATAATTAGGGTTGGGACTTTCAATTATATCATATTAAAAAATGTTATATAAGGAAACAACAAATAAATATATAAAAATCAAGTGATTACTAAAATATATATCTATAATGTAAGTATTGGCAGAGATCCGTTTTAATTGAGAAAACCTAGGAAACTCTAACCTTCTGACATTTTGAAAAAAATCACACATGTAATATACACGTTTTTTGAGAGTTTTGAGCAAAAAAAAACTAAAAAACGCCGAGTGAATATTTTTTTTTAAAAATAAACAAGTTTTGCCCAACGCAACTGTAACACATGTGTAACATATGTTACACGAAAACTTGTTTATTTTTTTTTTAAAAATAATCTAGTCGGCGCTTTTTTGTTTTTTTTTCTCAAAACCCTTAAAAACATGTATATTACATGTGTGATCATTTTAAAAAAATGTGGGAACTTAGAGTTTCTTTGGTTTTCTCAATTAAAGGTTTTCTATTTATCATTTCCCTATATCTATATCCATATCTATATTGTATAATTAATGAAAATTTTTTAGTACACATCTCTCTCTTTCTCTTTTATTTTCCTGCTAACAATTATCTCATTTTTTCTCTTCTATTTAATAGTGATATTGAAGTTAAAAAATTACGAATTTAAATACTAGATTCGGTACTCGTGTAATATACATACTGGAAAATTAAATGATATAATTCATAAATCTATAAATAAAATTGCGTTTTATATGAAATAAAGACTAGGGTAAATTACAATTTTAATTCACAAACTTAAAAATAAATAATAAATCATTAAAAATTCTTTGTATATAACACTAGATGTTCTATTTATAATTTACCATCTGCATCTAATATTTGTAATTTGACTCAATCTCTACTCTTTACTCTTGATAGTCACATACGATTTTTCAAGAGTGAAAAACTGGTGTTTAAAGTACAAACCAACTCTAGATAATATATTATATTTTAAAATATATATTATATTAATTAAAAATGTAATATGCTTCATACCATTTGAAATGTCGGGCAATGGAATTCTTGGGCATCACCTAAAAAAAACTAAGAAGTTTTTAGTTGTAAAAAAATAATTCTATATTCAACTAAGATATAATCAAAGCTAAAAGTAAAATAATAATTAATGAAAATATTACAATTTGAATTATCAATGGTTTTAGCAAATTTTGATGAACACCAACTTTTGATGACGATTGACCTTTTGCTATTTAAAGGATATCTTATATATTGAGAGTGTATATAAAGTATTATAAAATCATAAGAATTTTAACAAAATAAAATACAAATAAAAGTTGTAGAAGGACAGGATTATGTAAAGAATATAATAAATAAAAAAATTAGTCTATTATGTATATGAAATAGAATTACAAATTGAAGAAGCACTAAAGTTAAAAAATGTTTAAGGTAACTAACGTTGTGAGTTTAATATTCTTAACATACTTCTGAATCTTTGATTTGTCATATAATTTTTGTTACGGAACATAACCGTAAAATTCTTTTTGAATATACCATATACAGACAAATGGGTAAGATTTTGTGAATATACAAGATAGTAACACAACTTTTATTTTATAAATGTAAGTTAATCTACACTTTAATTTTACATAGGGATCAATTTAAAAGGGAGTAATGATAACGCGATTAATAACCCTATGTTTAAACAATAAGTTTGAAAAAAATATTGTAATCCTCCTACTTAATATATAAAAGTAGTTGTTCATATGACAGGTTTTAAACATCCCTTTTAAATTTTGAGAAAATAAGGGTGACCTAGTATTTTACTAAACCATTAATGTTTCTTACAATTAAAATTGGCAAACATATTCGTTACATTTTTAATTGTGAAATTTACTTTCATTAAATTTATTTCCGTTTTCCATTTTTTATTTTTATTATTACTAAAAATAAACATAATTTCAAAAACAAAAATTACTTAACAATTAATAACTAAGTTTGTATTTTATTAATAACAGATCAATTACTAAATTTACTTTCACAAAATTTATTGTTATTTTCATTATTTCCGAAAATAAAGATAACTAAAAAATCAATTATTACCTTTGTCACACTCTCAAATTCCACTGCAGGGTTTTATCAGAAGACGCGTGAGAAACCAGAATCCACATAGCCATTAGTTATACTGAACGACTTATGTTAGAAAACATTTAGTCCATTTTTAAAGTTAAAAAATAAAGTTTAATGACAAGTTAACAAAGTAAATGCGAAAGTGAACGCTAAGTAAAAGTAATATGACTTGCGCAAAACACGTGCCCAAAAACTCAGGTGAGATTTAGAAACAAGTATATAAATGAAAATGCCTAAAACTTTTATTTATGAGACTCCAATGCATGTCCTAAGCGTGCCGTACCTAGTGTCCTTCAAAAGCATGCTCAAGTGTATCAACAAAAAGTTGGTGAGTTCACAAGTTTAGTTCAGCAAGAAGTAAATCTAAATACAAAAGTTATAAAAACATGTCATGGGTAGTTAACCCACAGTTAAGCAACTAAACATAAAGTACCAAAAACCGACTAAGTAAGTTTGTGCCCTACATTAATGTCTATCAACGTTGATGCAAATTTAGAGTAAAAAGTTCATTCTCGGCTCCCAGCACGGTGTGAGGTTTGTCAAATCTAATAGCGTTATCAACTAATATCCCGCTTGCCACCCGACAACTGATCGGTATAAAAGTAGGGACTTTTAAGATTGAGATCATTTAGTCCACTATAGACATGAAATTAAACTAAGGTATTCAAAGTAAGAGTATTTCTCCCAGCAATATAAGTAGTCCCAAACCAGGGATGCATGCTTTTAGAAAAGAAGTGAACTCACAGTTTGCGAAGATAATCCAAGTACGAAAAAGCCAAAAAATTGGTGTCCAGTTAACCAATACTAATTGCATTGTATAATGTTAGGAACGATCAAGATTGCTTCTAAAATCTAAGATCAAGCTACAAGAGGAAACTAGGGTTTGTCTGTGTGTGTGCTTGATTCATAAAAGAGAGGGAGAGAGGAGTGTATGATCATGGAGTTTAGGGAATGGGTTGGGTCATGCTTATTTTTTTAATAAAAAATCTAGGTTTGAGGAGAGTCCATGAGTTTTTGGAATGGGCTTTTTGGATCCTCGTGGCTCGTCTTCTAAAGAAATACAATATTAAATAGAATTTCCAAAGTTTTTATATTTCAATCAATCGCCACCAAATAGTAAAACACGAAACTGAACAACTTACACGTAAAAGTACGCGATACACGTAATTTACAAACAATACATGTAGATATTGAACATCATATAAATTCACATCATATATTCATTTAACTTTTGCGGAATTATTATTCCACTTAATCACCAACATTCGGGGATAGGTTTGTGTGCGGTTCGGTAATTCGGGTAACTCATCGAATTACCGTTACATGAGTGTTCATGTACTAACTGGCACACTTAAGCAACCAATATCAAGTAAAATGCAGTAAAATAGTAAAACACTAATGGATATATATGATAATGTTAAAGATGACGGAGTTAACCTAAAATTCTTGGTTGTCACTTCATTTTTGTCCCGAAAATTAAAATTGTGTCGCTAACAGTTGAACAAAAAATTTCCATGGCTGCTGAGAGGTTTTTTTCCCAGCTGTCACATCATCCCCAAGTTGGAAGGAATTTCGTCATGAAATTCACTAGCAGGTTCAGCATTTGGTGGTGTTTCTGAAAAGTTGAGGGTATGTGCGCATCATTTGGTCCTCGCGCTCCCACGTGAACTCTGATCCATGTTTCGGATTCCAACGAACTCATATAATAGGGATCTTGCTTTGTTTAAGGGTTTTAACATCCCTATCTATAATTTCAATTAGTTCCTTGATAAAGTGCAAGTGGTCATCGATTTTCAGCTCTTTGAGTGGGACCACAAGTGTCTCATTGGATAGACACTTCTTTATATTGGAGACATTGAAAACGTTGTGAAATCTACTGAGTTATTCAGGTAGATCCAGCCTATACGCCACCATACCAATTCTTTCCACAATCTTGAACGGTCCAACATAGCACGGATATAACTTGCCTCGTTTCGTAAAATGGACAACACCTTTCCATGTTGAGACTTTAATAGAACCTTGTTGCCCACTTGGAATTCCAATGGTTTTCTGCTTTTGCCATCATAACTTTTCTGACGGTCACGAGCTGCCACCATATGGTTCCTGATCTGAACAATCTTCTTAGTGGTTTTAAGCACGAGTTCAGGACCTATGATTTGGCTATCTCCGACTTCAGCCCAACAGATAGGGGATCAACATTTACGTCCATACAATGCTTCGAACGGTGATGCCTGAATACTAGAATGGTAACTACTATTGTAAGAGAATTCCACCAGAGGTTGGTGTCTCTCCCAACTGTTACCAAAGTCGATAACACATGCCCGGAGCATGTCCTCAAGAGTCTGGATGGTACATTCACTCTAACCATCAGTTTGTGGAGGGTACGTGGTACTCATATCTAAGCGCGAGCGTAAAGATTTATGCATTGATTACCAAAGGTAAGATGCAAAATGGGGGTCACGATCGGGGATGATGGAAATTGGCACTCCGTGCTGAGTGACTACTTCCTTCAAATAAATACTAGCAAGTTTATCATACTTGTCAATTCCTTTTATTGCTGGAGCAAACCAGATGGCTTTTGGTACTCAATCTTGAGTCTAGCACAGGTCAAGCATTTGCTTACATAAGTGACTATGTTAGCTTTCATCGTTGGCCACCGGTACATTGTCTTTAAATCCTGGTACATCTTGTCAGAATCGGGGTGGATGGAATATCGAGACTTGAGTGCTTCGTCCATCACATGGTTTCTCAAGTTACCGTGCAGTGGACCCATATTTACTCCATCAAATAGCGAATACCGTCTAATTTAACCTCGAGTTGTTTTTCCATAACCCGCATGGATTCAGCTTGGAGGTTCTATTCCTTCAACGCTTCAACCTGAGTAGAACAGATTTGATCGGGTAGACCAGAGTATATGGTAAGCTGGAACGCTTGAACACGTTTGGGCTTGGTTTCTTTCCGGCTAAGAGTATCGACTACCACGTTAGCTTTTTTAAGGGGCAGTCTAGCCATTTTTCAAAGACTTAACTGGACAAACTATCATCTAGTCAGGGGACTATTCGAGTAACAACTGAGCAAACCACAATGAAGGAAATATGCTTTTAATTTTAAAAAGTTGAGAACTAAAGGTAAAAATTTAGCAAACGACAAAGACCATTTGAGCAATTAACTCTAATTATATTATTAACTAAGCGAATTTAATATGAAATTATTTATGGATAATTTTAATTTCTGAGTTTACTTATCTTCTTTGAAAAAAATTGTTATGGATAATTATTATATCACCAAACTTTGCATTTTATTCAACTCTACTATTTTTAGACAACTAGATTAATAAATCGTTTTAAATTTTATCAACAACATTTCGAATTCAGATTTTTTTTTTCAATTAGATTATTCAATCATATTTTTATTTTTGTGAATCTACAAAATGAAATCGATTTTATAGCCATTTAGGTTCCAATTAAATAATAACATTCAATCAAACATTTTTTACATATTCAAATATTTGCATATGTTTATATATGTTTTGGAGATGTAGCAACTTCAAACCCTTTTTATGAATGAGTTGATTTAGGTTATATTTTATCTCTAGCAAGTCAAACGGTTAAAAACTAAATAACAATAATCTAAAATAAGAAGGTGAATGAGTTGAAAGTGGCGTCATGTTTAAATTTAATGCAAATAATTAGACAACCATGTGTTTTGTGATGTGAGTCTTAAAACAAGTGTTTCGACAAGTGGTATGAATTCTAAGTGGTGTTATGAATAATCATGTTTTGATTAATGGGAGGATTGTGCTTTTGGTAATTGTGAGTTTAAAAAAAGTTGTTTCCTTGAAACATAAATTTGTATTACTTTGATTAGGTGAAGTGTTGAAATTTTTACTAAACTATAAACTAACCGACTGATACTAACATGTTTTAGTATGTGTTTTAAGGTGAGTCTGGGTGTGACAGGAAAAAGGATCTCACGGCTATCTGATAAGGCAATTTAGACTACTCGGTGTTGTAAGTCCCGTAGAACGGATCAAACAGGTATCACTAGCCTAATCAATAACGGAAATTATGATTAGAATGAAGAACAACTTGAATAAAATAACTTGCATACACCAGAGGATGTCAGATACAAGTTTTTGTTATCAATTCTCTAACCCCTAACAAATGACCTAACCCCTCTATTTATAAACATGACAAAGCCCAAAAGTACAACCCTAGGCCCACTAGGCACTAGGAAGCCCAAACTAACCAAAAGCCCAAAATACAATATTAATGAATAAACCTTTAAGCTCCAAGCCCAACATTCTCCCCATAGGTTTCTTCATTTGTCCTTCGGTGCCGCATCCACTCCCAAACGTCCAGCAATAATTCCAGCAACTGCAGCCGTCTAGTCTTTGGCACACACCTCATATAGCTCAGCAGTACGTATTTGATGAGAAGCCAGAACTTGTAAATCTTCATCATGGAAGCTAACCAGATCCACCACATCATTTACTCTGAAAGCCTTCTCTTTCGTCACAATCGCAACACTTCCGACCTTTGGATCGTATAACCAGAAGTTAAAGTTCTTCAGAATTCCCTTTGGAAAGGTAGGAGCAACTGGAATCACCAACTCTTTATCGGTAGGAGGCCACATCACAGATTTGAACCGTGCCTGTGTGTGCATCACGAACTCCCTTGGCTGCTCTCAGATACGGTTCAGCAGTCTTCATACTCGTAAAACAGTCCTAACCTCCCGTTCAAGCTTCTTAAAGAACCTCCAACCTGGTCCACGCTCTGTTGTATCGTCGTCAGTGTATGGAGCTCTTAACAGATCTGTCAGTGCGACTTTAGTCCAAGTCTCAAACTGCGACTCTTTCGAATAGTATTCCCTCGTTCCATCTTGGCGTACAATAATCCACATGTTTTTTATATGATCATACATCCAACTCAGCACTTTCGACTTGTTGCCTACCTTACAGTAATAACTGGATCCTTAGTCCATTACATATCTCTCAGATTGATTGGTTGGATCTTTCAGCTGGAAATTTTCATCCAAAGGATTCACGTTCACATTCTTCATCAATACCATCTGCTTCTTCTTCCTCTGATCTGCAGTACGTTTCTAACTGGCAGTGAACTTCTTACGTGGATTACTTAAGTAATCATCGAGATCAGCTTGACGTTCGGCTGCTAACTGCTCAGGCGCCAACCTCTGCTCTTCGGTTTCTTCTGCCATACGCTGCTGTGCTGCACGATATCGGGTTTCAACATTCATGGGATCATCAGTGGGATCGCTAAACTCCCTGCCAAACTTGTTTTCTAATTTGCCTCTTAAATCGAACACAATAGTCATCAGCATCGTCACATCCCCTTGCAGCTGATCGATAGTTTGATCATGAATATCCAAACGATTCTGCAAGGAGGCAATCTGAGCATCCTTTAACATAGCCTCCTGTTCCAGCACAATAACCCGTTTCTTTAACTCAACAACATCCACCTCTGTATCATCGTCACTATCTAATCCCCCAAACTCGAAAGCCCTCTTCTCAGATCTACGCATATAATCGTCATCAACAGCATCAGAACCACCAACTCCGCTACCACCCGCTTCCGAACCACCGGCACCCGATGAGCTACCTCCAAATTCCATCATTTGCAATGCTGTGGCAGCAGGGATCGATATAACCGTGGACTGTGTAATGATAGGAACTATGGGCTGTGTAGAAATACTAGGCGTGTCAACCATCGATGTACAAGCAACAGATTCAGCAATAATAACCTCAGCAGCAGTGATCTCGGCAGCAGTAGAAGTAATCAACTCAGAAGCAGCAACAGTAACAACAACAGGAACCTCAGATGTACTAGCTGAAATGCTCGGCCCAGTTCTGCGCCTCTTAATCAACGCAACTTCATCTTCTTCGTCGTCATCATCTTCTTCATGCTGAACAGTTGGAACAACAACAGACGGAATGTCAAGCAGGGGATCACCTTGTTTCTCTTGAATGTCCTTCAATTGAGCAATCAGGGCAGCTAGATTCTCAGATGATAGCTCTGGTAGAACAGGAGTTAACGTAGCATTGAACGCATCAAGATCATCCAGAAAGGCTTGTCCGACATCATCCTCATCATCTGTAACCAAATCCTCGACTTCTATCTCCTTTTCCTTTGCCTGTATATCATGTTCCTTGGCTACAATCGCATTTACTGGAGGAGGAGGAGGTGGTGGAGCATGCAGGCCTACAACTTCAGAAAACTTGCCAAACTTCTTCCGAGGGAACCTACCCACAAACACCGTCTTCGAGGTAGAACGGTTCTTCTTCATAGTTGCAAAAATGGTAGGCCCCATTGGCTTCATATTCAGCAGATTAGCATCTGTAGCATCCTTTACTAAATCTGGATAACGAGCATCAAGTATCAGCTGGATAAAACGTGGATATAACAGACACATCCGTTTCTTGGACTGCTATAATATTTTCCTCATATTTTCGAAGATATAACCAGAATAGTTATACTTCCAGTCCATGACTAGTGAAACAATCGCCGATGTCTGTGCTTGATTGGGCTGATCCAGTCCACCTTTGTTTTCCGACACACATTGCATGAACATGTGTATTAGCAACCTCTAGTAAGCCGGAAACATCTTCTTCAGCAGTGGCGGATAAGAACCCTCATATCCCATCTCCATGAGTACCGGCAGCACCTTTTCTTTGACATATGTTGTTGGATCAATGAAGGTATCTATCAGCTGTAGCACCTCCCTCACACAAGCCTCGTTAACCACAATTTCCTTCCCCTGAATCTGTGATCGTATGAAAGGTCTACCATCGTCACCTCTCGGCTGTATCCGCGCTCTTTTCCAAAATGAGTGAACCAAATCTCTGTATATCACGGGGTTCGCACGGAGGGCTTAGGCAATCCGGCAAGTGTTGAGCCCACGATCATCGCCTGAAACTCCTGAAAATACTCAGCTGGTGGGTCTGAAAGATATCCAGTCTGGTTGTGAAATTGTTCTTCAACCAGCGTCACGGCATCGAAAGCTTCTTCCACCATGTCTAATCCGGAATGCAGTCTGAAATGCTAAGTTCGAGAGAGAATAAGTGAAGACAATAGTACGGATTTCGAGTAATCCGAAATGAGAACAGAGATGCCAAATAGATTTTCTGAAATGGGCTTGGGCCTGAAATTCTGAATCCGGATTGGGCTTGTGACAGGCCCAATCCGGAACAGGAACACATTGGGCTTGTCCGGAATGATTTAAATGGGCCTTTCTGAAGCAATCCGGAACAGTAATCTTTGTTCCAAGTGAGCCCAATTCGGAACAGTAACCTTAATTCAATTTCCAGACTTAAAAAAAAACCACTTTCATCAGGCTGGCCCAAATCCCAAAGCACACTGGGCAGTCCAATATCTCTTGACAGAAAAACCATCCCACCAAAATTCATCAAGAAAACTAACCAAGCATCCAACCATCACAAGGAGAACTTACTAAAATAGACATAAACAATTAACACAACATTGCTAAGGGATCAAATCATTTCAAACGCTGACAAAGGAACATTTTCGATATGAGCAGGTTCGGTTGGTTAAGCGATTGTCAGTATACTTGTCCACTTAAATCCAAAACTCAACCCTTGTAGTTCAGGCACCATGATATGCTTAAGGTAATATTATACTAAGATACTCGTGTGTCCCATACCATGACATACCCCCGCGATCAAGGTAAGACAACAATTCATCGTAGCAGGTGAGTATACCGTGAATCATCCTTTATTGTACAACATCAGGCTATGGTGAACAGGTCAATACTTCCGTATAGCAGAGAGACCAATAGTGACCGACGAGGGTTAGGCAAATACCTTATGAGGTACGTAAGAACTTAGAAAGAAACTTTTGTTCTCTTAGGTTTTGGCCTTTCCATTTTGGCTCTTTTATAAAGATATCCTGACTGTGCCTAGGTCTGCATATAATCTGGATGCAACAGAAGGGCAGTCAGGATATCCCCGGATGAGCAAACGTCATAAAGACCCGAAACCTCAGATGTTGACTATCTATCAACGCAAGATTTAAGACCATAAAATCATATGCCTATAGTAAGTGACCTACTGAGTACAAAGTTCTTATGTTTATATCATTTGACTTTTCCCCATCCGGTTGAGTTCTAGACCTACCGACACATCACTATTGATCCAAATCTTTCCACTTCTATCCTTACATGTGTTAGTCAAACATTTTATCACGAATATTCATTTCATTTCCCTATCATTCAAAATCAATTTTTTTTTAACTTTTCTCCCCCTAAATTTGTGATAGAGATATGAACAAATTTATGAAGCAACGAAAAGAAAGGAAAAACAGTAAATAAACACGAATATAGTAGATGCCTAGGAAGAAAACCGAATCATTTTGAGAAGATCCACAAGCACTTGAAAACGTGCGTTGCTAACAGGTTTCGTTAACAAATCCGCCACATTTGCATCAGTGTGGATTTGCTCAGGTTTTACGAGACCCTTTTCATAGCAATCGCGGAAAATGAACTTTAATGTTAATGTTCTTGGTTTTGGAGTGGAAAACAGGGGTTTTAACTATTTGGATTGCGGCATCATTATCACAATAAATCATGGTGTTTAGATAAGTTAAATCGTAATCCGCAAGCTGATGTTGCATCCATAAAACCTGGGAGCAGCAAGCAGAAGCTGCAAAATATTCTGCCTCTGCAGTGGAAAGCGAAACCGTCTGTTGCTTCTTGCATTGCCACGAAATTAAGCGATCTTCCAGAAATTGGCAACCAGCCAACGTTGAGCGCATGTCCCAATCTGTACCTCCTAGATTAATGTCAGAGAAAGCAAACAGTTCAAATTCAGAATTTTTAGGATACCAGAGCCCCAGTGATGGAGCCCTTTGAGGTACCTAAAAATTCATTTAACAGCATGTAAATGAGAAAGTTTAGGAGTAGCCTGATAACGAGCACACTGGCAGACGGCAAACATGATATCTGGCCGACTAGCAGTGAGATACATGAGTGATCCAATTATTGAGCGATACATGGTAGGATTTACAGGCGTTCCTTCAGCATCTTCATTTAGCAGAGGCCGTTCTGCAATGGTGAAGCCATTGGCTTGGAATCTGTAAGCTTGAATTTGGAAAGAACGTTATGTACGTATTTTCCTTGCGAATGAGTATACCCTGTGGGGACTTGAAGTCTTAAAAACATGGTCATCTCCCCCAAGAGCTCATCTCAAATTTCTTCTTCATGACTTCTTCGAACTCGCGGCACAAACCATCATTGGTGGAACCAAAAATAATATCATCAACGTTGATTTGGACGAGGATAATGTCCTTATCAACGCGTTTGATAAACAGAGTTTGGTCAATAGTTCCACGTGTGTAGTTATGAGCAAGCATATGCTCCGTAAGAGTAGCGTACCATGCGCGAGGCGCTTGATGCAACCGTACAAAGCCTTGATAATTTATAGGCATAATCTGGCTTGTCAGGATCAGTAAAGCCGGTGGTTGTGCCAGCATATATTTCCTCTTTCACCTTGCCGTATAGAAACGCAGTCTTGACATCCATTTGATAGACAGTAAAGTCCATGTAAGATGCGTATGCCAAGAAGATACGTATAGCTTCCAAACGCGCGACAGGTGCATAGACCTCATCATAGTCCAAACCTTCAATCTGTCGAAACCCTTGGACCACCAGTCTAGCTTTATTTCGAACTATAACTCTAGTCTCATCCGCTTGTTGCGGAAAACCCAACGAGTTCCAAGAGCACGCTTTCCTTGAGGTAGCTTCACCAATTGCCAAACGCCAAGTTTTTCAAATTGATTGAGTTCTTCGTGCATGGCATCCACCCAGCCTGGTTCCTGCAAGGTAACATCAATACTTTTAGGTTCAATTTGGAAATAAAGCAAGAATAAAGACATGTATTGATATACCATATTGACTGCGTGTGCGAACAGCAGCATTTACAGGACCAATGATATTCTCAATGGGGTGATCACGCTGTAAACGTTGTTGTATTGGTGTAGCAGGAACCAAAACATCGGTTGGCAAGTTGGTGACACTAGCTGAAGCAACTCCAGATGCCTCCCCCTCAACGAGACACTGTAGAGGTATGTGGTGAAGAATCCACCGACACGATCGAGGGGAGTAGGCTCTGGAAACAAGGAGGAGCCCAAAACATCATGGAGGGAATCCTTCATCTACATTAGGTGGCTCTGGAGCAGAAATCACATCCTCAGTAGGATTCGGCTGAACAGGCGAAGAGATAGATATGGCTTCAGATTGTGAAACTGTGGAGGATGGCACATTGTCATTGAATCCAGGAGGATCCAACTTAGCTGCTTTAGAGTCTCATTTAGCGTGGCATCATCAGCATCATCGTCGGAAGTAATGGGCACCGTTGGAGGAAAGAAGTCGAACTATTTTCTCTAGACATATTAGAAGACCCATCAAAATGATTAAAATAAGGAAGAGTTGTCATACAACCAGTCAGGACCAATGCGTTTGTCCTTGGGATTTTCTTCCAGCCAGCCCACATTGTAGGTTTCAACCACCATCTTCTTGATCTTGTTATAAACGCGATATGTCGTATTTTTAGAATAACCAACGAAAATTGCAAGGATCTCCGCGTGCTTCGAACTTTCCTTTAGCATCCATGAGCAGGAGTACACAAGGACATCCAAATTTGCGGAAATGCTTGACCGAAGGTTTACGACCTTCAACCACTTCGTATGGAGCCTTCATGTGGCGTTTGTTGATCAGGGCATGATTCTGAATATAGCATGCAGTGTTAATTGCTTCTGCCCAGAAGATGAGAGGTAGCTCGGATTCAACTAGCATAGTTCGTGCAGCCTTCAATAAGTGTGCGATTTTTGCGTTCTGCAACCCCATTTTGCTGTGGGGTTCTGGCTGCACTGAACTGTCAGTCAATCCCCTTGGAGGAGCAGAAGAGTTTAAGGTAAGATTCTTAAACTCTGTTCCATTATCACACGAATAGCCTTTACCTTCGAATCTTCTGGTTTTCCATAAGCGTGACAAATTATTTGACTATCTCAGCGGTTTCACTTTTATGTGTGAGAAAGAAAACCCAGGTGAATCGAGAGTAGTCATCAATATAACCAGACAGTAAGCCTTCCCGCCAATACTGCGAATGTCTGTTGGACCGAAAAAATCCATTTGGAGCAGTTCTAAGACCTGAGAAGTGGAGGGTATGACTTTGGTTTTATGCGGCTGGCGGTGGTGTTTCCACGAGCACATGATTCACATTTTTCGATCTGCATGAAGTCACGAACTGGTAGATCTCTGACTAAACCACCTTTTGCAAGACGATTTAAATTCTTCATGTTGATGTGACCCAGTCTGCAATGTCATAGCATGGCGTAATGTTCGGCTGTCGAAGAGAAAAGGCATGTGAGCTTGTCAGAAGAAGCCTGGTTCATATCAATGACATATGCGTTTCCTTTTCTTGCAGCTTTGAGAAGAATCCAATCATCTGGAATGATTAAGCCTGGTTTTAGCACATAGCAACCTTTCTTTGTGAAGAGAACATCCAGATGATTGTCACAGAGTTGAGACACACTCAACAGACTATGCTTCAATTCGGGTACATAGTTGACATTCTTAAAGCTCAGGGCTCCATTGCAAACAGTTCATCTCATCGTGATTTTCCCGGTTTCTCCACCTACGAAGGAAACAAACCCGCCATCGAAAAACTGAATGTCATTCAACTGCGAAATGTCTCCTGTCATGTGCCTGGAACAGCCGCTATCAATATACCATAATCGAACAAGAGCGTGATAGAGCTGTTCCTGCATATTTCAACAGGTGTTAGTTAGAAACGGGAACCAGGCCATGGAATATATGGGTTTGCCTTTTGCATCAACATAGGTAACCTCACGAAAGATCAAATTAGTTGAGGATGAGGTTGATGATGCTTTTGAATTATTAGACAAGGGGTTAGCAGACTGATTCTTGGCCACTAACTTGGGCCTCCGGGTTACCGAATCAGGCCTCTGCACATTCCTATGAGTTCTAGATGGATTCTTGGAAACCGAAGGTCTCAAGGGTTTGCTCATTTGGTTCTTGGCCAAGTTCCAGTCTTGATCTGAAGATTTAGCCATAAATCGAGCCTCAGATGGGCGATTAAGCATAGCCTTCTGATGTCTGGAGTACAAAGTTTTGAAAGAGGTCAAGGTCTTTTGACAGTTTCGAGTAATGTGCCTGGGAGATCCACAATTGAAACAGGTCTACTTCTTCTGGAAGAAAACAGTCCGTTCAGCTTGGGAAATTCTGGGCAATTTCTCGGTCAGTTTCTTGCTGACGTTTACTGACGGCTGATGCACGGTCTTGGTCTTGGCAGTGTCCTGCGCACAACCATCAGCACACTTGTTAGATTTGTGATTTGAATTGCAAGATTTTGAACATGGAGATTATCGCAAAGCAGATGTAATGGGCGACTGCTGAGTTATTTCCTCAGTTTGATGGAGGACTTAGTAGTTTCCTTTGTAGTGTTTGAAGATGCTTGTTTGGTTTTCTTCTTTTTAGATCGGCGTGTTCTCCTCTTTTTAGTCTCATTCTTCAAATCACACTTCGTGACAGATTTTGTAGAGGACACGGGTGGCTCTACAGGGACATTTTGTTTAGAAATTTCAGCAGATGATGGTGGAACCTCGCAATTTAGAGAATTTGAGGTTCCGATTCACGATCAGGTTTAATAGTTTCATTTGAATTAAATTGAGATTTGTGGTCATCTGCTGTCATTTCAGAATCAGTCCCTTGTATTGAGTCGCCCAAATCTTCTAGAATTATGTCACCATCAACATTGACAGAAACAGTTGGTTGGTCATTGTTAACATTTTCATCCCTAGGAGATGCATCAAAAGATGTGGCCTCTGAAGAAATGAACATTCGGTATCCTCAGCTGAAGTGATGAGGCCGAGTCATCTGTTGATGCAGACCCTGTAGCTACATTCATTTTCTCATCACACAAGTTATTACAGCTATTATCATCATTCAAAACAGCAGTATCAGAGTTCAAACTGCCTAAATTTTCAACACAACCAACACTTTTGAGCATGTAAATTGTTCAGCAAGAAAGTGACTTAAAATTTCAAAGGCAGGTTTATAAAAAGCATAATCATCAGCTGAATTATCTAAATGTATATTCGGACATTCTTCCTCATCATCCTGTGTGATGTCCTCAACTAAAATTTATTCTGCACATGAATTAGACACATTAGTATCATTCACAAATTTAGTTTGAGCATCAGAAGATTCCTTTTCATTAAGTTTTGTAGAGGATGTGGATGGTTCTTGCCTCAGCCACTTCTGTCTCCAATCCCACCATACTCTCAGATGGACGATTACTAGTTTCACCAGAAAGTGATGTAGAAGCCACAAACACATCATCCTTCTTGAGTTCAGTGGGTTTGAAGAACTTAGGGTAATAGGGCATCCATGATTTAGATAAGTAATCTGACGGTTTACCATACATCATTTTTCCAGCATTTTGGTTTCTTCCTCAGTTTCAGGCATTCTAGTGTAGTTATGATTATATGGTGGAGGTGCCCTATTGTACCCAAGACCCTTAGTGAAATTCTTTTGATAATTAAGCTGGAGGTCACATAAGTCCTTGACTAATTTGCTGGAAGTTTCAAATTTCTTAATATTTATTTCATTTTCATGAAGCTTGCCTGTCAAGGAATTCAGCTTGGCTAAGGCTGCTTGAAGTTCTACGTTTTTTCAGCTAATTTTAGCTTGTAGTGGTAGACCCAACATTGTTGTTGGTTCAAGTCTAGCTTTAGCTGAGCCACATCTTGTTTCTGCACTTCGACCTTCTCCATAAGAAGCTTGTTCTTATGTTTAAGGGCGATGTTATGTGACGCAGCTTGTGATATCAGCCACAAGAGTTGAATTATGGGCCGCATTTGTGATAATTTAAAACGACAATTATCAGAACAAAGTATTCGATTTACCATTTCGAAAGATCAGGTGTCTAAGTTGTCTGTGCCATCATGCAGTGGTTGCTGTTCTTGGATAGATTCAAGGTTTCCATTTGAGCTGCAGCATCTGCCCGGTTAAAGCCTCATGCTGTTGGGCCACAAGTCGTGGACTTCCCGCCTGAGCTGCCGGAAGGACTCGTAGTTGACTTGGAAGGAGAGACGGGAACCAACTGTCGGTCACTGCTCTGTATATCGGCGACCCTGGATGATACATACCCTGATGGTGGCTTCTTGCATTCCCTAGCGAAATGGCCTGGTTCATGACATCGGTAGCACCTGATTTTGTCCTTTGTGAGACCAGTCTTCAGGTTGGACAAGGGTTGTCTTCCATACTTTTTCTGAAATTTGTTGACCCGAAAAGCATCCATTGCTAAATTCCAGGAGACATCGATCTCATCCAGGTCTTCCTCCATGATCTGATCAACTTCTGTTAGAAGAATAATGGAGGGGTCAGATCGCCTGCCAGGAAGGCGTTCAAGCTCTTGATCATTGATGCAGCAAATCGCCAGTTTCTCTTTGTTCTCCTTAGTGAGAAACGTAAAGTTGGGCGCGGGTTGAGCGAGCCAGGGACTGGTGCGGCTGTTTGAGGAATAACGCCTTGTTGCACGGTTTAAGGAGTTGCAGGACTGAACACCACGTTAGGATACTGAGCATGGACTGTGTGTGGACTTGAGCCGCTGAAACCATTGTAGGATTTGGAGATTGAAAACCATACACATACTGAGTGTTTTGAGGCATGACAACAGGACTGTATACCACATTTGATCCACCTGGTGCTTGTGCAGTTCCTTGTAGAGGACTATAGACGAGATTCTGTGACATTAAAGCTGCGTTCTGACCTATCATCCCTGCAGCCATCAGACTGCATCTGATGGTTGATCTCCCTCTGTTTGTTATCAATTTCACATGATTTGATAGTAGCTATCATCTCAGTGAGAGTGACATCATTCAGGTTCTTTGTCTTTTTGATCATGCCCACGTCTGCATCCCAACTTTTGGGCAGTGAATTCAACAATTGTCCGTTCATGGCGCTGTTGGTGAGGGTGATCTCAGCTGAAATCATCTGGGAAACCAGATTGACATAGCGGCGTATCTGATTTTCGATGGTCTCCCCATATATGTGATTGAACGAGCTGAATTGCTGATTCAACTGATTCACCCTACTCGCTTTCATGTCAGCGTTTCCTTCGTAGAGATTTTGAAACTCACTCCAAACCTCCTTAGCATTTTTACAGTTCCTGACCGCGATAGAGATATCAGGTCCTAGAGCTATCGTTAATGTTGCATAAGCCTTCTCATCTTCCTCTATGATTTTGACGTCCTCTAGAGTCCATAAGTGCATAGGCTTGGGAATTTTCCTTTCGGGATCTTGCTCTGTGCTATACACTATGGTTCTTGGACCATTCATGATGCATCTCCACACGCCGGGTTCCTTTGCCTTGCAATACTGTTCAAAGCGGAACTTCCACTCGTAATATTCATCTTCGAATAACAAACGAGGCACTTTGGTGGAAGTGCCAATCACCTGATCTAGCTCTTGGTGGAGGGCTAAAGTTTGCGATTGTAAGGCTGCTAGTGTGGCATTGGTCAGGTTCTGTGCGGTCATGAATCCAGCAATTGAAATTAAATTAATTAAAATTTACCAAAGTTGATTTAAAGTTTAATTAATTTAAGCGATTCTTATGAACAGTGGTCAATACGAAACAGTCAATTCTGTAGTCAATATGGTCAACCCGAAAGATTTTTCCGAACTGGCAATCCGGAAGTCAAAGTTGGTCAACCTGGATGGACTATCCGAAATAAGCAATCCAGAATTAGGAATCTGGAATGAAGAATCCGGATTTAGGAATCCAATTTGAAGATCCGGAAAAGAAAACCCGAGAAGAAATCGAAACAAGAAATCCGAAATGCAGATCCGAAATACAGATCCGAAATGCAGATCCGGAATAATCAACTCTGAAATGAAATCCGAAATCAAGAATGCGGAACGAAGAATCCGAAATGCCTGACTTATCTTCTAAAAATGCGGAACAGTGTCCCCGCCTTTTCTGCAACCGAATTCCGGAATTCAAGGAAGTCAAATACGGCAACAGTAACTCGAATCACAATCCGGAATGAAGCAACAGTCAGGGATCAATCCGGAATGGACGATCTCCTTCGTGTTTTTGGAATCCGAAACAGTAGCGAATCCAAATTATGAGAACCTTCTTCGTGTTCTTCGAAATCTGGAACAGTGTCAAATCCGAAATCTGCAGAGCTTCTTCGAGTTCTTCGGAACAGTACCATTTGTCGATGAACAGCAATCCGAAATATCAGAAATCGATCCAAACAGCAGCAATACACTTCAAAAACTTTTTCAATCAGCAATACCCGGAGCCTGTATTAGAACAACAGGTTCTGATACCAATTGTAAGTTCCGTAGAACGGATCAAACAGGTATCACTAGCCTAATCAATAGTGGAAATTATGATTAGGATGAAGA
Source organism: Scalesia atractyloides (assembly GCA_947069175.1). Lineage (NCBI taxonomy): Eukaryota > Viridiplantae > Streptophyta > Magnoliopsida > Asterales > Asteraceae > Scalesia > Scalesia atractyloides. The sequence continues at coordinate 24,370,568 of CAMTDV010000023.1, forward strand.
ACAACTTGAATAACTTGAATAAAATAACTTGCATACACCAGAGGATGTCAGATACAAGTTTTTGTGATCAATTCTCTAATCCTAACAAATGACCTAACCCCTCTATTTATAAACATGACAAAGCTCAAAAGTACAACCCTAGGCCCACTAGGCACTAGGAAGCCCAAACTAACCCAAAAGCCCAAAATACAATATAAATGAATAAACCTTTAAGCTCCAAGCCCAACAGGTGTGGGGGGGTCGTCCAGGCCCGGTCTGGCCCGACGACGTCCCCCAACACCATTTTAGGTGCCCCGGCGGCGTCTTGGACGTCTGCAAAGAGACGTTGGAGCCGGCCCATGTGATGGCAAAAAATAGCTGTTCAACGGCACTAAAATTAAAAAAAAAAATTCTTAAAAATAATAAGTTTACCTATAAATATACCAAAATCATCCGACTTTTTTACACACTTCAACCAATTCTCTCTCTCAACTTTATACAATTCTTCTAACTTTTTACAATTCTTCTACTTTTTATACAATTATTCTACTTTTGCAATGGATCAATACAACCCAAACAACCCGAACACGAACCAAACGTGAACCCGAACCCAAACCAAAACATTTTCTCGGTACCCGGCTATATCCTACGATGGAACCGAGTTGGTCATCCTCGCAATTTTCGTACATCACTTTCTCGGGTTTTCAACAAACCCCCAACACTTTTTTCTCAAATGAGCCAACTCAAATCAATGCAACAGATGCAATCGTTACAACAAATGATGATGCGAAACTTGTTCAACTCGCAATTTCAATCTCAACCATAACATTCCCCAACACCGGAGTCTCCCCAACCACAACCCGAGGTAGATGACGTTGAAGAATGTGTTCCGGAAACGCAACTGCAATCCTCGAAATGGAAAAAAGGAAGCAACTGATGGGTGACAAAGATCAACCTTCGAAAGGAAAGGCAAAACTTTGGACAAAGATCGAGGAGGAGGCGTTAGTGAAGGCGTGGGTTAGCACATCAAAAAGCCCCATTATCTGTATGTCAAAATATATAAATTTTATACTAAAACTTTATAAATTTTTACATTTTTAATATAACTTTTGCTACATTCTAAAAATATAGGTAACAACCAAACCGGCGAAGGGTTTAGGAAAGAAATATTATCAAGAGTAAATTGCACAAAACGTCCTTTAAGTTTCACTAATCTTGCTGGTTTCAGCCTTAATCTTTAAAAGTTGCCAAAACCAGCCTTTAAGATTAATTTTGTTGCAGGTTTCATCCTTTATCACTAACCCAGTTACTAATCCATGTTAAATGGCCTCACATGCATAGCATGTGAGGGTAAAACCATCTTTTCAAAACTCCTCCTTATCCATTTAAACTCTAAACTGCATGTGAGGCTCACAATTCGTTTAATCTCCACCTTATCCGAAACCCACGACAACATATTATCACCTCACTTATCAAAACTCCTCTCCGCCGTCGTCCGCCGGTTACGTGATCCAGACACCGTCGTCCGTACCGCCTGCGTCGGCGCCACCGCCTCCATCGCTGCTCACGTCACCAAACCGCCGTTCATTTCCGTTGCGAAACCGTTTGTTGACGCGTTAGTTACCGAGCAGGATCTGAACGCACAGATCGGCGCGGCTCTGTGTCTGGCGTCGGCTATCAACGGCGCGCCGGAGCCGGACACGGCTTACTTAAGGCGGTTGTTGCCGAAGATTGAGAAGTTGTTGAAGAGTAATTGTTTTAAGGCGAAGGCTGCATTGCTGAGGGTGGTTGTTAGTGTTGTTAGAGTCGGTGCGGCTTCCGGCCCGGTCATTGTGAAGAGTTTGGTGGAGATTATGACGGATTTTGTGGCGAAGAGTGAGGATTGGGCGGTGAGGAAGGGGGCGGCTGAGGTATTGGAGGTGTTGGCTGTTGTGGAGAAGGATTTGTTGCCGGAGTATAAGGCGTCGTGTTTGAAGACATTCGAGGCGAAGAAGTTTGATAAGGTGTGAGAGTTAATTGAGTTGTGTTTGGCTAGTTGAATGTTTGTTGTGGTTGTTATCATTTATATGAATTGGATTTGTTATTGTGTATGTGTAGGTTAAAGGTGTGAGGGAGACGATGAATCAGATGATAATATGACATTGGGACGGTGTTTGAGATGCTATAACTATGGCAAGCTTATCTCTATACGGATTTGCGCTCGTTGCTGAATTTGTTGAGATTATTGTATGGTGTTTGCTAGATTTGCTTGAATCACTCGTGTTGTTGAATCGGCGTTTGACTGAAAGTGGTAGTGGGTTTGTGGTGATATTTCGGTTTCTCGAGTGGTGAGTGAGTGCTGACTTTTCCCCTTTTTCGATTTTGAAGGCAGTCATTTTTGGTGGTGGTAGTGGTAAATGGAAGAAGAAGATGGGTTGGGGTGGGGTGGGGTGGGGTAGAATAGGGCTTAAATTTTATATTTAAGTAAAAAAAATGGGGCCTACTTCATAAATTATTCTTTTTATTTAATGTTTAATTATAGTTTTATTAAGGTAAGAGAGATGAAAAGACGGTTTTACCCTCACATGCTATGCATGTGAGGCCATTTAACATGGATTAGTAATTGGGTTAGTGATAAAGGATGAAACCTGCAATAAAATTAATCTTAAAGGTTGGTTTTGGCAACTTTTAAAGATTAAGGCTGAAACCAGCAAGATTGGTGAAACTTAAAGGACGTTTTGTGCAATTTACTCTATTATCAAAGTTTCTTGCGATTATGGAACAAGGTCATTATCTCGATATTGATTCCATCTCTTCGAAGTGGCGAAAGATGCATCCGGTCGTGAACCGGTTTTCGGCGATATATAATAACTTATATACTAGTGGAAATCGTCGTAGTGGGATGAGTGACGAAGATGTTTTTAAAGAGGCAATGCGTAAATACGAAGATGCGCATCGGGCCGTTTTCCCACACGTACGGGCTTGGGAAGTTTTGCGAACCAGTAACAAGTGGCGCCAGTTCCAAATGAGGTTGCAATGGCTAAACGAATAAAAACCTTGGAGACCGGTAATTATAGTGCGGGGGGCTCAGATGTACGATGCCAAATAAATATAAACGACGAGCCCGAATTTGACGAAGAAGAGTATGTGGTTCGAGAGGAGGAACGTCCCCCGGGCAGGGACAAATCCAAAAAGGCGGCAGCTGCAAAAAAAACAAGCCGCAACGGGGAACGGTTCCAAAATGGACGATTTTATGGCACATTTCAAAGCGTACACTGAGGTCACGGCCCAAAAGGTAAGAGCGAAGGAACGTGAGTGGAAGAACGGGTTCGGTTTAAGAATGACAAAAACAAATATAAAGAGTGGGAGATAATGACGACCGACATAAACTCGTATCCGGAAGAAGATCGACCGATTTTACGAAAAATGAAAGAAAAGATCGCGAAAAAGTGGAGTTCTTAGGATTTTTTAGGTTATTTTTTTTTATTTTTTGAGGTATGTTTTTTTTTTATTTTTTAGGTTTTGTTTTTTAGGTTATGTAATGTGTGATTTTTAATATTAATGATTTTATTTTATATTAGTAAATGTTAAAAAAACTAACTCAATTGAAAAAAAAAGAAAAATAAATTAACTTGGTGGGGTAGGGTCGTCACCTATTTCCTTGGTTCCATTCTTGGAGGGGCATCCTCCGAGGACTTTGACGTGGAAGGGCATCCTCCAAGAAGGCCCATTATCCACACAAAGTAGCCTTATTGGTATCCTAGATTAGTAGTACTTTAGCATATCAAGTTGTAACTTGCAATGACTTTATGAGTATTATACAATTATTTCTTTTGTTGTATGTAATGTGTAAACTCAATAAGCACAGGCCGAGGTTTCTGGGTGAGACACATTTATAGTAGCCACACATACTAAACAAATGATTTTGGATCTAAGTTTTGGCTACTTGGGTTGTGGTCATGGTTGCTTAAAAAGTAAGCTAAGTGTTATAGGCCACATATGTGAAATTCAATATTTTACGGGTTGTGCTTGAATACTTGGATTACTGGCTAGTCTGGGACTTTATCAGGAACGGAGTCAGTGTCAATGAATAAGTGTATATGCCTAGTTGTGTCTACGATGAAGGCACCACTGGTCGAGAGTTGGCGTTGCTTTCCTGATGAGTCCAAGGCAGGACGAAACCAATGACCCACACAAAGAGCGGGATGAACTGGCTTATCCTCGGAGAATTGGGGACGCCACACTGAGATCAAAAACTAACCCCGTGACAATTTGGTATCAGAGCAGGTCGATTCTTTGTTACGTTGGAACGCGACTCTTAGCCAAAAATGACCTTAACATTTAGAGTATGGTTACGCAGTGATGGAGGGTGAAGGCCAATATTGGTTCGCTTCGGTGAAGGTCTTTGTACTCCGTAAGTATGGGATTGTGAGGGCCGCTCTATTATAGTATTAATGAAGCTCTCCATGCTATGTTCAAAACCTACGGTAAGCAACGTCGTAAAAGGGAAGTTTTCTGAAAGCTGTTACAGGTATTTAGGTTCCTCGTATTCCAGAAACTTTTAGTGGACGTTAGGCCAGCATAAATGAACTAACATACTACTTTGAACCAAAATGAAAGAAGATCATTGTAGTTATGTTATCGGGTGTCCTACCATCCCAAAATGAAAGGGAATAATGCATTGCCAAGTATGCGAGCTGGTATGGGACAGCAAGCATGTACGAGGACATGCATGAATAGTGGTGGGAGTGTGTTACGGGCCAAATATTTAAATATCGGCATGCTATGGGTTGTGCTTGAACGCTTGGTTATTGGCTAGCCTGGGACTTTATAAGCGATGTTGTGAGTGTCAATGAAGAAGTGTACGTGCCTAGTCGTGTCTATAATGAACGCACCACTAGTCGAGAGCTAGCGCCACTTTCCTGATGAGTCTAAGACAGGAAGAAACCAGTGACTCATACAAAGAGGGGAATGGATTGGCTTATCCCCGGGAAATTAGGGACGCCATACGGGGATCGAAAACTAACCTCATGACATAAGCCTAGTCAACTTTAGCTCGGGCTCAAGTCTAATATTAAAAGTGCCGACTCGACTCCATCCATTGATTTTTAATATGCTGAAAAATGAGCTTGAATATACTCGTAAACAGCTTGAGCGAGCTCGTGAGCTCGTTTAAAATTAATGAATATTTAAATTAAGATTCATATTGGTGGTCTCTCTAAGCTAATGGATGATATTATGTGGGCTCATTTATAAATACATTTGGGTTATAGCTTATAAAGATTAAAATTTACGCATAATGTGTAAGAGATAAATGAGTGAGTCAACGAGTGAGCCAGCTTATATTGTCTAACCTGAAGGAGTTACTAGATTGGATCTTTCTAAACAATCTTAGTTGTGGAACCGTATGTAAAGGACCAAGTATATTGGCTCGAAGACATATTAAGGGAAAACATCAACTGGGGATATGGGTAGGTTCAAACCACCACCTTAACACATAAATTGGGGTTTTAAAAATAATTATAACTTAGAACTTTGAGCCCCTAAGGAGAGTGGGCTCTGGGCGGTCGCCTACTTTGAGAATGATGGCCGATTCCGTTCGTATTCAAGTTACGCGGTAGCGAGTCAACACACAAACAACACAAACGAATTCATATAGAAACATAAAATATAGAGCACAAGAGTTTTTGCTTGGTCTCTGTGGGAGACCTACGTTCACTGGCTGCAACTAGGGATTTTCTATATTAGCTTAGAACCAAATATAAAAATTACATGACATGAATATATATATATATATATATATATATATATGTATGTATGTATGTATGTATTGGAGGGTTAAAACGAATAGAAATTTTTTTGTAAGAATAAAAAAGAAGAAATTTATACCAATAAGAATACTTCATTTAATTTTTGTATTTAATATTAGTGTAAGGCTATATTGATAAACTTAGATAAATAATTAATTGGTAGTCTTCCTTTTTAATAGCTAACTACATTAAAATTGTAACTTACTTAAAAAAAATCAAAGAAGAAAAAAAATTAATTTAAAGTGTAGAAAAAATACGACGTGTAGGATGAATTACAAGTTGTGTAGGATAAATTTTAATATATTTAGGATAAATTTCAAAACGTGTAGGATAAATTATGATGTGTGTAGACAAAAATTTTTTGTGTGGAGGTTGATAGTTTTTATTACTAATAAATTACTCAAAGCTAATAATAAAGGAGATAAGAGAAAAACTATTAATGTTTTACAACCTTTTGTTCTTTTTCATCTCATTTTAATTTTCTTCTTAAATAAAGTTCCCCATATATATATATATGGTGAGGTTATTGTAAAAAGGTGTTTATTGTAAGAAGGGTAAGAAAGAATCTAAACCATTAGATCTTTAATCTAATGGTTGAGATCTTGATGACAATCTTGTAAATAGTGTTTACCATTAAAATAATTAATTTTCTAGATTAAGGATATAAAAGTAAATTTAACATTTTTAAGTTTAGAAAATCACATGCAATGCACATGCAAGTTCCCCCCTTCTTTTTTAAACGTCAATAACTTTTTATACGTAACTCTTTTTTTTTTAAAAAAATTACACCATAGTAACGAGTGTTTTTTTTTATCTTTCATATGAATGCCATATTGTTATACTTATGTAGAGAAAAAAATTACGTTTCGATTGGATTTTTAGTCCATGGTGTTTTTACAGTAAAACACCATAAACGTAAAAATAAGACACCATAGCATTGCAAATAATGACCTGCTGCTAGAAATAACACTATAACACTATATAACACTATACATCCATCATAGACCTGCTACCATAAATATATAACACTATATAACACTATACATCTATCATAGACCTGCTACCAGAAAATATATAACAATATAACACTATACATCCATCATAAACATGTTACAGAATACATAACACTATAACACTATACATCCATCGTAGACCTGTTACAGAAAAAATAACACTATACATCGATCATAGACCTGTTACATGAAATATAACACTATATAACACTATATAACACTGTACAAATTCGTATTCCTATAATAATGGGTGACGGTTATGAAAGGTTATCAATTAATTGAATCAATGAGAAAATTACTTGTTTACCTTTTTGAATTAATTTAGATTGAGGACACATGTCATCTCCACAATATTTCTCACTTCTCACACTTTAACCCATTTTTACAATATCATCTACCTATATATATGTGTGTGTATGTGTATAAAGTGAGAGACAAAGAGGTTGTAATAATGTGAAAAGACAAAAATACTCTCACAACTTTGATTACCATTTCGGTCCCTGCATGTATATTTCTTAACTTCCATCCATATACAAAAAATTTTCCTAATCTAGTAACAAACCACCTTTAGCCATTATTTAATAAGAAATATCAAAGTACTAACATAACAAGAACAACAAGAGATCAACACATGGAACCAAAATTAGAATACAGTTTATAAGTTGAACTGGGTTGACCCGTTTGGAGTTGGACTGGGTTTCACTTTTTTCCCTTGAATCCTATTTCACCTTTAGACGTTTAAATTGTTTTGACTTTTAGAGCTTGAATTAAGTTTCACCTTCACAACTTTAGTTAACTTTTACTATCAATACTTGAATTAGCTTGACTATCACTTGTTTGACCATTTATCTGGTCAAATAGTTCATGTTATCCCTACCAATGTATGTGATCCCTGGTCAAGTGATTGATAAATCCTACCATGCATAACAAGTCTATCATCCCTATTCCTGAGTTTTGTAAATTCAATTGTGCAAACTATCATGCATGTTCAATTTATAAGTAATTCAAATTGGTGCATACAATGAGAAAAAACCAGCCAACATTTCATGTTCAAAGGCTTATTATGTGCATTCAAAATATAATGTGCAGCAATCATACTCAACTGAATTTAATCTAATCAAAATGCTACTGACATCATCCTAATGCACAACAAAGAAAGCACAATTGATTATGTGCATTCACATTTAAAACATAATATGTAGTTTCATACTTAAGTGAATGTAATCAAATCAAAATGCTACTGACATGATTCTAATGCACATCATAGAAAGCACAATTAATTCTAATCCAACTTTAGAATCCTGTTTGACAACCAAACACAGTTAAGCTCATCAAAGTCATTATCATCCACTTTATAAGTCACTAGGGATGGCAAAAATACCCGAGCCCGACTGGTATGCCAGAAACCCGATATAAATGGGACGGGTATACCCGATACCTGACGGGTACTGGGCCGGGTATGAGATTAGTTTTAAAAATTTTCGCAGGTATGGATCGGGTACGGGATTATGTGATACCCGACCTGATTACCTGAAACCACATACCCATTTACCCGAACTATATCCACGATCTTATACCCGAATTTTTTAATGTATATTTTTATTTTTCATTGACCCTCGTCTATTAGTGATTTACTTTAGTATATTCATAATGTGAAAAAATAAATAAATTTTCTTTTAATATATATAGATATATATTTGATAATAATATTTATATTTGTATGTTGTGAAGTAAATATGTATAAGTTATAAGTATTATAGAGTTATTAATAATTCATGATAAAACTTATATGTATGTAATGTACATTTTTTATTTATGATAATTGTATAAATAAAATTATATAATAATTATAATAGTAAAAAATGGATTTGGAAATCCCAACGTATATCTTTTAACAACCTAATGGGTATACCCGATATCCGTGGGTATACTCAATACCCGATGGGTAATTTGCAAATGTAAGAATATATAATATATAATATAATATATAATATAATATAATAAATATAATTAATTTAATATAGAAATATTTTCTTGTTTTGCCAAAAAGAAATAGAAGGAAAAAATGGTAAATACTGACAATATCCCAAGCATGTAATCGACCAATAAAAACATGTACCCGACAAATACCCGACGTGTATTGGGTCGGATATGGGATACGATATTATAATCGGGTATGGGTACATGATTACCAATACCCGACCCGAACCTGACCCATCGCCATCCCTATAAGTCACACCCTGTTAATAACTTCAAACATCGTGTAATAAGCATCATTAACACTTTCATTTAACCATTAAAGACCACAATTAGCAACCACTTTATAAGTAAAACACAGTTTAATAAGCATCCTAATGAACATCCCAAAACAAGGGTAAATCCTGATCATAAATTTTAAAAACCTAAAAACGATCAGGATCAATAAAAAATTAACCCTTTTAAGGTCTTATACTTATCCTAATAGTTACATAAAATATGTACAGCTAACAAGCACTATCGTCATCATGCTCGCCGGCTAAAACAGAGCTCGATCATGAACCCCATCTAGTCCTCAACAGAACCAGGTATTGTATCCGGATAAAGCATCGTGTCACACGCACGCGAATTTCAACTAGAATTTGATGAAAACCAACCCGCATTTCAGATTATATACACGCTACGCATAACGAAATCAGCGATTTTAAGTAACATTAAAACAATGTCATACCAATAACATGTAGAGTAATCAAGATTATCGCGTATTGCCTCATCTTTTGAACGACCGGAGCTGTTATGAATGGATCGCTGGAGCTTGCGTGTTCACCAGAGGATTTTGGGAGAGAAAGGGATTGAAATGGTGCTTCTCTTGGAAGCTAGAGGATTAAAAGGAGTTTTGGTGAAATGACCAAACTGCCCTTTACACCATTAAATAACTAAACAATCAACTAACGGAAATTTGCCAGAGAGATTTGATTGCGAACAATTGACAACCACAGGGACTTGATTGTTTGTTTTTTTCCAAATGAGGGCTGAATGTGTAATTGAGTGTAAACCCTAGGGACTGAAATTGTACTTTACTTAAATATATATAATGTTTAATAAAATTTGGAATATATTGTTGCGACGTTTTTATTTTTATATACGTATAAATTTCATTGAAAATGAAGTTGTGTTCGTAATAGAGTATCTTTTTTTGTGTCGCAAGCAATAGTGAGTACTGGTGTGGTACCAGGCAATGAAACAAACTGTATCAGCACCATGGCGATTCTGACCGTACAAATGGTATTGATATCGCCGCAACACGCAGTAAACTTCAGTAGTTTTTTTTTCTATGTTTGGATGGCTTAATTTTGACTGGGCCAATCTTGAAATGAAAAGTAATAACAAACAGAAGATAAAGTGTGTAAGACTATAAGTGACCTAGCCAATTTGAAAAGAAATATCGCGTGTAAGACTATAAGTAGGTTAAGTTTCGATTTCAAGGACCGGACCAATTTGGGCCTAACTATATATATTATAAAAACATACAGAAAAGCCATAAATTGTAAATGACCCAAGCCTGAGATGGTGCCCAAAGAGGCATCATTCTTAACCTATATTATTCTATTTCAACTTTAATTGTGTAACCTACCTAGCCAGGTTTTCAACTGCATGATCTTATTTGTGACTTGATAAAGCCTATCCTATGTGCAGCTAGTGTGTTTGGTGTTCATGGCACAATGCAGGAGGAGACTTTACTTTTGCCTCCGCCTAAATACATATCATTAGAAGGCAGTTTTAATATTTGTTTAATCTTTTTTTTTTTTTACAAATTCTCCCTCAAAAATCATACGGCTTCTTCATTCTTCACATAACTATTTTATAAATTAGAGTTTCAATGACAGGTGTATGCGTCCTTGAGTGAAAGGGAAACGGTCGGTGCTTTGTCAGAAAACATGGCATGGGTAATGGATTTACCGATGGTTAACCGATGGGGCTTACTAAGAGATCATGAAATGAAGTTATCATTGACTGGCTATCCGTTGTTGCACCGTTGGTGATCACCGACAGAAACCTATATTTCGTTTCTTATGTTTTTTTGGACTTTTGTGGAATTCATCAGTATGTACCACCGATGGTCTACAGTTGACAATGGTGTAGCGTCGATGCTAGTTTTCTAGTACTGATATTAATTCTAATCTATTTATTTTTTCCAACCACAAACTTAAAACCTAAACTATTAATGGGTGTTTTTTTCCTTACAATAAAGTTAAACCCTAAACTATTGATTCGTTATAACCACGTATAGAGTTTAAAGTGTTTTTCTTAATTTTGTTTGATGGATAATGACTCGTTTGTTATATTAGTTTAGATTTATTTGAGACAATCTAACCGGTTCGCTTATGATTTAATATATTGGTTAACAAGCGTACATATTACAACATTTGCAATGGGGTTCTTACGCATGGGCAAACCTATGAAAACTATTAACACATGTCTGTTTGTTACGTTCCGTGGGATTGACGGGGTGGGCTGGGTGGGTTCATTTGATTTTTTTTCCTTTTTTTCTCCCAATTTCAATCAGTATATAATTAGAATAATTTGTATAATTGGTAACAAAAATAATGTGAATATCTCAAATCTTTTTAAAAAGTGAAAGTTTTTTAGTTTGTAATATTTAAATATAATTTGTTATATTTATTCATGGTTAAAATAAATGACTTGGTTTCAATGTATCATTTCACTCGTTATACACGTTAAACGACATATAAAATCAAACAAATACCATGGTCGTTTGTCAAATCTTGTCACACAAATTTGTAAGTGGCCATATTCATTATCTTTTAGTCACAACATTAAAACTAGTTGTGGCAGTTAATAAATTTGGCCACACTTTTGCACGCATCAACAACTCGACGCTTGTTTCATAGCTTTTTGGGTTGTTTCTTAGGTTGTTATAGTGGCCATTGAAGGCGGTCACGGCGGTATTTATTTCACACCACTTTGACGAAAGACTATCATTTTTGTGATAGTAAACTCGTCCCAAGGTTTGTGATAAAGGTCGTTTATTCGGTTCAAAATTCGTCACTATGTTGGTTGGTACCTACTAAAAAATAAATATATTATAACTATAAGATGTATTTTTACAATAAATATAAAATAAATTATATCTAGAACCGAATTCACCGAAATTGAAAGCCAAGCTTTCGTCAACACCAACTCTTCGTCATTTGTCCACGAATATGCACAACGATCCACCTTTGCTTTTTTCCTTCTTCGTCTCGATTTTCTTCTCTGGTTTCGTTTTTTCGCGTAGAGGATTTAGGTGTAGGTTGAGTTTTCGGTACTAGTCGGGTGTAGGGAGCGTTTGGGATAGAGGAGTGAGCGGTTGTTGCATTTGTGGTGGAAACATAAAAGGTAGGTTTACCATAAGCCAATATGTTCGGATCAGGATTTTGACGTTGGTTCGGTTGAGATGCTTGAGGCGAAGTGGTGTTCGGTACTTCGCCCACACCATAGGGGTTGTTTGGAACGAAGTTGCAATTGTGTGGATGCATTATTTTTTATAAAAAAGAAGAGCGATTTTATAAAGTATAGCGTTGGTTAGAAGAGAATAAGGTGAAAATGATAAAAAAAGGTAATATTTTTTTAAAAAAAAAATCTTTTTTTAATGTGTCGTTGGGGTCCAACGGCTATAAGCCATACCAATAGCCAAACGCTACGTCGATCCAACCATTGCCTCCACTATAGTGGAAAACATACCGCACCTATGACAACACAACCTTTCACGCCGTGCCGGTGTAATCTGTACGACGAAAGACCTAATGCCATAAAACCACACCCATACCGTGTGTTGAAACATCAAACCGCACTCGGCTAGAATGGGATGACTTATTATTGGACTGAAACCGCCAGTTTCATTATACCAACCCGTAGATGCCATGTGTGGGGTGGCTTAAACCAATTTGCACAATCATAGCCATCTTTGGGAAATTAGAAAATTTGGAATAAATGAGGCTGAAACTTCACAAATTATTTTTGGTGTATTTAACAAATTAGCTAATAAGAAAACATGTGGAACACGTAGAACAACTATTTTTGGTGTATTTAATTTCATATGCATAAAAAGATTAATTGTATTATAGTTGTAATAGATAGCGCATTAATTATTTTAAACGTCACAACTCTGACAGTTAAATCAATAAAATTAGCCAACTCGTCCTACCTAAGTACGGTTTGATATTTAGCCCTTGATAGACCACATCTCAACTTTTGGAAATCCCACTCTAGACTTGAAAAGTCATCCGGTGACCCCGTTTATGAAAGAACTTCATCTCCAACATCATTTGTGAAAGGATGTTTAGAAATGACACCATTTATGAAAAAAAATATTAAATTTGTCATAAATCTATTTTTGTAAAATATATATCAAGTTGTGTTAGTTTTCTATTCTACTAGTTATGATTACTTTGTATTCCACGAATTAAAAAAAAATCCCTTAGAAACGTATTGACCACGAGTTTGGTATTTTTCTAACTGGTCAATGGAACATCCTTTGTAATAAAAGCAAACAAGTTTCAAGAAATTAACTGTACAGTTGACAGATATATTTTTATTAATATTAACTATTTTGATAGTTAAACCCAAAATCTATTTAATAAGTTGGACGGAAGAATAGTGTTTTGGTATTTAATAATAAGCATCTATTCTAATAAAATGAGATGAGTTCAAGTACAAGAATATGAAAACATATAAAGTATACGGAAGAAACTCATCTATCGATCTCTCAAGAACTATGATTAAAACTTAGGCGATGACATTTTTTAAATATAAGGTAAAACAATTGAATAAACAAATAGACAAAGAATATTATGATCTTTTCTCACTTAAATTCCTACCTTTTTTATTTTTAAAAAAAATATAACTTTTTCATACATTAATATTTAAAAAAAAGTTACACTGTATTAACAAGCATTTCATTTTCTTTAATTCGAGCAGCCTACCGTTATAGTTTTCGTAAAAAAAATTACAGGATTTTTAATTCCCACGTGATTACGTGATATTGAATACACAGTATGTGACTACGTGATTTTAAATACCTATTACGTGATTTCATTATACTATCTTATGTGAAACCCCACTAAGTGTTTACGTAATTACGTAACAATAGTTGATTGTTCATTATTAAGTGACTACGTGATTTTGAATACTCATTTTGTGATTACGTGATTTCATTATAATATTTATGTGAAATCCCACCGAGTGATTATGTAATTACGTAAAAACAAAACATATAATACACAATACCTAATATTTCAGGTCTAATCATGTATTAAGGATAAATTATTTACAAAACATTAGCCAAATCAACCTATAATAACCAAAATTGCGTATATAGAGATTTGATCACGTAATAAAGTATAAACAATCAAGTTCTTATTATTGAATGTATAATTTACGTAATAAACATAATTGTATGAACATTAGTTATAACAATTCATATTGAATGTGTAATCACGTATGATTTGTGTTGAATGGTTGAATGAGTATTCAAAATCACGTATTTACGTACTGGTATTCAAAATCATGTAATTACATCATGAGTATTCAAAAATCTGTAAATGTTTTTTAAGAAAATTATAGCAATAAGCTACTCGAATTAAATAAAATAAATGCTAGTTAATACAATGTTTTTTAAAATATATTAAAGTTATAGCCGTTTGAAAATTAAGGGGGAAACTTGTTCACTTGAGAAAATGTTAAATTACCCTTCATGCCAATGACATTTGTCACTCCCTTCTTTTCACGTATGCCTCCTATGGAAATTGTGTCTCGTACATGATCCAAGCACCTAATAAAATACTAATTTTTATATGGTACCGGCTTAATGACTTAATTGCATCTTAAGTTAAATAATAATAACGAAAGTTAAATGATCCATGGTGGATTACACGATTGTGTGAGTACATAAAAAATGATTTCGTTTTAAACCTTAAACATGGTGGATTACGCGATTGTGTGAGTACATAAAAATGATTTTTGTTTTAAACCTTTAATGTGTTTCTTTATCCTACATCCATTAAGCGTTCTTTGTATTTTGGTTGTATGTTTTAATATGTTTTGTTTTATTACTTGTTTTCACTGTAAGTATGTTGTTAGTAAAATGCTCTCATGTTATCTTCATTAAGTGTCCTTTGTATTCAGGTTATATGTTTTACTATGTTTTGTTTTATTACTTGTTTGGACTGTTAGTATGTTATTAATAAATATGCACCCATGTTATTGGAAAAAAAATCATAACTTTAGTACCTTATCTAAGTAGTTCTGATTTGATGTTTATACTAAAAGGTTTTTATTGAGTATTTTGTTAGACATTTAGGCTAGATTTATTGATGATTCTTTTCATTTATTAGTAGAGCGATATATGTTTGATTTATTACAACTTGGCTTTAGTGAATGTAAGCCTTTACCAACACAATATCTAAAACGAGATACTTAAGAGCACCAAAAGTGTTACTATAAGAAAGGATCGTCTGCAGACACATAAAAATACCGACAGTGTGTGTTGTTTGTGTTGGTTTATTTTTAGTTTGAAAATCATAGATCGATTGTTGATGATATTATTAGATAGAAAGTTGATGTCGTCCATGGCTTAACTATTTGTTGTTCTTTCGGTCTTGTTCTACACCCTTATGTGATGTTGATTGGGCATGTTGATCAAATGTTAGCCGCCCATTGGGTATTATTGGACTCAATCTTATTATTTGGAGTTTCAAGAAACAACATACAATCAATGCTAAGTATCTTACCTTACGTTATATGGTTATAAAATTTATCTAAGTTATGTTTTGACTTCATTAGTTATGTTTATCACTTTCTGGCCCACCCATAGTGTGGCGTAACAAACTTGACAACATTGGAGCAAAACATTTAGTAGTCTACCCATTGTTTATCAACATACAAAGCACATTGAGATTAATCTACACTTTATCCGATATATGATTTTAGCCCAAACTTGTTACGTGATATCATGAATGTTAGAAAGAAGAATAAATATAAACACATCAGCAATGAGCTTGTTGTCAAATCAACATAGTAGTGGTGATTGTTCAAGCGATGACGGTTCTTATATAGTGGTGGCTATGATGTTTTTGTGGAAACTAGAATCACACGCGAACACAAAACACATTCAGGAAACAAAGAATGACTACAAGGCAACGATTTTAACGTGGTTCGTTTGATGTGACCTTCCTCCATGCAATACAACTAGGGTTGATTTTATTATTGAGGTGTTGGAGAATTACATGTACCTAGACATCTATTTATAATACTAGGATTGGGGTTACTAAATTCCTATACAAGAAACCATAAATATGGCAACCTGCCATATACCCTATTCAATTAAACCTAGGGCATGCTGCTCTATGCATTAGGGCCGATTCTCCTCTTTTTTCAAAGCTTCCACACCTAACAATCCCCCACTTAAAGGCTTTGATAAACTTCAAATTGCAGTTTGTCTTGCCTTTTACTTTTGCAATATCCCTAGTTGTAAAGTACCCGTTACTAATCAATCGTTTGATGAAGTGGTATCTCAGCTCGATGTCTTTTGTCTTCCCATGAAACACCATATCTTAGCAAGATATATAACACTTTGATTGTCATAGAGCAGTCGACAATATGATTGCTTCCATGTTTTCTGCTAAAAAAATCTTCAACCATATGAGTTATTTACTAGCTTTAACAACTTCCATGTATTATGCTTCTATGGACATCCAACTGATTGCAATGCGTCTCACTTTAAGGCTATACGATCCCACCTATCCCTATAACGCCCAAACACCATAGCGGGGGTGTTACGGACTATAGGTGATTTCGCCATCTACATAAGGAGCACTAAAACATGAAATCGTGGGCCCTTTTCTTTTTGACCATTAGATAATGGTAACTTTAATACAAAAAAATTTGTTTAAATTAAAACTTCTATAAATACCCATTTAAATTTCAACTTATTCTAAAACTTTCACACAACTCAATATATATTCTTCCGCACTTATATTATATTTTTTGTTCGTCAATTATCTAAATGGCATGTCGTTGGACCAAGGAAGACGTCGTCGCTTTGGCTATGCGTTGGGAACATGTCACCGAACAATGGTAACCTCCAGATTCTCTATCGTTTTTGAATGTGGTTCTAACACGTTTCAATCAACAAGTGGGTGAAAACCATTGGAATGTGTATCGAATAACTTCAAGGTTTATCCTGATTCGAACAATGTGTGCGGGATATGAAAGTCTTCTTAACAATACGTTAAACGACAAAGATGGTTTAATTGAAGATGAAGCGATTGATATGGCCCGTGTCGAGTTCTGACACCATCACAACATATGACAACCCGCATTTTTGGATTAACTCAGTTATCTTTGACATTATCATACACATTCATTATTGCATTACACTTGGTTAAGGTTAATCAACAATGTTAGATAGTACACGAACACCCACATAACGAAAATTTGGTGAATTAACCAAATTACCAAACCGTACAATGTGTAGAAACTATTCCAATAAATAATTTTAACTGTTTTTAGAGCATTTTTTTATTTTTTTAGTTTTTGATATTTTAGTAAAAAGTACATCTACATGTATTTATATGCAAAACCTTCAAAATTCTTTTTTAAAAAAATAATTTTTAACATGTTAAATTCACAGTTCCCCGTTCCCCACTTTTTTAGTATTGCACATTGAACCCAACCCCATATATAGGAACATGTTGAGGAGAAAATGCCCTAAAGTGTGAAAACGGTGATAACAATTTTCAGCCAAAAAATCTTTGTGATTTGTGGCTGGGATTGATGCGGTGGCGTTTTTGTAAATATTGGGAATCTTAGAACTACCAGGAGGGGTAAATCGGGAAGATACAAATAAGGGTGCATGTGCTAATCACATGCCACCCCCAATGATATTTAAATGTCCATAATCTTTTTATACATGATTATTTTAGAAAAAAAATGCACCATAAAATCCAACTTTTTTTTTATCTTTTCAACGAATATACTATTGATATATTTTTTTGAAAAAAATGAACTAGGTTTGTTTTCAACTGAGTTTTTTATGGTGTTTTAGAAATTGGTATTTTTCTGAGGTTTTCAACTAGGTTTTTATGCCGTTTTTCTGAGCTGGGTGTTTTTATGGCGTTTTCAACGGGGTTTTCATGGTGTTTTTCTGAACTGAGTGTTTTATAGCGTTTTCAACTGGGTATTTCTTGCCGTTTTATTGTACTGTATGTTTTTATGTCATTTTTATATGGACACCCAATTAATGTGCTTTTTTTAATTTTAAAAGTATAGATATAGTATATTTTTTAGAAAGATAATGAAACACTCGATTTTATGGTGTATTTTTTTTAAATAACCACGTATAAAAAAATTACGGGAGTTTAAAAAAGATGATGGAATACGCATGTGAATTACATGTGCAGAGTCTTTGGCATGTGCATGGGCTTTTTGACAATATTAACGTTAGTGTAATTTAGCACCAATGCCACATGTTAACACAAAAATCATTCTCATTGTTTTCACACTATTAGGCATTTTCTCCGAATCTCGCCCCTAATATATATATATATATATATATATATATATATACACATATAGGATTAGGATCAAGAGAAAACCCCTACGAGTTGTGAGAACTTAGAGAACTCGGCCTTCCCGTATGAGTTTCAACCCCATTCTTTTACACCCCTAATTTAAGACGTTTAAAAGTCAACTGTAAAAAAAACCTCGAAGTGTGTTTTTCTGCTCCTTACCAGTAGCTGTAAAAGGCAGATGACATAGGCATGACATTACCTTTTTACAGCATTTACGACTGCTATAAATTAAAAACTGATTTTTTATATTTTTTTGGAAAAGTTGTTTTTTTGGATTTTTGGTAAAAGCAAATTTGAAAAAACCTTATGTAAGGTCGAGTTCTCTAAGTTCTTACAACTTGTATGAGTTTTTATTTTACCCTAACCCTATATATATATATATATATATATATATATATATATATATATATATATGGTAAGGATCACGAGAGAGCCACAAGTTATTTGTGAACTTATAAGAAGCACTATCAACCAAGTAAATGTAAATATATATATTCTAAACTAATTTCATTAAAAGATTATTATTGTAAAAATAAATAAAAATATGAATTTACGATATACTTGTATACGTATGAAAATGTACACATCTGTAGTTGTCTATATACAGTTTACATGAAAATGTACACATCTGTAGTTATCTATATACAGTTTACGATGTATAGCCCATCAATTTACACATATTTTTTCAAATTTTCTACACATACTATTTCAAATTTTCTTTTATCTAGGTAAATATTAGTAACATATAAATAAAAGTAACATAGTGGTTCTCTCAGTTTGTAAATCTCTATATGGTTCTTATTTGATCCTAATCATATGTGTGTAATATATATATATAGGGATGAGTTAAAATAAGAACCCCTATAAATTTTTTTTAATACTTTTAGAAAGTGGTTGTGAGTAGAGAATAAAGAAAAAATAATGATAAAGGTACAAAAAGTTTTATTTAACTGAAAGGAAGAAAGAAATATAGTGATTTTTAGTGTAATTATAGAGATGAAAACGATGGATAAAATGGGAGAACTTCTTTAAAAAAAGTTTGTATGCGTAAATTTACACCGGTGTAAAACAAAATTACATAGGTGTAAGGTGGATAAAATTCGATTTTTGTTTTACTTTTGTAAAAAATATTTACAGTAATCCAAATGACGAATGAATGCAGGCCTTGGCATTTTTTTGACAGATGTCTTAATTAGATGTTCATTTATGTTTATCTAAATTTGGTTACAAAATTTGTACGAGAAGTAGGGTTTCTACGAGAGTTCACAAGTTCTCACAACTCAATAATATTTTTTTTACTTGTTCTGTAAAATATATTCTAATTACACGTCGTATTTTTACTATAAGAATTTATATACAAAACAAGCAAATCTCTTCGAAAACGTCTTCCGAATATTAAAGGGCCCCTTAAACTACTTCCAATTACATAATTTCGCACTAGTTCCTCTATAGTATTCTTTTAATTATTAAAATTTCCAATAATCCAACAAATTTCACATGATTTAATGCTTAGTGTGGGCGCCCGTCGAATATAAACAAGTAAACATGTAAATTATTTAACTAAATAAAGGTGCGAAATTAAGTGCGCGTATCAATCCGTCAATGTACATAGACATATGGATGTTTAAGAGAGAACTAAGAATATCGTTATAGAGAACGAATGGGGAAGAAAAGAGTCGGAACTAGGAATTTTTTATTTGGTCCAATATGGATTAGGATTAAATATAAAATACAAAATAAATAAGAAAAATTTTAGTCTATTAATCTTAGATTATCAGGGTTGAGATTAGTTTTGAAAAAAAAAATTAGAAAAGTTACATAAAGAATATCCTATATTTAGTGAATTTCTCTCTTCACATCCAAAATACATATCCATTCTCTCATATTTTAAAACGTCCATACTTTTTCTTATGATATTATTTTTTATATAAAAAATCACCCACTTGAATTATTGGTTTTTCTTTCAATTTTTTGTTGTTTTTTTTTCATTCTATTTCAATTCTAAGTTTTTTTTTCAATTTAATACTAACATCTTATACTATTTATTTTTTTATTTTGTTTATTACTTAACTCAAATGCAACTAAACAAATTTTGAGATGGCTTTTCCTTTTATTTTACAAAATAAACTAATTAAGCGAACATGTTTGAACATATTACGGCTATATTTAGATTTTTTTATTTTATTTGCTATAGCGAGTGTATCAA
This sequence comes from Scalesia atractyloides, assembly GCA_947069175.1. NCBI lineage: Eukaryota > Viridiplantae > Streptophyta > Magnoliopsida > Asterales > Asteraceae > Scalesia > Scalesia atractyloides. The sequence goes on from CAMTDV010000023.1 coordinate 24,391,164, forward strand.
AACTTATAAAGTTTTCAATAACTGAAACATGCGAGTTTGATCCCACTAGTTTGTATATATTTATAACTATTTTTGTATATATACTTTTTAAAAGTTATATTTTAACAGCTATTTTTTCTATATTTTTATGTTTTCTAGTATATACATATGTAATTACTCAAATATATTTATCTTTTTTTTAAATGTAGTTATCGACTTTATATTACAGGGGCATGTTTTGTATTTCTCGCCTGGGCCTAATTTTTTTTAGTATTTTCGAAGACGACCCTAAATATGAGTATGATATTGTTATATAAAAATAAAACAAAAAAGTTTCATATTTTACAGGTTTCTATGCATTATGTTAAAAGTTCTGATCATTGTGTTTTTCAGCTTGGTTTTGATCATTATTTTTACTAGGGTTTCTATACATTGTGTTATTGTTAGAACCTATAACAAAATGTTATTTTCGGTTCTTTTCATTGTATTTTTATTATCAGAACCTATAATACAACATATTAGACAGTGAAGATGAGTTTTCTGTGAATTGTGTTAAAAGTTTTGGTCATTGTGTTTTTCAACTAAGTTTTGATTATTACGTTTTTACTAGGGTTTCTATTAATTGTGTTATTATCAGAACCTATAACACAATGTTATTTTGAGTTCCGTCCATTATATTTTTATTATCAGAACCAATAACACAATGCATGACACAATGAAGATGGGTTTTCTATACATTGTGTTTAATTTTTCAATTATTGTGTTTTTCAACTGAGTTTTGGTCATTACGTTTTTTACCAAGGTTTCAACACATTGTGTTATTATCAGAACTTATAATGTAATATTATTTTGGGTTTTGTCCATTGCATATTATTTATCAGAACCTATAACACAATATACGAACCATAAAGATGGTGTTATATTTAGGTTTTCTATACATTGTGTTATTAAGTTTGATTATTGTGTTTTTCAACTTAGTGGGTTTTCTATACATTATGTTATAGGTTCTCATCATTGTGTTTAGTCTGTTTGTGCATTGTATTTTTATTCTGATGTCCATTATGTTTAATCTACAATCTATTGTGTTTTAGTCTGTTGTCCATTTTGTTTTAGTATGTCGTCCATTGTATTTTTATCCGATGTTAGTTGTGTTTTTAGTCTACGTTTTATCGTGTTTTTAGTTTACTTTCCATTGTATTTTTAACTTAATACTCATTGTGTTTTACGTTATGTCCATTATGTTTTAAACAACTGGTTTTCATTTTTTTCCCAAAAGTATAATAATAAAGTACTCATGTTAAAGATAAAAAGATACCTGATTTTATGAGATAATATTTTTCTAAAAACAATTGATGTATAAAAAGTTACGGACTTTTAAAAATGAAGAAAATAACATATGACTTGAATGTGTATATTTCTAGACATGTAACTTCCATGTTCTTTTTTATTTTCTGTTGAACAAAATTACTTTTTTCACTTGATTCCTCCTTTAACACTTGTCACTTTATAATGACTTTTTACCCTTTTTATTTTTTTAATTCTATGTACCATAATATAAAAAAAACATTGTTTTTATTCAATACAACAAGTCTCTAAATTCAATAGGACTGGGGAAAAAAGGAGACATGTCAATTTTTTTAAGACTACGGCGTGTATATCTTAACCATCATTCACCTCAATACCACAAATATTCTCTTATAAAATCTTTTCCTTTCACTAAATTGAGGTGGTTCACTATCCTTGTCTCTTTTTTATATTTATTTTTTCTCTAATTCATTGAATTTTAAACAAAAAAAATATCAAACTTTTAATTAATATTCCAAAAAAATACATAACTTAAATGCAAAAAAGAAAAAAGATGCATAATTTAAACACCACTCTTGGTTACACTCCCACTTGCACCACCAAGCCATCTTTCCGCATTTTTGTTTCTTATCTTTAGCACCGACGCCCGCTCTCTAGATGGAAGACTATCCTTGTCTTTAGTCATGATGTTAAACTCTTCCGATTATTGTCGTTCATGATCCAACTTAAGCCTCTCCATTTCAATTTCGGCTACTCGTTTCTTTTCTTGTTGCTTCATCTGAATCCTATACATTTCTCTCTCTGCCGTTTCTTGCTTTTCTTGTCCGTCGGTAAAGCAGGTTACCGATCGGTAACACCGCCGCCGACGGTGTTAACCGCTAATCCTCTCTGCTTGTAAATTAGGAAGTTCAGATAATCTACTCATTAACTTATCTAATTTCGATTCACCGGGTGATTGGACTTTTGATGATGTTCCCTTTTTTGTTTGTCCCTCCCAATGGGTCATTGTGCTTATGGAGTTGGAATATCATCATCGAACTCGAGATCGTCATTAATATTGATGTTGCAATGCACATCCGAACCCAGCGACATTGTAATATCCCAAACCCGTCATCTTAGACCTTTTATTGTGACACCTCATTTGGCACCGGAGCCCACTTCGGACAAGCTTTCAATAGATCTCGTGGCCTAAGAAATTGAAAAGCCTCATATTTTGTCTTGTAAAATTCAAGAGGCGTCATCAAAAGAATCATCACTTGCACCTCTTGGGTAATAGACAAGCGCATTGTTGTAGTAACCGACAAACAATCATATATTGTTGTTATGGCATTCATTGTTCATGTTTCTAAACTTCGTGCTAACAGACTTAAATTGTTGTTATGGCATTTGTTGCATCAACGCATGAAACTAATCCGTAATCTTATTCCAAAAACCATCACATGTTTGCATTACCTGCATTTCGATAAAAACTAATTATTACTTGCAAATTTTTAAATAAAATAATAATGAAAAAAGTAAACCTGTTTATTAGATCTTGAGAAACCTTAAACGACGCTCGTGATATATGGTGGTTGGTTTAGATCCATAGTAAATATAGGGAAACGAATACATAGATGGATCTATGGGGTGGTATATATGGTGGTTCATTTGGATCCATAGTTAAAAAATTGAGTAGAATGGTAAAGATTGGTGTAGAAATGGTGTGGAATGGTGTTTTTTTTAAAAAGGTCAATTGATTCTAAAGTTATATTTGGTAAATAGGTTTTTTTACCGTTTAATAATGGTCACATCAACCCAATGGCTCTTTTTTCTCGTGGCCTTCGCGGAATCCGTCATGACCTTCACGCTTATGAATGAGTAGGGCAGTGTGTAAATCATGGCGAAGAGGTCACACACTCTTAACGAGTCCACACCGCATAGCCTAACGGAGACGAGATCGTTATTAAGATGACTTTGGTATGCGAAAGGGAGAGATCATCGAGGTTTGAGTAGCTGCTAACGTTGACTAATTTTTTAGTCCCTCTATTGGAGATTCTATAAAGTAATGATGTTCTCACCAAGTATTGGATTCGGATGTGATGTCTGTTAGTTCTTTCTTCATAAAATTTAAGAAAATGGTGTGTGTATACGCATACTTTTAATAAACAATTCTAAAAAAATGTGAAGTGTCAACATCATATCATCCCTCAAAAAAAGGTTTATAATCAAAATTAATTTTTTATTTTTAAATCAGGTTAATAACATAAAATGACAAGATTGCTTATTTTAAAATCTTTACATTAATATCTGCCTTTACTTCAAATATATTTTAAGTGGACCTATATTTTTTGTTAGATTAAATCTGCTAAACTTTCCCACAAAATCTACACTTACTTTAAATATATTGTTGGGCTTATATTAACAAAGGTTTACACATTACAGCTACATTTGGGCTTTAAAGGGGTTTTTGGGCTCCTAGTGCCTTGTGGGCCTAGGGTTGTGATGTATGGGGTGAAATCCGAGTGATAATGGTTATAAATTGCGTGTTTTAGTTAGTTCTTGGCTATTATGTGCATTGGATGAGATAACTACGAGAATTGGTCGCTTTGCAGGATAACGGGTTAAATTGGACGTTTTAAGGCAGTTAGAGATGACGTGGAAGACCCGAGATACAGTTACGCACAGTGAGCACCAATTGGGAGGTGTACGGACCAGGAACTAATGTTGAGTTATGCTAAAAATGGATATCACAAGAGGCCGGGGGTGTATTGGTAATTTTGTGAAAGTATCAATGAAGATGAGCAATGACTGAGTTCCCGCCGTAGCCTACGGTTAGATGACCGTAGGTTACGGTTAGTTTAAACCAACAAGAAAAAATCCAGCAGGTCTGGACCGTAGGTTACGGTTGTATACCGTAGCTTACGGTCCCTTTTACAACAATTGCCAGAACATTGTAACCGTAGCCTACGGTCTTGTACCGTAGCTTACGGTTGGGAGAAAAATGGACAGAACTCTGAGACCGTAGCTTACGGTTGTATACCGTAGCTTACGTCAAGTTTGAGAAAATTTCGTTGGAGTTGTTGCTGCAGCCATAAAAAGGGGGATTAGGTCAATTCTGGAAAATTATCAAGAAGAGGAACAAAAAACCCAGAGCTAGGGCTTCAAAGTTGGTAACTTTTTCACCTACAATCATCAGAATTCCACACCGATCATCAACAAGACCAAGATGCCAGCGTGTTACCCAATCTTTGCAGCCTCTAACCGAACAATGAGTGGCTAGTTTTGTTATGATTCCTCCGGATGAAGGAATGATGTAAGTCATATATTTAGTATGTTTTGTCTAATCATTGGGATTTTGTGATCTAAGCATTCGATGCTTTTTACTGTGCAGTTGATTATTTCCATTGTAAATATTTACTTTTTTGTTCATCCTTGATTTGCATCAATTCAATTCCCGAGAGTTCTTGAAATTGGGATCTATTTGGCTAAGGATTAGGGTTGGTTAATTGTAAATGATGCCTATGTGATAACCTTTCATTAATTGGTAATCAGAGTACTTAGTCACGTAACATCACAATGGGTAATGCAATCAATCTTCAATCTCAATGGTTAGAATAAACGTGTTATAATAGTTGACTATCATTCCAAAGTTCGGGGGAATCATCGTTTCTCTATTGAATTAAAATCCAAATTATTGTGTTTATTTTAGTATCATAAATTTAAAGTTCAAGATCAGTGTTTATTGTGTGCAATATCTAGACTCTAGCAATATAACGCTTTCCACAAGACTCCCTTGGTTCGATACCCGACTTATCCTATCTACGTAGTTTATTTCGGTTTTTGATTGACAAAACAACAGTCCATCAAAATGGCGCCGTTGCCGGGGAGGCGTTCGCAAAGTGTTTAATTAGTTATTTCATTTTTGTTTGTTTCGTTCAGAATTACGCGAAATCTCTTTTGTTTGTGTAGTGCAGGCGACCAAGTTTTGCATGCATCATACTCGACACTCCGGGCAGTCATCTCCACTAGTGTTTGATCCAGAGATAGAAAGAACAGCACAACACACTCGGGTACTGCATCGTGAAAACAAGGGTTGCACAAACTACAATACCGAAAACACATCCAATGGAGAGTTCAAGTAGCTTCGAAAACCAACCAGTCACTCACCTCCGCAACAGCAATTCACACCAACTGCTACTCATCCTGCACCGAACACAACCATACCATCTCCACAACCACCACAGACTCAATCAGCAATTACAAACTTCTAACAATACCACCGCCACCATTTCCTAATCTCGGTGATCTCCCACATATTCCCAGTCAACCGTTTCCTCCATCTACCAATGTTCCACAATCTTCACCATATGTGAGAATTGTCACTGATGATACTGTGATTCCGCCAATGCAAATAGGGCCATCTAACTCTGCACGAAATTCACCATTCGAGCAACAACATAGGGCAACAGACTTGGGCGATGGTTTTGAAACATCTGAAGAATACGGGGAAAACCAAATGATGGGGTTGGGGATACAAGACAACTACGATACGGGATTTAGAGCAGGAGATGGGATGCATTATGGCAATTCTGGGTTTCCTACATCAGTGAATGCTCCCGTGCCGGTTAATCAGCAACCGGTTAACAACCGGCCAATTAACATGCCACCAGCACCACAGCAAGGGCCAATTCCTACTGCATCGCATCCATTTCAGGCACAACATGCTCAAGGTCACCATAGAGTACCTCCAAGAAACATACCTCCACCGATTAATCAGTTTGAAGGTATCCCAAGAAGATTCGAACGGGAACCTGTACGGGGTGTCGAAAGTCACTTCAAACCCGCCATCGCCAATAACCCGTCACCGGTGGTTATTCCTCAATTGCAAGGTCGATCATTTGAGGTAAGGGCACAATCCATTCAGAGCCTTCCAAAGTATCATGGAGTAGTTACAGAAGAGCCATATTTGCATATAGCAGCATACGATGCACGATGCAACACCATTGGCGGGCAAGGGTTCACACCAGACGATGTGAAACCGGTACTTTTCCAGTTCACACTTGAAGATAAGGCTCAACAATGGTTCCATTCGCTACCATCGGTGTAACATCCGTCAAAAAACGAATTTACCAAACCCGCTCCGTTTATTAACCGAACAATCAGTTAAAAATTTCGTTGCTTATTTAATGCCCAAAATAATTTTAAACGATACATAATTAATAAGTATATGGGGATATATAATTTGTTTTTGAATAACTCTTAAAAATAATGAAATAAAAATAAAATGGTACTGGTCAACAACAACTTAACACTCAACTCTCCAACCACTACGCCACTTGTATTTCTTGTTAATTATTGGAGTCAATTAATTCATATAATAAATCTCAAATTCAAAAACCGGCGCACCTAATTGCAGTCGTTGGAAATCCCGACTAACTCGCCAAGAATTGACGGTTACTTCAGTTATAACGTAAACTTTAACTATGACATCGGTTATAACCGACGCCTGAGTCCGTGACACAAGTTATAACCGCCGGAAAGTTTCTAACCGACGAATCAAGTCGGAAAACGGGTCAAATTCATCGATGTCCCGCCCTATAAATACCTCCTCGAACCTCTGCAAGCTTTTTCGCTCAAAACCGCACCTTTACCTGACGTAATTCCACTCGCCGGAAAAGTTCTGCACATCGCTGGAAAACCGAACCCTTCACTTCTGAGCCTTACTGAACCCCCAGAGCTTATACCGAAGTCACCCACATCCATTTCAAGCTTGCTGAAGACTCTCTGCCGCAGGACACACTTCGCCGGAAGTTTCTGCTGTTACCGGAGTTTTCGCCGGAGAAACAGAGGAGTCCAGTCGGTATACCTTACGCTTAAATCCTTCATTCTTTTTATTTAATCTCACCTGTAATTAACTGAAACACACTAACGATTTTGATTAAAACTTCGAACCAGTCGGACTTCCGATTCTGGTTAAGATTAACGAAGAAGACGAAGACTCAGTGGTATATAAGTTTAATTTAAATCAAGATATAACTCGGGTTAGACACACAGTCCAGTGGTGGACTGTGTGCACATTAAAAACGTTTACGTCTCGAGTTCGAATCACGTCCCACGCTCCCTCGCTTTAATAAAAATGTTCCTTTTTATTACTGAACCGGATTCATTTCATATAGTTGTTAAGTATAATAAAAACTGGAATAATAACCAAGATAGACATACTGTCCAGTGGTGGACTGTGTGCGCGTTTAAAACACAGGTCACGAGTTCGAGTCCGGACTACTACACCGGTCCGGACAATTATCAAACTTTTTATTTAAGGCAGAAATGAAATAAGGTAGTTAGTATATAAGTATAATAAAAATCAGTTTATTTAACAAGTTGGACACACAGTCCAGCGGAGGACTGTGTGTTAACTCAACCCACAGGTCCTGGGTTCGAGACCTGTGGAGCGCACCGGTCCGACTCATTAAATCGTTTTTAAAAATAAATGATTTTCAGTTTAATCTGATTAGTATATAAATATAATTAAAAACAGAAATATTTCGGGTTAGACACGTAGCTCAGTTGGTAGAGCTGCGTGCGCGCGTACGGGAGGTCTCGGGTTCGAGCCTCACCCAGCGCACACAATTACACATGCGAACCGGTCAATAGTCAAAGGTCAAAGGTCAATGGTCAACGGTCAAAAAAAGTCAACATTTTTTTATTATTTTTATTTATTTATTTTAATTAAAAATCAATTAAAAATACTTAAAAATAACATTTTTAAGGTTAGAAAATAGCCTTAAACTCACAAAAATACACCCAACAATCCTACTAAAATGGATTAATAAAATCCGTTTACTTACCGAAACATTATGTCATTATCTAGGTTAATTTCACTCGTGGTTAAAACCACTTTGTGCGCATTCAACATTATCAACCGAACGCACCCACTGTGAGTGAATCTTACAACTCCCCTTTTTAATTACACGTTTTGGGGTGTGTCATGTGTCATAAAATTAGCTCGTTTATTTAAACTTGTGCCATACCATATTGTGATCTAAACTTAGATTGTATACATTGCTTGTAGTTATGTATTTCATTTTGTCTATTTATATGCAATTCATTCATTAGGCCCATCAGTTCCTCGTGTGAGACGAGTTGAGCAACACGTGCCTCAAAACAAATCCATTATTGTTCGTGTGTGTATTATTGAGTTTATATTGTTTGTAGTTATGTATTTCATATTGTCAAGTTTATGCAATTCATTCATTAGGCCCATCAGTTCCTCGCGAGAGACGAGTTGAGCAACGCGTGCCTCTAAACGATCCATTATTGTTCATGTGTGTATTGTTTAATATTAAATTGATTGATGAATAAGTTTACATCTATTTTTACTCATGTGTGGTTGTGCACTTTATTTTATAATCAATTAAATAAACTTGTTCAAATGTTTTCCATAGGATTCACTCGCCAACTTTTTGTTGATCCAAAAACCTTTTTTACACATGATACAGGTGAACAGGATGAAGCAAGGGAAAACATAGGAAATGCCTTAGAAGAAAACAATGAAGCCTAGATTGATATTTAGGACATGATGTAACATTGATTGTAATTTTCCATTAAAGTGTATTAATGAATATGAAACGTTAAAATAAATGTCATGAGCTTTGATGATAACCCAATCATGCCCCGATCACCTTTTCCGCTGCGGGTCGGGGTGTGACAGATTGGTATCAGAGCCATGACTATAGGGATATAGGATAGGTTATTAGACCCTTAGAGCCTATACTATAGTTTGCCTAAATTTTAATTGTTTAGGTGGTTACATACAAACTTATGATATTTATTTGTTTCATATTTGTTTATACTTACAGTCAAACATACATACTTATATACATATTCATCATACATATTTCAATGTTCATATATTCAATTCATCTTCATACTTTTGTTATTCAAAGATTTTGTTGCAATTTTCAAATCTCATCAAAGTAAGTTCTGCGACGGGCATGTAGTAACTGGAAGGGTACAAATACCAGTAGTCGGAACGTCCTGTCTAGGTTGGCATTCGTATAAATCCAATATAACGGACCAGTTTGCCTACCTGGGGACTAACGATGAGAGTACGAAGGACCTATTAGGCCAAAGCATGTCACACCAAACGTCGTTCGAACTAACCCCACTTTGAGGTGTCACCGTGTCTACACCTGGACACATTCCGAATCTCATACGTTATATACATATTTCTCGATTTTCTCCAGGTTTTAGTGTACGTAACCAGGCTAACACATGCGAACCATATGAAAAACCCGGTATTCATGGGGGCCCACATGATTACGAAGGTGAAGTATGGCGGCATGTAGGGCCTAATGACGAGCAAAGCCCAAGACATCCCATGGATGTAGTAGATTTATTTTCTATATTTATTTTATGAATGTTCATTCCTAGTGCGACCCATGAACCCAAAGACATCCAACTCATATTCTTGACATGTATTCCTTGTAGATGTCTTCTAACCACGCCCGTAGGAAGATGAGAGCAGGAAAAGCCCGCGAACGCATGGCTGCCCTAATCGCTCAACAAATGGCTGCCGTAATACCCAACATTGTAATCCAAGTCCAACAAGTACTTACCGCTAATCCTGTCAATCAAGAAAATCAAAACGTTATCAACTCTTCCCCAAATACCACTAAATGCACCTACAAGCATTTCAAATCATGCGACCCTCCGAAATACGAAGGGACTGAAGGTGTCACCGCTCTCCTCCATTGGTTTGAAGAAATGGAGAACACTTTTCTAAATTGCGATTGCCCTGGCGATCGCAAAGTGCGATATGCTACCGGTCGTTTATATGGAATAGCACTTACTTGGTGGAATATAGAGAAGGCCAAACGAGGTGTTGAAGATGCTATGACTTTAACTTGGAATGAATTAAAGGAAATCATGACCAGGCGATTTTGCCCAAGGAGCGAAATCAAGAAATTAGAAGATGAGTTCTATTTGTTGAAGCAAAAGGAAGGCGACCACACCACGTACAACAAAAGATTTCTCGAGTTACATCAAATGGTTCCCAACTTGTTCACTCCCCTCTACCGTTTGATCGAGCACTACATTCGTGGTCTTCCGTCAAAGATTCAAGACTCTGTAATAAGTACAACGCCTGCAACTTTGGAAGCAGCAATGGAGCTAGCAACAGCGCTCACCGAGAACCGAATCCGAAACAAAGACTTCAAGGAGGAGAAGAAGAAGGATAAAGCATCGACTGAAACCTCCGACTACATCCAAACCGAATCCCCTTCTCAACCCAATTCTAAGAGAAAAAGAGACGGGCAACTTTTCGCTGCTATCCAACGAAATCAACCAATTTCACATGCCATACCCATCCAAGCTATCCCAATCACTCAAGTGGCACCCAACTCAACTTACCCAAATAAGAAACCATATCTTGGACCTCACCCTCGATGCAACAATTGTTTTTATCACCATCCCCTTACCTTACCTTGTCAACTATGTGCAACTTGTGGACGCTATGGTCATTTGAGCAAGGTTTGCCGCACCTTTCAAAACCAAATCTCTCCCCCTACTCAAAACATGATCCAAACCTATCAACAACCCCAATACCCCATGTTCCCATATGTTCGAGCTTGTTTCAATTGTGGCGACCCTACCCACTTTAGAAACACGTGCCCTCGATTGGTTAACATCATAAACGCTCAAGCTCAATCAAATCCAATTAACCAAGTAAATCAAGAAAACCAAATCACTAGGCCACCAGCAAGAGGAAGAGTTTTCAACATCAACGCCAACCCTGACGAAGATAATGACGGCCCAAAAGAAGATACCCAACTAGTCCTCTTCACCGGAAATCAAGATTCAACTCCAATCGTTTAGTTTTATGTTTTTATTTATCACATAGAACCAATCATAACTTAAGGATAAAGCCAATGGGAATTTGACAAGAATATGGTGGTTACGCGCTGGTACTTCCTATATATAAGTATTCTTGTCAAAGGATCGGAGGCATTATCAGGCGGTTATGAGAGGTTCCATGTATAAGCTGTTTGTGTGATTATTGTTTAGATAAAATTTATTATTTTCAGTACATGCAATACGATCGGCTCCGTTTGATTGAGCCTTGATCGCACAGACATTTTCATTTTCAGTACATGCAATACGATCGGCTCCGTTTGATTGAGCCTTGGTCGCACAGACATTTTTTCATTTTCAGTATTTTGTGTTTATTGTATTGGTTGTAGAGTCACATAGGACTAATCATAATTCACTGATAAAACCAATGAAAATTTGACAAGAATATGGTGGATACGCCGCTGGTACTTCCTCTATATAAGTATTCTTGTCAAAGGATCGGAGGCATTATCAGGCGGTTATGAGAGGTTCCATGTATAAGCTGTTTGTGTGATTATTGTTTAGATAAAATTTATTATTTTCAGTACATGCAATACGATCGGCTCCGTTTGATTGAGCCTTGATCGCACAGACATTTTCATTTTCAGTACATGCAATACGATCGGCTCCGTTTGATTGAGCCTTGATCGCACAGACATTTTTTCATTTTCAGTATTTTGTGTTTGTTGTATTGGTTGTAGAGTCACATAGGACTAATCATAATTCACTGATAAAACCAATGAAAATTTGACAAGAATATGGTGGATACGCCGCTGGTACTTCCTATATATAAGTGTTCTTGTCAAAGGATCAGAGGCATTGTCAGGCGGTTATGAGAAGTTCTATGTAGGATTTAGTATTGTCTTGGTTGAAATTTGTGTTACATTCATATCATCTCGCCATTTAAAGAAATTGGATTGTGTTCTATTTCTACATAAACTAACCTCTCCATTATAACAAACGAGAGAGGAACTGTCACCATTCAAACATATATGCTATCAGAATGTGGATTCAAATATGGGTTGTTGTGTTATTTATGTTCTAAAGTTACATCATAGGACCAATCATAACTTACTGATAAAACCAATGAAAATTTGACAAGAATATGGTGGATACGCCGCTGGTACTTCCTATATATAAGTATTCTTGTCAAAGGACCAGAAGCATTGTCAGACGGTTATGTGAAGTTCTTTGTAGGATTTAGTAATTTCTTGGTACATTAGTTGTTGTGTTTATTTATATTCTATAGTCATAGAACCAATCATAACTTACTGATAAAACCAATGAAAATTTGACAAGAATATGGTGGATACGCCGCTGGTACTTCCTATATATAAGTATTCTTGTCAAAGGATCAGAGGTATTGTTAGATGGTTATGAGAAGTTCCATGTAGATTGTAGTATTAGAAGTTTTGCTTTAGGATATAACCGTATCCTTCCAAACATATCAAAACTCTTGCGCATGATATCATATTTAGCGAATCAACTCCGCTTATCAATATTTTCACCGAAGGCAACAAAAAGCGATTCCTGTAATAGGGTACTTAACCCTTACAAGGGACGTTACCGCCTCAAAAAAAATTTAAACTCTTACACTTTTTCTAAGTATGTAACAGTCAAACTAAACACCATCATTTTTAGTCAAATATAGCACTACTTAAATTTCGGGACGAAATTTCTAAAAAGCAGGGGATACTGTAACATCCGTCAAAAAACGGATTTACCAAACCCGCTCCGTTTATTAACCGAACAATCAGTTAAAAATTTCGTTGCTTATTTAATGCCCAAAATAATTTTAAACGATACATAATTAATAAGTATATGGGGATATATAATTTGTTTTTGAAAAACTGTTAAAAATAATGAAATAAAAATAAAATGGTACTGCCGGGTTTCGAACCCGGGTCAGTCAGCCGGGTCAACAACAACTTAACACTCAACTCTCCAACCACTACGCCACTTGTATTTCTTGTTAATTATTGGAGTCAATTAATTCATATCATGAATCTCAAATTCAAAAACCGGCGCACCTAATTGCAGTCGTCGGAAATCCCGACTAACTCGCCAAGAATTGACGGTTACTTCAGTTATAACGTAAACTTTAACTATGACATCGGTTATAACCGACGCCTGAGTCCGCGACACAAGTTATAACCGCCGGAAAGTTTCTAACCGACGAATCAAGTCGGAAAACGGGTCAAATTCATCGATGTCCCGCCCTATAAATACCTCCTCGAACATCTGCAAGCTTTTTCGCTCAAAACCGCACCTTTACCCGACGTAATTCCACTCGCCAGAAAAGTTCTGCACATCGCCGGAAAACCGAACCCTTCACTTCTGAGCCTTACTGAACCCCCAGAGCTTATACCGAAGTCACCCACATCCATTTCAAGTTTGCTGAAGACTCTATGCCGCAGGACACACGTCGCCGGAAGTTTCTGCTGTTACCGGAATTTTCGCCGGAGAAACAGAGGAGTCCAGTCGGTATACCTTACGCTTAAATCCTTCATTCTTTTTATTTAATCTCACCTGTTATTAACTGAAACACACTAACGACTTTGATTAAAACTTCGAACCAGTCAGACTTCCGATTCTGGTTAAGATTAACGAAGAAGACGATGACTCAGTAGTATATAAGTTTAATTTAAATCAAGATATAACTCGGTGTAGACACACAGTCCAGTGGTGGACTGTGTGCACATTAAAAACGTTTACGTCTCGAGTTCGAATCACGTCCCACGCTCCCTTGCTTTAATAAAAATGTTCCTTTTTATTACTGAACCGGATTCATTTCATATAGTTGTTAAGTATAATAAAAACCGGAATAATAACTAAGATAGACACACAGTCCAGTGGTGGACTGTGTGCACGTTTAAAACACAGGTCACGAGTTCGAGTCGGAACTACTACACCGGTCCGGACAATTATCAAACTTTTTATTTAAGGCAGAAACGAAATAAGGTAGTTAGTATATAAGTATAATAAAAATCAGTTTATTTAACAAGTTGGACACACAGTCCAGTGGTGGACTGTGTGTTAACTCAACCCACAGGTCCCGGGTTCGAGACCTGTGTAGCGCACCGGTCCGACTCATTAAATCGTTTTTAAAAATAAATGATTTTCAGTTTAATCTGATTAGTATATAAATATAATTAAAAACAGAAATATTTCGGGTTAGACACGTAGCTCAGTTGGTAGAGCTACGTGCACGCGTACGGGAGGTCTCGGGTTCGAGTCTCACCCAGCGCACACAATTACACATGCGAACCGGTCAACAGTCAAAGGTCAAAGGTCAATGGTCAACGGTCAAAAAAGTCAACATTTTTTTATTATTTTTATTTATTTATTTTAATTAAAAATCAATTAAAAATACTTAAAAATAACATTTTTAAGGTTAGAAAATAGCCTTAAACTCACAAAAATACACCCAACAATCCTACTAAAATGGATTAATAAAATCCGTTTACTTACCGAAACATTATGCCATTATCTAGGTTAATTTCACTCGTGGTTAAAACCACTTTGTGCGCATTCAACATTATCAACCGAACGCACCCACTGTGAGTGAATCTTACAACTCCCCTTTTTAATTACACGTTTTGGGGTGTGTCATGTGTCATAAAATTAGCTCGTTTATTTAAACTTGTGCCATACCATATTGTGATCTAAACTTAGATTGTATACATTGCTTGTAGTTATGTATATCATTTTGTCTATTTATATGCAATTCATTCATTAGGCCCATCAGTTACTCGTGTGAGACGAGTTGAGCAACACGTGCCTCAAAACAAATCCATTATTGTTCGTGTGTGTATTATTGAGTTTATATTGTTTGTAGTTATGTATTTCATATTGTCAAGTTTATGCAATTCATTCATTAGGCCCATCGGTTCCTCGCGAGAGACGAGTTGAGCAACGCGTGCCTCTAAACGATCCATTATTGTTCATGTGTGTATTGTTAAAATTAAATTGATTGATGAATAAGTTTACATCTATTTTTACTCATGTGTGGTTGTGCACTTTATTTTATAATCAATTAAATAAACTTGTTCAAATGTTTTCCATAGGATTCACTCGCCAACTTTTTGTTGATCCAAAAACCTTTTTTACACATGATACAGGTGAACAGGATGAAGCAAGGGAAAACATAGGAAATGCCTTAGAAGAAAACAATGAAGCCTAGATTGATATTTAGGACATGATGTAACATTGATTGTAATTTTCCATTAAAGTGTATTAATGAATATGAAACGTTAAAATAAATGTCATGAGCTTTGATGATAACTCAATCATGCCCCGATCACCTTTTCCGCTGCGGGTCGGGGTGTGACAATCGGCTTCTATTTTCACATGGCACGATATGCAACAACTGTTCCTCGATGAATTCTATACACCATTGTGAACGAACAATGCACGAAAGGATATTCGGAACTTCCGACAGCAACCGGGGGAGTTATTCCACGAAGCAATTAATCGGTTTAAAATGATGTTAAAGAATTGCCCACATCATGGGATTCCATTATGGGAATTGTTGAATGCATTTCACGAAGGTTTGTCGAATGAAGATGCACGAGATCTTAGCTCAACTTCGAATGGAACTTTTGGCACTAATTATGAGCAGGTTGATTGGGAATACTTGGAGAGGAATGCGAGAACTTTGAAACATAAGATTCAATCTTCAAGAAGTACTCGGCATTCTGTTGTAAGGGCGGTCGATAATGCACCGGAAGTTAGTGGTCAAATGTCGTTCTGTGGGCATTGTGGGGATCTGGGACACATCGCAGATCAGTGTCCGAGTATTGGTGCGGGCAACACAAATGTTAACTATGTCCAAGGCAATGGAGGGGGCGGCAGAAACTTCAATATGAACTCGAACACATATCATCCGGGCCTCAGAAATCACCCGAATTTTAGTTATGGAAATGCTAATAATCAAGCCAACCCGGGATTTCAAGGTAGCAATAATCAGCCTGGGGGACAAAGGAACTTTAATCAACCTCTATTTCAGCAGAATTTTCAAGGAGGGTACCACCCGAACTAGGGTGGTACAACTGGGTCCTCTAACCATAATGCAGGTACCGATACAATGGAGATGTTAAAGTCCATTCAACAAGATTTACAGAAACACAATCAATTGGATGAAGTGCGGGCTCAGAAGGATGAGGCACATGATAAAGCTATTCAGTTGTTAACAACGCATATGGGTCAACTCGCGAATGAATTGAATGAGCTGAAACAAAGTAATGGGCGGCTACCAAGCGATACAACCACGAATCCAACTCACCAGAAAAAGGGAAATCAGATCAATCAGGTGAGTACTCTTCGAAGTGGTAAGGTTTACACCAAGGTCACCAATCCACCACACTTTGTGGAAGGTGTGGTGGAGGATCTAGGTGAGGATGGGGTGAGTGATGACGAAACAGAACCACAGGTTGTTAAATGAATGAACATAATAAGCATAATAATAATAACAACCAAACTCTAAATGCTGGACCGATCAAAGCTAAGGAAGGGGAACCGCTTTCACCTCCATTTCCTGAAGCTTTGCGGAATCCGGGTAATAAGGGCATCATAAACAAAAGGGGACCACAACCCGAAGAAATTTGGGAAGTTTTTAAGCAAGTAAAAATCGATCTACCCTTAATTGATGCCATTAAACAGGTTCCAGCATATGCCAAATATTTAAAAGATATGTGTACTCAAAAACGGCAGCACAAAGTGCCTAAACAGATTGATTTAACAGAAAGAGTGAGTGCTGTGCTGAATGCAGTACTTCCACCTAAGCTCCAAGATCCTGGAACACCATTAATTCCCATTCAGGTGGGCAATTTTAAAATGATTAGAGCGTTGTTGGATCTAGGAGCTAGCGTGAGCATTCTTCCGGGGAGCTTATATGACCAATATGATTTTGGTCCATTACGTTGAGCCGAGACGACTGTCGTATTGGCATATTTGACCCCTAAGCTCCCTCGAGGGATTGTTCGCGATGTCATTGTCAAGGTGGAAGAATTCTATTTTCCAGTAGACTTTTTGGTGCTTGATTATGTCTCTTCAGACCAAATCAATCAACCAAATGTCATTTTGGGTCGACCTTTCTTAGCCACAGCACATGCACTAATCGACTGCCAAACTGGCACTATCGATATGACGTTTGGCAATAGGAAGGTCCGTTTAAATGTGTTCTCTAACGTTTCTGACATATTTCCTAGTGATGAATGTTTCATGGCAGATATCATTGATGGATGTTCTCTTCACTTAGAGGAGGAGACACCCGATCTATGTTTGTTGTGTGACACGGCAGAACAGAATCAGATACAGGATTTAGAAGAGGAAATGCAGAAATTGGAGGTGGCAGCAATACAAGAAAGAAGGCCTCCATGGACTCATCAAGTGGATAGTCTTTCGGCCGAAATTTCATCGGGACTGAAACCATCCCTAATCAGTCCGCCAAAGGTTGAGCTTAAAGAGTTACCACAACATCTCAAATATGCCTTCCAGGGAGAGGATCAGACTCTTCCCGTCATCATCGCTGTCAGTTTAGCAAAAGAACAGGAGGAAGCATTGCTGAAGGTGCTTCAGACATATAAAGCGGCAATTGGTTGGACTCTCGCAGATCTCAAAGGTATAAGCCCTTCTATTGTAATGCACAAGATAATAACTGATGCAGATGAAAAGCCCGCGCGAGACACACAGCGACGGTTGAACCCGTACATGCGAGAGGTGGTGAAGAAGGAAGTTATTAAATGGTTAGATGCCGGCATTATCTATCCAATCTCCGATAGTGCGTGGGTAAGCCCAACCTAAACGGTGCCCAAGAAAGTAGGGATCCAAATTGTTAAAGGCGAAAACGGTGAGCAGATCGCCACTCGGCCGGTAACCGGGTGGCGTGTGTGCATTGATTATAGGAAACTTAATGCCGCCACATCAAAGGATCACTTTCCTTTGCCTTTCATTGATCAAATTGTTGAAAAATTTTCAGGTCAGAAATTTTACTGCTTTTTAGATGGTTACTCAGGGTACAATCAAATCGACATACATCCTGACCACCAAGAAAAGACTACATTCACATGCCCATACGGTACCTTCGCATTTAGGCGGATGCCGTTTGGGCTGTGCAATGCCCCGGCCACCTTCCAACGGTGCATGATGAGTATCTTCTCGGATATGGTTGGGGATACCTTGGAAATTTTTATGGATGACTTTGCTGTGTTCGGACCGTCATTTGACACATGTTTAAACGAACTAGCTAAGGTATTGGAACGATGTGTCAAAACAAATTTGGTACTTAGTTGGGAGAAGAGCCATTTCATGGTTCAAGAGGGCATTGTGCTAGGACACGTAGTGTCGAGTAAAGGGATTGAAGTTGATAAGGCTAAAATCAAAGTGATATCTACATTACCACCACCCACTAATATTAAAGGCATCCGTTCCTTTTTAGGACACCCAGGTTTTACCGTAGGTTCATCAAGGGTTTTAGTGTCATCACCAAACCACTGTGTAATCTACTTTTAAAAGATGTTCCTTTCGATTTCATTGATGAGTGTGTTCAAGCGTTTAAGATTTTAAAGGACCAATTGGTACAAGCCCCAATCTTGCAATCACCGGACTGGACAAAGCCTTTTGAAATAATGTGTGATGTAAGTGACTTTGCAATCGGGGCCGTACTAGGAAAGCGAGTAGACAAGAAACCGGTTGTCATCTACTATGCGAGCAAAACTCTCTCCGATGCTCAACTTAATTACACTACATCGGAGAAAGAGTTGCTCGCCGTTGTCTATGCATTGGACAAGTTCCGGTCATATATTTGGGGAAGTAAAGTAATCGTTTACTCTGATCATAGCGTAGTTAAATATTTAATGGAGAAGAAAGATGCGAAACCGGGCTGATCCTTTAGATCCTTCTACTACAAGAATTTGATCTAGAGATTTGAGACAAAAAGGGGTGTGAAAATGTGGTCGCGGACCACCTGTCACGATTACCACCAGAGTGCGAGGATGTCACACCCGTAATTAATGAACAATTCCCGGATGAGTTTATTATGTCTGTCAGTTCTGAACCATGGTATGCTAATTTTGCTAATTATATTGTTTCAGGTACGATGCCGGAAGCATGGAACAAAATGAGGAAACAACAATTTTTGGCACAGGTGAAGAATTATATTTGGGATGAACCGGATTTGTTCCGGATAGGTGCTGATCAAATCATCCGGAGGTGTATTCCGGAGACAGAATTTCAAGACGTGTTGAAACATGCCCATGCTTCGGCGTGTGGTGGCCACTTCAGCGAACAGAAGACGGGCCATAAAGTGTTAGAATGCGGCCTTTACTGGCCGATGCTGTTTAAAGATGCCTTTGCTTTTGCTAAACATTGCACCAATTGTCAGAAAATGGGCGGAATTTCTAAACGGACGAGATGCCAATGCAGCCAATTTTGGTTGTTAACATTTTTGATGAAGCTGCCTCAAGGAAAACGTGCTCTCGGAACTCGCTGGGTTTTCCGTAACAAACAGGATGACACTTGAGTCATTGTTCGAAATAAAGCTCGACTGGGGGTTTAGGGTTTTCCTCAGATTGAAGGATTAGACTACGATGAGGTCTACGCACCGGTCACTCGTTTGGAGGCTATTCGCATTTTCTTGGCATATGCATCTTACATGGATTTCACTGTCTATCAAATGGATGTCAAGACAGCGTTCCTCTACGGCACGGTGAAAGAGGAAATATACGTAGCACAACACCGGGTTTTACTAATCCGACAAACCCGACTATGCATACAAATTGGACAAAGCTTTGTATGGGTTGCATCAAGCGCCTCACGCATGGTACGAAACTCTTATAGAACATTTGCTTGCTCATGGATACACTCAGGGAACCATTGATCAAACCGCGTTCATCAAACGTGTTGACAAGGACATTATTCTTGTTCAAATTTACGTTGATGATATCTTTTTTGGTTCTACAAATGATGGTTTGTGTCGAGAATTTGAAGGAATTATGAAGAAGAAATTTGAGATGAGCTCATTGGGGGAGATGACCATGTTTTTAGGACTTCAAGTTCGTCAGAGCACGCAGGGAATCTTGATTCATCAAGGAAAATATGTCCATGACGTTCTTGCGAAATTCAAGCTTACAGACTCAAAGCCCATGGCTTCACCTATTGCAGAACGGCCTTTGCTAAATGAAGATGCTGAAGGAACGCCTGTTAATCCGACTATGTATCTCGCTCAATGATTGGTTCACTCATGTATCCCACTACAAGTCGGCCAGATATCATGTTTTCTGTAACATTTGTATAAATCGGGTCTCTAAAACCCGCTCCGTTTTGTAATCAAATACCAGGTTAAGAAAATACAGTAATTATTTATGGTTATTTTGGAGTTTAAACGTTACATAATTAATAAATAAACTAAACCATAAAAATTATATTTGATAAAAAGTTAAAGTAAAATAAAAAAAAAATATTGTAGCTGACCGGACTCGAACCCGGGTCAGCTGAAACAATTCAACAACTTAACATCCACTTCCCAAACCACTCCGCCATCAAGTGTTTTCTGATAACTTTAGGAAGACAATTGAATCTTATACGCGAACTCAATCAACCGTTAATGCCATCTGCATAACGGAAATCGGTAAACCGAATCGCCAAATCGGTTCAAACTCGTTTAGCTAGCTTATAACCGATGAATATCGGTTTCTAATTAAGTTCAAATTGAATGAACTTAAAGTTCCGGTTTTTGAAACCGAAAAGTATTCAAACTCCAAATAATTCAGGTTCCAATCATTTATGCGATTCAGAACCGTCTCAAATACACTCCATTTCCTTTTCGTCGCGTTTTCAAGTCTTTTGAGCACCAAAAACTGTTCGCCGGAATCCTCTGCAAAACTCGCCGGAAAACCGTGTTCAACACAAACCGGTAAGTTTTTCCTCCTTTGCGGTTTCAATCTATTGTTAGGACTCCACTAACATTAATCCATTACTCTAAATCAGTCACAGAAGACTTTGCTGGATTTCTGGGTTCGCCGGAGAAATTCTGGAATTTGCCGGAAACTCGCTAGCTAACGGTAAACACATTAAATCGTGCTAATAATCCATGTACTCTGGTTTAATTTCAAAACTAATTCCTTAATTCTGTTGATAGACTCTCTCAACCGGAGGTCCAAAAACAGAGCTACCTGATTTCGCCGGACTCCTTAAAGAAGACGACCTGTCCGGTATTTCCTCCCCCCAAACTGTTCGGTTTTGTTCATTCAAGCTAGTAGTCATGTTATTTAAATAGTTAAATCAAGAACCAGTCGTTTGAGTGAAGTCGGTAATTGTAGTGAAGAAGATGAACTGAAAACCGGGATAAGACTAAATAAAATTCGGATAATAAACGGGTTAGACACACAGTCCAGCGGTGGACTGTGTGCAAAGTTAACATACACGTCCCGAGTTCGATCCTTACTGCACACACGCTTCACGTAATAACACTCTTTTTATTCATGAACTAACCGGGTTAGAACGGGTAGTTGTTAAGTATATTTAAATCAAGAATATAACCGGGTTAGACACACAGTCCAGCGGTGGACTGTGTGCAAAACAAACTTCACGTCGCGCGATCGAGTCCCGTCACAAGCACCGGTCCGTGAGATTAAAACGTTTTGCAAAATAAAGGAATTTTCGGTAAGTTCGAATAAGTATATAAATATAATTAAAACTGGGTTTCTAACAGGTTAGTCACGTAGCTCAGCTGGTAGAGCTACGTGCGCGTGAACGGAAGGTCACCGGTTCGAATCCCGCTTGGCGCAAATAATTACCGCTGACCGAACCGGTCAACGGTCAACGGTCAAACAGTAAAAAAATAATATTTTTTTAAATATTTATTTGTTTATTTTAATTTAAAAATCAATTTAAAATACTTAAAAATAACATTTTTAAAGATAGAAAATAGCCATAAACTCACAAAAATATATCTAAAAATCCCATTAGAATCCTTAATAAAATCCATCCATTTTAATATATTTTCCATTGTTATTTAGGTTAGTATTCCTCGTCGACTCGCTCGTCTAAATCGTGCGCATCTCGCTATATCCAATCCAACGCACCCAATGTGAGTGAACCCTTCAAATTCCCCGTTTTAATCACGTTTTTGGGGTGTATCATGTGTCTTGTTCATTTACATATTATAACCAAGTTATTGTGCATATATCATATCATGACATGTGTATTAGTTTGTTGCTGTTAAGTAGTTATTATTGTTTGCAAATTATTATTTCAGTACATGCAATTGCCGAGGCCGTAGCTCCCCATCCATCGAGGTTGAGTTTGATCCCCATTTTATTATGCGGTTGATCAGGGCGTGCCCGCACGATCGGCTCCGTTTGATTGAGCCTTGATCGGTCATTTCATTTTACATTTCAATAC
Source organism: Scalesia atractyloides (assembly GCA_947069175.1). Classification (NCBI taxonomy): domain Eukaryota; kingdom Viridiplantae; phylum Streptophyta; class Magnoliopsida; order Asterales; family Asteraceae; genus Scalesia; species Scalesia atractyloides. The sequence goes on from CAMTDV010000023.1 coordinate 24,413,721, forward strand.
ATGCAATACGCTCGGCTCCGTTTGATTGAGCCTTGAGTGCACAGTTCAATTTACATTTCCAGTTCATGCAATACGTTCGGCTCCGTTTGATTGAGCCTTGAGCGCACAGTCCAATTTACATTTCCAGTTCATGCAATACGATCGGCTCCGTTTGATTGAGCCTTGATCGCACAGTTCAATTATGTTAATTGTTATATGCTGTTGGTATGTTCATGTATGTTATCGATTGTTAATTGATGCTTGCCAATGTTTGATTCCATACATGTGCTCTTTTATGATTATGCACAATATTTTATTGATAAACTAACCAGACAATTATTATCAAATGTTTATCTATAAGGTTCACTCGCCAACTTATGTTGACCCAAAAACCTCCTATTTTACACATGATACAGGTGAACCAGCAGCAGCTAGGAACACGTAGGACTTGGATTAGAAGGAATAAAACGATTTATTATTTGGATTATTTTTGGTTATTTTCCCTTGTAATGAATGAACATGTTTGGATGTTTGAGAAATGTAACTTTGACTTCATTTAATTATGAAACATAATAGTAAATGTCATGTGCTTTGGTGATAACCCAATTATGCCCCGACTCTTATTTCCGCTGCGGGTCGGGGTGTTACATTTTCCGTCTGCTAGTGTGCTCGTTATTAGGCTACTCCTAAACTCTCTCATTTACATGCTGTTAAACGAATTTTTAGGTACCTAAAAGGGGCACCATCACTGGGCCTCTGGTATCCTAAAAATTCTAAATTTGAACTGTATGCTTTCTCTGACAGTAATCTTGGAGGTACAGATAGGGATATGCGCTCAACTTCAGCTGGCTGTCAATTTTTGGGAGATCGTTTAATCTCGTGGCAATGCAAGAAGCAATAGACGGTCTCTCTTTCTACTGCGGAAGCATAATATGTCGCAGCCTCTGCTTGCTGCTCCCAGGTTTTATAGATGCAACACCAACTTGCGGATTACGGTTTGACTTATCTAAACACCACAATTTACTGTGATAATGATGCCGCTACCCAAATCGTCAAAAACCCTTTTTTTCACTCCAAAACCAAGCACATAAATATTAAAGTTCATTTTATCCGTGATTGCTATGGAAAGGGTCTCGTGAAGCTTAAGCAAATCCACACTGATGCAAAAGTGGCGGATTTGTTCACGACACCCGTTAGCAACGCGCGTTTTCATGTGCTTGTGGATCTTCTCAAAATGATTCGGTTTTCTACCTAGGCATCCCCTGTTCTTTTCGTTTCGTTTACTATTTTTTCTTTCTTTTCCTTTGCTTCGTAAATTTGTTCATGTATATACACAAATTTAGGGGGAGAAATCTTAATTTAAAAAAAATGTTTGTTTTAAAAAAAACAGATTTTGCAATGATCGGGAATGAAATACTTTTTCGTGATAAAATGTCTGACTAACACATGTAAGGTGTTGAAGCGGGAAAATGCTTGGATCGAAGGTGATATGTCGGTAGGTCTAAAACTCAACAGGATAGTGTAAGCCAAATGATATAAACATAACAAACTATGTACTCAGTGGGTCACTTACTATAGGCGTATGATTTCATGGTCTTAAATCCTGTGTTGATAGATAGCCAACGTCTAAGGTTTCGGGTCTTTATGCTGTTGAGTCATCCGGGGATATCTTGGCTGCCCTTCTGTTGCATCCAGATTATATGTAGACCTAGGAACGGTCAAGATATCTTTTTAAAAGAGTCAAAATAGAAGGACCAAAACTTAAGAGAACGGAAGTCTCTTCATGAGAAAATTCCATAAGTTCATACATACCACATAAGGTATTTGCCTAACCCTCGTCAGACACTATTGGTCTCTCTACTGTACGAAAGTACTGACCTATTCACCAATAGCCTGACGTTGTAAAATATAAAGGATGACCTCAGTACACTCACCTGCTACGATGAATCGTTGTGCTTGCCTTGATCGCGGGGGTATGTCATGGTATGGGACACACGGGTATCATAGTATAATACTACCTTAAGCGTATCATAAAGCTTGAAAATTAAAAATTTATAATTCACATGTTACTGTTCCAGATTGGGCTTTTACTCGCTTTCCGGATAGGCCCACTTAGACTTACTGTTCCGGATTGGGCTTATAAATATTTCCGGACAGGCACACTTAGACTTTACTATTCCGGATTGGGCCTGACAAAAGCCCAATCTGGATTCTTTGGAATGTGAGGCCCAAGCCCATTCTGGAAAGTATTTAAGTGATTCTGAGATTTCATTCCGGATTATTCACAAATTTCTGAAATCCCTTCTCTTCTCTGACTTTCTCTCTGATTTTCACTGTTCATCTCATATCTTATATTTCGAACCTCATCCGGGTTAGGTAAATTTGCTTAAAATCATAAAATCCGGATGATATGTTTAAAGCATTCCGGATAGCATCTCGGATTGACCTTCAAGTAACATGCATTTCGGATCCCATTCCGGATGGATATTCAACCGAATTGATGAACTCTGATTTCATCTCGGATAATATTCATCCGGATTAATGATTTATCTGAGATACTGTTGGCTAATCTGGATTGTTGTTTTATCCGAAATACGAGTGACCTCTTACTAATCCGGAATGATGTAAAGGTTCATCCGGATTAGTGTTGACCTGTTTGTAACATCCGTCAAAAACGGATTTACCAAACCCGCTCCGTTTATCAACCGAACAGTCAGTCAAAATTTTCGTTTCGAATTAAATGTCCAAAACATTTTTAAACGATCCGTAATCAATTATTATACGCGAATATATATTTAGTTTTTGAAAAACTGTCAAAAATCGCAAAATAAAAATTAAATACATATGCCGGGTTTCGAACCCGGGTCTGTACCGAGTCACTAAGTGACTTAACACCTCACACACAAACCACTGCGCCGCTAGTCATGTTTGATGAATAATAGAATCATTTAATTGATATAGTGACTTTAGGAATTCAAAACCGGCGCCCAATCGTTTCAGTCGTCGGAATCCCGGATTATTCGCGAAGTCTTAACACCAATTTACGTTATAACGTAAATCTTTAATCACATATCGGTTATAACCGATGTTTGAAGTCCGCGACCAAATTCAAAACCGCCGGAAAACTTGAATTGACGAACCCAGTCCGAAATCAGACCAAATACATTTCATTTTTCCCTATAAATTCAACCACAACCGTCTACAAACACTTTCGCACAAAAATCACACCTTTTCACGGCGTATTTTCACTCGCCGGAACTTTCCTGTTTTTCGCCGGAAAACCGTGTTTTGATCCCTGAGCTTTATTGAATCCCCTAAACCTTCACCGAAGTCACCCTTACCTTTTTGCAAGTTTTCTGGAGACTAGCTACTACAAGGAACACGTCGCCGGAGTTGTTTTTCTGTCGCCGGAGTTCTGCCGGAAAACAGAGGAAACGAGTCGGTATACCTCACGCTTATTTTCCTTTCTTTTTACTTCCATATTACCAATAATTAACCTAAAACGCTAAGAAACTGATTTAAAATCTTGATCTAGTCGAACACCGATTCTGGTTATTCTTTCAGTGAAGAAGACGACGCTCTCTCGTTATCATATAAGTATAATATAAATCAAGAAATTAATCGGGTTAGACACACAGTCCAGCGGTGGACTGTGTGCACATATAAAACGCAAAACGTCTCGAGTTCGAATCCCGTCTCACACACGCTGCCTTAATAAAATCCATTTTTTTGTTTTACTGAACCGGATCGCCTAAGATATATGTTAAGTATATTAATAACCGAAACAATAACCAAGTTAGACACACAGTCCAGCGGTGGACTGTGTGTTTGTTTATATCACAGGTCACGAGTTCGAGTCCGGTCCTCAGCACCGACTCGGACAATTATCTTTTCTTTTAAATAAGGCAGAAAAGGAAATATCTATTTTGTATTTAAGTATAATAAAAACCGAATACTATAACATGTTGAACACACAGTCCAGCGGTGGACTGTGTGTTGGATTGAACCACAGGTCCCGGGTTCGAGACCTGTGGTGTGCATGACCGTTTCGATTAAATTGTTTTTAAGATAAAAATGATTTTCGGTTTAATCTAATTAGTGTATATATATAATTAAAATCGGATATATAACGGGTTAGACACGTAGCTCAGTTGGTAGAGCTGCGTGCACGCGTACGAGAGGTCTCGGGTTCGAGCCTCACTCAGCGCACAATAAACTGTCAACGAACCGGTCAACGGTCAGGTCAACGGTCAACCGGCCGGTCAACGGTCAGAAAAATAATAATTTTTTTATTTATTTTATTTAATTATTTTAATTAAAAATCAATTATAAATACTTAAAAATAACATTTTTAAGATTAGAAAATAGTTTCAAACTCACAAAAATACACCCAACAATCCTACTAAAATAGTTTAATAAAATCCGTTTACTCACCAAACCATAATGCGATTTATCTAGGTTAAATCTCACTCGTGGTTAAAACCATTTCGCGTGCATTCATCATCATCAACCGAACGCACCCACTGTGAGTGAATCTTACAATTCCCCCTTTTAAATTACACGTTTTGGGGTGTGTCATGTGTTATGAATTTATTAATTTATTTATTTAAACTTGTGCCGTACCACATCATGACATAAACTTAGATTGATTGATTGTTGTGATTTATTTATATTTCCGTTAGTCAAATTACATGAAACTCATACATTAAGCTATCAGTTCCTCGTGGGAAACGAGTAGAACATCGCGTGCTTCAATTCAAATTCATCATTGTTTATGTGTGTTTTTCATTGATTTCATATTGTTTGTAGTTGTGTTATTCATATTATCATGTTTATGCAATTCATTCATCAGGCCCCTCAGTTCCTCGTGAGAGACGAGTTGAGCATCGCGTGCCTTTAATTGTTTCCATTATTATTCATGAGTGTTTCATTTAACATCTTATGATTGTTGATCAAGTTACATCTAATTTTATTCATGTTTGGTTGTGCACATATTTCATAATCAATTTAAATAAATTGTTCAAATGTTTTCCATAGGATTCACTCGCCAACATTATGTTGATCCAAAAACCTTTTTACACATGATACAGGTGAACAGGTTGAAGCAAGGATAGCATAGGATATGCCTTAGAAGAGAACAAAGGAGTTAGATTGTTAGTTAGATCATGTTGTAGCAATCATTGTAAACTTTCATTTAATTTGTATTAATGAATATGAAACATTTAATAAATGTCATGAGCTTTGATGATAACCCAATCATGCCCCGACACCTTATCCGCTGCGGGTCGGGGTGTGACAGATTGGTATCAGAGCCATGACTATAGGGATATAGGATAGGTTATTAGACCCTTAGAGCCTATACTATAGTCTGCCTAAAATATTAAATTGATTAAGTGGTTACATACAAACTTGTGATATTTATTTGTTTCATATTTGTTTACATTTCAGTCAAACATACATGCTCATATATACATGTTCATTATACATATATACATATTCATTATACATATATCGATGTTCATGTGTTCAATTTATTTTCATACTCTCGTTATCCAAAGATTTTATGCAATTTTCAATTCTCATCAAAGTAAGTTCTGCGACGGGCATGTAGTAACTGGAAGGGTACAAGTACCGGTAGTCGGAACGTCCTGTCTAGGCTGGCATTCGTATAAATCCAATATAACGGACCAGTTTGCCTACCTGGGGACCAACGATGAGAGTACGAAGGACCTATTAGGCCAAAGCATGCCACACCAAACGTCGTTCGAACTAACCCTACTTTGAGGTGTCACCGTGTCTACACCTGGACACATTCCAAACATCACACGTTGTATACATATTTCTCGATTTTCACCGGGTTTTGTGTACGCAACCAGGCAGAAACCGTGCGAACCATATGAAAAACCGGTAATTCATGGGGGCCCACATGATTACATAAGGTAAAGTATGGCGGCATGACGGGCCTAACAGCGAGCAAAGCCAAAGACATCCTATGGATGTGGTATTTTTGTATGATTATTTTATGAATATTCATCCCTAATGTGACCCATGATCTCAAAAGCATCCAACTCATACCCTTGTCATGTATTCATTGTAGATGTCTTCTAACCTCGCCCGTAGGAAGATGAGAGCAGGAAAAGCCCGCGAACGCATGGCTACCTTAATCGCTCAACAAATGGCTGCTGTAATACCCAATATTGTAATCCAAGTTCAACAAGCACTTACCCATAATCCTGTCAATCAAGTAAACCAAAACATTTTCAACTCTTCCCCAAACACCACTAAATGCACCTACAAGCATTTCAAATCATGCGACCCTCCGAAATATAAAGGGACTGAAGGTGTCACCGCACTCCTCCATTGGTTTGAAGAAATGGAGAATACTTTTCTGAATTGCGATTGCCCTGATGATCGCAAAGTGCGTTATGCTACCGGTCGACTATATGGGATAGCACTTACTTGGTGGAACACAGAGAAGGCCAAACGAGGTGTGGAAGATGCTATGTCCTTAACTTGGAATGAATTGAAGGAAATCATGACCAGACGATTTTGTCCAAGGAGCGAAATCAAGAAGCTAGAAGATGAATTTTACTCATTGAAGCAAGTGGAAGGAGACCACACCACCTACAACAAAAGGTTCCTCGAATTACATCAAATGGTTCCCAACATGTTTACTCCCCTTTACCGTTTGATCGAGCACTACATTCGTGGTCTTCCGTCAAAGATTCAAGACCCTGTGATAAGTACCAAGCCTGCAACTTTGGAAGCAGCAATGGAGCTAGCAACAGAGCTCACCGAGAACCGAACCCGAAACAAAGACTTCGAGGAAGAGAAGAAGAAGGATAAAGAATCAACTGAAACCTCCGAATCCTCTTCTCAAACCGAATCCCCTTCTCGACCCGAATCCCCTTCTCAAACCGAATCCCCTTCTCAACCCAAACCTAAGAGAAGAAGAGTTGGGCGACTTCTCGCTGCTACTCAACGAAATCAACCAGTTTTTCACGCTATACCCATCCGAGCTGTCCCAATCACCCAAGAGGCACCCAACTCAGTTTACCCAAATAAGAAACCATATCTTGGACCTCACCCTCGATGCAACAACTGTTTTTATCACCATCCCTTTACTTTACCTTGCCGGCTATGTACAATTTGTGGACGTTATGGTCATTTGAGCAATGTTTGTCGCACCTTTCAAGACCAAACCTTTTCCCCTACACAAAACATGGCCCAAACTTATCACCAACCCCAACACCCCATGTTCCCATATGCTCGAGCTTGCTTCAATTGTGGCGACCCTACCCACTTTAGAAACACATGCCCTCAATTGGTAAACGTTATCAACACTCAAGCCCAATCAAACCCAGTTAACCAAGTAAACCAAGAAAACCCAACCACTATGCCGCCAGCAAGAGGAAGAGTCTTCAATATCAACGCCAACCCTGTCGAAGATAATGACGGCCCAAACGAAGATACTCAGCTAGTCCTGTTCGCCGAAGATCCAGATTCAACTCCTATTGTTTAGTTTTTCTTTATCACATGTGTAGACTGTTAGAGAAATCATTGGATATTATATATTATATATTGTTTTCAGTATACGATTTTGCCGAGGCCGCAGCTCCCCATCCATCGAGGTTGAGTTTGATCCCCATTTTATTATGGGTTGATCAGGGTGTGCCCGCACGATCGGCTCCGTTTGTTGAGCCTTGATCGGTTACGTAATATTTATTCTCATTTCAGTACATGCAATATGCTCGGCTCCGTTTGATTGAGCCTTGAGTACACATATTTATTCTCATTTCAGTACATGCAATATGCTCGGCTCCGTTTGATTGAGCCTTGAGTACACATATTTATTCTCATTTCAGTACATGCAATATGCTCGGCTCCGTTTGATTGAGCCTTGAGTACACATATTTATTCTCATTTCAGTACATGCAATATGCTCGGCTCCGTTTGATTGAGCCTTGAGTACACAGATTTATTCACATTTCAAGTTCATGCAATACGCTCGGCTCCGTTTGATTGAGCCTTGAGCACACATACAATTTCATTATCAGTATCTTGTGGTTGTGGTGTTTGTAGTAGAGTCGCATCGAACTAACCATAACTTGCGGATAAAGTCAATGAAAATTTGACAAGGATATGGTGGATACGCCGATGGTACTTCCTATATATAAGTATTCTTGTCAAATGATCGGAGGCATTATCAGGCGGTTATGAGAGGTTCCATGCATAGGCTGTTTGTGTGGTTAAGTTATTCATATTCAGGACATGCAATATGTTCGGCTCCGTTTGATTGAGCCTTGAGCACACAATTTCAATTTCAGTACATTCAATATGTTCGGCTCCGTTTGATTGAGCCTTGAGCACACAATTTCAATTTCAGTACATTCAATATGTTCGGCTCCGTTTGATTGAGCCTTGAGCACACAATTTCATTTTCAGTACATGCAATACGATCGGCTCCGTTCGATTGAGCCTTGATCGCACAGATATGTTTCATTTCAGTAATTTATGTTTGTTGTATTGATTGTAGAGTTATAGGACTAATCATAATTCACTGTTAAAACCAATGAAAATTTGACAAGAATATGGTGGATACGCCGCTGGTACTTCCTATATATAAGTATTCTTGTCAAAGGATCAGAGGCATTAACGGATGGTTATGAGAAGTTCTATGTAGGATTTATTAGTTCTTGGTAACCAATCATAACTTGTGGATAAAACTAATGAAAATTTGGCAAGAATATGGTGGATACGCCGCTGGTACTTCCTATATATAAGTATTCTTGCCAAAGGATCAGAGGCATTATCAGACGGTTATGAGAAGTTCCATGTAGGATTTATTATTGCCTTGGTTGGAATTTGTGATACATTTATATCATCATGTTATTTAAAGAGATTGGATTGTGTTCCATTTCTACATAAATTAACCTCTCCATCATAACAAACGAGAGAGGAACTTTCATCATTCAAACATATATGTTATCAGAATGTGGATTCAAATATTTGCTGTTGTGTTTATTCATGTTCAAATATTCGCTGATGTGTCTATTCATGTTCGAATATTGGCTATTGTGTTTATTCATTCGCTGATGTGTCTATTCATGTTCGAATTTTTGCTGTTGTGTTTATGCATGTTCAAATATTTGCCGATGTGTTCATTCATGTTCGAATATTTGCTGTTATGTTTATTCACGTTCAAATATTTGCTGATGTGTTCATTCATGTTTGGATATCAGCTGTTGTGTTTTTATTTATGTTCCATGTAGATTGTAGTGTTAGAAGTTTTGCCTTAGGATATAACCATATTTTTCCCAAACGTATCTAAACTCTTATGTATGATATCATTTTTAGAGAATCATTTCCTGATTATCAATATTCATACAGTAGGCAACAAAAAGCGATTCCTGAATAGGGTACATAACCCTTACAAGGAACGTTACCGCCTCGAACGAAAACTTAAACTTTTATTTTTCTAAGCATACAACTGTCAAACAAAACGTCATCATTCATTTTAGTCAAAATATATCATTATTTAAATTTCGGGACGAAATTTCTAAAAAGCAGGGGATACTGTAACATCCGTCAAAAACGGATTTACCAAACCCGCTCCGTTTATCAACCGAACAGTCAGTCAAAATTTTCGTTTCGAATTAAATGTCCAAAACATTTTTAAACGATCCGTAATCAATTATTATACGCGAATATATATTTAGTTTTTGAAAAACTGTCAAAAATCGCAAATAAAAATTAAATACATATGCCGGGTTTCGAACCCGGGTCTGTACCGAGTCACTAAGTGACTTAACACCTCACACACAAACCACTGCGCCGCTAGTCATGTTTGATGAATAATAGAATCATTTAATTGATATAGTGACTTTAGGAATTCAAAACCGGCGCCCAATCGTTTCAGTCGTCGGAATCCCGGATTATTCGCGAAGTCTTAACACCAATTTACGTTTTAAACGTAAATCTTTAATCACATATCGGTTATAACCGATGTTTGAAGTCCGCGACCAAATTCAAAACCGCCGGAAAACTTGAATTGACGAACCCAGTCCGAAATCAGACCAAATACATTTCATTTTTCCCTATAAATTCAACCACAACCGTCTACAAACACTTTCGCACAAAAATCACACCTTTTCACGGCGTATTTTCACTCGCCGGAACTTTCCTGTTTTTCGCCGGAAAACCGTGTTTTGATCCCTGAGCTTTATTGAATCCCCTAAACCTTCACCGAAGTCACCCTTACCTTTTTGCAAGTTTTCTGGAGACTAGCTACTACAAGGAACACGTCGCCGGAGTTGTTTTTCTGTCGCCGGAGTTCTGCCGGAAAACAGAGGAAACGAGTCGGTATACCTCACGCTTATTTTCCTTTCTTTTTACTTCCATATTACCAATAATTAACCTAAAACGCTAAGAAACTGATTTAAAATCTTGATCTAGTCGAACACCGATTCTGGTTATTCTTTCAGTGAAGAAGACGACGCTCTCTCGTTATCATATAAGTATAATATAAATCAAGAAATTAATCGGGTTAGACACACAGTCCAGCGGTGGACTGTGTGCACATATAAAACGCAAAACGTCTCGAGTTCGAATCCCGTCTCACACACGCTGCCTTAATAAAATCCATTTTTTTGTTTTACTGAACCGGATCGCCTAAGATATATGTTAAGTATATTAATAACCGAAACAATAACCAAGTTAGACACACAGTCCAGCGGTGGACTGTGTGTTTGTTTATATCACAGGTCACGAGTTCGAGTCCGGTCCTCAGCACCGACTCGGACAATTATCTTTTCTTTTAAATAAGGCAGAAAAGGAAATATCTATTTTGTATTTAAGTATAATAAAAACCGAATACTATAACATGTTGAACACACAGTCCAGCGGTGGACTGTGTGTTGGATTGAACCACAGGTCCCGGGTTCGAGACCTGTGGTGTGCATGACCGTTTCGATTAAATTGTTTTTAAGATAAAAATGATTTTCGGTTTAATCTAATTAGTGTATATATATAATTAAAATCGGATATATAACGGGTTAGACACGTAGCTCAGTTGGTAGAGCTGCGTGCACGCGTACGAGAGGTCTCGGGTTCGAGCCTCACTCAGCGCACAATAAACTGTCAACGAACCGGTCAACGGTCAGGTCAACGGTCAACCGGCCGGTCAACGGTCAGAAAAATAATAATTTTTTTATTTATTTTATTTAATTATTTTAATTAAAAATCAATTATAAATACTTAAAAATAACATTTTTAAGATTAGAAAATAGTTTCAAACTCACAAAAATACACCCAACAATCCTACTAAAATAGTTTAATAAAATCCGTTTACTCACCAAACCATAATGCGATTTATCTAGGTTAAATCTCACTCGTGGTTAAAACCATTTCGCGTGCATTCATCATCATCAACCGAACGCACCCACTGTGAGTGAATCTTACAATTCCCCCTTTTAAATTACACGTTTTGGGGTGTGTCATGTGTTATGAATTTATTAATTTATTTATTTAAACTTGTGCCGTACCACATCATGACATAAACTTAGATTGATTGATTGTTGTGATTTATTTATATTTCCGTTAGTCAAATTACATGAAACTCATACATTAAGCTATCAGTTCCTCGTGGGAAACGAGTAGAACATCGCGTGCTTCAATTCAAATTCATCATTGTTTATGTGTGTTTTTCATTGATTTCATATTGTTTGTAGTTGTGTTATTCATATTATCATGTTTATGCAATTCATTCATCAGGCCCCTCAGTTCCTCGTGAGAGACGAGTTGAGCATCGCGTGCCTTTAATTGTTTCCATTATTATTCATGAGTGTTTCATTTAACATCTTATGATTGTTGATCAAGTTACATCTAATTTTATTCATGTTTGGTTGTGCACATATTTCATAATCAATTTAAATAAATTGTTCAAATGTTTTCCATAGGATTCACTCGCCAACATTATGTTGATCCAAAAACCTTTTTACACATGATACAGGTGAACAGGTTGAAGCAAGGATAGCATAGGATATGCCTTAGAAGAGAACAAAGGAGTTAGATTGTTAGTTAGATCATGTTGTAGCAATCATTGTAAACTTTCATTTAATTTGTATTAATGAATATGAAACATTTAATAAATGTCATGAGCTTTGATGATAACCCAATCATGCCCCGACACCTTATCCGCTGCGGGTCGGGGTGTGACACTGTTAGTAAATCCGGATTCTAGGTTTTGAACCTTTGAACCCTTTCAAATGCTTGAACCTTTTAAACTGATTTGAACTTTTCAATAATTGAACTTTTGAAATCTGTTTGAACCATCCAGTTAGTGTTGACCTTCATCCCGATAAACTCCGTTAACTTCTATTAGTTGTGATTTAACCTGGTTATTGTTTTGACAGAAATGGTTGAAGAAGCCTTTGACACGGTTATGTTGGTAGAGAAGCAGTTCCATAATCAGGCAGGATATCTTTCAGATTCACCCACTGAGTTTTATCAGGAGTTCCAGTCGATGATAGCGGGTTTGAACGCATGCAAGATTGCTTATGAACTCCGGGCCAATCCAGTCATATACAGAGATCTAGTGCATTCATTCTGGAAGAGAGCTCTATTTCATCAAAGAGGTGCGGATGGGAGACCATATATCAGTTCTCAGATACAAGAGAAGGAGATTTTAGTCAATGAAGCTTGCGTTAGAGAGGTTCTGCAGATTGCTGATACTACTAGCGATCCGACGGTACACACGAAAGAAAAGGTGGTGCCGATACTCGTAGAGATGGGTTATGAAGGGTCATACCCATCGTTACTTAAGAAGATGTTTCCTGCATACTGGCGATTATTAGTACATATGTTTATGCAGTGCGTTTCAGAAAACAAAGGAGGTCTAGATCAGCCGAACCAAACCTAGACCTATGCTATTGTATCTCTCATTATGGACTGGAATTATAACTACTCTGGTTATATCTTCGAAAACATGAAGAAAATTTCGGAGCAGTCCAAGAACAAAATGTTTCTATTGTATCCATGTTTCGTACAACTGATTCTCGATGCTCGATATCCTGACCTGGCAAAAGATGCTTCAGATGCAAATCTGTTAAATATGAAGCCTATGGGACCAACCATTTTCAGCACAATGAAGAAGAATTGCTCGACGTCAAAAACTATATTTGTTGGTCGCTTTGCATTAAAGAAATTTGGAAAATTTGCTGAGGTAATTGGCCAGGACGTCCCAGCTCCTACACCGGTAAATGCATTGTTGCCGAAGAACATCGCGTGCCTATCAAAGAGAAAGAGGTCGATGTAGAAGATCTGGTTACAAATCAAGATACCAACGCAGAACAAGCCTTCCTAGATGATCTTACAGAGTTCAATGCCAATTTAATTCTAGTTTTGCCAGAATTGTCCTCAGAGAACATGGAAGCCTTAATTGCTCATTTAAAGGAAATCCAAGAAAAACATGGTGATCCTCCACTGGTAATTCCATCTGTTGCTACTCCGGTAGGTATGGTTGAAAATGATGAAGAAGATGAAGAGGACAAAGTTCCATTGATCAAGAGAAGGCGAACAGAGCCTATTGTTCAGCCAAGTCCATCTGAAGCTTGTGTTGTTAGTGTTGCTGAAGAGTCTACTCTGGTGACGTATACTGTTGTTTTATCTTCAGTCGTTGCATCTATTACAGACACTCCAATAGTTAATACTCCCATTTCATCTGAACCAACAACAGCTCATGTTGCTACGCATTCCACGGTTGTTTCAATTCCGACAGACTCAGTATTACAAATGATGGATTTTGGAGGAAGTTTGATGGGTGCTAAAGGGTCTGGGGCAAGTGGAAGTGGTATAGGTCGTGCTGATGATGATTCTGTGGAATACTTGCGAAGGTCGGAAAAGCGTGCGTTTGAATTTGGTGGATTGGATAATGATGATGAAGATATGGAAGTTGATGTTGTAGATCTGAAGAAGCGTGTGGTTATGTTAGAGCAAGTGGTTATATTGAAGGATGCTCAAATCGCTTCATTGCAAACACGATTGGATGTTAGAGACCAAACAATAGATCAACTGCAAGGAGATGTTACTATGCTGATGAATATGGTGTTTGATTTGAAAGCGAAATTGGAAAACAAGTTTGGGAGGGAATTTTCTGTCACACCTCGACTCGCAGCAGAATAAAAGTCGGGGCATAATTGGGTTATCACCAAAGCTCATGATGCTTACTAAAATGTTTCATATTTATTAGATTCAAATTACATCTTAAATATCCAAATCAAAATTCATACAATTACAAGGAAATGAAACTGTGTAAATAATCCAAAGCTTAAACTGATTTATTCTTCTAGGCCTTTCTATGTGTTTCTTGCCTCAGCTGGATCACCTGTATCATGTGTAAAACGGGGGATATTTTGGGTCAACAAAAGTTGGCGAGTGAACCTTGATAAAACATTGTTATTAATTTCTTGTTTTATTTAATATGGAAAATTTGTGCAATAATCACATGTGAGCAAACATATATAAGTAAACAAACACCAACCACTTGAATGAGTATATGATATGAATGATAATGAATGTGAGATCAAGGCTCAATCAAACGGAGCCGATCTTATGAGGCACCTGATGCTCAACCCGTCTCCCACGGGGAACTGATGGGCCTAATGATATGCGTGCACTGAAAATGATAAATCCAAACTACATATATTCCACACAACAATTGATACACATTTGATACACATTTGATCACGGATATGATGTATGCACAAGTGTTTAAATATAATAAAGAATTAAACGACACATGATACACCCCAAAACATGATTAAAACGGGGAATTGATAGAGATTCACTCACATTGGGTGCGTTCTTTGATAACGTTGGATGCGCACGAATTTTAGGATTTGATCGACGAGGGAAAAACTAACCTAAAATAATAACGAAATGATTTGGTAAATAAATGGATTTTATTTGAGATTAATACTTTTAATTCATACTCTTAATGGGATTTTTAGATTTATTTTTGTGAGTTTAAGGAAGTTTTCTAACTTTAAAAATCTTATTTTAAGTATTTTTAAATGATTTTCTGATTAAATAAATTAATAAAAAGAAATAAAAATATTGACTTTTTGACCCCGTTGACCGTTGACCGGTCGGACTGTGTGTTTGTATGCGCTGAGTGAGGTTCGAACTCGGGACCTCTCGTATACTTGCACGCAGCTCTACCAACTGAGCTACGTGTCTAACCCGAAATATTCTCTGATTTAATTATATTTATATACTAATTAATTTTAAACTTATTTGGTTTTATTAAAAATGGTTTATATGGCTGAACCGGTTGCAGGGACCCGGAGTCGAACTCGGGTCCTTCGGTTCGAGTGCGCACAGCCCAACCAGTTGGGCTGTGTGTCAAATCTGTTTAACTTATGGATTATATTATTCTTATAAACAACCCGTGACTTGTTCTGATTCAGTTCTAAAAATGTTGGTTTTAATTCTGAAAGTCGGTACGTGTGCGATTTGAACCCAGGACGTGTGCATTGTTTGTGCACACAGTCCATCGCTGGACTGTGTGTCTAACCCGTTCGAATATCCAGTTTTAATTATATTTATACTTATACTTGACTACATCTTCTTCGTTTATAAAAACACAGAACAGTGAAGTCCGACTGTTCTGTTTTTATCGATCATCAAGACTTATAATTGGTTGGAATGAAATAGGTAGAGAAGATTATTGAATGAAATGTACCAAAACAGAATGCTTTCTAAGATTTCCGGCAAGAGTCGTCGGCTCTGATTGGTGACTTCCGGCTGAGTGAATCGATTAACAGTTTTGATCAATGTGTTGTGCAATTAAGTTACTAAACAAGGGATATCAGGAGGGTTTAGATGATTGTACCGATCGACAGTGAGACTTCGGATTTTCAGTGATTTTCCGGTGAGTGCAGGAATTCCCGACAACGTTGCCTGAGACAGATTCTGGTTGAACGATTTAGGTTAATACATGTCGAATAATGGATTACAAACAAAAGAGTCGAGAATCTTACCGATTTGAAGTAAGTCTCGGTTTTCCGGTGAAAGTCCGGCGAATGCATAATATCTCCGGCGACGTGTTTTGGAATGAATAAAGCTTCGGAAACGATCGTGGTTCTGAGCGAAAGGATTTCCAGAGTGTTCAAGTGGGTATTTATAGTGGAAACAGGCTGAATTGGGTTTGAATTGGGTCAAGGTTTGTGATTTGAAGATTTCCGTCGGTTATGACTGAAATTGATTGCCGGCAACGGTTATAACCGACGTCGACATCAATTTGTGCGGTTTAGTCAAAAGGAATATGGCCAAAATCGCGGATTGCCGGATTTTCCGGTGATTGCGAGTTCTGGCGCGTTGATTACCGGATTTGACTTTCAGTTTTATTATATATGTTATTTGTTTTAGTGTTTATCACAAAGACAGTGTGTGGCGGAGCGGTGTGTTGTGTGTTTGGGTTTGTGGGTGACCCGGGTTCGAAACCCATTGTCTCCATTTTATTTTTTCTCATTATTTATTATTATTATTTATAAATTATGGTTTTTAAATTCTAATATATTTATTAATTATGTATTGTTTAAAATTTATTTGAGCAATAAATACACAACGAAAAATTATAACTGGATATTTGATTAATAAACGAAGCGGGTTTTGAAACCCGTTTTTCGACGAATGTTACATTAATACTCCCATTTCATCTGAACCAACAATAGTTCATGTTGCTACGCATTCCACGGTTGTTTCAATTCCGACAGACTCAGTATTACAAATGATGGATTTTGGAGGAAGTTTGATGGGTGCTAAAGGGTCTGGGGCAGGTGGAAGTGGTATAGGTCGTGCTGATGATGATTCTGTGGAATACTTGCGAAGGTCAGAAAAGCGTGCGTTTGAATTTGGTGGATTGGATAGTGATGATGAAGATATGGAAGTTGATGTTGTAGATCTGAAGAAGCGTGTGGTTGTGTTAGAGCAAGTGGTTATATTGAAGGATGCTCAAATCGCTTCGTTGCAAACACGATTGGATGTTAGAGACCAAACAATAGATCAACTACAAGGAGATGTTACTATGCTGATGAATATGGTGTTTGATTTGAAAGCGAAATTGGAAAACAAGTTTGGGAGAGAATTTTCTGACCCTACTGACGATCCGATGAACATAGAGCATAGACAACGAGCTGCTCAACAATGAGCGGCAGAGGAAAGTGAGGCAGAAAGGCTAGCGACAGAACAGTTAGCTTCTGAACGCCAAGCTGGATTGGATGACTATCTGGGCGATCCACGAAAGAAATATACTACAAGTCAGAAGCGTCCAGTGACCCAAAAGAAGAAGCAGATGATATTAATGAAGAACGTTGATGTTAATCCTCTTGATGAAAACTTCCAGTTGAAAGTCCGACAAACCAATCTGAATGATATGTGATGGAGCTTGGTTCTAGCTACTACAGCAAGGTCGGGAATAAATCGAAGGTGTTGAGATGGATGTATGATCATGTCAAGAAAATGTGGATCATTGTTCGCCAGGATGGGATTCGGGAGTATTATTCTAAGGAATCTGAGTTCGAGACATGGACGAAAATAGCTTTAACTGATTTATTGTGAGCTTCGTATTCTGATGATGATACAACTGAACGTGGCCCCGGTTGGAGATTCTTTGAGAAATTGGAACATGAGGTGAAAAACGGGTTCAAGACGATGAAGACCGCCGAACCATACTTGCGAGCCGCAAAGGGAGTCCGTGATACGCGAACAGGGAGAAGGTTCAAGTTAGTTATGTGGCCGCCAACGGATAAGGAATTGGTTATACCGGTCACTCCAACTTTTCCACGAGGGATTTTAAAGAACTTTAACTTCTGGCTGTATGATTGCAAGGTCGGTAGTGTCGCAATTGTAACAAAGGAAAAGGCGTTTAAGGTGAATGACGTGGTTGACTTAGTAAGCTTTCACGATGAAGACCTGCAGGTTCTTGCTTCTCATCAGATCTGAACTGTAGAGTTATATGAAGTATGTGCAAAGGATGGGACAGCTGCCGTGGCGGGTATTATTGCTGGAAGGCTAGGAGTGGATACGCAACCGAAAGACTAGAAGGCCTAATGTTGTAAACCTAGGGAGAGATTGTTGGGCTTATATTAACAAAAGTTTACACATTAGAGCTACATTTGGGCTTTAAAGGGGTTTTGGGGCTTCCTAGTACCTTGTGGGCCTAGGGTTGTAATTGTTGGACTTACTGAGTAGTATAAATACATGTCTTAGGTCAAGGTTGAAGGATTAGAGAGTTGTAATTGCAAACTTGTATCAGACACTTTTCTAGTGTATGTAAGTTGTTCTTAATTTAACAGATTGTTCTTCTTCCTAATCATTATTTCCGCTACTGATTAGGTTTGTGATACCTGTTAGATCCGATATCGGGACTTACAATATCTTTAATTTATAATGATAATGATGTTTTTAATTAAACTTTACGAAACAGGTTTTTATGAAACTCTTTTATATTAGACTAATAATGATGATATTTTTGAATTAAATTAACAAATATGTGTTAGTGTTGACTTTGTTGTTTAAATTGATAACAAATTTTGGGGTGTATATCAATATCCTAGGTTAAGGTTAACGAAGATTATCATAGGCTTCAATATACACACACAATCCTCACTTCTAGAATCTATTTGCAAAACAAGAGGTTCATACAATCTTAGATCATTTTATTTTATTTTATTTGCAAATCAGATTAACTTAAAAGGGTGTATCTGTCCAAGTATGATTTTTGTTTAGCTTTTGGATACTTCAAACCTATTAGTTGATGGATATATGCAGTAAAATCTCGGATGTATGTGATGAAATTTATTTCATTACTTCATTATCTATGACTTAAAAATACTACAAAGTTTCCTATAGATTTTACTGATATATGTGATGAAATTTATTTCATTACTTCATTATCTAATGACTTAAAAATACTTACAAAGTTTCCTATAGAATTATGGCTCTCACAGGAGCTGTTAAACACTTTAGAAATGGTTAGATATCATTAACTATGAGCAAGGAATTGCAAGCTTGTGGAATGATTCTCAAGTACACCTACTTTTCTTATTGTGCTCTACATAAAAATAGTTTTCATTATTTAAGTCATGTAATACATGAGACTATAACCTAGTGTGTATCAATACAATATTATAATACATATAAGGAAGACATAAAAGTAATTTGTATAATTTTAAACTTTAAGTAATTATAACTTTTAAAACATATGCTATAACTTATTAAAACATATTGGTAACTTTCATAATAACTTTATCCTACAGTTTCTTAAACGGCCATAACTTTTTAATACGCTAATCTTTTTTTAAACTACATCATAAAAATGGATATTTTATTCTTTTAATCTGTATATGGTATTGCTATAGTTTTTTATTTTTAAATTAACAAAATAACATTTTACGTGATTACCAGTGTCTGTGTTTCTCGTTGTATCCCGTGAGCACCTCCTCTAGTGTGTGTGTGTGTGATGATTTTTTATTAACATGGGTATTTTAATCATTTACCAAAACTAAAGGAGAAAATATAATAAAGTATGTCAGTTGGATTCAAATTGGTAGAACTGAATACCACATGGACTCAATTATATAAAATAACCAAACCACATAAACTCAAATATAGTAATTTACTATATTAATATTTACATAGTATCAAATTTCAAATGTTTGTGCATATTGGTTTTGTACTTATGCTTAGTGGGTGTTTTGTGTATAAGGGGTTATACTCTAATGTTTTGTGGGTTGTATCATTTGAGTTTAAAACCCAACACCAACTTCTTTCTCTCTCTCTCTCAAAATCATCATAGTCGGTATCCATTTCCATGGTCCGTAACGAAGGCGGTGATAACTTGCTATGTCCGTTGGTCGTTCGCCTATTGCCACCAGTTTGTTCGCGCGATTGTGTTATTGCTTTGCTCTTTGAATCCGTTAGGGTTTTAGATCGGTTGTACATCGACTACTGCCGATGGCTCATTGTCGCAAATTTTATGATTTGGGATGCATGTTAGGGTTCCCTTGCGCAACCTATCGGAAACCTTAGGTGGCGACGGTTAGGTTGCGGCAATGTGTTTTGTTGCCGGATATCGTGGTTGTTGTCGGTGTTTGATGTAGACTCTAATTGTTTTGGGGGCTTAGAGGTGTTTGGATATGTGGTACCATGTTGGTTTATGAGAGTGTAAGTGGGTTTGGTGTTTTGTTTCTGTTCTTCACTCAATGATGGTGCACTAGAAGCATCTGAGAGGCATCTAGGTTATGGCTTTGACGATGCTGGTGTAAACCTCAGTTTTATTGGCTATTTGTGGCTATGATAAATCTATTTGATCTATTCTTATTGTTATATATAAATGGGTTTAGGGTTGTGATGATTAGTTTGTACTCGTGTGAACTTCGATGTAATGTTGGTTGTGATGATGCTTTTGGGTAATGTTGTTGCTTTTGGTAAATATCTTCTTGGAGGTTGTGATGATGAACACCAAATTATCTGAGCCTGGACTTCTTTTGAAATCCTAAATCGTTGTTCGTAGTTGGATATCGATTGTTTGTATGTCCATGGTTGAGAGTTTTGGTGGCTGTTATGGTTTTTAGATTTTCATGTTTGGTGTGAATGTCTATGATGATGATCCTACACTCATCTGAGCTCAAATTTTATTTGAAATATGATAATATGTTCATGATTTAACAATGTAATGAACAGCTAGGGGTATGTTTGTTGCTGCTTTGGGTACAAGTGGTAATGATTGATGCATGAGTGTTTTTGGCTTTGGGGTTTATATTCCCTTCATTCTCTTTAATTTTATATAAATTAGCAACAGGATGAATAATGTGCGTGAATTATATATATTTTAATAATTTAATTTTCCTTCACACAAATTTAATTATAAAATGATTTCACCCAAGAACTAAATTACACACACAAAAGGGCAAGTGTACCCGTCGAGTGGTAATATAGTTTATCGGTAAGAACCGGATATTAGTCCGTGGACGCGGTGTCTCGATACAATCTTTTGCTACTTTAAAACCTTTTCAATTGATGGGTTGATTTTGTTTCTAATTTATCATGCAAAAATAACAAACTACTAACTAACCTAAGGAAGAACAATATCTAAAAGAGGTTGCCTAAACTAAGTATCCACTAATAAACATGTGACAACAAATGGGAAAACTAGTGGTGATGCAAGCTCTAAATTCAACTAAGTCCCCAATCAAGGCTTCGTAGTTTTCTAAATCTTAGGAAAACTAAAATGAAATAACATTCTAATTACCTAAAATTTATTCTTTTAAGTTCACTTGCTAAGTTAATGTTAATCTTTAATTATGAGTTATTTGTTTGTCAGAACTCCTAACTCTACAAGTTGGGGAAAACTACTATAAACAACATATTAATCACCCTAACTTGGTTTTAGGTAAGCAATGCCTTCATCATGTTTTGATACGAACCACAAGCATGGTCATGCTAGACAACAATCTTGGCCTAAATCATCATACTAACACAAACACAAACTATAAAATTCATATAAACATTCTTTTGATCTTTCCAAATCTAAATGCAAGAATCTATACACATGTTCAAATAACCATTCAATTCATGTTAGCAATTACCATTCCTAGTTTCATGCTTTGAATCATACTAACAAGTTAACAAGATTCAACAATCATAATCTCTACATGGGCTTTCCAACACAACATGTAAATACTTATGACCAAACATTCAAGAACAAAGACTTTAAACATGTACATGAACACCAAGAACAAGATTAAAAATCACTATGAAGATTAACAAAAACAATCACCACATCTACTTCCATGTTATCACATATTCATTAACTTCAACAAAGTTTAAGCAACATAAATGTTTAGCCCATAAGGCTCATAACTACCAAATTAAGTACAAGAAAACTCAAATTGTTCATAATGTAAATAGTAAGCTAACCAAGTTTAAAGACAAGATTAAATGATAAATGAGTGAATCTTCTAATGATTAAGTCTTCTTCAAGGCTCCTTCTTGGCTCCAACAAGCTTTCAAGTCCAGATACTTGAGAGAAAACTTCACCAAAATGCTCCAACTCCCTTGCAAATGAGCTTGAAACTCGTATTTAAGTTACTGGGCATTTGGCACGACCATGCCACCTTTTGGCACGGTCGTGCTTGGTAAATGTCAGAGTTGTGTTTTGTCTGTCAATCTTCTTTGCTACCATTTCTGGAAAAATCCCGCTCAAACTTTCCCAAGGTGGCACGACCATGCCAAATCATGGCATGACTATGCTTATCAAGAATTGCTGATGATGCCTGCTGCGATCTCAGAAATGAGCTTATCAGAGACTGAATTGGACCAGGCACGGTTGTGCCAGTCGTGGATTTTCCTGGTTTGGGCTGTTGGTTGATAGCGCTGATGAGAGTGCCATTGATTTTGGCCTGGCACGGTCATGCTATATGTCACACCCCAACCCGCAGCGGAATAAAAGTCGGGGCATAATTGGGTTATCACCAAGGCTCATGATGTTTACTAAAATGTTTCATATTTATTAAATTCAAATTACAACTTAAATATCCAAAACAAAATTCATACAATTACAAGAAATTGAAACTATATAATTATTCCAAAGCTTAAACTTGTTTATTCTTCTAGGCCTTCCTATGTGTTTCTTGTCTCAGCTGAATCACCTGTATCATGTGTAAAACGGGGATATTTTGGGTCAACAAAAGTTGGCGAGTGAACCTTGATAAAACATTGTTACTAATTTCTTGTTTTATTTAATAAGGAAAATTTGTGCAATAATCACATGTGAGCAAACATATATAGATAAATAAACACAAACCACTTTGGATGAGTATATGATATGAATGATGGTGTATGTGAGATCAAGGCTCAATCAAACGGAGCCGATTTAATGAGGCACCTGATGCTCAACCCGTCTCCCATGAGGAACTGATGGGCCTAATGAAATGCGTGCACTGAAAATGATAAATCCAATCTACATATAATTCACACAACAATTGATACACATTTGATACACATTTGATCACGGATATGATGTATGCACAAGTGTTTATATATATAATAAAAGAATTATACGACACATGATACACCCCAATACATGATTAAAACGGGGAATTGATAGAGATTCACTCACATTGGGTGCTTCATTGATGACGTTGGATGTGCACGAATTTTTAGGATTCAATCGACAGGGAAAAACTAACCTAAAATAATAACGAAATGATTCGGTAAATAAATGAATTTTATTTGAGATTAATATTTTTAATTAGTGCTCTTAATGGGATTTTTAGATTTATTCTTGTGAGTTTAAGGAAATTTTCTAACTTTAAAATCCTATTTTTAAGTATTTTTAAATAATTTTCCAATTAAATAAATAAATAAAAAGAAAATAAAAAGTTGACTTTTTGACCGTTGACCGGGTCTTGACCGGGTCTTGACCGGTCAGACTGTGTTTTCTATGCGCTGAGTGAGGTTCGAACTCGGGACCTCTCGTATACGTGCACGCAGCTCTACCAACTGAGCTACGTGTCTAACCCGAAATATTCTCTATTTTAATTATATATATATATTAATTAACTTTAACCTTATTTAGTTTATATCAAAAATGATTTAATATGGCTGAACCGGCTTCAGAGACCCGGAGTTGAACTCGGGACGTTCGGTTCGAGTGCGCACAGCCCAACCAGTTGGGCTGTGTGTCTAATCTGTTTAACTAATGGATTATATTCTTCTTATGTACTTACTGTGACTTGATCTGATTAGGTTTCAAAAATGTTGGTTTTATTTCAGAAAGTCGGTAACGTGTGCGATTCGAACTCGGGACGTGCATATTGTATTTGCACACAGTCCACCGCTGGAGTGTGTGTCTAACCCGTTTGAATATCTGATTTTAATTATATAAATACACGTTTGCATCTTCGTCTTCTTCGCTTAAAAATTACAGAACAGTGAAATCCGACTGTTCTGGTTAATCGATCATAACTTATACTTGTTTGAAATGGAAAGAAGATTAAGTGATAGGGTATACCAAGACGGAGCATTTTCTTCAGATTTCCGGCAGTGTTCGTCGGCTCTGATTTTGCGATTTCCGGCTGTATGAACTGTTTTAACAGTTTTGATTATTGGTTTGAACAATTAAAGTATAAATCAAGAGATAGCAGAGAAGTTTAGACAGTTATACCGTCTGATGAACGAATACGGTTTTCTGATCAACGATTCCGGCGATATTCCGGCGAAAATGAAAATCTCCGACGACGAGCTCTGGAAGGACTAAAGCTTCGAAAAAGAGTGCGATTCTGAGCGAAAGGTTTACAGGAGGTTTGAGTGGGTATTTATAAGGAAGAACTGGATGAATTGGGTTTGAATTGAGTCTTGATTCGCGGTCAAAGTTTTTCCGGCGGTTATGACCAAAATTGACTGCCGGCAACGGTTATGATTGATGTCGTGATCAGTTATGCGCTTCAGTCAAAGGAAAAACAGCCAAGATTGCGGAGTTTAGTTTTTTTTTCCAGCGATTTCGCGTTCTGAGTGCGCGGTGATTTCTGGTTTTGAATTCGGGTTTACTTAAGTATTATTTATTTCAGTATTGTCACAAAGAAAGTATATGGCGGAGTGGTGTGTTGTGTGTTTGTGCATGCGGGTGACCCGGGTTCGAAACTCGGCGTCTCCAATTTATTTTTTATTCACTATTTATTATTAATTATAAATTATGATTTTTAAATTCTAATATATTTATTAATTATGTATTGTTTAAAATTAATATGAACCATAAATACGCAACGAAACTTATAACCGAATATTTGATTAATAAACGAAGCGGGTTTTGAAACCCGTTTTTCGACGAATGTTACACTATATCTGGCAGTTTGCTGAAACGTTCTGTTTTTGCTCCATTTTGCTCCAAAAGCCTCCGTTTCAACACTAGGCCGAAGCCCGAACCTGTATTTTCACAAACAACTTAAACGAGTACCAAAATCAATGAAAATATAAAGAGTTCTCGCCTACACGGCGCATATTTGACTTTTAAAAGATGTATAAATACTTATACATCAATGAACATATTGTTATTGGTTTCAGTACAAATTCTTATGCATTGAGTACTTTTGTTCTTGCTTGGGTACAATTTGTGGTGGACAAGTAATTGTGGACTTTTAGGGTTTAAACTCCTTCCATTGGTCATTTTCCATGGTTTGTTTTTAATAGGCCGTTTGGTTTTGGCTGGGTGTTGCTTTTATGTTTATGTTCTGAAAGCAATGATGATTATAGCAGATAAGCGTTGCTTGGCATGGCATAAACAAGGATGGCAAGTGTGATGCTTTTCACTTGCAACCTTAATTGCAACTACAACAGTCTAATAGTCCAATCTGAGCTAAATTGTAATGCATCTGTTGAGGTTGCAACTTTTATGCTTTTTTACTTTAAATAAATCAGCATGATATTTTTACTTTGTTTAATTTTGTATGCTCATTTACCATATAAATGTTTCCTTTTGTCTTTTTATGTGCGTTCGTAGGAGGAGTTCAAATAGATAAGAAAAATTGGAAAAGTAGCTTCAAATGCATGTCAAGAGAAGAAGTTCATATCGATAAGAAAAGTAGGAAAAGTTGCTTAAAACTATGTTTGGCGATGATGTGTTGTGTTAGGGTAACATATGGTGTTTAGTGTTTGAGAGAAACTAACAAATTAACTTGAAATTAATTGAAATTCATATATTGTTATACCTTTATAGTTTTCAAGTCTATATTTTTTAACAAATATAATTATTAGTTCACAACACAAAAAACATGGATTGGTGACTGTTTATATATGGTTTTGAAGATTACGTATCGAATTGTGCGGAATCCAAAACTATGTGTATGATAATCACAAGCTCATGTACATAAAACATTCTATCTCTAATTTCATTATTTCACAAAATTTAGACCTGGACACACATATACAGAGATTTAACACTGTGAGGGAATTGGAAAAGTTAATTTTGACAGTTACTCAAATATCTCGTTTGTGTTAAATCATATCATTGACAGAAGGATTCCAAAGGGATCTTTAAAGGGTATCAGGTATTATAAATGTCCCCTTCCAATAAATGAAAATTATATAATATGAACTTACCAAATTTAAACCCACAACACTTTTGGTAGTTGACCTAATTTGTGGTGATATTGGTGTTCCTAAGAAAGTTTTGGAGGAAAAGATTGTTGTGAATGACAATGTTAAAACTAAATATGAGAACTTTGATGAGATCATAATCGAGGACTGCGATGATGATGATGATGATGAGATGTTAAATGGTGATGTAGTAATTAAATATAAAGAATTTACATTTTTAAAAGAAAATTCAAACACAACCATTTATTAATTTTGTCAAAAGTGGAAGTGTTCCAAATAAAAATTTTAAAGGTGAATATTCTAAATAGAAAAAATTCCAACAAAAGATTAGTGAAAAACAAAATCAAAAGGTTATTAATATTCACAAATCTGAAAAAACAAATCGGTGGTTATAATAACAATAATCATCATCATCACCAACATCAAATCATATATCTTCACATACTGACTAGAAAGAGTGTTGTACGTGTGCAAATAAAAATGGTGTGAAAGAAGGTGTATAGAGAAAGAGTTTTAACAACAGGAAATATTTAATTATGGAAAGGATGGGCACCTTGCTACTTACGTCTCCAACCAAAGAATGTAAAAAGAGTATTTGTTGATCCGAGAAGTTGTTTCGATGTGGCACGTTGTGAAAACTTCTTTGTACTAGTACAAAGAAAAATCTCTACTTATAGGGAGATTTTTGCCGTATTTGAAAACAAAAGAAACAAATGTTAAACTATCAAAAGGACAAAAGAATAAAGTGAGAAGTAAACAGAAGAAAGCAAAAGAATATCTTGAAAAGATTATATCTTCCAACATAGTTTCTCCAAAATCATTAGCTTAAAAGAGTTTTTCAAAAAACGAAAAGCAACCGTTAGAGATTTTTTTTTCATCAAATAAATGTGAAACCTGATAAAGTTTGGAAAGCTAAGGTTTCTAATGAATCTTCTGTTTCTTTAGAAGATTCATCATTGTTTGAGAATAAAAGAGTTTGTCATTGGGTGAAGATTGCGTATATCGATGAATTCAATCAATCCAAACCCAAGATGGACTGGATTCCAATCACTTATAATTTGTTAACTGAGTGTAGGACAACCTTAGAAGATGTTGAGAACAGATCGATAGTGGTTGTGCCTGAAAGATTCCATGAATGATAAAAACTGGTTTTATTTGGTAAACGTATAACACATCCAAACACGAGGTTTTTTCTCAGGTTCACATTAAACTTTTTGTCAGTTCGGTGTGAGAAACTGTAGTTTTCTTATATTTTTGTTTTTGAGCTTTAGTTCTTTAGAAAACAAAAATTTAGGGAGAAAAATCTCATTAAACCTAAAAGATTTTGTATCTTTTCAAGGTTTAGGGGGAGTAAAAAAATTACTGAAAAATCAAAAAGCCATTAGAAAATTCAAATGAGATCATGGAGCAAAAAGATGAAATTATATTACATCAGTTAATTGCCTATCACATTTGAACTGAATTGTTGTTTAGATTAGTAGATTCATTATATGATGTGTTGGTAGCCTCAACATTAGTTAAAAGCTTATATAAGTGATATAAAGATAACGAACTGTTAATTATGTTTGTGAACATCTCAGTGGCATATGTTTTTGGTAGTGTAGTTTCGTTTGATAGATTGCCAACATTATGAGATACTAGGTCTTTATATTGCTTGTCATCGGGGTATCAATGCCGTTCTTTTGTTTGCATGGTGATGCTAACGTAGAACTTTGATGATACTTTACCATAACACATCATTTCGTAAACCCTAGGCAAATTTCTTTTCTGCCGATCTATATTACCATATGGTATATACAGTCAAGCTAATTCAATATCAACATATATGAAATTTACAAAGAAAAAATACCTCTAAGGTACAATCCTCAAGTCAAGCTTCAATATTTTTGTTGTACAATATTACTAATTTGAGTCTTGAAGTCTCGCATTAGCAGAAAATACCTCTAAGGTACAATTCCTCAAAGTCAAGCTTCAATATCTTTGTTTGTACGGTAGTATTAATTTGAGCTCTTGAAGTCTCGCATTAGCCAGAAAAATACCTCTAAGGTACAATTCCTCAAAGTCAAGCTTCAATCTCTTTGTTTGTACGGTAGTACTAATTTGAGCTCCTGAAGTCTCGCATTAGCCAGTATACTCACATGTTAGAAGAAATTTCTTGCGCATACCTTGATACGGAAGTATGTCGTGTGCGTGGGAACTGCTAGTTATTCAGTTTTAAATTTTAATTAATTGATATCACGTTAAGAATGCATAAAAATTGATGCTTGAGTAAGTGATGATCAATCTGGACGGCTATTTATAATGTTAACTAATTGAATAAAGATGTGATTTAGATTTATCGGAATATTGATATGATCCTCTTGCACATGGTTCTCACAAAATATATGTGTTATAAATATTTTGAATTTTTGTGATTATATTTGAAAAATTCCTAAAAGATTTTTAGTGCGTTTTATCATAAACTTTTGAAAATCAAAAAGGACTTTATGTTTTAATTTGTTTTTTGTGGTCTTCCACATTGAGCTAATAAATTGACTTTTTTTTACAAATGCACGGAGGCATTTCAGATAAACACGGGTTTATCTTGCAATGTGAGCAAGTCTAACGAGAATTTCAAGAAATTGTTTGTGATAGTGAACATAAATGTTCCTGAAAAACACATAGGGTGCATAATTCAAGAAACTCACTGGAGTGAAGAATTCATGAAGATCACGGGATACTTCAACACCTCATAGCAACCAACAACATGCAAAACGAACCTGTTTCTCGATTAATAGACACTATACAAAAAAGAGCATTTGCCATTAAAATAAACCGTAAGAAATTAAGTAACAGTTTCTCACGTGAACCATATATGGTTATTTTCGATGGCAAATTGATAGCAAAAATACTAAATCATGAAAAGGAAAAAGGTGTTAATCGAATAGCTACGGTATTAGCGGTGGCAAAAATATTATATCAAACCCTTTACAAATAAACACGTTGTGACCTAGCCGATTAAACCCTCACACGCAGAACTACACCAAAGTCCCCATCCTTATCCCCTCACACCGCTCTGAACACCGCTCTCATCTTCACCAGACGCGACATCTCCACCGCTCTCAACACCGGCAATGATCAACGATCGGAAAACGTTGAAGATTTCGAGCTCAAACATCTCCACCCGAAAACGATTTGGCAAACGAAACATCCTGATCGGAAAACATGGCGCAGAACTCCGACGGTTTCCACAAGGTCTAACTCGATTCTATTAATTTCAATGTATGATTCACAATTTTATCAATTTCAATGTATGATTCACGATTTTATCAACTTCATCTTCTCTTATGCCAGTCAAGGTCGAACTCGCCCTCAGTTCTTGTTAGTTTGATGACTAATTCGATCAATTAGGGTTTACTAATATTAATTCTTTAAAAAACTATTTATGTGTGCAATTTGGAAGTGATTGTTTCCAATTCATTGATAATTTTAGCTATTTGTCTCCAACTGCAACTGTTCAGGTTCTTCTTAAACCCTAGTTAATTCATATTTCCATTCAATTTGAATTCTATGAGCAGCAACTTTACTTACTTGTTTGTTTTTTTGTTTTCTAGCATGTAGATCTTGAATGTCAACTGATTTCATAAGAAATCAATATGATACAACGAGGTAATTTGTTATTTTTCTTTCTAGGCCTAGTGTTTGGGATTTTGAAGGAATTGAGTTGAAATATGATCTGTTGGGAGTTCGATGAACTTTTGTACTGGAACATGTTGATTTTGATTAGTGATGAAATTTTGACACATTGGAGTTTACAATCATATTTTTGGTGAATTAGCAATTAGTAAGATACTTTCAGTCATATGATTGAAAGTTTAAACATAAGTTTCTGACTTCTAAGCGTATTTAGTCAACTAGAAGATAGTAAAGCACTCTTAGTCAACTTATGGAAGTATATGCAACTGGTATCATTCACTGTAGGTTTATGCAAAATCTATATATGAAGTTTTGAAATGTGAAAATGTGGATCTAGATGTTAGGTTGATAGAATTATTACTTTGTTGATAGATTTGATTAAACATATACGAGTTAAAATAGTTCAACATGACAGCTTGGCGGCATTTAGGTGTGAGACCGACACAGTTGTTAGTTTAGGGGAATGTTATAGGTGGAAGGCACATAGATCATGTACATATGATGGAGATTAACTCAATAGTTATACGGTGGATATCTAGGCATTGAAGTCTGGATCACCTTTCAAAAGATTCAAAGTGATATATAGAGCACATTTAGCTACCTTTAAGTAAAATACTTTTTTCTATTACTATGAGATTGATTTTGATGGGCCAAATATTAAAATTTAATAAATTGTTCCACACATTCAGGCAATTTTTATTTGGCACTACCACAATACGGCAAGTAATCGGCTATCTAGAGCTCATCATGATCTCAAAAATCATCTTTGATTAGGACCTCATTGGATTTAAGTCAATCTAAAATAATATTAATCTAGCCATTGCTTTCTAACTGTTAAACACTACTTTATTTGTTTATTTGTCTAGCAGCATTTTATAATTTTTGAATGTTACTGTTATTGCAGTGAGGGCTAGCTTTGAGTTTCTTGAAAAGCGTTGAGTGGATAGATAGTGCTTTCATGTTAGCGATATTGCTCCTGATGGTAACTTGACCCTAATTATTATCTTAATATTTAATATTTGCTTTAGTATTCAAGTGATCGAGGGTGCAACACTATCATACTGACTAACCACTTTATTATTTTTTAAGAATCTGATGCAACTCTGAATGAAATTTCATGAAGAGGAAATTGAAGGTAAGGAACCAAATCTCGAAATCGGGGCTGAAAATGCCGAAAAGGTATTTATATTTGGCCAACACTACTATGAGTTATGCAGTTCTCTACTTAAAATTGTTTTTGAATTGGACGTGCCCTATTACCTACATTTCCATCTTTTCTTTTCACAGACGCCTAGACTTGAATTTCTTGACGAGGACAATGCATGATTATCTATCAAATCTAAAAAGAATCAATGAACTGTAAGTGATAAGAAAAAGTCAACGAATTATACTTTATTTTATTTATATTTTTTATGCTTGTAATGTATATTGAAGGTACTTGTCAAACAATAACCTTAGTTGACCGTTACCAAATCTCTTTGGAATGAACTCACTCTTTTATGTGTAAGTTGGTTTAGACTTTTTTGTTGGTATTTTCATTTTCCATTTACCTTTTTTTAACATCGCATACTTGATCATTACAGGGACATGAGCAATAATAGTTTTGATAAGTCTGAAATTCTTACATGGTTTAAAAATCTATCATTGA
This sequence comes from Scalesia atractyloides, assembly GCA_947069175.1. Lineage (NCBI taxonomy): Eukaryota > Viridiplantae > Streptophyta > Magnoliopsida > Asterales > Asteraceae > Scalesia > Scalesia atractyloides. The sequence continues at coordinate 24,445,180 of CAMTDV010000023.1, forward strand.
ACACAATGTACTGGTTCTTTCATATTATTTGCATACATTTCTTTCTAATCGACATGGTAATTTCAACACAATTTAATTTAAAATTATAAATTAAAATAAAGACAAGAGAGAAAGAGAGTGAGAGAGAATATGAAAAGGTAGAGAGAAGGAGAGAATGAGACAACTAGAAGGGGAGTGCAATGCGTCCCATGGTACCGTTGGCTCTCGCGGCTCCCCGTCCGATTTCAACTGTCCTGGTGTTTTAGTATATTTGCAAGTTTGAAGATTTTGTACCTAACTACCGATTTTAATTGTCATTCGTATGTTGTAGGGGTACTCATCATTGGTTGTTAAGGAAAACTCATGTGCACAATGGGACCAGGTAGAGGTAGCTTACACCGGACAGTTCCTTCAAGGGGAGAAATAACATTTTAGTACAAGATATTTTGGTTATCTAACACCATTATTAGTTAACACATTAAAACTAATGAATGAAGCTTGACCGGGTAACATTTCCCTCTCCTTTCTACAGTTATGATTTTGCATTTGTTGATGCTGAGAAAAGAACGTATCGGGAATACTTTGAATTGCTGCTAAAACTGGTTAGCAAGATGATGCTATTATTTGATGCAGGTTTTTTAAATGTGATCTTAAATTCTTGTTTGGTTTTGTAGGTGAGACCAGGTGGTCTTATAGTAATTGATAATGTGCTTTGGCATGGAAAAGTTATTGACCCACTGGTAAACAAACACCCATGTCTGCACATTGTGAACCTATTGAAGTTAAAAAAGATAATGTGCTCCTTTTTATAGGTTGATGACAAAAAAACAAGAGCATAAGAAGTTTTAACAGAGCTTTAATGGACAACGTACATGTTATTATGGTATGTCTCCTCACTATCAAACTTGCTACACTTGACAGAAAGATGCCATGCTTGACGGTTAAGCATTTAATTAACCGTGTTACACCCATATAATCTAATTAGTGCAATCCTGTTACTTTGCTAGGTATTGGTTGGTATGACAATATGTGACAAAAGATGATTTCTTCACACGCTTGTAGAAACTATCATCAAATCTCAAAGGGTCTAGGCCTAAGGAAAATATGCCTGTCGAAGTCCGTCAACTCAAGCAAACTCATCGATCATTGGGTTCCACATATTAAGTCTTATATCGCTCGAGATCCTCTTGAAAGATGTGTCGGATTCAATGCATGAAGATGCTGGATAGTTTTTGCTTAGGATTGATGGTGGGGCTTCTGTTGGATTTTGATGTTTAAATTTGGCCTTTTTTATTTGGATGTTTATTACGAGGAACATTTTGAAATTTGATAAATGGTTACAAGAAATGGAATGGCAAGTAGATATTAATGGCAGTAAGGCAAAAAGGTAGCAAAGTGGTAGCAAAAAGCAAAAGCGGTGGCAAAAGACGGTAGCAAAACGGTGGCAAACCAAGTAACTAACGGTAGCAAAAAGCAATTGCAAAATTGTGGCAAATTAACGGTAGCAAGATGGTCTCAAAAAATAAAACGGTAGCAAATAGGTGGCAATAGGCAATTACCACGTGTGCTTTTCTTACAGCTGTTTTTGGTGGCAAAATGGTAGCAAAAAGGCAACTGCCACCGTTTGGCGACCGACAATGCGGTGGCAAAAACCCTATTTTCTAGTAGTGAGAAGATACAGAGTTAGGATTCTCCTCTTACATCTTCTAAAGAACTCGATTTTGAAAGACTAGAAGACATTGAACTTTGGAAGCAGCAACTTAGAGGGAGTCTATTGATACATTCTTAAAGTTTATGTTCCAAAAAGAAGAGGCGAGACTGAAACAAATCAAGATAGAAGATTTCCAGATGTTGCCAACTGGGAATCTATTGGTGCATAAATTATTCAGCAACTTGAAGATCTCATTTATATGCGTTTTAGTTTTGTTTGTGTCGATGAAATGATTTGTATAGAGTTTGATTACTTGGCTAGGCGTTTCACTGGTTACATGGGGTTTGGGGTTTAACAAATGAGCCATATTCACTAAGAAATCTTAGTGATTGAGCCACAATTACTAAGAGGTCTTAGTGAATGTGAGCTAGTATATAAGGAGGTTCCATTTGTTATTTTTCTTAACTTATCCTACAAACTTCTTAGATTCTTCCTCTAGAAACCCTAAACCCTAGATTCTCAATCTTCTTGTAATCAAACTCGTTTGTGTTCTTCATTTGTGTGAAGAACAAGATCCAAATCTTGGACCTTTGTAAGTGGCATTTACGTTTTGTTTTTTTCTTATGTAAGGATACATATTAATGTCCCTTGAACACACAGGTTCTTCTAAAACAGTTTGAACCTTAGTTTTTTCACGGTTTTACACCCGCCACAACGCAATGGGTGTGATTCTTATCGAGATAGATGTAGATAAAAAAGAACCTCCTCCCCCGGAGCCGCATAAGAAGTTTCACCGTACAGTTTTATGACCCCGTCATAATGTGTGCGGGCTTTATACTAGTTGATGTATTACTTATAAATCATCTATATATCATTAACAACCATCACCAATCTTCACGGTTTTCAACAACCAAAACTGATAATAGAAATGGAAATAACCAATCAACTTTGGATACACCAAATATTGTTTGTAGTGAGACAGATACAAACCCTTTGGATACACCAAATATTTTTTGTAGTGAGATAGATATAAACACACATGATAATATTTCTTATTGTATTCTTATACTAGTTAATCCATTACATTCAATCCATTATTTCCACAATGTAGACAAAGACGATTACAGACTAATGGCAGGTAGACGGACAATAAGTTGCGCCACTACCCTCTTCTGAATAGCAAACACTACCCTACTAAACACAAAATTCTGCACTTAACATGCCCGGTGTTACTACCTATCACCTGTTGAACCCGTTTGAGAAACCGCACCGCGTCAGGGGCGAGAGCGCCAAAGGTATCGAAAGCGAATGAGACAAACACGTGTCGATTCTTGATACAAGCTTTTTCTTGCTTAGCTACTTTTCCCGCCTCCGCTTTGGTTATCGCCTTGCCCGTCACAAACCCATGGTCCCTTAGCCCAACGAGGGGAGACACACCTGTCAAATCAAAACACCCGTGTTTCCTTCATTCCCATCCAAAAACAAGAATATCAAGGGGCTATAGGGTAGATCTCCCTTCTAATGGGTCAGTCAAGAAGTTCACCGGGGCTTCCTTTTTTGCCGAGATATCTGCCCGCTTAAGGACATCATTATGCACATCTCGAACTAAATCATGTCGATATTTAAAACCCGGTAATTCTTTGCAATGGACTGTATGCTCCCCAAAAGAATCCAAGCAAGCCTTCCGACATACGGGACACGGGTCATCAACCGGGAAAAAAGGTACCATCAGCCTGCACTTGAGGATAGCCCGGTATTCCACAGCTGACATACATTTACCTAAACCTTCAATGGGAATAACAGATAGGAAATCCTGAGCATGGGGGGCTCGCAAACACTCAAACACGGCTCGCTGCCGTGGGGACAAGGCAAACTTCTCTTCGATTGTCTTGACGATTTCACCATATAAGTTATTCGCCAAAATTTTCTGGGCTTTAAGGGGGGCAGTGTCTTTAATATAGAAACCGCCAAGGTCAAGATCGGGAAGAGAACTATGCAGAGTGTCCAACGCACCCCTGTAATCAGAGTCCAACAACCCACCACCACAACACGAAGGATATGGTCTCGAAGAACCCACGATTGGGCCGTTGAAGCCACAAAAGCGTAGGTATCCTTAGCTGAACAAATCCCAAGACCCCCAAAACGGGTCGGGAGGGAAGCTAACCTCCATTGGAGGTCCCCGAAAAGGGCACCCCCACAAACAACAATATCCTTAATCGTATTCCAAAACCCCTTATCAAAAACAGAGACGGCTCCCCCGACATAAGAAGGCTGACACGTTCTGAGCCCAAACAACAGTTTAGCAACCCCCATACACGAATGAAACAAGAGGAGTTCGCTCTGAGGGTCCCGAATACGTTTGAGGCATCCCATTAGCTCAACTGCACATTTGGCTCTTTTAAGGGCTAAACCACTAATAAATTCCCCATCTCTACTGACAGCACCACCCAAAAGTTTTACACCATGTACCGGCCTACCAATCTCCCGCGGAAATAAACCCTCTTGAGTCTTCACCCTGTCACATGTATGCCCAAAAACTTCAGTTTTTTTGATGTTCAAAAGGAGGCCCAAAGAGGGGCTCTCCACTCTGATGATGTCTAAAGCCTTGGCAACCTGAGTAGCATCTCCAATAAGGGTCCCATCATCCAGGTACTAGGCGTGAAAAAAAAGCTTGCAACGATCTCTAATTCGGAGGACAAGGGGGTGTAAAACAAGAGCAAAAAGGAGAGGCCCTAAGGGATCCCCCCTACTGAACCCCGTGGAAGACCAAATATTACCATTCCCCACATAAAGCCTAGCTGGTTGCCCGTATAGAAAATCAACCCCAACATAGATGGATGGACACATTTTCCTCTCATTTAAAAGAGCAGTTCTATCCACAAGGTTAAAGGCATTCGAGAAATCGACGGTAAACATAGCCAACGACCCGTCTTGATGGTGCACATTTAAGAACCTATTCGCACTATAAAGAACCGCCTCAGCCCCATTAATTAATAATGCACAATGTTTTACAAGATTTTCGTTATTCATCTATATATCTCAAAATATATAATGAAAAAAAACAATTCATAATAAACGTTTCGTTATTCATTCATCTATATATATCTCAAAATATATAAAAAACAATTCATAATAAACGTTTATCATTGTTTCTTTAACTGAACAAGAGCGTATTTCATAAGTTATTTTAATAATCGCATCCGAAGTTTTATATCAGTAATATTTATTGAAGAATCGTATATACCGTGGAAGTACAAGAGCGTATTTCATAAAGTTATTATAATAATCGCATCTGAAGTTTCATATCAGTAATATTTATTGAAGAATCATATATAACAAAATTGTTTACCACTTATAGATAAAGTAGGGCCAAATGTAGTTTCTCTTTGTGTAACCAACGATCCTTATATAGAATATTTGTGATTTTCTATTAATACAATTTAAAGATTAAAAAAAAAACCCTCATTGTTTATTTATCATCATGCCTATTTGTGATTTTCTATTAATAAAGATTAAAGATAAAAAAAACCTCACTATTTATTCGTCATCATGCCTAATTATTTACAACTATACCTGTGCGTCATATTTCAATAACACTACTGCAAGAGGAGTAAAAATAGAAATTGTAGTTATAAATCATAAACAACATAAATGTGAAAATAAACTGACTTTAAGTATAAAAATACGATGTCTATTTTATAAAATCATGTGTACAAATTTAAAATTACATAATTTATATTTTAATAGTTTTACTATAAATCTTTAATAGAATATATAATGATTAATTCAATTCTTAATCTATACTTTAGTATTTTCTTAGTGTTTGATATTTTTAATTTTTTGTTCAATATTTAATAGTTTTATTATTATCATGTAAAACATATGTTGATATATTTTTGGAATGTGATTTCATATTTTGGTTGCACAAGACAACTTTAGTAATGTAATTAAATCTTGTATTTGTTTTTTGTTATATCACACGGCCGTGGCGGAGCTTAGCTTGAGCTAAGGGGTCCCTGGCCCTTCTGTTTTTTTTTGCTTCATAGCGTAAATATTATCGTAAGTTTTTGAAAATTTTATATACATTAAGTTTGGTCACTCTTAATTTTACCGAAAACTAAGTTCAAGATCTGGTAATACGCACGGGTAAATTCCTATTTACTTATTTATGTATATTGGACGACTGCCTTGTAAATCACTAGGTGTAATTATTAGTCATAACAAATATATAAACATATAAATATGTTTTTTACAATAAAATGTTTTATTCAGAATAATTTTTAAAGGTTATGGTATAGATTATTATTGAGTTGGAAGGAAGAAGCTATACGTTAAGGTGGGCCCCTTGACTCACAAATTCATACTCGGTCACTTTCTCATTTCCATTTCGCTTACTTTTTCTAGAAACCCACTTGTTCTCTCTTTTGCTTAACATGGTTTTAGATGGTGATTGGTTTTCTTTTCGATCATAATTATTATGCTATGTTATGGGTCTCACCATGAGACTGCAATGAAAAAGGTGAATGTGAAAGGTTATAATTTAGGACAACAAGAAAGGGCACAAGTTTTAGATGATAACATGTGAGACGTAATGGCACGCAATTTAAAATTGTTTGATACAACTTGTTTGGCGATCTAAAAACTTGTATATTCTTATTTGCTTTTGAAAGAGACAAGGGTATAAATAGATTAGGTATAATACCGTAGGTAAATCTTATATTGATTGTGAACAAAAGAGATCTTGGGTTAATTATAAATAGCAGACCTCAATGTGTTTAGGCGCAGTGGTTATGGATGATAGAAAAACTCTATTGTTAGGCATGCTCATCTGACAATTATATCAGCATGGGTGACTTTTTGGAAAGTCTTCACCCCGGCAAAATAAAAATATCTTTTTTAGCTTCTCGTATGTAAAACAAACAATATTAATGGTACAAAAGACCATATGTTACATTACGAAATCCTAAAACCCATAGGGCCCATTTAGGTAACATTTTACACTATGCGCCAAGATGAAATAGACGTATATATACATTATTACACAATCCTATTGGGATGGGAGGTGGCTAGATACTCAAAAATATCCATAACCTAGTGTTCTAGTAGCATGGAGCTTGTCTTTATCTCTAGACTCACAAAATTAACATGTGTTTATATTTTTCTAAATACAAAGTTGGGTAGTATATAAAAGTTATTGTTAAAAAGATATTCAAAATGGTTTGAAAATCACTAACACAAGTGCTTTGACTTATACGTCAACACAAGTTATCAAACATTTTTCTTATATCAATGTTTAAATGCTAGATACTTGTAATAGTTATAAGTGAAAAATAATAACTCAACTAACTTAGAATAGCTAACTCACAAGTTCTCTAAGCATACTCTTAAATATATATATCAATGTCCATAATGAGTATAAATCTACAACAATTTAAAACTAACATTTTTACATCACATTGATACTGCTAGCCAACAAGCCTTTGGTCTCAGCTAACAACTAACTAATACAAATGAAGAATTAACTAAATTCACTTCTAACATTTTTTTCATATATTAAAGATAGTATCACGTAAATCTTTTCATGATGATCCATGAAGTAGCTTCAAGCGAGTTGCATAATATTCATTCCATAATGAATATCTCTGAATTTATTCCTTAACTTGATCCTTGAGCTTTCATCCCATGAATCAACCAACCATTCACAATAGTCTTACTTAGGATTTTTGTTTGTAAGAATTTTGTTTATAACAACGTCTCCATGTTCCAATATTACGTATATAATAGAACTTCCTGATATGTGCTCGGTGTTGTGTTTTGATCTGGGTTCTTTTTCTTGTGTAATGGTACCTGAGTTGTCACAATATATTTTGATTTGCCTCTTAATACTTGGAACCACCTCAATATTAGCAATGAACTTCTTCATCTAAAAAGCCTCCTTTACAGCATATGATGCCATATTGTATTCAAACTCGAAGGTGGGTTGAGCAACTACCCTATGCTTAGTACTCTTCCAAGTTATCACCGTCTAGTGTGAATAAAAATCTTATAGTGAGCTCTTCCTCAACTCCTCCGGTCCGTATATCAAGAATATATCATTAATCCTTCTCAAGTACTTAAGGAAATTCTTGATAGCAACCTAGTGACTTCCACCTGGATTGTGCTAATATCTACTCGTCTTGCGTAAAGCATATAAAACATTAGGGATGGTGCATAGCATGACATATATAATTAATCCAATTTTGAAGCATATGGAACTCTTTCTATGAGTTTCCTCTTATTGTCTGCCTTGGGACATTGAGACTTTTTCGGTATTGTTCCATGTGCCAATGGAAAGAGTCTACGCTTGGGCTTGCAATGAGAAGCATCAAATGACCTTGTCAATATGCACACTATGACTCAAACTAATAAGCCATCGCGATCTATCTTTGTAGATCTTAATATTTTAGAATATAAGAAGCTTTAACAAAAACTTCATCATGAAGTAGTTTCCAAGCTAATATTTCACTTCTTACAAAGTCGGAATGTCGTTTCCAATGAGCAGATATGTCATCCACAAACAATTCAGGAATACAGTTGTGCTTTCACATGTCTTCTTGTAAACATGTCTGTAAGTGCACATTTAGTGATAAGTGCTGGATTCTGCCATCTAAAGAATGTACAGGGTCTTGTTTGTAAAACTTGTAAACTCTTAGTCTTTGTAGTCTTGTCCGAATTTGTATTAATGCCTTGTCCGAAGGTTATCATAGTTAGTCTAGTCCTGGTGTGGTTAGGTTTTGTTATTATGTCCGAATTTAGCTTATATTTGGATAGATTGTAAGGGACTCCGAGTTTGTGTTTGTGAATCCGGACTCATGTGTTCCGAATATGTGAAAAGTATGCAATGACAATCAGACTTTTTAGGGAAAACTTTATGTGCAAGATATCATTCTAGAGAGAGAAACAAACCCTAGCTTATGTGTGCTTTCAGTGTGTGTGATCGATTGCTCTCTAATATGATACTTGGTGTATTCACATATCATTGATTCCCTCATTCTCTACTCCTTCTGATACGAGATCTACGGAGCGGTATGAGTCACGCGGTGGTTTCCGCACATCGCGTGTGTATCGAGCGATCCGGGTTCGTGTGTTCAAGGTGCGTTAGGCGGCCTTACAAAACACATGGTTCCATTTTTACTTTTGATAAAACCAAACTATATGTTTCTCTCATCCATGTGTAGTAGAGTTCTTCATTGTAATACAGATCCATCCTTCTTAACAAGTCCTACAAGTTGTTTTCGTTCAAGATCTTTAGAGTTTTCAGTTGTTGCCACAAAACCATCAATATGATTTAGAAAAATGGAACTGATTCAATGGGTTTCAAAGCTAGAGTTCACACCATGTGTCATAGTTAAGTACCTCAAAAAGCAAGATCATGAAGATTTAGGTTTAATTTGGAAGATCTTATAAGGTTTGTTTGTTTGAAGATTAGAGGATTCCTTTTTGTGCCATTATAATACTACCAAACAAGAATGACAAGGATTTTTCACTCATAAAAAGTTAGAATTAGAATGTGACAGCATGTTAAACCAAAGTTAGCTCGGATATAAGTTGTCACACACAACTTGAGATGGGGCACGTAGAGGTGGTGTGTGTGGTGAGGCATACAATGGTTTTCATTAGCTAATCACGTACAATGATGAACGAAGGTGGTTTTGAGTAAGAATATTATGATTAAGCTTATAATGGTAATGGAAATGATAACATATGTATGACGAAGGCGGTTGAAATGACCTTACCAATGGTTGGAACAACGAGTCTAGCGAAAGGCATGTAAGGGTGCTTTCATGATGACGAACTATTGCACATTCATTGCAATACTGGAGGACACTATATGGTTTAGTTAACTATAGGAGTGAGATATAAAAAATGGTGAAACTAAATATAACTTCAAATAGGAGGGGGTTGACCGACAAACAGGGAAGTATCACTAGAAAAATATAGACTAGAGAGGGTCGTCGAGATCTACGGAAAAAAAATGCTATCAAGTACTTTTACTAAACTATACTTAATCTTGTATGTTCATGTGTATCTATTATAAAACGATACAATAAATATAAATAGAAGAGAAAACCTCAAACCTTATTACTTGTAAAGCTAGAAGTTGGCTACAAAGTTCAAAATCCTAAAAAGTATAAAAAGTCATAAAACACAGTAATGTCAATTGTAAAACACACCAAAAACCCATAAATAACATAATAAAGATTACTAAAACATCATATATGTGCGTTTTGTTTTGTGTTTGGATGATAAGGCCCAGATTATCCAACGACTAGCATTATGTGTTTTATGTTGATGATCATATTGTATTTTGTATTTATAGTTCTATGATGGTGTGTTTAGTGTTTTTTATGGACTGCTAGGGTTTGAATATTGTGTTTTAGTAATCTTCACTCTATTATATGTTGGTTTTGAGTGTGTTTTAGGGCTGAAATTACGATGTTTTAGTATCAAGAATCTCAAAACAACCCTTTAATTCTTCTATCTTTCATAAACTCATATTAGTTATTGAAGATTAAAGATGAATTTGATCGACCTCCTTCCAACTTTTGATGATTATCTAGTAGCATTTACAACGTAATACCAATACAAATTAAGATTGATTAGCCTCACCTCAAAGAGGGGGTTTTTTTATGACCAACGTCTAATGTGAGAATCAGCAGAGGTTTGGATAAAGAAAATGTAAGCAATTAGGTGAGTGGGTAAATGACATGATGAGTGTATTTGTCTCATAGGATCTATATATGCCCTTATATTTTGTTAACGAGGATTGTTATCCCTTGTCAAAATCATATATTTTTATGTTGTCGTTGTCAGGTTAATTATTCAGTTATGTGCGGTCTATATGTTTGCTAACATCTCGATCCGAAGGTGATTACATGTTCCGGTTAAAGAAATACATGTGGCCCTAACTGGATCGATGCACATTGTTGTTTTGCATTGGTTACATTTCATTCTATCCGGACCTATGTCACGTTACAGGTTAAGCATCCGCAGTTTCGACTATGTCCAATTTACTACTAGATTGCTTTGATCCGCTCGTGTTGTTCAAATCTAATTGCATTAATATTGAGGTGTTAACCTTCCGTTATCAACCTAAATTTTTATTAGTGATGATATCTATTTCTTCTCACGCTCATCAATCCAAAATCACGTTAGATCTGCATGTTTGAAGTTATTTCCCAGGGTATAATACAAGTACACCCTTTGATTTATATATCAATACGGAAGATAGATATATTAAATCTTACAATGCTATTTTTTTATATACTTTTTTGAGGTAGCGTGTCATGATGATTAGTGAGAGGAACCAAAGTTCCTAAAAGTAACTGTATATTAAATTTTATAAAGATTATATTCCACGTTTAAACTTAACCACAAAATTATGTCATAACATTAACTAAATAACGAATAAGCTTCCAAAAGTAGTGCTGTATGAGCAAGTAAAGAAACCGTAAAGCAAAAGAAAAGAATGAAGAAAAAAAAAGAAAACAAACCCCTAGTTTCAAGAACTAGGGTTAGTTTAGTCATTTCACAGTTTGATCCAATCCATGCGCTGTAGCAAAGCTGGTATAAATACACCCACAATTCAACCTTTTCATTGCACTCCAAACAAACCAATACAAAAACACACATAACAAACACTAGTAATATGACACCATCAACACACAACACCACCACCGTAGCCGCCACCGGAATCCGGTGGAACTCTCCGATACCCTACTTGTTCGGAGGTCTTGCTTTGATGCTAACCCTAATAGCATGTGCATTAATCATCTTAGTATGCTCACACAAAAAACCTTATTCTTCTTCAAACTCATCGGATAACGGTGCTGGTGATCAAGAAAAGGCATCTGAGCCCGAGTTTCGGGTGGAGTTATCGCCGGAAATGGAGCCGAAGATCGTAATAGTCATGCCCGGAGACATCAACCCTACTTATCTTGCTAAACCTGCCCCACCCACCGGAGCTGGTGATCAAGTTTGAGATATATAAGTATTATTAGGTTTCTTGTTTTATAAAGAATTAAATCTTGTTTTCTTTTTCCCCTCAAGATTTCTCTGGTTGATCCAGGAGATTGTAATTTTGGTAGAAATATGAATATAGAAGAGGTTTATTTTGCTCCAATATGTATATCTGGTTACTGACAGAAAAGCGGGTATTTTCTAAGATATTTCTTGTGGTAATCTCATTTTGCGACCAGGAGTTATTTTCAACCGAAATTAGCGACGGTTTCTCCTGTCCCAAATATTGTAGGTGTGCTTTGCAACGGAAGTAAGGTGGTTGTGAGAACGCTCGCTGATTTTGCAACCGTTTGGATTTTCGTTGTCAATCTGTCACTAACTGTGTGACAGTTCTTTTTGGTCGCAAACTCGTAATTTCTTAGTTTTCTAGCGATGTGAGAGGGAAGGAGCGAGGGAGAGATTCAGCCATCAAAATCCAAGGAAAAATGAAAGAGAGATGTGGGATAGGGCGGGTCTGCCACGCAGAGGGGAGAAGAGGATCAAGGACAACAGTTAGGTCAAACGGTGTGGTTTCACGGTTCCACCTCTTGCAAGTTAACTAATTATCAATGCACGTTAATAAAACTAAAAGAAAAATTTTACTGTTACGGATACAGTAAGTATTTCATTTATATAAAATTATTTATTATAAATATAACAATACATACAACTTTATTTGAAAACAACACTGATATATGTATTAGTACGAAGAAATGTATAGAAAAGGATAAATCTAGCCTTCTAATGTTAGCATTACTAGTACAAGAAAACTGAGTATTTGCGAGGGGCATGTCCGTCAAAGAAAACAATTTGAGACCAAAATGGGGGTGGTCACAAAATTGTATTGTTCAAACCAAATTGTGACCGTTTTAGCGACCACTATTTCAGTTTCAAGTTTTGTTACGGCCTTCTATGATTGTTTTGCAACCAGAAATGTAACTACAGGTTCGAGACCAGAAAAGTACATTGGTATTGTTTTGGGACCGTAGATGTGGCTGTTGGTTACGACCGGATATTTAGGGACAGTGTAGCATCTACCTATTTAAATCCGTCTTATAGGAACGCTTTTAGCGACTTAGGGGGCTTTTAGTGTATGATTGAAGGGTAATTCATGCCTTGATGGTTTTTGGCTTGGTTGATGTTAATTGTTAAAGTACGGTAACCTAATAATAACAAAGATGTTAACTTTCTGATATTGACTTTAGCCAACGTTTATCAAATGTTTATTAGATGTATGTAACATGAAATGATGATAATTTTTACAGAAAAATTATATAGTAGATTTTATATTATTAGATTTTATAACTTGTAATGTGAGCAAGGTTTATTTTATACATGTATAGAAAAAGAACTTTTTATGCAATTACTAGCGCAAAAAAAAAAATCGATCTTTTTTCTTTTCTTAAATTTATAAATACAACTACAAATGTATTCAGTTAAACACAATAAATTCGAACTAATTATCAAAATTTTATAAAAATTTTAAAAAACATTAAAAATGTGTAAAAACTAACATATTTGTATTAGAGTTTTGTAGGTTTATAGAGTAACAAAAAAGATTGATGAAGTTATGCACGTGCTACGAAAGAACACCTTATTTCAGTTAAGAGTTTTAAAAGTTTGAAAAATCCGAAGTTAAAAATACATCAAGTGTAAATCACCTGTGTATCAACTTCTTTATGCAACTTATTAGTTCTAGGTTGTGATGTTATGTGAGAAAAGGTGTCACATAATTGATCTACTTAGCAATAATGATACACGCGGTTACAAGTTGAATAGATGCATAGCTAAGTTAACCTAATAAGGAGTATTTTTCCCTAATGAAGGATGACTTATATATCAATCAATCAATCTAAATCAGGAGAAATTCCACCAAATGTAGCAAGTTATTGATTTGATCCGGAGAGAATGGGACGTATACAAATCATACTTGAATCCCAAAAAATAAAGAGACTGCTTCTATAGATATCTACAACTCTAAAAACTACATGTGAATGTAAGTGTATAATCAATGTAAAAGAAAATTGACTTAATTACAGTATATCTAAATACACATGAAAAACCTAAAGAGAACAATGCACGAATTATATGTTAACTTAAATTTGAGAAATTAAAAATTATATTATTATTATTATTATTATTATTATTATTATTATTATTATTATTATTATTATTATTATTATTATTATTATTATTATTATTATTATTATTATATATTAATAATGTTTAGCTAGCTGAATATTTAGTATGTAAACATTATTAAAACTTCCTTATAATAATAATAATAATAATAATAATAATAATAATCTGTATTAACTGAAAGATGTTTAATAGCATATAATAACAATAATAATTATCTACATTAATTAAAAGAAGTTGGAATAGTTGTCCTTTTTTTTGGGTTTAGTTCTTTTTTTAAACAGCTGAACCACTGCTGTTTATATTTGGGTTTTCGTTTTCATTTGTTATAATAGCATGTGTAGCTACCTTTTATTTTTGAATTGTATCTTTCAATGACACTAAAACGTCTTTCATTAAAGAATCAAAATTTAAATTTAATGCTTATATCTTGTTTGATAACTTATTATAATAAGTTGCGTTATCGGTCCCTAAAGAAGGCCGGAACGTAGCCCGATTCCTTGGTTGTCTTCACTTTACTCAATTCTTTTTCCCCTTTGATCCTCAGAAAGATTAAATTTCAAAAAATAAAGAAAAAGATGAAGTAGGATGTCATTATTCCATAAATTATTTTCTATTAGTGGGCCTTAACACATATGCGGTGACATACTAATGAATAATTATATCATTTCTTTTATCCTTTTATAATGACAAACTACAACTATACAGATAGTGTGTATATATTGGCTTAATTTAATTTTTAGACTAGTCTTAATTTTTGAGGAATGTTGGCTCATTAACTTTTTAAGAATTAAAATTGGAATCTATAAACGTAAATGTAATTCGAAGTGGATGAAGTTGAAATTAGAATTAAAATACGTTAAAATAATGAAAATATGTGATGTGTTTAGTTGATAAAATAGTACAGTTTGATTCATATATTTGTCACACACATGTGAACGTGATGGTAGTGTGTGGTGATGATTGTAACTATAGTGGTGATGGTGATAGTGAAAGTGTAGGTATGATGGTGTGGGAGAAGGCGATTTCAATTCTTTGGTTAAATGCTTAAATTCGTGTATAGATCGAATGAGTAACATAAATGTAATGTTGAATTCTTTTACTTGAAGAATTCTAACAGAATCCATTCCAACTACAACCAAACATGTTAACCAAACGAAGCCTTAATATATGTACGAGTCATCCAAATATTTAACTTATGTATAGGCCAACCAAAATATATTATTCTATTAGAAATTAGTAACATATACTAGACACAAACATGTTGTTAGGTAACCCAAGTATAATCTATGATTTCTTATATCTTACGTCGTGATGCGCCTATGAAATTGAAATTCATATGCTAATACGATTAAACATAATAAACAAAACTAAATATAAACTTGATACAACATCAAAATCTCACCACCATCACTTTGATCAGAATTGTATAGTTTCTTCATATTTGAGGACTGAGGTCATCCAAATAAGAAGCTATGATAACAAAGCATTAGTTGATTAAAGACCTTATCTAACAATAGTTCTTTCCAACTTGAACATATGGCTATTGAATTATGAGTAGTTTTAAGACATACTTGGGTTTCAACTGTTTACACTGACAAGAGCAGAGATTAATACTCCCTAAAAGCTAATGATATTCGTAAATAGTTAACCATTTGACCTAGTTAGTAAAAGCTAATTGAGCCCAACCATAATCAATTAAGAAGCATTCATGTTTAGAATTTTCTCACGAGCCCCACTATTGTGCATAGTTAGTTAACTAAAAAAATTGGGTTATATAAAAATGAAAGCCTAAACTTTTAAGAGTCTAAAGCTCCTGTTTTGTTGTCAACACAAATTAGTCTAAATACTAACATGCACATATATATACACCATAGGGTGTATAATTTTTTTTTTCGGTGACCTTGATCATTTCCAAGTTGAAAGTAATGTGTCATAGCATTATAACTTATTGATATCTTTGGGGTGGGATAAGACTTATGGACCATCAGGCCTCGGATTCAATTCTCAGAATGGGGGGTTTTTCTCAGATTTATCGGGTTTCCTCTTGAATTGGTGTATAGGCATTATTGCCTAGTAGAGATGGATATGATCGGGTGGTTCCACTGGTGGCACAATAATACTTCGGTGGTTCGTCAGTGACCCAAATTTGTCGTTAAAAAAGTTGAAAGTAATGACCCTTATTATTGATGTCATGGTTTAAGTTGAAAGTACTTTCTTTATCTTTTGCTTTACATGAGGAGTTTCTTTTTAATACCCATCATTCCTATTAACCTTCTTCGATTCACTATAATCCCATGGAACTAACTAGAAAGAATATTCTTATATCCTCTTATATTTTTCAAAGCTAATTACATAGAATAGTCTTTTAGTAATATGTGTTTTCACTAATTTGTTTTCTAAGTATGAAAAATATAATATTTGTTTCCACTAGCTGGTTGTTCGCTTACGCGTAACGTGATGCCCGTTTGTTTCTAAAGTTAAATTTTCTAAAATATTATTATACCCATATCTTTGACGCCACCGGCATCCTAACTTTCACACTTTACTACAATCACCCCATCTACTTTGAATTTCCAAAACCACAACCTCTTCTTTCAAACTTTGCTAGCACCACCCATCTGATTTGCTTTTCCACCATCATTCCGTCAGCTTTTATATATTTACGTCACCAACCATCTACTTTTTTATTTCCACAAACACCTTCTCATCTTTTACACACTTTCGCCACCACCCATCTACTCTTACACTTTGCCTTTCTTAGACTTTGCGTTTTTACCCCTTTCACTATTACTCCATTTTTATACCCGCCAAACTTTAAAAAATTTGTAATTGTAACCCCGGGACGGCTACTCATACTTTTGCAAATGTCACTGCATTGTGTTTTACAAAATCTCTTAGGCATTGTGTTTACACTTCGTGTCTACTTTTGTGTTTTACACTTTTTGTAATTGTCTTTTAGGCATTGTGTTTTACACTTTTTTAGTAATTGTCTTATATATCCCGTTTTACAAATCATGTGTTGCCTTACTACATGTTTCCACCCGTTGCGCGGCGGACAAAATACTAGTTAAAATAAAACAAAATTACCCTAACGCCCTTCCACTTCCACATCTGCCAATAGAAATGAGGGGTTGCTAGAAAATGGCGATTGTTTCGCAAGTTAACTAGAGTGAAATGGGTTAATATGACAAGGAGAGTAGTGGTTAGGTGAGGTGCTTGGTGGTGACTGTTTTTTAACCAAAGTGAGGTGGAATTTTGAAAGAGGTGATAATTGGAGATGATGGGTGGTCGCCATCACTTGACAAGATGCGATAGTTATTTTATAAAAAGCTAACAGTTTTTTAGCGATTGTTAGTCTCAAGGTTTATGAGTACATGACCAACATCCAAATCATCTTTTCTAAAGTATCAACACAAGACGTGCCAACTAGAAAAGATAAACTTTTCTTTTTAATTTAAAAGTTTTAATTCCTTCGATGAGAGAAAAATTTATATATACCATATATAATTAACTTAAAAGTTTTGATGTATAAAAACTAAATTGTATACTTTCAATCATATATTTAAACCAACTTTCTCTTAAAACTTAAATTTATATGAAATAGATTGTTATAGCAATTGCAATCGGAGTTTTACGGTGGTTCGTGGGCTAAGGTAGCGCTAACAAGAAGGAGATAGGCAATGAATATTGGAAATTTGTGTAGTGTGAATAGATATTAATTTAGTGAAATTATAATTTAGTAAAATTATAACTATTTATTAGACTCTTCGTATGGATGATAAATTCTTAAGTAGAGTTTTTATGTCAATTTATTTGTTATTGTTAGAGTTTATGTCTCTAATAAAATAACTAATTAAGTGAGACTTTTCACTTATTCCCAACTCTTATAAAAATAGTAGGCTATGTGTCTCAATTTGAGATAGAGAGAAAAAGGCTAGAAAAATACAAGAGAAAGGGATATAAGAAAAATAAATGAATATATGGAGAGTTCTTGGAAAGAAGAAATACTTGAAGACCCATGTGTTAGGTACTTAGAGAAATATGTTTTCTCTATACGATTTCATCTCCTTCATATCTTATTTTTCCACAAATTCTAACACTATAATTTTATCTGGTGTAACTTCGGGTGCGTGGCCATTTCCGGCAGTACATACTGCTTCGGTTGTTGTACCCTGGGAAACAGACGCGTCGTCTTTAGTAGAGGCGCGAAATCTGTTTTAAGGGAAACGTGTTGAACACGTACCTCAGCCACAACCGTCAACACTTGTTTATACATTTTGTAGGAAATTATTGTATAAGAATATGTGGTTCAAGACCTCAGTTGAAGCCCACACAAAGGATCATACAAGGAGACGCGATTCAAGAGTTCGTTGAAGACTACACAACAGACCATACAAGAAGACACAATTTAGGCTCTTGTTGAAGACTATGGCTTGAATCAATTTAGTTACATATGTTGTATTATATATATTATTTCGTTTGGATTTGCTTATGGTACGTGTACTATAATTTCCCAAATATGTAAAGAGAGTATCTTTATTATTTTTATTTATATAATTTTTTATTAAAATTGTGGCCCATATCGTATAAGGGACACCTCAAGATGAAATACCTTTGCCACGGATCGAAAGAAGGAGAACATGTGAGAGAGTGAGAAGTATGTGGTAACCAAGGGTCTGTCTAGGTTTTTGACGGTCTAACTTGACGGTTAGTAATATTTATCCAATTGAAGATGTGAAATTTATTTATCAGCCCACAGATAAAATAATGGACGGTGAAATGGAAACTATGCTTTCGAGTCTTACGTGTTTCCCACTAAGTGTGACTATGTGACTCTAAGTTGTCCACAACCACACCATAATTAACTTATTGGCTAATTAATATGTTTACTTTAACCTTTAAATACTTATATCTTTTAACTTTCTCGAGTCGCCACGGCCCATTAAACCTAATCCATTATCATAAATATATTATATTATAGTTATATTATTAATCGACCTCAACTAGTTAACGCAACTAATTTAATTTATTACGAATTCAAGAGAATGTAGTGTTCCCATTAAACAAAATCCAGTAAATTTTAGTCAACTTATTTTTTTCTTTTTTTTCTATAATAAAAAAAACTCCCATTTATCACTAAATGGGGACATGCATCCGTACAAATCGAAGAAACCCCAAATCGATTTCCATTTTATTTCACTCAGATTTTATAAATACTATACACATTTCCTATTTAAATTGAGGATAATTGCATATTTCCCTTTAAAATAACTCTCATTTACATATTTATCTAGACAAAACTAAAATTCCATATTTACTCTTGTTTATTAAAATACCGTTTTCAAATTTAAAAGATCCTAATCACCTTCAAATGGGACGTTTAAACTTTAAACTACGCATATGATTCCCTACATGCGTCTGTCGACAACTCCATTCAGTCGGCCGACGTGTCCATTCTTGGCAATTTTGTTCTTGATCGGCGATTAAGTCCGATGTTTTAGTTTGCCGATGACTCCATTCAGTCGGCAGGCGTTACAGTTGGCTGGCCATTTCTTTAGTCGGCCGGCGATTAACAGATGTGTTGTTTATATTTGATTTCCATGATTATCAGGTATGGTGTTTTTTATTGTCTTCATCTTGGTAATTCCATTATTGGTCAAAAGAGAGGAATTACCAAGATGAAGACAATAAAAAACAACATACCTGATATTCATGGAAATCAAATATAAACAACACACCTGATTATCGCCGGCCAACTAAAGGAATGGCCAGCCAACTGTAACGCCGGCCGACTGAATGGAGTCATCGGCAAACTAAAACATTGGACTTAATGAACGAACACACCGGCCTGAGTGAAGTTGTCGACAGACGCATGTAGGGAGTCATATGCGTAGTTTAAAGTTTAAACATCCCCCTTTGAAGGTGATTAGGATCTTTAAAATTTGAAAAGGGCAAATTAGTAATTTTAATAAATAAGGGTAAATATGCAATTTTAGTTTAGCTTTAGATAAATATGTAATTGAAAGTTATTTCAAAGGGAAATATACAATTACCCCTTTATCATAATGATAGCTTAAATAAATGAGTAAATTGTCATTCATACATTTATCTTAAATTGAGTTTTCTTTTAAACGGTAAACCATAAGTATTTGTAAAATTCACTATCACTTGGTTCCAATAAGACCTGAAGGCTAAATCCTTATTGTTTGAAAGAGGAGACACCAATACAACAGCTTAATACCATTAGATTACATACCTTTTGATGACATCTAAATTTAAGGGCAGTTAAAAAAATAGTTGTCGACACCACTACAAGAAAATTGTTCTTAGTGGCACACCAAAAAGTGCCAGAAAGAAATGAACATAAGAGGGTAACTAAATTCTAAATCTCATAAGCAGTGATTTTTCTTTAGGAGTCGCAAGTTATTACTTATTACGAGCCACCCTTCTCAAACATTATTATTATTATTATATATATAACAGTTGCAAATTTATTTACAGTGCTTGCTTATTGCTTTATTTTATGTAAACTTCCTTTGTTCACAAAACTTTATATCAGAATTGAGTGTGGTGCATCGGGTAGGTGTCATAACTTATCCCTGCTATCATGGCGGATCTAGGATTTTTTTCTCAGAGGATACAGATGAGGGATTTTTTTTAAGGGGCGCGATTGGGTTTTTGTCTAAAAAATATACTAATGTTTTTTTCAAAGGGTGCGCTCGTCCACCCACCCATTAAGGTGACTCCACCCTGCCCCATCCGCTTTCGATCTCCCGAAGCTCAATTTCAGCTTTTCTTTTTTAACTTGATTTTGTCATTTTGGTATTACCTCAAATATTGGATGATTGATTTTTCTTTTTCTTTTTTTTTCTGTTTGTCTTGTTTCTTTCTTTTCTTTTTGTTTTTGTTTTTCTCTTTTTCTATTCACTAGACATACGGTTTTAGAACGATGTTGCTATTCGTGCTTTCCAAATGTGTAATTATTAAATAATTTTTTTGACGTTAGACTTTAAAAAACAACCCATCACATAGTGTGTATACTGATATTTTATCCATTACACCTTGTGGCGATCTTATCGATTAGAATTTGATCATACAATAGGGGAACAAATTTTTGACCATTGTTGACATAACTTTTGTTAAAAGCAGTCAGTAAAACTTAAAAAAAATATACTTTTTGGAAAGTATCAATATAATATGCAATTTCTCATGTGCCACTAGAGCATACTTTTGTTATGTGACACGTAACAACTTGTTTTCACCACACATCCCCACTATCATCGTAGAATTTACGGCGAATAATTTCCATCCACAAAATAAAGTTTTTATGTTATTTTTCTTTTCATTTGGGTGGTCTTAATCAGCCAGATATTAGCATGAATTCTGCTGTTTATTGTTATTGATGTATCGGCCATCTACGTACTGCCACCTCTTGATTTTCTTAAATAATGTTATCCCTCAAGTAGTTGCATTTGTTGAATTTCTTTAATAGTTGACAAACATTCATTTTTTTAATCTTTTTGTTATCTATAACCCCAAACAGGACAGGTTCTAAGAATTTAGGTGTTATGTCAAAGCTCAAAAAAATGTGTCTTCTGGCGATGGTGGTGGTTACTGTTAACCAAGGCTTGCATCTTTTGATCTTCGCTAATCGCATTCGTGATGCTTAATGTCTATCGAATGGGTCGGCTTTTGTCGTTCATTGTTCTTTTTTAATTTTTTTAAACTACAATGGATATTGGGCTTATATCTAATGAGATTAAGTTATAAATTTTGAGAATGATTGTTTTAAATGCCTTAAGATATAAGTTTATGTTTTATATGTGTTTTCTATTAGAAAAATATATGTATAACACAAACACACACACACACAAAATACAACATATATATATATATATATATATGATCTTATTTTTAAAAGTGCCCTGTTTGAGATCCTCCCCTCTCATCCCTAGGGTCAGCTATGACACTAGATAGATACGGGTAGCTTTATTTTTACTGACATAGTAATAGGTACTTATATTAACGCACATGAAAGTTTTTTTTCTAGTTTTCTTTAGTAAGATTATGTATGTTGAATCAAAATCCTAGCTATCACTTAGTGTCGTTGTCAATTAGCGTTAACCAGAAAGAACACAGTCAATATTATCGTTTACATCATGGAAGCCGTTGTTGTCATTGACATCATGACACAACCATTGCATCCCCACCCGTTGGCAAAGAGCCTCAACCAAAGATATCGATATTGTTGAGGGCCAATGTTCTAATCCATGCAAAGGACTTATTTAAGGTTGGCTTAATATTTTGAAGGTCTAAATACGATTATAAAATCAATGCATTTTTTCGGAATAAAAAAAATGCTTACGATTTTAAGACGTATGAATATGATAACACATATTTGTATATGATTTTTGATAGACATAAGATACCACAACTTTCTAATAGAAAATTCTACAGAGTGAGAGACGATGGAATTGAGGTCGGAGAAAAAGAATCAAATACGAATCAGTGCTGTCAAACCCAAAAAGAATTGAGGGGCCTAAGAAAGGGGTTTAAATCTTCAAACTTTGTGCAGTAGAGCCCCAAGACAGCCAGACATATTATATATTATTATTAGTTGTAGTATGTAATAAAATAGTTAACAAAAGAAGTAAACTAAAGCGATTGACATTTTTAACTAACTCAGTTTATGCCGATAATCCAAGTATCACCAAATATGCAACATTTAGGTTGTGAGTTGTTCCTTGTGATGGTAGGTGAAAGAAAAATCGGAATACTTCATGCAAAGAAACCCTTGAAGCAAAAGGTGGTGCAAGTTATTTTCGAACTAAATACGAGTTTCAATCACAAGATTTGAACTTTCAAGTCATTATTATGTCATTGTCCTACAAAAGTTGTTTTTGTTCTTACACGAAATTTATAAACTTTATTTCTGTATAAATTAATTAATAAATGTTTATAGTAATACTAATGTTGTATGATGGTTGAGCATACTAAATTTATATCGTAGATTGCCTTATGCGTCTGAATGGATTTACAACTGGAATCGTGTCAATCGGACAACCGAGAATCTTTAAATGAATTTTTTCGTAAGCTGTAGTCAGAAAATGACGAATCTGACCACTACTTAATAAATAATTTTTCATAATTTTTTGGTAAGGAGTTAGGCCTTGAAAATTCAACATAAGGCCTAGCCAACCAAGAGACACGTCACATAAAAGAGTCATAGTTTTTACAGCTTAGTAACTATAGTAAATGAGCCCCCAAAAACAGCCTAATTTCAGTAAATTGCAATGCATAATTTTATAAACTTATAAGGGTCGATCTTGCTATTCTAAGTGCCTATACTTGTTTGTAATTTATAAAAATTGTATAAAATGCGTAGGTTATGTTGTGAACACGTGCACGAAACCACACGATAGAATAACTGGGGTCAACTCGTTCCGTGCTGTTTATTAGATACGTGAAGGACTTTTGTGACTTGCGTAAACACACACTAATAATCCATGGTAACCATAATAGGGCGTGGTTGACCATTCCAACTTGCGTACACCTATATCTTACCGAGCAACACTAAAGTGAGTTCACGGTCCCCATTCTTTAAACGTTTTGAAACATTGGGGAATAAAACATGTACACATTACGATAATGTAATGCCTTAACATTATGGTAATATAACGCCTTTATTTAATAGAATGTTTTATATCGTTATGGTCACAAAGTATCAATTATCCCATAAAGTCCTTGTAAACTCGGACCGTTAGTATTGGGTGGATAGCGAGGGAACTTTGAGTAGTATTATTGTGCCCACAAGCCCCACTTGAGTTAATCGCGCTAGCAAGACGGTAATGGTCAACGGGTGTAGAATTAGCCTAACATATCGCCATGGTCAGTGATAGACCTTGCAAACAAAGGCAACAACAATCAGCTTCGGTTTCGAACTCGTTTGTGACGTAACATGAGTTAGCTACCTACTAATATAACAATAAACTATTAGATACTATAACTTATTATTTGGATTGAAACAGTGGAAAAATTGTAAAAACTAATTATGTTATAACTGTAAACTCAATCTGTGAACTCACTCATCATAATTGTTGACACTTGTTTTTTACATGTTTTCCTCCGGTCGTTAAGGTACTTGCTCACGATTTAGGCGCACAGCATAGGTGTCAAAACATTTATCTTTATTGACGATGCATTATTACATTTATTTTGCCCGTTTGGTTTGGGTGTTTGTTTTGACGCATACATTTACATTACGCTTATTTACCTTCCGCATTACTTTAACTTTCGTTGATTGTGTGGTTTAAAACATTTTTCTCATATAGAGTAATTCTATATAAACTGGTGTCCTAGAATGCCTGGTTTGTCAACGTGCCTCGCCTTAAACCTCACACGTGAATTTTGAAGCTTAGACATTTAATATGAGTTGCTTGTAAATTATTTTGTGTTGAATGCAATTATATTAAACTGAAAATTATGTAAATATATAAAACTTGAATTGTTATTTAAGTACAAAAAAAATTTGTGGACATAAAAAGTGAATTGTTATTTAAGTACATAAAAAATTTGTGGTGTCTATTCAATTGATTTTCATTAGAGATTGAGATAAGGATTCGGATTTATGTACTATTAGGATTCTATATGTAAGATATATATAGATAAAAAACTATAAAATAAAATAACCAATAAACTTTTTATAAATCCAAAAACAATTTATTATCTATATTTCTTATACACAACCATCTTTCATCTCAAAAATCATTTCAGTCATGCAATTTCCTAAAACTCTAAGAAGTTGTATATCTCCGTGAATGATTTAAATATTCCTTGTATTTAAGTAACATCTCTTTCCCAAAAAAATTATAAGTGACAAGATATATTGAAGCACATATGCCCTCTCGCTATCTCTCCATCTAATCATACTTTCTTTTTTTTCTTTTTTTTTTACTTTTAAAGGCTTGTACCTCACCTAAATGTATGCCCATTTGTTACATAAGAAAAGCTTTATTTAAACATATTTTAATCTTAAACTATGGAATAAATGGTACTATAATTATCTGTGTTTTATTTATTATGGGACCTATTTACAAGAAAATTGTTATACCTTTAATAGCTCAGAGTACACATTTTGAAATAGTCCTAGTTTTAAGGGATTATGTTTTGGAGGTAATTAGTAGGTGTTTTGTCGTCAAAAGATTTTTCATATTGATGTTGAAACACAAAAATAAAAATTGGGAAACAGTATAAAAAATGGGGTTTACTGGTTTAGATTATTAAAAATAAAGAGTAGACAGGTTTAAGTAGAATTTTGCCAAGAGAAACATCTTAAATGTGCATGTCACTATCGCTAGTAAAAACGTATTTGAAGTGCATTCGACCATTTAATTTTGCACACCACATTATGCTAGTGTGTCCTCCTACTTGTGGCCTAGTGGTATGAGGCTTGAGTTTTTCAATAGATACTCCAGTCAATTTCTACCTGTGTCATATGTGGTGGATATAGGCAATAAAGGATTTAAACTAGGTCTTGTGTGAGGTTCTCAGTTGATTCCTGAGCCAACCAGATTTTCGTCCCACCGTGTATTACCCTAGAGAGTTATGCTCTTAGGATGCACAATGATTGTCAAGTGATAACCAGCGGTATGGTTACTCGGGAGAACGCCAAAAAAGCCAAACTTTAAAGTCACATGGGTCTAGTTAAGACAACATAGGCTGGCAAGAGTAGGATAATACGGAACTCTCTGATTTAAAGAATGTAATAACCTTATACATAAAGATCACCGTTAAAAATATCATAAATTACTGACCAAAGAAGTGGTCACCATTGTTGGTTTTTGATATGTCAATACTCGAGTCCCATCATTTGAAAAACACAAACAGGGTCAAAACTATGAAAAAAGAGATGCCAAGATAAACGTTCTCTTTACATGTGACGCACCCTTATTTCTAGCTCCTTAACATATTCTACGTTAAAAGAGAGATCATAAATTTGTTAGAGAAATGTTAAATGTTCTTTACGAATTATTACTTTTAACGGATGAGTGATCACATCAATCGACGTTATAAGATGCCCTAAATCAACAAATCAAAGCAAATTAGTGAAGAAATATGAGGCATAGGTGACACACTCGACACTAGTTTCGAGTCATGTATCGATTGTCCAAAGGACTCATAAAAATGTTATAAATAGTTGAACACATTTGTGGAATCAATGAATAGAAATATTTTGGTGGATGGAACGATTATATGTTAACTATCTAATCAATATAGTTAGCAATAAATTTTCACACATTATAATTTATAATCAAAAAAATATTTTAAAAGATGAACATTAAAATTCAAATACCATGTTCATCTTTTTAGGTTTTTATAAAAAAAAAGTTAGTTTATCATATGTTAATCTTTTGATCAACGGTTTACCATCATCATATCCGTTGACTTTTTAAAATTTCTCTCGTACATATCCTCACTATCCCAAATAAGTCAAATAAAAATTAGTGACCTCATTAATTATTTCTACACTATACCGTTTATTTCATTTTTACAAACTTTTCTACCATCCTATTTTGCATTTCTTATCAATTCTAAAAAACTAACATTATAAACCATCATAATATGAAGATTGGAATAAAAACAATTTGTATTACCTCAAAAATCAATGGAATGGTGGTTTATTGGTAAACATAAAGCTTTTAGAAATCTGAGTGTAGGAGGAGAATGTATTGGGTTCAAGTCCCACAAACGACATGAATTACAAGAATTTTGTCGTTAAAAAACACTTTACCTCAAATGGCGAAAACAATGGTAAGCAACTCAAGTGTCAAACCAACGTTAGGAAAAGTCACCATGATGATTGTAATAGCAAAACTGAAGCTCAAACGGTGGAAAGGTGGGTAGGATTGTAACGATGATGTTCATATATGAACCCTAAATGGTAGCCTGGCTACGATAAAAGAGTTCATGTTTTCTAATTGGTTTGAATACTAAAGTTTAGGACCATAAACGACATGTAATTCTAGAACCTTGAAACGTTGATCCGACAATTGATATAGGATAAACTCATAAATTATTATGATCCATTTAGGCTTTTTTAAATTTGAGTGAGCTTAGTCTTCTTTTTATCTATAAGAGTGGAAGGATTGTAAATCTTTCGGAACAAAATTTAACTAAAGAAATAATAAATACACTACGACAAAAAAAAATTAATAAGGATATAATAAATACACTACAACATAATAAGTTGAACAATACTTAGTTGTGTTAATGTGGAGTTAGCCCACTTGTAAAGTTACTTGCCTCTTAAGACCATACAAAGTGGGCGTAGATTTGTGGCGTGGAAGTCTCTACACGCTCGGCACACCAGCTTGCGTGTGGCGTGTAGGGCGGCGTGGTGTGTGGGTCGGGGAAATCTTTACCGGCGTGGGGGCTTATGGGTGGTGAGGTGACGGCTTTTATTAGTTTGTGGATTTTGGTTGGTTTTGATTGGTTCTTGTTTTTTTATATAAAAACGTCACAAACCACGCAGCTTCAACTCCTCCCTTTTTTGCACCACGCCATTTTTCTGACGGTACTGAGGTGTAGCCATATGTTGAATAATACCACTCTTTCATACCCCTCCACTCCATATAGCCTAAAGAGAAGATCCTAGGTTCAAACCTCACAAAAAAAATCTTTTGTATATTTTATTATGTATAATAACATTTGCCGTTAAAAAAAAATACTTATGCTATATTTACTATTACACTGATTCAACTTTTATCAACATAATTACTCTTGTTGTTTCGCACATTGTGTATGTGTGAGAAAGAAAGAGACATAGATTATAAAGTTTCCAATATAAATATTTTTTAATTATTTGTATCATATATTATATACAACTCTTATTACGTAACTGCATATCTAATTTATACAAACGACTAGCTCGTTAGTCTACTCAAATTTTTATCGAGTCAATTTCAACTAACTCACAAACAACTTGATTTATTTACATTCCTGGTTTTATACAGTCTTTCACTATTCTTACATCGTTATATCTTATTATCACATTTTTTTCACTCTATCTCTAAC
This sequence comes from Scalesia atractyloides, assembly GCA_947069175.1. Classification (NCBI taxonomy): domain Eukaryota; kingdom Viridiplantae; phylum Streptophyta; class Magnoliopsida; order Asterales; family Asteraceae; genus Scalesia; species Scalesia atractyloides. Next base: position 24,473,063 of record CAMTDV010000023.1, read on the forward strand.
TATATATGTCTATGTATATATAAAAAGATATAGAGGAAAAGAATGTGTGAATATTATTCGTTTTATATACTCTGAAGCACAAAAGCACCTTGATTTACTTCAAATAAAAAAGAGAGATTATTTAAGAAAATATTGAACAAGAATCCACCTCTATTTATGGCTGAGTTCATTGCTCCATTAAATAACTTTTGTTCCAGAAGCTGCACATAATGCTTGCCTGTTGTACATTTCCCACTATATATATCCCTCCTCTCTCTTCTACAACTTCCATAACACACAACAACTAACACAACATAAACAAATGGGATCATCTGAAGCTTCATTGTGGAGGTTTGATTCACCATTGATATACTTATTTGGAGGAATATCTCTCATACTTGCTCTGATAACAGTAGCCTTGGTAATTCTAGCGTGTTCTCAACGGAAACGACGATTGGTGGGTGGCGATATCGAAAGCAGTGATGATGCGCAGAAGCCGGCGACCGCAGCTTATAACGGTTGTGATGGGGCGGATTATGGCCCCAAAATTGTTGTTATTATGGCCGGAGATGATGTTCCGACGTACTTAGCAACATCCTCCGACGTTGTCACCTGCGACACCCATGTTTCTAAGTAATAAATAATCTTGTTGCAAGTTCTTCGGTAATATTAATTCCGAGGAACACAAATTTTGAGACATCAATTTTTTTTTTCGAGAATGTGTATGGTTTAAAAGTTTGAGACATAAAGGAAGATTTGTATCTTTTTACAACAATCTAATTTACTTCTAAGTAACTCATGTTTTTAGTGGGACTCGAATCTTAACCTTTTGAAATTGAACATAATTTTACCCATGATGATGCCGCTAACCAAAATCATTTGGTGAGGTAGACTTTATTGGTGGATTAAAAGACCAAAAAAGAAGAAAGCATGTCATGAGCGTGATCATGAGGTTCTATAACCTAGAGATATTGAATTTGTATTTTATAGGCTTTTAATATACGTTATATAATTTGAATTCAATTCAATTCAAATACCAAATTAATTGGTTACTTGCTCTTGCCAACCTTCTAACAATCTTATTATAAGATTTGATGAATTTTAGAGTGTGTTTAGTTTCGGGGTGTTTGGCTTAGCTTTTTGAAACAACTTATTGACTTATTAGTTTTTTTAGTTAAAATAAGGTTTGGATGGATGAAAAAGACTTTTTAAAACAACTTTATGTATAAAGGTGAAAAAACCATTTTGAAAAGTTAGGAAACCTTGACTTTTTAAACTTCTTTTAGTTTTTCATGAATATTACCTTTTTTCCATCTTATAAGCTCATTCAAACACTTTTTTTTTTAAATTCCTTTTAAATAAGTTATAAGTCAATAAATTATTTTACCAAAAAGTCCTTTTTAAAATAAGTAATCCCAAACACTCCCTTCGTGTTACATCTTCATTAGAACTTAAAGAAATCAATACTTATAATTCACTTTTGAGTTTGGTGTTTAAAATTAAAGTTATCATAAATAATTCTGTTAAATACTTGGTTGGTCCCTGTGGTTTACGAAAATTGCAGACTTGGTCCTAATGGTTTACTAACTACAAACTTAGTCCTAATAATTGTAATTTTTGCACTCGGGTGGTCCTTATCACTAACCTCTGTTAAATTTCGTAGTTAAGTGTGTGTAAAATTACTTATTTACCCCTGAACAATTTTAAAAAAATTAAAAAAGATCATCTTCCCCATCTATCTCTTTCTCATACCATAACAACCACCATCCATCTCCACCTCCCCCACCATAAAATATCCACCACCGCCACTATCCATCTCCACCTCTGCCACCATCTTTCTGTCTCTCCACTATCTCTATATCTCTGCATCACCATCACTCTAATATCATCTTCATCACCCTCACCTTCGGTTCAACTTACTCCAGCTAGAGGAGAGATCCACCACTCTCATCTCATCATCGACCCCACACCTGCAACCACTGTTATCTCATGGTCGGCCCTTGCCATGTTTCTTCACCTACTCTCGTTTCAGATACAACCCATAGCTTCATCTTCTTCGCAATTTTCTGAGTGGATGTGATCTGGCCAGATTGGAGGTGGTGGTGGCTGAACAGATCCAAAAGCATCGCCACCGATCGGTTATTTGTCGTGACGGCCAACGACCTCCACGTTTTTCCGGTGACACAACAAAGTTGCAGGTTTGATGAGCTCCGATGCTTTGAGAGGGAGAGAGTGAGAGAGCTGAGGAGAGAGAGAGAGAGTTGAAAGAGCTGATGAGAGAGAGAGTTGTAGGTTTTATTAAGCTATTTACTTTTATTTTTTTAATGTTAAGGGTAATTTGGTCATTTAACATCAACTTAACTAAGAAATTTAACATGGGTTAGCGATAAGGACCACCCGAGTGCAAAAATTACAACTATTAGGACCAAGTTTGTAATTAGTAAACCATTAGGACCAAGTCTGCAATTTTCGCAAACCATAAGGACCAACCATGCATTTAACTCTAAATAATTGTTAGTCTAGATTAATGTTTCACTCAAACATGCATATAAATTTTTTTTGGGAGGTACTTGTGAAGTATTTAGTGTTTAAAGAGAACTGTTAAAACATATCAACTCATAATAAGATATCCTTTTCTGTTAAAAAAAAAAAGAAAGAAAGAAAAACCAATCTTTGTATGTAAAAGAAAATTATCTTGAACAAAATCCGGTTCCATCAAAATATAATATCATCAGAGAAATATTCATATAGTTAAGATTATCACTATATTCTTTTTCAGTTGCGCCCATTATAAGTTTTTTGGATTTTTTTGAAGATGATATAGTAAGGAGAAGTTATATAGATATCCAAATCCAAAGCTAAATATTATTATATTATTTTATAATGAAAATACTAGTTTAAGTATGCTTTTCTATGCCATCATCACTTTGGTGGGGTGGTTAGAGGCTTTGTGTCTCTTGGGAAGAGACCAGGATTTAAATCATGACATAAGATAAATTTTGTGTAATTTAGAAGTAGAAATTATATAATCTTTGCCGTTCAAAAAAAGTATGTTTTTCTATATAGGGACATTTGATGAAATGTGCTAAAGGACGTAGTACTTGTTTGGTGCAGGAATTTTTCAAGTATAATAAATTTTATGTCAGTTCGGTTACTTTAAATTCTTATTATACCAGCTTTTTGCTTGTGGAGCATATTTATTCCTTTTTTTATCCTTTAATTTAAATAATTTTTTCCATCTTCATTTTTGTAAGAGATAAAAGTGTGTTCCTTTAAATTTTCACTGAAGGCAAAATGGATCAAGAATGCACAAAGACTTAGTAATCATATATTTTTCATAACTCAATTATAAAATCTAAACAAAATATATATGACTTTCAAAAATATTGAATTTTACAGCGAAATTTAGAACACTAGTATGTTTCTAGTACAAATAGGGTTTTCATAAGTTAAGATAGTAAAGTCAGATGATCGAAACTTAAAAAATGAATTGGCTTTAAACAACGAATTCACTACTCTAAAACTTTATTTATGATAACACATGTTTTAGTGTTTCTCTTGTAATTTATAAAATTTAGAATTTTCATACATTTGGTAATAAATATTTAAGCATAAACACATTAACTTATAATCAATGGAATTTATTTAGTAAATTGGATTTTGATAATACAAACTGCATGTCTTAGTAAACCCATAGTAACTAACACTGGCAATATAGACCATTGATAGGATAATTTTCACTTTCGTTGTCAATGACAATCTCATTCTATCTAATAAGTAACTTTGTATGTTACAAACTTTCATATGTTTTGTTTCAAAACAATTTACAACACTTTGATTAGGATAAAATCCCATCAATTATTCATCTGGGATACATAAAGTTACTTTTCTATTAGAGTGGAATTAAAATTAACGATGACATTGAAAGTTAGGAGCGTCATTAAGGTTGAAAATTGTAGTCTAAGGGCTCTAGGGGCGTTCACCGAGGAAGACACCACCACTTGCCGTCACATCACCTACCCGACGACCACCGGCCAGATGCAGGGGTGCTCCAACATCAGGTACTCCTGCACAACACACATCTCTCTCTCTCCTCTACAACAAACACACACACGTATCGGTAAACGTCACCCGATTAACATATCAGAAACTCCCTACTCAAATCGCCGACGAGGGTGTTATCGGTTGGGTAGGAGATACTCGATGATGCTCTAGTGGATTAATGGTGGGTACATGTGTAGATTTAGATACACATAGAATTAGTGTATGTTAGTTGGTTGTTCTAAAAAACGTGTCGTTTGTCATGTTACTGTAGACATTATCATCAGCTAATAAATAATATTTTGGATTGTTATAATTCAATTCGTCATTTATTTAAAATTTAATACATACATGAGTTGTTTATAATTTCTCATATTTACTTTTATTTTAATTTTTTTTTGATGAGTTATTACGTCTCTTTTAAGAATACTACGGGAATATTCTTTTTTTTAGGTATGAACTTTAAATGGTTGTGAATGAAATTTGGCAAAACCTAGGAATGCACAGTCGAATTAATGTCGGTGGACGCAGCTAGTCGACACCGCTTCTGAGCGTCATCTATTTTCTGTTGTGCACAGCCTTCTCATCTTTTAGATCATTGACTTTCATTTTTCTTTCCTACAGCTTTTTATTTGTCTATGGTTTACCCTGATTAATTTTTTTAATGGAAAAGCGCATTAAATTACCCCGGTTAATTACTTTATATTCAAAACGACTTTTATTTTTTAGTTTATTTGTATATTGTTATAACAATTCAGCTACGATGAGCGTGTAATATAGACTTATTCGACGAACTTACCCAATATAATAAAATTTGGGTAAACCGATTTAAGGCAATTCGTAATGGTATCACTCTAAAGTAGGGGTGTGCATAAAACCAAATTAACCGATCCATAACCAAATTAACTGAAAAAACCAAACGAAAAAAAACCGAACCAAAGAGAAAATGAATGGGTCGGTTAATGATTTTCTAAAACCCGATATACATAGGTTGGTTATGGTTTTCCATTGTTCCATAACCACCCTAACCGAACCGACCCATATGTTAGTATAGTCATGATTAATCTATAATATTATAGATTATATGTATTTTTTTAATGTTATGTAACATATACAGATGCATAATAAAATTTGTACCATGGTCAAAAAATTTGAAGCCCAAACTTTTTTGTCCCAAATAATGGCCAACTCTATTTTTGAGATAATTTTAAATAGATCTAAATTTACGGTTAACCGACCATTATAACTATCAAAACCAAATAAACATAACAGTCATAACCGGTCGGTTATGATTATGACTTTAGGCCAAAACTGATCAATACACACCCCTACTAAAAATGGATAACGCCCTATCACACAAGAAGGAGTTGTTTTACTAAATTATAATCACTAAAGTGTAACTGGTTTCACTAACTACTTTAATAAAAATAATGTTAAAAATAAATAAATGGTTGTTAAGCGTTAGGTTTCTATTGGCTCAAACAAATAAATGGGTGTGATGTTGTTGGGCAACGGCGTGGCCAAAAATAGTCTCATGTCCCACTAACAAATGGGTGGTTTTGTGGAAGGGATGACGGGGTTGAGGTTGATGTTTTTTTTATTAATTATGTTTAACTTATAAAAAAACATTAACCTTAAAAAAATAATTAAACACAGTAAGTTAAGAAAGTAGTTTATTTTAATCAAACAAAATATACAATATAAGTAGATAAACATATATAACATAAAATTATTACAAGTTTACTATATCTTAATTTTTACGGTCTAATCCGAGTTCATAAGACTGATTAGGGCCGGATCAAGGGGGAGTGACATAAAGAAAGCATTTTACGCCCCCACTTCTTTAAGGCCTCAAATTCTAAAGAAAAATCTATTAATGTATGTGATTTTAGTTTTGAGATTGTTAACACTGAGGTTTATGATCTATAGTTATGCATACGTAGAGATTATGTATAAATCATAGGATCTAAAGCAAAATTTTTTATTTTCCTTTTATGAAAAGGATCCAAATTTTATTATTCATTTTGGGCCTAAATATTTTGAGCAGACCCTGTAGGTGTAAACCATAAATCAAACATTTTACTACGGTTTGAATTTTTTGAAACTGACTGACCAAAAACTAAGAGAAAAAACTAATAGCAAAATCAAACAAATGACTAGTTTAAACGATTTTACAGTTATAAATCAAAACCATAAATTTTTTACTTTTTTGTGATTTATATCTTTTGATCCAAATATACTTTAACCAATCATGTCATATCAGCTTGATTTTCACCTGTTGTATTCTTCATCAAATAGTATGGTTGTTAAATGTGGCGGCCTGCCGACGCTACCAAACCACTTTCTTAAAATAATAAAACAATAATAAAGCGAAACATAACACAAATGTGAGCATCATTTGCAAATAAGCCCCTAGTTTTTTCTTTAGTTTTTGTAAAGTTCTTTTTCGAACCTTTCCTGTATCAGAAATCGGTCCGGTCCACACATTTGCACTCTTTAGCGCCGTTCTCAATTTTTTTTACTAATTTATTATTAGTATTAATAAATCTACAACACTTTTTATGGCATGTAAGATACGATTAAAGGGTAGATGTGTAATTATCTTTCAAAGTTACTTGAGCCGGACACCACATGACCAACTTAATTGGCCAAAAAAGTTTGTAAATTCTATGTTTCTTTTGGTAAATCTTAAAGTCAGAACAGGATGGAGTTGTGACGATTATGAGAAGTGTTTAGTGACGAAAACGAGAGAGCCATGATGGAAGTTTGAACGTATGACGTCTAGTGATAACATGATTGGTATAGGTTATATTAAAAAATACGGTTAAGGGTTACCAACCTAAATTTAATTTTGTGGAGTTTAAGTTAACCGAGAGTTTACATGTTAGTATGTTTGCTATACAATTTTTAAATCATTGATTTACGTTAGTTGTTTTAAATAATAATAATACTGAAAACATCAAGTAACTTCTTTTTTCTACTTATTTGAAGTGAAAAGCTCAATTAAAAAGGTAAAGAAAAAATAGTAACTCTGACAATACAAGACCCATAAAAGTTGTGAGTACCGGTTTGCTTTCATTTATGGGGCTTGATTTTATGTTTAACAGGTTTGAATAAACCTTTTGTTGAGGTGTAGAAAAAGAACAATGGTTGTAATTGATTTGATTACAAAGTAAATTTACCATATGGCCAAAGTTTGTGACAAATATGATGTAAATCATGTTCGTCACAAATCGTTTGTATTGCAAGTTTGTCACATTATTATTGACACATTTGTCTGTCGCAAGTACATTAAAAACTTAGTGAAAGATTTCACCTGTTGCAAAATTTTGTATCCAAAATAATTTTCTTGTTTATTTAGATGTGTTTATTTTAAATCTTAAACAACTAAAATAATCAATGTGAACTAGATAGTAGACTTTAAAATATCTACACTATGGATGAGGGGAAATGCTTTTAATTTAATTTTCTTGAGAAAAGAAAGTGCACACATATTATATTGTGTGATGATTAAAAGGTTGATAGTAGTAATAAAACGAATATTGACACCATAAACAATCGGTCTACCATGGATGACTTGATAAATTTACTATTTATTTGCATTTTGCTCATGCTAGATAAACAATATAATGTTCATACATGTTGTGGCATCTTAACAATATCCCTCTCTTGAGCCAAGAAGCAAGTTCAAACCATCGTCTACACATAATGAAGTTCTTAAAACCTATTTATCGGTTTTTATTTTTTCCGGGTAAAAGAACATGGTGGCTCATGTAGGCTTCCGTCTAGCAAATATGACCAAAACTAGCATAAAACAACTGATAATTAATAATAGTGTTCATAAATTGTTGAAACCGACTAGAATGCTCAATACCAAAAGCTAATCGAGCAAAGTAATATATTTTTCTTGTAAAACCGAAATCTAATCTATAATAAATATACTTATTAATTATCAAAATTTTCTTATTAAAGTGTTTATTATAAAGCATAAGTACGTAAATTTCGCAGAAAAGACGAAGAAACAATGTGGGGTTTAATTTGTAAGACTTGTTTAAACTTTAAAGGAAGAAGGTAGACACCCACTGTGACTTTGTTCATTGCTGGTGCGCATATTTTGAAAAATTTATTCTCTGTGGATGTTTTACTTTCTCCTTTCTGACTTCGGCATGTCGCCACCTCCACTTTCAGCTTCTAGCAACCTACGGATGGAAAACAAAAAAAGAAAAGAAAAAAAAACCTATTGGTAACTAAACATTTATGACGGGTGTTATGGTATGAAATTAATTTTTACTTTTTTTTTCGGGTATAAGACGGGTAAGGAATCTGATGATACCCGACCTAATTACTCGAAACATATCTAATTCGTTTACTCGAATCATACCCACAAATATTTTCTTTTTCTTTTGTTTCTATCCTTGGTAATTGGAAGTAAAATGTTAATTCAATGATTACCGGTTTATATATTTTTAATTTCCTTGCGTGATAAAGTTTTATAAAAGTTGGATTGTGAAGAAATCCTAGACATGCAACTTTTAACAAACAAATATACAAGATAGTCAACAAGTATTGGAATGAGTATGAGACACGTTTTTACAATCGGGTATAAGACTGAGATTATTAATAATTGCTCTGAACTCGTCCTATTGCCTTCCCTAATCCAATGCCTATAATTTTATCAAAATAAACATTTTAATATATGGTGGACTTAAAAATTTTAGAACCTCTGGGAGTCTTTGTATACGTGTAGACAATAGATGTCACTCTTCGATATTAAATATAAAAAACAAGTATAGAACTTTAGATACAAATAAAAGAATTTCTGGCAAACACTTTTTCCGCCACATAAACTAGTTGGATTAGAAATTAGTATTTAATCTTTATTTGTCTTTTGAAAAGAAACTCTGCTTTAATATCCACCATCTCCCTCGGCTCCTTTATCACGTCATCCCTCAATTATGTTTCCAACTCGAAACAACTTGTGTTTTAAATAATCTGAGTTTCTTGATGGAGATTCATAAACAAATTACTTCATGTTGCATCATAATTGATTTATTTTGTGCAAATATATAAGTTTCTCTTTTTGCAATTTCGTTTTAACTCAACTTCAATAGTTGTAAAATGATGTACAAAAAGTCATTTTTGAGTCTGGTTGATTAGCTGCTAATGGATGAGTTAGTTATACTCTACAAATACCATTTGTGTGAAGCACACTTTTATTAGATCACTTCCACTTTTTTATGCAAAAAAACTTATGTTTACTAAAATTCTTAAATTTTATGCTTATGTCAATACCCAAGTTTAAGTGTCAGATAGTCTTTTCAGCGTAAATATGACGTGGACTTTGACAACGCATCGCTAAACGACTTCAAATAGGATTCGTCTGAATCCTCTTGCACGCGTAGCTCTTCAACAATGTGATTCGCACCCTTCTCTTTCAAGCCAATTTTATCCTTGCAGTTACCCTTCACACAAGCTTGCTCCTTGCACCACCCCATATGAGTCCTCATTCGCATGCATCTCGTTTTATCCTAATAATGATAGCATCTTATTACTTTATTGATGACTCATTTAACATGTCACAGATTCCTCACCACATTCTTCGGTCTACAATCCATCAACATATACCACCATGGGGTGCAACCGACGACATCCAACCGTCCAGAACACTATCCCTCACATACTAGTTATGGCTCCAAATCATATGTCCTTACATGGGTTGGAACTACATGATTGCAGGCCATCAGGTCCTCCCTATCCAGTTCACACGATATTCTATGAGCTACGACAATGGGATATCTAGTATGATATACCCACATAGCTGTGACGACCTGTGTCCATTCGCACCATCGGATATGAGGATTTAAATATGTAATAATTGTATTATAACTTTCAGAATTTAGTGGTTAAAAGCACCGTTGACATCTACATTGTCTCTCTATTAACAAAACAGAATATAGATAAATAAATTTTAACTTTGAATTCCTTTTGACATTGAAGAATAAAGCCAAATGAATGTTAAACTATGGGAAAGAGTTTTAGCTAAAAGCCTTTGAAGATCTGAAGAGACAAACCAGACCTAGTAAACGTTGACTCTTGACTTCAACAAATTCTCAAACATTCTGTTTCGGAATGTAGGAACCATTACCTTAGAAAAATCATTGACTCAAAATTAATGTGAACATTCTTCTGTGTAATAGGGGTCCGTTGACCCTCTAGCGATCAAACTTCTATTAATAAGGGTATCTAACATTCTCGCTTTATTGCAGTTTTATCCATGTAAATAAGATTTGATTATTTGTTTGTCAGCAAGTATGGAAGGAACCGCACCATCTATCCTTTCATACGTATGTGCACTAAAATAGTCTCTTTAAGCTTGCACCAAATCGGCATGAAACCTCTCTTTTATAACTGTCAAAATAAGCAAGGCTAGATACAAGGAATGCTGATACCTGAATTTATAGCAAACTCAGGGTCAACCAACGGGTTAGCCAGCTCTGGATACCTGTCACAAGCCTGCTTGATTCGGTCAAGGAAGACAGCTCGAATGATGCACCCACCCTTCCAAATTCTAGCTAACTCACCAAACATAAGATTCCATCCTTTCTCAATGCTTTTAGCGCGTATCAGATTCATTCGTCTGGCATAACGGCATATTTTGGCTGTTAATATATCGCCCGTTTTAAAGACTTTTGCTGCTTCAATCGTTCTTCCTTTAACCTGCTAAGGTGAGAGATCAACTGCTTGTTGGAAGGTCCATTCTCCAAGACTTTGTCAACTAAATACCCATCACCCTGATAATCTTTGATGTTAAATATATCCACAGTGATCTCCACTAAGAAACTTTGAAGCTCTCCTGTGTTCCATTCTGTAAACACAGCATGTAATTCCTCATTTGAGAGGTTCCCTACGGACTTAAGTACATCATAAGCTTCAGAAATCAACTGCATATCAACATAATACTCGATTCCATAATAAACCATTTTGACCAAAATTTGCTGAACCACCTTGACCAATGTATGTCGCACATGGCCGGGTACTACTAGAGCTGCTACATTGAGAACAGTGTCTTCTATATGCTTGTAAGCTTCAACGGACCCACCAGGCGTTAGTGATGCTCCATTTCTTGAACCCTCGGCTATGAGTGGGATTTTACTGGACACTTGTGTTTGTTATAATTTATTTACCTGTTATGCCAAATGAACATATTTTGTAATTATGAGCAAAATAAACATAATTTCAAACATTTAGGTCAATTAAATGTGTGACCTTTATAATCCTACCGATGGAAACGCATAATCAAACACAGGGTATGCATTCGGATTATGCTAAGTTTAATGTAAAGACATATTGACACCTGATAGATAGTTCTCAAGAATGGAAGCTTTAATGAATCGATAACGTACTGATGCATAACATATTGGGGATAATTAACAAATAGACCTGCTTGAAATCAAGTGAGGAATCGATCTCCGATATGATATGATCTGGAAATAAATAATAAATCACAGAAATAAGTATCAGGTATGACTTAATTTGACCAACCGGATCTCGTTGCAGATGAATGGTACATGGAAAAGAATAAGGGAAATTGAGTGGGTTGACTTTTGGTTGGGCTCGGTCAGTTCAGTTCACTTCAATTCAATTTCTAAATTTTCTTAAGGGTTTAACTTTCGTTATAAACAAGCAAAATTTTAACTAATTAATACAATTATATCTTTCTTTGAATAAATTATTAGCAATTCTTTTATAATTTATATAAAAGAATAAACAAAATATATGTTATTTATTAAAATAAAATTAAAAAAAACACCATATAATATTGACACATGATGTATCTTTTCAAAAATGAAAAAATAAATAATACAAATATACTTGTTTAATTTTGATTCTGTTATTTATAAACATTACTGAACCAAAAATATAAGTTATTATAAAAGGTAATAGGATTTTTACATATTTCCCCCCTTCTAATAAGACTTATTACATATTTCCTCAAACTCTAAATTTAATTACATCTTTCCCATTTCTAAAGAAGCCTTATTACATATTTCTCCAATCTCTAAATTTATTTATCACCTTCCTAAACCCCATGTAATACATATTTATCCATTTCATTAAAAAAAACTCTTCTAAATTGCTATTTTACCCTTAATGAGTTTATTAAATGACTAATTACATATTTCTCATTCTAATAAACAAATTACTATTTTTAATTGTAATTCTATAAGATTTCAGTTTTAAATTTTTTTATACCCATGTTAAAATGCAAATAGTTTACGTCATTCCTTTAAATAATTAAAGCTTAAGTGTTATAAGAAATCAGGGTTGCTGGTATAATGACTTTTAATCAATGATTAATCTTACAAATAAAATTGTTTGACAGTTGGTCTATTTAATTATCCACATTTGAAATGCTTTGTATTGGTCAATTACTTATACCTACTAATTTATTCAAAATAAAAAAAATGATTATATAAATGAAATACCACGTGAGATTGTATCTAACAGTATAAACACCACATAAATTGAAAGATATTCAGATACATCCATATATATTGGTCAATTACTTGTTAATCAATTGCATATGTATAATCAGTTTCATATGATACTAGGTTAGAACCCCGTGTATGCACGAGCTAAATAAATATAATTTTATATACTAAATTATAAAACATATATATTTAAAATTCTTTTTATTATACGGGTTGAATAAATAAAAATTTATATACCAAATAACAAAAATAGTTAATATTTTAAATCCATGTGTATTATACGAGTTGAATAAATGTTATATTGTATACTAAATAATAAAAAAAAATTATATATGTAAAAAGACCCAGTATATTGTATGGGTTAAATAAATCTAATTTTATATGTCAAATAATAAAAAATATATCTATAAAAACCCCGTGTATTAAATAGTAAAATTTAGTAACAAATTAAAGTAAAAAAAAGTGAATATGAAATATGAGAAAATGTAAATATAAATTTATACCCTATTATTGTTTTTTTTACAAATAGAAATTGTTGATTTTAATGAAATAATGATATAATCAATCAAAGTTATATACATGATATTTTAAATTTATTGAAGGACATGTACGATGTTTGTATCCTCCCAAAGTTTCAGTTATCGAATTAAGTTCTAAATTTTAAAGATGAAAACTTATCCATAAACTGAATAATTCATTTATACACATTTTCCATCTTTAATATTTGATTTTCCCGTTTAAAAAATGGATTAGATTGAAATAAAAGATCCTAGAAGCATTAACGAATAATAGAAATAAGGTGCATCGCATTTAACATTATTCTTATATTAAATTGTTATAGTATATCATATTATATATATAATCTATAATACCTTATTAACTAAACTACTTTTTTTTACCTTTTTGATAATTTTATATATTATATCTATAATCTATAATACCTTATTAACTAAATGTTTTTTTTTTACCTTTTTGATAATTTTATTATGTGTACAAGTTTTGAAGTTTTGTGTAATTTTCCTCCATGTAGCCAAAGCCTAACTTTCAGAATGGTTGGATACCTTTATTGGAGTTTATTGGGTTGCAATAGGATGATATAATGGTTCATTCTTTTCTTTCCCCTACATTTTTCTCAATATGTACCCAGATATGTAATGATAGTCGACAACAGGCCCGAGCTGCTCAAACGTGGTCTCGCGCAAACACTGAAGTTGTATGCGTCAAGACTCAAGTATGTATATCAATAACCGATTTAGCTTTTTATGCTCACATGTAGCCATGTACGGGTGCTAAATGGGCCGTGTTCGCGGGTTGGCGGTCCAACCCGCACGAACCGAAATTTTAGACGAACCTAAACACGACCCGTTAAACAAGTTTTTTTTTATATTTGTTCGCAAATTAATAAATTAAATTAAGAATTTTACTATAAAAACAGTGTATATAAGAAAATTACATTTTTAACTATAAAATCTTATGTTAATTTCTTCTTTTTAAGTTATAATTATGACATAAAATACACATCCATTTTAGTTTATGACATAAAACACATTATAATATACATGCGGGTTAGGATTCATGATTTTAACACAAATCGTGTTCGTTTCGAACAAGTCAACCCGACACGGCTGACACCCACAAACATACCCGATGAGGTACAAAAATGGGTATGAGACCAAGTTATCAAAACCCGTACAATACATGATTCATTGCCATCCCAAATACCCTAACACTTAAAACTTAATTATCAGTCACATGGAACGGCAATAATAAATTATTAAATTATAAAAAAGCAAGATTTCACATGTCCAATTGTTTAATTATGTTCTTTTGTGATATGCACATTGCAGACTGATTGGGCAGGTGGATATTACCCTCTTACCTCAAATTCAGTGAAGATTATCCAAGCAAACCACCAGTCTGTAAATTCCCTCAGGGATTCTTCCATCCTAATGTTTATTCATCTGGAATGGTTTGTCTATCTATCCTCAGTGAAAGCAGTGTAAGTCCACACCATTGCTTATTAACACACAAACTGTTTATTCGTTTGTTTGTTTGTTTGTTTGTTTCATTAGTAAAATGTTGGTGTCACTATGTTGTTTCTAGGGCTGGAGACCAGCAATTACAATGACTTGTTGGACACCCCTAATCCCGCCTCTCCGGCCCAAAACGAAGCATATGGTTCCTTTGTCAAGGTAATCAAGGTATGCCTGCTTTGGTGTAAACTGAGTGATCACGATGTTAAATGTATTCTGATTCATGCCTGTTTGTGAGCAGGATTTGGCTGAGTACAAGAGAAGAGTCCGACAGCAGGGCAAGCGTTATCCACCATCGGACTAGATGTAATTCATGGTTGCTTGATATCGTTTGTAATCTGACTATATTTTTGTGCAGAACGTTACCTGACCCACCCATTTGGCCAGACTTACTAAACTTTAGCTTGATTTTAAGGGCGTGTACTTTGATCATTGCTTGGTTTAAGTCGTAAACTACAAACTTTTTAGTTGCCTACAAGTGTTCATTGGTCAGGAAGAGAAATAAATTAATGTAACCGAAGACTGAACCGATAACGGGATCAGTCCCAAATTGGACCATGAGCCAAATACCAACTTGGGTTATTTAATTTAAAAGGTATAAACCTAAAAAAAGTTAGGAATTATTATTGCCTTTGCTCAAAAGGCATTATGGCAGGGACCATACCTTTTTGTGCTAAGGTTTCATTTGTATCGTTCTATGGCAACTGTTTTTACTTCACACGCATCAAATACGTGCTTGAAAATGTTACCCTTTTACCGCGCTTACTTTTTTTTATCGATTAACTGGTACGAGGGTAATACTGATCAAACACATAATTTGTGTAGGAACAATAAGTTATGTACTTACTATATGCACATTTGAAACCAGACAACACTTGTATCTGCTACAACAACAGGTCAAATTTTCTTTATTACATAAGCTACTCCTTAGAATAATATCATAAGAATGATGCTATATAACTACATCCTCTCTGATGTCTTACTGTCTACATAAAACGCAGTAGTCGACTTATATTATAAAAATAAAAATAAATAAGATGACATTTACGGCCACGGGTCTGGTTTAAATAAAGTCCGAGGAGCTTTAACCCGACTGGTTCGAAGATTCGGTCATGAAGAAGCATCGTTACAGTTAATATCATCCAGATCACTTATCGCGGGGTAGTTTCCATTAAGCTGCATATCAGTGACCATTTCGCGTAGTCCCGAAACTTCTCCCTTAAGTCGAGTATTCTCTTGAACCACCTGTTCATGCGTCTCTGAGAACTTATTCATTTTCTCCATAAGTTGTTGGTTTTCATAGCGCAGCCAAACAACATGCGACCAAAGCTCGTCCAGATGTTTCTGCTTGCGCATACGTGATCTGCGCGCTGACTCTCTGTTAGATATCATCCTCCTCCGTTTCCTCTCGTTGATGAGACTTTGTTGCTGCTCATCTGCTTCATCAGAAGTTGAGTATATTGATGGCAGGCTTATATCTTGAGCTTGTGGACTCATATGAAGCTGGTAAAACGGGTTCGTGAGCGCGTTAACATCGAATGGGATGGTTGGTGAGTTGCCTAGATTCATGGTTAGATGTGTTGGGTTAAGATTTTGGATCGCAGGAGCTAAGTAGTGGAAGTCTGTGATCTCACTGGCTTGCATGACTGATGACTGTGAATACGAACACGAAACGAATACGAATATGAATTAAAGTGGTGCAAATATGGCAAGGAATAGGTTTAGATTAGAATCAGGAAACTTGTTTGAGGTTGTGGTTGGAAGAGGAAGGAGAACATTGGGGACATTATATAGCATGCTAAAAGGTGGAAAGGGACCCACCTGTATAAGTAGTCTTGGTCTTGGATGGCCGTATGATATACTAATGAGACCAATCATGTGTTTCCCCTAGATTATCTTGATTAGTTAGCAGATTTTTAGAAAACTGGTGCCAGAATCTTATGAAGTCACTTAATTGGTTGCAGGGTTATGTATCCTCCAGTTAGATAAAAGACTATAATGGTTTAGGGAGTTTGATTGTAGAATGTTTTTGAAAAATTGGATTATGTTACACAATTTTTTTATGATAAAAAGTTAAAAGAAAATTATACAAACTTATATAGGGAAAATTACCAAAATAAGCATAGTTGACTTAATAATTTCCAAAATAGATATGGTTTCAAGCTAGCTGAGCCGATGACATGCGCCGACTAAAAACAATAAACATGTTGTTTTAAATCATACGTGGCCGAATTTCTTAGTGGGCTGTCCACGTGGCACCAGATGAAATCCTATGTGGCCGATTAGATCAGCCGACTGTCCCACGTGTCACTTTCGACTGATTGGTCGGCTATTACAACTGTTGGATTGCTATGTGTCAGATTGGGGTTGGTTGGAGGTGGTCCCCACGTCCAAGACCCAATAAATAGTATCTCGAAATATTTATATGCTTGAAGCAACGTCGATTATCTGAATATAACTACCAAGGTTATCGCCAACCTCGGACATATGAGGGGCCAGGAAGGACAACGCTATAACCTGTTCAAGTCCAAGTGGCCAACGAATGATAGATACAATTATGCAAAGACTTGGTATGGTTCAGAGACACTTAAGGGAAAGATGGTTATGTATCAAGTAGAAGGTGTGGAGTGCATGCTCGTTAAAAACTATTCTTATCTCCGGCATAAGTGAACCCGGGCTCCAAGGAGTAGATCCCCTAGGCGGAGTTCCATGGAGCTAAGCCCTTGGTGTGGCTAACATAAAAACACTCATTATGATTTTTCGTCTACATTTTCTATATAAACTACATTGTAGTTGTTCCAATATATGCTATTTATTGACATATCGACAGCAAAAAGAAAAAAAACTTTATGTAGGATACAATGTAAAGTTCCACTAAAATTTATATCAAACGGTTTGAAAACAAAACTATATCTTTATATTTTTCTAAATATCAAGTGTTACATATTATCATAGAAAAAAAACCTAAATTTGTTGTTAAATGAAAAAAATTGAAAACATTAAATGAAATTGAATTCCCTATCGATCTCAATTGAAAATTTTACTTTTATTCAATTTCAACTCCTTGAATTCGCTAAACTCATTTTTGTAGCATATACAAGCCCCCCGGATGTCATGATCATCAACCATTTGTTAAAAAACCTACTTTTGCAATAACTTGTACCATAAAAAAAGAAAATATCATATATTCTATTCATATACAATTGTCTTTCTATGTTATTATGTGATTCAATAACTCAACTAGATATATATTGTAACTTACATAAATGATCTTTTGTGTCCTTCAAGAGACACCGATTAGTTTTATAAAAAAAAATAGTTTCTATTTTGTCTTACTTCCATCCAATATTATTATAGAATATATATATATATATATATATATATATATATATATATATATATATATATGTGTGTGTGTAGAGTCCTGTTATGGTCAAGCGATTGCATGATTGATTCGAGACGTTTTCCTTTGCCTACGTGTGGTTTACGGCTTTTATTGTGGATAGGATTTAAAGCTTAAAGCATGCTGTCATCACTCCCATTGGCACACTTATGAGACAGAGAGAGGTGGAGATATACATAATTTATTCATATCTCAATGGGGGAGGACTGAAGAACTCACATTTTAAACAAATGGAGTTCAAGTAATCAATCAAGATTAAAGCCGGTTATTTACTGTCATCACTTTTTTTTAACGGCAAAGTTTTCACCTCCTCCACGACTCTATACGGACTATGTTGCTTCCCATTGAACACCAAATCGTTCCGATTCTTCCAAAGACACTAAATATTGAACTTTACACCATTGTGAGATGGAATCCCACACCCGTTGAGCGTAGTGGCACGGAATAAACAAATGGTCCACCGTCTCTTCATGGCAATCAAGTGAATGAAGACGCACCTGTCTATGTCTATCTCTCTCTCTCTCTATATATATATATATATCAATATATATAGAAGCAAGACCAGCTAGAAACTGTAAGTCCCAAACAAATACCAATGACAAAATAATGTCGCACATAATATATATAATCACACCACTTCTTACGCTAAACAAGGATCTATTCTTAACCCATACGAACGACTCCTCTCTAATACAATCCACCATTTGTTGTCAAATCTATTCCTAATCCTAATAACGACTCCTTAATAATGTCATCAATTTGTTGTTTTTTGGTTAAAGGGTGTAGATATTTAGAAATGAAACTTATGATGATGACTCACTTGTCACTGTGGCAAGGTGAGGATGGGACAGACGAGACCATCATGAAAACAAAATACTACCTCCCTCTCCGACCGAAATTCAATGCTCTTTTTGGATTCGGTTTCGTTTTAAAAGTATTAATATTTTATTTTTGTCTTTTGGATTAAACTTTTGAGCAATATATTTACATTATTATTATTATTATTATAACTATTATGGTGGGTTCTTTGAATTATATATTATTAAAATAATTTGTTTAGTGGTGTATTAACAGGATGCTTTCTTTTTTTGATGGAGTAACTAGAAGACACCACATCTTTCGGGTTAATTTACCATTTACAATACTAACACTGTGTTGTAATAACTATGAAGACCTTTTCATGTAGAAAAAATTTGAGCTACTTATTAGAATGCTTAATGAACAGATGCAAATAAGATTAAGATCGAAGGAAACATACAATAACTCTACTTGCAGACAAAAACCTTATTTTATAGCAAAGACTCTTTTTAAATTTTGTATGTTACCATTTGAAGGTTATAGGGAATCAGGATGCTCGTTGTTGAGAAAATAAAATATGTTTTTGAAGGTTTATAAAAGCAAAATAATAAGCTAACGAAAATGAAACTGAACGGTAGAGTATTAACTTTTTCGAAAACTTTGATTCTTTAAAACATATCTTAGATTCTCAAAGTGTAAACTGAACCTTGGATACGCGACTTAATCGTAGTGAAGTTTTGACGATGATGAAAAGCTTGGAAAATGTAGCGAAGCGAATTTAGTTATGTGTGTATCAAAGTGTTTTATGAAACAAAATATCAAACTAGTCCCGTGTGAATAACATAGCATAGATGACATCACTTTACACATTTAGCAAAACGTTACGGCACGAAACTTTATAAATAAATATAGGGCATGCATATCGAAATGTACCGTATTGAAGGGTTAGGTCCTTAAGACCATACCGTAATCCACCATAACATAATATCATGTCCATGTTCATCCTAACATAAATAATGATGTATGTGCTCTCCAAGCACATATGGGGAGATATGTAGGATTACCACACCTTGACAAACGTTGTCAAGGTATTGGTGTTCGTACAACAGATTTAGAATAAAAGTTGAGAGTTAGCATGGGCTAATTTTTTTTATTCAGGCAGGCCTATGGTACCATTAAAGGTAGGCGTACCTTAGGTATCGTGGCTTGTGATAGAATAAATACATGAAACATGTACCTATCTCATGAAAATGCCTATGTAAACCTCTAAAGGTAGGTGTATGTTATGTGCGCAAACGAGCCGAGTCTAATGAGCTTCACATGTCAGGTTTGAGCTCAAACACGATAAATATACGATCTTTATTTTAGGCTCAAGCTCGGTTCGGGCTTGATAAGGCTCGGTTCGGGCTTGATAAGGCTCGGCTCGTTTTGAGCTTTTTCACGAACCGCTCGACTTATATGCACCCCTTACCACATGTATTGGTACCAAGTTTTATTGATCTCTGTATTCGGTACTTTTGGTATTAGTGCGGATGTAGGTAAAAAATGGTACTAGTACCGAAGTTTATATACAATCTCAAGAGTCTTTATGGAATGCATTTACTTTTTCGTATGATGGTATTCGTATCGATTTTACCTATTTGATACATATATTGTATTACTACTTGTACCGATTTTACCTTATTTGGTACCCATACTATATTAATACTCGTACTGATTTTACCTATTTGATATCAATGCTAGTCCTCAAAAGATAAAAGAAAGAACAAAGTGACACCAAAGCGGATTGTGTAACATAATACCGGTACCTATACTCGTATCGTACCATAATATTTGGTGTGGTATTCGGTACCTAGCTTTTTAAGATTTGGTATCGGTATGGGTATAGGTACTTTACATATCATGTCCTAATGCGGAGTCACCTAGGGACCACACTAATAAACTAGTAACAAATGTTAACCACCTAAACGACTGTGTTTCCGTTCATGTGAAATGTGAAAAAGTGCATCACGTAGGCATTGAGAGCGTTCACATTTCACACCCACTAAGGTGTGTTGCAGTGGTGTGAAATATGTGTCTGTTTTCAATCATTGTTTAATTATTTGATTTAATTATTAAAATATTAAATAGAGTAAATTGTCAAAATCGTCCCTGAGGTTTAGGCTTGTTTTCCAGTTTCATCCAAAACAAATTGTTTGTGCCATATTACCATTCACTTTTGGTATTTTTTACCATTTACATCCAAATGTCTTAACCTGTTTAAAAAGTGTCTTTTAATGAAAGGTTTTTTGAATTTCACATCCTAAATTTCATCCTAACAATTTAAACAACCTTATCCTCTTTCTATCCCATTCTTCTCCACAAAAACCGTAGCCCATTCGACTTCAGATTCTAGAGAGAGTAGCACACTTAGAGAGACTAGGAGAGATGATGATCGTAGAGATGGCTGGCCAAGGCTGCACAGGGGGTGGTGGGGCTCGTTCGGTGGCAGAAAGGAGGCAAGTGGTGGTCTGTGGCTACGGTGTAGGTGGTGACGACGTGTAGTGGTGGTTGTGAAGGTGACTCGTGACGGCGCAAGGCTGAGAGCAGCAACAGCGAAGGTGGTTATTCACCGCAGCAGGTGGTGTCGAGCTCAGGGATGTTCGATTACTTTGTTGTGAGAGCTTGTTTCAGATCTGCACTTCTAACTCGTCGGCTGTGAAACAGGGACGTGGATGAGAGGATGAAACAGATGTTCGATTGAGATTTCTAAAGTCTTCTTAGTTCAATTCTGTTTTCAGTTTCAATTCAAGTGGAAGTGTGTTGATATGTGTTCGTTTTCAATTCCAATTTTTCAAGCCGATGTGTGTGGGTATTGTTGGTACGGTGGATATGGTGAATCAATGGCCAGCTGACCATACGATATTTTAGAGAAACCATGGTGAACTTCAAATGAATTTAAATATAAATAGATATTGAAAAAAACAAAAAAAAAACGATAAAAAGTTCAAAATACCCTTGAGTTAACGTTAAAAATAGATGGAGTTGGCACATTGGATGATAATGGCAAGAAATGCAAAAGTGAAGGTAATATGATACGAAAATCTGTTTTAGATGAAAATTGCAAATATACCCAAACCTTAGGGATGACTTTGGCAATTTACTCTATTAAATAAATATTACAATAATAATTAAATCTTATCCATCTTTAATTCATCATTTTTCTTCCATTCTCCTCAAGCTTCTTCCTCTCCTTTTCTATCTCTTGTTCTAATAGCTTCCTTCTGGCCTCTACCTTCTCCTCCTGTTATAACTTCCCCAATAGTTTTTATTTCACAATGGTGACACTAAATGTTTTCAAAGTGCCTTTTCTTGAAGCTCAAAATCTTTGTTTCACAATCTCCAACCTTAATGCCTTACAATGAATCCCTTATGCCCCATTGCTGATTGCGCTGAATGGGGTATGTGGCCTCCTGCATTTCTCCTTGCTTACATAGCAAAGGGTCCTAAGCATGTGTTCTTCATGCGTAATCATCCATTAAATTTGTTCATGCGCATTTATAAAGCCTTCCATTGAATTTGGCCATTTGCACATACGTAATTTAAAAACCTTCATTCGTGATTTGTGCCATAATTGAAATTCAAAGGGTGCTTAATTTTAAAAAACCTTCATGCATGAATTGTGCCAAATTCGAATTCAAATTCAAAGGGTGCGTAATTACTATTATCACACACTTACAGAATCTTGAAGAATTCATTCATGTAAACCAATTCGTTGAAATTCTCAGTGATCTTACTGTTCTAGTTGCTTATAATAACTTAGAGTTTCATTAGATGGACACTAAAACACATTTCCCTAAACAAAGACTTACATGTTCATAAAACTACCTGAAAGTTCTAAACTGAAGGTCAAGAACGCTTACTTTGTAAATCAATGAATTTCACGTATGGGTTGAAGCAAGCATCAAAATGTGATAAAATCTTAAAGCAACTTTTTTCATCAAGAATCAAGTAGATTAATGTACCTACCTTAAGATGAGTGGGAGCAACTAATGTAAACTTGTCCATAAATAGATGACATTCTTTTGACAAATATATGCTACATAAATCAAAGCATTGTTCACACATACTTAAATATAAAAAATCTCATGGATACCTCTTACGTGATATATATCAAAATATACCATGATAGACCGGTAAGACATTAGTTTTGCCCCATAAGCTTTACTTTAACGCAGGTCCTTACACATGTAACAAACAATATTTCTTTAGGATAAAGGCTAAATGAGATTACCTCCTTATGCTTCATTATAAAGCCTTATGAAGATTAAAATCTATAATCGTTAAGATATTGCTCAAATTGCTGAAGACTAGACCAATTCTAGATTATTGTAAAGTATCTTACAATATCTTTAAGAAACGATAGACTATAAGTTAAATAACGAAGTGAGAACTCAACTGGTTTATCATTCTTACTTTGACTTTGTTGGAAACTAAAGGTCTATTTGACGTATCCTTATGTCAACAAACAAATATATCTCATGGAGAAGTCATAAGAATAGGTTAAAAACACCTAAGTTATAATGATATAATATTTTGCTGATCACAACATAATTGTAACTAAATGTTGTTGAAAAGTTTATTAGTGTAGCTATAATTTAAAAACTCCACATAAATATTGTATTGAAAATTTACTATGATAAGTCAGTAACCCTGTTTCCTCGAATAGTAACAATTTGAGAGGTGTCGTATTAAAAGTCGATACAAAATTGTTGTGTTTATAACAAACAGAGGAAACTAAATCAGCATATCAAATGTATTCGTGATATGCCGGTTATCACCTATAAATATTATGTAAGCGCTTATAATAATGATAGGTATACCGATGACCATGTACCACTGCATATCGTACTATGAATGATTAATTATTAATTTTCTCATCCGTTTAGATTTGTTTGTCTTTAAATACATGTTAATACTATCCTAAATGACATGTAGACAATCATTATACAAATCAACGTTAAGGCTTATTCATCAATTGATCTTGACTACTTTGGTTTTACATTTAGATTGTAATATTATTTATTTGGGTCTGAGTTGAATACGATTCAATAATTGTATTTCCTTGCTATAGTTTTGGTTTAAACTAAAATGAGTATGAACTCCTGATCAAGCTTACCTAATACTCATAATAAATGATAACTAATGTAAAAATATATAATAATAAAAATATTCTTGTGGCCATTGTTATCATTTATAAAATAACTGATCATTCACTTAATTGCCCTTATTCCATTAAACGGTTAAGATTCGATAAACGCATTTACCCTTACGAAAAGAATAGGGTTTCCTATTGGGTGCACACATAAAGCTTGTTAGAGAGGGTTTAAGGTTGGTCATAACCATTACAACACCACTATCTCTCTCTCTCTCTCTCTCTCTAGATGACATGATGTTCAAGATCAACTTAACCATCATAAGTGTACACCCTAAATGGGACCCGATCAGTAACGAACATGTCAATATTCATCAATACAGTACATTAGCTAAATCTAATACATACGTTCTAACTTGTTGTTTCTATTATGTTTATATAAAGAATTCATCAACATTCTACATACACCATTTACATTACATGTTCTCAATCAACTGAAGTATACTTCCATCGACTTCTCTCTAGAAAACACAATAATAATTATAAGTTCTGTCACTTGCTGATGGTGCCATACGAGGCCCATTTTGACGTAGTTGTGGTACTTAACTTTTATGTTAAGTTTGAGCCAAAATGTTTTGTGGTAATAAGCCCCCTAAATTTACTATGCTAATAGTGGACTTTGTGGCCTTTGACACGGCTATAAACAACACTATTAGAAAACCTGTCGTTTTCTCCATCAAAATTTGCCAGGAATGAGTACGAAGCGAGCATCTCCAACCCCATAATTTGTTAGAAATTGTCGTGGGAAACATTTTCCGACAATATTTTCCTACACATTTCCGACACACATATTATGCTTCTACATATTTCTTTCACATTATTGTAGCTAAATTAGGGGATTTCTTTTTCCATGTAATAGTGTAAGAATTTTCACTGCTTTCGTTTCTATCCGAAATCTTCTCCTTTTCTAGTAATGCAAGTCTACAAAACTAATAATTGTGGATATAATATTCGATACTTTTTATGTTTATTGTTTCCGTCCCAAAAATAATGAACTTGTAATAATTATAAATCAAGAGTCCAAAACTTACTATCAATGTCTTTCTTTGTTAGAAAAAGGGGTTTCTTTTGGAAAAGGCAGGAATATCAAAACATATATATCCTTTTCTACTGTTTCTTTTCTGTAGAATCACAGCTCTTCGTGTACGTGACGCACCAAGCAGTGACAAATTATTTTAAAGTAGGTGGGTCATTATTAATATGTGATCGCGAACTAATACATTTTATAAACTATTTTGGAAGGAGAAATAACAACACTTCTAATTTTAACTGGTAAGTGACAAAACTAGAGAATTCTAATGCAATATATTACCAGATTTACATAGCCAACTGTATAGTACTTTAACTGTAAAGTAACAAATAAAGCAGACAACGGTTTCTAATGGAGCGTTAAAGCCAATCAATAGCAAAGGTTGACTAGAAAGTTTTAGCAAATAGTAATATATTATGCATTATTATGGAACACATTAGCGAATTGGAAAACCCTAGGGGAGAGCTCTAGCTACACAGTTATACTTGATGAAGCGGACGGCGACGAGAAGACAAACAACTATCTTTATAGACATCATAAACAGTCGATTAGCCGAGTTTGTTATCCTCATCACAGTTAGTATTATTTATCTATCATTTCTGTTTCGCTTTGTTTGTTACGTATTATTTTGTCTTTAATATGAATATATGATTTATAGATGGTTTATCATTATCACATTATCTTGTAATTGGGTTACCACCTCTTTATTTAAACGAAGTGAATCATACTTGCTGAATATATATATATATATATTATATATTATAAAAAAAACATGAGTTTTATCTCAGCCCGTTTTCTATCAATTTTTTTGTTGTTGGATCCTTGAAGTAATGTTCCAGAATTCGGACTTGGACCAAGTCCTCAGCTTTAGATGAAGATCATTTAATCATTAATTAAGAAGTTAAAAGTTGCATCAAGGAGTAGGAGTTGATTGAGGGACATGCCCTTCTCCTAACCCATATTGATTGGATCATATGGTCAAAAGTACCATTGTAGGCAGATAAAGACTGGTGTTTCTTGTCTTGTCCTCAATTTGATCAAGCCATGCCCCTTTTCCTTTTCTCCTGTTGCTCTACTTTTATTTATTTATTTATTTATTTTTGCATCTTTATGTGTTGTCTTACCCTTATAAGGGCTTAGGGTATTGAGGTCCCTCATGTAGCCAATAAATATGGTATACATCTGTTAGTCTGTTGAATCTTTCTTGAGCAAGGAAAGTATGTAGTGGTATGTTCTTTTAAGAAGATCTAAAGGGATAAAAAAAAAGGGAAATTGACCATGAAAATGATATAGCTATATACCAATACATTAACATGTATGGGTCCACATGCTACACTATATGCTTCTTAGAAACTAAATTAGAAACTACATTATATCCCAGAAATCTACATGATTCTTGATTGGAACCTTTTTCTTGAAGATATGGGAGACCTTTGCCAATTTGCATATTTAGCCTTTTTTTTTTAATTTTCTCTACCGTCCATCCAAAGAGAGTTTTATGGTCTATTCAGAGAAAAGAGAACGTGATAAGCTCTTTTGCATGAGTTCAATTAATCATGCAAAGTTGAATTTGAAAGTTTTGAAAGGCAATTTCATTTGGAACTTTTGTGCTTTTCTGTGCCAACCACACAATTAGGCCTGAGAAGTAAGTTTCTTTTGGGCACTTGCTAATACCGAGTTGCACTGCTTGACGTAATATGCTATTAAGAAATACTAAGTGATCCATTACACATCTTTTGGAAGAGTAGCTAGTGTGTTTTCTAGATGTTCTTGGACTTTTAGTGTCTTTTTTTCAACTTGATTTATAGCGTAGTCGCACTTGAAATCTGTTGATTGAATGTTCACTGTAAGAAAGCAAAATGGAACCTATGTTGAAGGCTCACTTGGCATTCGCGACTTCATTGAAAGCCCACTTCCCAATTGCAACTCTAGTTGAATACACCTCGGAATGCCCTTTAGTTATAACCATTCTCTATTTGCCTAATAATTCATGTTATGTTTTGTTAGTCCGACATTTTACATGTTTTAATATATATAGATTTACATAACGAAATGGAGCATGAATTGAAGTAGTGTCTATAG
The DNA here is from genome assembly GCA_947069175.1 of Scalesia atractyloides. Classification (NCBI taxonomy): domain Eukaryota; kingdom Viridiplantae; phylum Streptophyta; class Magnoliopsida; order Asterales; family Asteraceae; genus Scalesia; species Scalesia atractyloides. The sequence goes on from CAMTDV010000023.1 coordinate 24,500,115, forward strand.
CCACATGGACCCTGTAGAGAGAAGGGGTGATAACCACCACAAAAACTATACTCTTTAATTAAAACACAAAACACTGATATTCTTTTTATAAAACATGTCATTTATTTGTAAGGGCCAACGACATACAGGTGTGAGCGTGGGCTTGGATGGCCAGTATGGCTCACGATCATAGGCACACGGCCCCCTGTGGCCATGAAGGTGGCGCATGAGAGATCTCTTCATGAGTCTGGCAAAGAGCATAAAATGACGAAGAGTTGTTACATAACGGCTATAAACAAAAAAGAAAGTTAATTTAATAATCCAAATGTTACAATTATATAGCGTTCAATTTACATTTAAAAGCTATAAAAAAACTCTCCATTCTCTTTCACGAACTCCAAAAATATTCTAAACAAGCTCATTTCTAATAGCATCATCATTTGTTTCATCTTCGCCGTCATCATCTAATCAAGCAGTGATTTTTTTACAATCACGACCCCAAATGTTACCACAACAAGTCAGTAGTCTACTTCCAATCAACCAAATTTAGACGTCCAATTAACCGCAACGTTTGGTATGTGATTGTTTTTCTAATGATCCTATATATACCAACCAAATGTTTAGACATCGTTTTTGTAAAAGCCTACAACTATTCTTCGGAATAGTTGCAGATTTGGAGAGGGAGAAGCCATGGTTTCACACAAAAATATCTATTTGATTGAAAAAAATGTTATTGTTATGTTAATAAAACGGTTTACTCTTAACCTTATAAATTGTTATGCTTAATAAAACAATTTATTCTTTAGCTTTGTAAAAAAATGTTTTAAAATAGAAAGGTCTTTATTTAACATTGTATATGTATGTTATGTTTTGTAAAACGGTCTATTCCCAAGCATTGTAAAAGATGTATCAAAATACTAAATTTAATCCTAATCGTTATTTTAATCTCTTACATATAATTGTTCATAGAAAAATCCCAGACAAGTATTCTTTATAACAATGTTTTTTTTTGTACAAGTGTTATATTAAACCGCTTTAGTTAAAATCTTAGACCTTTGTAATCAATGTATTTTTTTGTAACACTGACTGTTGACAACCAATGCTTGAGTTTACAAGCGTCGGTGGTCGTCTTGGTGATAATGTTGAAATTTGTGGGTAAGGGTAGTCGTCAGTGAGTATTAAGGGTTTACCGATAACTATTCTAGTGGGATATGTCACTAGTCCGTCCATCGTTGATTAGTCGTTGTTGATATTCACTTGTCTTGTAGTGTCCTCGTGAAGGCTGGTCAATGCGATAATAGTTTTGTCAAAATCAACTAATTAGTTTTTAGTGGATATGTCGCTAAACCATACGTCGATGATAGTCATCGATGATATCGTTTTTTCTGGTAGTTCTATACAAGGGTTGGTTAAAGCGTTAAATGCTTTGTCATAATTAACTATATAGCTTATATCTCGATCCAAAAATATATGCCTTGAGTGTTCACGAGTGCCCATGACAAAAAAAATGACTTTGTGAGAAACAACATTGACAGGATAAGAACACTATCCTTAACTATCGGGATGAGTACCGCACGGATGCGTACTGATTAAACATACCAGCCTCTTTCCAATTTGGCCATCATTGCACCCCCAAAAGGAGAGTACGTACTTACCCAATGCCTCAACTTAGAACTAAGTTTCTTTTTACTTGTTCACCATTGAGTTACTAAAATGTAAAAGTGGCAAGCTAGTAACAGTAAGAATGTTATTCATTCAAACTAAATGAAATAGTGTCTGGTTTCTACAAAGGACCATGATCACCGTTTACCTCGTGATCTCTTCGTCCCACAAAAGATCTGCAACATTACACCCTCTCGTACAAACTGATAACATATTTAGAGTTTAGAGTTTAGGGTTTTATGTATCATGTTTCGAGAGTTAAATAGTGTTGATATAGGGTTTTAAAAATACTTCTATATTTTGTCTTTATTGATGAATTGTGTATCAAGTAGAAAGTTGTAATTTTTTCTTGAGTGGACGAGTGGTGGGTGACAGGCTCACCATAATTATCTTTTGATTTGTTTTGCTAACGGACGCCCATGGTTGAGTGCAAGTCGTTTTTTGTGTGATTGTTTCTTTTTCTTTTACATAGTCTCATGTGCTCATATTACACCAAAGAAACCTTCTTCTGATGTTGTGGCTATTGTCACTTTGTGTACCCCACTTGAGTAACCAGCCTATTCTTTTCATTGGTATTGAGGTTACATGATTTCCTTTGGACAATCATGTGTTCTACTTAATCAAGTTTCACTCTTTTGTCCTTTTCCTTAGTCATACACAATATATTTATATATTCCCATGAAAAATGACTGGTACCAAACCTAAAACAAAAACATCTAGAAAAATGAATAAGTTGTATGGTATAAACATGTACTAATGGATTAGACATTTTTTAAGGTTTATCTTGGCGGGCATGCCAAATTACCCACAACTATATAAATAATCTTTGGAACCACCAAAAAATCACAATTATACCCTTCTTATACGATTTCTAAAAAAGTAATTATATAGGTAATTTGGACGACATTGGGGTTTGTGGTCTATAATTATACACAATGATAGATAATATAGGAATCATAGGAACGAAAACAACTTTTTTTCTTGACTGAAAGGGCCTCGGTTTTATTGTCTACTTTGGGTCTCCCAAAAAGCTTAAGACGACCCAGCGAATAACTATTCAAGTTGAATGCACCTTTACTCCCTTGATGATGACACCCTCCAACCCATCAGATGAAAAGGGCGAGTTTAGTAACTTTGTGGGTCACTAATCACAATGTATTAGTCTTAAGTTAATAAGGTCATCATTTAGTGTGTGTACTTCAGTCATATGTTATGATAGGAATATTATCTAGTGTGCATTGTTCATTCCATTAGTGCTAATGCAAGAAAAACTCAAAAGTTGAAACCTTTCATCCCCAATAGTCTTCTACCCGCATTAATCATCTCTCATGGGTAAAAGTAGTACATTTGTTTGTTAGCAGCCATCTTGTTTCTTTACTATAATAATTACAAATTTGGAAACTCTCAGCTTGTGGCCAAATTGTTAAATCACTATGGAGCTTTGTTGGATACGCATTGTGTTATGGCTTCCAAAACCTGACAAATTCCCACTAAACAAACAGCTTGAATTGGCTCATCTTGCTATGTGCATGTAAAATCTTAATGCTATCCCCGTAGGTTTCATACTGTATTCAAATATTATAATATAGGGAGTTTAAACAGTATGATGTAGATCAAGATCCACTGTTTTCTACACTAAACATCTAACAAAATTATAAAACAGGTTTTAAACAAACCTATACAACTGGTATTTAACAAAAATATAAAACAAGTTTTATACAAACCTATAAGCTATTAACATGTTATAGATTTTCATATGTATGCAACATTGTTGATCCATGAATGGCGCGATGTGCGCCCTATGGACATTAATTAGGATTTAAAATGTGGTATTATATCTTTAAGTTGATCAATATTGGGAGTTGTTCTACACACAGCTGCGGTTCTTTATGTTTCTTGACTGTAAGGCCTAATGCCTAACTCCTCTTAATTGGTTTTCTGTATATAGATTAATCCATGGTCCATGATATTATAAATAATGTTGTTGAAAGGTGCTTTATTGTAAAGATATGATATTTTAGTTGCTGGATGTTTACTTACGTACTTACATGTCTAAGGTCTTGACCATTATCATTAGGATGATAAAGTTGTTTGTTTGCTTTAAGCAAATGGGCATTTTCTAATACTAGAAGAACACTTCCTTGTCTTCCCAACATTTTTAATTTCTCACTTGCTTATAAAAATTCTGGGAATGTCAAGCTTTCTTCTATTATAAACATTCTTTTAGTGATTACTTTCCTTTGAAGTCGACTGCCTCCACTTTGGCTCAATGTAGCTCGATGAGTGCTCAGCTACGAATCGTACCGGCTCAAAACGTTGGTTATTTGCTTTTTCTAGTTTTTTTCTATCAATTTCCAACCTAATGTATGACTATTTGAGTGTAATTTTGCTGAGCATTCATCATTTTTGTTTATCCAATATGTATGATTATGCAGTTTAGTTTCAATAGTTACAAACAACATCGATCAATACCAACCACACTTAACTATAGAAGTGTAAAGTTAACCAACATACCATAATAAGATAAAACTAGGCGAGTCAAGGGTTTACGATATAAAGGTTATTAAGCCACATTATGTCTAAGGGATTGAATGACTGGAAGAGCATTTACAAAACATATTTTGTATTTGTAAGACCATCACCAATACAACGTCCTTATGGGCGTCCTTGGCTTGTGTGTCCCCGCACTTGTGAAGGGCTGCATTGGCAGGACAGTTGCCCTTGAAAATTATACTAGAGAAGGGTGTTGCTTGTGAAGGGCTGCGTTTGCTAGACAGTTGCCCTTGAAAATTATATTGGAGAAGGGTCTTGGAATGGCCTGTGATATGGGCCCCTCAATAAAGAATAATTATTACATTTTTCACATAAAACAAAACAACAATTAATTTTTTTGATACTTTTTGTTAATCTTTACGTGTTCATCTTTAAATAAAAAATAAAGTTTTTTTAATTAAAAGATATATTAATATTCATTTAAATATACTATAATATTCTTTAAAATATATATGCTATTAATTAAAATGTAAATTAGTTAATCATAAAAGAAAAAATATAAATGTACGAAGTAGTGATGAGGTGGAACGTAAGAATTGACAAGAACGTTTGTAGGATTGAAGTGAAAATGGTTGTTATTGATAGAATGTTACGTTTGCAAGTATATTAGGCCCGGTGCCCTAGTAATGATCTAAACAATTCAAAAATTTATTCTAAATGTGATTTTTGACACTGGGGGCTCTCTCTTAACAAAGGTTGTTAGTCATTTTGTCAGATAAATTGTTAAATACTATTTTTCTAATCATTTGTGTTTTTAATTACTAATGTTATTTAAAACTTCGATTCAAATTAAAATACCAAAGTAACAAATTACAAACAAGTGGCAGGTAAACGGGCAACAAGCTGCGCCGCAACCCCCTTTTGAATTGCAAAACCAATCCTACTAAAGACGAAACGGCCCTTAAAGGTTAAAAGATTACTATTCACAACCTGTTGGACCCTATTTAGAAATTCCACAGCCTCTGAGGCTAGGGACCCAAATGTATCAAAAGCGAATGGGAAAAACACGTGTTGATTCTCTAAACAAGCCTTCTCGTGTTTAGCGACCTTGCCTGATTCCGCCTTTAGCGCAACCTGGCCACCAACAAACTCATTTCCCTGAGTCCAACAAGAGGGGACACTCCTGTAAGGTCCACACAAGCGTGTTTTCCCGTAACCCACCCAAACACAAGAATATTTAAAAGAACCTATTCAAAACACAATCTGATGAGTTATAGATCCTAGCATGGAGTGATGATATGATCTTGATACTTTTGACCCATGATTTTGGAGTTATAGATCCTAGAATGGAGTGATGATCTTGATACTTTTGACTCATGATTGTGTAGTTGTAGACTTGTACCTAGCCTGAGTCGAGGTTGTAGTGGTTGGTGAGTTAAATGAAAGATTTAACATTATATACCTTAGGTTAAATGATATATCTTTGACTGGTATTTTTTGTGTTATTTTGATTATGACATCTTCCCCACACTATATATGTTTTTCCACCCGTCCAAAGCTTAGAGGGCTAGAAGCTATTATAATTGAGCTACTCACATATTAAAGAATGTATGCACCCTCTTCTTTGGACATTGATGAACCCTTTTATCCAGTTTATTATATACCCTTTTTATCATGTCTATTTCTTCACTAAGTTTCAGCTTTCCTTCCACTTATTTTGAGTCTTTCTCTTCCATTAATCTAACGAAAACACCACTTTAGCATCACGATGATCATAGCAAACCTAGAAAAATATATTGAGGCACAATCACTAGGTTGAAGCCTATATCGGTTTAGTTTTCTCTAGAAAAAAAACTTGCACTATAGAGATTTGCTTCTACTATTTTTTTTTTATCATTTACACAAATATATTCAAGCAAATCAATGCTTTATGGTATGAAAGAAGCACACTCATTCCATTTCTCTTTGTTGCCATTAATTTCCAGAAGCCACAAAGAATGGATTTTTCACCACCTATCTCCATCAGTGAATGCTTCTAACTCATAATATGGTGCTAGCTATATCCTCTTTATGTCAAAAAAATAACATCTACATTGATGATTTCGTTGAAATTTTAAGAACACTAAATAATCACCCTAATCCCTCCTAAAACCTCACATGTAAACATCAAGAGCATCGTTCAGATTGATGAAAATAATTGAAGAAACTGGTTGATTATGTTGTTGGGTCTTTCATTATGTGTCTTCAATTGTTTGCTCGTTAGATGGTTGGAGATGGTCCTATGCACATGGGTCTCGTCTACTTAGCGAAACATGGTTATGGTTTGCTTGTTTTATTAGTTTAACTTTGATTATTGATGTTTGTATTTGAATACGTGAACGTTTATTGAATAGTGAAAATCTGATTCATACGTATTTATGTGTTATAGTTTGATTGAGTTAATCGTAAACCGGATGGCCAATTCCACCCCTAGTTTTGCATAGTTTAGAAAAGACAATTGGTGTGAATTTGCACAAATTGAGATGAAAGTTAGGTCAATTAATCAATATAGTGTTGGTCATGTTTTTCCCTTAAAAGACTTCCCAATTACTTAAGCATGTGGGGTAGTCCTATTTCAGTTGGTTTTAGGATAGAAATCGATAAGGAGATATATTCTATATTGATGATATTCAAGCTAGCCACGATCAGTGTTAGCTGAGTGATGTGGGATAAAGCTCCTATGAGCTTTATCACACCATGTAAACACCAACTGAATAGAGGACTTCATTATTAAGTGGCTTATAGTAAGATAAAACCCATGTCCTCATTACTATTTTTTTTATTTTAGATTACTTTTAAATCCAAACAACAAATAAAATAAATATATAAATATTAAAATTCAAACAATGCACATTACAATTAAGAAATAAAAATATTATTTCTACGTGTCATCGTCGTAGTCGTCGCGAGCACGGCTACTACATAGAGGTTAAACCAAATCTACTCGAAGATTCAAGTGTGTTTCCCTATGATGTATCTTCATTTAGATAGCTTCTTTTTGGGCGTAGTTTAGTAGTTGGTTCGTCGATTGAAAGGTGTCATCGAAGTCAGCACATAAGGCTCTGCAAGTGTCCTCCAAGATCATATTATCCAAGATAATACACATATACATCATGTTTCTATCTTTTTTTTCTTTTCATGAATATGTAAGGGTTGGGCAACGATAATCCATCATTTCTTTAACACTCCGAGTGGCTGTGCGACATCTTTTCTTGCCGACTCATGTTTCTTCTTATAATACAACTGTTTGACGTCATCCGAACACAAAAGAGTTTCACCAACGCATCCCACTCCAGATAAATACCATTGACAAGATGATACCCATATTTGTATACCATATCATTTGCATAAAGTGATGAATCTGAAGCAACCTTGTCTATGCCGCCATCGAACATATTTGAGGATTATAAAACTTGTATGTCACTGTTTGCACCGGCCATACCAAGAATGCATGGCAAATCCATAGATCTTGAGATGCGACTGCTTGTGATATTAGGTTCGGACCATCATGGTCACCTCGATAGTCTTGCCCTTTCCAAGCAGTTGGTGTAACACCCTGTAAAATCGTGTCCAATAATATAGCGACACGTGTTATATTTTTATTTTTAGTCTATTAAAGACTAATAGGGACTAAAAGCGTCAACATGCTCAAACTAAGTCTCTGAGTGATCTTCTGATGTCAACATGCATAAACCAAGCCTCTGAGTGACCGTTAGTGTCAACATGCGTAAAACATAGTCTCTGAGTGACCATTAGTGTCAACATGCTAGGCCCCTGAGTGACCGTTGTGTCAACATGCCCAGCCTCTGAGTGACATCGAAGCCAACATGATTATAGTGAGCCTCTGAGTGAACTTTTACGAAGTCCTAACTCTCATATGTTCCAATTGTTGGACGAGAGGGATTAAATCCGTGATTATATAAAAGTTGGACATTGGAGGGGTTAAAAGTGTCAACATGTTAATTTATACCTCTGAGTGACCTTTTAACAAACCGAGAGCTCGACAATGTCCGGGCATAATCCCGGGTATGCCAAATATTGGCTACGGAGGGCTAAATATGCTAAAAAGGTGTTTTAGGAGGTTCTAGGAGGTTTTATAAAGTGTCAACTTTTGAAAGGGGCCTAGGGCGCTCGCGGGGCGCGAGAGGCAAGGCATGTGCCTCTCACGGCCAAGCCAGAGGGTTGTATCTGCAGAAAAATTGCATTGGCCACCACACAAAGTGCTAAAAACCAATTAACTCAAAACTATGGATTCCCAAACTGCTATGCCACGTTTTGTGACACTTGTAAGCTCCCTCTTACACCCCTTAGCACCTTGCATCACCTCCTTAAGCTCTGCAACTATAAATAGGTGCCAAAGTTCACCATTTCAACTTGCACATTTCTCATTTCCAACTCTATCTCCCTCCTCTGGAAGTTCCTAACTGAAATGAGCATCCAACTAAGTTCTATTGTGTAACATCCGTCGAAAAAACGGGTTATCCAAACCCGCTTCGTTTATTAATCGAAATATCAGTTTCAAATTTTTGTTTGCTCATTTAATGCTTATTTTAATTTTAAACAATACATAACTAATAAACATTTTAGAATATGGAAATTAAAATTGTTAAAAAGTAAAAATAAAACAATTAAAAATAAAAAGGGGCTGCCGGGTTTCGAACCCGGGTCAGCCGAAACCCTTAACATCAAACACTTAACCACTCCGCCACTTGATGTCTTTGTGTAATCTAGGAAACAAATAAAACATATGATCACCTGAGAAACCACCTGTTTGCGCCAAAACTGAAACCGATATCGGCTTTCAACATTCCAGTCGATTGAGTGATTGTTATTACTGGTTATAACCGATGAAAACATTACGACGCACGATCTCAATCAATTCAGCTTTTATTGAACTTGAATTCATATGATTTCGGGTTTAATAACCGAAATCATTCACTTCCTGAATTACTCCAACAATATCATCATCTCGCGACTCAAATCATCCACAGAACCTCCAATTTCACTTTCGCTCTATTTTCAGTTCGTCGGAAACGTTTTCTGAAATCGCCGGACTTTCGCCGGAAAACCGTGTCTTTCATCAAAACGGTAAATTTCGCAATTCTTTCATCTTCTATCTGTTGTTTGACTTTTACTAACTCAAACCCTTCAATCAGAATCAGTCCCAGGCGACGATATCGGATAATCAGCACTCGCCGGAAGTTTTCTGAAAATTCCTTAATCGCGTTGTGAAACGGTATTATCATTTAAACCTTCTGATAACTCTTGTTTAGTCCTTCAATTCCACAATTAGTTAATCAAAAACTGTTAATTGGTCTGCTCAGACGGAGTTCATAAAAACAGAGCCGACGACTTTTCCGGAGTTCTGAGAAAAGTCATCATTCCGGTATGTTCATTCCCAAAACCTTTCCTATCCGTTACATTTTAATCACTTATATGCCTGTTAATTGAATTGAACAAGATCAGTCGAAAATCAGTTGTCTGGGTTATTGTAACGAAGAAGATGAAGTTAGTCTGTATATAAATTTAATATAAATCGGATTATATCTCGGGTTAGACACACAGTCCAGCGGTGGACTGTGTGCATTTGAATCATAGAGTCCCGGGTTCGAGTCCGTCCTTGTTCCGATTCGTCACAATATTCAGACTTTTTATAAAACCCAAATACAGGGACTTTCAGTTAGTTTATAAGAGAAATAAAAACAAGTGTTTTAACCAGGTTAGACACACAGTCCAGCGGTGGACTGTGTGCAACGTTAATCAACAGGTCCCGGTTCGAGACCTGTTACGCACGCCGGTTCGATAGAATTAAAATCCTTTTTAAAAATAAATGAATTTTGGAATAAATTAAATAGTATATAAATATAATTAAAAACAGAAATATTTCGGGTTAGACACGTAGCTCAGTTGGTAGAGCTGCGTGCACGCGTACGGGAGGTCACAAGTTCGAACCTCACTCAGTGCAAACAATATACACGACCGAACCGGTCAACAAGTCAAAGTCAAATAGTCAACGGTCAACCCAAAAAGTCAACACTTTTTTTTATATTTTTATTTATTTATTTAATTTAAAAATCAATTAAAAATACTTAAAAATAATATTTTTAAAGTTAGAAAATAGACTTAAACTCACAAAAATATACCTAAAAATCCTATTAAAATTATTAATAAAATCCACTTATTTACCGTACATTTTCGTTATTATTTAGGTTAGTTATTCCTCGTCGATCAATCCTCTAAACTCGTGCGCATTCAACATCATCAAACGAACGCACCCAATGTGAGTGAATCTCTACAAATTCCCCGTTTTAATCACGTTTTTGGGGTGTATCATGTGTCTTATTATTTATTACATTTAAACAATTGTGCATCCATCATATCCATGATCAAATGTGTATTCAATATGTATCAACTGTTTGTGTGGTTAATGTTTAGATTAAATTTATCATTTTCAGTACATTCATTATCATAGGCCGCCGCTCCCCATTACCTATGAGCGTGAGCCGTTCCCCATTACCTATGAGCGTGAACGAGGCGTTGCCAACATACAATCGGCTCCCTTTGATTGAGCCTTGATCGCACATACATTCATGATATGCCGTCTGTTCCCCATTACCTATGAGCGGAACCGTTCCCCATTACCTATGAGCGTGAACGTGACGTTGCCAACATTTACATTATCATTCATGTCATATATTTATGCAAGGTGGTTTGTTATTGTATGTTATTGTTTGTTATTGTTATTGTTATTGTATGTTTATTTACGTTTGCTCACATATGATTATTACACAATTTTCCATAATAAATATAACAAGAAATCAATAATAAATGTTTTCTAACAAGGTTCACTCGCCAACTTTTGTTGACCCAAAAACCCCCATTTTTACACATAATACAGGTGATCCAGATGCAGCAAGAAACATATAGGATGGCTTAGAAGAATAAATCGGTTTAGACTTTGGATTGTTTATTTAGTTACTTTTCTTTGTAATTGTATGAACTTGTTTGGAATATTGAGGATGTAATTTTGAATTTAATAAATATGAAACATATTAGTAAACATCATGAGCTTTGGTGATAACCCAATTATGCCCCGACTCTTATTCCGCTGCGGGTCGGGGTGTGACAGATTGGTATCAGAGCCATGACTATAGGGATATAGGATAGGTTATTAGACCCTTAGAGCCTATACTATAGTTGATTAGAATTTTTAAATTATTTGTGTGTTACATGCAAAATTCATGATGTTTATATGCTTTATGTTTATTGTTACATTCAATGTTATGCAAGCATGTTCATAAGTACATATTATTATACAATGCCTATCATGAATCATATTCTCATAACATATCATATCCATGAGAGCACACACCACACAATTTCCATGACTTTTGCAACGATTTTTGTATTTTCAAATCACATCAAAGTGAGTTCTCATGACGGGCATGTAGTAACTGGAAGGGTACAAGTACCGGTAGTCGGAACGTCCTGTCTAGGCTTGGCATTCGTATAAATCCAAAATAAAGGACCAGTTTGCCTACCTGGGGACTAACGATGAGAGTACGAAGGACCTATTAGGCCAAAGCATGCTATACCAAACATCGTGTGAGCTAACCCCACTTTGAGTTGTCATTGTGTCTACACCTGGACACCCTCCGACCATACATCTCGCGAACATATTTCATGGTTTTCATTCATGTGATGCGAGTGTTAAAACCGCCAATACCAATGTGAATCCTACCAAGCCAATAGTCATGGGGGCCCACATGACTATACAGGTGAAGGTATGGGGGACATTTGAGGCCCAAACATGAGCAAACCCAAGACATCCTATGGATGTAGTTGCATTATTGATATTTATGTTATTTTTATTTTTTTTAAGACACATGACACCTAAAAAGACTCCATAAACTCACAATCTTCTTATGTATATTCCTGTAGATGTCGGCTAGGCAACAACGTGGGGGTAGAAGGTCAGGAAGGTCAAACAAACGCTTGGCCACCCAAATCGCAAAACAAATGGCCGCGGTGCTTCCTGACATCGTAGTTCAAGTCCAACAAGCTCTCGCCGCAAATCCCATCAATCCTACCCAGCAAGAAGACCAGAATGTTGACAACCCTCCCTCCAAAAAGTGCTCATACAAACATTTCAAGTCTTGCGATCCCCTGAAATTTGAAGGGACCGAAGGTGTCACTGCTCTCCTCCACTGGTTTGAGGAAATGGAAAACACCTTCCTCAACTGCGATTGTCCCGAGGATCGCAAGGTACGTTACGCAACCGGGAGACTATTTGGAGTAGCCCTTACCTGGTGGAATACTGAAAAGGGTAAGAGGGGAATCGAAGATGCAATGGCCTTAACGTGGGAGGAGTTAAGGGAAATCATGATGAGACGCTTCTGTCCAAGAAGCGAGATCAAAAAGTTAGAGGATGAATTTCATTCGTTGAAGCAAAAGGAGGGAGATCATACTTCCTACAACAAACGGTTTTTTAGAGTTGAACCAAATGGTCCCTAACTTGTTCACCCCAGTTTACCGCTTAGTCGAACACTATATTCGAGGCCTCCCCTCGAAAATTCAAGACTCAGTTCTCAGTACTTCGCCTGCAACACTCGAAGCTGCTATGGAACTAGCTACCGAGCTTACCGAGAATCGTATTCGCAACGGAAAATTTAAGGACGAGAAAAAGAAAGCCCCCGTTGAGGGGCAAACTTCAAACCATTCCACCTCCTCCTCAAAGTTTGCTAACAAGAGGAAACGAAACACCAGAAACTTTGCTGTCACACAAACAAATTTCCCTATCCCTGCTGCACCCATCACTCAAGTTGCCCCCTCACCTGCACCATATAAAAGGCCATACTCTGGCCCATACCCAAAATGCAACCGTTGCCAATACCATCACTTTCCTGATCATCCCTGCCAACATTGCACCGGTTGTGGTCGCGCAGGTCACACCATTCAAACCTGTCGCGTACCTCAGCGAACGAACTGCCATCAGCCCTCAACCCAAACCCACCATCAGTTGGTGGGTCAAGCCCAACAACCTTTACTACTACCACCTGCCCAACATGTAGCCCAATCCTACTACCAACCCAACTATCCCATGGTGCAACCTATGCGGGCTTGTTACAACTGTGGAGACCCGTACCATTTCAAGAACACCTGTCCACGCCTGGTGAATATTATCCATGCCTAAGCTCAAGCTAATCCAGTAAACCAGGCTAATCAAGCTCCTCCACCTGCAAGAGGAAGAGCTTTCAACATCAACGCTAATCAAGCTAGGGCTGACAACAACGTGGTTAACGGTACGTTTCTCATCAATGGTAGTTATGCATCCATGTTATTTGATACTGGCGCGGATAGAAGTTTTGTGTCCTTAGAATTTGAACCCATATTCAACCAAACTCGTGATAAACTCATGGAATCCATAACGGTAGAAGTTGCTGACGGAAAACCGGTCTCATTAAACTCTATTATACGCAATTGTACTCTCACCCTAAACGATCACGATTTTCCAGTTGACCTCATTCCTATGAAGTTGGAAAGTTTCGACATTATAATTGGTATGGACTGGCTCAGCCAACATCATGCTGAAGTTGTATGCCGCGAAAAGTTTATACGCATTCCTCTTACAAACGGTCAGACTCTACGAATCTTTGGAGAAACCACTTCGAAAGGGCTCTAATTAATGTCCTGCCTTCAAGCCCGAAAATATCTCCGCAAGAATTATGTCGCATTTCTAACTCATGTCGTCAAAAAGGGAACCAAGGAGAAGAAACTTGAAGACATCCCAGTAGTAAAAGACTTTCCGCAAGTTTTTCCTGACGACATTTCAGGACTTCCTCCCGTGAGAGAAGTCGAATTCCGCATTGATCTTATACCTGGAGCTACACCAGTTGCAAAATCTCCTTATAGGTTAGCCCCATCCGAAATGCAAGAGCTAGCCAGTCAACTGCAAGAGCTGACTGACAAAGGATTCATACGTCCTAGCTCATCGCCTTGGGGTGCACCTGTCCTTTTTGTGAAGAAGAAAGATGGAACGTTTCGCATGTGTATCGACTACAGAGAACTCAACAAGTTAACGGTCAAGAACCGCTACCCATTACCTCGCATCGATGATCTTCTTGACCAACTTCAAGGCGCCAGCTGTTTTTCAAAAATCGACCTTCGTTCTGGTTATCATCAACTCAGAGTACATGAAGAAGACGTCCCAAAGACTGCCTTCCGAACTCGTTATGGTCATTATGAATTCATGGTCATGCCATTTGGTCTAACCAACGCTCCAGCTGTCTTCATGGACCTAATGAACAGAGTCTGCAAACCCTATCTCGATCGCTTTGTTATAGTCTTCATCGACGATATCCTCATTTACTCAAAGTCTAAGTCTGATCATGAACGACACCTTCGACTCATCCTTACACTCTTAGAGAATGAAAAGCTCTACGCCAAATTCTCCAAATGCGAATTCTGGTTAAAAGAGGTACAATTCCTTGGACATGTCGTCAATGACAAGGGAATACATGTCGACCCCTCAAAGATCAAAGCAGTACAAGAATGGCAAGCGCCACGTACACCAACCGAAGTAAGATCATTCCTTGGTTTGGCTGGTTATTATCGCCGTTTCATTGCGAATTTCTCCTGCATCGCTGTACCACTCACGGCTTTAACACATAAAGGAAAACCCTTCATATGGGGACCCAAACAAGAAGAAGCCTTCCAAACCCTTAAACAAAAACTCTGTGACGCACCTATTCTTACTCTTCCTGAAGGTTGTGATGACTTCGTGGTTTATTGCGACGCGTCAGGGCAAGGACTAGGCTGTGTTCTAATGCAAAGAGGAAAAGTGATAGCTTATGTTTCTAGACAACTCAAAACTCATGAGAAGAACTACACCACCCACGACCTAGAACTTGGAGCCGTTGTGTTCGCTCTTAAGATATGGAGACATTACCTCTACGGTACTAAGTGTGAAATATACACTGACCATAAGAGCCTCCAACATATCTTCAACCAAAAGGAGTTAAACATGAGGCAACGAAGATGGGTCGAACTTCTTAATGACTACGACTGTGAAATTCGGTATCATCCTGGCAAGGCAAACGTGGTGGCCGATGCATTCAGTCGAAAGGGTTATGCAAACTCCATTCGTCTTCTATGTTCGCAAATCATAACAGATATCAAAGATCAAATCCAAGAAGCCCAACATGTTTCAGTAACGGAAAACGACGTACGTAAGGAGCTATCTTGTGGAGCTGAACTTAAAATTGAAACTAAATCCGACGGTATTCTGTACTATCTAGATTGCATATGGATTCCTGACCACAACAACCTTCGTGAATTCCTTATGAATGAGGCGCACAAAACACGATACTCTATACACCCAGGAGCCGAAAAGATGTATCAAGACCTTCGATACACCTCCTGGTGGCCTGGAATGAAAAAGGATATTGCTGTTTTTGTTTCCAAGTGCCTTACATGTTCCAAAGTAAAAGCTGAACATCAAAGACCCTCAGGACTTCTGGTCCAACCTGAAATACCTGTATGGAAGTGGGAAAACATAACCATGGACTTCATTACCGGGTTACCTCGCACTTCTGGTGGGTATGACACTATACGGGTAATCATTGATCGTCTTACAAAATCAGCTCACTTTATTCCGATCCGCGAAGATTTCAAGAACGAGAAGTTAGCTCGTATCTACATCAGCGAAATCGTAAGCCGTCATGGTGTACCGTTAAGCATTATTTCAGATCGTGATGGTCGTTTCACTTCACGAACATGGCAAGCCGTACAAGCCGCTTTGGGTACACGATTAGACCTCAGTACCGCCTATCATCCACAAACTGATGGACAATCCGAACGCACCATTCAAACTCTTGAAGATATGCTTCGAGCATGTGTCATAGATTTCAAGGGAAATTGGGACGCTCATCTACCATTAGTTGAATTTTCGTACAACAACAGCTATCATTCAAGTATCGGCATGGCACCTTTCGAAGCTTTATATGGTCGTAAGTGCCGATCTCCAGTATATTGGCACGAAATTGGAGAAGCTCAAATCACCGGTCCAGAATTGATTCAAGAAACAACAGACAAGATCCATCAAATTCGAAACAATCTTCTAGCGGCACAAAGTCGTCAAAAGAGTTTAACATTGGCGATCATGTACTTTTAAAAGTATCACCGTGGAAGGGAGTAATTCGTTTTGGCCAGAAGGGCAAGCTAGCACCACGCTACGTAGGACCTTTCAAGATACTCGAAAGAGTAGGACCTGTAGCATACAAGCTTGACCTACCAGAAGAACTCAACAGAATTCACCCTACGTTCCACGTGTCAAACTTAAAGAAGTGCCTCGCCGATGAAAACCTCCATATTCCCCTGGAAGATATTCAGATCGATAAATCTATGCACTT
Source organism: Scalesia atractyloides (assembly GCA_947069175.1). Taxonomy (NCBI): domain Eukaryota; kingdom Viridiplantae; phylum Streptophyta; class Magnoliopsida; order Asterales; family Asteraceae; genus Scalesia; species Scalesia atractyloides. The sequence goes on from CAMTDV010000023.1 coordinate 24,516,698, forward strand.
CATTGAAAGACCAGTAGAGATCATGGACTTCGGAGAAAAATGTTTAAGACGGAGTCGTATTCCAATTGTTAGGGTAAGCTGGGAGTCGAAACGGGGACCTGAGTTTACTTGGGAACGTGAAGACTCAATGCGCGAAAAATACCCGCATCTTTTTCGTGTTACCACTACTACTTAAATTTCGGGACGAAATTTCTAAAAGTAGGGGATACTGTAACATCCATCGAAAAACGGGTTATCCAAACCCGCTTCGTTTATTAATCGAAATATCAGTTTCAAATTTTTGTTTGCTCATTTAATGCTTATTTTAATTTTAAACAATACATAACTAATAAACATTTTAGAATATGGAAATTAAAATTGTTAAAAAGTAAAATAAAACAATTAAAAATAAAAAGGGGCTGCCGGGTTTCGAACCCGGGTCAGCCGGAAACCTTAACATCAAACACTTAACCACTCCGCCACTTGATGTCTTTGTGTAATCTAGGAAACAAATAAAACATATGATCACCTGAGAAACCACCTGTTTGCGCCAAAACTGAAACCGATATCGGCTTTCAACATTCCAGTCGATTATGTGATTGTTATTACTGGTTATAACCGATGAAAACATTACGACGCACGATCTCAATCAATTCAGCTTTTATTGAACTTGAATTCATATGATTTCGGGTTTAATAACCGAAATCATTCACTTCCTGAATTACTCCAACAATATCATCATCTCGCGACTCAAAATCATCCACAGAACCTCCAATTTCACTTTCGCTCTATTTTCAGTTCGTCGGAAACGTTTTCGGAAATCGCCGGACTTTCGCCGGAAAACCGTGTCTTTCATCAAAACGGTAAATTTCGCAATTCTTTCATCTTCTATCTGTTGTTTGACTTTTACTAACTCAAACCCTTCAATCAGAATCAGTCCCAGGCGACGATATCGGATAATCAGCACTCGCCGGAAGTTTTCTGAAAATTCCTTAATCGCGTTGTGAAACGGTATTATCATTTAAACCTTCTGATAACTCTTGTTTAGTCCTTCAATTCCACAATTAGTTAATCAAAAACTGTTAATTGGTCTGCTCAGACGGAGTTCATAAAAACAGAGCCGACGACTTTTCCGGAGTTCTGAGAAAAGTCATCATTCCGGTATGTTCATTCCCAAAACCTTTCCTATCTGTTACATTTTAATCACTTATATGCCTGTTAATTGAATTGAACAAGATCAGTCGAAAATCAGTTGTCTGGGTTATTGTAACGAAGAAGATGAAGTTAGTCTGTATATAAATTTAATATAAATCGGATTATATCTCGGGTTAGACACACAGTCCAGCGGTGGACTGTGTGCATTTGAATCATAGAGTCCCGGGTTCGAGTCCGTCCTTGTTCCGATTCGTCACAATATTCAGACTTTTTATAAAACCCAAATACGGAGACTTTCAGTTAGTTTATAAGAGAAATAAAAACAAGTGTTTTAACCAGGTTAGACACACAGTCCAGCGGTGGACTGTGTGCAACGTTAATCAACAGGTCCCGGGTTCGAGACCTGTTACGCACGCCGGTTCGATAGAATTAAAATCCTTTTTAAAAATAAATGAATTTTGGAATAAATTAAATAGTATATAAATATAATTAAAAACAGAAATATTTCGGGTTAGACACGTAGCTCAGTTGGTAGAGCTGCGTGCACGCGTACGGGAGGTCACAAGTTCGAACCTCACTCAGTGCAAACAATATACACGACCGAACCGGTCAACAAGTCAAAGTCAAATAGTCAACGGTCAGCCCAAAAAGTCAACACTTTTTTTTATATTTTTATTTATTTATTTAATTTAAAAATAAATTAAAAATACTTAAAAATAATATTTTTAAAGTTAGAAAATAGACTTAAACTCACAAAAATATACCTAAAAATCCTATTAAAATTATTAATAAAATCCACTTATTTACCTTACCTTTTGTTATTATTTAGGTTAGTTATTCCTCGTCGATCAATCCTCTAAACTCGTGCGCATTCAACATAATCAAACGAACGCACCCAATGTGAGTGAATCTCTACAAATTCCCCGTTTTAATCACGTTTTTGGGGTGTATCATGTGTCTTATTATTTATTACATTTAAACAATTGTGCATCCATCATATCCATGATCAAATGTGTATTCAATATGTATCGACTGTTTGTGTGGTTAATGTTTAGATTAAATTTATCATTTTCAGTACATACATTATCATAGGCCGCCGCTCCCCATTACCTATGAGCGTGAGCCGTTCCCCATTACCTATGAGCGTGAACGAGGCGTTGCCAACATACGATCGGCTCCGTTTGATTGAGCCTTGATCGCACATACATTCATCATATGTCGTCTGTTCCCAATTACCTATGAGCGGAACCGTTCCCCATTACCTATGAGCGTGAACGTGACGTTGCCAACATTTACATTATCATTCATGTCATATATTTATGCAAGGTGGTTTGTTATTGTATGTTATTGTTTGTTATTGTTATTGTTATTGTATGTTTATTTACGTTTGCTCACATATGATTATTGCACAATTTTCCATAATAAATTTAACAAGAAATCAATAATAAATGTTTTCTAACAAGGTTCACTCGCCAACTTTTGTTGACCCAAAAAAACCCCAATTTTTACACATGATACAGGTGATCCAGATGCAGCAAGAAACATATAGGATGGCTTAGAAGAATAAATCGGTTTAGACTTTGGATTGTTTATTTAGTTACTTTTCTTTGTAATTGTATGAACTTGTTTGGAATATCGAGGATGTAATTTTGAATTTAATAAATATGAAACATATTAGTAAACATCATGAGCTTTGGTGATAACCCAATTATGCCCCGACTCTTATTCCGATGCGGGTCGGGGTGTGATATATTGCATTCAAGGAACCTCTTGTAAGTGTTCCTTGCTCTTGCATTTTTGTTTATAGGCTTTTATAGCCAAAAGTCAAGCGTCTTACGGAAAACGCTTTGACTTTCGGTTAAGACCATTATGGTCCAGCCATTATTCAAAATGAACATGGCTAAGTGATCGTAATAAGGTAGGTGTTAGTCCCTATAAAGGGCACCTCCTGAAGATCACGTTTGCTAGACCAATTGACGGGTCAAAGTTATGATATTAAAAAGTCAAACAAACCATTTTTTGGAAAAATCATAAATTGATCGTATATATGTTATGAAACTTGTTTTGACACTTAAACAAGTTGATTATAATTATTAGAACATGTAAGAACCCGCTTTGACTTTCGATTCTGACCCGATTTACACATATAATTAATATCCTACTGATATTATATCATCAATAAATTACTTTTCAAGAATATTTATAATTATAACATTTAATTTATTCAAGTTCCTTTTATACGGTATGAAATTACCAAAATTCCCGTATGAGGCATAGTTTCATTTTAAAACCTTAACGGGCATATAAGTTGATATCCTACTGATATTACAACTTAATTAAAGTATAATGGCATATAGAACTTGTCCATGACTTATCCGGTTACCCATTATCGCTTATAAGCGTACGGTTGATTATACGTAACTAGTTTACAGGATTTAACCAAAACGGGTTTAACCTTATCATTTTAAGCTCAAAATCCAGAATGTTAATGTTTACCCATTTTATAAAAGTCAAAGTACTTGTTGGGTTTAAACTACATTCTATCCGGTCATCGCTTAATCAAACGTTAAACGTTTTGATTATGTACACTACTCGGTCTAAGTCTATGACTTAAATAAGACCGTTAGTATTTAATTGGTTAGCTTATGCCATAATCCAGACTAGAGCCTTCCGATAAATGCTATCTGCACTTAGCTCATTTTGAATACGGCTGAGATATAATCTTGCATTTTAATCAAGACTAGCTCAGCTAAATACTCTTGACTTATTTTCCCTATACGGGCTTGGGATACGGTAAACTATTACCGCTTGGTCGGAAATGGGATCAATCGAATGCCGGATTGTGGCTAGTAAATCCACATATTCCGTTTTAATCAGTTTTATTTGATAACTTAAACATCGGGGGTTAACTACCGTGTCCTGGATATCCTCGGCTCAATACATTAGATAATGCCCACGACCTTAGCGCGGGGTGTAGGCATACACCTGACAGACGCTCAAATGCAAATTACCCAAGACGTTGGGGATAACTCCTCTGTGAGTTCTAGGTGGCGTCTACTTAATCATGTCGTAGTCTCTCTAGGCCCTGTATATATGGACAAACATGTGAATCTGTTAACAAGGTTACAAAGTAACTTTCCCAAGTTATAAAAGATTTGTGTCTTGTGCACTTAAATCTGATTTCCAAAATGTTTTCAAAATGAGTCAGTCGGGTGTATTTACCAGCGAAAGCTGACGTATTTTCGAAAGACTAAGCTTGCAGGTACAATACGAAATAGGCCGGAAGCTGCTCGGTAGTGAAATAAGAGGATCTTGCAAATCCTTAGATCTGCCCTAAAGTCTGTTTTATATTCTTTCATTGTACATTTTATGATCCGCCTGTGGATCGTCTATTACGAGCCTGTATATTATTTTGTATTTTCGAACATTCGGTTTGTAATAGTAATTTTACTCCAAGACTTCCGTTGTGCCGTGTTTAATTGACAATGATGTCATCAACTGATGTCACGATACTCCTCACCTGGGCCCACCGGTGTATGGATTTGGATTGGAAATCGGGGGTGTGACAGGTTGGTATCAGAGCCAACGTTTGAGAGAATTAAACACTATCCTTCTTGTGTTTAATCTCAAACTTACACGAGCACAATCCTTAGACTTCCGAGTCTAGACATTGACCTAGAGTTACTCATTTCATTATTAAGTTATTAGTATTGTTTTTTAATTGATTTTTAACAGGAAAATACCGCCACGTGTACGAGGAAGAAGAAAACGACCAATGAGGGGAGGACCTTCAGGACATATCCCTCCACATCCACATCACCCGAACCCTTGAAGATTCGGGGGATTCATGGCCACTACCACAACATTCACATTCCCATACCCAAAATTCTTATCACTCGTACCATTCATATCATTCACACCATTCTCACCATTCCCATCATACTTATAAGGATGAATTTAACCCCAACCAGTACTTTAACACACCCCAGCTGATCATAATCAGTTGGATCAGCCAAACCCAATGGACGAGGACTCCGATCCAGAGATACCGCCATCAGGTTCAAATACACACCCTATTGAGATATCGAGCGATTCAAACTCTTATGCCGGATCGCCTTACCAAGGTCCTAATGAATGCGACCAATATTGGAATCAATTTACCTTTGCCAACACTCCTTCCCATCACTCTCAACCACCTCCTATACAAGAAGATGTTCACATGGAACTAGTGGAACAGCCGCCACCTGAGCCGCCAAGGAGGAAACGAGGAGCACGTATGTCGGTACGTGCAGGTCAACGGTCATGTTCGCTACCACCATTGCCTAAACCCTAGCCCACCATTCAAGAGGACCCACAAATGGGTGGACCCTCTGACACCTCGCCTGTGATGGAACCAACACCAACACCTACAGTTCAACCACCACCATCGGGTTATAGTAACCCAATCCCTACATATCCAGACACGCCTGGATATGATCCATTTAACCCGTCTACACCAGTGGACTATCAAGCATGGTCGCATGACCCTTAGATGCAAGCGGTCATGCATAACGCACTTACCCGTCTCCTTTCCCACCTACTTATCCACCTACTGGATATCCAACTTATGGGTACCAGTATCTGGTTATGCCACAACCACAACCACAATCTGCCGCCACTCAAGGCCATTAATGAGGCCTTAGAACGAATGAAAGAAATGCAACAACAAGCGGAGAAAACAGAGAAGAAGACAAACAAGTTCTTCAAGAAACTCTCCAAACTGGTTAAGGGAAAGAAGGACGAGTGAATTCTCTTCTAATAACTTATGTTAGTCCCTGCGAGGACTTGTTATTTCCTTAGTCCCTGCGTGGACATTTTTATTTCTTTAAGTCCTTACATGGGTAGTTTATTTCATTGTTTCTAGTATGGTAATTTATATTTGGAATTTAATGAAGTATTTTTGGAATTATATATAAGTATTCATCCTTTTCAAACGAGCGTCTCGATTTTACTTGAAATTTGTGCTCTACGATATAATTCCAAAAAGATCTTAATGGTTTTGATTAAGTGGCATAGAACACTTAATTGGCCAACATTATAAACGATAGTTAAGGATAAAAGGGCCTTCTATCATGATAGTTAAGGGAAGTTATCCTTCCATCCAGAGGTGGTGGACTTAAGTTCAAGCCTCCAAGTTGTTAAGGTCAATGCGACCGGGACTATAAATCAACCATTAAGGTACTCTTATCTTAACATTCAGGAATGTTCATACTCCTGGTAGTGTGACTTGAGGAACCACACTAGCCTTCAAGGTAATGGACTATGTCCTAACCTTATATAGCCTACGTGATCAAATTTGATCCCGGCTAATATCATTAGTGCGATGATTAAACATCCATTAGTGATATATTGCCCTTGGGGCTATGATTAAACATCCATTAGTGATGTATTGCCCTTGGGGCTATGATTAAACATCCGTTAGTGATGTATTGCCCTTGGGGCTATGATTAAACATCTATTAGTGATGTATTGCCTTTGGGGCTATGATTTAACACCCATTAGTGATGATTTGCCTTTGAGCAATATTAACATCAATTGAATCGATGCTTGCCTTAATTTTAATTGTCAAATGAATGCGTATGGTTTGACATAAATGTCCATATTTATGTCCTTAGTGACAGCAATGTGCATATTTTATGTCCATTAGTGACAGGCCAATGTGCCGTATTTTATATCCTTTAGTGACCAGCCAATGTGCCATATCATATGTCCATTAGTGACAGGCCTATGTGCCATAAATTTTATGTCCTTCGTGACAAGCTTATGTGCTAAACATAATTGTCAATTATGATAATGACAGTTGTGACAATGCGATCCACTGTCCAATATCATATATGGACTATGTCCAAATTGTGATCTTTGCACTTTAAAATTTAGGTTCCATAATATAATGGATTATTATATCCAATGTTTGAAGCCAATATGTTATTAATTCCATGGCTAAGGGAAGTTTTATTGGTGTATAGAACCAAAGCTCAAGGAATGGCTAACTCGGATGAGGCACAAAGTAGCCACCGGGATATTGACTCTGATAATGCTGAAAACAGAGCCATTAATAGTGACGACTTCCAAGCTCGCATTGATGCAGCTAGCATGGAAAAGGCCATAGAAAAGCTTAAAGAGTCGAGTGCTACTCGCTCTAGACCATTATCGATTACCCCATCCTCAGCTCATAAGGAGAGCTCCGTTCACTCTTCGAATGCGAAGAGTGAACCAAAGAAAATGGATTTTGCTGATAGGTCCCATTATGTTAAAGACGGATGTACCTATAAATATTTCGTCTCCTACAAGCCCCGTGATTTTAATGGGGAAAAGGAGCTGTGGAAGCCCTAAAGTGGCTGGATGAGATGGAGACAATCGTAGATATCAGCAGCTTTGCTGATAAAGATGTGGTCAAATATGTATCACAGTCCTTTAAGGGCGATGCCCTAATCTGGTGGAAAGCTATGATCCAATCTAGGGTAAATTCCACCTGTACAACTTAGGATGCCTAAGTTTGTCGAATTAGTCAAGGAAACTTACTTGCCCACCTCATGAGGTGGAGAAATTAGAGACAGACTTTTTGTCTCTTTCAATGAAGAACCTAGATTGTCAGAAGTATGTTTCTAACTTTAATTCTCTATCTAGGTTAGTTTCCTATCTGATCACCCCTGAAACCAAAACGCATTGCGCGTTTTATCAATGGATTAGCTCCTGAAATTAATGGTATGGTAAAGGCTGCTCAACCTAGTACCTATAGGTCCGTTGTTGACCTATCCCTATCCCTTACCTTGATCTAGTGAGGCAAAATCAGTTAAGTCTGAAACTGACGGGAAAAGAAAGAGAGAAGATGACAACTCCCAAAGGTTTAATAAGAAGAATAAAGGGAGATTTGGGTTCAAAAGGAACCAAACAAGTCGGCTGTGACGCCAACATGCAAGACTTGCAACCGCAGGCACTAGGGACAGTTTAATTATATCCACAAGCCAAACCCTTTAGTATTTGTAAGAGAAAGGGGCATAAGACCCTAGAATGCAAGGATCTTAAGGATGTCGTCTGCTACATTTGCAATGAAAATGGCATATTAAGACTAACTGCCCTAAGAATCTTAAAATAATAATGCGAAGTCTGGAGAGGCCAAGAAGGGAAATGCTCGTGCCTTTCAGATGACTGCAAGAGAGGATGTTAATGATAACAATGTCATAATAGGTACATTCCTCATTAACGATATTTATGCTAAGTTCTTTTCGATTCGGGTACAGATAAATCTTTTGTTGATCATAAGTTTAGTAAACTATTAAACTTGCCCATAAGAACTCTAGATATAACATATGAGGTAGAACTCGCTGAAGGAACTTTAGAGATAGCATCTTCCGTTCTTGATGGATGCTCTATATCCATTAAGAATCATTCTATCCCCGTCACTCTTTTGCCAACGAAATTCGCAGGGTTCATGTAGTTTTAGGCATGGATTGGTTATCTCGTAACCAACCCGCATTGCATGCGATAAGAAACTCATCAAAATTAAAACCCATCTGGTTAAATGATCACCATTCCTGGAGACTCATACTACGGATTGCCAGACAAGGTGTCGTTATTTAAGGCATCCAAGTGTTTCAGGAAAGGTTGTGTCATTTACATGGTACAGTTACTATTAACGAACCTAAGCCGAACATTGAAGACCTCCCAGTTATTTCAGAGTATCCCATGTATTCCCTGAAAAATTACCAGGCCTACCTCCGCTAGGCAAGTAAGTTTAGGATAGACATCCTACCTGGATCAGCACCCATAGCTAGAGCTCCATACCGATTAGCACCAACGGAAATGAAGGAGTTGCGAACTCAGTTAGATGAACTCTTAGAGAAAGGCTTTATTCAGCCAGTTCCTCACCCTGGGAGCTCCAGTTCTTTTCGCTAAGAAAAAGGACGGTTCAATGCGGATGTGCATTGACTACCTAGAACTAAACAAGATAACAATTAACAACTGTTACCCATTACCCAGGATCGACGATTTATTTGACCAACTTCAAGGGGCTAGTTACTTCTCCAAGATCGATTTAAGATCGGTCATCAGCTGAAGGTTAGGAGTGAGGATGTTCCTAAGACTGCCTTCAGGACCCGATATGGTCATTATGAATTCTTGGTGATGCCTTTTGGGCTCACAAATGCACCTGCAGCATTCATGGATCTCATGAATAGAGTCTGCAAACCATATTTGGATAAAGTTTGTCATTGTCTTCATAGACGACATACTTATTTACTCTCATAATCAAATAGATCACGAGAAACATCTTCGGTGCATCCTAGAACTGCTAAGATAAGAGAAGCTTTATGCAAAGTTCTCTAAGTGTGGGTTTTGGCTTAGAGAAGTCCAATTTCTTAGACACATTGTAAGTGAGCGTGGTATCCAAGTGGATCCCGCCAAAATTAAGGCCATAGTAAATTGAGAAGTGCCCAAAACTCCATCAGAAATACGTAGCTTCTTAGGACTGGCTGGATACTATAGAAGGTTTATTGAGAACTTTTCAAGGATAGCCACTCCTTTAACTACCCTGACCCGTAAAATTGTTAAGCATAATTGGGGTCCAAAACAACAAGACTCTTTTGAGATTCTGAAACACTAGTTGAGCAATGCTCCTGTGTTATCCTTACCTGAGGGTGTTGAAGACTTTGTTGTTTACTGTGATGCATCGCACACTAGCATGGGTTTGTGTGCTAATGCAAAAAAGGCAAGGTAATTGCTTATGCATCACGACAGTTAAAGGTGCACGAAAGAAATTACACCACCCATGATTTGGAATTGGGTGCCATTGTATTTGCACTAAAACTGTGGAGACATTACTTGTATGGCACAAAGTGTATTATATACACTGACCATAAGAGTCTCCAGCATCTGTTCAATCAGAAAGAATTGAACATGCGACAGCGCCGTTGGATGGAAACACTTAACGACTATGATTGCGAGATTCGCTATCATCCTGGCAAGGCAAACGTAGTTGCTGACGGCTTAAGTCGCAAAGAAAGGGTTAAACCTATCAGGATTAATGCCAAGAGCATTGAGCTCAGAAATAGCTTGAATGAAAAGCTATTAGATGTGCAAAAGCAAGCTTTATTAGAGACTAATGCTCCTAATGAAGGATTAGGCGGAGCTATTGATCAATTAACGCCTGGAAAAGATGGAATCCTTAGATTCAATGAAAGGATCTGGGTTCCAGTCTTTGGGGGACTTAGAGATCTAATCCTCCAGGAAGCACACAATACAAGATACTACGTTCACCCTGGAGGTGACAAAATGTATCAAGATCTGAAAAAGAATTATTGATGGATGGGTTTTAAGAAAATCCATGACGTGTTCGCAAGTTAAGGCCGAAAGTAACACGGAAATGTGTATGAATACAAAGTGTTTTGAGCAAAATAATTAACTTTCAAACGTTGATGAGCACCCATATGATCTCGTTCAAGGGGCCCTTGTCTTGTATGTGGCTCGGACGACTCATCTCCGTCTCATAAAAGTTGAACCGTCTCCTTAGCAACTTGGATAGTCAAGTCTTTGAGCATTCCTTCGTTTTCACAAGATGAGTCGGAATACATTTTACAATTATATAATAATAATAATAATAATAATAAATAATATATAAATAATAATAATAATAAAATAATAAATAACTAGATTGAATTGAAAGAGTTTGAGGGTTTAGAATGTTTTGTGAGTTTTGATGGGGTTGAATGATTAGTGTTAATATATATATAACATATGAACTTTTTTTTAAATCTGACTATTGCCAAGAGTCATCACCATCAAAGTCACCACCTTTCATGCTTTGGCGCTCGCCAAACAACTCACAAACGCGCTATACCCCCCCCCCCACCTTTAGCGACATTGGGCCGTGTTGGGGGCGCCATCATGCCAATGTGGCTTGGGGCGCTACTCCACACCGGTTATTCTTATTTTTGTCAAAGCTGCATGTGCTTTAATGTTGATGTAAATTTCTTGATCAACCGGTCTGTTCTCAGGTTTACTATCATGACGGATTTGGGCCTTGCCATATAATTCATGAAGGTGAACTATGTAGGAGGACCAATGATGGGGTTGACCTTGTTACACTTGCTTTAGATAGATTGTTTGCAAGGTGTAAACCCAAGATCCATATTATAAAATGGTAAATCTCGAAACCAGCATAGACACATGTAGTCTACTCCTCCTATGGTGTTTAATGATGGAACCTCGTGGGGACTTATATGTTACATTTGGTAATATAAGTGATAGCCATCATCCCCTACAAAGTGTATCAAAGCTAAAGTGCATCCTTGATCGTGATGTGGTTCTTAGCTCGCCCAATTTGCTCGAAAATTGACTTTCATGATGAATGTGGCCCTTGACTTGTTCTCTCATTTAAGAAGGTGGATCAAGTAGGACATTGCTAAAGGGGATATGTATCCTTCAATTCCTTGCATGGGTTTGAAGAGAAATTTGTTGGTGTAAACCTAAGTCCCAACTTAGAACATACTATATCTCAAAGCAAGCTTATAAGCTTGAGGATTGCTCCTGCTTTTAACAATTTATCTTTGGATGGAACTCCAGTAGACCTATGTAGTTACATTAAACAAAATCTTAGGCTAATGTTCTAATATGGGACTTGCACTTGCACATGACAGACAACCTACCCACAAATGGGAACCTCCTCTTCAACAATATCCCATATAATTCACTGTCTTAATTTTGTTGTATGTCAACGCCTAAGACCCACAGTTCTCATCAAACCAAGTACAAAATATAAGCTTAAATAATCCATGAACTTAAGTTAATAGGTAAATATATAATCAAAAATATAAATTTATTTGTTTTTAGTAACAAATCTTTAATAAAAAAACAACTAGTGTACATCATCAAATCACCATAATCCAACTAGTGTACATGAGTAGTCAGTCATATATCTACTTCATACTAAATGGACAAGTTCTTATCTTTCAACTAATACATCAATTTTATTAATAAAAAAAAACAATAAAACATGTAGTGTTTCAAAGTTAAAAGGATACACGGTTCTAAACCTTGTGCACCGTACCACATCAAATATTAGAGAGTTGTGAAGTTTAGAATGACCACTCCTTTTGATGCATGTCTGCCATTTCATGCAAGTGACCTCCACCATCTTTATAATTGTAACCAAATTTAATAAACGTGTTTTGACTACTTTTTTTTAAACCTTTTAGTTCTTTTTATCCTCTATGTCTAGCCTTTATTTTTCCCCTTTTTAGGCTCTAGCCTTTTCTAGAGTTTAAAGATTGGCCAGTTAATTATTTTGGATTCTAAAAAAGTAAAGCCCAAAAAAAAAGGATATGATATTTATATTATTTTGTTGAATGGCAATATTCATTAAAAAAAAAAAGCACGAGGCTAATGGCACAAAGCTATCTACACCTTATGCAAAGGAATACAGCAGTAGAGGTGGTCAAGGTTTTTTTATGTTCGGCCTAGAGCCAAATCAGTTTGGTTTCAGTTACAAACCAGTTCGTGTTTTTTTTCAAACATTTAGTGGTCGTCAAAAAAGTTACATAAAAATCCTTCTTTATTTAATTTTCGATTTTTCCAAAAAAAAAAAGAGAAAATCAATACAAATAAGTAAAGATAAAAATTACAATAATAATAATAATAATAATAATGCACTTTAATACTAATAATGCATTTTATTTTACTAACTACTGAGCGTTTATTCTTCGCGCGAATAGCTGCGAACCAGCGCGTCATATGGTTCTGCGTCCTTAGTTAATGCAGTACTGAATCCTTCTTCCACCTCTTGATCATCTATTGGTCCTTTAACTATTAGATTGTTACTTCGTCTTCAAAATACGAAATGTGTTGTATACGATCTCCTTTAAGAAAATGCACATCTCAAGTGCCTCGAGAGTAAGCCTTGTGGCTTGTTTTTCGTATTGATAGAACATGCCACTAAGAGAAGAAGCAGACTCCGAAGCTACCGTACAAGCTTGGACGGTTAGTATCAAGGGCCTTACCGGCTAGGATTGGAAATTGGGTTTCCTTTTCTTTCCACAAGACAAAAGGTCAAGTAGTTCAAAATAATCGGGGTCGTAACTGGATATAAAATGTGTGGACTTTTTCGACCGGGTTGCTTTAGTAGAGTGTTATAAAAATCATACATTGATTGAAGATTTCACTTAGAGTGTTATCACCCGTTTATCGCTCGAAGTTAGCCTTCACAATTCCATTGGTTTCTACGAATGTTCCATTCTGGCATAAAGTCAATGCATAATTAACAAGCAATTTGGAATTCATAACAAGTACTAATATAGTTTAGTCTTTGGTGTCAATTTTCAGCAACATATATCTAAATTGCATTTGAAAACAATCAATGTTAACATCAATGCAACACTTTTACTAGATCAATGGGTATACATACAGTTGCATGTAAATACCACCTTCAGAAACTAATGGAAATTGTACAATGCCGACAGTGTTAATCAAACACAAAGTTTAATAAGATTATATGTAACAGAAGTTACCACACATATCCAGGAGGTTAAGGAATCACCATATTATCGTCGGCAAGAAAGTTAAGAGGAGGAAGACTGTCAGGATTTTCTGTCGCTTAACCTACGACACCAGCGTAGGACCGTAGCACCACCAACGCTGAAATCTCCCATCTTTCTCTAAAAACGGCAACCATATGACAACATACCGTAGCACTACCATACCACCAACTGTTCCCACCATCTCTTACTCTCTGTCCGACTACCATTTATTCCTACCACCATCTCTCTCTCTCCGCCAATTTGACTTTATTTCACAAATTTAGGATTGTTGTCTGTTAAAACCTAGAAAACAACAAAGATTATATTAGAAATTAAATATAGGATTAAATGACACAGATCGTTGAAACAAATCTAACGTGTGCTTGTGGAATCCTTCTTGGCCAACGGCAGTGAGCTCGATTTTCCGGCATAGCAAAGAAGGGGCGGGTTCTGTTCTAATCGGAAAATCTTTTCTGGCGTAGCTAAGGGAGGGGTCGATTGGCGAGCAGGTCAACAGAAAAACAAGGGACACTGGAAATCTGGGTGGCGGTGACAATTGTTATGGCCAGAGATGATGAAAACCACCGGCGGGTTATAAAGATAACGTACTTTCAACATGATTGACTATTAATATATTTTTTAATGTTTTATTCTTAATGATATTTTTTAATGTTTATTAATTATTATTGGAGAATAATTACATGCCAGGGGTATAATAGTCATAAACTGGCTTTTTTGAGGGTCAAACCAATGTTTGACTAACGACTAGGGACAGAGTGTGATGATTCGCTGGCATGGGGGAGCCATAAGCCAAAATCTAGAAGATATGGTGTGATTCTACGAAATGGTCCAAACCACATGAGGACAAATTTTAATTTACTCTTGTTTCAATCTTTTCTTTAAACAAATCATTTTTAAACTCAAACCCATATAATATAATTGGTGAAGTGTTTCCATACTAATTGGGTTATTTGTTCCTTATAATCTAGTAGTTGCATCTTCAAGAACCTTAAGAAATACAGTGATTTGTTTTGTAGTTTCCCTACTCTACCAGGGAAGGGAACGGTACAACCCGACCACGTGTCGCAAGATCATAAGGAAAACTTTGTGAAGTTGTTCTTTTTTTCGTAAAGTGCTGTAAAGGTTGAATTTCACCTAGTAGGTACGTCCCAGTTAGGACCTAAATATGTGAATTTTGTATCACGGCACAATTTTTGATATTTTGCTTTTCGTTTCTTATTTTTGTGTAAACATCATACAACATTAGTCGAAAAGCATATTTAAATTGTTCAACCAATGGACACGCGAGGTCATCTTAAATTAATACTATGTGAAACACAGCGTGTGTGAAAAAAATTGCCATGGCAAATCGATCTTATTTAGGTTTTTTTTTTTTTTTTACTTTTTTTAAAGGCGATTATGTTGTTTGAGGCATTATCGAATAAAATTGAAAATATTTGGTTTTTTTAATTTAAAAGTTGACTTTACATAAGTTAAAACTTGAAATAAATTTTCACAAGTGTGTGGATATGGTAATAAGTCGAACGCAATGGTACATTTCATCATTTGCTGTGTAGCAGGATTGCACCAATGAGCGATAAATGTACGATTTTGCTAAATCGGGTAAGTTAAGTTAACATCAATTTGTAATTTTTCAAAACATGCAATTAAATCTTTTTAACTTGTTTCCGCAATTTCATACAATAACGTCAAAGGATTTGACGATGTTGGTTTCTTTTCGTAGTAACTGTTAATTTTGTACCAATAGTTGTGACAACAACTAGTTTCATACCAAATTGTGCCTTAGGAATTGCAGACCTTGTTTTAATTGATTTAGTTGGTGTGCTAGTAGTTTTACCTAGTCCAGTTGTTTAAGATTTGACTCCAGGTTTTTGAACTTGGGCAATTTTAACTTCTGGTTGTTTTCTTTGATCTTCAATCTTCCCTTTAACCCACGTTGCACTTAACCCTTTCTGATATATTCTAAATTCAACAGTTTTCTTAGCCAAATCAACATTACCCACATATTTGCCCTTCTGTTTCTTGCTATGGCAATAGCCTTTGCATCAGTTTCCATTTTCTTTTTGCTGCTTCAGCTCCTACATTGATGATATCTAGCTTGTCATCCTTCTCCTCCTTTCTGGCATCAGTAGTTTTTATCTGATGAGATAACTGTGTAACTAGGGCCTGGGAAGAAGTTCGAAAGACATTGGCATCAAAGGTTGTGAGATATGATTTAAACATGGGCTCAAGGATATTATGAAAGGCGAGTTGAAGCTCCCCCTACTAGCAATGATGAGGTGGTTTTAACCTCACCAATAGTTTGGCTTTTTGTGGCTGGTGGTTCTTGAGGAATGAGGATTTGTGTTATAGAATTAAGTTCCTGTAGTGAAGAGGCCAGTCGTTGAGTACATTGTTGGCTCAGTGGGAGTTTAGCATGGGGCATTTTGGTGACCAACTCCTTGACCAGCTCCCAATTGTTCCGACAATTTATCAAACTGCTGATTTTGGGCATCTTCCAAATTAATGGAATCATTTGCTCCCCCACCAAAGGTGGTTGTATCAGTAGGAGTTTGTGTCTTTTCAGTCACAGTGACCCCTACACATGCCCTTTTTTTCTTGGTACCGGGGACCGCAGCACTTTATTCTTCCAATACCTTAGAGGCATGAAAAGTTTTAGTTTATGTTTCTTGCAGAGTGGTCTTAAATATAGTTTACTGTCTTCTTGTGAACCAATGGATTCATCAGGAATAGTAGACGCCACCCCTGTTAACTTTAGTTGACCTAGCACTTCACAGTCCATTACTTTTGTACTTATCATCTTGTTTCTTCAATACAGAAGTTCTGTACAGGTAGTTTATGTGGTTTTTTGGAAAGCTTTTAAGGGGGGAATTCTTGGACTTTGATTGTACTTCAACTTATTTCATCAGGCAAGAAAGATGATTCCCTTGGGTTTTGGCTTTCATCATCACCAATCTTATATAACCCAATAGACAACCTACGTGTTTGTAACAAGTTTTAAGCATGTCTCGAATCATCTTCATCAAGCGAGGGTTGTCAAAGTGAGAGAACGGCAAACCTTCTTGAATCATGAACTTTGTGAAACAAACTTGAACCTTGTTCTAATTATACGTAAATATTGCACCTTCGGTATCCAACGTTTAAGACCTATTCGACATTAAACATAAGTCGAAACCTCCAGCTTCGCCCCAAATTTTGGGGTTTTGCTTGTTTCTAGAATTTGAATAACCTGCAAATCGGTAGAGGATGCACCAAGACCACCAACTAATGATTGTGAGTGAGCACCTTGTGAAGTCATTGTGAAAAGTTTACGAGACGAGAGCATTTTGTTTTTTTAAGTGTTTTTGTGTTTCAAGTGTTGTGATCAACCAAATACTCCACTACCTATTTATACTTAGGATAGCAAAATGGTTATTTGGGGTGCCAAAAACAGCTAGAAAACGGCTATAAACTATCATATAGTCGTTTGGAAATGTTCAAATAACCCCAACATTAAAAACCGATTTGGAACCAGTTTATGTCATCGATTTTAGAACTGGTTTTGATCAAAATAAGTTCGGATTAGTTTGAGGGTCCAAGGAGTAGAACCGGTCTCTAACTAGCAGTTTCTATCGGTGTGGGACCGGTTTCCCTTCAAACAGGTTCGATTTCGGTTTCCAAACCAGAATTTTTTCTTGCCACCTCTACCTGAGAGAACAATAACATTACAGCACAATAGAGAAACAGAGATACACCATTACATCCAGAATAGGTTCATTCTTGACCTAGGATTCACTCATAAATACCCAAGAGTCTTGAGATGTCCTCAAGGATTTTGTTGACCTTACATCAAAAGGCTTAATATTCGAAAATATGTTATCATTGAGAGATTTCTAAATGCACTAACATGTGGTTAAAATCAAGGCTTTTATTAGCTTCTTTTTATAATCCACCCTTAAATTCTTAATAAATTCTAGCAAGTCCCTGATTGAGAAAGCATACATGGGAGTAATTTTACAGCATTGACTCACAATTGACCATATCGTGTTTGCCAGGGAGCATACAATAAGAAGGTGATCCGTTGTTTTAGCAAAGTCTTTACATATGGAGTAGAGAATATGACATGGTCTGAAGTTCCTTCTAGCCTAAACTGATAGTCATCTTCTACACGTTGTAATATAATTTGATCTATTCTGTTGATTATTGGGTGAGAGGAAGAAAATGGGATAGACAGATGATCGTCGTATGTATTTAAAACTAAGTCAAAGAAGCAAACGTATATACTGTTGTCACAATAATTTACTTCAATTTGATTTTAATCAATCACTGATATGCAAATTGATAAAACTTTCAAGACATTTACAATTGGATAAAAACTTTCTTTTTTATACTTGCACAGAACAAGGTGACTTTTTTAAAAAGTGTAGAAAGAAAACAAAAAAAAAAAGATAGCACGCGTTTCTTCTTCAATTTTATATTCAAAGGAAAATTATGTGGTATATATTTATTTTCCTAAACCAGAAAATATAACAAAACATCCGGTGTTATGAATATTAAATTATATCATTTTTATGATGAATATCAAGATTTACTTTTAGATTTACCAATTAAGTGGATGAGCATGTGTTAAACTTATAGATAATATAGGATACTACTTGTTCATCAAATAGTTAAACTTGTATACCAAATAGTTAATCTTTTTATAGTATAAATAACTAACTCAAAGTATAAGAGAAAATGCATCTCATGTATACACTCTAATAAGTTATACTAGCTAAAAATAGAAGAGAAAATACATCTCATGTATACACTCTAATAAGTTATACATTTCTTTACTTGTTACTCTTATAGTCATTATAAAGTTCTTAAGTTATCTTACTATGCTTTTTGATACTTTTGGTTTCTTTGCGCCCGAGACTGCGAACCTACTTAGTCGAGTTCAAAGGGTCATGCATAGTGATATTATGACCGAGATCTATGAACTTAGTTTTTAAAAAATTTAGTTTCACTATTCAAAAATGAATAGCAACGCAGCTTGCTGCCCGTCTTCTATCATGATACAAAATAACACTTAACTAATTAGAACCGGATAAAACACTACTTTAAGATAATGTTATATTATAACATCTGGTTAACTTTTTCTAGTT
Organism: Scalesia atractyloides; assembly: GCA_947069175.1. Lineage (NCBI taxonomy): Eukaryota > Viridiplantae > Streptophyta > Magnoliopsida > Asterales > Asteraceae > Scalesia > Scalesia atractyloides. The sequence continues at coordinate 24,535,527 of CAMTDV010000023.1, forward strand.
TATCCATTTTTCTCACATTTAAATAAAATTACAGAATACTTAAATAATTTTTTTATTATTAGTAAAATTGTACCCATCTATGCGTTTTGTGGTCATACCTCCTTATTCGATCTCCATGATTTTCTATGTTATTTAACTTTTTTGTTTGTGACTTTGTTCATTGTAGTCTTAACTTAGACATGTCTACCTTCTAAAAGTGATCCAATTTTGATATTTTTGCGTTGTCTGTCTCAAGAATTATTTGTATTGTTCTTCATTTTGTAGAGGTTTGAATGTATGCTACAAGGGTCACTGATGGATATCGAACTTAATATCATTGGGTCAATCTTTTGTACACGCTAGGATTGAAGATTTACGAGAGAAGGGTCCAAGTAACACCTTTGGGAGGGGTTTTTGATCTCCGGTTAAGGAGAAGTTTGACAAGTAAATGAGTTATCAAGCCGAACGTAGAAGTAATGCTCTTAAAGCAAAGATTATAAGCATGGCGTAACTAATAGGAAGATTTCACGAAATTTACCACCAACGAATGGAAGAGTTGGAAGACGCAAATGACGATTAGCAAGTTATTGAAGAATCAATAGCCGAATATGAACGAGTTAACGAAAGACTATTTAACAAGCTTGAAATTTGAAAGCTTATAATGGATGTTCAGTTGTAGTTAGTATAAGTATGTTAATTTTTGTATTTTAGTTTTAGTATTAGTATTTTATGCGTAATGTTAAGTATGTTTAATATTAATGATATTTTATATAAGTTAGAAAAGTAAAACATAAAACATACATTAAACATTCGAACACTTCACATCAAATACTAAACATTACATTCTAATATCCTAAGCTTAAACATTAAAATTAACAATAAACTTAGACAAATAACACATAAAGTGGAAGTTAAACACTACCACTACTTTTGGGCCGCGGATCCACACGACTCCCCTCCTTTTTCGCTTTTTTAATCGGAAAATATTTGTCAATATGTTTTTCGAGAGTTGAGTTTGCCATGGCTTTCATTAACTTCTCACAATATTTGTACCGAGCTATTTCAGTGTTGTCTGACATAAGACAGAGGTCGAAGCGCTTCCAAACCGCTGGGTTTCTTTTGCTTTCAAGAACCAAAACAACACTTTCGTTGCTTGCCATCGTTGGAGACTTGGAGATATAAAAAAGAGTTAAATGCTTGGTTGGTCCCCGTGGTTTGCGAAAATTGCAGACTTGGTCCCAGTGGTTCACTAATTACACGCTTGTCCTAATAGTTATAAGTTTTGCACTCGGGTGGTCCTTATCACTAACCTATGTTAAGTTTTTCAGTTAAATATGTGCAAAATTACTAACTTGCCCCTAAACAAATAAAAAAAAGAAAAAGAACTGAACCCCCCATTTATCTTCTTCGTCCTCTTCCCGCCCTCTCTCTCTCTCTCTAAAACCCACCACCCACCTCCACCGTCAGCCCATCACCACCACCACCGCCACCTTCAACCCACCACCACCTCCTCCACCGCCTCCTTCAACCGCTGCATCACCGGTCATCTTTTCCGGTGAATTTCTGGCGATGAATTACATCATGCTTGAGATCTACGATATTTATAGTCGGATCTGCAACGGGATTGCTACGGTTCTTGTGAGGTTATACTCCATTGGGAAAACTGAAGCCGGAATGGCATTTTCGATTCTGCAAAAAGCATCCACTCAGGCTGAGGTTCTGTCTCGATACATCGAATTTTTAGAGATTTCGGGGTTACTAAAGCATCGAAAGCCCAAAAATCGTGCATATCCGCAAGGACGATATTCAACAACTTGAGCAGATAATAAACAGGCTTCAAGTCCACAAAAGGCCGAACAATTGATTCCAAACGAAGAGGATAAACCACGATGCCTGTCGAGGATAACGTTGTCATCAAGAAACCCGAAACCTAAGATGATTTGATCAGGCAAAGATCATGAAATAATGTTTGATCCAGAAGTTGAACATGAATAGGTTGTTAAAACCTCCTTGTTCTTATAGTATAACATATGATATGATTGTTTATAAGCCTGTTGATCAAATCTACATACAATGAACTTGTGCTTCTTTTTAAAGAGTTATCCAACATATAATGATTACAAACGTGTTCGAATGAATCTAACGCGTAGTGTGCATAATCTCGATGATGCGTAGTGTGCATAATCTCGAGGACCCATAGCGACGTAGGACCATACAAAATCAGTTTTAATAAAGAATAATAACATTGATGGAAATAAACAGGTTCGGGTCAGTTTTAAATCAAAATGAATACACTTGGTTAAACGGGTCATGCCCGAGTCAACCTAACAAGTTCACAGGTTGACATTACTTTTTATATAAAAATAAATTGTATATCATAAAGTTTGTGACATTATTTAGAAAGATATAAAAACATGTATATGTTTCTTATAAACTTGTATTTTTTGTTATAATTTGTAATAGTATAGTGTTGATATGCAAAAGAGAAAGAAGAAAAATCCAGTTTACATGAGTCTGTACATTTCAACCTGCAAAGACTTGTCTTTTGTTCGGGTTCATGCGTTTAAATTCTAGTTCATGACAACCAGCGAACTCGACAATTTAACACCCCTAGGCTTGTATGAAAGGATTGTTTATAATTATAAGAGTATAAGCAAGCTGATCAAATCTACATCCGAAGCATAAGACGATTATAAACGTGTTCAAATCAAACACCAGCGCAAGATCTTGAACAAGCCATAGCACCAAAAACCTTACAGAACCAGTTTTAATACCAACAAAGAAACTTCAGCTGGAAATATACCAAAGAAAAACATAGTTCATAAATATGATAAATCTACGGTTAAATTTCACCAAGGCGTTGCCCTTTTTGCATTAACAGAAACAAAAAAAAATGAAGTAAAAGGCTCGGTCACCTCTAAAATGTCGAAAGCTCGAAAAAAAGGTAACAGTAAACATCATAAAAGGGCCTAAGACATATATACAAGTTACAACGAACCAAGAAGTCGGAACCATAAACCAACACCGCATTTTCTTAAACCTACCTGATGGTAACAAACTTGTTGGTGCCATGTTTCGCCCAATAAGTTCTAAGATCGATTGCATCAGAGAAACTGTAACCTTCAGACGCTAGTTTCTCTAAAACCTTCTTAAACGCACCTTGACTCATCTTCCTTCCCGCAATTCTTGCACCGCGGCGTTTGGTACTCATTGGAAGTGGGTACATTGATATCGTGGTGGTGCAGCATGCCGACTGCCAACCGCTCAACCCCCATCGGTAACACAGCTGTGGAGCTCCGGTGATGCAGCGTTGAAGGAGGCGGTGGAGAAGGTGGTGGTGGGTTGAAGGTGGCGGTGGTGGTGGTGATGGGCTGACGGTGAGAGGTGGGTGGTGGGTTTAGAGAGAGAGAGGGGGGAGAGGATGAAGAAGATAAAGGGGGTTCAGTTTTTTTTCTTTTTTTATTTGTTTAGGGGCAAGTTAGTAATTTTGCACGTATAACTGAAAAACTTAACATAGGTTAGTGATAAGACCACCCGAGTGCAAAAATTACAACTATTAGGACCAACGTGTAATTAGTGAACCACTGGGACCAATCTGCAATTTTCGCAAACCACAGGGATCAACCAAGCATTTAACTCTATAAAAAACTTGACTGGTTTTGTATTTTTGAGAGTTAGAGAAGTGATGTGGTTAAAACTAAACATTCTACGCCTATTTATACAAAGTTAGAGGGGTATAATGGTAAAAAACGGTTCTAAATGGCTATCACTGTTAGGAACCGATTCCCAATTGTAATATTTTAATAAAATTTGCATACCTGATTTGTACCCAATTCTGGATAACCCGGTCCTTCCTTAATCAGTTCTAGTAGGTTCTACTACATAAACCTATACCAGGGTCCTACTAATGCTCGGGTCTAGTAATACCCGATTTGACCCTACCCGGTACGGCTCAAAACCTATTTTGTGCACCTTTAGTATACAATTGTAGTCAATAAAATAAATGGGCCAAAGTTAGCCCATAAAGATTTTAACTCGTAACAATCTAAATCATAAAAGACCGGGACATTGCTTTGAGAAATGTTTACAGGCCCATACAAACTCTTTATCTCAAGATGAGTTTTATACCAACTTATGTAAGGTTTTTTATGGGTTAAAGGGTCAACAAATAATACTTATAATAGTGACTCTTTGGATATACCTCCTCGAAAAAATTGCCATGACAGGCTGTAATGTCAGGTATACCATACCTTTTAAATTCGGGCACGTCACTTATTTTACTTATTTTTTAATTGATAAAAAATGACCGAAAGAAAATATCGTGAGATGGCAAAAGCGATGTTGGATCACTAACTTTTACTGATTAAGATTGGTGGTAATCGATTATCATTTAATATTTATTTTAAGATTATTTATCTGACAATATTAGTAGATTAGTTCTACATCTGTTTACATTTAATTTTCAAAGCAACCGTGCCACAAAATAACAAAGAAGCGAAAAACGAAGAATAAAAAGTCAAGTTGTAGTTCAAAACATAGGTCATGCCTAAATGACACACCCTATGCATGATCTCCGGGTCATCAAAAAGTAATGATCTTCTCAACACATGACAAAATGTTGTCCCCTAAAGAAGCACAAAACATCGCATAAGCATATCTTAGGTTAGGAAATGAGTTACATAGACTATACGAAGCCAAACAAAATGGTGTTACACGGGCCGAGTCTAGCAAGATACAAGTCGTGTCTCGACTACGAAACGAACAGACATGCCTCGTGCCTCGCTAGACATCCCCCATGTCTCAGATCCAGAAACTACCAGCGCTCCAGAAGGTCACAGAGCGAAGCCCTCGGACAAGAAAAGTCTAGACACACCCCATGCCGTGAAGGCACGCCCTGTGTCTCGGCATAAAGCGGAAAAAGTTTACTTATGGAAAGTTTGGAAGTTCCAAGGGACCCACAAGAGCTGACCACGATGGTGTCTAGCAGACACCGGTCATGCCTTGCTAGACAGGCACCCCTCGTGCCTTCCAGGCACGCCCGGTGTCTGGGCCCCCAACAACGTATAAATAGAAGGTCAAATCTACTATTTTCACTTGTTCAATTCTCTCATCTCTTTTCTACAACACATTTCTCTTCTACCCACTATCTCTAGGCAGTGTTATCACTAAGAAAAACACAAGAATGAATAGCGTAATCAAGTTTTTGATGATTTATATAACTTTTTCAAGTTTAATGAGAACTAGTTCCGTGGCCATTTTTAACTAAGTTCCTTGAGGGTCTTTGGGGGAAACTTACCCCATTGATGGGGAGTTAACTAAGGCAAACCATGGGTCAATAAGGGGTGTGTGTGTGTTAAAGACTTTGGTTAATTAATAGTTTATTGAAAGTGAGTGAAATATGAGTGTCGTCATTAACTTGGGTCATTAATCTTTCGGCTTAACCCTTAAATCTATCAATAATCTTGTGTCACCATTAACTTGGGTCGTTCATGTTTTCTATGTATATGTAGAGTCAAAACATGTGATGCTCTTAAAGGAGGTTAAAGGTTTTGGAATGGGATCGGGTTGGTAAGCTCTTGCCTTTACGTGGCGCTAGTACCAAAGTGTAAAGGACTTGGTTTTTATAAAAGTAATTATCTTAGTGATATATACTTTTGTTGCTGATTGGGTGGTACCATTATGGTTTAATCGGACTTAGAGTGTCATTTCCCTGCTGATTTAAATCGATATAGTCGCGTGTGCTAGGATCCTGACCCAGGTACTACACAACTTTATGTATTAAGATACACAACTCCTCATCTAACAATTGAGCCCTTGTTACCCCATGGTAAAATTTAGTTAACAATGCATCAAGAGATAAGTCTTCAGTATTTTGTGAGTATATCATTCAACTATACTTCAAAAAACTATTTGAGAAAACCAATGTAACATTTGTCAAAAACGGGTTTCCAAAACCCGCTCCGTTTTGTAATCGAATATCAAGTTATTAATGTCACGTTGTGTATTTATGGTTATTTTGATTTTTAATGATACATAATTAATAAACAAACTAAACTATAAAATTTATTTTTGATAAAAAGTGAAAACAAAATATATAAAAATAAAATGTTGCTGCCGGGACTCGAACCCGGGTCAGCCGGAACCTAAATCCAAAGACTTAACACACACCCACATACCACCACTCCGCCACTTGTTGTTTTCTGTCATCTCTAGGAAACAAATAACTCTTATACACAAATATAGTTAAACCGGTTGCGCCAACCGAAATCAACAATTCAACCGTCTAATCGTTTGATTAATCGCACATTCAGGTTTATAACCGATGCACCGACGATTTTAATCAATTCGGATTTGAATGAACATCAATTTTTATCATCATCGGTTTTTATAACCGAAAATAATCAAAGTCCAAATTACTTCAATCAAAACCCTTCTCGCGACTCAGAGACATCAGACAAACCTTCCATTTTACTTTCGTCATACTTTCAGTCCATCAGAACCCTTAAATCAACTCGCCGGAAATTTCTGCAAGTTCGCCGGAAAGCCGTATTCATCATCAAAACGGTAATTCTTTCAATACCGTCGTAGTCTAACAATTGTTAAGCTATTTCTAACTTAAACCTTTCAATTGAAATCGAATTCAGACACCGTTATCAGATAATTCCAGTTCGCCGGAAAATTTCTGGAAATCGTTATCTTCGTCTGTGAAACGGTAAGGTCCTTCAAACACACTTTTAACGTTTGTTTATCGCTTCAATTCCACGATTGGCTAATCAAAACGGTTAATTGTTTTGTTCAGTTGAGGTGCACAAAAACAGAGCCGACGCATTGCCGGAAATTCTGTGATAAATCATTCCTACGGTATGTTACTTCCAACACCGTCTCTGCCATTTCATTTTAGCCTTAAGAATGATTGTTAATCGTAAAAACAAGAAAACGGAATAGTAACACCGTCGACTGTAATTTGAGTGAAGAAGACGAAGATAGTTAAGTTATAAGTATAATTAAAATTGGTATTTTAAACGGGTTAGACACACAGTCAAGCGGTGGACTGTGTGCAAAATATACGCGCATGTCACGAGTTCGATCCCTGATACACGCAACCCCTATGTAATAAAATGCCTTTTTGATTAAAGCTGAACCGGGATAACCCCGTTAGCTGTTAAGTATAATAAAAACCGAGATATTAACCAAGTTAGACACACAGTCCAGCGGTGGACTGTGTGCAACACTAAGTCGCACGTCACGCGTTCGAGTCTGGTTAACGGCACCGGTTCGATGATTTAAAATCTTTTTCTAAAAACAAATGAATTTGAATAAATCGAATTAGTATATAAATATAATTAAAAACAAGATTATTTCGGATTAGACACGTAGCTCAGTTGGTAGAGCTGCGTGCACGCGTACGGGAGGTCTCGGGTTCGAGTCTCACCCAGCGCATTCATGCACACTGACCGAACCGTCAACAGTCAACGGTCAACGGTCAACGCAAAATAAACAATTTTTTTTATATATTTTTTTATTTAATTTAATTTAAAAATCAATTAAAAATACTAAAAAATAACATTTTCAAAGATAGAAAATAGCCTTAAACTCACAAAAATATATCTAAAAATTCCATTAAAATCCTTAATAAAATCCACTCATTTACTATATTTTTCCGTTATTATTTAGGTTAGTAATTCTCGTTGTTCAACTCTCCCGACTCGTGCGTATCTCATCATCTCCATTCAAACGCACCCAATGTGAGTGAATCTTACAAATTCCCCGTTTTAATCACGTTTTGGGGTGTATCATGTGTCTTGCTATATATATTATATTTAAATCATTGTGCATACATCATATCATGAACATGTGTATTCAGTTTGTTTCAACTGTTGTGTGGTTATCGTTAGATGCAATTTATTATTTTCAGTACATGCAATTTCATAGGCCGCCGCTCCCCATTACATTATGAGCGTTGAGCATGTTCCCCATTACATTATGAGCGTGAACCTGGCGTGCCCACATACGATCGGCTCCGTTTGATTGATCCTTGATCGCACAGACATTTTTCATTTTCAGTGCATGCAATACGATCGGCTCCGTTTGATTGAGCCTTGATCGTACAGTTTCATTCATGTTATTTAACGTATGATGTTGGTATGTTAATGAATGCTATCATGTGTTATTGTATGTTATAGTTGTGATTGCTATTGCTACTGCTTGGTTATTTACATTTGCTCATTTATGATTATGCACAATTTTTCATTGATAAACTAACAAGAAAATCAATAACAAATGTTTATCTAACAAGGTTCACTCGCCAACTTATGTTGACCCAAAAACCCCCCATTTTTACACATGATACAGGTGAACCAGCTGCAGCCAGAAACACATAGGATTGGACTAGAATAATAAAATGATTTAGAGTTTGGGATTGTTATGTTTGGTTTATTTTCTTTGTATTGTATGGACATGTTTGGATATTTGAAAATGTAACTTTGACTTTAATAAATATGAAACATCTTAGTAAATATCATGAGCTTTGGTGATAACCAAATTATGCCCCGACTCTTATTCCGCTGCGGGTCGGGGTGTGACAGATTGGTATCAGAGCCATGACTATAGGGATATAGGATAGGTTATTAGACCCTTAGAGCCTATACTATAGTTGATTAGAAATTTATAAGATTTTTGTGTGTTACATGCCAAATTTCATGATGTTTATATGTTTTATGTTAAATGTTACATTCAATGTTATGCAAGCATGTTCATAAGTATATATTATCATATAATGCCTATCATGAATCATATACTCATAACATATCACCTCCATGAAAGCACACACCACATCATGTTTGCTTTTACAATGATTTTTGTGTTTTCAAATCTCATCAAAGTGAGTTCTCATGACGGGCATGTAGTAACTGGAAGGGTACCAGTACCGGTAGTCGGAAAGTCCTGTCTAGGCTGGCATTCGTATAAATCCAAAATAAAGAACCAGTTTGCCTACCTGGGGACTAACGATGAGAGTACGAAGTACCTATTAGGCCAAAGCATGCTATACCAAACGTCGTGTCAGCTAACCCCACTTTGAGTTGTCATTGTGTCTACACCTGGACACATTCCGACCATACATCTCGTAAACATATTTTGTGGTTTGCATTCGGGTGATGCAAGTGTTAAATCGCCAATACTAATGTAAATCCTACCAAACCAATAGCCATGGGGGCCCACGTGACTATATAGGTGAAGGTATGGGGGACATTTGAGGCCCAACATGAGCAAACCCAAGACATCCTATGGATGTGGTTGCATTATTGATATTTATGTTATTTTCATTTTTCTTAAAGACACATGACACCTAAAAAGACTCCATAAACTCACAATCTTCTTATGCATGTTCCTGTAGATGTCGTCCAGACAACAACGAAGGGTTAAAAGATCAGGAAGGTCTCAGGAACGCTTGGCCACACAAATCACGAAACAAATGGCCACGATACTACCTGATATTGTGGTCCAAGTACAACAAGCCCTCGCTACAAATCCTACTAATCCTCCCTAACAACATGACCAGAACATCGACAACCCTCCTACCAGCAAGTGCTCATACAAAACATTTCAAATCTTGTGATCCTCCTAAATTCGAAGGGACCGAAGGTGTCACTGCTCTCCTCCACTGGTTTGAGGAGATGGAAAACACTTTTCTCAACTGCGATTGTCCTGAGGATCGCAAGGTTCGATACGCCACCGGAATACTATTTGGGGTAGCTCTTACCTGGTGGAATACTGAAAAAGGGAAGAGGGGAATTGATGATGCAATGGCCTTAACTTGGGAGGAATTAAGGGAAATCATGACTAGGCGTTTCTGTCCTAGGAGTGAAATCAAAAAGTTGGAGGACGAATTTCATTCTTTAAAGCAGAAGGTGGGTGATCACACCACCTATAACAAGAGGTTCTTAGAGTTGAACCAAATGGTTCCAAATTTGTTTACCCCAACTTATCGTTTGATCGAACATTATATTCGAGGACTTCCCTCGAAAATTCAAGATTCAGTTCTCAGCATTTCACCGGTAACACTTGAAGCTGCTATGGAGCTAGCGACTGAACTGACCGAGAATCGAATTCGCAACGGGAAGTTTAAAGAAGAGAAAAAGAAAGCCCCTGTTGAGGGTCAAACTTCAAACCATTCCATCTCCTCCTCTAATTTGCTAACAAGAGGAAGCGCAACACCAGAAACTTCGCCGTTACACAAACCAACCTCCCAATTCCTGCTGCACCCATTACCCAAGTCGCTCCATCACCTGCACCATACAAAATACCCTACTCTGGCCCGTTACCAAAATGCAACCGTTGCCAATATCACCACTCTCCTGATTATCCTTTCCAGCATTGCACCGGCTGTGGTCGCGCGGGTCATACTGTTCAAACCTGCCGCATGCCCCAGCGAGCGAACCGCCACCAGCCTTCAACCCAAACCCACCAACAAATAATGGGTCAAGCCCAACAACCCCTACTATTACCACCCACCCAACATTTAGCCCAAACATATTACCAACCCAATTATCCTATGGGTCAACCTATGCGGGCTTGCTACAATTGCGGAGACCCAAGCCATTTCAGAAACACTTGTCTAAGGTTGGTAAACATTATTCATGCTCAGGCCCAAGCCAACCCGGTGAATCAAGCGACCAAGCTCCTCCACCTGCAAGAGGAAGAGCTTTCAATATCAACGCTAATCAGGCTAGAGCTGACGGCAACGTGGTTAACGGTACGTTCCTTATAAATGGTAGATATGCCTCTATGTTATTTGATACTGGTGCGGATAGAAGTTTTGTGTCCTTAGAATTTGAACCTATCTTAAACCAAAATCGGGATAACCTCATGGAATCCATAATGGTAGAAGTTGCTGACGGGAAGCCAGTTTCATTAAACTCTGTTATACGCAACTGTACACTCACTTTAAACGACCACGATTTCTCAGTCGACCTTATTCCTATGAAGCTGGGAAGTTTTGATATCATAATTGGTATGGACTGGCTCAGTCAACATCAAGCAGAAGTTGTATGTCGCGAAAAATTTATACGTATTCCTCTTTCAAACGGTCAGACTCTTCGAATCCTTGGAGAAACCTCGTCGAAAGGGCTCAGCTTAATGTCTTGTCTTCAAGCCCAAAAATATCTTCGCAAAAATTATGTCGCGTTTTTAGCTCATATCATCAACAAGGGAACCATGGAGAAGAAACTTGAAGACATCCCGGTAGTAAAAGACTTCCCGCAAGTTTTTCCTGATGACATCTCAGGACTTCCTCCAGTTAGAGAAATCGAATTCCGTATTGATCTTATACCTGGTGCTACACCAGTTGCAAAGTCTCCTTATAGGTTAGCCCCCTCTGAAATGCAAGAGCTAGCCAGTCAATTACAAGAGTTGACTGACAAGGGATTCATACGTCCTAGTTCATCGCCTTGGGGTGCACCTGTTCTTTTTGTCAAGAAGAAGGATGGATCGTTTTGTCACACCCCGACCCGCAGCGGAAATAAGAGTCGGGGCATAATTGGGTTATCACCAAAGCACATGACATTTACTATTATGTTTCATAATTAATGTAGTCAAAGTTACATTTTCAAACATCCAAACATGTTCATTCAATACAAGAGAAAATAACCAAACATAACAATCCAAATACTAAATCGTTTTATTCTTCTAATCCAGGTCCTATGTGTTCCTAGCTGCTGCTGGTTCACCTGTATCATGTGTAAAATGGGAGGTTTTGGGTCAACATAAGTTGGCGAATGAACCTTATTAGATAAACATTTGATAATGATTTTATGGTTAGTTTATCAATAAAATATTGTGCATAATCATAAAAGAGCAAATGTAAGTAATCAAGCATTGGCAAATAGCAGTTACAATTAAACATACAATAACACTTGATAACATACATGAGCATACCAATATCATACGATAACTAACATAAATGAACTGTGCGATCAAGGCTCAATCAAACGGAGCCGATCGTATTGCATGAACTGGAAATGTAAATTGAACTGTGCGATCAAGGCTCAATCAAACGGAGCCGATCATATTGGATGAACTGGAAATATAAATAGAACTGTGCGATCAAGGCTCAATCAAACGGAGCCGATCGTATTGCATGTATTGAAATGTAAAATGAAATGACCGATCAAGGCTCAATCAAACGGAGCCGATCGTGCGGGCACGCCACAGATCAACCGCATAATAAAATGGGGATCAAGCTCAACCTCATGGATGGGGAGCTGCGGCCTCGGCAAATGCATGTACTGAAATAATAATTTGCATCCAATAATAACTACTTAACAGCAACAAACTAATACACATGTCATGATATGATGTATGCACAATAGTTTCGTTATAATATGTAAATAAACAAAGACACATGATACACCCCAAAAACGTGATTAAAAGGGGGAATTTGAAATGTTCACTCACATTGGGTGCGTTGAATTGAAGATGGTGAGATGCGCACGATTTAGATGAGCGGATCGACGAGGAATACTAACCTAAATAATAATGGAAAAATATATTAAATGGATGGATTTTATTAAGGATTTTAATGGGATTTTTAGATATATTTTTGTGAGTTTATGGCTATTTTCTATCTTTAAAAATGTTATTTTTAAGTATTTTTAATTGATTTTTAAATTAAAATAAACAAATAAATATATAAAAAAAAATATTATTTTTTTTACTGTTGACCGTTGACCGTTGACCGGTTCGGTCAGCGGATATTTCTGCGCCGGGCGGGATTCGAACCGGCGACCTTCCGTTCACGTGCACGTAGCTCTACCAACTGAGCTACGTGACTAACCCGTTATAAACTCAGTTTTAATTATATTTATATACTTATTTGTATTAACCGAAAATTCCCTTATTTACAAAAACGTTTTAATTCAATTGACCGGTGCTCGTGACAAGATTCGAACGCGCGACGTGAAGTTCATTTTGCACACAGTCCACCGCTGGACTGTGTGTCTAACCCGGTTATATTCTTGGTTTTTATTATACTTAACAACTACCTGTTTTAACCCGGGTTAGTTCATGATTAAAAAGGAATGTTATTACACAAGCGTGCGCGTAGCAAGGATCGAACTCGGGACGTGAATATGAAATTTGCACACAGTCCACCGCTGGACTGTGTGTCTAACCCGTTTAAAATACCGATTTTAATTATACTTATGTTCTGATAGAACTTCATCTTCTTCATCGGATTACACGGACAGCATAAACCGACTGGTTAGGATTGATTTGTGATTTACAAAGTTTTTAGACATTAACAGTAATTCAAGAGTAAGGAATGGAGAGAGTTTAAAGAACAGAATTCACCGATTGATGATATTCACAGAAATCCGGCGAAGGTTCGTCGGTACTGGAAATGAACTCCGACTGTTGAACCAATTAACAGTGTTGATCGATTATTCATAAAGTTGAGTCACCTAAACAAGGTTTAAAATAAGTGTAGGATATCTTACCAGTTCACAGTGGGATTCCGGCAGTCTCGGCAACTTTCCGGCGAAGATAAGATTTCCGATAATCGTTGGCTAGGATCGATTCTAATGATGGAGTTGTGTTAGAGACTGACTAATCACATGTTTTAAACAAAAAGAGTCAGAGGAATTACCGTGAGAATGTGAGTCCCGGTTTTCCGGTGATTTGCAGAAAAATTCCGGCGATCTGATTCAGAAGATATTATGGTTCAGGAATGCGACGAAAATGAAATTGAATGTTGTTGTGATAGTTTTGAATCGTGCAAATGATTGGAAACTTGAATTAAATCAGAACTTGATAAATTTTCGGTTTCAAAAGCCGAAATGATGAAGCTTTAAGTTAAATCAATTCTGACTTAATTGAAAACCGTCGCACATCGGTTATAACTGAAATTGTGAGGGTAAACAATCGATTTAACGATTGGTTTGCCGATTATCGGTTTTCAGATGGCATCATCGGTTAAATCGAGTTTGTGTATAAGTTCCTTTTGCTTTCCTAGTATTAACAGAAAATACGTTGTGGCGGAGTGGTTTAGGGAATAGATGTTAAGTCGTTTAGAGACTCAGCTGACCCGGGTTCGAGTCCCGGCAGCTTCAAATGTTTTTTTATTTATTTTATTTTAACTTTTTATCAAATATAATTTTTATAGTTTAGTTTATTTATTAATTATGTAACGTTTACACTCAAAATAATCATAAATAATTAACAAAACTTTTATAACTTGGTACAAGATTACAAAACGGAGCGGGTTTTGGAGACCCGATTTTTACAAATGTTACAGTATCCCCTACTTTTAGGAATTTCGTCCCGAAATTTTAACAGTTGAAGTAGTAGGAAAAAGATGCGGGTATTTTTCACGCATTGAGTCTTCACGTTCCCAAGTAAACTCAGGTCCCCGTTTTGACTCCCAGCGTACCCTAACAATTGGAATGCGACTTCGCCGAAGACGCTTTTCTCCATAGTCCAAAATCTCCACTGGTTTTTCAATAATATGCATGGATTCATCAATCTGAATATCTTCCAGTGGAATATGAAGATTCTCATCAGCGAGGCACTTCTTCAAGTTCGACACGTGGAATGTGGGATGAATCCTGTCGAGTTCTTCCGGTAGGTCAAGCTTGTATGCTACAGAACCTACTCTTTCGAGTATCTTGAAAGGTCCTACGTAACGTGGTGCTAGCTTTCCCTTTTGACCAAAACGAACTACTCCCTTCCACGGTGATACTTTTAAAAGCACATGATCACCAATGCTAAACTCCAAGGGCTTCCGTCATTTATCTGCGTAACTCTTTTGATGACTTTGAGCCGCTAGAAGATTGTTTCGGATTTGATGAATCTTATCTGTGGTTTCTTGGATCAATTCTGGACCAGTAATTTGTGCTTCCCCAATTTCGTGCCAACAAACAGGAGATCGGCACTTTCGACCATATAAAGCTTCAAAAGGTGCCATGCCGATGCTCGAATGATAACTGTTGTTGTACGAAAATTCAACTAACGGTAGGTGGGCGTCCCAATTTCCCTTGAAGTCTATGACACATGCTCTAAGCATGTCCTCAAGAGTTTGAATGGTGCGCTCAGACTGTCCATCAGTTTGAGGATGATAGGCGGTACTGAGATCTAGTCGAGTGCCCATAGCGGATTGTACTGCTTGCCATGTTCGTGAGGTGAAACGACCATCACGATCAGAAATAATACTTAATGGTACTCCATGCCGGCTTACGATTTCGTTGATATAAATACGAGCAAGCTTTTCGTTCTTGAAATCTTCTCGAATAGGGATAAAATGAGCTGATTTTGTAAGTCGGTCTATAATCACCCATATAGTGTCATACCCACTAGAAGTGCGAGGTAACCCGGTAATGAAATCCATGGTTATATTTTCCCACTTCCATACAGGTATTTCCGGTTGGACTAGAAGTCCTGAGGGTCTTTGGTGTTCAGCCTTCACCTTAGAACATGTGAGACACTTGGAAACAAAAACGGCAATATCTTTCTTCATTCCAGGCCACCAATAGGTGTACCGTAGGTCTTGATACATCTTATCGGCTCCTGGGTGTATAGAATATCGCGTTTTATGAGCTTCATGCATGAGTGTTTCACGAAGATTGATGTGGTTAGGAATCCAGATACGATCTAGGTAATACAAAATACCATCAGATTTAGTTTCAAGTTTTAGCTCGGCTCCACAGGACATCTCTTTTCGTACATCTTCCTCAGTTATTGAAACGTGTTGGGCTTCACGAATTTGATCTTTAATATTGGTTATAATTTGCGAACATAGAAGATGAATGGAGTTCGCATAACCCTTTCGACTAAGTGCATCAGCCACCACATTTGCTTTGCCAGGGTGGTATCTAATTTCACAGTCGTAATCATTTAGGAGTTCGACCCATCTTCGTTGCCTCATATTTAACTCTTTTTGATTGAAGATATGTTGAAGACTCTTGTGGTCAGTGTATATTTCACACTTAGTACCATAGAGATAATGTCTCCATATCTTAAGAGCGAATACAACGGCTCCAAGTTCGAGGTCATGAGTGGTGTAGTTCTTTTCATGTGTCTTGAGTTGCCTCGAGGCATAAGCTATGACTTTTCCTCTTTGCATGAGAACGCAACCTAATCCTTGCCCTAACGCGTCGCAATAGACTACAAAATCATCACAACCTTCAGGAAGAGTGAGGATTGGGGCATCACAAAGTTTTTGCTTAAGAGTTTGAAAAGCTTCTTCTTGCTTGGGTCCCCATACGAATGGTTTTCCCTTATGGGTTAAAGCCGTGAGTGGCACCGCAATGCGAGAGAAGTTCGAAATGAACCGACGATAATAGCCAGCTAGTCCAAGAAAAGACCTTACTTCAGTTGGTGTACGTGGAGCTTGCCATTCTTGAACTGCTTTGATCTTTGATGGGTCAACATGTATTCCTTTGTCATTGACTACATGCCCGAGAAATTGCACCTCTTTTAACCAGAATTCACATTTAGAGAACTTGGCATAAAGCTTTTCCTTTTCTAGAAGTGCAAGAACAAGTCGAAGATGACGCTCATGATCAGCTTTAGATTTTGAATAGATAAGAATATCGTCGATGAAAACTATAACAAATCGATCGAGGTAAGGTTTGCAGACTCTGTTCATTAGGTCCATGAAAACAGCTGGTGCGTTGGTTAATCCAAACGGCATAACCATGAATTCATAGTGGCCATAACGAGTTTGAAAAGCAGTTTTAGGGACGTCTTCTTCATGCACTCTAAGCTGATGATAGCCAGATCGAAGATCGATTTTTGAAAAGCAACTAGCACCTTGTAGTTGGTCAAGAAGATCATCTATGCGAGGTAAAGGATATCGATTTTTGATGGTTAACTTGTTGAGCTCTCTGTAGTCGATGCACATACGAAAAGATCCATCTTTCTTCTTTACAAAAAGGACAGGTGCACCCCAAGGCGATGAGCTGGGGCGTATGAATCCCTTGTCAGTCAACTCTTGCAATTGACTGGCTAGCTCTTGCATCTCAGAGGGGGCAAACCTATATGGAGATTTTGCAACTGGTGTAGCACCAGGTATAAGATCGATACGGACTTCGACATCTCTGATTGGAGGAAGTCCTGAAATGTCGTCAGGAAAAACTTGTGGAAAATCTTTTACAACAGGAATATCTTCAAGTTTCTTCTCTGTGGTCCCCTTCTTGATGATATGGGCTAAAAACGCGACATAATTCTTGCGAAGGTATTTTTGAGCTTGAAGACAAGACATTAAGTTGAGCCCTTTCGACGAGGTTTCTCCAATGATTCGAAGAGTCTGACCGTTTGAAAGAGGAATACGAATAAATTTTTCACGACATACAATTTCCGCATGATGTTGACTGAGCCAATCCATACCGATTATGATGTCGAAACTTCCCAGCTTCATAGGAATAAGGTCGACTGAGAAATCGTGGTCATTTAAGGTGAGTGTACAGTTGCGTAAAATAGAGTCTAATGAAACTGGTTTTCCATCCGCAACTTCCACCGTTATGGATTCCGCGAGCTTATCCCGATTTTTGTTTAAGATAGGTTCAAAATCTAATGACACGAAACTTCTATCCGCACCAGTATCAAATAACATAGAGGCATATCTACCATTTATAAGAAACGTACCGTTGACCACATTGCCGTCAGCTCTGGCCTGGTTTGCGTTAATATTGAAAGCTCTTCCTCTAGCAGGTAGAGGAGCTTGGTTCGCTTGATTCACAGGGTTGGCTTGGGCCTGAGCATGAATAATATTAACCAGCCTTGGACATGTGTTTCTGAAATGACTTGGGTCGCCGCAATTGAAATAAGCCCGCATTGGTTGGCCCATAGGGTAATTGGGTTGATAGTATGTTTGGGCTAAATGTTGGGTGGGTGGAAATGGTAGTTGTTGTTTTGCTTGACCCATTAACTGTTGGTGGGTTTGGGTTATAGGTTGGTGGCGGTTTGTTCGTTGAAGCGTGCGGCAGTTTTGAACAATATGTCCTGCGCGACCGCAGCCGGTGCAGTATTGGCAAGGATAATCAGGGGAGTGGTGATACTGACAACGGTTACATTTTGGTAATGGGCCTGTGTAGGGTCTTTTGTATGGCGCGGGTGGAGGAGTGACTTGAGTGACGGGTGCAGCAGGGATAGGGGTGTTGGTTTGGGTAACTGCGAAATTCCTGGTGTTACGCTTCCTCTTGTTAGCAAACTTAGAGGAAGGAGTGTGGTGGTTTGAGGTTTGTCCCTCAGCAGGGGCTTTCTTCTTTTCTTCTTTGAACTTCCCATTGCGAATGGTTTTCGGTCAGTTCCGTTGCCAACTCCATGGCAGCTTCGAGTGTTATCGGTGAAACGCTGAGGACCGAATCTTGGATTTTCGAGGGAAGTCCTCGAATATAATGCTCGATCAGGCGATAGGTTGGAGTGAATAAGTTTGGAACCATTTGGTTCAACTCCAAGAACCTCTTGTGGTAAGTACTTTTTGCTTCAAGGCATGAAATTCATCCTCCAATTTCTTAATTTCACTTCTAGGACAGAATCGCCAAGTCATGATTTCCCTTAACTCCTCCCAAGTTAAGGCCATCGCATCTTCAGTTCCCCTCTTTCCCTTCTCAGTATTCCACCAAGTGAGAGCTACACCAAGTAGTCTCCCGGTGGCGTAACGAACCTTGCGATCCTCAGGACAATCGCAGTTTAAGAAAACGTTTTCCATCTCCTCGAACCAATGTAGGAGAGCAGTGACTCCCTCAGTCCCTTCGAATTTTGGAGGATCACAGGACTTAAAATGTTTGTAAGAGCATTTGATGGTAGGAGGGTTGTCGATGTTCTGGTCCTGTTGTTGGGGAGGGTTAGTAGGATTTGCAGCAAGGGCTTGTTGTACTTGCACCACGATGTCCGGCAATATCGTGGCCATTTGATTCGCGATATGAGTGGCCAAACGCTCCCGAGACTTTTCCGATTTCTTACCCCTTCGATGCTGTCTAGACGACATCTACAGGATCATAAAATGAGAAGATTGTGAGTTTATGGTGTCTTTTTAGGTGTCATGTGTCTTTAAGAAAATGAAAATAACATAATATCAATAATGCAACTACATCCAAAGGATGTCTTGGGTTCGCTCATGTTGGGCCTCAAATGTCCCCCCATACCTTCACCTACATAGTCATGTGGGCCCCCATGGCTATTGGCTTGGTAGGATTCACATTAGTATTGGCAATTTAACACTCGCATCCCCGAATGCAAACCACAAAATACGTTCATGAGATGTTTGGTCGGAACGTGTCCAGGTGTAGACACAACGACAACTCAAAGTGGGATTAGCTCTCACGACGTTTGGTATAGCATGCTTTGGCCTAATAGGTACTTCGTACTCTCATCGTTAGTCCCCAGGTAGGCAAACTGGTCCTTTATTTTGGATTTATACGAATGCCAGCCTAGACAGGACGTTCCGACTACCGGTACTAGTACCCTTCCAGTTACTACATGCCCGTCATGAGAACTCACTTTGATGAGATTTGAAAACACGAAAATCATTGTAAAATCAATCATGACGTGGTGTGTGCTTGCATGGATGTGATATGTTATGATCATACGATTTCATGATAGGCATTATTTGATAATACATACTTATGAACATGCTTGTACAATATCAAATGTAACATTTAACATAAACATATAAACATCATGAAATTTGGCATAACACACAAAATTCTTATAAGTTTCTAACCGACTATAGTATAGGCTCTAAGGGTCTAATAACCTATCCTATATCCCTATAGTCATCGCTCTGATACCAATCTGTCACACCCCGACCCGCAGCGGAAATAAGAGTCGGGGCATAATTGGGTTATCACCAAAGCACATGACATTTACTATTATGTTTCATAATTAATGTAGTCAAAGTTACATTTTCAAACATCCAAACATGTTCATTCAATACAAGAGAAAATAACCAAACATAACAATCCAAATACTAAATCGTTTTATTCTTCTAATCCAGGTCCTATGTGTTCCTAGCTGCTGCTGGTTCACCTGTATCATGTGTAAAATGGGAGGTTTTGGGTCAACATAAGTTGGCGAGTGAACCTTATTAGATAAACATTTGATAATGATTTTATGGTTAGTTTATCAATAAAATATTGTGCATAATCATAAAAGAGCAAATGTAAGTAATCAAGCATTGGCAAATAGCAGTTACAATTAAACATACAATAACACTTGATAACATACATGAGCATACCAATATCATACGATAACTAACATAAATGAACTGTGCGATCAAGCCTCAATCAAACGGAGCCGATCGTATTGCATGAACTGGAAATGTAAATTGAACTGTGCGATCAAGGCTCAATCAAACGGAGCCGATCGTATTGCATGAACTGGAAATGTAAATAGAACTGTGCGATCAAGGCTCAATCAAACGGAGCCGGTCGTATTGCATGTATTGAAATGTAAAATGAAATGACCGATCAAGGCTCAATCAAACGGAGCCGATCGTGCGGGCACGCCACAGATCAACCGCATAATAAAATGGGGATCAAGCTCAACCTCATGGATGGGGAGCTGCGGCCTCGGCAAATGCATGTACTGAAATAATAATTTGCATCCAATAATAACTACTTAACAGCAACAAACTAATACACATGTCATGATATGATGTATGCACAATAGTTTCGTTATAATATGTAAATAAACAAAGACACATGATACACCCCAAAAACGTGATTAAAAGGGGGAATTTGAAATGTTCACTCACATTGGGTGCGTTGAATTGAAGATGGTGAGATGCGCACGATTTAGATGAGCGGATCGACGAGGAATACTAACCTAAATAATAATGGAAAAATATATTAAATGGATGGATTTTATTAAGGATTTTAATGGGATTTTTAGATATTTTTTGTGAGTTTATGGCTATTTTCTATCTTTAAAAATGTTATTTTAAGTATTTTTAATTGATTTTTAAATTAAAATAAACAAATAAATATATAAAAAAATATTATTTTTTTTACTATTGACCGTTGACCGTTGACCGTTGACCGGTTCGGTCAGCGGATATTTCTGCGCCGGGCGGGATTCGAACCGGCGACCTTCCGTTCACGTGCACGTAGCTCTACCAACTGAGCTACGTGACTAACCCGTTATAAACTCAGTTTTAATTATATTTATATACTTATTTGTATTAACCGAAAATTCCCTTATTTACAAAAACGTTTTAATTCAATTGACCGGTGCTCGTGACAAGATTCGAACGCGCGACGTGAAGTTCATTTTGCACACAGTCCACCGCTGGACTGTGTGTCTAACCCGGTTATATTCTTGGTTTTTATTATACTTAACAACTACCTGTTTTAACCCGGGTTAGTTCATGATTAAAAAGGAATGTTATTACACAAGCGTGCGCGTAGCAAGGATCGAACTCGGGACGTGAATATGAAATTTGCACACAGTCCACCGCTGGACTGTGTGTCTAACCCGTTTAAAATACCGATTTTAATTATACTTATGTTCTGATAGAACTTCATCTTCTTCATCGGATTACACGGACAGCATAAACCGACTGGTTAGGATTGATTTGTGATTTACAAAGTTTTTAGACATTAACAGTAATTCAAGAGTAAGGAATGGAGAGAGTTTAAAGAACAGAATTCACCGATTGATGATATTCACAGAAATCCGGCGAAGGTTCGTCGGTACTGGAAATGAACTCCGACTGTTGAACCAATTAACAGTGTTGATCGATTATTCATAAAGTTGAGTCACCTAAACAAGGTTTAAAAGAAGTGTAGGATATCTTACCAGTTCACAGTGGGATTCCGGCAGTCTCGGCAACTTTCCGGCGAAGATAAGATTTCCGATAATCGTTGGCTAGGATTGATTCTAATGATGGAGTTGTGTTAGAGACTGACTAATCACATGTTTTAAACAAAAAGAGTCGGAGGAATTACCGTGAGAATGTGAGTCCCGGTTTTCCGGTGATTTGCAGAAAAATTCCGGCGATCTGATTCAGAAGATATTATGGTTCAGGAATGCGACGAAAATGAAATTGAATGTTGTTGTGATAGTTTTGAATCGTGCAAATGATTGGAAACTTGAATTAAATCAGAACTTGATAAATTTTCGGTTTCAAAAGCCGAAATGATGAAGCTTTAAGTTAAATCAATTCTGACTTAATTGAAAACCGTCGCACATCGGTTATAACTGAAATTGTGAGGTAAACAATCGATTTAACGATTGGTTTGCCGATTATCGGTTTTCAGATGGCATCATCGGTTAAATCGAGTTTGTGTATAAGTTTCTTTTGCTTTCCTAGTATTAACAGAAAATACATTGTGGCGGAGTGGTTTAGGGAATAGATGTTAAGTCGTTTAGAGACTCAGCTGACCCGGGTTCGAGTCCCGGCAGCTTCAAATGGATTCATCCCACATTCCACGTATCAAACTTGAAGAAGTGCCTCGCTGATGAAAACCTCCACATTCCTCTGGAAGATATTCAGATTGATGAATCTATGCATTTTATTGAAAGACCAGTAGAGATCATGGACTTCGGGGAGAAACGTTTACGACGGAGTCGCATTCCAATTGTTAGGGTACGCTGGGAGTCGAAACGGGAACCTGAGTTTACTTGGGAACGTGAAGACTCAATGCGTGAAAAATACCCGCATCTTTTTCCTACTACTTCTACTACTTAAAATTTCGGGACGAAATTCCTAAAAGTAGGGGATACTGTAACATTTGTCAAAAACGGGTTTCCAAAACCCGCTCCGTTTTGTAATCGAATATCAAGTTATTAATGTCACGTTGTGTATTTATGGTTATTTTGATTTTTAATGATACATAATTAATAAACAAACTAAACTATAAAAATTATTTTTGATAAAAAGTGAAAACAAAATATATAAAAATAAAATGTTGCTGCCGGGACTCGAACTCGGGTCAGCCGGAACCTAAATCCAAAGACTTAACACACACCCAGATCACCACTCCGCCACTTGTTGTTTTCTGTCATCTCTAGGAAACAAATAACTCTTATACACAAATATAGTTAAACCGGTTGCGCCAACTGAGAAACCAAAATCGACAATTCAACCGTTTAATCGTTTGATTAATCGCACATTCAGGTTTATAACCGATGCACCGACGATTTTAATCAATTCGGATTTGAATGAACATCAATTTTTATCATCATCGGTTTTTATAACCGAAAATAATCAAAGTCCAAATTACTTCAATCAAAACCCTTCTCGCGACTCAGAGACATCAGACAAACCTTCCATTTTACTTTCGTCATACTTTCAGTCCATCAGAACGCTTAAATCAACTCGCCGGAAATTTCTGCAAGTTCGCCGGAAAGCCGTATTCATCATCAAAACGGTAATTCTTTCAATACCGTCGTAGTCTAACAATTGCTAAGCTATTTCTAACTTAAACCTTTCAAATGAAATCGAATTCAAACACCGTTATCAGATAATTCCAGTTCGCCGGAAAATTTCTGGAAATCGTTATCTTCGTTTGTGAAACGCTAAGGACCTTCAAACACACTTTTAACGTTTGTTTATAGCTTCAATTCCACGATTGGCTAATCAAAACGGTTAATTGTTTTGTTCAGTTGAGGTGCACAAAAACAGAGCCGACGCATTGCCGGAAATTCTGTGATAAATCATTCCTACGGTATGTTACTTCCAACACCGTCTCTGCCATTTCATTTTAGCCTTAAGAATGATTGTTAATAGTAAAAATAAGAAAACGGATTAGTAACACCGTCGACTGTAATTTGAGTGAAGAAGACGAAGATAGTTAAGTTATAAGTATAATTAAAATTGGTATTTTAAACGGGTTAGACACACAGTCCAGCGGTGGACTGTGTGCAAAATATACGCGCATGTCACGAGTTCGATCCCTGATACACGCAACCCCTATGTAATAAAATGCCTTTTTGATTAAAGCTGAACCGGGATAACCCCGTTAGCTGTTAAGTATAATAAAAACCGAGATATTAACCAAGTTAGACACACAGTCCAGCGGTGGACTGTGTGCAACACTAAGTCGCACGTCACGCGTTCGAGTCTGGTTAACGGCACCGGTTCGATGATTTAAAATCTTTTTCTAAAAACAAATGAATTTTGAATAAATCGAATTAGTATATAAATATAATTAAAAACAAGATTATTTCGGCTTGGACACGTAGCTCAGTTGGTAGAGCTGCGTGCACGCGTACGGGAGGTCTCGGGTTCGAGTCTCACCCAGCGCATTCATGCACACTGACCGAACCGGTCAACGGTCAACGGTCAACGCAAAATAAACATTTTTTTTTATATTTTTATTTATTTAATTTAATTTAAAAATCAATTAAAAATACTAAAAAATAACATTTTCAAAGATAGAAAATAGCCTTAAACTCACAAAAATATATCTAAAAATTCCATTAAAATCCTTAATAAAATCCACTCATTTACTATATTTTTCCGTTATTATTTAGGTTAGTAATTCTCGTTGTTCAACTCTCCCGACTCGTGCGCATCTCATCATCTCCATTCAAACGCACCCAATGTAAGTGAATCTTACAAATTCCCCGTTTTAATCACGTTTTGGGGTGTATCATGTGTCTTGCTATATTCAGTTTGTTTCAACTGTTGTGTGGTTATCGTTAGATGCAATTTATTATTTTCAGTACATGCAATTTCATAGGCCGCCGCTCCCCATTACATTATGAGCGTTGAGCATGTTCCCCATTACATTATGAGCGTGAACCTGGCGTGCCCACATACGATCGGCTCCGTTTGATTGAGCCTTGATCGCACAGATTTTTCATTTTCAGTACATGCAATACGATCGGCTCCGTTTGATTGAGCCTTGATCGCACAGTTTCATTCATGTTATTTAACGTATGATGTTGGTATGTTAATGTATGCTATCATGTGTTATTGTATGTTATAGTTGTGATTGCTATTGCTACTGCTTGGTTATTTACATTTGCTCATTTATGATTATGCACAATTTTTCATTGATAAACTAACAAGAAAATCAATAACAAATGTTTATCTAACAAGGTTCACTCGCCAACTTATGTTAACCCAAAAACCCCCATTTTTACACATGATACAGGTGAACCAGCTGCAGCCAGAAACACATAGGATTGGACTAGAAGAATAAAATGATTTAGAGTTTGGGATTGTTATGTTTGGTTTATTTTCTTTGTAGTGTATGGACATGTTTGGATATTTGGAAATGTAACTTTGACTTTAATAAATATGAAACATCTTAGTAAATATCATGAGTTTTGGTGATAACCCAATTATGCCCCGACTCTTATTCCGCTGCGGGTCGGGGTGTGACAACCAACGCTTAGTGATACACAACAAATTGTAAGGGCTCATGAAGAGCGACATTGTTTCCTCTGGATGATCACTAGTATAGATTGTATGAAAAGAGAGTGGCATGTTTGTCCAACTGTGTGGCGTAGCCAACACACAAGTGGAATAATAAAAAACCGGCTATGATGCTTGAAACGGTTGCATCACAAGATCTTTGGTTTCGGCATGCATTATTTGGTGTGGCCGCTTCCAATAACAGTTTAAATATTCTTAATCAATAACCCATTTTAAACAATAGTATAAACAATGTTGGATAACGGGTGGAATACAAATATGGTTATTATCTAGCGGATGAAATTTACCCTGAATTGGTGTGTTTGTAAAATCCTTTACATGGGTACAACGTTAAACAAAAAGAGAACAAAGTTTAATAGGGCTCAAATGGCTGCAATAAAAAGACATCGAACGAGCTTTTGGTGTTTTGTGAAAAAGATGACACATTTTGAGAATGTCGTGTAGGGTTATAGAAAAATTTAGAGTTAGAAATGTGATGTACACGTTCATTATTTTACACAACGTGATTTTAGAGGATAAAGGACGCGCAAATTACGACTACTATGATGAGGAGACACAATCAAATTGAAAAACACCAGTAATGAAACAAGGGAATTAACGAACGTGAAATTTATTGCAAACAGATACATCACAACCTTCGAGCGGATTTGGTTGAACACATTTAGAGTCTTTCGTGAAACGACGACGATGACAAGGATGGTAATTAAAATATGTATTTCTTTTATTTTATGTATTTTTTAGTAGAATTGTTGTTTATTGGTTAAATTAATATAAATTTCTATGTTCAATTCAACTAATTTGTTTTTTTAAATAATTTTTTTTAATTTAAAAAACCTCAAAACGCCACCTTCCGTGCTCTCTCTCACCCCGTACTTTTTGAGGCTTGAAGGGAAAATCTATCTTTCCTGACGTGATTATCACATGTCACTTCATATCCTTCATTCAATTAGCAATGAGATCGACATCACATCAATATTAACCATTGAGTTTATTTGATCAGCGGTCTATATTTCATCCTAAGAGTTTTTTTTATAAAAAGGTGACTTTTTTATTGTCATATAATAGAGAATCAACAACACAACCTATCATCTGTTTACTTTAATTTTAAAGATAAAATTAAATAACTTTTATTTCTAACAAATAATATCATAAAATTAAAATTATTTGCAAGATTTCTTAAAATTATTTGCAAGATTCCTATACATAACATACTATAAGGTCGCTGCTAAACAAACACTATTGACATAGTACGTGAACACCACTAGAATATCATATGGGTTGTATCGCCATACGGGTTAGACTGGCACAACATA
The DNA here is from genome assembly GCA_947069175.1 of Scalesia atractyloides. Taxonomy (NCBI): domain Eukaryota; kingdom Viridiplantae; phylum Streptophyta; class Magnoliopsida; order Asterales; family Asteraceae; genus Scalesia; species Scalesia atractyloides. The sequence goes on from CAMTDV010000023.1 coordinate 24,562,200, forward strand.
TTGACCATAATGTTTTATAAGGGCCATATGAGTTGTTTTGACCAAACTATTGGGTTGCATGATTGATACATTGACTCAAAAGTGACTAACGTGACCATTGACAAATTGACGTAACCATTGACAAATTCACATGACTCGTTTTACCATTTTCACAATTCCTCACAACCTATAATAACTTTACTGATTATTGATATATCTATGGCATCACCTTTACTAGAAACTACAACATATCTAGAATATAGTAAAACAAAAAAAATTACTTTAAATTACTGGAAACTATACATACCTAGAGTATACTAAAACAAAAAGAAATTACTTTATATATAATGGAGTTAGCATATCTAACTAAATAATTACATTATACGTTCCAACATTTTTCTCTCCTTAAATAGTCATTCTATATTATATACTTTTTTCAATTTTTTACCGGGTCCAGAGGTTGATTCATGCATAAAGTAGGGTGGGTTTGTGCACAACGTCCAACTCCAACCCACACTGCATTTACCATTAATGGGATGGTAGACGGCAACATGAGTAGAGAAGATAAAAAATTAAAGAATATACACTTCAATAACATTTATTTTGGCCACTATTATATTTAAACCCATCACTTATAATGAATATTTTTTATCAACCATTTCACTTTGTTCACTTTATTAACTAATGTCACAATTAATTTATAAATTAATATCATTTAACATTATTAAACGCAAGTAAACTTGTTAACTAAATTTAACACAATTTTAATATCCTTTAATTATTAATTATTAAAAAGTTAATATGGTAATTTAACACAATTTTAATACCCTTTAATTATTAATAAGTTAATATGTTAATCAGTGTTTTTTAAGGTAAATTATTTTATTAATCAATTAATCTGATAATTTTAATTATGTGCAATTTTCAATAAAAACTTATTGAAAACAATTTAAAATAATAATTAAGTATGAATTGGTTTTTACCCAACTCATTTTAACCCGACTTTTTTTAACTCACCTTCTTTTAACCCTACAACTTTGTGCCCCTTATAAAAAATATTTTTGTATCCATCACTAAGTCACCAATTACTTACTACAACTTGGTAAAGTATTAGTTCACATGTAAATTTAATTAATAGGTATATTCTTGTAGGTTTTATATTTGCATGTAGTGGAAAGTTGAACTAAATTTACATGTACACTACTATTTGTTTCATATGTTCGTCATTGTTGACTTAGATGTGTATTTATACAAAGGTTGTACACATTCACTTAACATTAGTTTACATGTGAACAATGTTTGTTCACATTTAAACCAAGTTAGTTCAAAAGTAAACCTTTGTTAGTAAATATTTGAATCAGTATTTGATGTTTACTGACTTTTATAAAGGTTATCTTGCCTTAACAAAGAAGAAAATGGTTTTTAAAACCTCAAGAAACATGTGAAAATTTGTACACTAAAACGATATAGTATACATGTCTTTATGATACATTTTAAAGTTCTACACTTGAAACTAGTTATATATTGAAGGTTAAATGTGAGTGAGAAATTATCACAAAGTATCATGTTTACATGCAGACATTTGTTGATCAAAACAAGTTTATCTTTTGTTTCATGGAACAAATAAGCCAGAAGTTAAAGTTTCATGAAACAAATTACCTACAAGTTGGCCTGAGTTATCACAACACATATTCTAAGCCATTTATTTTTTGGTCTTATCTAGTGATGAGCAAATACCGGTATTAAATTTTTCGAACCGAATTATTTTCGATACCAATATTTAACGTTTTCAGTAGCGGTTTGGTACGAGTAATTTACCGGTTTTTAGTTTTAAATACCGGCACCGAACCAGTATACCTACCTGGTTTCGGTACCGGTACCATTTTTTTGGGATTTTTGTGATCGGTACCGGTATTTTCGGTATCGGTTGGTACCGAGCTCATCGTTAGCCTTATCTATACTCAATACTATGTAATAAAAGAAAATGTTGAAGGATACTTGTCATATTCTAAGTCATTTATTTTTTGGTTTTTATGTCTCTCTTCTATTAGTTATAAATAATTATTATTTAACAATTGATAGTTGTTATATTCAATAACAAATGAACTTGATATGAAATTATTATGAATGTTCTAAGTAAACTTGAAAATTTATATCTAAGTCTTTAAATATCATCAAATTTAAAATTATGTTCGTAAAAATATTATCAAAAAGGAAGAATGATGATGATAATTGTTTTTATGAGTTATTTCTAAAGTATTTCAAATATTAATGTAGTTGGATGGTTTTGATGGTAAAAACATGTCAAATAATTAAAAGAATATGTGGTATTAAAAATATCCAGATTATAGTCCTTGATCTTTTATAGGTTAATATTTCTATATATTTATAATTGCAATTTAAGTTAACCTAATTGTGTTAACATAAACTTAAGTTGAATTAATATTTATCACTATATAAAAGAAAGTTAATACATAGTTGAAAAATGTTTTAAAAATTAATTTAACATAAATTACAAATGTCACGTCATAGTTTAATATTTAAAGAATTATTTTAACGAATGCATGTGCTAAGTGTTACCAGATAACATTATATTTTATTCATACAGTATAATGTATGGTTTTATTTAATCCGTGTAATACACAAGTTTTTTAAAGTTATAATTTTTTATTATTAAGTATATAATATTATATTTATTCAATACGTATAGTAAGTAGAACCCTTATAATCTATTTTAATAAAAGATGATCTATCAACAAAGTTTTCCAGTTCTCAATAATTTGGAACGTTGATGCTATTTTCATTATATTATGAACCGCAATATTAACCATATATAAATTGTATTTGTTAAAGGTTGTCAATTCTAAGTATAGTCGCCTTACAAGTGGTTAAAAGTTTATTTAAAATGCTAACGTAAAGCTTAATATTAGTCATAACTTAAGAGAAAACAATCAACTAGCTTGGTGTGGTTAAGACCCTATTTTGAAGAAAAACACATTTATTCTCTCTAACATTTCAACATTATACTATCATTCCTCTGTATTCTTTTTTTATTATATTATATCTTTTGTTACATGCTGAATAATTTTCCCTTATTTTATAGTATAGTACCTTTCAATGTATAACTTAATACATAAAACAAAACTTCTTGTTATGAGAAGGAGTAGCCATTTATCCGGCCATACGTGTTGGTGTTCAGACCTCCTAATATATGGACCGGTAGATATTCATTCAAACAAGCTAGTCACATTACATTAAAGAGACAATGCTCTAGCATTATATGCATACACCACCCCAACATACCGACTTGGATGTATGTAGCCAATGCTTCGAATTAGAGAGCATGACCAATAGCGGCGCGACACGTTGCTAATCTAGCATGGATGCTAATATTGAAACGATCCAAAATGGCCCATGCTATAGATATCCTCTCCCTATAAGAGGACACACAATTAAAACTAACATGACCCCTTTTCACTCTAAGCTTGCATTAATTCTCGGTCAAATTCTACTCATAGAGAGCATCTTTCTCGCTAGGAATCTAATGGTGCTCGTCGGCAGTACACCGTACACCCAACAAGCGAGAGTAACAAGGAGACGAAGGAGTCTGCTTATGCAGCATTGACACATAATCTTTATAGTAACATCATGCCAATCCAAATTGAGACAACTACAACCATGTGTCACAATACCCAATTTATATGGTAAAGGGCTTGCCAAATTTTTGTACACCTAATATATAATGTCAAAATAATTTATTGGCCACAATTGTTTTGGTTAACATTTTCCTACTAATGACATAATTTGACAGTCTAATATTTATTTAAGAGTTTCTTGATAGTTAGAATACAAGAATTAAAATGTTTTAAAGGTTTTTAGGTTGGGTTAAAATTAGATTAAACTAAAATAACTTAAATATTAGCTTTAAGAACACACAAAATGTGTGTTTGTATGCGTTTTAGGTGTGACATACGTCCAACCAAACAAGAAAGTTTATTTCTTTCTCATCTCTCTTCCTTTCTCTCTCACAAGTCACACCATCGTTTTTACTAATTCTTCCCGATACTAATTCATCATCTCTTTCCTCCATACCAACACTCCTTTTATGAATGGATAAAAGACAAAATGTGGATTATATAAGGGAGTAAGGGGCACTCGAGGATTCTTAACCTAGCCCCAACCAATTAAACTCGTCATGTCAAATATCATACAAAATACTAAGTAGCTAGTAAGTAGTGGAGGCACCCTTCCCAAAAACTATATATATTCTTTTAGTATTAATAAAATCAAATACCCCAACCAATCACAAGCCACCAATAAATCTCAAAATCAACACCCACCTTAAACAAACACCTTTTTCATGCGGGTACCTCTCCTAGCTAACCGAACCGTCTTGCCTACCCTTAAAAATACGACAATGTTCTGACATGGGTAAGTAACCTCTACCCGCTACACCTTCCCCCCTAATACTATATAGTTAAACCTTTTTGAATATTACGACTTTTCATCTACCAAGTCCGGGATAGTGTTTCCACGGTCATGGTTTATCGAATACCGTGTAGATATTATCTATTTTGTAACATATTAAATATATTGTGTTTTAGTATTCCACGGCCATGTTTATTGAATACCGTGTAGATTTTTTCTATTTTATAATACATTAAATATATTGTGTTTTAATATAACAATAATAATATGACGTGTTGATGGTGAATATCTTGGCAAGCCGGTCACTTTCGGCTCCTAAGAGTTTCGCCGCGTAGACACAAAAATGGTGGGCCCATTAATGGGCATTACAAAAATCTCGTGGTGTACACAAAAGTTGGGCCCATGTCTAATTTGATCCAACTTACATCACAACAATAATTAACCCACTTTGTTAAAACAAACACGTCTCTAACTTGCCGAATATCATAGTAGCCGTGGAATTTACCGGTTGAACATATTTAATATATTTGTTAAATAGAAAAGTAGAATTTGGTATCTATCATCAAATTTTATACAGTTTCAATAATTAAATATAATGTGAGTATTGTTTATATTAATGATGTGATTTGTAAAAGTAGAATATAAGGCACTTGATACACCATACGATTAGTGATTTGTAAAATGATGTAACTTGTAAAAATATATACCAAAACTATCGAATGTATAGGTATGGGTTAGGGTCAAATACAAAGTCTCCTAAAAATAAGAAATCGTAAGAAGGGTATCAAACGGACTCCAATTGACCCTATTCAAGTGGCATTGGAACCGTCTCATAGAACTCTATGAATTGAGATTTTAGGTTTTTATTTTTAGGTGTTAAGTATGTAGATTTTAGTCTTTATTATTGTTTCATATATTTTTTATCAATATTTTAGAATTTATGCAAGCAAAATATCTAGCAGAAAACTATTAGTTAGAAAGTGCATAATTTTAGATATCCTATCTTTGGTGGATGATGGCCAAAAACTTTATATTGTTGAAAATTGTGTATATATTTTATTTATCTTAAATACGAAAAAAGAAAATACAGGGTTTTTAGTACAATAGTAGTTAAATTTGACAAAATTCACAAACCTAAAAGCTAGTGAAATTAAGAATTGTATCACTAATAATAATTATCTCATTGACTTAAAAGGTTTAACATCTTGATTGAACAAAACCGTTTGTAGTCCCTTGTATTTTTCAAAGGTAAAAAATGTTTGATTTAATCAAATTAGAAACGAGTCTTTGATTCTTGTTTGTCCTTCTATGTAAAAATCGACTAATAAAGTAATAACAAGCACGAATGAATATGATGATAGTAATTGATTGGCCAAGTAGATCTATCACCAATGAAGTTAATAACATAGGTGATATCATTTACATGTGTCACATTTCTAACCACGAATTTTTTCCATATAATATTGTATTTACCTGACTAATCAAGCATTTAACAATCACTAACTAGGAGGCTTATGTCATGTGTTAATTGTCGATTTTTTAATGGTATAAAAGATTCAACCAAGTGATTCGAGAACAAGTCACAAACTAAATTGCTAAATAAACTAATTAAACTTAAGCCAAGCAACTTAATGTGCTAGGTTCGTATTTAATGATAAAAGTTTTCTTGTACTTTCACCATCTATATTACAACCGGTAGGTTAATGTAAAAAGAAGTGGAACTAATGACTTAAAAGTTGATTCTGAACAAGTTTAAAGACGCAATCTATTTATACAACTTTAATAACTGCTTTTTTTAACAACGCTTCTAAGGGTTAACCTTCACCACTTTGACGAGGGCTAGGTTTTTACTACTACTTTAGGGTGGAGAGAGTGGTTGCCTCCCATGCCAACATGCCACAACCTTTTTCTCCTCCACATTAGTTTTTTTAATACTTGAATTTTACTTGCTAAATCACATGAAATGTACACGCTTAGTAGTTTGTACGCTTACCATACCACTAACAAACTCTGATTGGTTGGATTTTGAGGAGGGACCCACCTAACACCTCCATGATGCTCGGCATGGTTGGCAAACACCCAACCCACCTTCTAGCACCACCATTTGCCGATTCACCTTGCCGCACCGCACGGAATGCAACATGGTGATTTGCCAAGTTGTTTTGTCTACACCACTCCCATCACCCTTACTACCACTGGGACACACTCCCTTTGAGAGCCCTAAAGACTATTTAGTTGCACGAAATTAGATTCACGTATATACTACTAATGTATCGATTATAGGGTATAAGTATCTTAATAATGTTATGATTTTAGTGAAGTAGATTGTGATAACATGTGCAAATGAGAATAAAAAATGTAACTTTGTTATAAATCTCACTTCATAGTACAAGTAGCATTAATGTTTTAATTGAAACACCATGAGTTATGTTTATAGGTTTTAATACAACGATATTATTACATAAGCTGAATAACTTTTCATATAGAAAAATAATACTTGTTGGTAAAAAAATCTTTAATCTTTATTCAAATAGGTTACTCATTTGAAGGTTGTTATGAGGGACGAGCTAGGGGCGTAGCTAGAAAAATTTTTCTCCAGGTTCGGAAATTTTTCAGGTTTCAATTTAAAGGATTCTATGAGTTTGATGACGAAGTTTCTACAGGTGCGATGTCAAAATACACCAATATATAACACTAAAAAAATTTGGTACGAGTTCGCCGAACCTGTACCCTTCTATGTAGCTACGCCCCTGGGAGGCGCACCCTACACAGCCACATCTCCAAGTAGTTTGAGTAATCAAGTATGGAGGTAACACCGGCCCCTTCAATTCGGATACATGGATTGAGTAGGCCTTCTAGGTTTCCATACTTGGCCATTGTTTGTGTGTGTAGCTGTTGTGTAACGGCTATATTGCCGTTATTTATTAAAAAATAAATTTTTAAAACTATATATATCTTACCTTATAACATTTTATATGTTCCTCACAATTTTTATACAAAAATTTTCTATATTTTTTATCTACTCTCTACAATTTCTATACCAAAAAATATTAAACAATGGATATTCCATTCGGTTCTAGTACTCTTGGGTTGCCTTCGGGGTTATCCAATTCCGGTGAATTTTTTGCGAGTCGTCTGATTCTAGTAGTGATGTTGAGTTTTTTGTGCTAAGTGTTGTCGCAAGCGAGCTTTAGAACATGACAAAATCTAAGAAAAAATATGTTTCGTGCGACAGTATATTGGCTAATAAAGTTCTAATGGACCAACGAAGAAAAATTGCTTTGTGTAGAATTGGAGTCATAATGTCATTTGTCCGGAGACACGGTACGCGCGAATCAACAAATCCATTTTTGATTTCTTCCAAAGGGGAAATTGAATTGCAAACAATGAATGAGTGTGTAGACGTTTTTGATGCCTGGGGAGCAAAGAAAACCTACTAGGGACATAGTACGTTGCTTTTTGGTGTACATAATCAAGATCATCGCTTTTTGGTGTCAAGAAAGTTTGGTGTGGTGGCGCTGATGTGGTGGTGGCAGGTGATGGTATGTTACAATGTTAGTGTGTTTGTGTCGAGAGATATACAATTAATAATATATTATTATATTATTATTATTATTATTATTTTTATTATAAAGCTTTGGTAAAATGAAAATTTCTATAAGTTTTGAGAACTTAGAGAACTCAGCTAGAAAGAAGGCTTTTAAAAAAAATACCAAAAATCTTTTGAAAAACAAACTTTTCCAAAGAAAAAAAAATGTTTTTTAGTGGATTTACACTAGCATAAAACACACACCCTTACAATGAGGGTAGATGTCAGTAGCTTTATACAGTGATATAAAATGGCTTAAAACATCGTTCAGAATTTTTTTTTCTAGGTGCGTTCGTAACATCTTCATCTACGTTTGTGCAAAAAAATGGTGACAAAACTCGCACGAGAAATAGGAAATTCTTTAACTTCTCGTAACTCGGGGTGGTTTCTCTTGATTTTTATCCTATATCTATACTATATTAATAAGCATATCCAAGGGACTAATTCAGGTAATTTGTCACTTCCCTTAAAATACCTTTAATACATGATGTACAAGTGTTTAAAGCACATGAATATCAAAATGGAATTAACTTTCCAATAATACCCTTGGGCGGCATCTTCTCTCAAAAACCCAATATCCCGCTCATCCCAGCCGCACACTTTTCAAATCTCATTACACAACCCAATAACCCATCCTTTTCTTTCTCCATTCCTCTCTCCAGGAGATTTTGTAGATCTAGGGTTTAAGGCATCTTCTCTCAAAATCGTTGATGTTCCATAAATTATTGTTCAAGTGCTTGATCTGACATCAATCGGTAATAGATACTTGCATCAATTGTTAGGTTTTTGTTGATTTTTGTTAGCGTCTTACGTTTTTGTTGATTTTGAAGCTCAGATCTTAGTCTTTTTCTCTCTCAAGGGAAGATTTCAGCATGTTTTCATATTGTTTTCTGGAAATGTAAATACAGTCAAAATGAAGACTGATGAACAGGTGAAAGAGAGAACACGACGCCATATCTGTGGATTGTGGGTGGAAGAGAGAACACGACGCCAGATCTGTGGTTGGGGGGCAGATTGGTACTGTTTTTTACCCTATCTATCGTTTTTTTTTGTTAAATTTTATATCTTGTAAGATTTTTTAAACATCTTTGTCAGATCTATTATAATACTTTCAGATCTGTGTTGGTTTTGTGTTTTTTTAACTGTTTTGTGAATGGATCTACAGAGAGAGTATATATTTTTGTTTTCTGGAAATGTGAATACAGTTGAAAATGAGCAGGTGAAAGAGACAACACTGCGCGTTGGTTCAAGAACCTTTAAATTCAGCCTTACCATCGTCCTTTTTAGGTTTCTTTAATGTTTTGTGAATGGATCTACGGAGAGAGTATATATTTTTGTTTCTGGAAATGTGAATATAGTTGAAATGAGCAGGTGAAAGAGACAACATTGCGGGTTGGTTCAAGAACCTTTACATTCAGCCTTACCATCGTCCTTTTTTAGGTTTCTACTTATACAAAATTCACCACATCTAATAAGTTATTTACACTAGGTTCTTATTTTTTATATTTTTCTAAAAAGTCTAGGCCCTAATGATGTTCAATCCAGGTCAAGACTCTGGTTTGCGATAGCTATATTCATCACAATAAGGTAAAATTCTACATGGTGTTACATCACTCACACATGCCACCTTTTTTATTTTAGTTAATAACCATTTCTAAAAATGGTAGTATGCTCTTTTCAGATTAGATCAGCGTCTAGCACATCTGATTATGATGAAGAGAAATTGAAAGAAGGTTTAAATTGCGTAATATGTTTTCTTTGCTTTTTAGGGTGAAGATAGGTGCTTTTCTCCACAGGGCTTACAAAACACATATTATTGGCGGCAGCCCACCTTATTTGACGTATAAAAAAACTTTATATGTTAAATATGGCAGGCTGCTGCACATAACCTGTAATTTGTAGCCCTGTGGACAGAAGCACCCATCTTCCCCTTACAAGGTAAAGAAAATTTATATGTGTAATTTGTCAAACTCCACTAAATTCAGTAAAAATATGTGTTGGATATAAAATATATGTTGGAATTGAACCCTACAAAACAACAGAGATAGAAAGCCAAAATATACTACAAACTCTGATAAAAATAATGTAACATCTGCCCAAGTCAAGGTCTGTTGAAGACTAAATGTCCAAGTTCTGCCATAGCTAAACTCTGTTGAAGACAAAGCTCTGCTAAAGTCTAAAGCTGAAGGTCTGCCAAGGCAAAGCTCTACTGAAGACTAAACTTAAAGGTCTGCCAAGGCAAAGCTCTGCTAAAGACTAAAGGTAAAAGGTCTGCCAAGACTAAGCTCTGCTGAAGTCAAAGCTAAAGGTCTGTCAAGACAAAGCTCTGCTAAAGACCAACAGAGGATGTATCATCAGTTTTTCTCTCAGTCCTTGTAATGTTTAGTGTATAGCAGTGGTTAATTAAGCAGATGTTATTAGTTTGTTATTTTTTGTTAAGTGCCACTTTCATGCTGACATTATAATAAGATGCTCAATGGTTAGGATTATAGTATAAATAGAACACTGCTTGTACTGTTCTATTTGATCACTTTCATCGATTATCAATCTAAGCTATCTTCCCTACATTCTGTACGAACAAATCAGTGATCTTAGGCTGAGGGGGAGATTGTGAGTCATATGAAAGTAATCATAATTACGAAAGCATGACAATGAAAACAATCTCTCAACTGTTATGAATTAAAGCAAACTTGACATAAATGCCCACTGATGCAAACCACTGATGTTATAGTCACTAACTACTAATGCAAACCAATGATGCAAGTTTATCTGATCTATCTTCTTTCATTTACCATTTTTAGAACTTTCATAAACAGTTTCAAACTCAGATCCTAACAATATACAAATAATAATCCGTAGTTAGAATCTAACTTCATTTGAACCATTCTCAATATAGTCAACTTTTCTTACACCTGTCTTTAACAACCTTCATTACTTAAGACAATAAGTATCACTCCTTGTAATCCTATCCACTGACATAAATGCAAAGTTGACATTAATGCCCCCTAAACTTATAAGAAAATAAGTATCAGTCATTGTAATCCTATCCACTGATGCAAACCACTGCTAACACACCAATAGTAGTTGTATAGCAAAACCACTGATTCAATCACTGACTCACTAACCACTGATGTTATATTCCGCAGTGGTTGTCCAGCAGTGGTTATCTACCACCAATAGTGTTTGCCTAACATCTGATGTTATTACTCCATGAAAATCTATCCGTTGCTGAAAGTGTATCCTCTGTTCCTACTTCCACTGTTGGTGAAACCACTGTTTTCCCAATCCACTGATAATCTATCCTCTGATAGTATAAAATCTCCTCTGATCATTCCTCTGTTCAGAACCACTGCTGGTCTCCATCAGAGGTTTCCAAACAACTATCATCCAATATCCAACAGAGTTTACACGTGCACAGATGATAGCCATCAGACCTTTATAAACACTGTTTCATCCAAACAGAGTTTTCAATTGCCGTTTCAATTTCAAAAACAAAAATCTGTCATAAATTTCTCCTTTACTTTCCTTCTTCTCAAAACCCTAATCGCTCACTTCTTCACCATGAATCTCATTATCAATTTGTGGCGTGTTTAGACAATTTGTGGAGTGTTAAGTTTATGTTGGAATTGAACCCTACAAAAAAACATATTATAGAAAGCCAAAATATACTACAACCTCTTATCCAAATAATAATGTAACATCTACCCATAATATACTACAACCTCAATAGTGGTTGTCTACCACCAATAGTGTTTGCCTAACATCTGATATTATTACTCCATGAAAATCTATCCTTTGCTGAAAGTGTATCCTCTGTTCCTACTTCCATTGTTGGTGAAACCACTGTTTTCCCAGTCCACTGATAATCTATCCTCTGATAGTGTAAAATCTCCTCTGATCATTCCTCTGTTCAGAACCACTGCTGGTCTCCAGCAGAGGTTTCCAAACAACTGTCATCCAATATCCAACAGAGTTTACACGTGCACAATGATAGCCATCAGACCTTTATAAACCCTGTTTCATCCAAACAGAGTTTCCACTTGCCGTTTCAATTTCAAAAACAAAATTTGTCATAAATTTCTCCATTACTCTCCTTCTTCTCAAAACCCTGATCGCTCACTTCTTCACCATGAATCTCATTATCAATTTGTGGCGTGTTTAGACAATTTGTGGAGTGTTAAGTTTGTTTACCTGTTCTACTTATATAATGACCTTTTTTGGCGCGAGCTAGATATATGTTTTTGGCACTAAAAAACAATAGTAATTTTTGATGTGTACTTTTTGTATCTCTTGTCGTGTGATATAGGATGCAGACTTATAATGTGACATGTAATTATGGGGTTTTGAAAATATAAAAGAATTCAATTGCGATGGTGCGGTTTTTGATATAATAAATGTTAGTAATAAATTTTCTGTCGTTTCAGGAACTGTTTGTAGTTACTATTTGTTCAGCTTTATCTATTAAGGCTGTAACACGTCCCACCTTTTTAAGTATGGTATTTTGTATTTTAATGGCGTTTTATAGATAAAGATGGCAAAATTAAACTTTTGTAAGGCATCATTTTTGTTCTATTCTCTTGCACCTTGTTTTATACATTTCAGTAATTATTTTGGAGTTAATAGTAATATGTGATTAAAGGAACTTTATTATAGTTTTGGTGTTTGGCGTTTGTGACATTTTGGCATTTTATAAGTAATTAGAGAAATAATGTATTTTATTAGCTGAAAATTAGATAACAAACCACAGAAAATGACACCAAAAAAATATAGAAAAGAAAAAAAATTAAAAATGCTAATCCAATTTCTCATTCCAAATCTTCACTGCCATCAGTCTCTTATTCTTGAAGTTTTTGTCCCCTGAACTTTTGAATTCCTTATATAGGTGTTGATTTCCCTACACAGCTGAAACGCCCTGCTCTAGGCGAAGCTGGTCATTCATCAAAATAGGCGTTTTAGTTTCTGGTGCGATATTTTGTTGTTGACTATTGAAGTGGTTGTGTGGATGTTGGAGACATAGATCGATTTTGTGGATGCTATTATTGGGGTGTGATTGTAAGTGGGTTTTTCGCTTGGATGATATTTGGCCATCATCTTCATGCTCATCCCATTCTTCATCATTTAAAATGGAGTCCAAAATAGCGTTTACACTGGCATATGTCTCTTCTCCTTATCAAAACCTTTCTTAAGAACAAAGCACACAAAATGACGTATCACTGTCATCAGTCTCTCCCTTGAAGATTTGTCCATCTCATTCAGTAAAATCTTATTGAGTTATCCCCCTCACCTAAGAATCCATTCAGCGAAACTTCATGGAGAACAATACTGAATCTCCAAGTAACGACATTTGCTATTTGTGGTTATTTTAACTTTTTTGTTGTTTTAATCACGTTTGCCATCTTTGAGCATGTTAGAACACACAACTTAAAGGTTTTCCATCTGTTATTTTGAACGTTTTGGCGTTTTAATTTGAACAATATGAGGTTTATCTCAATAAAATTTTGCTAAATGAGATGGACAACATTGTTATGCTCACTTCATAATGACCTAAGAATGTTGTCCGCCTCATTCGGTGAAACTTTATCGAGAACAAAACTGAATCTCAAGAAACGAGGTTTGACATATGGTATTTAGTAAATTATGGCGTTTGCTTTTGGTGTAATCAATTTGAAGGGCTTAAGGTTGTTGATATAAGATGTTTTTGGCGCGTAGTTTGGGCAGGAATTTTCTATAATAAATTTAGTAATAAAGATGGCACGTCCCATCATTAAGTTACTATTTGTTCAGCTTTATCTATTAAATCTGCAACACGTCAGTCGCATCCACTGATCAGAAACCACTGATGCAAACCACTAATGACAAACCACTGCTAATACACCAACAGTAGTTGTATAGCAAAACCACTGATTCAACCACAGACTCACTAACCACTGATGTTATACTCAACAGTGGTTGTCCAATAGTGGTTGGCTACCACCAACAGTGTTTGCCTAACATCTGATGTTATTACTCCATCAGAGGTTAGCAACACCATCAGTGTTTGTCTAACATCTGATGTTATTACTCTATCAGAGGTTAGCAAATTCATCAGAGGTTTGGCAAAGATTCTTTCAGATGTTGGCTCATTAGTAATTTGACTTTATTTCATCATCTATTATGACTATCTTTTATTTAATTTGCAAGGTATTGGACACTTTATCAATTTACAATGAATAATGGACAACCAAACCATCTTAATCGTGCTTCTGGCTCGAGTGCATCTACTAGAGCCGAAAAACGAAAAAAGTATAACAAAAGATACTATGTTGCACGCAAAGAAAATAACAAAGTCTCGAAATTTGGGAGTGGTGAGGTCTCCCGAAGTTCTTCATCAATATCTTTAATGAGTAATAGAGCAACAGAAAGGACACCCTTAAGAAGTTTCGAAACTAATATTACTCAATTTACCCAAATGACAAACGAGAATGCGTCAAGCACATTCCCCTCTGTAATTGATGAAGTCGTGCCTAGAACATCACGAGGTTTTATTTAATAATGATTTCTTTGTCAAACTTGACATCTTTAACAACCTTCATTGCTTAAGACAATATTTTTTTAGGTGTTCATATTCAACCGCGTACACTTTTACCTCAATTTTATGAAGTAGTTGATCAACCTTCCTTTCAAGATGAGAACGTAGAAGATGATCCATATAACTTTGTTTACGATCGTGTACCTAGAGAGCATCGTGTTTTAAAAGAACAGGGTGCATGTCCTGATTGTGGAGCAAAACGTTTTCAATTTGAATTTTATACCTTTTGTTGTATGGGTGGGAAAACTATGTTAGCAAATTCAGAAATTCCAGAGGAATTGCACCGGCTTTTCACATCGCAAGATGAATTTGGAAATATTTTTAGGCAAAATATTCGTGCTTATAACACTAATTTTTCTTTTGCTTCAATGGGAGAGACGTTGGATGATACATTGAGCAATATGAAAGAAGGTGTATATACTTTTCGTGCACATAGAGGAATATATCACAAAATCGACCAATTAGTTCCGAGGGATGGAACCCATAGGTATCTGCAGTTGTATTTTTATGATCCTGATGCTGAGTTAGATCTCAGACTCCAATGGCCAAATCTTGATCGACGTATTACTTAGATTTTGACACGCGTTCTTTCTACAAACTCATATGTCGATACATTTCGAAGACTTGCGGAACTAGGACCTCTGGACAAGTATAGAGTCACTTTGAATACTTCGGTTGAACTTGACCAAAGGGTATACAACCGACCAACGACATCGGAGGTATATAAAATGTTATAAAAACACCGTGAAATATAAGCAATTGATCACAAACTACACTGATCAGAAACCACTAATGCAAACCACTGATGACAAACCACTGCTAACACACCAACATTAGTTGTATAGCAAAACCATTGATTCAACCACAGACTCACTAACCACTAATGTTATACTCAGCAGTGGTTGTCCAGCAGTGGTTGTCTACCACCAACAGTGTTTGCCTAACATCTGATGTTATTACTCCATTAGAGGTTAGCAACATCATTAGTGTTTGTCTAACATCTGATGTTATTACTCCATCAGAGGTTAGCAACATCATCAGTGTTTGTCTAACATCTGATGTTATTAATAGTGTTTGTCTAACATCCGAGATTATACTAATTACAATTATTTAATAGTATTGCTTATTTTACTTACTTAAGTTGACGATTATATAGGTTGATGCTATTTGGGTTGAAGGTAATGACAATATCACTTCGTATAAATGAAGTATTGTTATTTACGGTAGGTCTGAATATAGCCAAACTATTCAGCCGTACTTCAGTCGTTACGATCCATTGTTGTATCCTCTATTTTTTCCTAATGGTGAGTCGGGTTGGCATGCTAACATACCACGTCATGGAGTATCGATCGATGAGGTTCGCAACAATGACAACACCGAAGGAAAAATGGAAGGTACCAAAAATTTATTATTCTTTTAAGTGATGATCATAAAAATACCCTAATGCGTTTTATTTTATTAACTGTTTGTTTTTAAAACATCTACTTCCTTGTTTTGTACTCTTCTTGTATATCGATCACGTCGAAGCTACAACTAAAAAAATTAGGAAAAGTATATCACCAAAGAATTGATAAACTAACAGAAAAACAAGTGACAACATATCACGAATAAGAAAACTAACTTAAGTACTATACAATATCTGACGAGACGAGTGATAAACTAACGGTAAACGAATATCCTATTTAAATCGCCACTTCCGCCGCATCGCACGGGTAAATGACTAGTACATATATATGTGTGTGTGTGTGTGTGTGATTTTTTTGTTTTGATATTAAAATGGTTTTTTTTTAAATTGGGTATAAAGACCAATTTACCCTTCACTAAAAAACTAAAACTAACAGAGTTAGGGCTAAAGAACGAAACATATAAGATTTTGAAATATTAAGTACAAAACTTATCCATTTTAAAAGTAAAGTTACCGTTTGAAATATTGGTTAAAGATGAAGACAAAACTGGCAATTTACTCGTAAATTTTTCATGGAAATGATGTTTCTTTGTTTGATTGGGTAAATGTGTGAGAGGGTGAAATTGTGCCTCTAGTACTTTAACAAATACATGAGATTTTCATGTTACTCAACTTTTATCAAGGACCTATGTTTCTTTTCGAGTTCAAAATTACATGATTGCTCTCATCAAATCCCCTTTGGCCCTTTGAGACCATTACACGGGGGACTTTACTGCCATTGTTAGCCATTGCTTGCTCTCACAATCCATTTCTTGACTATATTACTTTTATGTGTACATTTCAATGGGTCCATTATTAACCGCATGAAATCCAATCCCAACGTTTATCTCACTTTTGCATTCATGTGATATTCTAGCTCATATTGCCCCCTCATTATACATACGAAAACACCCCTTCTATCTCTATTTGTATCTTGTTGCTACATTGTTTTTTTTTTTCGTAACTAGTTTTGCTTCACTTGTTTTCTTACCTTAATTTGCAATTAAGAAGCAATTACGTTTGTTTAGCATATTTTATTTATATTTATATCACATCACGCTATTAACGTCTTTACCTTCCATTTCTTTCTAGCGGATAGACAGAAGACAGATGGATGAGGTTAATTTGTTGAACTTATTCTTGCTAAATGTTATTATTTTATAATAGTAAAATATTATATCGGATGTCAATTAACTGTCAAATTATCAAAACTACACATGTAACATACATTGATTACATAACATCTTACGAATGTTAAATGGATATTCAACGAGTTCGATTTTAAAACCATTACAAAAATGAGATAAGGAGTTGTATTGAAAATTGATTAAATAAAATAAAATAAATCTAAAATGAAGGTACAAAAAATAAAAGCGACGCTAGCTTGGAGTGTGAGGCACGAGAGGAGCAAGGAGATTCAACCTTTAGGGAAAAGACGACTATAGACATCACAAGGAACATGTGTGGTTACTTTATACGTGCAATTATTGAATTCCAAATTATTGTTTTGTCCACTTATAATAAAACTCAAACTCAATTGCAAAATCAGTCCCTGAATTTATAGGTAACATGTAGATGTAGCCCTCCGTCACTTTCTTCGTCTTTAAGTTGGTCACAATTCACAAATTGAAAAAGTTCATCGAAAAAAAGAAAAAACAGGCTTGAATAGAAATATGGTTAAAAGCACTAAAATGCTTTAAAATGAATTTTACGCAATGCTGTTTGTTAAATAAAAAATAACTAACCATATGAACTCTAGGAAAACAAAAGGAATTGATGAACTACTTGGTATATTAGATACAAGTCACAGGAATCGAAGGACTAAATTTGTAGTTTAAATCAAATTTTTAGTTAACGTTTCACATGTTGCAATAGATTATTATTTTTTTTTATTTTGGTAATCCATATATATGTATTTATATATCTCAGATTCTAAATTATATTTTGGAGTTTCACACTTCATGTGTTGTATAATAATAAATTAATCTGATTAGTACTTGAATACATTTTTCGGATTATTGAATATAACACACCCATATCTTACTGATTTTTGAAATAACTAGTGGGAGAAACCTACATATACTACTCCAGGGTTTTTAATTTGAAACACTCGGTTTTAATAGCTTGTACATTAGAGAAATTCAACTCAAAAAATATCTTGTTGAAACGCTGTAAAAATAATCTTGTTGCAATAGGAAAACTGAAACTTTATAAAACATCGCATTTTAAAGGTTGTGAAAGAAAAAAAACCTGTAAACAATGAAACAGTTTAGCAGCTTTAACGAATTGTACATTCGTGCTTTGATAATTCAGATTCGAATAAAAATTATCTCGAAATGTACTTAAAAAGGAGCACATCGCAACGATATATTCGTTGGTTATTGTTGTGAATCTTGAATTCATCAACAGGTGTGCTTGGAACGGGTTTAAAATCCTTGAAATCACCTTCGGAATACCTAAAAACTGTTGGGGAAGAATTAAAATCGTTAGTGGATGTTTGGGTTTAAATAGGGTGACAAAACCCTAATTTTGCCTCTAATGTTGGACGACATAGGGTGCAAGGTTGTAACCTCAGGGTGCCAAATGATGCCCTTCATTGACAAAACCTCAATTTTGCTTCTAATTTCCGCCCCTAGTGGGCGCCTTATTAACTGGTTGCGCCTTAGGGTGCTCTCCCCTGGTTTTGTCTTGTTTCTTCGTATCATCATTTCCTATTCCATCCACATGCTTCCAAACCCTCGTATAGCTCTCGAAAACCCTTTGTTAAGCCCCGAAAAGTCACTATTAAGCTTTGAGTACCTGCAAATCAAATCAAACTCAAAGTAAACTCATTTCACGTGATTAAATAGTTAAAACTCATCTAGTTAAGCATGTTAAAACTAAGATAATTACCCTCATATCACTAATGACTTACAACTTTTGTGAATCGATGAAGCATTTTGTGTGTAAATATATACTGGTACTGTGACGAACTGAACCGGTACCGACTGAACAACATCGATACCGGTATTCGTTTCTTTGGTTTTCGATTGATGTAAAACATAGAACCACTGTAACGGCACATATCACTTGGTTAATGCAAGCCTTAACTAGTTTTGAATTTTCTAAAAGTACATGTTATGTTATGTTGATTGTGGTTTGATTTTAGTTTTTCTTTACATGCATTCCACATTTAATATAACAGTTTTGATATATTGTAACACTAGATTAGACGCATCTTAAATAAATAAAATATTAAATAAGCAGTAATGAAAATAAGAAATAATAAAAATGATATTTTGAGATACGATACAATACTAAAGTATAAAAATATTAATAGTTACTAATGAAGATTTGGGAAATATTATGTTTCTTTACTATTTGTTTTTATTAATTAACCTTTTAAATTAGATAGAAATAGAAAATGAAAGAGTGAAGCAAAATCAGAAAAATCTTAAAATGACATAATTATAACTCGCGACTCAATCAGTTACATATATTAAGTATACATATAGTTCTCTAACAAACTAAAAAAAATATTTATACATAAGAGTTCTATAATAAACTAAACAAGAAATATATATTTTTCTTGTTATTCATTTATCATCTTGTTTATGGAACATTGATTATTTATGATAATTATTCTAAAGCGTTTACGTTTAAATTACATTAACTAACTATTTGTATCTTTACCTCTTACCCATTAAAACCATTCAAAAAGATACGTGACAAAACTTCTAATAATTGTATCTATGGTTATTATATATACATTTGCAAGTTGAATTAACATGGATTTTTTTTCTTAATTTTAACATTTAATTTTTAGTATTAATTATTACAACTTTTTAACTTTCTAAATACTTTTTAATCGAGTTTTATGTCTTTATTTTTATTTACGTGTCGATATAAACTTAAGTTGGTTTACATTTCAACATATTTTTTTGTGTTTTCTCAACTTTCAGCACTGACACTAACAACCTTTTAACTTTCTAAATACTTTTGTAATCGAGTTTTATGTGTTTAGCTTTAGTTACATGTGGTATAAATTCAAGTTACGTTTTGACGTTATGTGTTTAGCTTTAGTTACATGTGGTATAAATTCAAGTTACTTTTTGATGATTTCGCCCTGAGTTTAAAATTACACTTTTGCCCTCAGTTCAAAATAAAATAAGGCTTTTGTCCTCAGCTAAAATTTATGATTTTGCCCTTAATTCAAAACTATGATTTTGCCCCACTTTAAAACAAAATTTTTGTTTTGCCCCCAACTTAAAATTATGAATTGCCCTCAATTTAAAACTACGAGTTTGCCCTCATTTAAAAAATTACGATTTTGCCCCAATTAAAGTTTGTAGTCTTGCCATCGTTTTAGGGCTTTTTTTTGCAAAACTATAGTAGTTTTTATTTTACTTGGTTGACTCAATCTAACTTTTTTGTCAAGCAGGTGTCTAACACTCGCTCATTTTGTTTCTAACAAATTACTATTTTGCTCTTAGCTCAAAATTACAGGTTTGCCATCGTTTTAGTTTTTTTTTAGCAAAACTATGATAGTGTTTTGGTTAATTGGTTGACTCGATGTATTTTTTATTGAGATCATGTTATAAGTAGTATATACAAGTAACTAAAATACATACGTACACGTTATGAAACTAAGAAATATTTGGCTTAGCACCCCGCAACGTGAGCGTGACATCCAACTAGTAATATAACAATTGCAAGATGGATGATCATTAATTTGCTTTTTGCTCTTCTTCTTCTTTTTTTTTAATCTTTTGTCTTTTGTCCTTTTTTTACTTTTCTTTCCTTTTTTTTACTTTTTTTTTCTTTTGTCTTTATTATTTTCTTATACCTTTACCCTTTCACTTTCAGTGTTTCAATTAGAACCTCTTAATTTTCTAAAATTTTTTAATCAAGTTTTACGTGTTTGTATAAATTCAAATTAATTTACGTTTAAACGTAATTTTCCCGGTAATAAGTTTGGTCAAATATAATATTCCTTATGCTTATTATTATGTACGTTTTAAGTTGGTATACGTTTTAATATAAATTTTATTTTATTTTTTTAATAAATGAGTCGAGTAAAATATAATACGTTTTTATTCTTATTTTTATATAGGTGTTCAAATGGTGTACGTTTTGACGTAATTTTGTTCGGAAATACGTCGAGTCAAATATAATACGTTTTCATTAACGCTATAAATTCGGGTCATTTAATGTTTCAAAACCGTCGCAACACGCCGTAAACTATTTTCTTACGTGCTTATATTTATGCACGCGTCAGTATAAATTCAAGTTGGTTTATAATTCGATGTAAATTTTCTTCGGAAATATGTGTCAAATACAATTCGTTTTCTTGCTTATTTTTATGTACGTTTTCAGCTGGTCTACATTTTAACGTGAATTACAATTATGAAGTTATGTAGATAGTGCTTTATCCTATTGACTATTTTTGTTTCTTTCTTATTTTTTTTATTCTGGATTTTATTATTCTTATTTTTTAGTTTTCTTTATGTTTAGTGTTTTAGATAGGTTCCTTTTCATTAAAGTTATATTTAAGATAATTTTACGTTTTCATTTACAGTTAATTTAAAATCATTTCGTACCGCTGTACAATTTAAATTTATTTTTTATGGTTTTTGATCGATGTAAAACATTTGCGATATTCTTTTGAACATATTTCTTTCGGTTGTATACTGAACCAAAATAGATATCGACTCAAACCCCACAACATAGCATGGGTAATCTTGCTCATTAATTAGATTGTACAAGTTAATAATTTTAAACCATATCTTAAAACATACATCTAAACACAAAAATATCGTATGTAATACGAAATCAAGCCACCAATATTCTTTTCAAAAAATTAAGGATTACATTGCTGTAACTTTACACGTCGGCTTCATGATTTCCGCTTTCTATATCACATGTATAATGCAGTTTTCAGAATCTTCTTCGTCATCATCCTCAAAAACGACAAAACCCATTGATAGCGACCCTTTTAATCAACTTCATTATTCCCACTTTCATCTTCTTCAATCTTTATATATACCCACCTCATATTTCCTCACAAATAATCTCATTTGACTGCTGTAATCCACTTTCTTGACCATTTCAACCCTTAAAGGTACGATCTTTGACTTCATTTGTTGTCACAATTTTGAATTGGGTCTCTTCTGTATTTCAAGAAAATAATCAATCTATTCATTCTATTCTAGGGTTTCAAGTTTTAACTAAACTGGGACTTTCTTGACTGTTCAAGCCTTAAAGGTATGATCTTGAATTCAATTGTTGTTATACTTTTGATATGGGTATTTTGTAGTTCAAGATAATAGTTATTTGATTTATTTTTTACAGGGTTGTAATTAAATTGGGTTTTTCTTGATTGTTCAAGCCTTAAAGGTACAATCTTGACGTCATTTGTTGTTATAAGTTTGATATGTGTATTTTGTAATTCAAGAAAATAATTTATTGGTTCATTTTGTAGGGTTTTAATTAAATTTTGGGATATTCTTGACTGTCGAAGCCTTAAAGGTAAGATCTTTACTTCAATTGTTGTTACATTTTGAATTGGGTCTTTTGTAATTCAAGAAAATTACTAATTGGGTCAGTTGTAGTTAAATAGAATAATCAATTGATTCATAATATTTTTAGGGTTTTAACTGAATTGTGACTTTCTTGATTGTTCTAGCCTTAAAGGTACAATCTTGACTTCAACTGTTACAGTTTTGAATTGGGTCTTTTGTAATTCAAGAAAATTATTAATTTGTTTTATTTTTAGGGTTTAAACTAACTTGGGGGATTTTGTAATTCAAGAAATTATCACAATATGACAACTGGGAAAGGAAAGAGTGTGAAAGAAAAGAGACCACGAAAGAACAAACAAGTGATTGTCGATGAGAAGTCACCATTGTTGCCCACAAAGAAAGGTGAAGAAGCTGGGTTTGAAGAGTTCGATGGGGCTTCTTTTACCGGGGCCGTGTTTAATTTATCAACAACAATTGTGGGTGCTGGGATTATGGCTTTGCCTGCAACTATGAAGGTGTTGGGGCTTATACCGGGGATTGCCTTGATTGTTTTTATGGCTTTCTTGACCAATGCTTCCATTGATCTGTTGATCCGGTTTAGTCGGGCCGGGAAGTCGGTTTCTTTTGGTGGTGCCATGGATGATGCTTTTGGAAGCATTGGGAGAATTTTGTTGCAAGTTTGTGTCATGGTTAATAATATTGGTGTGCTTGTTGTCTACATGATCATCATCGGTACGGCTTTATTTGTTATAAAGTAGTTACAATTTATGTTATCTCGATTCCTATATTGTAGATAGGGATGCAAACAAGCCAAGCGGCTCGAGAAAAAGCTCAAAACGAGCCGAGCCTTATCGAGCCCGAGCCGAGCTTGAGCCTAAAATAAAGCTTGTTTATTTATCGAGCCGGAGCTCGAGCTTGGCATGTGAAGCTTAGTGTAATATTAGTTTTATTAATATTTAATAACATTTACCCCTTATTTAAAGTTGTCTAGTAAATGAGCCGAGCCGCGCTTATTTAAACTTGTTTACGAGCCGAGCCCGAACCTAAAAATAAGCTTGTCGAGTAAACGAGCCCAAGTTCGAGCTTCATTTATCGAGCTCGCGAGTCTAAATGAGTATTACTTATATTTATATGAATTAATAGATAATAAACGAGCCCTCATCTGACCCTATCAATAGCTTTGCTATTAGTAGGATTTGACTGGGTACGGGTGTTTGTTTGTTAATAAAGTTTGGATTATAAAAAATCTATAATTTTGATCTTGATTTTGAACAATGTTTTTTAGGTGATGTTCTTTCTGGAACAACTTCCGATGGAGTTCATCATGCCGGTGTTTTACAGGGATGGTTCGGTGTACACTGGTGGAATGGTCGTTTCTTTGTTCTTCTTGTTACTACGCTCGGCGTATTTGCTCCATTGGCGAGCCTAAAGCGCATCGGTTAGTGTTTTGGACTAAATTATGTGGTTTGTTTGTGAAGTTGTATGTTTTAGATTGAGATCGGTTGTAAATCGATTTGTCATTTGTGCAGATTCGTTGAGCTATACCTCGGCATTATCAGTAGCACTTGCAGTCATTTTCCTTGTGATCACTACAGGAATTGCAATCTTCAAATTGGTAACCGGAAGTATTGCTATGCCTAAATTGTTTCCTGATATCGTGGATTTCACATCGGCGTTTAATCTCTTCACTGTCGTCCCTGTTCTTGTGACTGCTTACATT
This sequence comes from Scalesia atractyloides, assembly GCA_947069175.1. Classification (NCBI taxonomy): domain Eukaryota; kingdom Viridiplantae; phylum Streptophyta; class Magnoliopsida; order Asterales; family Asteraceae; genus Scalesia; species Scalesia atractyloides. Next base: position 24,586,428 of record CAMTDV010000023.1, read on the forward strand.
TGTCACTACAACGGTATGTGGGGGTGTTAAATGGGTCATGTTCTTCGGTTGAACCCAACACGATCCTGAACACGACACAAATTTTCATGTATTGACACAAGCGATCAGTTTATCCTAAAATTTTATTTTATATCTTTTCATATTAATACTTAGATTACAAATTAACAACCAATATTAATACGTTGTTTTCAGTTTGGTATAAAATACTATCAATCAACTTAACTTGAGACATAAAACACAGTCTTTTAAAAAAATTAACGAATTAACTCGCTGGGTCAACTCGAACAGGACCCTGTATAGCTAATTGTGTTCGTAGGTTCAACAAAAACTGACCCAAACCCGTTTAGATTAAGCACGTACCTGCGAATTTCATGGTAGGTTCATGTCGTGTTAGAAATTCACACTCAACGGTATGAGAACCAACTTTGAAGTAAAGTAATAATTTGTGAGAATAAAATGCTGAAGTTATGAACTTCAAATCTTGCAGTTCACTCGATCGATAACGAACTTGAAGACAGTACTAAAATAAAAGCAGTTGTGAGAACATCGCTTATCCTCTGTTCGTCTGTATATGTGATGACAAGCATTTTCGGGTTTTTGTTGTTCGGTGACGGGACACTTGATGATGTGCTTGCAAACTTTGACAGAAATCTTGGAATCCCGTATAGCTCGTTGCTAAACGATGCTGTTCGTGTTAGTTATGCACTCCATTTGATGCTCGTTTTTCCTATCGTGTTCTTCCCACTAAGACTAAATCTGGACGGGCTACTTTTTCCTTATAAAGGCCCGTTAGTATCGGATAATACGAGGTTTGCATCCCTCACGGTTGGGCTCATCGGTGTCATCTTTTTGGGTGCAAATTTCATTCCCAGCATCTGGGATGCTTTTCAGTTCACCGGAGCAACCGCAGCTGTTTGCATCGGTTTCATTTTTCCATCTGCCATCACCCTTGGGTAAGTTACCATTTCCTTTGAGACTTTAATTTGTTTTAAGAACATGTAATCTTAATATTATTATCGGTTTATATTATCAGGGATCGTTATGGGATAGCAACTAAGAGGGACAAGATCTTGTGTGTTTTCATGATCGTTCTTGCTGTTTTCTCGAACGTGGTGGCGGTATACAGTGACGCGCTGGCTTTGTTCAAGAAGAACGGACCGACCACTGAATGATGAGTGTCAGGTGGGTCTGTTTGAAGCCCTGATGGAGCTCGTTTCGTGACGAAATACAGCTCGAGTCGCTTCCTCAAGGGCCAAGTTGTATAAAGGTGTGATTGTGTTTTCGATTGTTGTCATCTTGTTTGATATGTAGCTTTATTGTGTGTTCATCCGAATACACTTGGAAATTGGTCTTGTATTGTGAACATTTCGTTAAGGATTTAAATATAAAGTAATAGTTACATAATACGTATTTTGAACGAGTCAGGTATCATCATATATGCATGTTTAGATATCTTCTATTAAATATTTTTTTATGGTAAAATTCTCGTTCCCTAAAACTCGAGATCTTAAACATCAAAGAACGACTGATAATACAAAATAGTTCTATATTTTGTAACCGTTACAAAGTTTCTAACTTTTATTTTTTGTGTAATATATTTTGGTAACATATAATACTAGTGGGTTTCCCGTACTACGCTGCTAGTTACAGTACAAACATTCACTAGAAATTTGGTCGATTTTGTTTTGGCTTGATACGTTCGGTTGTTTTGTTTTGGCTCGTTACGATACAAACATTCACTATATCAACTGCATTGAGAAAACATAAAAAATATATGTTATATTTGCGCTAGGTAGATGACGCACTAAACGTTGGAAATTTGGTTGGTTTTGGCTCGTTACATTAATAGTTCTCATTATAGTAACCGAAAAAGAAAACTCCCAAAATAATATATTATATTTGATATCACTCGGTTTCTAATAAAATTTATTTGAAAAAAATAGAATAATAATAAGCGTGTTTGACAATATATTTAGATTTTAATAAAACATTATATTTTAAAAGTTATAAAAGAAAAACAAAATATTTTTATAATTATATTCTTAAAATAATCAAATAAAAAAAATCTAGGAGTAAAACCATTCCTTAATTTGCAAAATGTTGCAAATGAAAACTTCACATTCAAAACTTTTGTGGTAAAAACGAAAAACTAAAAAAATATACTTTTTTTGCAGTTTGCAATTTCAAAGTGTGATTATATATAATATTAAGATAATATTATATTCAGTTTCATTAATATAAAAAGTACAGGATTGACTTTGGGCAATTGAGGGGTGTTGTGTAACACCTCCAAACCCGTGAAATATTTATAATCATATATTCGATCTCATACCTAACAACAACGTTTTGTACTTACTAGTCGTATAACCACGTGATGCTATGAACACTTTGCATTGTGGCTCTCGTTTCTGATAGTTTTCTTATTGGATTAATATTTATGATAGTATTATTGTGGTGGATATATATCATAAGTGTTACATATGTCTAATAATTATTAAATTTAGAGTTTAAATTATCAAGTACTTCAAGAAACCATTGATGCAATAAAATAGCACACGAATAAGGAAATATAAGTCTTAAATATAAAAGTTGAAAACTAAAGGCTCAAGTGTCAAATACTTTGCATCATGATGAGATCAATTTAGTAATCATACGGCTTAAACACCTCAAGGATGTCATCTATATTGTCACACCACCATTTGTCATCATCGAGATCAGCGTCCTCCGGAATTTCTTGTATCTCTTTCTGTTTGATTGTTACATCCTTTGGCTAGGTTAAAGTGGTATGTTCATCGTGCAACTGAATCCGAAAAATCAAACATTCACATAAAAGTTTTAAAAAAAATTGTATATGCATTGCTTTGATTTACCAAACTGACCTTAGAAGCTTCAATTCACATGTTTGGTCTTTCCAAACAGTTGGATTTGGAATTGGATCCATTTTTGTTTGGCAATAGACATAGGTGTGTATTATAGTTATGTATTTATAGGATAACTTTAGTAGTGCATTAGGGTTTAATTTTAAAAAGTTTGTATTTCGCACTTAGTTTTCTATCAGATATGGCACCCCTTTAGTTAGAAAGTTTGTTGTGTTTTGTATTCATTATTTGAAGATGTATTATGTTTAGATTATGGAGTTTTTTTCCTAAAAGTTTGTTGGTGGAAAACTTATTTACCAAACTTCTAATAAACGTTTTTATAAAAAAAGTCTTATGAAAACTAAAATGCTTCTAAAAACGTTTTTTTATAAAAAAAAGTTTTTATGAAAACTAAAATTCCAGTTGATGTGGTATTTTATATATAAAGTTTTTTTTTAATTAGATTTTTAAGACGAATAGAATAGTTTTTATATAAGTTTTTTTTTGAATTGGATATTTAATACATATAAAAAGTTTCTACGATATGTTTATTAAAAAGTCTGGAAAATGAAGAAACTTCGTTGAACGTAGATTTTATTAGAGATTTCAGCCACCGACCACAGTGAAATATAAACCTATTTTTATTGCGTTTAATTTAATTTATAGTTATTTCACTTGTAGGAGACATGTCTCTCATAAGACAAGTTCTCGTCTCTTATTCATTCATGCTGCTATGTGATATAAAATCTTTAAGGCTTGATGAGTTGGTTATTAATAAAAAAACTTGAACATGAAACTTAATACTTCCAGGGATTTGCATGAGTTGGTTATTAATAAAAAAACTTGAACATGAAACTTATTCATTCATTTAGGTTTGAAATGTTTGGGCCTGTAATAATATTCCAAGATAATTGGGCTAAGAAATTTTGTACTAAAGTTTTTGTTAATCGTCTTTTTAATAAACTCGGACATAAAACTTTTGGCCTAAAATAATGGATTTGAACTATGTATTTAATAATAAACACTTGAAAAAGTTCAGCGTTTTTTGATTCGGTTAAGTTTGGTTTTAGAGCGAGGCATAACCGAAATTGAAGCGTAACTACCGGTTAAAAAATACCAAACTGTCAGTTATTAGCTTAGGTAAGTATTTTTTTTGTTTGCTTGTTTGCTTTTATCAGCTCTTTCGGTTTTGGTTTGTTAATCAATTAATTTAGTTGAGTTATTAATTATGGACCTTTTGTACGAGCTACTATTTTTGTTATAAAAGGAGGATTTCATTATGTTGTTTATAATTTACTTACTTTGTCTAGTTTTTGTAAATAAACAACAACATTTTTCAATAGCTTAGAAGATTAGGTTGAAATTATCTTCGTGGCAGCTGGGTGGAATCGGTCTTCTGCCCGTGGGTTTGTTATTTATCTAGCTGTAGGCTTTTTCTTTGTTTTGTTTTTTTTTTTTTTTTGTCATTATGCTTGTAGGAAACACGTTGGAATGTGACAGTGTAAATTGGACGAACCCGAACAAGGTACCGTTGTACATTTTAATCCGCACAACGCTTACGGTTGCTACTAAACATGTATAAGTAAAATGATATTATTTTATTGGTGTTTACTTCTGTTCAACCTACTTATCCTTTAAAATAAAATATTATGAACATATAACAATATCTTTTGCATACACATGTGGGCCTTCGACTAAAAAAATCGCAATGCAAACAATCTGCTAAAATCGACAAAAAGGTTATTCCATTATTTAGGGGACATCTTCTAATTCAAACAAGTAGATTTTAGCCTATTAAAGGTTTCTCTTTTTTCATTACAGCCACATACCAGCTAATTAGGTATAAAACATTATTAGATGGAGAAAACTAATAAAATATTATTTTATATAACTAATTAGATAAAACAAGTGAGTTTGTTTGATGTCAATTTACAACCTGCTAACCCATGTAAGTGTGTGCACCAAACCAAGTAAATGTAACATCCGTCAAAAACCGGATTTACCAAACCCGCTTCGTTTATTAACCGAACAATCAGTTAAAAATTTCGTTGCATATTTAATGCTCAAATTAATTTTAAACGATACATAATTAATAAGTATATTAGAATATAAAATTTATAATTGAAAATCTATTAAAAATAATGAAATAAAAATAAAATACTGATGCCGGGACTCGAACCCGGGTCAGCCGTAAAATACTCCAAGACTTAACTCACACACTTATAACCACTCCGCCACTTGATCTTTTTGTGAGTTCTAGGAAGCAATTAAATCATATGTTCAACTGAGAATCAACCTGTTGCGCCAACTGAAACCGATATCGGCTTTCAAACCGACCAAGACGTTTGAGTGCTCGCGGAATCTTGATCATAACCGATAAACCGACATCTTAAATCAATTCAGTCGTTAATGAACTTGAATTCAGGTGATGTTTGGTTTTTATAACCGAAAACATTCATTCTGGAATTACTTCAACAAAACACTCATCTCGCGATTCAATTACATTCCCAGAGCTTCTAATTTCACGTTTATTCTATTTTCTGGTCGTCGGAATTACTTTCTGATCATCGCCGGAATTCTCTGCAAGTCGCCGGAAAACCGAGACTCACCTCAAAACGGTAAATAACTCGACTCTTTCTGTTCCATTCCATTGATAGACCATCACTAACATAAATCCATCACCCAGAATCAATCTCAGGCGACGTTATCGGATAATCAACTCTCGCCGGAAAACTTCTGAAAATTTCTATTTTCTGCTGTGAAACGGTATAGTCATTCAAACCTTCTGATAACTCTTGTTTAGTACTTCAATTCCACAATTAGCTAATCAAAACTGTTAATTTGTTCGCTAAGTCGAAGTTCATAAAAACAGAGCCGACGACTTCGCCGGAGCTCTGAGAAAGATCATCATTCCGGTATGTTCATTCCCAAAATTTTTCCTATCCGTTACATATAAATCATTAGTACGTCTGTTAATCGAATTAAGCAAGAAACAGTTGATTGATCATTGTCTGTGAATTGAACGAAGAAGATGAAGTCTAATATGATTATAAGATTAATTAAAATCGGTATTATAACCGGGTTAGACACACAGTCCAGCGGTGGACTGTGTGCAAACAATACGCATACGTCCCGAGTTCGATCCTTGACACACGCACATTCTCTGTAATTAAAATGTTCCTTTTTAAACTGAACCGGATCCATTCGCAATGAGATGTTAAGTATAATAAAAATCAGTATATTAACCAAGTTAGACACAGAGTCCAGCGCTGGATTGTGTGCAACATTAAATCACAGGTCCCGGGTTCGAGACCTGTTGACGGCACCGGTTCGATAATTAAAATCTTTTTAAAAATAAATGAATTTTGAATAAATTAAAACAGTATATAAATATAATTAAAAACAGAAATATTTCGGGTTAGACACGTAGCTCAGTTGGTAGAGCTGCGTGCACGCGTACGGGAGGTCTCGGGTTCGAGTCCTGCCCAGCGCATACATGCACACAATAGAACCGGTCAAACAGTCAACAGTCACAGTCAAACAGTCATCGGTCAATGGTCAACGCAAAAGTCAACATTTTTTTAATATTTTTATTTATTTAATTTAATTTAAAAATCAATTAAAAATACTTAAAAATAATGTTTTTAAAGATAGGAAATAGAATTAAACTCACAAAAATATATCTAAAAATCCTATTAAAATTATTAATAAAATCCACTCATTTACTATACTTTCCGTTATTATTTAGGTTAGTTAATTCTCGTTGATCAATCCCTCAAACTCGTGCGCATCTCATCATCTCCAACCGAACGCACCCAATGTGAGTGAATCTCTACAAATTCCCCGTTTTAAACACGTTTTTGGGGTGTATCATGTGTCTTACCATTTATTATATTTAAATCATTGTGCATACATCATATCATGAACAAATGTGTATTCAGCTTGTATCAACTGTTGTGTGGTTATTGTTTAGATTTAATTTATTATTTTCGGTACATGCAATTTCATAGGCCGCCGCTCCCCATTATATTATGAGCGTTGAGCAGTTCCCCATTACATTATGAGCGTGAACCTGTCGTTGCCAACATACGATCGGCTCCGTTTAATTGAGCCTTGATCGCACAGACATTCATCATAGGCCGTCAATTCCCCATTACATTAAGAGCGTGAACGTGACGTTGCCAACATATACAGTTTCATTCATGTTATATATTCATGCAAGTTCATATGTTATTGTATGTTATTGTATGTTATTGTTTGTGGTTGTTATTGCTATTGTTTGATTATTTACATTTGCTCACATATGACTATTGCACAATTTTTCCTTGATAAAGATAACAAGAAATCAATAATAAATGTTTATTTAACAAGGTTCACTCGTCAACTTATGTTGACCCAAAAACCCCCATTTTTACACATGATACAGGTGACCCAGCTGCAGCAAGAAACACATAGGATTGGCTTAGAAGAATAAACTGGTTTAGAGCTTGGATTGTTTAGTTGATTATTTTTCTTTGTATTTGTATGAACATATTTGGATTATTGAGAATGCAATTTTGACTTAAATAAATATGAAACATATTAGTAAATATCATGAGCTTTGGTGATAACCCAATTATGCCCCGACTCTTATTCTGCTGCGGGTCGGGGTGTGACAGATTGGTATCAGAGCCATGACTATAGGGATATAGGATAGGTTATTAGACCCTTAGAGCCTATACTATAGTTGATTAGAATTTTTTAAAATTTTTGTGTGTTACATGCCAAATTTCATGATGATTATATGTTTTATGTTTAATGTTACATTCAATGTTATGCAAGCATGTTCATAAGTACATATTATTATATAATGCCTATCATGAATCATATTCTCATAACATATCATATCCATGCGAGCACACACCACATCATTTTCATGATTGTTTTTGCAATGATTTTTGTATTTTCAAATCCCATCTAAGTGAGTTATCATGACGGGCATGTAGTAACTGGAAGGGTACAAATGCCGGTAGTCGGAACGTCCTGTCTAGGCTGGCATTCGTATAAATCAAAAATAAAGGACCAGTTTACCTACCTGGGGACTAACGATGAGAGTACGAAGTACCTATTAGGCCAAAGCATGCTATACCAAACGTCGTGTGAGCTAACCCCACTTTGAGTTGTCATTGTGTCTACACCTGGACACATTCCGACCATACATCTCGTAAGCATATTTCGTGGTTTTCATTCGGGTTGTGCGAGTGTTAAACCGCCAATACTAATGTGAATCCTACCAAGCCAATAGTCATGGGGGCCCACATGACTATACAGGTGAAGGTATGGGGGGACATTTGAGGCCCAACATGAGCAAACCCAAGACATCCTATGGATGTAGTTGCATTATTGATATTTTTGTTATTTTCATTTTCTTTAAGACACATGACACCTAAAAAGGCTCCATAAACTCACAATCTTCTTATGTATGTTCCTGTAGATGTCGACTAGACAACAACGAGGGGGTAGAAAATCAGGAAGGTCACACGAACGCTTGGCCACTCAAATCGCAAAACAAATGGCCGCGGTACTTCCTGACATTGTAGTTCAAGTCCAACAAGCTCTCGCCGCAAATCCCAACAATCCTCCCCATCAAGAGGACCAGAACGTCGACAACCCTCCCTCCAAAAAGTGCTCTTACAAACACTTCAAGTCTTGTGATCCCTCGAAATTTGAAGGGACCGAAGGTGTCACTGCTCTCCTCCACTGGTTTGAGGAAATGGAAAACACTTTCCTCAATTGCGATTGTCCCGAGGATCGCAAGGTACGTTACTCAACCGGGAGACTATTTGGAGTAGCCCTGACCTGGTGGAACACAGAGAAGGGTAAGAGAGGAGTCGAAGATGCTATGGCCTTAACATGGGAAGAATTAAGGGAAATAATGACAAGGCGCTTCTGTCCAAGAAGCGAAATCAAGAAGTTGGAAGATGAATTCCACTCGTTAAAACAAAAGGAAGGAGATTATACTTTCTACAACAAAAGGTTTCTAGAGTTGAACCAAATGATCCCCAACTTGTCACACCAGTGTACCGTGGTGGAACACTACATTCGAGGCCTCCCCTCAAAAATTCAAGACTCAGTTCTAAGCACTTCGCCTGCGACACTTAAAGCCACAATGGAACTAGCTACCGGACTTACCGAAAATCGCATTCGAAACGGTAAATTCAAAGAGGAGAAAAAGAAAGCCCCCATTGAGGCTCAAACTTCAAACCATTCTGGCTCCTCTTCGAAGTTTACTGGTAAAAGGAACCGAAACACCAGAAACTTTGCTGTCACACAAACAAATTTCCTTATCCCTGCTGTACCCATCACTCAAGTTGCCCCCTCACCTGCACCACATAAAAGGCCATACTCCGGCCCATACCCAAAATGCAACCGTTGCCAATACCATCACTTTCCTGATCATCCCTGCCAGCATTGCACCGGCTGTGGTCGCGCAGATCACACCATACAAACCTGCCGCGTACCTCAGCGAACGAACCACCATCAGCCCTCAACCCAAACCCACCATCAGATAGTGGGTCAAGCCCAACAACCTTTACTACTACCACCTACCCAACATGTAGCCCAATCCTACTACCAACCCAACTATCCCATGATATAACCTATGCGGGCTTGTTAAAACTGTGGGGACCCAAACCACTTTAGAAACACTTGTCCACGCTTGGTGAACATCATTCATGCCCAAGCTCAAGCAAATCCGGTGAATCAAGCTAACCAAGCCCCACCACCTGCAAGAGGAAGAGCTTACAACATCAACGCCAATCCTGTTGAAAATAATAACGGCCCAAACGAATCACCCAACTAGTTTTTCCTCACCAAGAATCAAGACTCAACTCCAATTGTCTAGTTTTAATGTTTTCTTTATGTTATCTCAATCTTTCCGTATCCCAGTTGTAAAATTTGGAAATTATGTATCCAAGAATTTTAATGCGAATTAATATTACAGTTTTGTTTTATACTCATTGATTTAACATTCATATCATCATACATCTCGACGTATCTCAATCTCATCATTTAAAGAAGTTGGGTTGTGTCACGCTTTTACATAGACTGACCCCTTCATCATAACCAACAAGAGAGGTACTGTCATCATTTAGTCATGTATCATTTCAGAATTGAGACTCAAGTTTTGGTTGTTGTGTTTGTTTATGTTTTAGAGTCACATAGAACTGATCATGATTTACTGATAAAGCCAACGAAAATTTGACAAGAATATGGTGGATACGCCGCTGGTACTTCCTATATATAAGTATTCTTGGCAAAGGATCAAAAGCATTACCAGGAGGTTATGAAAAGTTCCGTGTAGATTTAAATATCGTCATGGTTGAAGTTTTTGTTTTATGATACATACCTTATCATTACAAACGTATCAGTTCCCTCAAAACTATTATGCATAAAATCGTAAGCGACATCAAAGATCAAATCCGAGAAGCCCAGCATGTTTCAGTAACAGAAAAGAGACGTACGCAAGGAGCCGTCTTGTGGAGCTAAACTTAAAATTGAAACTAAATCCGACGGTATTATATACTGTCTAGATCACATATGGATTCCTGACCACAATAACCTTCGTGATTTTCTTATGAATGAGGCGCACAAAACACGATATTCTATACACCCAGGAGCCGACAAGATGTATCAAGACCTTCGATACACCTACTGGTGGCCTGGAATGAAAAAGGATATTGCTGATTTTGTTTCCAAGTGCCTTACATGTTCCAAAATAAAAGCTGAACATCAAAGACCCTCAGGACTTCTGGTCCAACCTGAAATACCTGTATGGAAGTGGGAAAACATAACCATGGACTTCATTACCGGGTTACCTCGCACTTCTGGTGGGTATGACACTATATGAGTAATCATTGATCGTCTTACAAAATCAGCTCACTTTATTCCGATCCGCGAAGATTTCAAGAACGAGAAGTTAGCTCGTATCTACATCAGTGAAATCGTAAGCCGTCATGGTGTACCGTTAAGCATTATTTCCGATCGTAACTTCACGAACATGGCAAGCCGTACAAGCCGCTTTGGGTACACGATTAAACCTCAGTACCGCTTATCATCCTCAAACTGATGGGCAATCTGAACGCACCATACAAACTCTTGAAGATATGCTTCGAGCATGTGTCATAGACTTCAAGGGAAATTGGGACGCTCATCTACCATCAGTTGAATTTTCGTACAACAACAGCTATCATTCACGTATCGGCATGGCACCTTTTGAAGCTTTATATGGTCGTAAGTGCCGATCTCCAGTATGTTGGCACGAAATTGGGGAAGCTCAAATTACCGGTCCAGAATTGATTCAAGAAACCACAGACAAGATCCATCAAATTCGAAACAACCTCCTAACGGCTCAAACCCGTCAAAAGAGTTATGCAGATAAACGACGAAAGCCTTAGGAGTTTAACATTGATGATCATGTACTTTTAAAAGTATCACCGTGGAAGGGAATAGTTCGTTTTGGCCAGAAGGGCAAGCTAGCACCACGCTACGTAGGACCTTTCAAGATACTCGAAAGAGTAGGACCTGTAGCATACAAGCTTGACCTACCAGAAGAACTCAACAGAATTCACTCTACGTTCCACGTGTCAAACTTAAAGAAGTGCCTCGCCGATGAAAACCTCCATATTCCTCTAGAAGATATTCAGATCGATGAATCTATGCATTTCATTGAAAGACCAGTAGAGATCATGGACTTCGGAGAAAAGTTTAAGAGGGAGTCGTATTCCAATTGGTTAGGGTACGCTGGGAGTCGAAACGAGGACCTGAGTTTACTTGGGAACGTGAAGACTCAATGCGCAAAAATACCCGCATTTTTTTCCTGTTACCACTGCAACTTAAATTTCGGGACGAAATTTCTAAAAGTAGGGGATACTGTAACATCCGTCAAAAACCGGATTTACCAAACCCGCTTCCTTTATTAACCGAACAACCAGTTAAAATTTCGTTGCATATTTAATGCTCAAATTAATTTTAAACGATACATAATTAATAAGTATATTAGAATATAAAATTTATAATTGAAAATCTATTAAAAATAATGAAATAAAAATAAAATACTGATGTCGGGACTCGAACCCGGTTCAGCCGTAAAATCCTCCAAGACTTAACTCACACACTTATAACCACTCCGCCACTTGATCTTTTTGTGAGTTCTAGGAAGCAATTAAATCATATGTTCAACTGAGAATCAACCTGTTGCGCCAACTGAAACCGATATCGGCTTTCAAACCGACCAAGACGTTTGAGTGCTCGCGGAATCTTGATCATAACCGATAAACCGATATCTTAAATCAATTCAGTCGTTAATGAACTTGAATTCAGGTGATGTTTGATTTTTTATAACCGAAAACATTCATTCTGGAATTACTTCAACAAAACACTCATCTCGCGATTCAATTACATTCCCAGAGCTTCTAATTTCACGTTTATTCTATTTTCTGGTCGTCGGAATTACTTTCTGATCATCGCCGGAATTCTCTGCAAGTCGCCAGAAAACCGAGACTCACCTCAAAACGGTAAATAACTCGACTCTTTCTGTTCCATTCCATTGATAGACCATCACTAACATAAATCCATCACCCAGAATCAATCTCAGGCGACGTTATCGGATAATCAACTCTCGCCGGAAAACTTCTGAAAATTTCTATTTTCCGCTGTGAAACGGTATAGTCATTCAAACCTTCTGATAACTCTTGTTTAGTACTTCAATTCCACAATTAGCTAATCAAAACTGTTAATTTGTTCGCTCAGTCGAAGTTCATAAAAACAGAGCCGACGACTTCGCCGGAGCTCTGGAAAGATCATCATTCCGGTATGTTCATTCCCAAAATTTTTCCTATCCGTTACATATAAATCATTAGTACGTCTGTTAATCGAATTAAGCAAGAAACAGTTGATTGATCATTGTCTGTGAATTGAACGAAGAAGATGAAGTCTAATATGATTATAAGATTAATTAAAGTCGGTATTATAACCGGGTTAGACACACAGTCCAGCGGTGGACTGTGTGCAAACAATACGCATACGTCCCGAGTTCGATCCTTGACACACGCACATTCTCTGTAATTAAAATGTTCCTTTTTTAAACTGAACCGGATCCATTCGCAATTAGATGTTAAGTATAATAAAAATCAGTATATTAACCAAGTTAGACACACAGTCCAGCGGTGGATTGTGTGCAACATTAAATCACAGGTCCCGGGTTCGAGACCTGTTGACGGCACCGGTTCGATAATTAAAATCTTTTTAAAAATAAATGAATTTTGAATAAATTAAAACAGCATATAAATATAATTAAAAACAGAAATATTTCGGGTTAGACACGTAGCTCAGTTGGTAGAGCTGCGTGCACGCGTACGGGAGGTCTCGGGTTCGAGTCCTGCCCAGCGCATACATGCACACAATAGAACCGGTCAAACAGTCAACGGATAATGGTCAACGCAAAAGTCAACATTTTTTTTTATTTTTATTTATTTAATTTAATTTAAAAATCAATTAAAAATACTTAAAAATAATGTTTTTAAAGATAGGAAATAGAATTAAACTCACAAAAATATATCTAAAAATCCTATTAAAATTATTAATAAAAAATCCACTCATTTACTATACTTTCCGTTATTATTTAGGTTACTTAATTCTCGTTTATCAATCCATCAAACTCGTGCGCATCTCATCATCTCCAACCGAACGCACCCAATGTGAGTGAATCTCTACAAATTCCCCGTTTTAAACACGTTTTTGGGCTGTATCATGTGTCTTACCATTTATTATATTTAAATCATTGTGCATACATCATATCATGAACAAATGTGTATTCAGCTTGTATCAACTGTTGTGTGGTTATTGTTTAGATTTAATTTATTATTTTCAGTACATGCAATTTCATAGGCCGCCGCTCCCCATTACATTATGAGCGTTGAGCAGTTCCCCATTACATTATGAGCGTGAACCTGGCGTTGCCAACATACGATCAGCTCCGTTTGATTGAGCCTTGATCGCACAGACATTCATCATAGGCCGTCAGTTCCCCATTACATTATGAGCGTGAACGTGACGTTGCCAACATATACAGTTTCATTCATGTTATATATTCATGCAAGTTCATATGTTATTGTATGTTATTGTTTGTGGTTGTTATTGCTATTGTTTGATTATTTACATTTGCTCACATATGACTATTGCACAATTTTTCCTTGATAAAGATAACAAGAAATCAATAATAAATGTTTATCTAAAAAGGTTCACTCGCCAACTTATGTTGACCCAAAAACCCCCATTTTTACACATGATACAGGTGACCCAGCTGCAGCAAGAAACACATAGGATTGGCTTAGAAGAATAAACTGGTTTAGAGCTTGGATTGTTTAGTTGATTATTTTTCTTTGTATTTGTATGAACATGTTTGGATTATTGAGAATGTAATTTTGACTTAAATAAATATGAAACATATTAGTACATATCATGAGCTTTGGTGATAACCCAATTATGCCCCGACTCTTATTCCGCTGCGGGTCGGGGTGTGACAGTAAATACACAAACATACAGACTACGAACTGAGCTCACATCAAACCCGTATGTGCAAGGTTTCGAAATTTTATCTAGTGGCCTGAACAAATTGGTGAACAATCTTAATCAAACAAAAATCGGAGTGAAAAGCCTTGGAATATTATTAAATTGATAATAATGACAACAACGTAAAGAGTCTTGAGCATTTGAAATGTGATAGGACACATTGCTTTAATCACTTGTACACTAATATATCATCTACTTGTACATTATCCGCACAACAATACTGACCAAGACAACTATTGAAACATCGACAAAAATGAGCAAGTTATCACGGTACCTTTGGATTTTTAAAACATTATAGTTTATAAGATATGGCAAGAATACGTTAAAGAATTATAAGTTTGTTATGAAGGGGGAAAAATGTAACTAATTATCCATAATTTTGTTAAAATAAAGACAGTTAAGTGTAATAACATGGGGGACTAATAATTAGTGTTTAAAAGACCAATTTACCTTTATTTTGGAGATGTTTTTATAAAGAAGAGAGAAAATTTTTTTATTTTTGGGTATCTTAAAATACCCCTTCAACATGCATTATTAATTATAATAATGTAAGATAAACTAAATAAAGAAAAGGGCATATTACATGCTTATAAATTACTACCTCAAGTTCAATCATATACAACATTCACCCATAATACCATCCACTAATGTATACACACAGCTAAGCATTCACCCATAATACCATCCACTAATGTATGCACACAGCTAATATAAACTACTCTTTAAGGGTTCCCAGAGGTGGTCACAAAAGGCACTAATCTTTTATAATCCCTTCTTCTTCCAAGCGCACAATTATCTAGCACCCGCCCAAGGATCAATCGCGTGTTCTGCAAAGCCAATTCTCTAGGCGAAACACCCGTCTCAGATGGGCTAGGTTGTGCAGTCAGCATAGACCCTGGTCCGAACCCCAACCCCATGGCCTGTTGTAGCGGTCCACTGCGAGCCTTGAAAGATGATTGAGGAAACAGCACCTTATCTTCTGTCCCACTGAGCCCGTTCTCATGTGATGCCTGATCATGATTGTGGGTCCCGGTCAAGGAGCTGCAGCTTTGTAGAAGTGCTTCGAGGACACTAAGTGCCTCCCAACATAGAGTACTTTCAACCAATTGGGAAACGATTGCATACATATGCGGGCTTTGAGCAGCGTCCATCGGAGTATGCTGAAGCAATGCTTTCATTATTAATAGAATAACCCGTTGATACTCTACGGGTCCCCGTTCTAGAAGCTTAAGCAGATGCCCGAATGCTAGTGCTGAGTGCTTCGGTAGCCATTCGTTGCATAATAACGGTGACACACAAGCAAGAAGGTTGTCTATCGTCTTAATTTCGCCTTGTGAATAAGCCATGAAAACCGTCGCTAATTCGTCTAATGACTTTGCACGACACCAAATGGCTAAATTTGTTGAAACGCCACGTGCTTTTTGGTATTGGTGTAACAGAGGTGAAGCAGTACCGACAACGGCTTCTTGGTTCAGCTGTAAACAAAGCCACGGGAGCAAGCCGGTGATGTGCATCAAGAGTCGTGTTTCTGGGTCCCCGAATATTGAGTCACACGAGTGGACTGTGATCCGTGAGAGAACTTCGATTGACACACCGTGACTCACGGTTGACATAAGTCCTTTAAGTACGAGTGGTTGTACCCCTTCAAAAGTTGGAACTTTCCCACTGGATGGTGTGGTGGTACTGGTAGCAGTGGTTTGTGACTCCATTCTCTGGAAGTCTGTGTCGGAGACGCTATTATCGAGCTCGTCTCTTGGCATGCTGGAGAGGAGTACGTTTTCGGTGGTACGATCACGGAACGATAAACGGTCAATGACCCGAGCGAACAGCTCGAGTACCTGGCAATAAACGTGAACGAAATCGGTGTGCATCATGGCTACACAACCCCAGAAAAGCTGGGGGTAGAGAATCACCTTCTCGGGCTCCATATTCTCCACCATAACTTGCAATGTCAAAAGAATTTCCATAACAAACCCTAAAACCGAAGGTACGGGATTTGCTAGGCATCTATGGAGGCATCTAAGAAGCGAGACACAAGCATCATTGGTGACGCGGGGTCGTAACGCACGATAGATCTGGTGGGACCGACATGACAGGTGTCTTGATGTGCACTCCATTGCCCATTTAAGCGCCTCAGCTCCCCAAGTCTCTCTGAGATCACCTTGAAAGAAGATAGCATCCACCATGCTCTGCACAAGGGCCGATAAAAGTGCTGCACTCGGGAGCTCGATTTTGACCAGTGTCGGGTCCTCGTTTTCCCACATCATGCTCCCTCTTTTCGATTGGACGTACTTTATTAAACTTACAACCTGTTGCTTGTTCTCGCCGTCACTATTTTCAACATCGTAAAGCTCCAGATGACGGCCAGCAAGAGAATACAACAAATTAACAAGCAAGTGTTGGCAGTGTTCCAATACAATGTCTTCCGAGCTATCCATCGAGACAAACGTGACGTGAAAAAGTAACGGTAAGTGCTCCCGGAAATCTTCATCATTCTCGTAAGCAATCTCCGCTAGCAAAATCAACGCAATATCAGCATGGGTCAACGAATGCTGCTGATGCCCTTGTAAAGCCGAGTGAAGTTCTTTAGCATTGACACCGTGAGCCCGCCAGCAGGATGCAGACCATCTATTTCGGAATTTGGAGTGTCAATAAGATAGTCACCACTGTCTCGAGACACATGTCGGCTTCTCATACTTCCAGTCGAACTTCGGACCCCCATTAAAGGTCCAGACATGTTGACCAACGCTGGAATGAGTTGACCCGACCGCCCAGCAGTCACAGGAACCACGTTCATCTCGGGTGCCATTGGAGTCAATGGACCAGAAGCACTCCGCCCTCCTACACCTGTAGTTCTCCAGCTTAAGCTTCCGCTTGTATTCCGTAATGGACCATCAAGAGACCCTCGAACCAGTAACGGTGACATATGCGGCTGATTGTCTAAAACCGCTGCAGTCTGAGCCACTGCTGAACTCTGAGAAAACTCCAAAACATAATTCCCATTGGCTTCACCTTTGTTAGCCGTTGGTCTGACTGGTTCCAAGCTATCTTCAAGCATACGTTGAGCCAATTGGTAAACCAAGTGGTCAATGGTCCCCTGAGGACATATCCGAGCTAGATATAAGCTAACCCGTTTAGCAACAGAAAAATACGTAGCAAACGCGCCACTTATTTCAGCAGATGCATTCGAATCACAATCTTCAATTCCTTTAGTGATCAAAAAATCCAAAACCGGCCGTATATTACGTGGCTTACTAGCAATAGTATTCCAGAGCTTCTCAATTTCATCAGGAAACTGATCACCGTGCCTCCATGTTACGTAATAAAGACTCTTTAACAACCGTTCACTCCAACCCGAGTCTTTAAGCTTCCAGAAATTAAGATTCTCGATCCACGGAGCCATGCATGTTAGAACCTGATGTTGCGCGATTATATCAACCGCGTCGAGTTGCCTCTGCATGATTTCCTCGCAAAGAAGCTGGCTTAGCTCGGGATGATCTTTTGCAAGTTTGCAAGACAATTTGTACTGGAATTGTTGGTAAGAGTCCGGCAGGTTGCCGACAACGCCGCCCGATAACTCCCCGACCCCTCGATTTTATCTTCCGCCCATTCCCGGACCGACAACGTTTCGAGCATCTGTAGTGCATCGTCACGAATCTGTCTAGATGGGTCCACCACTTTGTAGAGGATTAGACTTAGAAGTCTTTGGATTTCACATTTAGGTATCTCTTGGAGCATGTAAACTTCCGCTAATACACTGAAGTAACCATCCGCTATTGCAGCATCAGAATAGTAGCACTGTAAGACAAAAAACGAAGTGACAGTCAGTAAAATATTAACTAAGTAAAGCCATTTTAGTTAATACATCTTATGAATATGGCAGATGATGTTTGACCTGGTCAATGCAAGCAGGAAACAAGTCTAGATTAGTAAGAAGGAGATTTTTTAAAGCCATTTTAGCGAGTGAGACACGAAGGTGACCACCGCGGTTCCTATCACGTCCAGCGGCTACTCGACCACCTTCTCCTGTGTATTTATTAGTATAAGATGGGGTTCGAGGGTCAACGGGTGAATAACCGAAAGGGGCCCGTGGTGTGGGCTCAATGAAGAGACTATTGATCCAGGATATAACCCGCCCGCTCATTTTTCTTGCATTGTCGTCAAAACACGGCCCATATAACAACGAAGCCATAGCGTTCATGGAAGCCCACTGAATGGCCTCAACTTGTTCAGTCACTTCTTTATCGAATGAAATTTTGTCGATGGAATCTTTTGATCGGGAGTGTTGACTCGACTTATAACGCTCAAGTTCACGTCGGTAGTCACTTGAACTGTCTTGACTCCATGTGCTACCAGATTCGTCACACCACGAGAAAAGAAGATCAAAAAACCGTTTTCTGGTTTTGTAATCGAATTTCTCGGATTTTGACTCCACAAACTCGGGTGCCAGTGATCTTAGCACACATGCAAGTGAATAACGAAGAGGTTGCATTTCTTGAAAATTTTCAGGAGGTGAACTTGAAATTAATCGTGTAGTTTCCTCAATATACTTTAAATAGTGAAGACGGAAAACCGGCTTACGGCCTAGCATGCCAGGCCAAATATTCTCAGCAACGGTTCTATATATATTCGCAATGCGAATTCGGAGTTCTTCACGGCGAGGCTTTTGACTCTGCATCAACACAAATAGGATATAGTTAAAATATATATATATTATATATATATATATATATATAAACACACACACACACACAAAAAACAACCCACCACCACCAAAAACCTAACCCCCCCCCCAAAAAAAAAAAAAAACCTAAATCATCATCATACTCAGTAAATCCCACCAATAGTAAAGCTAAGGTAGGGTCTAAGGAGGGTAAGATGTAGACAGCCTTACCGCTACCCCGAAGGAATAGAGAGGCTGCTTTCGGTGAGAGTGTGAGCCCCCTGGCTCCATAGTAGTTTTGCATCAAGCCTTGAACGTAAGGCGAAAAACTCTCGGCAAAAGGCCAATTAGTGCATGTACCCTCTTGTCTTTCGGCTATCAACGCCACTACATGATGCATGATTAAACGTCCCCGCTTTTAACGTTAGTTTCGTAAAACAACGTTAAAATTAGTGCAATTTCACTTTTACCCAAAAACCTAAAAAAACCTAAACCCCCCACCCTCAAAAACCTAAAAAACCTAAACCCCCAACCCAAGCTAAATGCTAAAAACTAAACCCTAAAGCTAAACCCCAAAACTAAATGCTAAAAATATCATTTTAAAAAAAATTACATTTAAATTGCGACTTTTTATTAATAAAAAAAATTCAAAATTTTTTTATTAATAAAAAGTTGCCATTTTAGTAGAATTTTTTTTAAAAAAAATTTGTGTTTTTTAAGCCTTTTTAAGTAATTTTGGTTGTGTTCACACTGGCTCTAGTGGTTCTCGGCATAAATGGTGGTTTCTAAACGTACAATGCGTACGCGATTAGTGTATAACATGCGGATTTTGTACATTTTGGTTGTCCGAGTTTATCACCATGCGATTTTGAGATATAACTTGCTAACAACCAATTTGAGAGTCCGAGTTTGTGAGTCCCATGCGAGTTATGAACATGTCCGGGTTTGTCAAGCCATGCGATTTTGAGATACAACATGCGAACAACCAATTTTGTGAGTCTGAGTTTGTAAGTCCCATGCGAGTTTAGGAACATGTCCCGGTTTGTGAAGTCCGGGTTTCATAGACAGAAGATCTAAAGGCTGGGGTGATCGCATACAATTTGTAGGATAACCGGCCTCTCTCTCTCTCTCTCTCTCTCTCTCTCTCTCTCTCTATATATATATATATATATATATATATATATATATATATATATATATATATATATATATAATATTTAAAAGGTGTGGACTGATGAATAGTATCCACACCTTTTACACTTTCACCCCCATAGTTATTTGAGTTTACTTCTTAGACCCTAAACTTTAATAAATTTATCAAAGAACCCCTAAATTCAATAAACTTTTCTTTTGACTTTATTTTTATGTTTTTCTCTTTCATTGTTATACCGGGTGCCGATAGCGTATCGATTAAACCCTAAACTTTAATAAAGTTAACAAACAACCCGTAAACTTCAATAAACTTTTCTTTCGACTTTATTTTTATGTTTTTCTCTTACGGTTGTTATACCAGGTGCCGGTTTCGTACCAATACCGTAATGAACCGAACCGATGTCGACCAGACTTCCGCCGCAACGCGGGGGTAATTTTACTAGTTTATTTATAAAAAGGTGACTTTCATTGAAAACATTTATCATACCTTCCATTTTGGTTTTCCATCTGTTTCCAAAGAAATATCCTCCATAAAAGATGCGAGCTCGTTGAACATTATTTCACACACTTCCAAGTGTGAGTGCCCAAGAGCCATAGTTGCTGCATGCTGAAATTCAAAACAAAAAAAATTATGAATGATTAGCCAACTAGCTTAATGGATGCGTGAAAAATTAAAAAAAAAAGTGCATCTAAAGTTTATACAAAGTTGGTGACTCACAACATGTGGTTCAGAACCAGATTTTAGAGAAGGAAAGATAAGACGGAATAGATCGCGTGTTGTTGCCGCACTAGCTCCTTCTCTTCCAGGTGGACATGAACAAGCAAACATAGCGTACATAAGCCATTGATCTAGTTTGTTGTCTGTGTCCTGAGATTGATGCGCTTTTCCCCCCAATTCAACAGGCGTGATGTATGTAAGTCGCGTAATAACCTCCGCCCTGACATACATAAAATACAGATTCACATTAGGTTCCAAAAAAAACAAAAGGTAAAGGTATAAAATTCTACAGTAAAATGTCATTTTAGTCCCTGAGGTTTGACTAGTTTTGTGACTTTCGTCCAAAGGTTTGTTTTTTCGCATCTGGATCCAAAAGATTTGAAATCTTGCCACTATCATCCGACTTGTTAACTCCATCCATTTTTCTCGGTTAAGTTAGGGGTATTACCCTCTTTTTAGACTTTTCTTTTTTGTTAAACTAAAAACACTACAAGAAATAAAGTCAACAGATGTGGATCTTTATTTCCTGTAGTGTTTTTAGTTTAATTGAAAAAATGTCTAAAAAGACGCTAATACCGGACTTAATGGAGAAAAATGGATGGAGTTAACGAGCGGATGGAAATGGCAAGATTTCAAACTTTTGGATCCAGATGCGGAAAAACAAACCTTTGAACGAAAGTCGCAAAACTGACCAAACCTTAGGGACGAAAAATGACATTTTACTCAATTCTAATTACTTTGCTTCTTGAACAGACTGTGGGCACAGCACCGCACAATATTTGACGAGCTCGCTAAGACATCTAGCCCACCGGTTCTTATCGGAGCTTTCAAAAAGTATAGATTGTAATGTTGCGTCAGGAGGTACTACATCGGATTCTCTTCTAAGATCGAAAGGACGCCCAGAATCCCAATAGCAGCTTTGAACTATGTCATCCTGTTATATATATATATATAACACATGAGAATGAGACTAATACGAATAACAAGCATAAAATAAAAACCTGAAGTAAACAAGGCAGCACACACCCCATTCTCTTCTAAAACATCAATTATGAAGATTGGTTCAGCTTCGTCTTTTACGAGATCGGATCTTTCATACAAAGATAAGTTTCGAATATCATTCCGTAGGGCTCGCACACAGCGAAGTAACTCCAGTGCTGTGTGTCGGATCTGACTATCAGCAGAGCTAAGAAAGATAAGACCAACAGAATCAATCTCCGAAGCACGATATTCTATCGGTTCTCCTTGATGAAATGAAGATCTCTTAACCCCTTGTTTTTTCTGCGTTCTTTTTAGATCGGAAACATCGTTTTCACTGTTATCGTCAGAGAGACAAGCTCTCCAGAAACGCAGGAGTTCCAAAAGGCGTCCCAATGATGTTTGGATAAGAAGAGGGAATTCGTCTGGCAATCGTAGGATAAAATTTGCCATACCACGCATAACTGCAAATCGACGGTGCGGAAGGTATCTAACAACTCGATTTAATACTTGTACTGCTTCTTCACGAACACCCAGGATCGATGCTTATTCCATGTTGGGGATTATCTCGGTGATCTTATCAGTTCTACCCACCTCTTCTATTAGGTCAGGTATGCACTTAAGAACCGAACGGAATAGATATCCTTGTGATTTTTCCTTGGTAACAGCATCTAGATAAAATATGGTTAGTTAGAACCGAAGTTAACGAACCAAAAGAATTGTTGTGATAAAACAATTACCTATAGTTGTCTTCGAAGAAGTAAGAAGAGCCTGACTATAAGCTCGATTGCATGATCTCAGAATAGACTCAATTGCAGCTTTTACTTTCGGAACATAATGACCTATGTCATGAGCTGGTAAAGAAAACAGTCAAAAGTCAAAACAAGATCTTAAAAACGATATGAATTCAAACGGATTGATTAACTACCATGAAGGATTTCCAGGCCGACATGTTGGCTTGTGGGAGACATTGCGATCGCAAGTAATGCACGAAGGCCGATAACTTTTCCTTCACTAGGGCTATCTTGTTTCAGCAATTCTAAAATCACATGGTTCATAGAAAAATCAAGGTTATGTTTGGCTATAGTAACACAGAACTCAACGACTTTATCATGTTGCACATCCTGTGTAAACATCCCTTTCCTGAGAATCGTAAGAAGTTGAGCTGTCACACTGTCGAGGTAATCCCATACGCGATTTGCTGGTTGGGAATTTCCGTGAACGCTCAAGTAGAATCTTAAAACGCGGTGAAGACAGTCTAGAGCCATGAATCGATTGTTCTTGTCCTGTAAAATAACTAGATCCTCAGTTCGTAAATCCGAACAGACCGTTAGAATAAAATGTTTTGTTACGAAGAATGTTACCCTAAGATGCTTATACAGTTGCTCCATATGAGGACCGAAGTTATTGAGGAAAACAACAGGATCACCGAGACAGAGAAGCAAAGTCACCAAAGGATAAGCAACCTAACACAAACAAAGATGAATATAAGAAGAGAATCAAATAATGTTACGAAAGATAAAGTGAATTAACTTACAGCTATATGTTTGTTTTGTTTATCGGTCCAATGCATAAGTTGCCCTCTTATTCGTGCAACGGCTTCATACCAGAGAGTAAGTGCGGGGTCCACACCAGGAGGTGGCCAGTTACCTTTACTATCATCTGCGAGTGGTGCTAAAATGTTTGACAGCATATTGCAAAGGGCGTGATGAAGTTCACTCTTCCGTTTATGAGGCGCGCGATTAAGCGGATTGGCTTTTGCCACAAAAGAAGCTGACGCGTTTAGACCACCCTCGGTTTTCACCTGCCAGAAAGTAATTTAATATATTACTATATAGTTCTTTCAAATGTGAATTCATTTTTATTTAAAAAACACTGTATTTAGAATATAGCATATACCCCAAGTTTTAGATAGCGCATTCCGTTGATGATACTGAGTGTTTCACTTCGAGCAGCACTAGTATCAATCCGACGAGTACTGAGTTCGTTGAAAAAACGCTCAGTTACAGAACTAAACCTGTTGAGGGATATAGATAATATAAATGTGGTACTCTTCGATAAGAAATTCTCTAAATATGTTAATTTAAATTTATGTACATCTTTACCTGATACATGATAGAGCACCGAGGAGTTGTGCAACTAGATCTAGAAGGAGACCGCGCAAATCAACCAATGAAGGATATTCAACCTGACTAACAACCCTGCAATGAGAAATTTTTCAGTTATTTATGCCACAAGATAAATCTTGTTTTCAGCAGATGCATTGATGCAATTAGATATTGGAAAAAGATGAAGGTTATAGAGCCAATCTGGTGTTACCTGTCAGCATTTATCAGCCAATCAAACACAAAATTTTCAAGTCCGATCCAGAGTTTTTCTGCAGTGACAGTGGAAGCACATTCTATCTCAGGATACCGTAACTTTAATAGCAGAGGTAAATTTTAAGTTAATATAGAGACGCTTAACCTGTAAGTCCTTCTTGTGGACAACACTCCACAAAGCGAATACACGCTGAGCAAAAAATGCACTCCACTGCAAGCTGCTCCATTCAAGAGATAAACGTTATTTAGTTAATAAAATGGTATCAATAACAAAAACGTTATTAATTATGAATAATGTATTCTTAACAAGGTAAATAACCATGATGGTCTTTAAGGTCAAGGCATACAAACCTTTCTTTGGAATGTAGATGCATCATTTGCACCTTTTGGGGACTCACTGCAAAGAAAGAAGATATAACATGTCAAACTCCAAACAAATGAACTAATGAAGCATATTATAATAACGTATTTGAGCTATCTTTAACAAATCAGGTAACTTAACATGGTATAAATGGAAAAACATTTGTCAAAAACACACATATGCACATTAAAAATAGAGTTTGGGGACCTACGTTTCTCTCCATCGAAGAAGTGCTTCAAGAAGAGGTACAGGCGTGTGTCTTGCCACCATAGCTAAGGAATCCAATACTTGCTCATAGGCAGGGTCTGATGGCCTAAGGTATTGTCCATCCTGCCGTTTCCCACATTTGATAGATAAATAGTAATTGATGAGAAAATCATACATATAAACCAATTTGATACTATGGAAGCATACATGGAACAAAACAAAACACATTTCTTTATAAAGCGTGTAAAAGGAATAGCATACAATTCGATTATAAAGGAACCATAAACTACAACAAAACCAATCTGAAATTAAGCGTAAACAGTATTCCACATGCTCCTCAGAGCCCTTTTATGCAATTGTAAAGACAAATTAGGGTAAGAGTTACATCACAACACGCTATAAGACGCACACTTCAACAGACATATTTTTGTACACTAAAGCAAATGTATTGTAGTTTTACTAAACAACAACCAAGTCAAACTTAAAATCACCTGAATAACCGTACTACCAACTTTAAATAAAAGGTCCCTTGCATTTGGTACATCTACCCAAAACTAAAAGCCTCCGATGACACTCAATAGAGCAGTGTCCACAACGTTAACTATCTTGAGGCTTCCTTTAAATTTGTATGCTAAAACAATTAAAGCACGAAAACCAAAACAAAATCTAATTTGAAACGATATTGACCATCTCACAGCCAAAGATTCATCTTAAATTTAGGTCCTCTAATAAGGACACATCTAATACTAAAAATCTTAAACTTCAAGAACTCCGATAACAGAAGATAACTGAGGGCATGATCCGAATGAAAGAGTTTGTGCTCTACAAAACCTATCCTTCCTCTCCGTGAGTTAAACCTTCAAGCACTCAATATGAACTCGAAACTTATAACTCTCAACATATCGAGTGCCTCCTATGCCACAATACATTATTGACACCAATTGCTCACTACTTCACCCAAACATAGCAAGTGATTACTAAACAACAATTGAAAACTAAACATATATGTAGACAATAAGTGAGTTAAATAAGTAAATCATCCTTATCTTCACCTGTGCTTGTGCTGTTTCAATCCGCCGCCTCGCAAGCGGAAGAAACCGCTGCAGAAGCGCATCGACAATCAGCTTCGCCGCACTCCCAGCCTTCATCCTCACATAAACCCCCAAAATTAGGTATCAATTTCACCTTCTTCTACTCCAACTAAATACTTCTCACTTCATAACCTAAATTATGATCCTGAAAATCACTCAACATCATCAATTCTACAGTTAAACTGTACCGGAATCAAACAAAAAGTTAAAAACCCCAATTGTTCATGTATCTAATTATAAAGTACCTTCAAAAAGCCCTAAAGTAAGAGCTTATGTTTTCGCCTATAACATCAGTGTTTCTGCAACATGTGATCTACGAAGCTTGAAAACGAGTTTACATCAAAATCAGCTACAAATTTTGTAGGCTTTTTCACCATTGATGACGACAGCAGACCTCTAACCTCTTGTTCATTTGTCAAAGGCGTTTACTGTCAATTTACCCAAAATGCCCTTTATGTGTGTGTTTTTGCGTTCCAACTATATCCCATCTGTATTTTTAGCCTTTTTGGCACTAAATACTTCTCACATGTTTCTAATAAATTATATTAATTTTGTTTTTTTTTTTGTAAATTAATAATATTAATTCTAAATACAAATTATTCCTAACTAGAATTAAGCCCCGTGCATTGTGACGGGTGGTGCCATGATGTGATAAAAAAGCACAACAAATAGGTTTTGATTGCATAATAATATAGCACAAAAATTACAATCAACTAAAGTTTATTACATATTAAAATTTATTCTACTTTTCAACGTCATGAATGTCTACATAATGTGCGCTAAATCCGTATATGGAAACCTGCAACTCCACATGTTTCTTCCTAATGTTAGCCACCCTTTCGGTTAATTCGTTTAGCTTCTCAGTCATACGTCGATCTAGCGCTACAACATCCTCCAACATCTTCCTAAGACGCTCAAAAACCTTTTGATTATCTTCCGAAGTGGACATCCTAATCTGTACAAAATTCAATTAAATAGAATAATAAGCCAATCAATAACCAAAAATAGATTAAAAGCCAATCAATAACCAAAAGTAAAGCAAACTTATTGTGATAATCTAGTAAACAAGCTCATAAATATTGGTGTAACTAAAAACTTATTTCGAGCCGCATTAGTCATAACACCATTGTCACACATCTCATTTATCATCACCCTTCCGCTTGCAAATCATAAGTCTCCGGAGATTTCCATATACACTAAATTTGTTGTCTTATTTATACGTTTTACATCTTCATTTAATATTATTAATTTGACTCGGTCTCTACTTGGTTTTTTGTCAAATACAAACCAGCCCTCGTTAGTGATTGTCCTTTGCTTTTGTTATAAAATACAAATCATTCCTCACTAGATTGTCAAGAAAATCATAATTTCTAGTTTTTTTTATCATGTAATACAAGTAAATGAATTTGTATTTGACTAATTATGTTATTTTCTCAATTAAACCGCATTTGTTCATGAACATTAAGTATGAGATTAATGACAATATTTCTCACAATGATTATGGTAATTTGTGGATGGGTTATGAAATGATTAAATAATGGCTTTATAAACACAATTGCTAATGAAAATTTTGTTTCTTGGTATAATGATTTAGAAGGTAATCCGCTCACATTTTTTTGTAAAATAGTATTGATTGATTTAAAAAGTTTTAAATCAGTTTGGTAGGTATATACTAAAATAGGAATGGTGGTGACTAAAAGTTTAATATTATCGAGATATCCATTGATAGTTACTTTTTAGTGGCATACCTTATTGTGGGTTAAAAAGTATAAATATATAGTCATATTACTTTCATAGCATTATTCAATTTACTAGTTTAAGTTATTATGTGTTATACGTGTGATCTCAAAATAAATTATATTATTTAACAGTGTTGACATAAACTTTTAATGAAAAAAACGTTCCATTACTTAGATGAATATTAAATTACAATGAACTAAGAAAAATGAATATGGAAAAATCACAAATCATTAAAGATTTATTTATACACCACGTGTGTCTTATCCACATATCTGCATCTTCTTTCTCTATATCATTACTCGGACTTGTTTTATTTCTCAACGATCTTTGTGAGCTAAATATCTAACCAAGTGTAGTCAGTCGTTAAATCGCCTTGCCTGAAGAAAAAGTAGCATATATTTAAAAACTAACAAATTTATAATCTCGGATTTAAGCTAAATCAATAAATAAAGTTTGTTTTTATCACTTGAGATTTAACCTAGGCATCTTAGAAAAGGTGGAAAACATAAAGAATGCTTAAATTAAAATGGGAAGTAATTAACAATATACCTTTGATGTATGAAAAGAAGCTAATCCGATTTGGCGAGCAATGTCATTTGGCCTTTTTGCTGAAATATTTTTAGTGCCCATAACTTGATGCTTGTTTTAAATAAAAAAAAGTCACCCAACCTACCCGCATGACATTCTCGTTGCAGTGTAACAAATCCACTCCCTTAACAGAATCATGGATGCGGTAGCTGCTTAAAAGCAAAATGACAATTAAAATTTAGAAATTAAAGCATGCTATGTCATCAATATTGAGAAATATACAACTTAATAACTTACTGAACGAATTCTAGCAGTTAAGACTCATGTATTTTAAGACGTGACCAATTTCTTAGTATTATTAATTTGTTTACCCTTGTATTAATTGTTTGTAACAATTGTGTCTATTACCTTCCCTTCCATATATCTTATGCTACTAAAATACTTCAAAACCCATTCTATACTAACCCAGTCCATATATGAGAATACAAAAGCGTTCCAAAACAACAAAAACGATGTAATGTACCCAGCCTTTATCAAAACCAAGCGAACACTAATGGTCTGGTCTCTCTTCGTGCAAGCACACAAACAAGTAATAACAGATGGAGGGAGAAGGGATATATTCAAAAGAAGAAAATCAAGAAAACTGAAAAAAAAAAAAAACATGTGTGCTTTGTGTGAGAATCTCATTAAGTGAAGTTACGTTAGGCTACTCGGTGTGGGTGACGGGCCTCTCTCCAGGACGACCCGCCACGTCGGCATCCACGTCAGAGGCCTTGGAGGACGCCCCTCCAGGGATGGAAGCAAGGAAATGGGTGACGACCCGACCCCACCTAGTTTTTTATTTTTCTTTTTAATTTTGCAAAATATATTATAAAAACTAAAATTAAATATTAATTCAAACATTACATTAAATAAACTAACATAATATTAAAAAAACTGCTAGTCTTCATCCGGCATGTCGTCGGTGGGTTCGTTTGGTGTGTTGTTCCAAATGTAGTCCACCAAGTCCGCTTGTAGGTTGTGATGTATGTACTCGTTACGTAGAGAGAATCTGTTTAAATCTTGTTGTTCTGCACTCACTGGAACAGAATTCCCGCTAGACGCGTTTTCATCGTAGTCACAGATCGCTCTACCCTCGTCTTCGATGTTCATGTTATGCAGCAAGATACAAGCATACATAATGTATCGCAGCCTCTGTGGTGTAAAAGAACGTGCCGGATATTCAATGATATGCCACTTTTTTTGTAGAACTCCAAAACACCGTTCAATCTTTTCTCACCCCCTCTTGAAACTTGGCAAATTTCTTTCTTTTATCGTCTGTAGGGTGCGGAATAGTTTTAACGATTGTAGAGTACGTCGGGTATATTGTAACGCCTCGTATTTTAATATATTATTATTATTTTTATTTATTAATTTTTATTTTAATATATTATTATTATACATATAATATCAAATAATAAACACGTATGCTTATCATGAGTCGAGACTTTATTCGTAATATATACATATAAGTTTTCACCTAAACAACATGCGATGTCACGTGTATCTTTCTTAAATATTTATGTGCAAAACGGGTCTCGAAACGTGATTAGACTGCTAATGGGCTATAGACCCGGTTCCCCCTTTGAAACCCTAGCCCTTATAACTAACATAAACCATCACCTTCTTCATTTTATCAACAAAACCCTAGCCCCCATTACTCCCCCTTTTCTCTCAAAAAGACCGGCGACCGGAGCCGCCTTTCTGGCGAGACTCCGGCGAGACTCCCTCACCTCGGCTCTCTCTCACCTGCTCCGACACACATAGCCGGCACCCTCCTTCTTACCCTCTCCCCCTCGCAACCCTAAACCACCACTTGGTGGCGTCGCAGGTCAATAAAAACAACAGCAACAGCGGCGAAAGCCGTTTCCGGCTTGAAGTGTGCAGCGGCGGTGGACGGCGGACGACGGTGACAGGTTGGGGTGATACCGGTGTCGTTCTGGTTCCCTCGGGCCTGGTGCACTTTGGTTTGGGCCTGGTCAGTTTGGGTCATGCTTCGGGTCGTGAATCTCGGTTCGATTTAATACGCCACGATTCCGGTAAGGGTCCGACTTGTTTGGTTAGGCCTTGCTCTAGTCCAGTTTGGTTCTCGGTTCAGCAGGTATCATCTCGGCTCAGTTTTGGTTCAACTCCGGTTCAGCGGGTTCGGGTCAAACACGGTCAGACCTAGTCAAAGTCAGATTTATTTCGGCTCACGTTCAACCCAGATTAGTATGGTTCGGGTTCGGTTCTCGAGACAACCTAAGCACGATTGTTTCGGTCAAACCCGAGTCGACTCGAGTCAACTAAACTCAACTCAGTCAACGTGATAGACGGTATAACCTTTATAGCACGAGTTATCTTATTTTTTTTCATATTTATTTAATGTTTGAATCACTCGACCAACTTTATAACTTGTAAACATAATTAGACTTTGTAAATAAATATTTATATTGTTCCGTCGACTATTGCGTTGTTTATCGTTGTGTTTTTGAAAACATTTAATCGACACGTTGGTACTGTCGGGATCGTCCTAAAATAGGGGAAACTCTGCCCGTTTTTCGTCAAAACGTACCAATATTTATTTATTAAATCTTTCGACAAAGTGTATATTTATTTATTAACATTTCGACAAAGTGTATATTTATTAATTAATCCTTTCGACAAAGTGTATATTTATTTACTAAACCTTTCGACATTGTATGCTCAACGATTATACCTTTTCGCCAAAATACACAAATATCTATTATACTTTCGACAAATATGCATAACTGTTATACTTTTCTGTCAGAATATATATATATATATATATATATATGCATCTATTGTGTTTTGTGTCAAAACAAATATATATATATATATATATATATATATATATATATATAATTCCTTTCGACAATATATATATATTATTCTTTTCGTTAAATATATATATAAATATATACTTTAGAGTCGAAAACTAAAGATAACATATCGAATTCGAATAATTTTTACAACAAATGAATATGAAGGTAGATATACTTAATCATTATTTTGACAAAACTTCTATAATACTTTGGGCAAATTTTTAAAACTAAAATTGTTGTACAAACCATGCTAAAATATATATATATACGTTCATCCAGCTTCAATTCAAATCCTTCGTCTAATCTCGATTACTCATACACATTTGTTTGTCATTTAAGGTGACCTCGGTGTCCCCTTTCTCCCACTCATCAACTCGTCGCGAATTACCAAAGAAGACTTAGCAATCTTGTGAGTACACTCGACCCACTTTTGTTTATAACACTTTTGGGTGTAACATGTTTTATATATACAAAAATCATGAACACTTAAACTTTATGAAACGCACAAACAATCTTATACACATGAATACTTGAATCTCATACTTGATGCTTGTCTTGGATATTCGTTATGCTATGCTTTAGTCATTAACTATTTTTAGCATTCGTTTGACATGCTTAGCGCTATAGGAATTCACGCATCCACCTCCATCGTGTTATTCGTGAGGTCATGTTAAAACATCGTGATTGCGTTAAGGGTTTGATTATTAGTATTGCATGCCTTGATATTGCTCTTGTATAGATTTGGTTGCCATGAGGATTATTAAAACTTTATTCGTATACGTATGTTGTGCTTAAACTTGTGTACTCGCCTTTGCTTTTGCATTGACTTTATTTTAAAACATGTTACAGGTTGAAGGAGATGATGCTATGAAATCAAAATAGCAAGGACTTAGATACACACATTTTAGACGTTAGATTTATAAATGTTGTACCAAATTTTGTTATGTTTTATGAACTTCTTATATTGCTTCATGTTGTATTTGACAATGTTGTGAAATGAAATTTGGATTTAATTAAATATTGTCATTTATTAGCGTTGTGTGCAATGAGCAATCTCATTTTCGTCTCATCCCGATGTTTCCGCCATCGGTTGGGGTGTGACATATATTCCATCTGCAAGGTAGTAACCGCGCCTGTATTCCACCCTCGAAATCGTAAAACTTATGTTTGGACCTGTTCCTTGGATTACATCGTCAAATATCTGTGACTGGTAGATGATATTAAGGTCATTAAGTGAACCAGGCAGACCAAAAAAGTCATGCCAAATCCAAAGATCCTGTGACGCAACAGCCTCTAGTACTATAGTTGGATGACCGTGATCGCCCCAAGTATATTGACCTTGCCAGGCAGTAGGCCAGTTCTGCCAGGGCCAATGCATGCAATCAATGCTTCCGAACATTCCTGGAAAACCATGTCTTTCTTCGTGCGCTTGATATAACTTTTGGACGTCGTTTGCGTTTGGTTTCTGCAATTATTTTTTGCTATATAACGTTACGATCCATTTGCAAAACTTGTGTAAACATTCACGTGAAGTTCTTTCGGACATCCTTAAATACTCGTCTAACGAATCGGGTGCAGTCCCGTATGCGAGCAGGCGAAAGGCCGCGGTACATTTCTGTAAAGTGGTGAATCCCCTACGACCCCTGGCGTCGTATCGAAGTGTGAAATACGGATCATACTGCGCCAAGTCGTCTGCTATACGTAAGAATAGTCGACGACTCATTCGGAACCGACGTCTAAACATCGCGTCCGTGTACAATATATTTATAGTTATAATATAATAATAATAATAATAATAATAATACTAAATAAATAATAATAATAATCATATTTATAAAACTTTAAATGTTGATTTACATTTATTATTTATAGTTTTATAACTAAATACTATTTAAATTAAATTAAGTATTATCTTATTTAAGTAGTTAAGCATATAATTACTAAATGTTTACGTAATGTAACTCTTTTCGAGAACACTATCTTACGAAAATAACCTTTTTATATGAGATATCCTGACACGACATGCTGTCGGACCTGACCCGATCTATACGTATTATTAAATACTAAACGCCTTATTATGATAAAAATAAATAAAATAAGTTTTACATTATAATGTTAAATTCAATTAATTAATAAATATTAAATATTATGTTACAAATAAAAATATATTTGTAGAATTTATTAACATTTCAATTCACATTTACTATTTTTACTTATATAACCAAATACTGTTTAAACATTTACTATTTTTACTTGTATAACAAAATATTGGTTAAATTACTTATTAGCTTATTTAAATACTTAAACAACAACAACAATGCCCAAATAAAATCAATACTTAAAGCAGGTCGAGTTAGATTCTTCTCTTTGAAAGAGCTACATTTATTATTCACATTTTATAATTTATAATTAAATACTATTTAAATTAAGAATTATCTTACTTAAAGACTTAAGTATATAATTACTAAATATTTGTATGATAATAATAATAATAACAATAATGCCCAAATATAGGAATGTTTAAGGCAAGTAGGTTTAGATTGTGCTATCCAAAAGAGCCTTAGTGACCCGTGTTGCATAGTGCGTGCCAACCCACTAGTGTGTGTGTGTGTGTATGTAAAGGTTTGTATACAACCGACATTTCCTACAAAGTGTGAGAAGCGTATATAGGCATTGTGTTTTAAATTTGGGTTATTGCATTTTAATAATCCTATATTTCACATGTTGGCGATAATAATCCCAACTTTAAAAATTCTCTCCAACGATCCCAACTTTAAAAATTTTCTCCAACGATCCCAACTTGTAAAAGTTTGGCCCCCATTGATCCTTTTCAAACATATAAGAATTTGACCTCCTCAATAGATTCGAGTGCACCTTGAGACTCCTTAATTGATTTAAATGCACCTATGTTAGAAAAGGATCAATGTGGGTCAATCTCACTATCCGAACAAATTTGTTAAAATAACTAATGACATCACATAAAGCAAAACAAAGATTACTCAAAACAAAATAAAACAAATGTTTTTATTTATTTGTTTTTCTTTTAAAATATATAAAATAAAATTATAAAAAAAACACTTTTATAAAGAAAAACAATAACCAACTCTTCAGTGGGCTCACTATAAGTAGTTGTTATAATTGAAGATTGTTATCGCTCTCTTGATTTTGTGAGAGAGAAGAAAGATTTGAGAGCCAATATTTGGTCCTTTGTCTTGTGGGGTATATGATTACTAAAAAAAATTTCAATTCACTTATAATGGCTAGTTAAATTAAATTATAGGTTTACGTTTACTTTTCTTGATATGTGATTTTTATACATTCAAATTGGTAATTTTGATAGTTTCTTGAAGATTGTGTAAGTTTTCTTGATTACACTACACAATTCCTGATGTGTTTACTCGATTTTAGGAGTTGTTATGTTTGATTTAGTTCTGGTCAAGAAGTTCATAAATGATTTAAGGGCATGGTAACAGCTCTTGATATAACTTTCTAAAATATACAAATAATAACAATCTTAACAATGGATGTTTCTTGCAACTTCTTGATAGAGATTCGGTCTATATTTTTCTAGAATTTCCTCGTGTTTTAATATTTGCAAGTTTTTTTTTTTCATGTTTATTTCATTTGTTTTGTTTTGTGTTTTTAATTTCTTACGGAAGTTTGACTCATGTTTAGAGATCATGGGTTTAGTGGGTTGGATAGTTCTAGAAAACTCTTATAATGCTTTTCTTATTTAAAAGAACTTATCGAATAAAATGAGGTAGAGAGTTTTAGATTATGAATACTTTTGTGTTGATTTTATCTTATTGGATTGTGGGTTAAAATTAATGGTCTATGCTAGCTCAACCGTGACACGTTGGGTGGTGTTCTTAGACACGATTCCCTAACCGTAGTGGTGTATCTGTATCTTCGGTTGGAAATCGCAGCCCTACGGTTTCGTTTGGTGGTGAATCTGTATCCAAATGAGTCGTAGTTCTATCTATTCTTTTTATCATTTGATTTGAACCGATGATTCCGAGTTTTACTCCTATCATTCCTCTTCCTCCAACAACAAGAAAAACATGTGCCTCGTGTAGTTCCATTAAGAGAAATGCGAAACCAACTACCCGGGGAGCCTAGAAAACTAAACTACCTAGCCTCGAAAGTGGCTGAAGACCACGAAAGCACCTCCTGAAAATCCATGTGTCTAAAAGGGAACAAGAAGTGAAGAGGATGGTAAGTTTCAGACTCACAAATCAAAGAATGTTGTTGTACTTCACCAAATGATTATGTTGAACCTAAATCGAACGAACGTCCCGCTTCTCCAAAGGCAATACTGAGGAGTTGGCTCAATACCATGAAGGAGCAGTAGCAACCTTCAAGGAATAGCTCTTTATCCTCACGAATACGAGGAACCAAGAAGATGAGCTTGTTGTCCATTTGCACAGACTCAGTAAAGTGTGTTTGTGCATATTTTGAAACATACCTTAGAGCTTAGACAAAAAGAAAAAAACAAACAAACAGATTCAGAAAGTGTAAGTGTGTTTGTTTGTGTAATGTTAATGTACTAATAGTTCTGTAGTTTTTGAAACATACTTTAGAGTTTAGAAAAAAAAAAGATTCCGAAAGTGTTGTTTGTTTGTTTATGTTATGTTAATGTACTAATAGTTTAGTAGTTGCTATCATATTGATGTATTAGTTATTAATGACATTCACTCAAATTCTAGGGTCAACCTAACCGGACCCAGTTTGTTTTGACCCGTTTTTAAAGTTCACCATTTTGACTAGTTACCCATTCTGCACCACCTACTCAATGTGCCACATATACGCATCTTATCTTTGTGTGTCTTATTTAAGCAAAGGGTGAGTCCGTCTCCTAGGCACTAATCGCTTAAAAAGCACGCGTCTGTGACAAGAAAGGCATGTCGTCTAAACAGGCTTGTAGACAGGTGTTGAGGGTACTTTCTTGTAAGTCATTGCTTTCAAGAACCTAACAATTCGATAACCAGCATTAAGAGTTCCCTCCATTTTCAGACAGTTTTTGAAAAAAAATCACAAGCTTTATCCAAGTGACCAGAAAGACAGTAACCTTCAATCAGTGACCTAAAAGTTTAATAGCTGGGAATAGTTCTAGAAGCTTCCATGAAATCAACAGACCAGCTTACTTCCTCTGTCACACTGTTCTTGCTGAGCTGGAAACCGATATTACTTTGCAAATTCTAATAAAAAAAAAACTCAACTTCCCTCATCATACTTAATATCTTGTTACACTCCTTAAATCTACCAACACTTGTTAAATACTTGAGAACCCCATCCAATGCAGCCTTTGTCATCGTATTCCCGCCCTATTTATAAACCCTTAAAACCTTCAAATGCAAATCCATATCTAACTTCTAACCCATCACTATCTTTTTCAAAAGAAGAGGGTGATCCTGCACTGAGGGTTCACATTTCCACCCATAGCTCCATCTTATGGTAAGAGACAAACACGTTTTAGATCCATACCAAAAGATTAAAGATTTTGAGGCTTATTGTCTCTGTGGCAGACCCTAATTGCATGAATATCAACCAAATGTTACAAAGTAAATATTTTAACCCATTCACGACACTTAGAATGCCTTTAAGTTAAGCCTTTTGATTAGGTTTGGTTATATTTGGCAACGGAAGTTTGCATTGCGAGAGCACAAGAACAATTTGTAGCACTTGGATTATAAGACTACAAGAAAAATGGTGTTTATATTACTTGGAACAAATTCACAAGTATTGAGAAGGATGTAAGGTGATTGCAAATGAAGACAGTCATCCATATTTATACTAGTCCCTAAGGTTCTAGATCTTTCTATCTTTAGTAATTTCTATATATAATTTTATATGGATAATCTAGAGAATTCTTGCTGAAATATCCAGCTTTGATGTTTCTTGGCTGACCATTTAGACCAGAGTTTCCAGCCCCTTCTTGAGGATTCTGAAGCCTTGTAAGTTGGTTTTTATGGGCCTGGTCTTTGTAGAGTTATCTGGAAAGTTCCAGCAGATCTTGGTGCCTTTCAAATGGCCCAGAAAGTTCTGGAAAAAGTGTGGCGATCTGAGTTTTAGGCAGGACGTGACACAAGGCTCTAAAAATATGAGATGTAGTTACAATCATTACATTAGCCAAATGAATGGAAGATGAAGATTAAAGAAATGGTAGAAATATGTTGCATGCAATAACAGACCTGATAGGTGTATAATATGACATGCATCCTCATATTTGCTTTAGTGTAATGTCTAGCTACACGATAAGCTGTTTCTGTAACATACACAAGAACCATATTAAAAGATACAGCTCATCCTTGTCTGTAGTTAAAAAGAAGAAGTGTTTAGTGAAACAACATTATTAGGGTGATCAAGAGGTCGCATGGTTTGCAGTTCACGGTTCTTGTATCGTTTATCTTTCAGCACTTCTAAAATTGCAACAGCTTCTCCCGTTTCCAAGCACTTTGCCTGCACAAGCCAAGCTCTCAAACCTCAGATTAATGATATATGAATCAATAGAAGCCAGTATGATGGAAAAATGTGAAAGACAAGTTTTTGTTGGTATTTTATAAAGAGGTAATAACATCACAAAAACCATGTCATCATGACAATTATTTCATTTTATTTTAGTTTATGTATAAAATTGATTAGGTTATACACTAATCAATGGTTAGATCATCCATGAATATAGTTTTAGGGCATCATCAGCGGTTCAAATTCATATCTTAGCTAGTTAGATAATACAGTGTATGTCAATATCACTAAGTTAGAGCTTGCATATTTATCAAAATGTTATTGCCATTTGTTGGAACTCCATATGTCACTTTATATAATCATTTGCTTTCAATTTTCATCAGAGTCGGTCAAATTTGTAAACTGGAAACTAAGTCTAATCCAGCTTAGTACAGGTAGCCGATCATGCTGTTCTACATTGCCCCACAGTAAAGATAACATCAACACAACACCTATTTCTGCAGTGTAGTATATTTAGTCATATTATTTGATTTTGTTTACTTGTCCGCCTTAGTTCATAAAACTATCTTATGCCAAGTAATGTTTCCATTTCCAGATTCATAAACAAACAGGTGGCATTAAAGTATATTTGTTTATGATCTTTATGTATAGTGTTGGGACTCTCTAATTTTTAATATCGAAAAGTTGATATCCGTTAGCTATTTTGACACCCACCATACCCCCATACGTTTCGCTTTGGCCGTAGCGCAGCGTATAGGTACGAGGTCAACGAGCAGAGACTGACCGGTGTCAGTCTTTGTCTGTCAATAGTACCTATACGCTGCGCTATGGCCAAAGCGCAGCGTATGAGGGTGTGGTGTTTTGTTTGGGTGTTTTTGGTTGTGTTTTTGTTTGAAGAGTTGTAGAATTGACTTATTATGCTATTGTTTTATTAATTTTAACCAATTTTATTGTTACATTGGTTCTATATTATTTATTATTTTAACAATTTATAAAACTTCAATTTTCATTAAATTACGTATAATATGTTGCGAAAGAAACATTCAAAAAGATCACAAACAAACATCATATAAAGAAAAAATCAACTGCATAAATATATAATAAGTTTGTACATACAAAACAAAAAGTACAACAGAATGTCTAATACAAAATAAAAACTAAACTAACATAGGCTAGTCGTCCTCCCCTGGCGGTGGTGACGGTGGCAGTGGAAGCTCCCTCAATCTCGTGGCCCCCCGTAAGTCCATCAACGTCTGAATCGTCCACATCTGATAGCGCTCAGCGCGTCGGAGGCGGCGAGCGACCTCCCGTGCAGCAGGAGGCAAGTCCTCGAAGACGTGTTGTGGGTATTGTGGTAGCTGTTGGGGCGGCGATGGTGGTGGGAGATCATCATCGGGTTGCTGCTGCTGTTGCGGCTGAGGCTGAGCCTGAGCAGGCGCTGGTACTCCCGGCCTCAGCTCAAGATAAACCGGTATATCTTCCGACGACCACTCCGGGACAAAATCCAGTAGTCTCGCGTACGAAGCCGAAGACCGATGCCGTCGAAGGTGTGCGCCATCCACATGGCCAATCCTTGATGTCGGGCTTATGTAGTCGATCTAATGGTCGGGGACACGTTGGGGTCATCATAAGGAACGAGGCATAGTGAGCGCGCAATGACAGTAATGTATGCCCCGCCGTACAGCAACCCACGCTGCTGCCAATAATGTGGGAGGCAAAGTACTCCACCAAGCACGTCACATGGGCGCACGTCCTGCGGTACTGTAGACAATACAAAAAGAAAAAGGTCACCTAAGGTTGACTTTGTCCCGGCTGAAGTGGCATGGTACAATGGATGAGGCGATGATACGGTGTAAATATTGGTATAAGAGGTCTATGATGTTAACTAGAGTGTCTCGTGGGATCGATATCCAAACTTCATTTGGCTTTACTACACTTGATAGGTACACTTGCCTATCATTGTGGTCTAGTATTATTAGAGTCTAGGTGTTAACTAGAGTGTTTATATTAGTTTTCATTTAGTGTTTCGTAGACCATTAGCACATCAAGATTTTGGCGTCGTTGTCGTGGACACTTAGGCGATAGCATAACTAGCTTTGATTGATATTAACTGATTACTTGGTCGTATTTGTAATTTGTGTCTAATAGTAATGTGTCTAGTCGTTTTTGTAAATATTATTGTTAGTTATTTTTTTGTGAATATTTTTATTATGTGGGAGGACCCCATTACAGTCGGCATTGCCCAAATTCATCGTGGTATCTGCAGCCACAACCATATCAGAGTTCGTACTCGCAGCCATATAGAGGAATTGATTGAATGGGTTAGAGTTGATAAAGAAGAGAGAGGTAGGAACATTCAAGCTATACTTGAAATTAGTAGAATCAAATCATCTAAAAATCAAAGTAGAATACGATTTCCATCGCCAAGTAAGTATTTCGACCTTAATTTTGATTATGATGATTTTTATGTATTGGATTTATAGTTGTCTTGTGAGAATGATGTGATGCAGGAATCACAATTTGAAGCTCAACCACCTCTACGAAACTAAGCATTATATCAGAAGGAAATAAGGATGAAAGTGTGGAGACATTAATGGACTAAACAGACCCACCTCTGGTTCAGTAGTAAATCATTGATCTTGCTTATTGGTGTGCCACTCCATGGAGTTGCGGACCTGAACCAATCTATGAGACTTTTGTGGTGACGATGAAAGACTAATAGAGGAGATAGAGTTGGTTGAATACACCACAGCCATGAGTGAAAAGGTAGAAGAAGAGACACTTGATGAGATGGAGAATGAGAAGAAAGAGCATGAATCATCTATGAGTTTGGTGAAGTGTTGGCGGGTTTACCAACTCGAAGAAGAAGAAGAATTTATACATGTATCGTATCGGATCGACACTGACCAGATGCCGGTATCGTCGCTCATAACGCGGGTTTAACATGTTTTTATAAGTTTCAACCGGTATTGTACATGTAACGAAACGGTACCGTCGCCGAGTAACGTGATAGTAACTATTTTGCCTTTTTCTGTTTTTTTGTGTTGTTGTTTTTTTTAAGTTTCAATTGGCATTGTACAAGTAACGAAACGAATCGGACCGCCACCAACTAAACATCGGTACCGCCACCGCGTAGCGCAGGTGTAATGTTTAATATTTTAAGTTTCAACCGGTATTGTATAGGTCACGAAAAGGTACCGCCGCCACGTAATATGGGTGTAACATGTTTTTCTAAGTTTCAGACGGCATGTAACTATTTTGTCTTTTAAGTGTTTTTTTTTTTGTTTTTTAGAGCAAACTACAATTTTATCCCAAAGGCTTACATGTTGAATCATGTTTACCCCCTATTTTCAAAATATTGCTGCTTTATACCTTGCGTTTGCCTAATTGTATCAATGTTCACCCCTCATGGGTAAACTGTAGTCTTACCCATATTTATAGAGTAAACTTTAGTTGTACACAGTGTGCTTTACCTCTGCTGACACGTTTACAACCTGATTTAAAAACTCGCCTTCTCCGACAATATTCCGACCACCGGAGAAAAACTCGTCTTCTCCAGGTATGCTCCGAGTAACATTTTCTGGAGTCAAAGAGTCAAAACAAATGTTTTTAGCATAAAAATTGAATAATTGATAACGAATCCTCTTGTTTTAGCACAAATGTTTTTAACATAAACATTTTCAAGAAAATTTGGATAATAATGTTAGAGCTTGTAAGAATTGTTAAATACTCATAAATCATTAACATTTCTTCACAAGAACCTCATAGTTTTCTGGCAACTTTGGTTCCCACAAGAAATCAACACATGAAGCGCTATAAAATGCTCGATTTACATGGGCGAAGTTGCAGATTTTTGGTGGGTCAAAGTGAAATAGAATCATTTCTAAATAGTTCTCCGGGCAAGTCGCCAACTTAACCAACTGGCTTGTTCCAGTGGTTTATAACAGGTTAAATAAAAATATAAAGGAGCCGAGCTTCAAACTCCCGCAGGAACCGGCATGCTTGTTTTAGTGTAGGACCATGAACCAACTGAGCATGTTCTAGTGGTTTTTTTAATCATTTGAGTATCATTTGCCACACCATCAATCCCCAAAATATCATAGAATCCTAATCCTATATCATCCAAATTGGGCATGCAGTTAGTATGGATACTGAAAATAGCATGGTCACTGATAATTGCATAAATAAATGAACCGAAAACTAGTACAAGGGCTTATGGTCAGTGGCGGATCCAGAAAATTTTTTCTGGGAGTTCCTTTTGATGAATTCTCAATAATTCTCACTATTTTTTTCCAAATCATACAAGATTTCCACAAATTTTTTTTTTCATTTTTCCCAAACTGAGAGGGTTCCTAGGAACCTCCAAAAACCCCCTGGATCCGCCCTTAATGGGTTGCAAAAGTGTGCACAAAGAAAAGATGGTCGGAGAACAAGGTAATTCCAATGGCACAGAAGCAAGGAAGCAACAATGATTTGAAGGTGTATTCGTGCGGGTAAGAATTCAGTACATTTGATATTTGTTATGATTCGTGATTTATGGGAAGAAATCAAATCGAGGTTGATTTATTTTGATATGATTCAAATGGTAATGGGCCGGCAAAGCGCGTTTTAATATTGGAATGTTTACTTGCTGAATTTCGAACTAAAAAGGAACAAGAATCATGCTTGATTTGGTGACTATGTTATGATGTTTAACGG
Source organism: Scalesia atractyloides (assembly GCA_947069175.1). Classification (NCBI taxonomy): domain Eukaryota; kingdom Viridiplantae; phylum Streptophyta; class Magnoliopsida; order Asterales; family Asteraceae; genus Scalesia; species Scalesia atractyloides. Next base: position 24,628,682 of record CAMTDV010000023.1, read on the forward strand.
TGTTCGGAGTGGGATGATTTGGTGGGGGTGATAGCAGTAGGTGATTCCGAAGAAGACGAGTTGCAGGTTTTGATCCGGTTGTCGAATATTGCCGGAAGTGTAAAGTTTTAGTAAACAAGGTGTAAACGTGTCAGCAGAGGTAAAACACGGGTGTAAAAGTGCCATTTACTCAAATTCTTGTTTATTATCAAGGGCATAAATGACTTTTAACACGCTAATGGGTGAACAATTCATGCAAACGCGGGGTGTAAGGCAACAAGATTATGAAAATATGGGTTAAAGGTGATTCCGCAACCTCAGGGGGGTAAAATTGCAGTTTACTTTTTTTTTAAAGTTTCAACTAGTATTATACACGTAAGGAAACGAACTAGATCGACACTGACCAAATGTCGGTATTGTTGCCGTATAGTGTAGGTGTAACGTGTTTTTTGTTTGAGTTTCAACCGGTATTGTAAATGTCACGAAAAGGTATCGTCATCGCGTAACGATAGTGTAACATATTTTTTTAAGTTTAAACCGGTATTGTATAGTTGACGAAACAAACCGTACCGGTACCAACCACACGTCAGTATCGTCGTCGCTAGTGGATGTACCCAGTACTTTGTATTATTATTTCAATCAGATTGATTTGATTGATAACTTATTTAACGAAATAGGTTAATAAGGGGGGAATACGTGCTCAAACCCCTTGCCCTAACGTTCTCCAATCTCTTTGTGTCACGTCACTTAGAGCATTCACAATCAATCTCTTACTCCATCTATATAATTACACTAAAAAACACTATTTTCTCTCTCTCCTTTCAATTAAATAATATTTTTTTGTACTTTTATCAATACCTTTTCCCCCTCCTCAACTCACAACCACTTTAAAAGAATATTAAAATACTATATAGGCGAACAATATCTCCTCCGAATTTACTAATGAACAATAACTTTTTCTTTTCTTTCTCACCCCTTCACTCACAATAATTTACAATCACTCTCGCAAATATAGAGGACTCGCATAATATGGGGGATCTATTATGAATGCTCTTAGACCATCCACTACCCTTTTAATAGTGCCACTTAAACCTTCCGACCCTCTTCCTTTTTTTTCCTTTTTTGTTACAAATATAAATAATTAAAAAAATAAATAATCAATACATTCCTAAAAATTTAAAAAAAATACATTCCTAAAGATAAAAGTTAATACATTCCTTAAATAAAAATAATACATTCCTAAGAATTAAAATAAAACATTTTAACACACAATTTTAAACTAATAAATTCCTAATAAAAATGTTCGAGCTTTGCTATAGGTGTGATGTACTGAGTATGATGATGAATCCCAATCACCCTTCGGGCAAGGAGATCAAACGATCACTATCACACCCATCACCCGTCTGACCTATGATCAGGATTTCGACGAGGCGGGCTTTTGGGTGTTGGGCAACACATTTCCTCATCCGATCTTTCTATGTGTCCTCCCCTAGGTCAGTTTCATAGCCTTCGGCCCATGTTGGGACGTCTTGTGTCAGGTTTGGGTTGGTGGTGCAGGATGATACACCTCACAATTCTTATACCCCGCAATTAGAAGTTGACTCATGGTATAATCGTATGGCAAGTTCAACTCTTCGACGTTTTTTTTAGTTTCAACATTTATTGTAAAGATCATCAAACGGTACTGCCTCCGCATAGCATGTGTGTAACATGTTTTTTAAAGTTCCAACCACTATTGTACAGGTAACAAAACGGTACTGCCGTGTCACACCACGGATTTCCAACCTGAAATCATACACGATGGGCCCGGGTGGGGAGTATTGTGACGTCAGTTGATAATCGTCATAGTTAATTAAACACGGCACAACGGAAGTCTTGAAGTAAAATTACTATTACAAACCGAATGTTCGAAAATACAAAATAATATACAGGCTCGTAAAAGAAGATCCACAGGCGGATCATAAATTGTACATGGAAAGAATATAAAACAGACTTTGGGCAGATTTAGGATTTGCAAGATCCTCTATCACTACCGAGCACTTTCGACCTATTTTCGTATTGTACCTGCAGATTAGTCTTTTGAAAATACGTCAGCTTTCGCTGGTAAATACACCTAACTGACTCATTTTGAAAACATTTCAAAAATGTTTTAAGTGCGTATCAGCACAAAATCTTTTTATAACTTGGGTTAATTGACCGTCCAACCTTGTTAACAGATTTACGTGTTTGTCATACATGCGGGGCTCGGTACGAAGACCGAGACACTATTAACGTACACACCACTTTGGACTCACGAAGTAGTCAATTCCTCCCAACCTTGTGGGAATGCATAATTGAGCGTCTATCGGGTGTATGCCTACACCCGCGCAAAGGTCGTGGCCATTTCTATTGTAATGAGCCGAGGATATCCAGGACACGGTAGTTAACCCCCGATGTTTAAATTATCAAACCAAACTGATTAAAACAGAATATGCGGATTTATTATCTCCGAACCGGCGTTCGATTGAATCCCATTTCCGACCAAGCGGTAATAATTTACCGTAATCCATGCCCGTATAGGGGAAATAAGTCGAGAGTATTTACCTGTGCTAGTCTTCTTTTAAATTTTTTAATAACTCAGCCGTACACAAAAAGGACTAAGTGCAGATAGCATTTACCGGCAAGTCTCTAGTCTGGATTATGGCATAAACTAACCAATTAAATACTAACGGTCTTATTTAAGTCATAGACTTAGACCGACTAGCGTACTTGATCAAAACGTATGACGCTAGATTAAACGATGATTGGATAGAATGTAGGTTAATCCCAACAAGTACCTTGACTTGTATAATATGGGTAAACTATAAACATTCTGGATTTGAAACTTAAATGACAAGGTTAAACCCGTTTCGGTTAACTTCCGTAAAATAGTTACGTATAATCAATCGTACGCTTATAAGCGATAATGGGTAACCGGATAAGTCATGGACAAGTTCTATATGCCATTATACTTTAAGTAAGTTAAGATATCAGTAGGATATTAACTTGTATGCCCGTTAAGGTTTTAAAACGAAATTATGCCTCATAAGGGCATTTTAGTAATTTTATACCGTATAAAAGAAACTTGAATATATTTTAAGTTTACCATCATAAGTATTCTGGAAAAATATTTTATTTATGATATATATTAGTAGGATATCATTTATATGTATAATTTATCTTTTATGACCAAACTATGCACCTAAGGGGCATTTTGGTCATTTTACACATAGTTTATAATTATTTGGGATTCTGAGTTTATAATATGTACCTACTGTAAATATGTTTAAAATAAGTTTTAGAATCAGTAGGTAACAAGTCCTGGTCCATTAATATGGTTTAAAACCATACTATGCGCCTAAATGGCGCTTATGTCGTAAAATGGCGTCCTTATGCGATTTTTAAGAAAACTGATGTTAAGATCATATTAAAATGTTTTAAATATGTTATTTAATATAACATATAAGTGGTAAATTATTTACCTTGAAAAGATTTGATTAAAACTAGTTTATGAGACACAAGGGCTAAAATCGTCAATTATCGATATAGTTTAAGGACTTGCTTGAAAACTCAGTTTATAACTTGGTTTAACATCCCAAATAATCCTACTTATAATATTACATCAGTAGGAAACTCATTTTCAAGTTCATTATTAATTAAAGCCTTGTTTTATGCAAAAAGGACATTTTGGTCAAGAATGGCAAAATTATGGGACTTGGGCATAAACTTAGATTTTGATTATGATCATGAAATATAACCTTAGAGGGTTATGCTACATCATATTACGATCATAATGCAACTTTAGATCAGCAGGTAACTAATCTAAATCGGGTCAGAATCGAAAGTCAAAACATAAGTCAAACTTCATGACTTTCGGTTGTGAACCGACCCTAGAACTGAAATTGACGAGCCGAACATGTTCTTACATGTTCTAATAATTATTACCAACTTGTTTAAGTGTCAAAACAGGTTTCATAACATATACAAGATCAATTTATGACTTTTCCGAAAAATGGTCTGTTTGACTTTTTTATTTCCATAACTTTGACCCGTCAATTGGTCTAGCATACGTGATCTTCAGGAGGTGCCCTTTATAGGGACTAACACCTACCTTATTACAATCACTTAGCCATGTTCATTTCGAAAAATGGCTGGACCATAATTGTCTTAACCGAAAGTCAAAGCGTTTTACGAAAACGCTTGACTTTTGGCTATAAAAGCCTATAAACGAAAATGCAAGAGCAAGGAATACTTACAAGAGGTTCCTACAATGCAAGATAACTAAGTTGGATGCTCCTTTCAGCTAAGAACTTCCAGAGGAGGGAGAAGAGTTATGATTTAGAAAGGTGCAAGTTGGAATGAAGCACTTGAACACCTATTTATAGTTGGAGAGCTCAAATGAAGTGAAGCCAGGTGTTTAGGGGTGTAAGAAGAAGATTACAAGTGTCCCAAAACGTGGCATAGCAGTTTAGAGAAGCCATGGTTTCGAATTAATGGTTTTGGAGTTTTGTTTGGTCTCAAAACAAAACTTTCTGCAGCAGACCTATTCTCGCGCCCCGGCGAGAGACCCAGGCCTGGTCTCTCGCGCCCCGCGACCGCCCAATGCCACTTTCAAAGTTTGACACTTTTAACCCCTTAACTTATTAAAGCTTCTAAAAACCTTTTTAAACACCTTTTTGGCACTTTTAGCCCTTCGTAGCCAATACTTGGCATACCCGGGATTATGCCCGGACATTATCGAGCTCTCGGTTCGTTAAAAGGTCACTCAGAGGTATAAATTAACATGTTGACACTTTTAATCCCCCCATCATCCAACTTTCACATATTTACAAAATTGAACTCTCTCGTCCAACAAATGGCACGTATAAGAGTTTAGGACTTCACAAAGGATAACTCAGAGGCTTATGATAAGCATGTTGATTCCGATGTCACTTAGAGGCTGGACATGTTGACATATCAGTCACTCAGAGGCCAAATTTCAAGCATGTTGACGTATCAGTCACTCAGAGGCTAATGATTTAAGCATGTTGACATATCAGTCACTCAGAGGCTGTTATTTATGCAGGTTGACATCGGATCGTCACTCAGAGGCTCAGATTGAGCATGTTGACGCCTTTAGTCCTTATTGGTCTTTAACAGACTATATTTAAAAATACAACACGTGTCACTATACTATTGGACACGATTTTACAGGGTGTTACACGCCGCCATGTACGCTTGGTGTGACGTGTTTTTGTAAGTTTCAAATGGTATGTAACTATTTTTTTTGTGTGTGTGTTTTTTTTAAGTTTTAACTAGTATTGTACACGTAAGGAAACGAACCAGACCGACAATGATCATTGTTGGTATCGATGCTGCATAGCACGGGTATAACGTGTTTTTGTTTAAATTTCAACTGGCAATGTATAGGTCACGAAACAGTACAGTCGCCGCGTAAGACGGGAGTAACACATTTTTTTAAGTTTCAACCAGTGTTGTACAGGTGACGAAACAAAGCGAACTGATATAGGTAGCGCCGCCCGCGTAGTGACCCACTAGTTTGTATTAAAATTTGAATAAGATTGAGAGATAACTTACTTAACAAAATAGGTTAATAAGTTAAATCTAGAAAGAGGTAAGAAAATATAGGTTAACTAGAAAGGAGTAGACCCTATCTAATCAAAGAGTTAAAAACAGTAACTAAATATTATTACATATCTACCCCTCAAGGATGACTGACGGAATAATCTGTAGTTTAGTCACACCCTCTAATCTCCGTCATCTTGCAGCTCCGACGTCTCGCTCTGCCGGTAAATGTTACCTCTAATGTCTCTCAAATATTACTAGATTACGCATTATTCTATTCATCAATTAGTTTTTCTCATGCTATGTTTGTTGCAGAAACAGGAGCGAATTAGGTTTTATCAAATGCGAAGGAAACAATAACAATTCGCCACTGATTATCGAGCCACGAGCTACGATTCAATCTGAAGGTATTTCGCTGTTAGTTTATGTCATCTAGGGTTCATTCTCACTGTTTGAAATTTGCATCTGTGTTACTTTTGTACTACTAATAAGCTGATTGTTCAATTGAGTTGTGGAAAGTGAATGAGCTGATTATGAATAGTATGTTGAGATAAATTGAAAACATGTTACAATATGATCTGACTAGTAATGAACATTGGATTATGGTAGTTGCAGGAGTTTCTGGCAATGGCTGAAAAGGTTGTGACACAGGAGCAGCATGATGAACTCACGGAAGCTCTTAACGATCTGTTTTCTAACGTTTCGACTATGATAAAACTCGATCTTCAGGTTTTTTTGTGTCATTGTCTTTATGTTTTCTTTATTGGTGTGCAATATGTAGTTCTGTAGATCCGTTTTTTATATATTCCGCTTGCTCTTTTTACGCAAGTGTCATAGAATAGCAACATTGTTCCGATACGGGCTGCTTACTTTTTTCTGTTTTTTAAATGGTCATCAAAGTTTCAAACATCGTCAACCTAGTGGCCCTAAAACGTTAATTCCAGTATTGAAATGGAATGATTAACGCTTTTGAGGTCAGTAATGATCCTGGATGTTAGTGTGTGAATCTTCATTTTGTTCGAAATGAAGAATAATCAATAGTTTTGACTTTTGAGGTCAAAGACTAATTTTGAAGCAGGCGTCGTGAATTGCTTGGACTTCTTAGAACCAACAGATAACTACACTAAATTCTGTCAGAATTACCATAAATAAATAAATTGTTTTTTTTTACAATTTACCCCACAGAATTGACAAATTGTGGCCGTTTGTATGTTTCTCCAGGGAACAAACAACATCCTCAAATTGTTGGAAGATATGAACCTCAAAGTTGCAGAAGAGTACACAGGCTTTGGTGATGTTGCCTCTGGTTTAAGGGTATTTGTGGAACAATTGAAGGCCAAAAGTGAGAATTTTGACGAGTATGTTAAGCAAATCGATGCTATTAAACAACAAGTGACTGATCTTGAAGTTGTAGTGTCTATGCTCGATAAATACGTTTCTTTACTGGAATCAAAAGTTCAGTCTGTTTACAAGATGCCAACTTCATCACCGTGATTTGCACATAGCTTTGAAGAGCTTGAGGTTCGACAGATTCTTGTCTATGACTATGCTGCTGTCTGTTTGTGTGTGCACTGCTCATGTCGGTTTCCCAGCATGATTCTTTGCATGTATTAGCGGTTTTTATTTTGGGTATGTTTAGGTGCATGTATGAGCTAAGGTTATTGTGTGATTCCAAATTTGCCATTGGCTTTAATTATCATTTTTTTCGTGTTGTATGAATTGAATTCATGTTTTGAATGGAATGGAATGCAATGACAAGTTACTGTTGACTTCATAAATCTCACAAGGTTCTGTATGTTTATGAGGTGTGAGAAAAGGTAAGATCTACTTTTTGGTTCTTTTTTAAAAACATTAATTAAAGGGAGCCCGCGAGTGGAGAGTTGGGACGGGGCGAACTGTAACACGATTCATAAATAGTATTTTGCATCCACAAACATTAGTTACAGTATATACATCCGATAGATGGGTGAGCACATTACATGTAGACACGTGGGACGCTTAGTGAGCTTGCTCACACCACTGTTGATGCGACACCGAGCCTGCCACGAGCAGAACTACATAACACAACACCGAGCCTGCCACGAGCAGAACTACATAACACGAGACTATTTGGTACCATAATAAGCACATGATTACGTGTCATCCTCGTAAACATTACCTCTAGTGATGCCCAAAATCATCACATTCATGCTACATTTCCTTTTAATTCCAGGGAAGATGTTAACTCAAAGCATGAATAGCGGAATCCACGTATATAGTCTAAACCCTCTGACTCGTTAGCTGTTTGCCCGATCTTCCCATCACCATACCTTGAAAAAAGCACTCGGCAGCTCTAAGACACCTTAAGCCATGTTTTTGACCCAAGTTTTAGGACCACCTGTGAGTAGAGAAGTTAAGTATGTGATAATGTCATTATATGCTTCTTTTAACATGTGTGTCATCATCAGATGTGAAATATAATTATAACTGGTATAAAAATCGCGACTAGACGGCGATTAATCGTTAGTCAGCCAGTAACTGAGTAATTTTTTGTTAATCAGTCCATTAATCGCTAGTTGGACCTAGTCGGCCAGCCAAAAACCGGCGATTCCGGCCAGATTCCGGCAAAAAACTTGTATATTCTGGCCAAAACCTCAAAATTTCGGCCAGTTTCCAACCAAACCATGTGAATTCCAACAATTAATCTTGTATACTTAGAAAAATGAGTTGAGTAAAAGTGAAAACCTAGCTACTTAAAGTATTTACCTATAAAAAGTGTATGTATACATAAAACTGAAAATTAAAATAAAAAACCCGATCCGATTAATCCCGAGTCGTCGCTAGTACCCACCTCACCTGCGACGACTAGCGAGTTCTACAACCTTGATAATCATTTCTATTAACCCAATTCCAGATTATCTTATAAGATATGAAAATATCTAATAAAAACGGGAAAAAGTATTTAGACCTGAATCATTTTTGTTATCATGTAGAAAAATTATGTTAAAATAGATCTATTCGATACCAATCCTGTTCTGTGAAAAGAAAGCTCTCTTTAACATGAAAAATACCCAAAAAATTATCCATCTAAACAAGTAGGCTGATTGTTATGTTAATGATTTCTTCATGAGGTTCTGTTACTGACAAAACTATACAATCGATGACAATACACAAATTGACCAAGCTTGAAGTAACCTTTAAGTACGTATATTCAACTGAAATGCTTAGCTAAATCTATTACTTTCTAGCAATCATACAACTGAGATGCCTCCAAAGTCGCAAATGAACGAAGCGTTTTCAGTTGAAAAAGTAGGATGACTCTAGAACATCTGACAGATCAAAATCTCCTCTATCTGGCAATGGCGGGAACGACACTGTAGGGAAAGACGTTTGAAAGCTCTCCAACAACTGGCATGTCACAAAAAAAAAACATAGGACTAATGGTAATCATCGACAAATATGAAAACAAGTGAAAAACGGGAGAATGTCATATGTTTTCCAGTATTGGTGTTTGGTAAAGTTCTACAAACTTCTCCCTTAAAATTCTGTTCATTTCATCCACATTGCAGGCATGAGTCCAGTATGAATCATGAACACCTGTACAATATACACTTTCAAAGATGAAAACGTAGCATGTTGGCCAATTTAACCATATTTTAAATATTGTTTTCTAAATTATTTATATATATATATATATAGGCCACCCATAGGCAACATGTATAACACTTGGTTTCAGTATCATTTAAAAAGCACAAAAGACCTGCAAAATTCAAGCCGGCTCGTTTACACACGACAGCTGTCATCATCATATGTGAACCATCAAGCGAGTGAACAAAATTTGGTGGAAAAGCTGTTCTTTGCCGCCTCACCATCACCTATAAAAACAAAAAACCAATATTAATCAATTTAGAATGAAAAAAAAAGCTGATAATGATCTTATTATTTCGAGGTAAAACACAATTAATAATAAAATACCTTCTCAGTTTCACGCTGCAGGGTCATTTGAAGCGAAGTCGAAACTTGCCGAAAACAGCAGAAGAAAGCTATGATATGAAATATACTGTAGCTAGGGCTGCAAACGAACCAAACAAACACAAACAAGACCTTGTTCGTGTTCGTTTGTTAAGGAAATATATTTGTTCACGAAATGTTCATCAACACTTGCCGAACGAGATTTTATGTTCATGTCCATTTGTCAAGGAAATGAACGTGTTTGTTAATTTTAGGCAACGAATACATACGATGTAAATGAACACAAACTAATGTTCATGAACACAAATGGAAACAAACGAATACAAACAAGCGGTCATGAACAAAATATATAACACAGTGATACTTATTAAATATTTTATTTGTCGGAATTTTGAAGTATGTAAATGAAATATAAAACTAAAAACACCAATGAAACATCAAACACAAACAAACATAAACGACCACGTTACCAAACAATCATGAACATAAATGAACGACAAGCAGACTCTGTTCATGTTCGTTTATTTAACTAAATGAACAAAATTTTCTTGTTCGTGTTTGTTCATTTATTAACCAAACAAACACAAATGAACTCCCCACCGAACGATTCACGAACTGTTCGCTGAATGTTCGGTTCATTTGCAGCCCTAACTGTAGCTGGAAAACTGACATAGTTCCTTTAGATATAAAGAAAAAAATGGTACTTACAAGATGTCTTCCATACATGCGATAAGGTTGTACAACAGGAAGACCAAGTGGAGTAGTCCACCTCACGGGCTGATTTTCAGAGGCTATTAACTGTCCGATATTTGCAGCTTCATAAGCAACACCAAGCATACAATTTCCATATTCCGATGAAGATTATGAAACAAACCTTTGCACAATCTCCAAGCCAGTTCATAATATTACGTGCACCTTCAAACATTTCCCCGAGTGCAGCTAAAGTGATCTGTCGAGAACCAATAACACCACCATTTACGACTCAATATGTTCAATAAATAAAATATAGTCCCCATATATTATTTCTTTAACCATATTGAACATCTCACTAGCAATAACCAAAGAAAAACGTGCATACTTTAGCAGCATAACAAGCAGCACCAAAAAGCTCAGCGTCATCAGCATCAATGTTACTTCGTTCCAGCAACCTCCTTTTAATCTGATCGCGAGCACGATGTATGTGACACCATAAACCGACGTCATTACTGTCTGCTTCACCAGCTTCCTGCCTACCTGGAGTTACAGAATGATTCATGTGTCAGTCACGTACCTTTAACGAACAAAAGTCAAAAACAATGGTTGACTTCCACTAAACCTGATTGATCAAAAGCCGCGCATGCTTTGCATCCGGATATGAAACAGTATCCAACTCTGCATCTCTCTTCACTATATCCAGGACTCTGATTTGGAAACAAAATATATATACTATAAATATGCTATCTTGTCACACCAACCAACTTTGGCCCCTAAACTTTGGCATTAACCAACTTTAGCCCCTCAACTTTAATAATGACATGTTTAGCCCCTTAACTAAAACCAACTTTAGCCACTCAACTTTAATAATAAACACTTTAGCCCCTCAACTTTAATAATGACATGTTTAGCCCCCTTAACTAAAACATCAAAAAACTTTCACTCTTGCGATTTGCTTATTTTTATCTATGTCCGCAGCGGATGGTAACCCAACAAGTTTTTATTCAATTATTTATCATAATCACATGCAAAGATACAACAAAATAAGTATTACCTTGCAGCAATTCCAGAATAGCATCAGCAGGTCGTTCTCCTTCAACCAAATTGACCGCAGACGCTCCTAGCTGAATAAAACATAATAAATAAAAGAAAAAATCAGACGGCTTTTCGAGTAGCCGGTACAGATAACATTTCTTTAGACACGGAAAGTGTATATGTGCGTGTGTGTGTGTGTAAATATTGAAGTCTCATACTTTGTCTCTGCCAAGGGCAGCATAGTGTTGTAAACCGTTGCAGGAACCATCCTGGTGCACAGGAATATACGAAATCACTGTTTCCGGAGACGCGCTTCTTAAAGCTTCAGCAAGATTAATACAAACAGCCAAACACTGAAACGGATCTTCATCGTTCAACCACCAACGTCCACCATCAAGAGGCCTATCAGCGGAATCAAATATATCATCTAAATGACTTTCTGTGAACGCTATTCTGCCCTCGAGTGATAATTTTCGACCCCGCCAGCATATAGATTCGCCAAGTGTATCTTCAGCCACCTAAGACGCGAACTGCCAAGTGGTCGCCCTCTGCAAACTCCAATATACCCCGACACAAATGCGAACCGAGATGGTTCAAATGTGGATGCATCAGGTATGCACGGCCCCTGAAATCTAGATTGTGTGGGTAGAAAAATCCTGCTTCGTCTTTCATCTTTCGCGCCACCTATCCTCCAATAATAAACTAATTATAGCTTTTGCTTTGATTGAACAAAAATTCTGTAATATATTACTTAGTAAAATGCCATTTTCGTCCATGAGGTTTGGCAGTTTTGCGACTGTCGTCCAAAGGTTTGTTTTTCTGCATTTGGATCCAAAAGGTTTGAAATCTTGCCATTTTCATCCGGCTCATTAAATCCATCTATTTTTCTCTGGTAAGTCGGGGGTATTTCCGTCTTTTTTGTTAACTTAAAGGTCAATTCGGTCTTTTTTCACTTTATGTACAAGCATTTAGCATAATGCACAAGTATTAAAAATACCCTTACTAAACAAAAACAAGTAGATAAAAAGACGAAAATACCCCTGACTTAAAGGGGAAAAATGGATGGAGTTAATGAGCCAGATGAAAATGGCAAGATTTTAAACCTTTTGGATCACGATGCGGAAAAACAAACCTTTGGACGAAAGTCGCAGTACTGGCCAAACCACAGGAACGAAAATGACATTTTACTCAATTTATTACTTATACTAAAATTTAAGTACACATATGATCTTACAGTAAGTTTGAGCTCAACATCACACCGTTGAGAATGTCTCTCTCGGTTCTCCTTCTTAACTTTTTTGACTTTCCATTTCCACTTTGTTAGTTGTTCTTCATCTTCGGTATCTGTTTCTCTGGCAAAGGAATCTGAAAGTGATAATTAACATTATCTTTTTCGGAAAGGATAAAAACGTATTGTTAGATCGTATGTGAAGAAGTTGTAAGGTAACTCACATCATGACGGTCAACCAAACCCGCAAGTCGGCCACCATTAGACCATATCCGGTCAACCACAGATAGTACCCTTTTATTCACCCTCCATTTAGTATTTCCAAGGGTGTCCAACGCCTGGCCCACAAAAGAAAGAGATGTTTAATGTAAACACACAAATAAAAAATAGACTAAAAAGGGAAGTTAAAAACATTAGCAACGGGTTAATGCTAACATCGAAAACTGGCTGCAGATTCTCCTTCGGTGTCCTTTTAAGCACTTCACGTTGTTGCTTAGCTCCATGAATGCGCATTATATACGATGGTAAAAAGAGGTAAGCTCCTTTGTCATAACTGCGGACCATTCAAAAAACCATCAAGAAAGCAAATAGCATATGTTATCAATGTATTGCAAATTTTAAGTCGAAAAAAAATATCAATTTTTATTGTTCAAGAATAAAACTTATCTTACCCTGTCCACTTGACGGGAGGGATCAACATTGGCATGTAAGGCATAACCACATGCTTCGACTGTTACAACATATAAGAAGAAGTCAGAAGCTAACTTAATTTTATATCTACATATAAAGGTAACTTCACTCTAACAACAATGAGTAGAAATTCTTGAAATGGAAGAAATCTGCATGCTTACCGCTCTCTCTAGTCCTTTGCGAACGGATGGGTCACATTCAATAACACCATATCTTCTTCCCGTCTTCCTGTTTCAATAGGAAGCCACTTGATTATATTCGTAAAATTACAAATATTTATGATACTTCAGTTTTTTTATTCAATATATTAATTATGAATCCTTACTGTCCTTCTTTCGATGAAGTCCTGAACGTGTGCACAAATGCAGGTCGAATATCAGGTGGCATTTCACCGCCCGATTGATCAGCTGAAAGCTGTATATACGCAGACTGCAAAAGCAGTTCAATCAGATGACTTCCCACCTGAAAAGACCTAACACACATTAATATATACGCTTACATGTGTATGGAACTATGAATGTATTATGTACGTATGCATATACGTATATGATCATTTGAAATGTGTGAATATGAACCTATGACCTCAAACCTGAGCTTTAACAGGCTGCAACCACGGTTTCGAAGCATCATGTCCCTTCACGATGCGCTCCACCACCTGCAACTTCTGTTTTTTCATCAGGTTCGTAACTTTCTTATGCAGTCCCTCTTGTTCCTTGCTAACGTCTCAAACTTTTTCTTCTCACCTTTTGCAGCTTTTTTTGTTCGCGTTTTCTCCAAGAAATTGTGTATCCTAATCTGATACATACAAAAGCACCAGAACCACAAATCATATCAAATAATACCATGAAAACACACAACATAATTCAATACCAAATAAGAGACGACTCACACCTCCTGTTCAATGGCTTCACCAATGCTACAAGAAGCCGCTACAACTCGCGCACAACCATTCTCCCCACCGGTCATGATCAACGCCATGATCTTATGCATCGTAATAACGGCCATCTTATCAGCCGGAAGCAGATCAAAATATGGCGCATACGCAGCCCTAAGCTTCCCCTGCCTACACAACTGCTGATCGTGATCAATCCTTTTACACAATGGTTCAAACCACCCGAGAAACAACGACTTCATATACGGCAGATTCGGCGCCAACTTCTGCTCACACATATCACTCAAAAGCTCCTGGTACTCTTTCACCTCTTGCTCCCACGCTTCGGTTTCAATCTTCACTTGCCCGTTTAAGCTTCATATAATTCCAATTGCTACCGGTCTTCTCCCTCTTCTGCCACCACCAACCCCTTATCGCCTGTCGTTGCTCCTGTTTCCCCATCTCATCCAACAGCTTTTTAACCTCATCACCACCGTTTATCTCCTCATCAGTTGATGAACTAATAACAGCTTCTGCAACACTACCAAACCTTTCTACATAACCACCCCTTAAACTACATTCATCTTTACCATAAACTTGACCCATTTCAAACAAATTCCTTTCTGGGTATGCTTTAATTGATGAAAAACAATCAAAATCCATACCTCTGAATAACAACTCTTCAGAACTAACTGGATTTTCAGGATACCCCCAAAAGTTTCTGTGTAAAGATACAAACTTTATGGAAGAAGTTACTGGGATTCTTGAACAGAGTCGCTGGGAGATGTTTCTCCACATGATTTGTGATCTGGGTGATGAATTTAAGTGGGAAAGATTTGTGGGTTTTTGTGAATTGGGGGGAGGTGGGATTGAGTGATGGGTAAACCGGTGAACATCAATTTGTGATTTTGTGGGGAGTTTTGTAAAGAAAGTGTTAACTGTGTCGTGGGTTAGTGATAAATAAGATGAATGGTTGAAGAAGACGATGGTTTTTGGGGGTAAAACCCTGCATAAACCCTGTAGACGCTGCGGTATCTAACCGGCCCAGTGATTATTGGGAAGATTTAACTTTCGTACTATGTAGATCAAAGAGTTATATTGTAATATGTAACACGGTATTTTTTTTAAACAATGTGTATTATTAATAATGGTAGTTACAAGTATCATTGTTTAGTTATGAAACTGCTGTATGTAAATTGTTATGGTATGGTTTGATATGATACGTCGTAGGAGTATCCTCTAGTGGTGATACTTTCACATCTCGAATTTTCAACCAAACTTCGGTGGGACTAAGTGAGGAATATCGTGACGTAAGTCGATATCATCATAGTCAATTAACACAGTACAGCGGAAGTCTTGGAGTTTAAATTACTATTACAAACCAAAATGTTCACAGTACGAAAATAATATATAGACGGTTTTTAACTAAAGATCCACAGGCGAATCGTAAAATATACAAAGATGAACCTCAGACTTTAAGGTAGATCTAAGGATTTGCAAAATTCTCTTATATCAATACCAAGCAGCTTCCAGCCTATTCCGTATTGTACCTGCAACTTAGTCTTTTGAAAATACGCTAGTTTTCGCTGGTAAATACAATTAACTGACTCGTTTTGAAAACATTTCAAAAACTGATTTAAGTGCACAGGGCACAAAAAATCTTTTATAACTTGGGAAAGTTATGCTTATAACCTTGTTAACAGAGTCACATGTTTGTCAATACATATGGGGTACAGTACAGAGACCGAGACTTAATTAACTGACACACCACTTATGAACCCACGAAGGAGTTATCGCCAACTTGTGGGTAAAAAAAATACTTTATATTCGCATCTGTCGGGTGTATGCCTACACCCGTGCTTTGGTCATAGCCATTAGTAACTTAAATGAGCCGAGGATATCCCGGACACGGTCGTTAACCCCCAATGTTTAAGTTATCAAACAAAACTGATCAAAACGGAATATGCGGATTTACTAGCCACAACAGCATTCGATTGATCCCATTTCCGACCAAGCAGTAAAAATTTACCTTAACCAATGCCCGTATAGGGAAAATAAGTCAAGAGTACTTACCCGAGCTAGCACTTGATTAGTGCAAGTTTATATTAACTCAGTCGTTTAATCAATTAGATAAGTGTAGATAGCATTTACTGGAAGACTTTAGTCTGGAATAATGGCATAAGCTAACCAATTAGAATGCTAACGGTCCTATTTAAGTCGTAGACTTAGATCGACAAGCTTAAAGGATCAAAACGGTACAATACGCTAGATTAAGCGATGACCGGATAGAATGTAGTTTAAACCCAACAAGTACTTCAGACTTGTATGTCATGGGCAAACAATTAACATTCTGGAATTTAAGATTAAAATGATAAGGTTAAACCCGTTTTGGTTAATTTTCATAAACTAGTTACATATATTTAACCGTACGCATGTAAGCGATATTGGGTAATCGGATGAGTCATGAACAAGTTCTATATGTCATTATATTTTAAATAAGTTGTAATATCAGTATGATATCAACTTATATGCCCGTTGAGGTTTTAAAACGAAACTACGCCTTATAAGGGTTTGACCATTATGTGTCCTATAAAAGGAACTTGCATGTATTCTGATGTTATGATCATAAACATTCTGGAGAAATACTTAATTTGTGATATATTATCAGTAAGAAGTCACACATAAGTGTGGTTTATGGTTTAGGACCAAACTATGCACTGAAAAGGGCATTTTGGTCTTTTAAAAATATAATTTACGATATTATATTAAAACTTAGTTTATGACCAGAATAATAACATCATAATATGTTAATTGTATTAACATATCAGTAGGTAATTCATTTGCAAGTTCGTTGTTGATTAAAACCTTATTTTATGTAAAAAGGGCATTTTAGTTAAAATTTGCATTTAACGAAACTTGTGCATAAACTCAGATTATGATTATGATCATGTAATATAACCTCAAAGGGTTATGCTACATTGTATTACGATCATAATGCGACCATAAGTAAGAAGTAAACTAATCTAAATCGGGTCAGAATCGAAAGTCAAAGCAGAAGTCAAACTTCGCGACTTTCGGTTGCGAACCGACCCTAAGACTGGAATTGACGAGCCGAACATGTTCCCACATGTTCTAATAATTATTACCAACTTGTTTAAGTGTCAAAAACATATTTTTAACATATATAAACTCATGTTATAATATTTATGAAATCTGACCCATTTGACTTTTTAAAACATAAACTTTGACACGTCAATTGACCTAGTAAACGTGATCCTTAGGAGGTGCCCTTTTAAGTGATTAATATCTTCCTAATTACGATCACTTAGCCATGTTCATTTCGAACAATGGCTGGACCATAATGGTCTTAACCGAAAGTCAAGGCATTTGTCGAAAATGCTTGACTTTTGGCTATCAGAGATAGAACACTTACAAGTGATCCAAGGGAAACTTAGAACTCAAAGGGAAAATGGTCAGGAACTTCCTAGAGTGTAATAGAGAGGAGAAAGAGTGAATGAGCAAATAATGAGTGAACTTAGTGGGCTATTTATAGTGCAAGAAGATGTGTGAAGATGAAGCCAGGTGTTAAAGGTGTTGTAGGATCTTCACAAGTGTCTAGGAAGGTGTCAAGAGCTGCAAAGGTGTGGCAATTTGCAGGGTAGGTGGCAACTTGACATAAAATTAAGGTTTTGACACATTTAGTCCCTCAAAAATAGTTTTGAGAATTGTCATGAATTGTCCCTTGACTTTTATTCCATGACATAATGACACAACAGTTCTTTTCGTTCAACACGGGATGTATTGAAGAATAGTACGAATAACCGAACGTTAAAGGGTGTCACACTAGGTGTTTTTACGACTTATAAGTGTTTACTAGCTTAAACGTGAAAGATACGAATACTTATGGTTTCATGGGTTAAATTACCCAAACTAGCAAGGTTAAAGTTCGATGATGATGTGTGATACTCAAGAATGATGAATCAAAAGATATCACCTTAAGCAGGAGTCGTTTGGGTCGAAAAAAAAGACTTGGTTATGCAAGGAAAATGAAATATTAAAGTCTAGGGGCCATCGGGTTATTAGTTGAAAGTTAAAATGATGAAAAAAGTGAAGTTCTAGAGGCCCGCCGTAGGCTACAGTCATCAGACCGTAGCTTACGGTTAGTTTTAAAATCAAACCAGTAAGCCTGGACCGTAGCTTATGGTCCGGGACCGTAAGCTACGATCAGGTTAAATATTTTTTAGACACGTTTGAGGAGTTGAGTGACTAACTTATTTGAGGTATCATCCGAGGGCATGTACACGTGTCGGTATATTACTGAACGTGAATTTTATGAGGTGTTACAGACACTAACGTTTTTAAAATGTGACGGGTTGGGTGCTACCTCGTCTTGTGACTTTCTCCGAACTTAAAGGACTACTGTTGTAGGAATCAAACTTGGGGGTGGCATTTTGTAGTTAGCCGAAGGTTTCTTTTACATAGAGATTTTTAAGCTTATGTGCATAAAAAGAATACTATTTCAGAGAGAGAAAGGTAAGAAAACTAGAGGGAGAAAGTAGTGGCCGGTGATGGTGTCTGGTGGTGTTGTGGCAGTTGTGGCCATAGGTGGTTGGAGTTGCGGGTTTTGATCGGAACCGATTTATCTACACGGTGATCGGGGTTTTAAGTCATGTTTACTCAAGAATTTTAAGTTAAATTCGTTTATTTCAGAGGTGGAAAAGTTAGACTTGTTAACGTGATTTCTGTTTTATTTTTTGTAGTAAGAAGGAAGTGATTGTGACTGAAAGACCAACCATTGGATCAACCCCAATTTTTTACAGTAGCTTCTTAACCCATTATTGTTAACATTCAAAGGTTATAATTGCGAATTTTATCATGGATGTGTGACTTTTACTGCTAAAATCACAGTTTGTTCGGAATTTTCAAAACTAAAACATAGTCGTGAAGAATAGGTTGTTCTCATATATCCAACCGTTAGAATGAGATAAGCTTGAACATTAGCTTTCTGATACACAAATTATCAATTCTATAGAAGGAAATTTCAATCAGAGGTCAAGAACTAAGATTTAACACAAATCAGTTGTAACATTTTGTTTATGCAAAAATAAGGAACTAGATTTGTTGCATGGATGGTTTAATGGAGTTGTATTTGCAATCTAAGACTGAGACCGAAGAAATGTTCGAGATGCATAAACAAACACAATGGCATAACTGGATCTGGTTGTATGTCGGCTACGAGGAAATTTATGTAAGTAAACCATACGCGATTAGTTACAAACCATTATCCTTTAAGTGTTGATGTTTAATAAAATGTAAATATCATTTGGTGTTAGGTTCAATAAGTCTTAGGTATATTAGTGTTTTTAAAACTAACAAATAGGCTATGCAAGTAATTGCACTAACAGCTCAAATGAGTTGGTTATCATATAGTGGATATGTTAGATCTTGCTCTACACATCTTGCATTTTTTTTCATGGTTTAATAAATAATAATTACACAACTTACCTTAATTGTTGTAAATTTATTACTTACGTGTTCCCTATACGAATATTTTATAACATCTATAGTCCTTGCCATAGATGGTCGTTTTATTTATCCATTAAGTGAGTATGAAATACCTATTTTACTCTTGATAAAATATAAAACAACCTATTTTACTCCTGATAAAAGACAAAACAATAAAAAAAGTTATTTACATTTAAGCACCACCTCCACGATTACAAACCACCACCACTACCACCCTCACAAACCTCTACCTTCACCTTCACAAACAACCAACATCGTCACGCACCATCAGCCACTTGATATTCATTGTCTCCTTTGAATAACTCTGCAACCACCATAGCACCCCACACCTTTTAACGCTTTTCTTTTTAAATTTTATTTTTATATAATTTGAATATTATTTTAGTGGATAATATATAGTGGAAAATTTATAAAACCATTACTTCACGTTAAGGGTGATAACAATCACTTTATGACTTGACAGTTAAAATATGAAACCATAACACATGATCTAACTTATATTAGAGATTTATCAGAATTCTTTTTGTGGGCAGTAGGTATCATATTATATTGTATAATAATAATTGCAAGTTACATGAAGAGTAACTTGCTTTTTAATTTTTTTTGTCCTTCTTTTCTTTTTCTTTTCTTTTGTTTTTTTTATGTTTATACCCCTTAACTTTTAGTGTTAACACTTATAATTCTTTGCTTTCAATAAACTTTGTAATGGAATTTATGTTTTTATTTTATTTTTTGTCTTTAGTTTTTTTATATTTGTGATTTTTTTGTCTTTTTTGTACTTTTACCCATTAATTTTTAGCGTTGCCACTTGCAACCCCTTAATTTTTTAATTTTATGTAAGTGTCGGTATAAATTCAGATTAACTTACGTTTAGACGTAATTTTTACCGGAAATAAGTTGGGTTAGATATAATATGTTCTTATATTTATTATTATTATGTACGTTTTCAGCTGTTCTACGTTTGATTTTTAATCTGGAAATAAGTCGGGTCAAATGTAATACATTTTCGTTCTTCTTTTTATGTACGTTTTCAATCAATCTACGTTTTGATGTAATTCTGTTCAGAGACGAGTCGAGTCAAATATCATACATTTTCATTAGACAATATAAATTCGAGTCACTTTATGTTTTGATACCGCCGCAACGCACCGTAGCTATTTTCTTACGTGCTTCTTTTTATGGACGTGTCGGTATAAATTCAAGTTGATTTACATTTCGATGTAAATTTTCTTCGAAAATATGTCGAGTCAAACATAATACATTTTATGCTTATTTTTATGTACTTTTTTTGTTTCTTTCTTGATTTTTTTTTGGACTGTATTATTTTTAATTTTTTTTACTTTTCTTTATATTTAGTGGTGTAGTTTTAGCTTTCTTTTTCATCAAAGTTATATTTAAGTTAGCGTTTACGTTTCCATTTACAATTAATTTAAAATTAGTTTGTCCTGTTATCCAATTTAAATTTATTTTTATGATTTTTTGTCAATGTAAAACATATATGGATATTCTTTTAAGCATATTTTGCTATACTGAACCAAAATAGATATTGTCTGAAACCCGCAACGTAGCATGGGTAATTTTACTAGTTAGGCAATAAAGTTCAATTGCTTGGACCTCATTACAATTGAATAAAAATATAATATAATAGAACCATCTATACATAATAAATAAAATTACATTACTTACAATACAAAATCATATGACCTAAGATTTTTTTATCATATGACCCTAAGATTTTTTTGATTTTTCCCGTTTCGCTGATTTCACTCTTTTTTTTCTCGGCTTCTCTAATTTCACTTCTCTGTATTCTCTTTCTTATTTTGTAAATATATTTATCACAAAATATCATTTTACTATTTCTAAATCTTCATTACTATTTATTTAATTAATATTTTCTTGGTTTCTACCTACCATTTGTAAATTCTTAAATAAGCAGGATTCTTTCCCCTTTCCTGTTCAGCTTTTTACCACGAAACTCTTAAGACCTCAACAACTCAACTGAAACCAAGAAATGCCAAAATTGCAATACCTTTGTACATTAACAAACTTATGCTAAACCAACATGAAACATCTTGCAACTCAATATTCTTCACCCAACAAAAGTTGAACCAAAAATCATTAAGACCTACCATTTGTTAAAATATGATCATCAAGAACCGACACAAATATGCGAAACAATCTCGCTGATATTAACATTGTTGCCATAATCCTCAAGTCCCCTTGGCTCGATTCAAACATTGCAGATCGTTTCCCGTTATCCTTCAAGCGTATCTACAACCACGAGTTTTCTCTTGACACAGTCAACATTGTTAAATTCAACTCTAAGAACAGTTTGCTCAGCATCATATAGATGCATCTAATTAAAGATTATTAGTTTTGACAGAATCTATGAATCAATTTGTTTCGGTAATCTGGAAAGAAGTAAACCAACATCCGTACGTACAACCACTGTAAAGAATTAAAAGTAAACAAGCAACCTGAACTTATGATCCTGTTGCGCCTGTGGGCAACTGCTGCGCGCATCATACCTCCAAAGCTGCCACCATATTCATCCCACAGGTTAGAAAACACAAAATTTTCGCATTCATGATAACAAATTAATGAATGAACGAATTAGCTTAAAGCTAACCAGACCGATCAATGCTGTTTCGTGCTTTCTCGGGTTGGTCAACGGCATTGGTTGACTTTTCCACGTTTCCACACTCTTCTTTGCCTTTTCCCGTTTGTCAACGCTGGTTCTTGACTTTTCCATGCTTGTGCTCGGTCGAGAATGTTCCAGAACATCTGTGCTGGGCCTTGATTTCTCTCTACAATCTGTACTGACCCGAGGCTTTGAATCGTTATCTGTTAACGACCCCTGCATGTTCTTCAAACGACCAGACTTTTCAACAGCTGATATGAACTTCTTAAGGTGCCTTATATACTCCGGGTACAACTCCAAATCACAGTGGTTCCCGCCTTTGATCCACAACGGTTTGTATTTCTCTACACATAGCTCCCAAAGCTGCTTACCGTGAGAATAATCTACAACATCATCAGCAGTGCCCTGCAATATAAAACAAAAAAATTGCAACGAATTGTTTCAAATACATTGCAAGATGAATGTTATAGCATGTCAGATATGAACACGTTTACACGTACGTGAATAACAAGAACAGGACACCTGACCAATGGTATTTTGTCAATATTCTGATCACAAAAAAAAAAAGAAGATAAATTTGTACCGACTGAACTGTATAAAACTCTCTCTTAACATGAAATTAATAGAAGATAGAGAAGAAGTAAATCAACCTTATAAATATCAAACCAATATGTTCTTTTCACAGGATACATGACTCTAAGTCCAGATAGAATTGGGCTGTGAAGGACAACGGCCCGTAATCTTGATAAACGAGATGCCAAATCTAGAGTAGGCCCACTACCAACGGACTGACCGTATAATATAATATCTTCTTCTTTCACACCATAAGTCTCTAAAAGGCATCTATATGCAGCTTCTATGTCAGCGTATGTATTCTGTTCACTTGGCTATAAATAGAATCAAACGTGCGTAGTTTAGCAAAATCAGTCTTGAAACCGAGGACATATTTCATTTATTTCAGATTATTGTACCTTACCGGTCGACTGTCCATATCCTGTGTAGTCGTACCTGCCCAAATCAGACACCTTGTTACTTGTTACAAAAGTTAAATTGCAATATATTGTTCATAGTAAAAGGTACCAAACAAGAGATGATATCAAATACTTGATAGGGGGTGTTTGGATGTGCGTTATGTGATTTCATTTAGGCTGCTTAAGAGAATTCACATCAGGTTTTGCATTATACCACATTTCTAAATTTTAGGGAAACCAGCTAAATTACCACTCCATTCCCCATCTCCATCCTATAATTTAACTAATAATTATCATTTCCTACATTCATCTATCATTTTTTAAAAACCTCTCACATCCCATTCCCCATTCCTTTTTCATTATTATATTTTCCTATTATGTAACTAATATGCTTATGTGTCATCGTTTAATTGTTTGCTTGAGTTTGGGAGATGCATAGTGAACCCCCATATATGAGGATTCACTTTAGCTTTCTCCTAATTATGGGGATGTCGAGAGGGATGGAGTGATGTTTTAGGTGATTTCTAAATTTTAGGATGGGAATGCTCTTAGAGCATTCACATTAGGTTCTCTATTTCATCCATATCACTAAACTATAAAAAATGGATTTTTTTCTTTTGTCTCCATCTCCATCACCACCTCTAAAATAGAGATAGGGTTTAAAGAATTTACACTAGTTCTCTAAATATAAGTTTGTGAGTGTATAAAACCGAGAAAAAACAATAAAATACGTGTTTGTAAGATAGAAATAGAGATGGAGAATCTGATGTGAGATGTTACAAAACAAAGCTTAGAGAAAAAGGTATATTTTAGTTAAATTATAGTAATAGAGATAGAGAACCTACTGTGAATCCCTAAAATAAGAAACAACTTTAGGGAAGCTACAATGATTCCCAAAATATAAAGATTTACTATTCATTCCGTAAGATCCTATATCTTTCTCTATAAATAAACGTGTTTTTTTGCTAAATTTTGGGGACCAGCATAAAGAACCTAATGTGGATGCTGTAAAGAATCAGATTCACATAATTAGATAATCATACAACCGTTTAACTAAAGCTACGATATGCAACCCGAGTTGTTATTTGTATTTTATTTTTTTTACCCAAATTTTTCAATTCACCTTAAACAAAATAAAGAACATAACCATAATAAACTTAACCCAAACACCCCCTTATTCTTTTAGTCAGTTTCTGCAACATCTAACCTTCCTTCAGAGTGTTCGGATGCACACAAACTAATTCTGCTTACTATGTTATACTCCACTAATCAAATTCCAATCAGCTTAAATTCAATCAAATAAACAGAGTTTCCAAACACCCCCCAATCATCTAATATAACAATAAACAATTAAAAGTATAAACTTCAAATACTAACCCTAACAAATTAACTCGAAGGTGAAGACTAAAACAAATCATACATCTGACCCAGATCAGCAGCGTTGCCGTGAGAATAAAGCAACGTCAACGACGCCGCTTTATTCTTCACATACGCCGCCACAATCTCCGTCCCCCTTTTCGTCTTCAGCTTCAAAACGTCGACGTTTTCCCTCTCCGACACATCCGTCATCCTTAGCCTCCCACCCTCCTCCACCACCCTGTACGACGGCGGATTCGGCGGAAAGAAGGCGAACTTCGCCGCCACCGTTGACGTCATCGCCCCCATCTTATTCAAAATTCAATCAATTCGATTCAAGACTGGAGCTTTTTTGTAGTTGAAATAGGGAGATTGTGGGTGAAGGAAGAATTAGGGGTTGGTGAGATGAAGGGTTTGAAATCGTAAATTGAATGGATTATTGAGGTGGGAGATCAGAGCATTTAGTGAGTTTCGAAATTGGGTTGATCAGAGAGAGAGAGAGTGAGAGAGAGAAACGGAAGAGAGGTAAGTATTTCCGCCGTTAAAGAGGTGGGACACCACGTGTTGTTATTAAAGTCTTCAACACACTCTCAAAATGTTTTGAAAATGAAATTACCATAATAATAAAATTCTAAAATGGTTCCCTTAATTAGTTCTTAATATATAAATTTTTTACTCTTTCAATAACTTAATTGTTTAGACTATTTGTTCACAAACAGATGTCTTAATGTTTACATATTTGTCTTTGAATGGTTAAGTATTATACTGAATCTAAATTGTTAAGACCTCTAATTTGAATTGGTCAGACATTTGCTCTGAATGGTTAAGCATTATACTGAATCTAAATTGTTAAGACCTCTAATTTAAATTGGTCAGACATTTGCCTCTGAACGGTTAAGCATTATACTGGCGCTTAATGGTTCAGACCTCTTACTAGTTTAGCACTTAATGGTTCGAATATCTTACTGGTTCAGCACTTAACTATTCAGAAGTTGCCAAACAACCCTTTAGTCTGTAAAGTTTTGTCAGTATAGTTCACATGTTTTATTTATTTATCATCTGTGAATCTAAAATGTTTCATCATTACCTTTTGGTCTAATTAACTTAACTCTATCCATTATTCTCTGTTACTTAAGGGTTTTTTTGTCATTTCCTTTTCTCTATTAATTAAACTTTTATATCCACCTTATAAATAACTTAAAACCCTTTTTGTTTAATATCAAAAACTTTTAAAACCTTCCCTAATTGTAAAACCCTAAGACGATTGAGCTGTGAACGACTGTTCTGAGAAGTTTACTAAACGATGAACGAGCCTTGGTATGTTCGAAAGCCTAATGAAGTCTTCAATCCAGATGAGGCATACAGTAAGTTCTTGTTAATACTCTAAATTCTATATTTTTGAAGTGGATTGGTCTTTTAATCGAAGTTTAATGTGGTGCAAGTCTAGCAGGTGCAACTTATACAAGTCCAAGTCAAGCAGGCCCAAGTCAAGATGTTGCTTAGGGTTTAGGGGTCATAAGTCATGTATTTTGCTAAAACAATTTAATGTTAGGTACTTTGGTTTGTCTTTTGGTAAAACCGTTATTGTTAGGTAGTTTGGTATGTTTTGTGGTACAATTGTTTGATGTGGTAATTGGTTGTTTGGTATGTAATTTGAAGATGACAGATAATGCTACTTGCTTGCATAGGTAATGGCCGCAAATGGGTCAGTTTTGGTTGTTTGTAGATGTCAAATTGGTCAGTTTCTTATGGCTGCAAATACCATTTGATTTGTAGATGTCAAATGGTTCAGTTGGTTATTGTTGCTTGCAATGGCTGCAAATGGGCCAGTTTTGGCTGCAAGTCTTATGGCTGCATTGGTAGATGTTAAAACTGTTTTGAGTTATTTATATGGTGGATATAAAGGCTTCATCAAATGACAAAAAAAGCCCTTGAGTAATCGTGGAGGATGGATGGAGTTAAGTCAGTTGAACCAAAATGGCAATTATGAAACATTTTTGGACCTACAAACGATAAATGAAACTTTGTACTATATTGACAAAACTGCCCAAACCACATGGACCATTTTGGCATTTTACTCAAAATAAAATTAAGAGTTATACTTAGTTTTCAAGTTTCATTTAACGAAAGAAAGTAAAGGATTTAGAGGGATGTCAAAAAGAATTCGTGTTTAAAGTTTTTTTAAGGAAGGAAAGGGAAAAAGATGGAATATTTTTATTTCTTTCATTTTAAATCCTTCAGAGTAGAGAGATTTGGAAGGAAATGATTTTTAACACATAAAATATTTACTTTTCTTTTTATTTCCTTTGAACTTGGGAACACGATAGTTAATTAAATATTTTCTTTCCAATTCATTTTTTTCTCTCATTAATTCATTTTCTATTCTTTTCTTTCACTTATTAAACTCGGGAACCCAACTTGACACATGTGATTTGCACATATTTTATAAATGGATAAAATGTTCATGTGTGATCTTTATGGTTGAATTTTCATAACATTGTATGATTTAGGCTGCTCAGAGCGCTCCTGTGAAAAGTCTTATCATGGTAGTGAAGCTCATGAAACACCGTCGCAGGTGGGTGTTTTGCGATGGTGATGAACATTAGCATGGTAACCATCACGGTCGTGGAGAAGCATTGCGGTGTGGACTTGACCGTTTGACAACAGTTATATGATCGTAAAAAATACAATTTTTACCGCCACAAATATTTCAAACTTTTTACAAATTTTCACACAATTCACTACTCAAAAACACACTACAACCCCCCACATTTTAACCAAACAATAATTACCAAATGGAAAGTTTAAGCAAAAGAGTGTCAACTACGAAGAAAAAATTCAGGCCGAAGGTTCATGCTAATCTAGGCGAACCTGTTAGGTCTCGTTTACAAGATGAACCGTTACCCACCCAACCGTTTTCATCCCAATATCCACAAAACTTCCCCCATCCCTGTAACATTCGTCGTAAAACGGGTTCCAAAACCCGCTCCGTTTATTAAATGTTACGTTATGTATTTACTTATTTTGTAAACTTGGTTAGTTGATTTTTTTGGTTAATAAATAAAATACAAATATATTAAATAAATAAAGGAATAAAGGAAATTCTAATAAAATAAAAAGTTAAAAGAAAAATAATAATAATAGAGGGGTAGCCGGGTTTCGAACCCGGGTCCCCAATGAATCAACACACACAAAAACCGCTACTCTACACGCACATGTTGTGAAATAATTTAATCAAATAAAACTTAAAGTCTCACCTGCGTACTATCTGATTGCAACCGGAACTGAACCCGCCCAACAACTTCAAATAATCCAGATTTTAGTTTGATCGCGAGAATTTTGTGAATAATTGATGATACAATGTCAGTTATAACCGGCACCCATATTCAACTCAAAACGAAACTGACCCAAAACATATGATTGATTGAGATTGAAACCGAAAATCAAATCATTAATATGTGAAACCGAAATTTCTGAAGGAAGGGTATTGTAACCCTATAAATAGCGTCCCTTGAACTCAATAGAACTCGCTCACACTCTCTAGTAATCTCACAAAATCTCTTTGAACGCTCTCGGTATTCAAAACCTACTTCGCCGGAAAATCGGAACTCGCCGGAACAACCACCGGAGCCTCACCGAAACATCAAGCCGGTATAACTCTCACTCTTATTTCAATTCTCTCATGTCAATAATATCGTGTATAAACAGAAACAAACAAAACTAATTGTATTAAATTTTATCAGTTAACGGTTGTTTTGTTATGAAGAAGACGAAGTCTAAGAGTGTATAAATACTTTTAAAAACGTGTTTTTAATCGGGTTAGACACATAGTCCAGTGGTGGACTGTGTGCAATTGCAAAACACATGTCCTGGGTTCGACTCGTATACGTTACCGATTCTCCGTAAATAAAACCAAACTTTTTAACTCACTCAGATCACTCTGGAACAAGTGTTTAAAGTTAATAAAAATAAGGATTCATACGGGTCAGACACACAGCCCAACTGGTTGGGCTGTGTGCACGGGGACTAAAGGTCTCGGGTTCGAATCATGAAGTCTCAACCGGTTTTGGAGATTTATAAACCTTTTTAAAAATAAATAAATTCCGTATTGACCTAACTAGTATATATATATAATTAAAATTGATATTATTTCGGGTTAGACACGTAGCTCAGTTGGTAGAGCTGCGTGCACGCATACGTGAGGTCATGAGTTCGAACCTCACACGCTGCCTATAATAAACGAGTCTGACCGGTCGTTGACCAGTCAACCCTGAGAAAAAAAGGGGTAATTTTTTTATAATTAAAATCCTTTTTATTTTTAAAAATTAGTTAAACATACTTAAAAATAAGGTTTTAAAGCCTACAAAATTTGTATAAATTCCACAAAAATAACCTAAAAATCTAATAAAAAGCATTAATTAAAAATATTAACTTTTATTTATTTATCGAATTGTTACGTTATTATTTAGGTTAGTTTACTTCGTCGGCTAAATCTTAAATTCATGCGTACTCTTCATCAACCAAGGCAACGCACCCACTGTGAGTGAATTCTTACAAATTCCCCTTTTTATTCATGTTTTGGGGTGTATCATGTGTCGCTTTATTTATTTCGTCTATTCAAACTTTTGCTATTACCATTATATGATCTAAACGTGTGATGTAAATGTTGTTTGTTGTGATGTGTGTTTACATTTTGTCAAGTTGCGTGCAAATCATTCATTAGGCCCATCAGTTCCTCGTTGGAGACGAGTTGAGCATCGCGTGCCTCATTAGATCGGCTCCGTTTGATTGAGCCTTGATCTCATTGTTCATCATTTGGTGTGTGCGTGTGCATTAATTGATATTATGTGTATTGTGATTAAATTTACATATACGTATACTCATATGTGGTTATGCACCTTTTTATAACCAATATAACAAATTCATTCAAATGTTTTTATAAGATTCACTCGCCAACTTTTGTTGACCCCAAACCCTATTTTTACACATGATACAGATGGACAGGTTGAAGCAAGGAACACATAGGAAATTGCCTTAGAAGAAAAATAAAGAAGTCATGAAAAATGTATTTAAACATGTTGTACTTGTATGTTTATTGTAATTTCTTCTTTAAAAAAAAATAATAAATATGAAACTTTATAGTAAATGTCATGCATGAGCTTTGATGAAAACCCAATCATGCCCCGACTACCATTTCCGCTGCGGGTCAGGGTTGTGACAGATTGGTATCAGAGCTTTTGACTATAGGGATATAGGATAGGTTATTGGACCCTTAGAGCCTATACTATAGTTGATTAGATTTTAATTGTTTATGTGGTTACATGCAAACTCATGATGTGTATTTGTTTCGTATTTATTACACACACAAATGCATGCAAACACTTCGACTATCATTTTGTGTGATACTTAATGAGTTATACTTGTTGTCAAACATAACATGCTTACATATACATTCATCACGCATATTTCAATGTTCACATATTCAAATCATCCTTATATTTCCTTTATTCAAGATTTTGTGGCATTTTTTCGTTTTTCAATCTCAACAAAGTGAGTTCTACGACGGGCATGTAGTAACTGGAAGGTACAAGTACCGGTAGTCGAAACGTCCTGTCTAGGTTGGCATTCGTATAAATCCAATATAACGGACTAGTTTGCCTACCTGGGGACTAACGATGAGAGTACGAAGGACCTATTAGGCCAAAGCATGCCACACCAAACGTCGTTCGAACTAACCCTACTTTGAGTTGTCATTGTGTCCATACCAGGACACCCTCCGACCTTATACTTTGCTGTCATGTTTTATGATTTTCATTCGGGTGGCGCAAGTGTTAACATGCCAACACCAATATGAACCCTACCAGAGCCCAGTAGTCATGGGGGCCCACATGACTACCAAGGCCAAGTAAGGGGACATATGGGAGCCCAAACATGAGCAAAGCCCAAGACATCCTATGGATGTAGCAAATTTATTTTCTTCATTTGTTTTATGAATGTTCATTTCTAAATACGACACATGACACCTAAAACGTCAAATCATACTCTCGATACGTATTCCTTGTAGATGTCTTCTAGTCACCCTCGTAGAGGTAGGAGATCAGAAAAATTCCGCGAGCGCATGGCCGCCCAAATCGCTCAACAAATGGCCGCCATAATCCCCAACATCGTAGTTCAAGTTCAACAAGCCCTTACCGCTAATCCCGTCAACCCAATCAACCAAGAAGATCAAAACGTTGTCAACCCTCCCCCAAATACCACTAAATGCACCTTCAAGCAT
Source organism: Scalesia atractyloides (assembly GCA_947069175.1). Lineage (NCBI taxonomy): Eukaryota > Viridiplantae > Streptophyta > Magnoliopsida > Asterales > Asteraceae > Scalesia > Scalesia atractyloides. The sequence continues at coordinate 24,659,483 of CAMTDV010000023.1, forward strand.
TTCAAATCCTGCGATCCTCCAAAATACGAAGGGACTGAAGGTGTCACCGCTCTCCTCCATTGGTTTGAGGAGATGGAAAACACTTTTCTCAATTGCGACTGCCCCGATGATCGCAAGGTGCGATATGCTACCGGTCGTTTGTTCGGAGTAGCACTTACATGGTGGAATACAGAGAAGGGCAAGCGAGGTGCTGAGGATGCTATGACCTTGACTTGGGAAGAGTTGAGGGAGATCATGACAAGACGTTTCTGTCCAACAAGCGAAATCAAGAAATTAGAAGATGAGTTCTACTTTTGAAACAAAAGGAGGGCGACCACACCACATACAACAAGAGATTCCTTGAGTTGAATCAGATGGTCCCCAACTTGTTCACTCCCCTCTACCGTTGGATCGAGCACTACATTCGAGGTCTTCCTTCAAAAATTCAAGACCCTGTCATAAGTACCACACCTGCAACTTTGGAGGCAGCAATGGAGTTAGCTACAGAGCTCACCGAAAACCACATACGGAATAAAGACTTCAAGGAGGAAAAGAAGAAGGATAAAGCATCAACCGAAACCTCAAACTCCAGCCAGACCGAATCCTCTTCTCAACCCACTTCTAAGAGAAAACGGTATGGGCAAAATTTCGCTGTCACCCAACGCAATCAACCAGCTTCACAAGCCGTACCCCTCCAAGCCATCCCAATCACTCAGGTAGCACCCAACCCTATTTACCCAAATAAGAAACCTTACATTGGACCTCACCCTCAATGCAACACCTGCTTTTATCACCATCCATCTACCATACCTTGTCGACTGTGTGCTAATTGTGGGCGTTATGGTCATTTGAGCAAAACTTGTCGCACCCCTCAAAACCAAGCTTCACCCCCTACCCAAAACATGATCCAATCATATCAACAACCCCAATACCCCATGTTTCCACATGTTCGAGCTTGCTTTAATTGTGGGGACCCTACCCATTTTAGAAACACGTGCCCTCGATTGGTTAACATCATAAACGCCCAAGCTCAAGCAAACCCAGTTAACCAAGCAAATCAAGCAAACCCAGCTCCACCACCAGCAAGAGGAAGAGCTTACAACATCAACGCCAATCCTGTTGAAGATAATAACGGCCCAAACGAACCACCCAACTAGCCTTCCCTCACCAAGAATCAAGACTAAACTCCAACCGTCTAGTTTTTATGTTTTCTTTATGTTATCTCAATCTTTACGTATCCCAGTTGTAAATTGGGAATTTATGTATCCAAGAATTTTAATGCCAATTGATATTACAGTTTTGTTTTATATCTTTCCATATTGATTTAACTTTCATATCATCATACATCACGACGTATCTCGATCTCATCACTTAAAGAAGTTGGGTTGTGTCTCACTTTTTCATAGACTAACCCCTTCATCATAACAAACGAGAGAGGTACTGTTGTCATTCAGTCATGTATTCTTTCAGATTTGAGACTCAAGCTTTGGCTGTTGTGTTTGTTTTGTAGATTTTAGAATCACATAGAACTAATCATAACTTACTGACAAAGCCAATGAAATTTTGGCAAGAATATGGTGGATACGCCGCTGGTACTTCCTATATATAAGTATTCTTGTCAAAGGATCAAAAGCATTGTCAGGCGGTTATGAGAAGTTCCATGTAGGTTTTAATATCGTCATGGTGGAAGTTTTGTTTTATGATATAACCTTATCTTTACAAACGTATCAATTCTCTCAAAACTCTTATGCATGAGATCATACCCAGTCAATCAACTATGGTTATCCATGTTTCGCATTTTTATACTTTAGGCATCAAAAAGCGATTCCTATAGCAGGATATTCAACCCTTACTAGGAACGTTACCGCCTCAAATAAAATTTAAACTTTCACCCTCTTCTGATTATGTAATTGTCAAATTAAAACACCCTCCCTTCGAGTCAAATATACCACTACTACTTAAATTTCGGGACGAAATTTCTAAAAGTAGGGGATACTGTAACATTCGTCGTAAAACGGGTTCCAAAACCCGCTCCGTTTATTAAATGTTACGTTATGTATTTACTTATTTTGTAAACTTGGTTAGTTGATTTTTTTGGTTAATAAATAAAATATAAATATATTAAATAAATAAAGGAATAAAGGAAATTCTAATAAAATAAAAAGTTAAAAGAAAAATAATAATAATAATAGAGGGGTAGCCGGGTTTCGAACCCGGGTCCCCAATGAATCAACACACACAAAACACCGCTACTCTAAACGCACATGTTGTGAAATAATTTAATCAAATAAAACTTAAAGTCTCACCTGCGTACTATCTGATTGCAACCGAACTGAACCCGCCCAACAACTTCAAATAATCCCAGATTTTAGTTTGATGGCGAGAATTTTGTGAATAATTGATGATACAATGTCAGTTATAACCGGCACCCATATTCAACTCAAAACGAAACTGACCCAAAACATATGATTGATTGAAATTGAAACCGAAAATCAAATCATTAATATGTGAAACCGAAATTTCTGAAGGAAGGGTATTGTAACCCTATAAATAGCGTCCCTTGAACTCAATAGAACTCGCTCACACTCTCTAGTAATCTCACAAAATCTCTTTGAACGCTCTCGGTATTCAAAACCTACTTCGCCGGAAAATCAGAACTCGCCGGAACAACCATCGGAGCCTCACCGAAACATCAAGCCGGTATAACTCTCACTCTTATTTCAATTCTCTCATGTCAATAATATCGTGTATAAACAGAAACAAACAAAACTAATTGTATTAAATTTTATCAGTTAACGGTTGTTTTGTTATGAAGAAGACGAAGTCTAAGAGTGTATAAATACTTTTAAAAACGGGTTTTTAATCGGGTTAGACACATAGTCAAGTGGTGGACTGTGTGCAATTACAAAACACATGTCCTGGGTTCGACTCGTATACGTTACCGATTCTACGTAAATAAAACCAAACTTTTTAACTCACTCAGATCACTCTGGAACAAGTGTTTAAAGTTAATAAAAATAAGGATTCATACGGGTCAGACTCACAGCCCAACTGGTTGGGCTGTGTGCACGGGAACTAAAGGTCTCGGGTTCGAATCATGAAGTCTCAACCGGTTTTGGAGATTTATAAACCTTTTTAAAAATAAATAAATTCCGTATTGACCTAACTAGTATATATACATAATTAAAATTGATATTATTTCGGGTTAGACACGTAGCTCAGTTGGTAGAGCTGCGTGCACGCATACGGGAGGTCATGAGTTCGAACCTCACACGCTGCCTATAATAAACGAGTCTGGCCGGTCGTTGACCAGTCAACCCTGAGAGAAAAAAGGGGTAATTTTTTATAATTAAAATCCTTATTATTTTTAAAAATTAGTTAAACATACTTAAAAATAAGGTTTTAAAGCCTACAAAATTTGTATAAATTCCACAAAAATAACCTAAAAATCTAATAAAAAGCATTAATTAAAAATATTAACTTTTATTTATTTATCGAATTGTTACGTTATTATTTAGGTTAGTTTACTTTGTCGGCTAAATCTTAAATTCATGCGTACTCTTCATCAACCAAGGCAACGCACCCACTGTGAGTGAATTCTTACAAATTCCCCTTTTTATTCATGTTTTGGGGTGTATCATGTGTCGCTTTATTTATTTCGTCTATTCAAACTTGTGCTATTACCATTATATGATCTAAACATGTGATGTAAATGTTGTTTGTTGTGATGTGTGTTTACATTTTGTCAAGTTGCGTGCAAATCATTCATTAGGCCCATCAGTTCCTCGTTGGAGACGAGTTGAGCATCGCGTGCCTCATTAGATCGGCTCCGTTTGATTGAGCCTTGATCTCATTGTTCATCATTTGGTGTGTGCGTGTGCATTAATTGATATTATGTGTATTATGATTAAATTTACATATACGTATACTCATATGTGGTTATGCACCTTTTTATAACCAATATAACATATTCGTTCAAATGTTTTCATAAGATTCACTCGCCAACTTTTGTTGACCCCAAACCCTATTTTTACACATGATACAGGTGGACAGGTTGAAGGAAGGAACAAATAGGAAATTGCCTTAGAAGAAAAATAAAGAAGTCATGAAAAATGTATTTAAACATGTTGTGCTTATATGTTTATTGTAATTTCTTCTTTAAAAAGAAATAATAAATATGAAACTTTATAGTAAATGTCATGAGCTTTGATGAAAACCCAATCATGCCCCGACTACCATATCCGCTGCGGGCCAAGGTTACAGAGTGGTATCAGGGCCACTCCTGTGCCGTTCGGGATGTTGGGGCAAAACCTCATCGAGGACGATGAGTCCCTTAGGGAGAGGGGGGTGATTGTAACACCTAATGGCAACCTCCCAAATGTGGGGCCAAAAACCTCATCGAGGATAATGGCAACCTCCTACATGTTGGGGCAAAACCTCATCGAGGACGATGAGTCCCTTAGGGGGGGTGATTATAACACCTAATGGCATACCTCCCAACATCGTCCGTGGACAGGAGAGATTCCTGGTTCATAAGTAATGTCCTACCTCTAAAATCACCAACGCGTTTTGGGCTTAATGCTAGTGGATGAGAGGAGAACTCCACAGTTAAGCGTGCTCAAGTGGGAGTAGTACTAGGATGGGTGACCTCCTGGGAAGTCTCTACCAGGGCAACAAAAAACAAAGCCGTGAGTTCTTGGATGGGCCACCCATAAGGGGCAAAGCGGACAATATTGGTGAGGAGGAGGAGGAGGAGGAGGATGAGCCACTAAAAGATGGAGATGAAGAATAAGAGGAAAAAGTATAAGTGCAAACTACTCGTGGAAAAAAAGGGAAATAAGCAAACACACGAGGGAGGGGGGTCAAAATTGGATTCAAGAATAGGAGGTAGCCGTGGTTAAGTCTTTACATATTTTCGAAGATAAAACAAATCAACAACCAAAATAACACTTTTAGAAATGAGTTATCGCACATTTTGAAAAACTACTTGGTGGATCTAGTCGAAACAAGAACCAACTCACAGAGAAATTGTAACGCTCCGCGTTTCCATGCTTTCCATATTTATCAAGTCTTTTTGTACTTCCCATTTTTTGGAAAATTTCTATTTTCGGAAACTTGTACTTGTATCGTATTTTCAACTTGTAGTCCGAGACACCGATCATAATGAAAGTCATATTTATATCAATTATGTTCCATTTATACTAGTTATGTTCAATTTATACTTGTAATCGCATGCAATAAACCCTAATTCGAAACTATGTGACGATACGTGCAAATAACCGACTTTCAACACGTTTACGTGCAATACTTGTGATTAACCAAGAATTAATGATTTTGATACTTATTCTACATCATAATACATCATATTGTACTTGTAAACACCTCCAACATGTTAATTATACTTGCGATTATGTGTTATAGATCGTAAATCGCCTATACTTACATTTCGTGAGATAACCGACAACTATGTGTGACGACTAGGACTACCGATACCTGTTTTACATAATTTCACATACATGGACATACTTGAAATCACTTTTAAGTTTACAATACTTGCATGCTTGTTACACGCTTGAAACTACATAAAAAGCACTAGAAAACACCATAAAACCTAACTTTGGGGCCCTAATTGCATACTTATCAAACTTGAGGGACCATTTGTGACAAAAAGCCAAACCCCCTCTAAAACCCATGTTTTAAATCTGAATTTTTGGCTCCAACCTCCACCCTAAAATATAAATTTTGAATCTTGTATTTAAGGCTCCAACCTCCACCTCCATTCTCCACCAATGAGTTCCGAAACCATTAAACACTCACCTAACCTCACCCCCTATAAATGCAAGACTCCTAACCCTTATTTCTCTTTTACACCTTCCTAAACTCTCATTTTAAGCTCCATAATCTGCTGAAAACTCGAGTTAGGGCAGAATTCTTCAAAGTTCAAAAGCGAGTGCAAGAACTCACCTTTCACCTATCTTCTTTTCTTGTTCTTGCTTCCTATCATCTTGAACTTCAAATGAGGATGTTACCAAGATTTCTCAGAGGTGTAACACTCTTGTTTGAAGGTCCAAGATGCTTAGAAACCTTCATTTTCGTTGGTTTCAACATGTTTGGCATAGCCTTCTTGTTCATAGCCTACCCAACATGTGCTTGGACAAGCCTACAAACTTGTGTACATGTTGTAGTTGTAGTCTATGGATATTGGAGCCTATGAAGACCCAAACTTTCTGTTTTGATTGAGGTTCATGAGCAACCTTCAAGTGTGCACATTAACCAAGCCTAGGCTTGTGTGTCGAATTAGTGTATGGACCATGAAAGCCTTGGCTATTCAAACTTGTCCTACACCACACTTGTATGATTTTCCTTTTTTTACTTTTCGTATTTTCCTTTATGTACATTCATGACCAACCGACCTTCGGGTTGTGCTTTGGTGAATTCTTATGACGAGGTTTAAATGGTTGCATATCATCCTACCTCCTACTTAAATCTCCATGACCCCTTTGGGGAATACTTGACTTGTAACATCTGACGAAAAACGGGTTCTAAAACCTGCTTCGTTTTGTAATTCAAGTATACGTATGATGTTCGTTACGCATTTATGATGAGTGTTTTAAATTTATTATATTATTATTAGTATTTAACAATAAATAGAGTTAAGATAATAATGTTAATAATTAAAATATAAATAAAAGAATTAAAATATAAAAAAAATGAAATGAATGAGGACCGCGGGTATCGAACCCAGGGCTCCACCCGCAACAAACACACAAAACACCATTGCACTACACACACTTAGGTGATAAACCTGGAAACAAATTAAATTTTTAATAAAAACAACATCAAGCCGATCTGCAAATTCAAGATTGACAGCTTTGAAACCGTAATCAATCTTCAAACAACCAACTAATCTAACTTTTAAATGATTGAACGTTGGATGTAACCGATCTTTGACTAAACAAATTAACCGAAAACATTTATCAGTTAGTCGTAACCGAAGAGTAATCATTGGATTTAAATTGAAGCTTTCAAAACTGATATTGAGCCTTATAAATACCGACTTCATCTCAAAGAACACACCACTCTAAATCCTTTCACCCAATTCCTTTCTGTTTAAGTTCTACGTCGCCGGAAAACATCTGCAATAGCCGGAAACTCTCGCCGGAAAACCAGGATCATTGTTTTGTTGGTAAAAATCCTTTGCTTTATTGTTGTAATTCGTTGTTTCAAGGTTTAACTGCAATCGCGAAACAAAAACATTGATTAATCGAATTTCAGTCGGGATTGCAAGTTCTGGGTTTAATTAAGCGAAGAAGATGATGTTATGTAGTTTATAAATATAATAAAATTCAAAGATATAAACGGGTTAGACACACAGTCCAATGGTGGACTGTGTGCGAATACATTGTACACGTCCCGAGTTCGAGTCCGGTCAAACTCTTGTGTTGAAATAAAAACCGGTTTTCTTTTTAATCAAGATACGTTTACCCTCAGGAAGATGTTAAGTATAATAAAAATTCAATATTAATCGGGTTAGACACCTAGCCCAACTAGTTGGGCTGGGTGCAAAACAACTCGCGGGTTCGAGGCCAATCCCCACGCCGGTTCGATGATTTAAAATTTTTTTTAAAATAAAACAATTTTGGTAATAATGTAAGAAGTATGTAAAATTAATTAAAATCAGGAATATTTCGGGTTAGACACGTAGCTCAGATGGAAGAGCTGTGTGCACACAACCGAGAGGTCACGAGTTCGAGTCTCACCACACGCTGCCTAATGTCAATACCGAACCGGTCAGGTCCTTGTCAGACCTGACAAGGTTTTTTTAATATTAATTTATTTTATTTTATTTACTTATATTATTTTTGTATTTATACTTTAGTTAAAAATCAATTAATACTTAAAAATACAATTTCGAAGGTTTTAAAATATCAATAAAAACCACAAAAATAAGCTAAAAACCTATCAAAAAGTATTAAATCAAGATATTAATTGGTTTATATTTATCGAATTATCGGGTTATTATTTTAGGTTAGTATTCGTTTGTCGATCAACTCCTCAATTCGTGCGCATTCATTATCAAACAAGGAACGCAACCACTGTGAGTGAATCCTTACAAATTCCCATTTTTATTCATGTTTTGGGGTGTATCATGTGTCGTTTTCATATATTTCGTTTATTCAAATACTCGTGCTATTACCATTATATGATCTAACGTGTGATGTAAATGTTATTTGTTGTATTGTGTGTTTACATTTTTGTCAGTTGCGTGCAATCATTTACATTAGGCCCATCAGTTCCTTGTTGTAGACGAGTTGAGCATCAGGTGCCTCATTAGATCGGCTCTGTTTGATTGAGCCTTGATCTCATTGTTCATCATTTGTCATGCTTGTGTGTACATTGATTGATAATATGTGGTTTGTGGTTAGATTTACATATGTGTTTACTCATATTTGGTTTATGCATATTTTTTTATTTAAATAACCAATATAATTAATTCATTCAAATGTTTAAATAAGATTCACTCGCCAACTTTTGTTGACCAAAAACCCTATTTTTTGTACACATACAGGTGGACAGGTTGAAGCAAGGAACACATAGGAAATTGACTTAAAAGAAAAATAAAGAGTTCATGGATGTTGTGCTTGTATGATTGTTGTAATTTATCATTTAAATTGGAAATAATAAATATGAAACTTTATTAGTAAATGTCATGAGCTTTGATGAAAACCCAATCATGCCCCGACTACCATTTCCGCTACGGGTCAGGATGTGACATGACTATAAACTAATGTAATTGTTAAATTTACTTTCTTTACTAGTCATGTTAACCCGGAAACTTACTTGCTTTTGTTCCCATTTATAGGGTAACTTCGACTCCTGGTCCACCCGTTCCATCACCCAAGTTTCACGGTTTTGGAAAGCTTAACGCAAATCGTGAGTATACTCGAACCCATTTTTCCGTTTACACACTTTGGGTGCAACATGTACAATTATACAAATCACGATTCATATTTAAAACTTGTTATAATCACATTCTATTAGTTATAAACATGAAACTTGTATTATTCTTGTTATCGCATGCTATGTATACTTGTGTCTATATGCTCATTAACCTTGTCAGCCTCCCTTAACAATTATAGCACTATAGGATTAACGCACCGCCCGTATTCTTGTGGTATTGTTAAGTAAACTATTTTACACCTTGTCATTTCGGTGACAATGGTAATCACGATTGCGGTAACTTTGGATTGACATATAGTTATCACATGTCAGTATGTTTATAACATAATATGCAATTTACCATGTTGAATATGAGGCAACTTTTTCACTATTATGCTATGTAAATAAACTTGTATGCTCGCCAACTTTTGTTGATCATTAATTTAATACATGTTGCAGGAAACTAGTTGTTGCCGATGAAGAAACTTATTTAGGGTGGATTAGATACACACTTAGACTTAAATTTATGTATTTCAATTCATGTTGTTATGTTATTTGAAACTTGTTTTATTTCCATTTTTGAAAATATGTATTGTCATTTTGGTATCAATGAAATCGAATTATTTAAATATTGTCTCAAATAGTGTTATGAAGTCTCTTGCAATCTTGTTTTCGTCCCGCCTTGATGTTTCCGTCATCGATTGAAGTGTGACAGAATTGGATGGATTTAAATAAAAAATGGGTCAATTCCATTAATGCTACCTACAAAAGGTATATTATTAATCCTATACCTTTTAATTATCTTAGTTAGTTACATTTTATTTATAAAATGTAAACTATTAATTATTATATTTACCATATATTAGTTTCGCATTTGGCCAAGTGAATCTAATGAAGTGAAATATGACAAAATGTGATGTAATAAGGTGTTAAATGGTGATCGGATTAAATAGTGTGACTAATGTAATAGAGTGAAAAACATATATTTAATTTTCTAGCTAAGTAATGTAAAATGCCTAAACTAGGGTATATATACCGAGGACATTTTTTTAGATTTGCGTTTATCAAAATGACAGTATTATTATGAATTATGAAATCAATTAATGACAATCACATTTATACCTATTTCTTTATTAGTGCATATAAATTCTTTATTAGTGCATATAAATATAATTCACAAACCAACCATTCTTTTTACTTAATTTAAAAACTAGTGTTGGATATGTAAATAAAGATAATGTTTCTGGTAAAAGTATTTTTACAAAGATATTATAAATCTTACATGTGTATTTTAGGTGTGGTGTATACAGTATACATTACACGTTCATATAATTTCACTACATATGCATATTATCATGCGACGTTATGATAAACATATGTTTTGTATTATTGAGGAGGTATGGTCCCAAATGACTATACATTTGACTACATTTTACAAGGATAACTTTGCATGTAACATGCAATGGTGCGTGTTCCTCAACACCATCAGGTCATACAATGAGCCTTGCGCACTCAGTGCAACGGTAAAATAGACTAACAGCATCAGGTCATACAATGAGCCTTGCGCACTTAGCGCGGTCATACAATGAGCCTTGCGTACTCAGCGCAACGGTAAATTAGACTAACAGCATCAGGATATACAATGAGCCTTGTGCACTCAGCACACCGGTGAATTAGACCAACGCAATTAAGTCACACAACGAGTCTTGCGCATTCAGCGCAACGGCAAGTTAGACTAAATTATACAAGTCACACAACGGGCCTTGTGTACTCGGCACACCCCAGATTTATAACCTAAATCCATACACCGGTGGGCCCGGGTGGGGAGTATCATGACGTCAGTTGATAATCATCATAGTCAACTAAACACGGCACAATGGAAGTCTTGGAGTAAAAATTACTATTACAAACCGAATGTTCGAAAATACAAAATAATATACAAGCTTGTAATAGAAGATCCATAGGCGGATCATAAATTGTACATGGAAAGAATACAAAACAGACTTTGGGCAGATTTAGGATTTGCAAGATTCTCTATCACTATCGAGCACCTCCGGCCTATTTTCGTATTGTACTTTCAGTTTAGTCTTTTAAAAATACGTCAGCTTTCGCTAGTAAATACACACAACTGACTTATTTTGAAAACATTTCAAAAATATTTTAAGTGCGTATCAGCACAAAATTCTTTTTATAACTTGGGTTAATTGACCGTCCAACCTTGTTAACAGATTTACATGTTTGTCCATACATACGGGGCCCAGTACAGAGACCGAGACACAATTAACGTACACACCACTTTGAACTCACGAATGAGTCAATTCCTCCCAACCTTGAGGGAATGCATAATTGAGCGTCTATCGGGTGTATGCCTACACCCGCGCTAAGGTCGTGGCCATTTCTATTGTAATGAGTCGAGGATATCCAGGACACGGTAGTTAACCCCCGATGTTTAAATTATCAAACAAAACTGATTAAAACAGAATATGCGGATTTATTATCCCCGAACCGGCGTTCGATTGAATCCCATTTCCGACCAAGCGTTAATAATTTACCGTAACCCAAGCCCGTATAGGGGAAATAAGTCGAGAGTATTTACCTGAGCTAGTCTTCTTTTAAATTTTTAATAACTCAGTCGTACACAAAAGGACTAAGTGCAGATAGCATTTACCGGCAAGTCTCTAGTCTGGATTATGGCATAAGCTAGCCAATTAAATACTAACGGTCTTATAAATCGAATAGTGTACATGATCATTACGTATAACGCTTGATTAAATGATGATCGGATAGAATGTAGTTTAATCTCGAAAGTACTTGACTTGTATAATATGGGTAAACTATAAACATTCTGGATTTTGAAACTTAAATGATAAGGTTAAACCCGCTTCGGTTAATTTCCGATAAATAGTTACGTATATGTAACCGTGCGCATATTAATGATAACGGGAAACCGGATAAGTCATGACAAGTTCTACATGACATTATATTTTAAATAAGTTAAGATATCAGTAGGATATCAACTTATATGCCCGTTAAGGTTTTAAAACGAACTTATGCCTCATAAGGGCAATTTGGTAATTTTATACCGTAATAATGGAACTTGAATGTAATTTAATGTTATAGTTATAAGTATTCTGAAAAAATACTTTATTTATGAAAAGAAATCAGTTGGATGTCAATTATATTTGTAAATTATCTTTTATGACCAAACTATGCACCGAATGACATTTTGGTCATTTTACACATAGTTTATAAATTATTTGAGATTCTAAGTTTATAACATGTACCTACTGTAAATATGTTTAAAATAAGTTTTAGAATCAGTAGGTAACAAGTCTTGGTCCGTTAATATGGTTTAAAACCATACTATGCGTCTAATCGGCGCTTATGTCGTAAAATGGCGTTTTTATGTGATTTTTACGAAAACTGATGTTAAGGTCAAATTAAAATGTCTTAGATATGTTATTTAATATAACATATCAGTAGATAAAAGATTTACCTTGAAAATATTTGGTTAAAACCATTTTATAAGCCACAAGGGCTAAAACCGTCATTTATCGACATAGTTTAAGGACCTGTTTGAAAACTCAGTTTATAACTTGGTTTAACATCCCAAATAATCCTACTTATAATATTACATCAGTAGGAAATTCATTTTCAAGTTTATTATCATTAAAACCTTGATTTATGCAAAAAATGCATTTTGGTCAAAGATGACATAATTATGGAACTTGCGCATAAACTTGGATTCTGATTATGATCATGTAATATAACCTCAGAGGGTTATGCTACATTATATTACGATCATAATGCAACTTTAGATCAGCAGGTAACTAATCTAAATCGGGTCAGAATCGAAAGTCAAAGCAGAAGTCAAACTTCGCGACTTTCGGTTGAGAACCGACCCTAGAACTGAAATTTACGAGCTGAACATGTTCCCACATATTCTAATAATTATTAACAACCTTTTTAAGTGTCAAAACAGGTTTCATAACATATATAAGATCAATTTATGATTTTTCCGAAAAATTGCATGTTTGACTTTTTAATAATTGACTTTGACCCGTCAATTAGTCTAGCAAACGTGATCTTCAGGAGGTGCCCTTTATAGGGATTAACACCTACCTTATCACGATCACTTAGCCATGTTCATTTCGAACAATGGCTGGACCATAATGGTCTTAACCGAAAGTCAAAGCGTTTGCCGTAAAACGCTTGACTTTTGGCTATAAAAGCCTATAAACGAAAATGCACAAAGAAGGAACACTTACCAGTGATTCCTAAGGTGTAAGAGAACTATGTTGGATGCTCCTTTTAGCTAGGAACTTCCAGAGGAGGGAGAAGAGTTATGGTTTAGAAAGGTGCAAGTTCAAATGAAGCACTTGAACACCTATTTATAGTTGGAGAGCTCAAATGAGGTGAAGCCAGGTGTTTAGGGGTGTAAGAAGAAGCTTACAAGTGTCCCAAAACGTGGTATAGCTGAATCAAATGGTTTTTGGAGTTTTGCTTGGTCTCCAAACAAAACTTTCTGCAGCAGACCTGTTCTCGCGCCCCGCGAATGACCCAGGCCTGGTCTCTCGCGTCCTGCGAGAGACCCAGGCCTGGTCTCTCGCGGACCGCGACCGCCTATTAGCCAATTTCAAAGTTTGACACTTTAGCCCCTTAACTTTAAAATGCTTTTAAAAACCTTTTTAAACACCTTTTTGGCACTTTTAGCCCTACGTAGCCAATACTTGGCATACCCGGGATTATGCCCGGACATTGTCGAGCTCTCGGTTCGTTAAAAGGTCACTCAGAGGTATAAATTAACATGTTGACACTTTTAATCCCTCCGTTATCCAACTTTCACATATTTACAAAATTGAACTCTCACGTCCAACAAAAGGCACGGATGAGAGTTAAGATTTCACAAAGGATCACTCAAAGGCTTATTATAAGCATGTTGATTCCGATGTTACTCAAAGGCTGAGCATGTTGACATATCAGTTACTCAGAGGCCAAATTTCAAGCATGTTGACATATCAGTCACTCAGAGGCTAATGATTTAAGCATGTTGACATATGAGTCACTCAGAGGTTGTTATTTATGAATGTTGACATCGGACCGTCACTCAGAGGCTCAGTTTGAGCATGTTGACGCCTTTAGTTCTTATTGGTCTTTAATAGACTATATTTAAATACAACACGTGTCACTATACTATTGGACACGATTTACAGGGTGTTACAACTTACGCGCGTAGACTCCTACTAGACCCTTCGCAAAACAACATCATTCTGAGCTGCGAATCCTAAAACCTTGCAAGAACAAGACACACATGAGAAACATCTCATAGTCTTGGGACCAAAGGATATACCCCTGACACCCTGCGTTGGCGGGAAAAACACTGACAACCTCTCAGAAGGGGTAAAAACTAAGAGGTGTTGACCATACTCAAGGGTACAAAGTGGCAGAACTGTGATCAAGGGTTGCACGACAGGTTGCGTGTGATAGTGTCGCATGAGCAGAATGCAGGCGTCAGACTGCACACCAACCATATCTCTGCCAGTGACTGTTCCACCTTCTACACTTTCGGCTGGCAGCAAGCCTGACACCAGAGATGTTGCCTTTACACGTGGCACCACTCAATATCCGACAGGACACACCTCCTGACAATAGACAATAGACAAAACGGATGTCTCTGACTGTATGGGCCAGACCCATGGCCCACCAGCTCATCTCCTGAACAGATCTTTTCAGCTATAAATAAGTATCGGATCTCCAGGTAAACCACACGCTGAAACACTTACGCTAACACATACACAATTGCAACTTACTTGGTACCTAACTTATCATCCTCAAATACTTATTCTTACGCCTGAGTGTGGTCACGGAGAAAACCACTCTTTTTCATGTCACGAGATTAACGGCGTTGCTAGTTTTGTAGATTAGCTTAAGTGAGCTCAACCCGGAGAGTGAAACGAAAGGACAACCTTTTATGCAGAAACACACTGGTTGTAACTCATATATCCCCGAATATCCATAGATTCAACCGATGCTTTTTCAGTTATGATCCGTCATATTTAAAATGTCGCAACGTTATATTATTACACATCATATGTGGTATGACTACACAATTATAAATTAATGGTGTACCATCTTTTAACAACTTTGTTTTCTAATATAAAAATATTATTCAATTTTAAATTTAAGATAATAAAAATTATACATTTTACAGTCTAATTTAAAAAATAAAGTAATATAATAAAGTTATATGTGTTTACAGAAAAAAAAGTCAACAAAAGGATCATTCATCGTTTTTCTTTTCAACTAATTTATTATTAAAGATCTTGTTATTATCTCAGTTTCAACCTTTAAAAAAGTTTAATCAAGAATGCAGACCCTCTTCACATTTCTCACACAAAATTAACTTTTTAGTTGATTTAACCTCTCTGTGAAAGCGATCTAAAAAAAACCATCGATGATAATGTTTTTTAATATGTGTGACAGATAAAAGTAATACAAGTCCTTCAAAGAGAAAATAGTCTTATACTTTATTTTTTTAAGCTATCTTAGTTTATTATGAAAACAAGTATTATGTTATATAAATATTAATATATGACTAAAAATAAAATATGATGAATAGCTACGGATATTAAAGTACAAAAATGATGAATAAAGTAAAGTATGATGAATAGCTACGATATTAAAGTACATAAATGATGAATAAAGTAAAGTGTTAGAATTTCAGAAATCGTGGTTTAACAGATAATATACGATAAACGACATACAAATACAATCCTTTCTTATTATTTAAGCAAAAAAGTAATATAAGATAAGCGACATACAAATGCAACCTTTCTTATAATAAAGCAAAAAAATAATATAACATAAACGACATACAAATACACCCCTCTTACATTATTGGCCTTACAATATGACATGTTCCATGATGGTGGGGGTACGGAGATGTCTATGAAATATGAATATTTGAAGTTTTGTTTTAGATTTGACCGTTCAACGGCTCCAATCATTATTTATGGCTTCATTGTTTGTTTTGGATACAAGTGGACAAATCGATTACTTCGGAGAAACACCTTGTATCAATATCTATATCTATCTCTATATATATACTATATAAAAAAATCAATAGGTGATACATGGACACTGACGGAGCTTGACCAGAAATTTTAAAGAGACAAAAGTCATGAGATCTAATTTATATATTATATAAATATGTAGGCAAAATAATTAAGGAAAAATCCTATGTAATTTTAAAATTTTTGAACGAAAAATCATTAATTTTTTAACTCTAACCAAAACATGGGGGGGGGGGGGGGGGGGGGGGGTTGGGGTTGTGCACCCCCAATTCCCACTACGCTACGTCACTAACTCTATGGTTGCACCTCGTTGGTTAGTTCCTGCTTTGGAGGTTCCGACGGTTGGGACGCAAAGTCGGCAGCCTTGCTGCTGTGTTGGCTGAACGCACAAGACCAAGAAAGGAAGAAGAAATTACTTTGTTGGTTAATGCGAGACTAAGTTCGAGAACGAGAAAAGTATTTTCGGTAATTCATTTTTAATAAACATTCATAATATAAATTCTGACAAAGTGTATTTTTTCTTGGTATTTTTGATTCAGCCATTGATGCTTACATTCCTCTTCAAACTGATGTTATTGTTTAGCTTTCTGCGGTTTGTCGTCAAAACTATTTACATCACTACGGGGGTATTTATGACTTATTTAGTTTAATGAAAATTTGGTTTTGAAGATGTTTGGAACTAATATCAAGTCAAAGCAAGTGGTTTTGCTCTGAGTTGAGTTAGGTTTGCTTAAAGGCTCGCTATATATTTTTTTAATAAATAATTTGCTTCTTAACAATGCTTACAAACTCATATTCTATTACAATATCTGGTGTAATATATCTTTGATTCTAAAGCTGTTATGTTTTGGTCATTTTAGGACCAATTTTTATGTTTTATTTAATATTTGTTTTGAAAGCTCTCTGATGTTGGACTTCTTAGTTCAGGTTGCAATCATGTGATGGCAAGAGGGACTTCAAATTGTAATGATAAAAACTTAATCCATTTTTTATATTTAGTTATGTATAAATAAAGTGTTATATATGATTAGAGAAATTGTATTATTAGGATACTTGTGACTCTTTGTTTTTAGTTTTGATAAAAGAAAATATGCATTTTTTATATTTAGTTATGTATAAATAAAGAGTTATATACGTTTAGAGAAATTGTATTATATATTAGGATAGTTATGACTCTTTGTTTTTAGTTTGACCCGTTTCGGAAAGAAAGTTATTAAATAAACAGACTCACTCACAACTAATCCTTCTTTATAGATGGAATCCCTACAGATGATCATGCTCTCATTGAATAAAATTATGTAATTGATGCTTTAAGAGCTGTATTTGCCATTTTCATTTATTTTCTCACGCATCGGCGGATTTACAAAGGGTTTGGAGAGTCCCTTAACCTTCTGGCCGATCGAACCTTCCGTTAGTGATTAGTAATGGAAAACAAGTAAGCTTAATTCTTTTACCAATAATGTATTACTAGCACACCAATGATTGTCGGCTAGTAGTATGATAACATAAACTTATAAATTACTGATTTAAACATCTTTTTACCGGTATAACTGTAAGACCATGTGTAGTTATAAAACCCTTTGTGGGGCATAAATAGGTGGTGAAACGCGTCATAAGGGGGCTTTATGTCACAATAGGGTGTAGTCATAAAACCCCTACCTAATCGTTAGTCAATTATTAATTTTTAGTTTTTTATAATTAATTTCTAACTTTATAAAACAAAAAACCATTTCATTAAATTAAAAAACATTACACTAAAATTAGAAAAAAACATTACAATAAATAAAAAACTCAAAGATTATATATTTTTTTCGATTCCCTCCTTTTGTGCCAACGCCATCTTCAACGCTTTTCCGGTTAGGTGGTCGTGTGGTTTCAAGTAGAATTTAAAGTCATGAGCCCATTGTCTATCCCGCATAATCTCGGTTACTTCCCGGTTCTCTTCAATACATTTAGTCCCTAGTTCGTGTATGTCTTGAAGGCGTCGGTTTATCTCCGAAAATGCATTAGTCATGTATGATCCCATCAACGATGACTCGGGCCTTCTCGATCTTGCATCGCTTCTTCTTCCGGCGGGTTGTGGTAGTGTTGAAATAATGTGATTTTATACTTCAAATGACTGGGCTGCTGACTGGGCTGCTGACTAGGCTTTGTGTTGGTTGTTAAGTTTGTTATATTTGTTGTGTGTTTGTTGGGCTGGTAAGGCTTGTTTTGATTGCAGGAAAAGTCTGGGGTGCAAGATGTAATATTGCGAGATTCTCAAGGTTCTTTGTGAAACTGCAGTTTGTCCGGTTATATAAAAGGGCAGCTAGGGTTGTGCGCAGTTCATTCTTCAAGATATTTTCTAGGGTTTTCACTCTCTGTATTTCTGTGTTGTTCCAGTGATTTTGTTAGAGGAGTCTTGTTGATATCCCAGAGATACTGAATCTCTGTGTGTAGTTTGTACCAGATCTAACAGATCTGGTGTATCTTGTTGTTGTTCTTGTAGATCTCATAATTGTTGTTCAAAGAAATAAAAGATTTTCATCGTTGTTTTGTCACTACATCAGGTGTTATTGTTTTCTTTGTTTTGTTCATATAAATTTTACATGGTATCAGAGCGATTTCGCTCCTGATCCGTGTTATCTTCCGCTGTGTCTTTGATTTGTTTGTTGATTTGTGTTTAGGTTCACTACTGGAGTATTACGGAAGTGAATCGATTGTTGATCTGTTGTTTGTGGCTATAGATCGTCTCGATCTTGGGTTGTTGAAGGTTGTGTTGGTCTCTGAAACTCTATAAGGTTTCAGGGCAAACTAACCAGTTCTTATCTTGGTTCTTGTGCCCTCCTAGTGTGTGATCTGTAACCCTAGAAGGTTACGGTTATCACATTTTTTTTCTTGAAAGAAGACTAACGCAAAATTGTAAGATCGTTCTTACTTTATCTTGATTCACTTCTGTTGTTGACCTAGTTGATGTCGGGGTAATAAGGACCGATTATGTTGACTGTCTTGTTGCTCTAGTTGATGCCGGGGTAATGAGGACTGGTTTAATTGTCTAGTTGTTTTCTTGCATATATCTGTTACTGTGATTTATCTGTTGGTTGAGAGTTGTGACTAAGTTGTTATTAATTGTCTCTTAGTCTTTTCTTTGATTAATCTGTGGTTTATCGTCTGTGCGTCTAGTTGTGGCTCCTGAGTAAAGACTTGTCCAGGCACCTTGAGTGATGAACCTGGAATCTGGCCCCTGACTCAGCTTCCCCTTAGGATTCTTGTTGTTACCTGCTTATCTTGTTGATATCTTGAGTGGTTTATATCTTGATTGTTTCTCTTGTGTGGTATTTTGTTGGTTGTTATCATGACTGAAGGTGAAGGCACCTCTCAGACCTTGATTAGTAAGTTGGATATATGAAACCCGTTATATTTACATCCAAGTGACTCAAGTAGTTTAACAATAGTTAGCATTAAACTAAAAGGAGCAAAAAACTATGCTGTTTGGTCAAGTGCTATGAAATTAGCACTTGAGGCGAAAAATAAATATGGTTTTGTTGATGGTAGAGTTGAAAAGTCTGAGGATAATGAGGTCTTAACTAATAAGTGGGATAGATGTAATTCTGTCGTGTTAACATGGTTGTTAAATTCGATTTCTGTAGAACTTTTTCTTGGTCAAGTATTTTCTAAGTTGGCCTCAGAAGTTTGGAATGATCTTAAAGAGTCTTTTTACAAGGAGGATGGTTCTGTTGTCTACGATTTATACAAGAAAATTAATAACATTTCTCAAAATGGCAACTCGGTTGCTGAATATGATAATAGGTTGACAACTATGTGGAAACAGTTTGATGCTATGCTTCATCTGCCTTCTTGTTCTTGTCAAGCTGCTAAGGACTTTAATGATTTTTCTACTTTAATAAAATTGATGCAATTTCTCATGTGTCTTGATGATGTTTATCAGCTTGTGAGAACTAACCTTTTGACAAGAGAACCATTACCTACAGTCAAAGTGGCATACTCTATTGTTTCTAGGGATGAGTCACATAGACAATCTAGTTCTAGTAGTTCCAAAACTCAAAGTGTGTCTTTCATATCTAAGTCCAATCAAATTTTTGAGTCAAAAAATGAATACCCAGGGGACCAAACCCTAACCTAAAATGTACTCACTGTAACCTGTTAGGTCATACTATAGATAGATGTTTTGAAATTGTCGGGTATCCCTCTGGTTTCAAGAAACGGGTTAATAATTCAACGGGTAAAAGCAATGTTGTTAACAAACCAAATTTGTCTACCTCTGGTATGCCTTTTACGTCCGAACAGATAGCAAAGCTGTTGACTCTTGTAGGTGAAAAGAATGTAGTGGATACTCAGAACACTAATATGGGAGGTGAGTTTGTTAATGTCAATAGTTTTGTTAGTTGTTCTAGTTCTGTGGTCTTTGGTGGTCAGTCTAATTGGATAATCGATTCTGGTGCGAGTAAACAGATGATAAATAATGATAGAGATATGTTTGATGTCATTGATGTAGCTGAATTTGATCTTAATATTGGTCACCCGAATGGAACTAATGTTAAAGTTGTTAAAATTAGTAGCTTAAAACTGCTAAATGATATTGTCTTGAAAGATGTTTTCTATGTTCCTGGGTATAATGTAAACTTGTTGTCTGTTTATAGATTAGCTAGAGATAATCAAATACATGTTGTGTTTAATATGGAAAACTGTATATTACAGGATTCCAAGTCAAAGAAAATCCTGGTGATTGGTAGACAAGAAAGTAAGTTATATTTTGTGGGTAATAATGGTAATAATGAGAATGTTTGTTTCAATAGTTGTGTTAAATCAAATTTGTGGCATTGTAGGCTAGGACATCCGTCTGATCAAGTCTTAGTCGTGTTAAAAGAATATGTTGATGTTAAAAATATTGAACATGGACCATGTGAGGTCTGTCATAGGGACAAGCAGGTTAGAGTTCCTTTTCCTTTAAGTGAACATAAACAAAAGCTGTTGGTGATATAATTCATCTAGATATATGGGGTCCATATAAAGTCACTAGTTATGATGGCTGTAAATATTTTCTTACAGTTGTGGATGATTATTCCAGAACTGTATGGTGCTATTTTTTAACTAATAAAACTGAAGTGTTTGAAAGTTTATGCGCTTTTTATGAGCTTGTTCTTACTCAGTTTAAAGTAAAAGTTAAAATATTCAAAAGTGATAACGGGACAGAGTTTGTAAATACTCAAATGGTTCAATTTTGTAAAACTAAAGAAATAATACATCAGACATCCTGCTCCTATACACCACAACAAAATGGTGTGGTGGAAAGGAAGCATAGACATCTTTTGAACACGGCTAGGGCGTTGATGTTTCAAAGTGGTATGCCACTTAGATATTGGTCCGACTGTGTATTAACTGCGGTCTATTTGATTAACAGGTTACCCTCTTCTGTGTTAAATGGTAGGAGTCCTTTTGAGGTAGTTTTTGGATTTAAACCTTCTTTGTCTCACTTACGGAACAGTTGTCACACCCCGACCCGCAACGGAATAAGAGTCGGGGCATAATTGGGTTATCACCAAAGCTCATGATGTTTACTAAAATGTTTTATATTTATTAAATTCAAATTACAACTTAAATAGTCAAATCAAATCCATACAATTACAAGGAAAATGAAACTAAGTAATACAATCCAAAGCTTAAACTGAATTATTCTTCTAAGCCTCCCTATGTGTTTCTTGCCTCAACTGGATCACCTGTATCATGTGTAAAACGGGGGATATTTTGGGTCAACAAAAGTTGGCGAGTGAACCTTGAGAAAACATTGTTATTTATTTTCTTGTTGTATTTAATATTGAAAATTTGTGCAATAATCACATGTGAGCAAACATACATATATAGCATAAACGCAAACCACATTGGATGAGTAAATGACATGAATGATGATGTATTTGAGATCAAGTCTCAATCAAACGGAGCCGATCGAATGACATGAATGATGATGTATGTGAGATCAAGGCTCAATCAAACGGAGCCGATCGAATGAGGCACCTGATACTCAACCCGTATCCCACGGGGAGCTGATGGGCCTAATGAAATGCATGTACTGAAAAGATAACTTCAAACTAAACATAATTCACACAACAATTGATACATAATGGATACACATTTGATCACGGATATGATGGATGCACAAGTGTTTTAGATATAATAAGGAATTAAACGACACATGATACACCTCAAAATGTGATTAAAACGGGGAATTGATAGAGATTCACTCACATTGGGTGCGTTCTTTTGATGACGTTGGATGCGCACGAGTTTTGGGATTTGATCGACGAGGAAAACTAACCTAACATAATAACGAAATGGTTCGGTAAATAAATGGATTTTATTTGAGATTAATTCTTTTAATTCATAATCTTAATAGGATTTTTAGATTTATTTTTGTGAGTTTAAGGCCATTTTCTAACTTTAAAAATATTATTTTTAAGTATTTTTAAATAATTTTCTGATTAATTAAATAAATAAAAAAATATATATATAAAAATGTTGACTTTTTTTGCCTTTGACCGTTTACCGTTGACCGTTGACCGGTCGGATTCAGTTTATTCATGCTGAGTGAGGTTCGAACCCGAGACCTCTCGTATACGTGCACGCAGCTCTACCAACTGAGCTACGTGTCTAACCCGAAATATTTCTGATTTTAATTATATTTATATACTATTTAGATTATTCAGAATTCTATTTAATTAAAAAGGTTTTTAAAATCATTGAACCGGTGTGAGAGCCTGGACTTGAACCCGCGCCCATAGCCTTGTATTGCACACAGCCCGACCAACTGGGCTGTGTGACTAACCCGAATGATATGCGATTTTAATTACATTTATATACTATCTGCGTCTTAATATATATAAGTATTAAAAATGGTTGGAAATTTGTAAGAATCGGGCAGCGTGTTAAGACTCGAACTCGGGACCATGATTTAAATTTGCACACAGTCCACCACTGGATTGTGTGTCTAACCGGTATAATATTCAGTTTTAATTAAACTTATACACATTTCGACTTCGTCTTCTTCATTTATAAAGACACAGAACAAAGATGCCCGACTGTTCTTGTTTAATTCGATTATCAAAACTTATAATTGGTTGGAATGTATTAGATAATGAGATTAAAGAACAGAATTGTACCAAACAGTGCGTTTACTTCAGATGACCGGCAGGAGTCGTCGGCTCTGATTTGTGACTCTCGGCTGAGTGAAATGTTTGACAGTTTAGTTTCTTGTGTTATGAAATTAAGTTACTGAGTAAGAGATTGCAAGAGTTTTTAGATGATTATACCGTTCGACAGTGAGACTTTGATGTTTCAGTGGAATTCCGGCGAGTGTGAGATTTTTCGGCAGCGTAGTCTGGGACAGATTCTGGTTGAAGGATTGAAGTTAATATATGTCTAATAATGGATTACAACCAAAAGAGTCGAGAATTTACCGATTTGAAGTAAGTCTCGGTTTTCCGGTGAAAGTCCGGCGACTGTAAAATATCTCCGGCGAGTGCTAAAGCTTCGAGAGTTTGTGCGATTTTGAGCGAAAAGATTACCAGAGGTTTGGGTGGGTATTTATAGGGAAGAAACAGCATGTACTTAGTCCGAATTTGGTCTTGATTCGTGGTCAAGGTTTCTCCGGCGGTTATGACTAAAATCAAGGGTCAGACATCGGTTATAACCGATGTCTTAGTTGGTTAGCGTGTTTTGGTCAAAAGGAAATTGGCCAAAGTCGCGGATTGCCGTATTTCCCGGGGACTGCGAGTTCTGCGCGCGGTGACACTCCGGTTTTGAATTCGGATTTCATCTTATGTATTATTTGTTTCGTAATATACACAAAGATGGCAAGTGGCGGAGTGGTATGTTGTGTGCTTGTTGAAGCGGCTGACCCGGGTTCGAAACCCGGCAGCCCTATTTATTTTTTTATTCACTTATTTTTTTTGTTTTTTTTTAATTATGTTTTAAAATTCTAACAATGTTTATTAGTTATGTATCGTTTAAAATTAATATGAACATTAAATACGTAACGAAAATTATAACTGAAATATTCGATTAATAAACGAAGCGGGTTTTGGAAACCCGATTTTCGACGGATGTTACAATATCCCCTACTTTTAGAAATTTCGTCTCGAAATTTAAGTAGTAGTGGTAACAGGAAAAAGATGCGGGTATTTCTCGCGCATTGAGTCTTCACGTTCCCAAGTAAACTCAGGTCCTCGTTTCGACTCCCAACGTACCCTGACAATTGGAATACGACTCCGTCTTAAACGCTTCTCTCCGAAGTCCATAATTTCTACTGGTCTTTCAATGAAGTGCATAGATTCATCGATCTGAATGTCTTCTAGCAGAATATGGAGGTTTTCATCGGCGAGGCACTTCTTCAAATTTGATACGTGGAATGTGGGATGAATTCTGTTGAGTTCTTCTGGTAAGTCAAGCTTGTATGCTACAGGACCTACTCTTTCGAGTATTTTGAAAGGTCCTACGTAGCGTGGTGCTAGCTTGCCCTTCTGGCCAAAGCGAACTACTCCCTTCCACGGTGATACTTTTAAAAGTACTTGATCACCAATGTTAAACTCCAAGGGCTTTCGTCGTTTGTCTGCATAACTCTTTTGACGACTTTGTGCCGCTAGAAGATTGTTTCGAATTTGATGGATCTTGTCTGTTGTTTCTTGAATTAATTCTGGACCGGTGATTTGTGCTTCTCCAATTTAGTGCCAACATACTGGAGATCGGCACTTACGACCATATAACGCTTCGAAAGGAGCCATGCCGATACTTGA
Organism: Scalesia atractyloides; assembly: GCA_947069175.1. Classification (NCBI taxonomy): domain Eukaryota; kingdom Viridiplantae; phylum Streptophyta; class Magnoliopsida; order Asterales; family Asteraceae; genus Scalesia; species Scalesia atractyloides. The sequence goes on from CAMTDV010000023.1 coordinate 24,684,261, forward strand.
ATGATAACTATTGTTGTACGAAAATTCAACCAATGGTAGGTGAGCGTCTAATTTCCCTTGAAGTCTATGACACATGCTCGAAGCATGTCTTCAAGAGTTTGGATGGTGCGTTCAGATTGTCCATCAGTTTGAGGATGAAAAGCGGTATTGAGGTCTAATCGTGTACCCAAGGCGATTTGTACGGCTCGCCATGTTCGTGAAGTGAAACGACCATCACGGTCTGAAATGATGCTTAAAGGTACACCATGACGGCTTACGATCTCGCTGATGTAGATACGAGCTAACTTCTCGTTCTTGAAGTCCTAGCGGATTGGAATGAAGTGAGCTGATTTTGTAAGACGATCAATGATTACCCATATGGTGTCATACCCACTGGAGGTGCGAGGTAACCCGGTAATGAAGTCCACGGTTATGTTTTCCCACTTCCATACAGGTATTTCCGGTTGGGTTAGAAGTCCTGAAGGTCTTTGATGTTCAGCTTTTACTTTGGAACAGGTAAGGCACTTGGAAACAAAAGCAGCGATATCCTTTTTCATGCCCGGCCACCAGTAGGTGTATCGTAGGTCTTGATACATCTTGTCGGCTCCTGGGTGTACAGAGTACCATGTTTTGTGCGCCTCATTCATAAGGAAATCACGAAGGTTATTGCGATCGGGAATCCATATGCGATTTAGATAGTATAGAATGCCGTCGGATTTGGTTTGGATTTTGAGTTCTGCTCCACATGACAGCTCATCGCGTACGCCGTTTTCTGTTACAGAAACATGTTGAGCTGCTCGGATTCGATCTTTGATGTCGGTTATGATTTGCGAACATAGAAGACGAATGGAGTTCGCATAACCTTTTCGACTGAGTGCATCAGCCACTACGTTTGCCTTGCCAGGATGATACCGAATTTCACAGTCGTAGTCGTTAAGAAGTTCAACCCATCTTCGTTGCCTCATATTCAACTCCTTTTGATTGAAGATATGTTGGAGGCTCTTGTGGTCATTGTATATTTCACACTTGGTACCGTAGAGGTAATGTCTCCATATCTTGAGAGCGAACACAACGACTCCAAGTTCCAGGTTGTGGGTGGTGTAATTCTTTTCATGAACCTTGAGTTGTCTAGAAGTATAGGCTATCACTTTTCCTCTTTGCATTAATACACAGCCTAGTCCTTGCCCTGATGCGTCGCAATATACTACAAAGTCATAGCAACCTTCAGGAAGTGTGAGGATAGGTGCGTCACAAAGTTTTTGCTTTAGAGTTTGGAAGGCTTCTTCTTGTTTAGGTCCCCATGTGAAGGGTTTTCCTTTATGAGTTAAAGCCGTGAGTGGTACAGCAATACGGGAAAAATTGGCAATGAAGCGGCGATAGTAACCAGCCAAACCAAGAAATGACCTTACTTCGGTAGGGGTACGTGGCGCTTGCCATTCCTGTACTGCCTTGATTTTTGAAGGATCGACATGTATTCCCTTATCATTAACGACATGCCCAAGGAATTGTACTTCTCTTAACCAGAATTCACATTTTGAGAACTTAGCGTAGAGCTTTTCAGTCCTTAAGAGTGTAAGGATGAGTCGAAGGTGTCGTTCATGATCGGTTTTAGACTTGGAGTAGATAAGGATGTCCTCGATGAAGACTATGACGAAACGGTCGAGGTAGGGTTTGCATACCCTATTCATTAGTTCCATGAAGACAGCTGGGGCGTTGGTTAAACCGAATGGCATGACCATGAATTCGTAATGACCATAACGAGTCCGGAAGGCGGTCTTTGGGACGTCTTCTTCATGTACTCTGAGTTGATGATAACCAGAACGAAGGTCGATTTTTCAAAAGCAGGTGGCGCCTTGAAGTTGATCTAGGAGGTCATCGATGCGAGGTAGTGGGTAGCGATTCTTAACCGTTAACTTGTTGAGTTCTCTGTAGTCGACACACATGCGAAACGTTCCATCTTTCTTCTTCACAAAAAGAACAGGTGCACCCCAAGGCGATGAGCTAGGATATATGAATCCTTTGTCAGTCAGCTCTTGCAGCTGACTGGCCAGCTCTTGCATTTAGGATGGGGCTAACCTATAAGGAGATTTTGCGACTGGTGTAGCGCCAGGTATAAGATCGATGCGGAATTCGACTTCTCTCACGGGAGGAAGTCCTGAAATGTCGTCAGGAAAAACTTGTGGAAAATTTTCACTACTGGGATGTCTTCGATTCCCTTTTTGACGACGTGAGTTAGGAATGCGACATAGTTCTTGCGGAGATATTTTCGGGCTTGAAGACAGGACATTAATTTGAGTCCTTTCGAAGGGGTTTCTCCAAAGATACGTAGGGCCTGACCTTCTGCAAGAGGAATGCGAATGAACTTTTCGCGGCATACTACTTCAGCGTGATGCTGGCTGAGCCAGTCCATACCGATTATAATATCGAAACTTCCCAACTTCATAGGAATGAGGTCAACTGGAAAATCGTGATCGTTTAGAGTGAGGGTACAATCTCGTATAATAGAATTTAATGAAACGGGCTTTCCGTCAGCAACTTCCACCGTTAGAGATTCCATGAGATTATCACGAGTTTGGTTTAGGATTGGTTCAAATTCTAAGGACACAAAACTCTTATCCGCGCCAGTATCGAATAACATGGATGCATAACTACCATTGATGAGAAACGTACCGTTAACCACGTTGTTGTCAGCTCTAGCTTGGTTGGCATTGATGTTGAAAGCTCTTCCTCTAGCAGGTGGAGGAGCTTGGTTAGCTTGGTTTACCGGATTCGCTTGAGCTTGGGCATGGATGATGTTTACCAAACGGGGACATGTGTTCCTGAAGTGGTTTGGGTCTCCACAGTTGTAACAAGCTCGCATTGGTTGTATCATAGGGTAGTTGGGTTGGTAGTAAGGTTGAGCTATGTGTTGCGTGGGTGGTAGAAGTAAAGGTTGTTGAGCTTGACCCACTATTTGATGGTGGGTTTGGGTTGAGGGTTGGTTGCGGTTCATTCGCTGAAGTGTGCGACAAGTTTGGATGGTGTGACCCGCACGGCCACAGCTGGTGCAATGTTGGCAAGGAGTTTCTGGAGGGTGATGGTATTGACAACGGTTGCATTTTGGGTATGGGCCGGTGTATGGCTTTTTAAAGGGTGCAGCTGAGGGAGCAATTTGGGTAATTGGTGCGGCAATGATAGGAGAGTTTGTGTGTGTGACGGCAAAATTTCTGCTGTTTCGTTTCCTCTTACCAGCAAACTTTGAAGAGGAGATGGAATGGTTGGAAGTTTGGGCCTCAATGGGGGCTTTCTTTTTCTCATCGTTGAATTTGCCGTTTCGGATGCGATTCTCGGTAAGTTCGGTAGCCAGTTCCATTGCGGCTTCAAGTGTTGCAGGCGAAGTGCTTAGAACCGAGTCTTGAATTTTCGAGGGGAGGCCTCGAATGTAGTGTTCAACTAAGCGGTACACGGGGGTGAACAGATTAGGGATCATTTGGTTCAGTTCGAGAAATCTTTTGTTGTAGGAAGTGTGATCTCCTTCCTTTTGTTTCAACGAGTGGAATTCATCTTCCAACTTTTTGATTTCGCTTCTTGGACAGAAGCGCCTTATCATGAGTTACCTTAACTCTTCCCATGATAAGGCCATGGCATCTTCGACTCCTCGCTTACCCTTTTCTGTGTTCCACCAGGTAAGGGCTACTCCAAACAGTCTCCCTGATGCATAACGTACCTTGCGATCCTCGGGACAATCGCAATTGAGAAAGGTGTTCTCCATTTCTTCAAACCAGTGGAGGAGGGCAGTAACACCTTCGGTCCCTTCATACTTTGGGGGATCGCAAGATTTGAAGTGTTTGTAAGAGCACTTTTTGGAGTGAGGGTTGGCGACGCTCTGGTCTTCTTGACTAGGAGGGTTGATAGGATTTGCGGTGAGAGCTTGTTGAACTTGAATCACGATATCAGGAAGCACCGCGGCCATTTGTTTAGCAATTTGAGTGGCCAAGCGTTCATTGGATCTTCCTGACTTTCTACCTCCACGTAGTTGCCTAGCCGACATCTACAGGAACATACATAGGAAGATTGTGAGTTTAAGAAGTTTTTAGGTGTCATGTGTCGTTAAAAGAATAAAAATAACATAATTATCAATAATGCAACTACATCCATAGGATATCTTGGGTTTGCTCATGTTTAGGCCTCCAATGTCCCCCATACCATCGCCTGTATAGTCATGTGGGCCCCCATGACTATTGGCTTAGTAGGATTCACATTGGTGTTGGCGGTTTAACACTCGCATCACCCGAATGAAAACCATGAAATATGATTGCGGGATTATGGTAGGAGGGTGTCCAGGTGTAGACACAATGACAACTCAAAGTGGGGTTAGCTCACACGACGTTTGGTATAGCATGCTTTGGCCTAATAGGTCCTTCGTACTCTCATCGTTAGTCCCCAGGTAGGCAAACTGGTCCTTTATTTTGGATTTATACGAATGCCAAGCCTAGACAGGACGTTCCGACTACCGGTACTCGTACCCTTCCAGTTACTACATGCCCGTCATGAGAACTCACTTTGATGTGATTTGAAAAATACAAAAATCGTTGCAAAAATCATGGGAATTGTGAGGTGTGTGCTCTCATGGATATGATATGTTATGAGGATATGATTCATGATGAGCATTGTATAATAATATGTACTTATGAACATGCTTGCATAACATTGAATGTAACAATAAACATAAAGCATATAAACATCATGAATTTTGTATGTAACGCATAAACAATTTAAAAATTCTAATCAACTATAGTATAGGCTCTAAGGGTCTAATAACCTATCCTATATCCCTATAGTCATGGCTCTGATACCAATCTGTCATACCCCGACCCGCAGCGGAATAAGAGTCGGGGCATAATTGGGTTATCACCAAAGCTCATGATGTTTACTAAAATGTTTTATTTATTAAATTCAAATTACAACTTAAATAGTCAAATCAAATCCATACAATTACAAGGAAAATGAAACTAAGTAATACAATCCAAAGCTTAAACTGAATTATTCTTCTAAGCCTCCCTATGTGTTTCTTGCCTCAACTGGATCACCTGTATCATGTGTAAAACGGGGGATATTTTGGGTCAACAAAAGTTGGCGAGTGAACCTTGAGAAAACATTGTTATTTATTTTCTTGTTGTATTTAATATTGAAAATTTGTGCAATAATCACATGTGAGCAAACATACATATATAGATAAACGCAAACCACATTGATGAGTAAATGACATGAAGATGATGTATTTGAGATCAAGGCTCAATCAAACGGAGCCGATCGAATGACATGAATGATGATGTATGTGAGATCAAGGCTCAATCAAACGGAGCCGATCGAATGAGGCACCTGATACTCAACCCGTATCCCACGGGGAGCTGATGGGCCTAATGAAATGCATGTACTGAAAAGATAACTTCAAACTAAACATAATTCACACAACAATTGATACATAATGGATACACATTTGATCACGGATATGATGGATGCACAAGTGTTTTAGATATAATAAGGAATTAAACGACACATGATACACCCCAAAATGTGATTAAAACGGGGAATTGATAGAGATTCACTCACATTGGGTGCGTTCTTTTGATGACGTTGGATGCGCACGAGTTTTGGGATTTGATCGACGAGGAAAACTAACCTAACATAATAACGAAATGGTTCGGTAAATAAATGGATTTTATTTGAGATTAATTCTTTTAATTCATAATCTTAATAGGATTTTTAGATTTATTTTTGTGAGTTTAAGGCCATTTTCTAACTTTAAAAATATTATTTTTAATTATTTTTAAATAATTTTCTGATTAAATAAATAAAAAAAAAATATATATAAAAATGTTGACTTTTTTTTGCCTTTGACGTTGACCGTTGACCGTTGACCGGTCGGATTCAGTTTATTCATGCTGAGTGAGGTTCGAACCCGAGACCTCTCGTATACGTGCACGCAGCTCTACCAACTGAGCTACGTGTCTAACCCGAAATATTTCTGATTTTAATTATATTTATATACTATTTAGATTATTCAGAATTCTATTTAATTAAAAAGGTTTTTAAAATCATTGAACCGGTGTGAGAGCCTGGACTTGAACCCGCGCCCATAGCTTGTATTGCACACAGCCCGACCAACTGGGCTGTGTGACTAACCCGAATGATATGCGATTTTAATTACATTTATATACTATCTGCGTCTTAATATATATAAGTATTAAAAATGGTTGGAAATTTGTAAGAATCGGGCAGCGTGTTAAGACTCGAACTCGGGACCATGATTTAAATTTGCACACAGTCCACCACTGGATTGTGTGTCTAACCGGTATAATATTCAGTTTTAATTAAACTTATACACATTTCGACTTCGTCTTCTTCATTTATAAAGACACAGAACAAAGATGCCCGACTGTTCTTGTTTAATTCGATTATCAAAACTTATAATTGGTTGGAATGTATTAGATAATGAGATTAAAGAACAGAATTGTACCAAACAGTGCGTTTACTTCAGATGACCGGCAGGAGTCGTCGGCTCTGATTTGTGACTCTCGGCTGAGTGAAATGTTTGACAGTTTAGTTTCTTGTGTTATGAAATTAAGTTACTGAGTAAGAGATTGCAAGAGTTTTTAGATGATTATACCGTTCGACAGTGAGACTTTGATGTTTCAGTGGAATTCCGGCGAGTGTGAGATTTTTCGGCAGCGTAGTCTGGGACAGATTCTGGTTGAAGGATTGAAGTTAATATATGTTTAATAATGGATTACAACCAAAAGAGTCGAGAATTTTACCGATTTGAAGTAAGTCTCGGTTTTCCGGTGAAAGTCCGGCGACTGTAAAATATCTCCGGCGAGTGCTAAAGCTTCGAGAGTTTGTGCGATTTTGAGCGAAAAGATTACCAGAGGTTTGGGTGGGTATTTATAGGGAAGAAACAGCATGTATTTAGTCCGAATTTGGTCTTGATTCGTGGTCAAGGTTTCTCCAGCGGTTATGACTATAATCAAGGGTCAGACATCGGTTATAACCGATGTCTTAGTTGGTTAGCCTGTTTTGGTCAAAAGGAAATTGGCCAAAGTCGCGGATTGCCGGATTTCCCGGTGACTGCGAGTTCTGCGCGTGGTGACACTCCGGTTTTGAATTCGGATTTCATCTTATGTATTATTTGTTTCGTAATATACACAAGATGGCAAGTGGCGGAGTGGTTTGTTGTGTGCTTGTTGAAGCGGCTGACCCGGGTTCGAAACCCGGCAGCCCTATTTATTTTTTGTTCACTTATTTTTTTGTTTTTATTAATTATGTTTTAAAATTCTAACAATGTTTATTAGTTATGTATCGTTTAAAATTAATATGAACATTAAATACGCAATGAAAATTATAACTAAAATATTCGATTAATAAACGAAGCGGGTTTTGGAAACCCGTTTTTCGACGGATGTTACACTGTCTTGGTTAATACAGATAAATTCACTTATCATGCTGATAAGTGTGTGTTCATTGGCTATTCCAATGTTAAAAAGGGTTATAAGTTGTTAAGTTTGGTTATTTAGGGTGTAAACCCGTTAATACTCCCATTGAACAGAGTCATCTTATTAAAATAAAACCAGCAAAGATCAGATTGTTTTTGAAAATATAAATGGGTTTCAAAAACTTGTTGGGAAACTGATCTATCGTTCCTTAACTAGGCCTGATATAAGTTATACTTTCAGTTTCTAAGCCAATTTATGCATAGACCGTGTCAGTCACATTTAAACATTGCACTAAGACTGCTTAGGTATTTAAAGAGGTCACCAGGACAAGGTGTTTTGTTTTGGAAAACTGATAGTTTTGATCTGAAAGGATATGTAGATTCGGATTGGGCTAAATGCACTGTAACTAGAAAATCGGTAACGGGATTTGACGTGTTCTTAGGAAACACATTAATATCCTGGAAAAGTAAGAAGCAAAATGTTGTTTCAAGGTCCACAGCTGAGGCTGAATACAGGGCTATGTGTTCAGCCACCTGTGAAGTTATGTGGGTTTTAAATGTATTACAAGAAATGAGTGTTAAGTGTGCTTTGCCTGTAAAACTGTTTTGTGACAGTAAATCTGCTATTTCGATTTTGTTAAATCCTGTTTTCCATGAGAGAACAAAACATTTTGAACTAGACTTGAATTTTTTGAGAGAAAAAATAGGAAGTGGTATAATTGACCCACAGAAAATCGCTACTGAGATGCAAGTAGCGGACATTTTTACAAAAGGATTGAGTAGTGTTCAGCATTCTGACTTGTGTAAAAAGTTAAAATTTTTTTGATATGTTTGCAGTATAAATCAGGGGGGATGTTGAAATAATGTGATTTTATACTTCAAATGACTGGGCTGCTGACTGGGCTTTGTGTTGGTTGTTAAGTTTGTTATATTTGTTGTGTGTTTGTTGGGCCGGTAAGGCTTGTTTTGATTGCAGGAAAAGTCTGGGGTGCAAGATGTAATATTGTGAGATTCTCAAGGTTCTTTGTGAAACTGCAGTTTGTCCGGTTATCTAAAAGGGCAGCTAGGGTTGTGCGCAGTTCATTCTTCAAGATATTTTATAGGGTTTTCACTCTCTGTATTTCTTTGTTGTTCCAGTGATTTTGTTAGTGGAGTCTTGTTGATATCCCAGAGATACTGAATCTCTGTGTGTAATTTGTACCAGATCTAACAGATCTGGTGTATCTTGTTGTTGTTCTTGTAGATCTCATAATTGTGAGATCCAGGGGTTTGGTTTAGGAGATTTCTGGATTGGTTCAAAGAAATAAAAGATTTTCATCGCCGTTTTGTCACTACATCAGATGTTATTGTTTTCTGTGTTTTGTTCATATAAATTTTACAGGTAGCTCTTCCGCCGGCTCTTCCTCTGGAATATCATCGTTTATGTTGGTGTTTCGAGCGTCGATGGTTGGCATTTCGGGTTCACCCAACTCGTTGGTTTTTGATCTCTTTAACGACCTTTTACTTGCCGACCGACCCGAAGGAGTTCCTACCGTAGGGACATTGGCCCATTTGGGGCTATTCCGAATAATTTGTCAACACTTTAAGTATGGGAAATTACCTTGACCGTGCTTGATACTCGATTACGGCGGCTTGTGTAATGTCCTCGTTGTTGTGGCCACTTTCCATCCGTTTTTACCCATTGGTAAACGAATTGAAAATTTGTACACTTCTTGTTGTTGTTGGTCCACTTGCCCGATATTGAATCCGCCTGTCGGTAGCTATCTCCCCTACCCATGAGTCCGATAAAAAGCTCTCGGATTTGGTTCCAAAAGACGGATTTATTTTGGTTGTTTGCTAAAAATAAACAAATAGTTAATATAAAAAAATAAAACAATTAAAAACTAATACAAAAATATCACCTATTTCGGGGTCCTCCAACACGTCGAGCCAAGTTCGGGTTAACGCGTACTCCTCTTCATCATCCCATTACTCCTCTTCATCATCCCATTGTTGCATGTTTTTTCGTTTGGGTTTCGGTTTTCTTTTTATGGGGGCGTTTTGTTTTTCCTTTTTGCGTCTCCTTTACTTCTGGTTGTGTATCCGAAACGACGTCGGGCTCGCGTAGTGGTGAGCCTAATGCTTGTGCCAAGTCGAAGGCTTGAGACGACCCCATTCTGCCCATGTTTTGATTCAGGTTCCAACCAAATAGATTTGAGTCCCATGAGAGTGGTTGGTTCAATAGGTTCATGAACCAATTTGATGTTGATTGTAATCGACAAAACCAGTTCCGTAGAGGGTGGGTCGAGTGGGAACCGGAGAAACGAGACGGCGAGGATTGCTCGTTTGGTTCGTGTCCGCACTAGAACGCGGAGGAATAAAACCGCGGCTGAAGGGATGCATTGTATAAAAATTCTAAATTTTTATAAGAAAAGGTAGAGAGAAGAGGGTTTGAGAGTGTGTTGGATTTTAAAATAATAGGAGAGATGTGAAATAATTATAGGAGAGATGAATTTTAAAATGAATTATTTTTTTTTATTTTTATGATCGTTCAAACGGTCAAATTTTGAAACCAAACACCCCCCTCATGCTGCTATGAACATAACGAGGACCCAAAATCAAACCCTCATAGCATCCGCCGTAGTGGTGTTGGGCGGCGCTATGGGGCGCCATGCTTTTTTTGCCGTGATATAATGCCTCGCTACGGGTGACCTAAAAGTAAATATTAACGTGCTAAAATGAGCCGCTAACTGGATTAAAATTCTATGATAAAAGTCACTAAATAAAATAACTTTGAATTAATTAAAGTGATAGTAAATAAAGTAAATATGATGTCAAATAATTTATTATAACAAACACCTGTCTTTATAATAGATCAAGTAAACTAATAATGAATAAATTTACAAAAAGTACGTAGCTACTTAATAATTTCCGTTGTATTTTTCTTTTGGTGTTGCCAATCTCCCAAGTAAAAGGGGAAAAAGAGTTTTAATATATTATTAGTTAGATTAGATATGGGTTTCAATTTATGTTACCACACTATCAGCACACAATCATTTGTGTGCTTGTAATACATTACTCATAAAAGAACTAAGTTTTTCTAGAAAAGCAACGAGTTAATTAATATACATTTATAACGTAAAAGAAATTTTTATGTTTTAATCTTTCATCCGGAAAGTTTTGGTTGCGTCACTGATTGCACGGTTAGTATGGTTGTAGATTGTTATCTTAATGTTGTGGCTATCGTTTTAATCAACTTTAAATCTTTGACTATCATCATGTTTATCTTTACCTCAGTCTTTAAGCATTTTGTTCATCATAGTCCTGTGGTTTGATATTTTTTTTTCTTTTCATCACCTTTCATTCTTTATTATATCTCTAAACCCAATAAGGGACCGTTTCGTATCACTAGAACCTTACACGGTGACTATGTGTTGTTAGATTCGTATAGGATGCTTAAGTTTATTTACAAAGGGAATGATAATCAAAAACAATTTTAAACAACAAATAACTGTCTTAACGTATGCAATTTAAGAAACAAGACTTAATAAAATACACAAAGTTTCAAGAAAACAACACTTGAAGCGTAATCTAAAGCGCAAGGTGCGGTTAGAGAATAATCCAAAATAAGTAGCATTGGACAAAGCAAAAAAATGTGGTACATCGTTGGTGTTTTTTGGAATGTCGGGCTCAGGTGGATCATCGACTGTTAGCTCGTCATTTTCCAGAATCATCAAGAATTGAGGTGGGTTGCACTTGTGAGACCGGGTGTATATTTTTCAGGACATTTAAAGCATAAACCTTCTCCTCGGTGTTTTTTATATGCTTCCGGGGCGGATGATAATCTGATTTTGAGTGATTGCGGCGGTAAAAGTAGTGAAAGTGGTTTGTAAGGCTTCAAACTGGGCGGTAAGATGTGCGGCGTCCTGGGTGGTGTTTGCATTAAGGCGGTCGAGGATGGGTTGCAATTGTTCTTCGGTGAGGGCGGTATCCTTAAGGAGAGGCATGGTCGTATGGAAGGATGAAAACACCAAATTAATATAATCCTTAGAGCGGGAGAGACTCACATAAATTAAGAAAGAAGAGACAATCAACTCGGGCAATTTTCTGGCTTTTTTTTATTTTATTCATGATGGTTAAATACACAAAAGAAATATGCAAAACAATGCAACACGTGAAAAGTAAACATGTGGAAATGGGAAACATGTGAATGTGGGAAACATGGAGATGATGCGAAAAGTAACACGTGGAGCTTATCTCTCCGTAAATATGAAGGTCAGGTATTTTAAGAAACCTAAAAAATAAAAATTTTTTCTCTTTTATTTATAAATAGATCTTTAAAATGAGGATGATTTGATTATTTAAACACTATTTATTTTTAACCCTAAACTTATTACACTTAAATTCTTGATTTTTAACAAAATTTTAGATAATTAGTTACATTTTCCCCCTCCACAACAAACTTATAATTTATTTTACATATTCTTGTCATATGCTATAAACTACGATGCTTTAAAAAAAGTCGAAGGTACCGTGACGTCCTACTTAATTTTGTCAATGCTTTGATATTTGTCTTGTAAAATATTGACGTATGCGTGAAAATGTACAAATAGATAAACATTGACGTACATAACATCAAAGCAATACTGATGACACCTTGGAGCATGTACTAACATGTGTAGTTGAAATAAAAACATAAAAGAAAAATACCATCACAACATATTAAAACAACTCCAATAGATCAAAACAATTGTTTGAAATACAAATGTATCTTTTTAAAGTACAAAATTTTAAGCCACAAAGTACAAACTTTTAAAGCATAAGTGAATTTTTGGTGGCCAATTCTCTTCCATTTCTTGTATCTAAATTTTGAATTCCCGCAACTATCTCAAAACCTCCATCATCATCATCAGCCTTCTTCTCTCATTTGCAGAGAGGAAAAAAATGAGAGTTAAAAACAGAGAGAGGATAGAGAGAGTCCGACAGGGTATTGGGTGGCAACCGGAGGCAGTGGCGGAAGGAGATCTGTAGTCTGATCGGCTGCTAGGGTTTGTAGTCGATATTGGGTGTGTGGCTGGTGGCTCATATTAAACTCAAACTCCACAGGTCAATCGCTAGGTCTTTACTTACTTCAAAACCCTGATTTCATGTTTATTGTTTATCATAATAACTTAGTTTTGATTACGGATTATTTGCTCTTTTAGCAATGTTTTTCTTCAGTTTATGAACGATGAGGGTGTTGTGCCTTCTATAGAAGAGGAACAGAGGGCGTAAAATGTTACTGGATTTCTGTTCGCACGTTGCCTCCAATTTTCTCTTCATCCTCGTCTACAAATCTAGGTTACTGGATTTCAACTTCTTCTCCGATTCCTGATAGTTCTGGCGGTGGCGACGCGGTTGGCCAACAGGAAGGGAATGTTGTGGAGACCATAGTGCTTGCTTAGTTGTTTGGGCGACGGTATCTGTTTAATATCTACTTCAGTTTTTATAATAAACAAGTTTGATTTATTGTTATTGTTCTTCAGCTTTCTATTTCAAAATATGTAGTTATGTTTGTTTTGAATCGTATATTGTTACAATTGTAGTAAATAAGTAGAATTTGTTTGCTCTATTATTTGGCTAATTCTTGATTTTCATTCTTGAATGCCCACTTTTCTGGGGTTTTGTTCCATCGGATTTTTCGGCAACTGAGGCATGTTAAATCTATTTGTTTGATTTTCCAGCAAAGGAGTGCACGATTTTCACTAATAGGTTGTTGCACGTTTAGATCCATTGGCGATTCGGGTGTGTAGTTGCATTTCTTCCAACCTAGGGTTCTGGCGATGACCCTGTAGCGCCAATTGGGGTTGTGTGCAACTGATCCGGCGGATTTGAGCATCATCGATATCGGTGATGACTCCAGGGATTTAACCCTAAAGAATTTTGGTATGATCAGGCAAAATGGTGTTGCCATCAGAAATTTAGTATCGAGCATCAAGAAATTTGGTATGATCAGGCAAGAGGCAAGATGGTGTTGCCATCAGAACCCGAAAGGTTAATTTTTTTGACGTCTTGAACAATATTATGCTTTTTGTAGGAGTTCTATATCATTTTTTCGATACTGATAAAAATGAATCCATTATATCGCGTTGGGCCAGAGCAAGAACAAGAGCCACCAAGGTGCATTCAAACCAATAGAGTTCAACGAAATACACACAAAATGATATAATAAATCATAAATGATTAAATAGATGACTTATAGAGTTTTTCTTATTTTTTTCAGGTTAAAAAGGATTATCAAAGAACTGTAAAGCCAAGAAGCTTGCATTGCAGGTTAGTGTTCTCAACCATCTGATGATATGTATAATTCAAAGCATTTCACTTGTAGTAAACTCAATATTAATATCTGTACCAGTTCTTTCTTTAAATTTTCAAACACGAACATATTGTGTTGTTGCTGTTGAGGAATTATGGTTAGTTTACACCACGGGTCACTAGATCAAAATGATAAGAGATTTATAGGATGCATTACCTCTTTCGCATATAAATCATATTTTATTGAAATTGTCATTTGAATTGCACTAATGTCTCAATCAGAACATTACGAGCATTCATGGTCATCACTTTGGGATTCATCATCAGAGTGATAACCACAGCAGTTCGCGTGGCTCTGTTCTATCAGCCCCTAGCTTTTGTATGAGTTTGTCATTAGAAGAAATTTACATGTCTTTTGCTGATTGTATTATTCCAATAATAGTTTAATATCTTCAATCAAATCATTGAGGAGTTGGGACTTAGGAGGCTTTTATACATTAAAAGTACACTTTGGACCCATTTGCTGATTTGGCTCTTTAAAAATAAACCAAATAAGTGGTTCAAAATGCAGCTTCCAAACCTATCCATTCACAAGTAAACGAGTCAAGATTGTCACGATTATTAAACAAGGCTCTAGTATTATGTGCAGATCAAGCACAAATGTGGCTGGCATCAGCTCTGTACATGTTTGGGGTGGATATACAGTAGAGAGGATTCTTCTATGCCCTTATTTTTCCCAGCTCTAAAGAACAAATTTATATTTACTTATGGCGATGGATGTTAGTTTAGGCTCAGGTGTGGTGTCTGCTCAGCTGGCTCCTCATTTTGATTAGCATGTTGGACAACTATCATGGCAAAGGCATGTAAATACTCTTTCCTCTGATTTTGGTATTGGTTTCTAATGGAATGGGTTCTCAAGGAGACGGCTGTGAGGCCCGAACTGCTGTTGTTGGTGGGCCTGATTGATGGCTGCGAGGCCCGAACTGCTGAGCCCAGTTCATTACGTGGGACTGGGCTACTGGTATCATTTTGTATATCTCTTGTCAAGACTACTAAACCTCGTCGATAGACAAGAGGCAATTTGATAAATTATTTGACTTTACTCACAGATCTTGTTCAAAGATAATATTAGTTTTATGGGTATCATAGCATTTTGTTAATAGGTGTTAGATATATCATGTTTTTTTTTCTAATGGTAAATTTGGATCACTGACGGACCACTGGAGTATCATTATGCCATTAGTGGAACCACTCGATCATATCCATCTCCACTAGGCATAATGCCTATACACCAATTCAAGAGCCCCTTATGAGAATCGAACCCAGTACTTATTGATCTCAAAGTCTTATTCGCCCCTCTCCCTTTAAGATACCACTAACCTATAAAACCATAGACATATATATCATGTTATGTATTGGTTTTCAGTTTGATCTAATAAATACAATTTTAAGTTACATAATGAATCTCTTTAGATCTTACTGGTTACTTAAAAGCATAAAGGATATTAGTTTAAGAAAGTTACACTTCTACCGTGCATGCAATATATTCATATTAAACTATGAATAATAATTCTGTTATAATTACTTATTCTGTTAATGTCAAATGGTAACTATTTATGAGAGCATGAGTGTAAGGCAGTGGACTTGTAAATCTATAGATAATTTTACGTCATTTGGTAGTATGAGAATTGGTTGAAAGGTTTATAGTCTCTCTCTCTATATATATAAATATATAAGAAAGATTCATTAGTAACCATTCTTTTTTGCGATAACCACGAGAAACAATGTGAAGACAACCAAAAATACCTAAAAAAACACACACACAAATTTTGTTTTTTAAGATTTTTTTTGAAAAAATCGTTATTTTTCGTCACTAATTTTTTTTTGAGTAACAATTATCCATGCACATACGCATATGAAACATGTCTTTGACAAATTCCGTAATACACTACCAATTTTAGACAATTGCAGTCTCATTTACACTACTATCTATAATACACTACTTTTTACATTAACAATTGAAGAAACACGGGTCAAACCTAGGGATATCCGGGGATATGTAGATTGCAACCAAGGTGATTCTGCATAAGGGTTTCCTGTCCACTCCACTTCACAGGGTTATTCACTCTAGCTGGCTTGCAAAACTAGCAACACCGTTAGTCTCATCACGCGAAAAAGGGTGGTTTTCTCCGTTACCACACTCTGGCGTGAGAATAACTATCCGAGGATGGTAAGCAAGCAAATTGCAAGTGTGAGCATATATCTAAAAGGCGTGGTTTACCTAGAGGTGTGACACTACTTATAGCCGAAAAGGTATGTTCAGGAGATATGCTAGTGGGCCTTGGGCCCGGCCCATGCAGCTAGAGACATCCATCTTGTCCTGTGTAGTAGACATTAAATGCTCCCTGTAGGAGGATTAATGTCTACTGTTAGGAGGCGTGTTATGTTGGATGTTGAGTGGTGCCACGTGTAAAGGTGACCTTCTCTGGTGTCAGGCCTGCTGCCAGCAGGAAGTGGAGAAGGTGGAAAAGTCACTGGCGACAATATGGTTGGTGTGAGGTATGACGTCTGGGACACTGCCACACGTAACCTGCCGAATGACCCTACGTCACCGTTCTACCACTCTGTACCCTGGGGTATGGCTAACACCTCTTAGTACTTACCCTTTATGCGAGGCTGTCAGAGTTTTTCCCGCCAGTGCAAGGTGTCAAGGGTTTGTCCTTTTGTTCCAAGACTATGAGGTGCTCTCATGTGTGTCTTGTCTTTGCAAGGTTTTAGGATTAGTGTTTAAGAGGGTTGCTGACCCGCGCAGGGTCTAGTAGCCTGCGCGCATGAGTCTAACTTGCCGTTGTGCCAGGTACATAAGGTTCGTGTGTGTGACTAGAAGCTATTGGTCTAATTTACCGTTGCACTGAGTGCGCAAGGCTCATTGTATGACCTGATGTTGTTGGTCTAATTCACCGTTGCTCTGAGTGCGTTGTTGGTCTAATTCACCGTTGCTCTGAGTGTGCAAGGATCATTGTATGACCTGATGTTTGTAAGGAAGGCGCACCATTGCATGTTGAATGCCAGGTTATCCTTGTAAATGTAGTCAAAGGTATGGTTATTGGGACCATTCCTCCTCAACAATATTAGAAATGCACATGTGTATTTATATGTATGAACATGATATAACGTGTTTTGGTACACTACTTTGAATATACTTACCCTTTCATCTATCATACCATCCATAATACAATATCATTACATCCGATCATCCATAATACAATATTACAAATATTTCATTTTATTACATGTATATCAACACCCTTTATACCATCCAAAAACATATTACATTATAAAGTGACAAATATAACCAAACCATCAACCACTAGATATAAACTAACCAAAAACATGTATATGGGCATGCTTCATCATTCAAAATCACAAACTTTTTGTGCAAAACACGTTATATCATGGTTATACATAATGATGCACATGTGCATTTTTAATATTGGTAATGAAAAAGTAGTGTATTACGGACGGTAGTGTAAATGAAAGTGTAATTGTCTACTACTGGTAATGTATTATAGAATTCGTTCAAGAAATGATACATATGCACATGTGCATCGATAATTGTTACTCGAAAATTTTTTTGATGACGAAATATAATGATTTTTTTAAAATATTATTTTTTGTGTTTTTTAGATTTTTAGGTATTTTTGTGTTCACATTGGTTCTTGCGGTTCTCGCATGAACACTACCATACATATATATATATAGGGTGATGTTATTGTAAAAAAATGTTTTTTTATGAGAAGATTAAGAATGAATTTAAACCATTAGATCTTTAATCTAATGGTTGAGATCTTGATGGCAATTTTGTAAATATTGTTTACCATTAAAATAATTAATTTTATAGATTAAGGGTATAAAAGTAAATTTAATATTTTTAAATTAAAAAACTAACATTAATGCACATGCAAGTTCCCCTCTTTTTTTTAAACGCCAATAACTTTTTATATGTAACTTTTTTTAAAAAAATACACCATAATAACAAGTGTTTTTTATCTTTAATATAAGGACCATATTGTTATACTTATGTAGAGAAAAAAATTACGTTTCGATTGGATGTTTTAGTCCATGGTGTTTTTTCTATGTTCATACAATGGTGTTTTAATTGTATTATGATTCAAGGCGTTGTGTTTTACAGTAAAACACCATGAACGTAAAATAAGACACCATAGCATTGCAAACAATGACATGCTTCCAGAAATAACACTATACAACACTATACATAAATCATAGACCAGTTACAGAATACATAACACTATATCACTATACATCAATCATAGACTTGCTACCAGAAATATATAACAATATACATCCATCATAGACTTGTTACAAAATACATAACACTATAACACTATACATCCATCGTATACCGGTTACAAAATCGTATTCCTATAATAATGGATGACGTTTATGGAAGGTTATCAATTAATTTAATCAATGAGAAAAATTACTTGTTTACCCTTTTGAATTAATTTAGATTGAGAACACATGTCTTCTCTACAATATTTCTCATATTTTGGGCCCTTTTTACAGGATCCTGTACCTATATATATAGGAGAGAGATAGAAAGAAAACTCATATTAGTTAAGAAAACTTAGTAACCCAAATGAATGGACCTCATTTTGGCACGTGTTACACGTTTTACAAACTATGTTACGTGTAACAACCAGAGACTGCCACATGTTACGTGTAACAACTTTTGCAGACTTTCAGCTTTTCCTGAAAAAGTAAAAGTTGTTACGTAATACGTGGCAGCCTCTGATTGTTACACGTAACACGTCTGCAAAATGGTGTAACACGTGGTAAAAGAAGATTAATTAATTTGGGTTTCTTAGTTTTCTTAACTAATATGGGTTTTCATCCTATAATTGCTCTCTCTCTCTCTCTCTATATATATATATAGGCTTCGATTCAATTAAGAATCACCACGAGTTGGGCCACAACTTTTTGCACAAATATAGATGAAAATATTATAAATACATCTGTAAAAAAAATAAAAAAATTGTCGAGATGGTAGTTACGGCTAATGTAAGTTTTTTACGCCTGTGTAAATTTTTGTTACGACGATGAAATTTTTTTTCTAGAACTGATGTAAATTTTTGCATGTGACAATTTTTTTAAATCTTTTTGCCGAAACAAGTGATTTTTAAGGTTTTTGAGATTTTCTTTTGGAAAAGCCATTTGGAAAGCTAGTTCTCATGGTTCTCACAACTTAAGGTAGTTGGCATTTTACCTTTTCTCAATATATAAAAGATAACCCTTATAAAACATAAACTTATATCTTATGATTATCAAAATTTATAACTTAAGCCCATTAGGTATTAGTCCAATATCCATTTTATTTTGAAAATAATAATAATAATAGTAGCAGCAGCAGCAGCAGCAGGCGTAGGCGCAGCAGCAGTAGCAGTAGTAGTATAACAATGACTCAATGAGCAACAAACGTCAAATAACACAAGCGGCAAGGTCTGAAGTCTGATCGTCAACGTTCTTCAATCACCACTCACCACCACGTTGTTGTCGTCCGTCAATCACCTTCTATCCACCACCACACAACTCATAAGGTTTTGCCGCCGCCTCTGAAGTGATCAGGTATGTCGTATAGGTGTTTTCTTCAAAAACATTCTACAGTTTTAGACCTAATTGATTATTTGGTGTTATTTACTAGAATTAGGTAAATGTTAAGCCCAATCGGGTAATTGTTACATGTTAATTGTTATAAACTTTGTTAGAAATTGAGGGTTTTGTTGATTGAATTAGACTTGTTAGACTTTATTAATTGATAAATTGTTACATTTTGGCTTGTTAATTCCTAAACAAGCATTCGGAGGTCAAAAATGTAAAAAGAGAAAACAAGTTGCAGAATGGTCATGAATGCAAGGAGTGCTTCACAATCATCGGTTAGTAATTAGCCTATTACGGTATATGTCATTAACTCATTCGAATACTATGATTTTGTTATTATGGTAATTGCAATTTTTATTGCTATACC
This sequence comes from Scalesia atractyloides, assembly GCA_947069175.1. Classification (NCBI taxonomy): domain Eukaryota; kingdom Viridiplantae; phylum Streptophyta; class Magnoliopsida; order Asterales; family Asteraceae; genus Scalesia; species Scalesia atractyloides. The sequence goes on from CAMTDV010000023.1 coordinate 24,704,030, forward strand.
TATAATTGTTGTTTAAAAAATAGTTTATACCATCAATTCTGTTAAGGCCGAACTCAGACAAAACATATGAATTCTTAGGACTGACCCTAACCCTAAGGTCTAGAATAATTACATTCTTATTTAAACAAATAGGTTCTTTTTCTCAATTCTTTATTATGAGTTCTACTCAATATAGTATCATGTTATCTGTTTAGGTCGGTTTTCGGTTTATATGGGTTATTCGAATACGTTATCTATATTTGAAAATTTTAAAACAGAAATCAGATTTAAATCGAATTCGAATTAGAACTTCAAGAACCCATTCGAATTCAGATTATTTAATAACACGAAATATTAGAAGAATAGGAAATAAACATAAACAATATATTATTTAGAGTAACCAAGTACACAAAAGGCATACCGCATATGATGCATGAGCCTCGGTATGTCAAACCGACCACGTGTCTACTTGTGCTTTAGAGACAAAACCTAGTTTCTGATGGATATATTGTTGATTCACACACATTGTGTATGTATAGAGATCATCAACGCCCTCATGTGTTTGCGTTGTTTGATGAATATTCTATACATAAAAAACACGCAATTCTCAAGGTGGGTGGTGCATGGTGATGCTGCTTGTCGTCCAAGGCTGCAGCCTAAAGTCCAAGGGCCAAAGATTTCAACATGTCAAATTTTGGCCTCTGAGTAACCCTTACAGACCGCAAGGCTTATGCCTTACGGACCGTAAGGCAAGGAATAGGAGAATGTCTTCAAATATTCTATATATAAATGTTATCAAGCTAACATATGTTTGAATATAGTTAACCACTCACATATATATGGAGTATAAATATATCTTATAGATGTTGCTTAACTTAAATAGAAAATGTAATTATATTACTTGGAGAATAACCTTTTCTTAAGTAAAAATGCTAAAAATGAATGAGGTTTACGTTAACGTTAGTAAGCTTTAATCCGTTTATAGGAGCATGTTAGACTGGTTAAGTGTCATTAATAATAGCACTTACACTTAACTTTGTAAAAAAGTATTGAATTTAACTATTTAAGTATGTAAATAAAAAGTTAAAGCTCAAGGAAAAAAGAAAATATGTTTTGATGAAAGGCAACATTTGGTCAATTCTACTTTCCTTTTTTATCGTTTCGAGTAGTCGGTCGTACATGCAAATATGCAAACGGATGATGAGAGTAATGTAAATGCCATACAAATTAAACAAGTCATGCATGGGAAACAAAATATATAAATACGATCAAATGTTGTCAGAAATTAAAAGAAAATATTGTTTATTTTAGATAATAAAGTAAAATAAATATGTAGGCAGAAAATAAGTATCCAAAGAAGGGTTGATTCAAGATTAATTATCGAATCTCTGACCCAAATGACCATTGCCCATTGACCATATTTTGTATTCAATATTTTGGTACTTTCCATGTGTTTTTAATTTGTCATGTTTAATTATAACTAGCTAATTAAGTATATATCATTTGTTAGTATTTGCATTTGCATTTCATGTTTACAGCTTATAAGCTAACAGTACATATTTTACGTGCCGTGCCATAAATTATCATTGTAGATAACGAGTCGTGTTAAATCATATTGTGTTAACGGACCATATTAAAATTGCCGGTCCTAAATAAAACTTTTGTCGCTTATACGGTTTAAAAAAACCCACCTCATTGCAATTCTTGATCGAATAGTTCACATCTTTTCGGTCCATTTATATTTATGAACTCTTAAAACAATGGTGAAAATGTTGTTATAGACCGTGTCATAAATTGGTGGTCCAAGATAACATGTCATGTCAAGTCATGTTATGTTGTGTTAATGAACCATGTTATAAATTGATGGCCCTGGATAAAACTATTTTGGTTGTACGGTTTAAAAAAACCTCGTATAAAACCCAACTATTGGTCGGATAAATTCACATATTTTTCATTGCCCAACTGTAAATATTAGTGCTTAAAATACATGTGAAATTTTAACCATATTGATTTTTAACAAAAGGTTTTTATAAGCGTTCTATATATCAATTAGCTAGAAGTGGAAAAGTAACTTAAAGGTTCACCATATTATGAACTCGGGTTACAAGACTAGTCAAGCTTATAGAAGACAAATGCTTTCTCACCATCGAATATTTTCACCACACCGTTAAAAGACATTGGTATCTTCACACACCGATTAATAATGCATTTTTAGAATTTGTTAACGCACTTTGAAGACAAAGAAGAAACAAATTTCATGACTTCCAAGCACGAATTTGATTAGGGTTGGAAGACCAAAGGACAATGATCTAGATTTCTTTCAAAATAGTTTAATTAAAAAAATCTCCAGAACCAATAGGGTATCAACCAGAACATCTTAAAAGGTTATAGCCCAAGCTACGTGCATGGGAATTAGAAAGCTTGTTGACAAAGAGTAGATATCAAATATTTGGATTTGTTTAAATGTGTCTTTTAATATGAATGATTTTTTTAATAGCAAAGGTTACATTACTCTTATTCTAAACTACACCAATAAATATTAAATTACATCTCATGTCAGGATTTGAACCTTGGTCTTTTCTCCAAAAGACAAGAGCCTCTACCATCCAGTTATAGCTGGAATGGCATTTGAAAGCATTTGGTCCTGACAAGTTGGTCTAGTGGTTATTCACTTGGTTTTTCTTCTTGAGATCCCAAGTTCAACTCCTACTAGCATCATTTTGAAGAACATTGGAGGTAGCGATGAAGTTTAGAACTAGGCCTCTCTGGAGGTTGTCAGTTCGGGCAGACGAGTTTTCCCTGGAACTGGTGGGTTGATGGCTCAGGTATGCATCCAACTCTAACCATTTTAGAGGAGGGAATGCATTTACTTGATTGAAAACATCCCAGGATACTTATCCGATTATTTACTTAAGACGTTCAAATTTTTTTTGAAAGCGTTTGAAATTGAATATCAGAATTGATTCATTCTAGACACCATAACAACATATTTCAGGAAGATATTAGAAAATATCACAAACGTTTCTTGATTGGATTGAATCACATGATTATTTTGAGAATACTATGAACGAAAATGAGATCAATAGTTACCCTATAGTTGGCCCAATCAATATTTATATACATATTCTAGAACTTAAAAACGGTCACAAACAAAAAGAGAATTTGCAAACGAGCCCCATGACTTAAGTAATCTCATTTATTTGATTCAACAACACGAGAATGCAAAGCAACATGCCCAAACCGATCAAAAGAGTGGGCTAGCATTACTTCTCTCTAGCTTGTAGGAATAAGCTAGCTAGCAAGCAAATTAACCTCCGCATCAACTCAAAATTCACAAGGTATGAAAAGTTATGACATAAAATCAAGAATTTTATTCATTTTTTAAATATTGATTCACTATTGATTATAACGATAACAGTTTACTAGTTATAGTGGTGCGGCTAAACTAGTTAACATGGTGTGTCTAAAACAATCTATTATATTGTGTGATTACAATGGTTCATTCAACCATTAAAATGATACATTTAAATTCACTTGTAAATTAATGTATGTATAAACCCTTGCGTCAATATGCATGTGTCACGTACTAAATCACTTCGTACATGAAAGTTATATATACACCTCACTTCGTACGTTAAAGTCACTTGTAACGGCACATGCTCACAATTCAATCTATAGAGGAAACAAATTGAGCGATAAATATTTTATTAATATTAATAGCAAGAACATAGCTAATGATATATTTTTAATGACTAACTTACATCCTCTCTAATCCTAGTATTAATATACATTCATGTCTACCGTCTACCATAGGACTTTGGACATTCAACCATATTAGAAGACCTTATCAAACAATCTCTTCCCGCTTGACTACAAGACCTTAGGCTAATTACACATAAGGGTTCAACATATATTTAAACATTAACATATATAAATGACTTTTTCATTAAATGTTAAAATATTATTAAAGATCCACCATGGAATATCACTCTTCACTCGATATTGTAAATAAAATGATATATTAACAATCTTAATCACCATAATACAAATGTTTTCTAAATATCAACGTAAAATAAAAAAAAGAATATATCTACTTATTAACGTTGTGGGTAGTTAAAATGCGTAATTATACTACACTAAAGTTACATATTCAAGCATGTGAGAAAGTGTTTAAGATAAAAATAAAATACATTATTTAAATACAACTTCATTTCAATGAAATTTATATTATAACGTCAGTCAAAAAAATATAAAATAATTGTGTATTTAAAGTTTAATAAAAATAACGAATAAAAGTTATTAATTAAATATAATTATACTTATATGTATTGAAGTTTTTTACATCTCGAAAAGAATTTATATTTCTTTTATAATATATAGTTATAGTTACAAGATTCTAATTATATGTACTAAAATTCAATATAGTTAGTTCATTATTATTAAATAATAATGTAATGTAATATCTAACTATTTATTATGAATATATTTTATTAAATTAATATATTTTATTAAATTAATTTTTATGTTTATTTTCGTATACTACGTTTAGGTTGGCATTGATAACTTTTTAGAAAAGAAATCACTGGCCACATATTTGTAGCATATATAATGGGAAAGGGAGGAAAGAAACCACCACCTCAGAAGCAAGAAGCAGCAAACAAAATTGACTGCCAAGAAACAATAAAATAAAGGCAAAAAATCAAACAAGCTAGCTGTAAAAAGATTTTTTATTCAATTTAAAACCACCAAATATTTTTATCTTGTTCAAATTAGAAATACCTCTGACCAGTAAAATAATACCTTTGACCACATGACAGTTTAATAAATTTTAACTTTATTTTATTATAGCTTTCTTTTTAATTGTAATTTAAATATTATAATAGTCAAAACCTTGTCTCCACACCGCTAGTATAATCAAGAACATCAACCTATTCTATAAAACATCAAACTCACCTCACAACACCACTCATCTAATAACATCAACCCATTCTGTATCAACATAAATAGATTAATATTGTCTTACACGCGAAAAACACCAAGGGACGTCACCTCGGGGTTCATTGATTCAACATCGAATTGAACACAAAATACAAAACAATGGTTGACGACGATGGAGGGTACTTTGATAACGCAGACATGAGCTAGATATAAAAGTTTAAAATGACAATCACAATCACTATAAGCTTAGAGGTAACATGTAAAAACAAGTATTTGAACACCTTCATATAAAGTTTAAGATAAATATAATTTGACGTTTCCATATCGTAAAATAATAAATAATAATAATAATAATAATAATAATAATAATAATAATAATATAATGGTTGGATTAATAAAGATCAAATTATAAAGTTAACATTTACAATGTATGCATATAAGCATGATTTACAAAAAATAAATAATAAAATAAATAATTAAAACATTGATAAATGGTGCAAGCACTTTCTTCCCACAGTTCAAAAGTAGGTCATTTTCTACAAGAGAACACAATACAATACTTGCTAACTTGAACAACTCACATAGGGGCTTTACTTTTCACTTTTGGTTCTCCTAGATGTATGATGTATCATGTACAAGTATACATCACAGCCACATTAGAAAAACGTTATGAATACAAGAGATTTTAACTTTGAATATATATATATACACACAAAATATTTTGGAAACACTTCAATGGTTTTTTAAAAAAGAGTGATTTTGGGGCCAATGTATGCCTATAGCAGTAGCCCTATAGCCTATAGAGATCTATGGTACGGCAAATGATATCCAAATATTTTCAGGTATTTCTCAGGTTTAAAACATGTATGTATTTATTTCACTTTTTAATGTATGTTCAGTGTATACTATACATCCAAGAACGTTAAGTATGAGAAGTAAAACCTCAATTGATTTGCTTATTTTTATTGTAATTAACAAGTTACTTTGAATTTAATTAGAAGTTAAAGCATGTTTTCAAATACTTTGTAAACATATTGATCATATTTTTTAGTAGTTGTGGTTTGTAAAAGAATACTCCTTTTTTACATTCCGCTATGAAAGTATTGAACTTTATTATCGAATAGGAAAATGTTTAAAATTTCATATTTTAGTATTTTTGAAAATATGGGTATTTTATAACACTTTTATCTCTAGTGGTTCATCTTGATTGCATTGAAAAATCAAACTTCAATTTGACTAAACTTGCACACATGCACACACTAGCTCTCTATTTTCTTTCTTTCTAACCCTTGTCCAAAACTTACACCCCTCAACTCTTATTTAACCCTTGTCCAAAACTTGTATTGTTTCACCACTAGAGACATTTTCGTCGTGACTTTTTAGTTTTCAGCCCTCCTAGTTGCTGGAATCAAAGACATTCTTTGACTTTTATGCAAATAAGTTGTTTAGTACTTTAGTTATATTAGTTTGCTTAACTTAGTATTAGTTATTTACATCTTTTGTAGTATTAGTTATTTTTTGTTGGTAAAAAGAAGTCGTTTAATTGATTACTTTTCTTTGTTTCATTTGTAAAAAAACTATTTACGCTTTTTGTTTTTTTTAAAGAAGATGTTCGATTAGTTTCAAAGATATTGTATGATTAATCTACTTTTTATTAGTACAAAGAACTTTTATTGTATTATTGTTTTATGAAAAAATATATATGATTGTTTGATTAGTTTATGGTTTATGAAATAATATATATGATTATAGTACGAATTTGTTTGATTAGTTTAGTTTATTTGATTGGTACAAAGTATTTGTTGGATAGTTGATATTCTTTTGGTTATGTAAGAAGTTGTTTCATAGTACAACAAAGTTGCTTGATTAGGTTAATTGGTTTGATTAATACAAATAAGTTATTTGTATTTTTAGTTTATAAAGAAGTTGTGGATAAGTATCATTTATGGCTTCCACTCCTTACTTAATCTTCTTGTAATGTATAGCTAATGTTGTAGTTTAGATTAAAATAATTAAGAAAAAACAATCTTATATATACATAATATATATCATACTTAAATGAAAATAAAATACATATTTTTATTTTATTATATAATTTATTTAAAAATATGAACATTTGATCATCCATAGCACAATATTATATGTTAATTTAAGAGATTATTCCAAGAGGCAAGAATTATATAATTTGAAAAAGACCGGGTCAAAACTAAAATTGTGAACAAAAACCTTATGGATAAGCAATTGATCAACAAACAAATGTAGTTATACCAAGGCAAGTTAATATATATACTCCGTAAGAAATTAGCTTATTGTAAACATATTTAATAGCACTATTAGCACAAACACTTCACGTAATAGATGTAAATATTGGGGTTGGGTTATAGTATAAAACGGTTTAAAAATAAGAATTCATTATCAAGTAACAAATGTCTAAAAAGAAATCAAGTGGGAAAAGCAATCTTATTCGAGAGAAAAAAAATAAGAATATTCACAAGCAATCCACATGCCTAGAAACGGGACATGCAAGTCACATCTTACCTCCCCTCTCGGGCGCATTTTTTAAACGTCCACAACTTTTATATGTCATTGTTTTTTTTAAATATATATACCATAAAATCGAACATCTGTTTATCTTTAATATTAATACCATATTCTTATACTTTTCAAAAAAAGAAAAAAACCCAATTACGTATTAGTGTATTACACAATGTACATAACATAAATGTAAGACCCGAGCTTACTTAATCGAAATTTATACAAGATTTGCATTTCATTTAAAGTAATGCAAATCAAACTTACATTCAAAATACAAGTTGATTAAAAGTTATAAGTATTTAAGACTTTTTTTTAAAACACTTTAACATTATTCGGTTCCTAAAGCGAACTAAACAAAAGCGGAAGCTTGAAATTGGTAGTGTTCGGTTCTTCGACAAACTTGATCAATCGTCCGCGACATCATATAGATCACCTACATTACAAATTTATTTAGAAATTTAGTTATGTAATACATAAACATAAATAAACATAACCAACATGAAAACATGGCCCAACAAAACAAAACAAAACAAAACAAATTTTTTTTTCTTCGGACCCTGCCGTAAGCTACAGCTGGCCACCGTAGCTTACGTCGGCACATTCTGCTTCAACAACAGCAGCCTACTATAAGCTACGGTAGGCCACCGTAGCCTATGGTGGGTTGCTGCAGGAAATTCAAAGTTTGCCCTTTTAATATGAAATCTTCCGTATCTTATAAACTACTCATCCGTTTAACGCGCAACTTGTTTCTAATTGATCGTAAAATGATTGATCCACATGTATAACTTGAAATCCATTACTCGGATCCATCAAAACATTTTTATACTATTTATCCGAAATTTGTAAATTTAATTGTTTTGACCCATTTGCACATTTGAACAAATAAACTTATTAAATCACATCCTTTTTGCATGTTCGTTATTTTTATGATTATACCCAATTCTCCGGGTTCACTTCCTTGTGCTTTACACATCCGTTATCCGGTACACATTCACACTTATTCAACTCGTTCAACTTTATGATCGTTGAATTTACTATTTCCGAATTCTTTTCACGAATTCACTATTAGTCAATTATGACTCTTTCCCCGAGTCCCTTGACTTGTAGACCGTGTTCCCCTTACCCGATTTACACTTATATTCCGATTTAACCTTTAACCGGGTTTAAACCAAAGTAGTCTTTCACACATCCGTTTCGATATGCGTTAAGACTTCATTTTGACACGTTTGGTTGTTCGTATGAAAACCATCACTTGGAACGAACCAAATTTATTATCTTTTATCTAATTTTTGATCCATTCGGTTGTTTACGTGAAAAACCATCACTTTAAAACAACCCAAACGAATCATTATTCAATATTACCCATTCGGTTCATTCGTGTGAAATCCATCACTTATGAATGAGCCAAATTATTATAAGATCGCTTCATTATCCAACATATATCATTACAAAATCATAATTAAAATCTTACGAAGCGATAAGCCACGTACCTTTAAGTTTATCCTTCAACCGAGCGTTCGTCCCGGCTTGACTACCCAACGCTTCACCCGTGTTGCCTAAAATGTATAACCTGATATTATTAAGATCTTTCGATTTATAACTAAACGTAGCAATTTACTAATCACGTGATCACATGTTCTCATTCGCTTTAGTCATACATAACAACATCTAAACATTCATTTAAGCATTTTATCATACATCTTATGTGCAAGATTTTTATACTATCTTTGTTAAGCCTATTAACCAACAATTAACCATGTATACATATCTCATAACATCACAATGATTGATATGTTTAATTTTGTACATAAAACTCAATGCATTAAACGTCAAGTACATCATTTTCTGATTATACTTCATGTGGTCTACACATTCACCAAAACCCACCTACATACACATTACATTTCATTCAAGCACTTATAATTAGCAATTGATTCATAAACTTCCACCTAGGATTTGTTCCTAAGTTCATTTACATCATATAATTTACACTAATTTTCACAATCCATGTAAGAATAGAAGTCTATGAACCTCATCAATTTTTACAACAATCACCAAATATCAACTTTTGACATACCTTATGTTTCTCTAGTGTTGATCAATAATTTAAGTTCATGCAAGAGTTAGTGGCCCTATTTTCCTTTCAATTTGGTGATTTAAGATCATTGAGGGGTTTGCCACCTTTTCTCCTATTCTTGATCGACACACACACACACACACACCAGTATGTGTTGTGTTTTAATTTTCTTTTTATTAAAATAACTTTCCCAATTGCATATTTAGTCCCTCATATTCAATTTTTTTTTGTTATAAAGAAGGTCATTATTCATGACTTCATCATTTAGCAACATATCATTATCTAGGTTAAGTGTTTCTAGTTTTTATTTAAAAGATTATAATGAAATATAAATCATATATATATATATACATATGTTATTCAATATTTTTGGGGTGTTACAATAAAACACAATGAGTATCAAACTAAAAATACAATGGAAAGTAGACCAATAACACGAAATAAAAGATAGAATGCACAACTAACTAAAACACAATGGGCATAACGTAACATAATGAGTATCAAACGAAAAACGTAATGGAAAGTAGACTAAAAACACAATAGATGACAACAGATAAAAAACACAATTGATGACAATAAATAAAAGACACAATAGACAATAGACTAAAACACAATGGACTAATACCAAAACAACAATGGACAATAGATTAAAAAAACACAATGAACAACAGACTAAAAACACAACGAACAACAGATTAAAACACAATGGATAACAAAACAAAACATAATGGACAATAGATTAAAACACAATGGATAACAGACTAAATACAATGAGCATAATCTATAACACAATGTACTAAAACCAACCCAGCTGAAGAACATAATCATTAGAAACAATAACACAATGTACAGAAAATCAAAATATAACACCATCTTTATTGTGCCATACATTATGTTATAGGTTCAGATAAAAACGCAATTGAGATAACCCAAATAAACGTTGTGTTATAAATTTAGATAATAACACAATGTATAGAAACCCTAATAAAAACATAATGACCAAAACCCACTTGAAAGACACAATGACTAGAACATTTAAAACAATGCAAAGAAAACATAATAAAAATGGAATTTTATGTTCTTTTTATATAACAATACCATACTCATATCAAAGATAAAAAAATGTTTGTTGCTACAGTGAGATTAGTATTTATTTTACATGTGGAGAGAGAAAGTCAATAAATATAGGATTCTCTTTATGCCCTTCCACTATTTCTTTTTCTTTTTTTTAAACTTATCTCAACCCTCCAAATCCAAGATCAATAGACTAGAATCTTTCTTACCCTTTCTATTTATTTTGCTCTTTGTATTTGATCCTAATTCGTAAATCAAATTAGCATGTATGAAGTATGAACCTTTTTAAGTAAATGTACGCGCCTTATTAAGTCGTGGAGAAAAAGATACTATTCATATATCATTTTTGTAGTGTTTAAAGTGATATATAAAGATTATACTAAGTATTGATGGTTATAATACAAACCACATTTATCTTAAAAATTATGGAAACAAATCCTAGCACTTATAGATACTTGGGGTGATCATCACTCATCACACTCTTTCACACACTACACCCTGTCACCACTTGACATCTCACCATGGTTGTAAAAATCCCGACTAGGTGTCGATTAATCCCCGACTAGTCGCCAATTGATCAAATTAATTCCGACTAATCCTGATTAATCGATAGTTTCCATCATGCCGCTCGACTAGCGATTACTACAACACTCAATCATATTTCACTCTATCCCACTTGTAATGCTCATCATTCATCATTCACTTTTAAAAAAATAAAATATCTTAGATAAATAATTAAAAATTGCATTAAAAATAAAAAGTATACAATAAAAATAAATAAATAAACTACCGAATATAAATAAAAAACAAACATTGCAAAAAAAAAAATTAAACTACCAAATTTAGATAAAAAAAAACAACCTAAAAGTTAAATGACTAATTCCACTTCGCACGGATTTCTCGTTTGCATTCTATGAGAACCGGCCGATATAGTTCTTTGGCATTTTCGTGCGATTGGCCCAACACTTACAATTTTTATTCTTCTTGATCTCAACCAAGTGTTTCATGTATCGTTCTTCTCTTTTTAAATTTGTATCCGCCAACAATTTGCGCTGTTATATATTCTACTCCATGTCCAAAAAAATTCCGACTTGAATTCATTCATGGAATCCACCCAACCTTCATTCCCTTTGTTTGACGACTCGAAACTTTTTCTTAGTTGCGGCCTTGTTGGTGTTGTATCGTTGGTTGGGTCGTTATTTAAGTTGATGTTGGGAATGTTGCTTAATAACCCATCCGTTGAGGTTGTGTAATTTCTTGACTAGGACATTTTTGATATTTTTTGAGAACATCCTCTACGAGTACCCTTTGAGCCATTAAGATCAACCAATGGAACGAATACCCATTTTGTGAGTTCTTGTAATTTCCCAAGCCCTCGAATGAATAAATCCAATTTTCTTCGAGTAAAGTCTTTGGTACTCGCCTATGGTGGCTTGGATTACGTTCGTGTCATTGTTCCACTTGGTTTATTGCGAAGCTAATATATATTAAAAGATATGTATCTAATAACAAGGGTGTGTATATATATTATATAAAATAGAAATTTGAGAAAATAATATACCTTTTCCATGTAGCATGCATTGAATCAACTTATTTGTTATTTATATCAGTCCATTTGCCCGTCATTTGATCCATGGACCTAGTAGTAGCACCATGTAGTCTTCCAAAATGTCCAATATTTCGTCTCTAAAAAATGGTTTTTTGTTATTGATTTCGACACTTTTGTCCTTAGAAATATGTAAAAACGCCTTCACCAAGGAACACTTTTCATCTTCGTCCAAGGTTGCCTTCGGTTGGTGATTTCTTTCCCTTTGCCCCGTCCTACACGTCTAGCCTTAACTTGTATTTCTTCATTCTCTAGTTCTTCATCTTCAGTGGTTCTTCTTCTTCGTAGTCTTCGTCGGTTTGTTTTGGTAGTAGGAGGTAGGTACGCGATACGCGAAATGGTTGACCATTTGGTCATCCATAGGTGGGTTGGAAACGGGTTGCTCGTCGGGTGATAAAGTAAAATGACCGTTTGTGACTTGGGTTGGCATATTTGGGTGGGAGAAATGTTATGGATAAAGCGAATGGTTGGGTGGGTCTCGGTTGGGTAAGTATCGGTTTTTCATGTAAATAAAACCTACCTGGTTCGCTTAGATTAGCACAAACATGCGAACTAATTTTTCTTCCAGCTGACATTTTTTTACCTGAGCCTTCCATAGAGTGTTTTGATTCAAAATTTGGTGCTTTAGTGTGTATTTTAAATAAATACAGTGTGTATAAAATAGGGTAATTGTTGAGGTATGTATAGGGTTCAATTTTTTTAATAAAAAACATGCCCCCAATGGTCATAATGTCGTTCAACGCCAACATTTCCACACACCAATTCTTCTATCACGCACGCGATACACATCACTCGTTCACTCCATCACACGTGATGTATTGTTGCGAAAGTGTTCTATCACCGATCACGAAAACCTAGACCATCCTACAAAATGTAAACTAACACATATCAAAACAACACATACATAAAGGTAGCCTTTTGAATTATATTAGCGCATATAAATTAAACAAGATAATTGATTTTAGCATATATGTGAATTATATCAGCACTTTCTTTTCTTTATGAAAAATTATATCGGTATATTAAAAACAAAAGGAGGATAAAAAAACAACCAATTGTCTATTAACATAATCACAGAGAATTAAATATAACTGATATTATTTAAATTAATATTTTATCTTTTCTTCATAATTGGTTGAATCCAAATGATGCTTTTTAAATAGTTTCTACAGTTTCAATACGAAATATAATTTGTATTTAACTAGTGGGAAAAGAAGACTCATATTTGATCTTTCCTTCATCATATATATATTATTTAATGTTTAACTAAGTTGAAAACCGTGTATACACGAGTTGCATAAATAGTTTTATTTTTTTTATTTATTATATAAATAGAAGCATATACCTAACCTATAATAATTATTTAATTCTAATAAAAAAATAATACAATTTTTAAGTATATATCAAATGAGAATCTTTAATTACTAATTTACCGTAATATCAATAACCGAACTCCAAAGCATATATATCACTCATAATAAAAACGAACATTTATCCTTATCTAAAGTTTTGTTTAAAATTATCTATAGAAAAACATATATTTATTCTTATCTAGTTTTTTTGTTAAAAAAATTATTATTATTATTATTTTTTATTATTATTTACTATGATGATAATAAAAAGAAACGTTCATCTTTATCTAAATTTTTGTTTAAAATTTATAGAAAAACAAAATATATTTTTATCTAATATTCTGTTTAAAATTATTTTTATTATTATTATTTAATATGAATGATAAATAAAAAATAAGGTGAGAAAGTAACAGAAAATGAACATGTCTAAACAAGATTTTATTTATTAGTATAGTAAGATGCGTGAATATTAATTTTTTATTTAATATTTAATATGCGAATTTTAGTTTTCATAAAGGTTGTGCACATTTCAAGAGAACGAATATTTTAGTGAAGGCCATGTTGGAACCTTAGTTTGACTGGTTGCCAATTTAAACACCGTCTATAAAATCCCACATGCTCTTCTCCATATAATCTCTTCTGCTCTCTTTTACATCAAAACAGCAGTCTCAACTCGCAACCACTAGTTTGAAAGAAACCCTAGATATTATTAAGCATGGTGTTCCTAAGGTTTGCAGCCTTCACACATGCTATTCTCCTTGTTTCATTTGCTCTACAAAGTCTTTCTGTACATGGTCTTCATCATCAAGGTACTTGATACTCCCCTCTCTATCTATCTATCTGTATACACACACTACACTACATCTCTCACACTCTCTCTCTCTCTTTGTGTTCTGATCAATGATTAACTCTCCCTCTATCTCTCACTTGTCTCTTTGCTAGAAAGGAGATTAGTGGAAAGAAATTCAATCCAAGAGACTCAAGAAAACGATGCATCTCTTAAAAAGGCATCCAATAAGGGCTTTAAACCTGTTCAGGTAAGGTCTTTCAACTTAGTGATTGTGAGTCCAAATCTAGCTAACCAAAGGCGTATGTAATTAATAGGGTGTGTGAGTATTAAAACTGAGACATCTGATCTCTATATGCTCTTATAGTTATGTGTTCATTCATAACATATTATAATGTTATTGGATTAATTATAGCTCATCATCGTCATGTCGTTATCGTATGTGAAGACTAAAGGGAAGGGTATCCGAGATATCTAATGAAAAGTGTTGAAAGTTTTGTTCAAAACTAACTAACGTGTGTAGTTTATATATATATATATATGTATGTATCTTAATTAATCTCGACGTGTAAATTAGTGGTAACAAAATATTGTCTTGTGTTTAGAAGGTTAAGGGTTAGTGCTTATGCAGGAATATGTTGCTGAAACTTTGGGGATCGGTAGCGGATCGAATGTAGTGCAAATAGGAGGAAGGAAAATGGCAAGGATGTTGAAGGAAGATGGAGAAATGGCTTCAAGATCAAGCACAGGTGATGTCCAGAAGTTGAAGACGGAAGCAGGTTTTGTTGCTTTCACTGCTGATTATCATATGGCAAAACACCACCCTCCTAGGCATAATTGAAAACAGGCAATAATATATCACTAAATACTGCTTGTATTTCTATGTTTAATCATATTTAGATCCCTCATAATTTTTATACATTTTCTATATTTTTATTTACCTCTTATATGCTTAATATAAATTGAGAATATGTAGTTTTCTAAAAACAAATTATCCAGTCACATTTTTAATTGAGAAAATAATCCACTCTCTCAAAGATTCATGTTTGAATTTTTTTACTTACGAACTAAACTTTGGCTTTGACATTACGTATTTTTATAATATGTCACAAGGTTTCCAAAACTTATTGTCTACAAATTTTCTGTAAATCCATGTTGCACTAAAAGGTGAAAATATAAATACTTTCAAAATGTATATCTCTTGGATACGGAGAAGTATTAGACAAATTGACAACCCACTTACATGTTTGATTTTTTTTCTATCTCTAGCCTTAAAAGATGTGTTAGGTGTGGATTATTATAAGCTTAAGGTGTAATATTGTAAGGGAAGTTAATATGCTTTTGTCATCATTTTATGAACAGATATGCATGCTTCAAAGGAAGGACCACAAGACTTCTTGAATAATCAAGTAATCCACTCACCTCTCCCTTTGTGTTATATATCGTTATAGTACTATTATAAAGTTTTTTTGGTTGCATACATTAACATTATATCTCATTTTACTTATAACATTACCAATATTGAAACATCTTTGATAGCTTACTAAGACATATCATTGTTCTCATTGCAGGGACATGAATATACGTCTGTGAAGATGACAATAAGCCCTAGCCAAAGTGCGCAAAAACAAGGTTTTTCTCGTTCTAATACAAGTCCCTCGAGTTTTAGTACAAACAAGTTGTTTCCTGATGATCAACAGAGCGATGAATGGAAAAAAGTACTTGAAGAAGCCGACAAGAAAGTAATGCAAATGATGCGAAGGGATTACGGTGGCATGAGGAGGCCACGACGAAAGCCTCCAATCAACAACGACGAGCCGAGAAACTGACTAAACAAAATAGGATTAGGTTTAGTGTTTGGGTGTGTGATTCAAACTTTAGAATATAAAATAAGAAACAAAGAAGAAGAAAGGGTTAGGTATAGGCTCACAATTTTGCTCCCCCTATAGAAGTGAAGTCCCCTAACAACTATAGATAGTATTAACAACTAGCAAAACCCAAAATGGTATTATTTTTGTTTTTGGGTGTCTGTATTTTTTTTTTTTAATAGAAGGGTCATAAAATGTTTTGTTGGTAATATTTTGTATATTACGTATGCTTTGTTTTTATCCATAAGAGTTTGCTAGTTTTGTGAGATCATGCAGTTCTACCATATGCTTTAATGGTTGTTTTTTTATGCAGTCCAACATATAGCATCTCAATCGGACCTATGCTTGTAGTTTGCAATGCATGAGGTACTCTGAAGTGAAATATTAGTTTGCTATATCACGAAGAAAGAACCATGTTGAATATTTTGGTTGTAGAAAACTTGTGTTGTTGTCCAAAATTTTTCATGAAAAGCATGAATAATCAGAAAATCCAATTACCGTATTTTATTAAAATAGAAGCTGTATTATACTGTTTAAATTCCAAAACTCAATTTTTTTTACAATCTTTTTACTCGTATTTTGCTCCCCCCCCCCCCCCCCCCCCCCCCCCTCCTTTTGCTTATCTTATTTATAGTTTTGTGCCCCTTCTTCTTTCAAAGGCATGATATGTTCCCTACGTTCTTTTTTCTATTTATGATACAAGTATATTTAATATGTTATTAAATACTGTTATGAGGTAACAATTGTTTGATATACGTTTCTTGTGACACATTATTTTGGTGTTTTGTGTTGTTCGCTGCTTTGAAATCATACACTTATTATTACTTATTAGTACTAGTGTTCTCGTGTTATGTATATACATGTACTATTTTTTACAACATACATATGTAAAGCCTCAAACATAACACTGCTAAACAATTAATTACAGTTGCTTCTCAAGAACATCTAGCACCTTTATGTGTTCAAATGCGTCAAGTTTCCATAGGAAGATTGTTTTTTTGAGACAATAACAACTTTCTCTAGGCCAATAAAAATTTGTGATTGTGACAAGAAGCAATATCCCTTGTAAAGAGACACATTGAATCAAAAGTTGGTAAATTTAGTGTCATTAGTGGTGTTTTAGTGTAATTGATTTTACTTTAAATAAAATTATAAACTTGGAATAAACATTTATACGGGTTTGGAGTGCAGAGCATACACTCCTTCAAAAATTATTCTTATTCCAGGCACCATGAAACCTGAAAGTTCATAGGTGAAGCCTTTCACACCTGGGCTATGGAAGCTACAAGGGGGTATCACCCCTCTTGGTGTGGGTTTGGGGAATGCCTTGATGGGGTCTAAGGTGCTGAATCTCATTGAAGTATCATTGGGAATGCCTCGGATCGATTTGGATGGCTAGTGAAAAGTTCCATAAAAAATAATCTTCTTTGGTAACTTGGATGATCATGGCAAGCAAGCTCAACGCTGAATTAGCACTAACCTCAATAATCAGTGGTAAGTTACCATTAGGTCAGTTGTAAGGAAGCTCAGTTCCATCCTCGGTAGCAAAATATGCTAAATATTAACAAAATACTAACAACGCTTATTACTAACAACGTTCAGTACTATCTATAAGCAATACTAGTAATACTTGGTTGGTACTAGATTGAACTATTTCTTCTACTTAATCGATGTGATGATTCCTTACCTAAGAACTTTTAGGTTTCATGATGCCCGGAATAAGAATTGCTGAACTTGGAACTGAATAGATGAAGGTTTGATGGTGTTCTAGATAACTGTTAAGTGTCTTATGAATTATTCAAAGGGCTGAATTGTTGAACTTGAACCGAATAGGATGAAGGTTTGATGGTGTTCAAGATAGCTGTTAAGTTTATTAGGAAAGATTTTGAGTTATCATTTGTTTCCTTATTGTTAGAAGTTTATATTTGGTTAGATAGGTTAATGTCACGGGGTTATTTTTCAATTCCCGTGTGGCGCCTCATCTCCCCGGGGATGATAAGTCAATTCATCTCACGCTGTGTGGGTCACTGGTTTCGTCATGCCTTGGACTAATCAGGAGAGCGACGCAAACTTTCGACTAGTGGTGCGTTCATCGTAAATACGACTAGGCACGTACACTTCTTCATTGACACTAAGGATGTCCCTGATAAAGTCCCGGACTAGCCGGTGAATCCAAGCGTTCAAGCACAACCCACAACATAACACCCTTCGAATATTTGGCCTGTGACACTCTCCCACCACCATTTTATGCACGTCCTCGTGCATGCTCATCGTCCCATACCAGCTCGCATACTTGAACAATGCATCTTCCCTTACGTTGAGCATGATTCACTTTG
The DNA here is from genome assembly GCA_947069175.1 of Scalesia atractyloides. Lineage (NCBI taxonomy): Eukaryota > Viridiplantae > Streptophyta > Magnoliopsida > Asterales > Asteraceae > Scalesia > Scalesia atractyloides. The sequence goes on from CAMTDV010000023.1 coordinate 24,722,582, forward strand.
GGAGGGTAGGATACCCGATAGCACAACAACAATGATCTTCTTTTGTGCCGATTCAAAGTATTGCATCAGATCACTTATGTTGACGCCAATGTTCACTAGTAGTTTCAGGAATACAGGGAAGTTGAAGAATGTGGCAACTTTCACCCTTTATCTTTTACGACACTGCTATTACCGTAGTTATTAAAACACAACACAAAGGGCTTCACTGACACCAGATCCCATACTTTCGGAATACAAAGACCTTCATCTAGTGAACCCATATTTGGTCTTCTCCTAGTTTGTGGAATACGAGGAACTTGAAGAATGTGCAACTTTCACCCTTTATCTTTTACGATGCTGCTATTATCGTAGTTTGTTTTACACAACACAGAGGGCTTCATTGACACCAGATCCCATACTCTCGGAATATAAAGACCTTCATCTAAGTGAACCCATATTTGGTCTTCTCCTAGTTTTAGGAATACGGGGAACTTCAAGAATGTGGCAGCTTTCACCCTTTATCTTTTACGACGTTGCTATTATCGTAGTTTTTTTTAATACAACACGGAGGGCTTCATTGACACCAGATCCCATACTCTCGGAATACAAAGACCTTCATTGAAGTGAACCCATATTTGATCTTCTTCCATCACTATTACGTAGCCAAACTCTAAATGTTAAGCTCATTTTGGTTAAGAATCGCATTCCAACGTATCCGAGAATCGGCCTACTTTGATACCACTTTATCATGGGCCATCTCTCGATCATCTCCTCGTGGATATGACAATTTATCTCGCTCTTTGTGTCGGTCATTGGTTTCGTCCTACCTTGGAATCATCTGGAATGTGGCGCCAACTCGACCAGTGGTGCGTTCGTCATATACACAACAAGGCACATACACTTCTTTATTGACATTGAAGTCATCCCAGACTAGCCATTCAAGCACAACCCATCACATAACAACCTTCTAATATTTGGCATGTAACATTAAGGCAAGTTTGTTTTTAGTATTCGTAGAGATAAAGGATCCTTTTATTATTTGTGGTGTTTGATCAATAAAATTCAAAAAAGAGACATGAGGAGTTTTTCACAAAATATCATTTGTTATTATGTGTAATACTAATCGATCCAATTATTTCTAGTTACCATATTGCTAGTTATTTACCAGCAAATTTAACAAGCTGCGACACTATTTTCTTCTATTCTTCTTGTGTTTCTTTTCTCAATTAGGGATGGTAATGGGTCGGGTTTGGGACGGGTTTACGTAATCCCAACTCTAAACTTAGTTAGATAAGTTTGTCCCAAAACCAATCACGTTTCTAGCGGGTATATATCCATCGGGTAACAGGTATACTCGCGGGTTTTAGGTAAACCCATTAATTTAAAAAGATTTACCCTTATACTTACTTAAAACTCATCGGGTATCTATTGGGTAACTATTAATCCGTTGGTATTATCACTATAAAAATATATTAAATAGCTACCATGTATATGGTATAAAGTACCTATATGTATAAAAAATGGATGTATCATATATATATATACATACATATACATATAATATACATATACATATACATATATATATATACATTACATATACATATACATATACATACTTAAAAATATAAAAGAAATTATATTGGGTAAATGGGTGCACTTTATCTAGTAATCTGGTCAGGTAAACGGGTATATCACCAAATCCTAAACCCGTAAAAAAATAAAAACTAATCCCAAACCCAATTAACCGACCCAAACCCGCCTCAAATGTGTCGGGTTTCGGGTTCGATCGCCATCCCTATTATGAAAGTTGAAATCACACGTCCCACATAAAACTCTTTAAGATAAAGCTATGGGTTGATTATGTAACTCTTTTTAAATGACTAAGGTTATATTATTCTAATTCCTAAAGTATTCCAATAAATACTAATTATACCATATGCTAGGATTTGAACTCTGACATTTTTTCCAAAAGGCAAGAGGCTCTACCACTCAGCTAAACCTGGAATGGTGGTTGAGTATGTAACTAACAAAAATTAAGATTCAGGAAATTAGAACATAACTAACAAATATTTAAATTCTTACAGCTGGAAACCGATTCCTAACAATAATATAGCCATTTGGAAGCGGTTATTTACCATTATGACCCTCTAAACTAGTATAAATATGCCTACAATGTTTAATTTTAACCACACAACTTCTCTAACTCTCTAAAACATAAAACCCAAGTTTTTTTTATATATCCAAGACTCCAAAAATGGTAAGTAACAAAAATGTTGTTTAGTGCTTGAAACCAAACAAAACCCGAGGTTTGGAAGCACCACGACTTGTGTCTGTTGTCGGACAACACCGAGATGGCTCGGTGCAAATATTGTGAGAAGTTCTTGAAATCCATGGAAAACTCAACTCTTAATAAACGTACAGACAAACATTGCCCGGTGAAAAAAACGAAAAAAGGGGGAGTCGTCTGAATCCGCCAGCCAAAACTAGTGGTAGTGTTTAACTTCCACTTTATGTGTTATTTGTTTAAGTTTATTGTTAAGTTTTAATGTCTAAGCCTAGTTATGTAACGTTTTAATGTTTCATGTTTATTGTTAAATGTTCAGTTTTAATAAAATAACATTAATATTAAACATAGTTAACATTACACGCAAAGATTAACATCAAAATACTAATACTAGAATACTAAAACTAAAATACTAAGGTGCTGTTTGTTTTTTCAGAGGTAAAACATCTGCAGTCTACGGACCACATCTGCAGACATCTGTAGCTGAAGATGTGAACCAAACCTCTGCAGTCTGCAAGAAGAAGACATCGTGTTTTTTAACTTCTGCAAACTACCAACAAATAGGCATCAATATTAATAAAAAAATTCAACAAACTAGCAACAAAATTATGAAGTTTAACACCAAAATTCAGCAACACACCACCAAATTTCTGAAATTTAACACCAAAAAAACTCAAAAATAACACCAAAATTTAGCAATAAACCTCAAAATTTATGAAATTTACCACCAAAAACTCAAAAGTAACAACAAAATTCAGCAACAACCCATAAAATTTTTGAAATTTAACACCTAAAAACTCAAAAAGTAACAACAAAATTCAGCAACAAACCACCAAATTTTTGAAATTTAACATAAAACATACCTTATGAAGGAGAGGAGAGGAGTTGGTGTAATAGTTGCTGCTGCGACGGTGAAGAGCGGGGGAGGTGGTCAACGGGAGGAATGGGTGGTCGACGGTGGGAGAGTGGGGGAGGTGCTGCGACGGTGGAAGAGTGGGGGAGGTGACGCGATGGTGGGAGAGTGAGGGAGGTGACGCGACAATGTGGAGGTGGCGAAGATGTGGCGGTGGCGGTTGGGAGGAGGAAGGGGTGGAGAAGGTGCTAGGGTTTGTTTGGGTGGAGGAGTCTGTGTTTTGAAAATAGGCAGAGGAGGAAAAGAGGTTAGAAAAGGAGAGTCCACGTCTACACCAAAAAGAGGACGTGCAGATTTTTTTAATGAAAGGTCTTCAAGAAAACAAACAGTATTCAGACCCAAAGGTCTGCGCATGGTCTGCTCAACCCTGACATAAGAGGCCAGGAAGCTATTTTTGGAAAAAACAAAATAGAGACAATATTTTTTTTATGTTTTTAAAGAGAGAGAAAGTGATGTGAAAGAGAGTGTGTAAGGTGGAGGAGATAGAGTGTGGTGATGTATGCGAGGAAAAATGAGAAAAAATGGAAGGAAGAAGGTTATGTGAGTATGATGTAGGAGTGAAGAGAGATAATATGTGTTGTGTGAGTAGGGCAAGAGAGAGAAAGAAGAGGATTGGTTAGGCACGTGCCAACTAGACACCTTTAAAAAGAAGAAAAGATGCCCCTTATTGGGGATGCTCTAATAATAACTATAATTGAACATATGTTATAAACATCCAAATTTCAAGCTTGGTAAACGGTTTTTATTAATCCGTTCATACACAACCATCGATTCTTCAGTAACTTGCTCATCGTCATGTGCGCCTTCCAACTCGTCCATTCGTCTGTAAATTTCATGAAATCTTCATATTGGTTGGCCTATGCTTATGATCTTTACTTAAGACCATTACATGTACGGTCGGTTTAAAAACTCATTTCCTCGTCAAACCTCCCCTAACGCAAGACCAAAAACCATTCCCAGAATGACTTACACCTTCCCCTCTTAAGTCTTCGGTTCTAACGTGTAAAATAGCTAGACCAACGCGTACTCCTCATCGTCACTCCAAGCTTTAGACATTTTCGTAAGTTTGTTTTTGTGATTTTTGGGTTCGTTTATGCGTTTTCGAGTTGGATAATCAACCAATACATCCCAAAACTATATATTAATGATTTTGGAAGAACCGGTGCCAACGGTAAAAAATGTTTTACACATTAGGAATCAGTTTTAATTTTTTTTTACCGTTGAATCGGTTATTACCCGGGTAAATGCAGGTCGAGTAAAAAACGGGTAGTACCCGATCTTTAAAAAAATGTGAAACCGAGTAGGACCAATAGGGTAAAAAAGGGTAGGGACTGGTTCCTCCTACTGCCGGGTAGGAACCGGAACCGATTCCGAGTTAGGTACGCCATGTCGGGTACGGAACCGTTTATTTTGTGCACCTCTAATTATTAATACCAATATTAGATGTTACTTATAATGTATAAATGATTACTTGTATAAAATATAACTAGTTTAGGAACCCGTTTATTACACTCGACTAATATTAGAAGTTACATATAATGTATAAAATGAGTACTGAAATAAAATATAACTCGTTTAAAAAACCCGCGTATTCATGCGGAATAAAGAAAATATTATTATTAATAATGAAGATTTAAGAATTTCATATAAGTACAGAATAGTAATAAAGAAACAATATGAAAGGGTAATAAGATATGCTTTATTAGTTTATTACTATTGTTTTATAAGTAACTTTTTTAGATCAAGAAATAGCATAGGTATCGGTGGAAATAGGAGAAGCAAGAAAAATAATCTTTGGTTTTAGAATTGTAACACGTAGTACAACCAATAAGTCGTATATTACGTATGTATAATCGTGTATAGATGGCTTTTGCTATAGGATAGAATGCAATTCTGATAAATTAGAATAAGATTGGTTATAAAAAATATATATATTTTTTTAATTAAATATCCTAGTATTTCAAGCTAAAGGGTCCATCGAAGAGCTGGAAAAAAGCCATGGCCCGTTTACGGAAAGTAGAAATAGTAGCAGATGAGTTTTGCATCAATGGATGCATTGAGACACTCTATTCAAATTAGGCCTAGCAACCAAAACCTATTTAGATTACTTTGGGTTATTTTAGGTTCTTAGGAATGAAACAACAATAGGTCTAGGGAATAAGTAAGAAAAAATCAAGATTGAGTTTTAAAATTTCCATTTAAAGTTAGTCATGGTTCAGAATAGGTTTTTAAGTTTTAACAAAACAAATCTAGATAACCCTAAAAGAGCATACTTCGACATACTTCGACTCTTCATACTTCGTGTACAAAAAATTTAAAAAATAATAAAATTTAATTTAAAAAAAATCAAAAATTTTAACCTAGCTAGTCTGAATCTAGCGAGACATTATTCGTCTAGCTGAAAGTTTACGAGTCGAGGCCAATTCGCTTCATTTTTTGAAAGTTTTAACCTAGCTAGCCTGAATCTAGCTAGACATTATACGTCTTACTAGCTTAAAGAGAGCCAAACTTGAGCCTCGTAAGTTTAATGAGCCAAGCTCGAGCTTAGGCTCAACTCGGCTTATTTACACCTCTAGACACACTTATTTTGGATTGACCCACATTCTAGTCTTTATTTGATTGATGTGTAAAAGTGACCAGAGAAATACAAGTGATTCATTTCTATATAAAACACAACATATTCGAATCTTTCAAGATTCAGCTATGCTGGTCATCTTTTTCAACTGATTCTCCTGTAACTCAATGCACCCAACAACCCTGAGAATTCTTCGCCCGCAAATGACATTATACTATCTTCCCTAACCAGCCGTCGTTGTTTTAGCTTGGTTATAGCCTGCGAAACCTCCCCAATGGAAGGTTGTTTCCTCGGTGTCTTATGCAAACATCTGTGTGCTATTTGTGCGAAAAGATCACAATCACCGACAAGCTCCTTGTCGAGAATCTCACCGGTCCCATCTGAACTCATTGCTACCTTTTAAATTAATATGAAACTAATCAAATCCTTCATCATAACATGTGTCATAAAGCTTTGACATGAACTCATTTTGTTAACAAATTAGTAGATAGATGTCGCTTTTCATTGTGAACTTGCTTGTTGATATATACATTGGATCAATGTACCCATATCTACCTTTAAGGCCCGAGTTTCAACCATCAAACACCCCTTCTTTAGATAGGCCAAAATTAGCAACCTGTTCGGTTTTTGTTTTTCAAGCCCATTTTCACAACTATGCGATAAATAAATAAAATCGGACGAATGATTTTCGACCTATGGTACTTGAAATTTTTGTTGTAAAAAACCATTATACTTCAGAAAATATGAAAATCTTTACATTAAGATGGTGCCAAATAAGACTTTTTTTTGTACAAGAATTATGACTTATTTGTAACAAAAATCCGAATAAAGTGGTTTGGAAACTTAATCATTTAAGCAAAATTTTACCTTGGCTCTCATTAAGCGGTCTAGCAATATATTTGCAGACTTCAAGGCTCGAGGTATACAGGTGGAACCACCTGCTCAAGTAATATATGCACTTGCATAAGATCCATCGTTCACCATGTAAAAACAACAAAGACGATAAGAAGAAAAAAAAGGCCGAACCCCATCATGAAGATACTCTATTCCATGTGATATATCAAGGGCGATTTGAAGTCTGTTGGTATCGAAGTCACAGGGCCGAGACCGAGATGTCAAATTCGAAGGATGGTTACACTTATCAACATGATCGTAACACAACTCCAACCAATACATGATTGAAATCGAAACTTGAACTATGAATTAAATGGAACCGTAAAACACTAACCGAAAAAACTATAGAGACAAACTTGACAAACTTCAAATTTGAATTGCATAAATCTGAATTGCAGTGTACATGTAACTAAATGTTGAAACCCTAACTTATACTTGATGAACAGGTGTGTTGTGAAGAGGCATGTCGATCACCAAGGGATATGTCGTATCCCATGATAACCGTATGTACAGTTATTTACACACACATGCCTTTTCACAGGTTAGGCCCAAACATCATAACCTAATGGACTTCTAGTGTTTTGACCCATTAAACATAACAAGTAATTGTTCGACCCAATTAAAATAATAAACTAAAACAGCGTTTTTTCGATCTTCGGTTGCGACGATTATTTTGATCTTCATTTTCCCTCCTAATCATTGCAGCCGTAGTCCGTCTTCGCTAATCGTCTTTTGCGTTGGTGACCTCGAGGACGATCACCAAGTCGGACTCCTCGTCGCTTTCGATTACCTTGACACCTTCATCGTCTTTTGCTTCACTTGAGCCCACTTCGCGCTTGTCACTTTCATCTTCTTTGTGCTTGTCCTTCATGAAGAAAAAAATACCATTCCAACAACTCGATGTACCGGACATATGCAACCTTCAACTCGTAGTCATCATCACAATCATATCCGCAACATAAAGCAACTTTGTTGCATGCATCTTCTTGAACCACTATCTTGAATCCACCATGCTCTTTGACACTTTTGTAAAGACTAAGCAAATCAACGGGTTTACCGTTTAGTAGAGTTGGTGGCATTTCGCTTGTCTTGCAAATTCCCAAGTAACACGGTATGAACCCATGTTATTATTTCTTCCATGCTAGCCTTGTAGAAACCTTTATGCTCCATCACTTCTTCGTATAGGATGATCAAATCGAGCACGTCTAGGCAACTTTCAATTATGGTATCTTTCTCTATCACATCTTCCTCGTCTTGCGCTTTCAACACCGCTTTCTTTTGCATCTCTTCCCTTGATTCTTGCGGGTTCTTTTCCATGCCCTCTAAGTAGGTTACCAAACCCAATTTCGCCCGCTTTGAATATTCAACTTCAACAATCTTTGACTCTGAAGTGCCTTCACCTAGTTTTTCTTTATTTTTCTTTCTCTACTCTTCGAATTCCTTCTCATAAAAATCATCAACATATTCATGCAGTTTTTCCTTTTCGTTGAGATATCCGTTCTCAACGTCTAAGTTCTCGTAGAACTTATCCAAATACTCTTCTTCGAGATCAACTTCGGACTTGTTTTCAAATATGTCAACACCTTTCGCTCTATCACCGAACATTTCTTTAACGTACACGAATCACATGCGGTAACAACTTCTATTCCTTGATACAACAATTGTTCTAAACTGAGAACATTTCGCTTCAACTTTGGCACGTAATTCACACATGAAATTTTCTTGTTCTTCCCATCAACCGGTACAAAAACTTCGCCGATGCCGTGTATGAACGAGAATTCCCTCCGTTTTTCGTTAGTCAAAACCCCAAAGTGTCTTTTGAACACTTTGAACAAGTTTCGGTTTCCTGTCATGTGAGTCTTGAAAGTAGGATTCACCACCCATATTAATTCCCATTTCCCTCCGCAAGTATCTTTCACAACATAATCACTATCTTCTGGTAACGGACTGAAATTAACATACTTACTTGGGCAAATGGAAGCAACGTGACCGAATTGCCTGCACGTGAAACACCGGATCCATACCTTTCTTGGCCTTCCCACTGGCGCGGATTGTTTCATGCTTACCTTTTTATAATAGTTTTTCGGAATCATTTTCTTGGGGAACTTTTCAATAGGCGACTTCCATGAACGTGAGGATGGCTTCCCCTGCGCGTACTTAACCGACCTTCCGCTGCCCTTGCCACACTTTCCTACGTTCTTAGCCTTGTCACGAAAACCGGCACCAACCGATTTCAACTGGTTCACCCTCAAACAATCTCCGAATCCTTTATCATTCTCCTCCTTGATCTTGACAGAACCTGGCTCTGATACCACTGTTGGTATCGAAGTCACAGGGCCAAGACCGAGATGTCGGATTCGAAGGATGGTTACACTTATCAACATGATCGTAACACAACTCGCACCAATACATGATTGAAATCGAAACTTGAACTATGAATGTAAACTGAACAGTAAAACACTAACCGAAAAAACTGTAGAGACAAACTTGACAAACTTCAAATTTGAATTGCATAAATCTGAATTGCAGTGTACATGTAACTGAATGTTGAAACCCTAATTTATACTTGCTGAACAGGTGTGTTGTGAAGAGGCATGTCGATCACCAAGGGATATGTCGTATCCCATGATAACCGTATGTACGGTTATTTACACACACATGCCTTTTCACAAGTTAGGCCCAAACATCATAACCTAATAGACTTCTAGTGTTTTGACCCATTAAACATAACAAGTAATTGTTCGACCCCATTAAAATAATAAACTAAAACAACGTTTTTTCGATCTTCGGTTGCGATGATTATTTTGATCTTCAAAGTCTTTCTTGCCAATTCAACGCGACTTTTTCTTCACCTACACATAGCCTTAGTTAGAACATGAAAAGTTCATAATTTAGTATGAAATGAATAGATGATTTGTATGTTAAAACAAAATATCCAGTTTCTTCCCATTTTTTTGGGTATTTTGAGCCTCTATCTAATATGGAACAACATAAATGAGTAAAAATGAGTGCTTTTGACGTACTAAGTAGAAAACTTGCCAAGCTTCCATTACTCATGTATTCATACATTAACATATGTTGTCCTTTATCTACGCAATATCCAACTAGGTTTACCAAGTTTCTGTGGCGCAATCTTCCCAGAAGCGATACCTACAACAAAAATATGTCCGTTTATAACCAAGTATGCAAAACAAAATACTATAGGTGTTCCTTTTGATTTGTAAGATCCGTTGAAACCATACATAAAGAGCCATATGAGGAAATACAAACATAAAGAACAAAGGCCCTGTCGAATAAGCCAAGACTTGAGTTTATCGGCTCATTTGCATGCATACATAAATAAATCTAGAAGTTTAGAGACATTTTTGTGAAAGTTACACACATGATTAGATACATATTAGCAAAATGACACCTTATTTAACTTATTTAAAGGGGGCGTCGTTTAGGAACAACAAATGTCTTGCAAACATTAACCCTCTAGACACCCGATATTGCTGACTTGATAGATTTTTTGTGTGATGAGACATGATGGGAGCAATTTTACAAATTAAAAAACACACACACACACAAATACACAATGTATCACATACTGTTTTTATAATGTATCACATTGTTACAAAATCCTATTCTTCTCATACATGTTGGACACCTCATACATGTCCTTGTGTCATATATGCTTTACGCATATGCTCCCCAGAAATCTACATCTAAAGTAAGTAGATCTTATGAAGTCACTAAAACATTAACTGCATTGGCACATAGAGATTACCTCGGTTTGAAATTCTTTATCCACTTGTTTGGATCCAGCAGCAAGAGCCTTTACAGCAATGACTTCACCAGCAGGCATTTTGGCTTTATATACTGGACCAAAAGACCCTTGTCCCAAAATGGTTGTAATGTTATTTGTAGCTTTTTGTATGTGGGCTCAAATGATGCAACAATATATGTGTGTATATAAATATACATATGTGTGTGTGGGTGACTGAATTTTATGAAATATATATCTTATCTTTTTGTATCAAACCGGTCATTATTCTTCTAAAACGTCAAAAAAACTATTATGGGTTGCAAGAATAAACGATTTAAGACACATTTTATCTAAAAATAATCAATAAATCTAGCTCTTTTCGGGTAATATTTATTAAAAAGGACTAACGGTTGTGAAACAACATACTTGTAAGAGTATCTTGGTAATCCAGATGCTGAAACGAATTGTTCATTTCTTTTCTTTTTCCATCTAAAGAGTGGGGAAGTTTTCGCAGGATAAGTTGAAACTTTAACGCTCAAAGACCTTGAGAAAGATTCACTCAATACATTACTCGCGTTTAAACCGTTTTGGCGTATAGGAAGATTTGATGAACCATGGTCAGTTGCACGACCCTTTCTAAGATGAGCACGCCTTTTGTACCATCTTACACCAATATATACAAGTGATGCTAGAAATATGCCAACAGCCACACCAACACACACTCCAATTATCAGTAAATCAGTTACATGTTTTTTTTATCTCCTTGTAGCATCAATGATAACATCTTGCAAGAAACTTCTTTGGGTTCTATTTTCTAAATCATCAAAAAGTAGAATTTAGTTATTCTCTTCGACATGTTTAGCTCCACAGCGTAATTATCATGATGCTTAGTAAAATCCAGAATCAGATAACTTGCTACAATAAAGTGACTAAGTTTACGTATAGTTAAATACATTTTACATTTGCCCGAAATCTTATCTTTTGTTGTAGCAACTTCTTCCTTGCTTCTCGAGATTCGATTATATTGTTTTTTGACCCCAAAATTCTGAATCCGAATAGGACTTATCCAACATTGTAAAACTAACTATCACAACTTCAAGTCAGGATATTCAGATTCTGCAAAGTATCCAACCCCCCTCCCCCTAGAATCCAAATTGTTGACAATTAAGGAACAGATAAACAAGCAACATGATTAAGATTGAAATATTGAATGATGCTATACAATGTATAAACACCACTATAATAATATGCTCATCTACTAAGGGTTGGCAAAGAGAACCCTAACTCAGTCAGAAATCAGCAACAAAAAAAAGTAACTCAAAACTTCAAAAGGTTTACAAACACAAAAGTAAACAGTCAAAACAATATTCTTTATGAATATGCCAATCAAGAAACACCCAAACTCCCCAAGTTTTATTACATCAGACACCTGTGATCGAATCAAATCTGGTTACAACCAAGTAGCTAAACCTCAGATCAAGAATTTTAAAACCCACAAATAAAAACAACTAATTTACACAAAGCAAGTAAAGAAGACAAATTAACAAACAACAAATGCAATCTCACAAGAAAAAACGGAGGATCGTTACGCTTTCTTAATCAAGTGACAGTGAATTGTGGAGAAAAGTTGATGGAGAAACAAGACCGAGTTGAGTGGTTAATGTTGAAAGAGAAAATAGTTGAGTAACGATTAAAGGGTCTACGAAGATTATTATGCATAAATTGTCAATGTGGCCGTACGGACTATTTAAAGTCACTTGAATAATGGGTTGTGTTGTGTTGGATTTCTGTACTCATTACTTGAATGTTTCTTTAATTACCACTAACACCTTATTTAAACATTGTTAACGTGTTTTTATGATTCATTTAATATTTTCTTCCTATCATACAATGTTATAGCTTATATTGCCCGTATAACAATAAAGCAAAGTTTTATACTCGCATTTTGTGCATTTTTACACGAGATTTAAGGTGGTTTGCAATAGTTATACAGTAGTTGAAGAAACGCTAAACTAAACTGGTTGTTTACACTAGTTTCGACAGGTTGGATGTTGGGAATTACCGAACCATATTGTGGCCTTGTGCGTGAAGGGATGTGTCGTAACAAGAAAGAAGCAGAGATTTGGGTTTTATTTCAACATCAATATCTACTGCAAAATCAAAGTTGCAGGTTTAATAATCGCTATTGATGGTTCTCAGGTTTGATATTCCAGGTTCTATTCCATAAATACGGTTTAATTTTTCGAATTTTGATAATCAATTTTCCAGGTTTCTGGTGTGTAATTATTTTTGGACAGGCAAAGTTTTCACACATCAGCCGAAGAAATTGATGATGATGAGGTATATCTATCTTTCTATCTCACCTAGATCAATAGGTTTCATCGCTCCTGCCAACGTAACCAACAACCATCCATGTGTCATTATTTTCTTTTGTTTTCAATGTTTGTGCATATTTATCATCCAAATCACTGCAAAATGATATTGATTTGTACTTACTTGCATCTTATGAGGATGTTATATGAGTTCAGAGCTAATGATGTCGATTAGGGTTGTGAAACAATATATTCATAAGAAAACTATTTAATTTTTAGTAGTTTGATTATTTTGGTATAATTCACTATTTAGATTTATGTGCAGACTTTTCTTAAACTAAACATAGTTTTATAGGCTGCATAGACTAAATTTCAAGTGTAGGCTTGGTTTTTAATGTTAGTGATGATGGCTTTCTAGAAAATCAACTTTTTTATGATTTGCATCTTGCTTCTTATCGGTTACAAAAGTAATCTTTTATTTCATAATTTGTACAGGAAGTAAACAAGCAGGTTTCATTGATATATGAAACAGATGACATCTTTGGAATATTTCTGATCATCTTCTTATTTTACACTGTGTTATTGGTGTTTCGGGAAATCGATTTGCAGGTTCGTGTTGATGGCGGTGCCTTATACTTTCAACACCCACATTCATAACCCGTGATTTTGGATACCAGAATCTATCAACAAAACTTCCATGACATGTAAGCATTCATATCCATAAAAATCCAACGCCCCAAGTCAATGATCTTATATTCACCCTTTTCTAAGCATTCAAATGTGTCTCAACAGAAGGTGGTATGTCGTTACAGGAAAAAAAAAACAAACCGGTTGGGGGTGGGTGTTGGTTTTGAATCGAAACTACCTAACACATGTTTTTTAGATTCCTTGATTGAAATTACCTGAAAAAAGTTTTTAGGTTTGGATTTTATCTTGAATTACGGGATAATGTCGATTCATCGTAATCTAGTGTTGAAGTTGCAGGATAATGTGGGTTTTTGAGAAGGCTGTAGGATTGGATCAGAGTCAGATAACAATCCCTTTGGTTGCTTCAAACAGATCATCATCATCATCATCCTTTGTCCACTAAAGGGGGCGGCGACTGCACCATCATCAACTTGTTCAATGCAGTCCCATATTCGTCGCTCATACTTAAATTCGATATTGGTTCTCAGGTTTGTGCTTGGGTATCTCTTCGAATGCCCTAAAGTCATCTTTTTTGTTCCTCTTTTTTTATGTTAATTTAGTCTTTTGATGTTTACAATTGTTGAACTAAGTCGATTTCTTAGCGTTTTGCTTAAGTTTTAAGTTTGATATATGTCTGATTTTTTTGCATAATTTTTTTATCTAGTTAGTAAAATCTTCTCCATGAAAATTTATACTACTTTTGGATGGTGAATTGACAATGAGTAACATCAAGGAAGTGTGTTTTTTTTCTTGGTTAGGTAATCGTGCTGGTGAAGATTCTTTACAAGACAACCTCAAGCCCTTCTACAAGTCTGATCCAATCCCAAACAGTAAGATGTAGAATGTAAGCATACTATTTGGATTTTTAATCAAACTGATCGTATGAATTAGTTTTTAGTGTTTCAATATAATGGTTTACATCATGATTAATATTATAGAATGTAAGCTACTATCTTTGGTCCATAACATTATTCTTTGACTTTTGACGTCAAATAATAATCAGAATTCATATGGAAAGTAAGGTGTATGGTTTTATATTTAATTTCTTATCATTCTAGGTTTGAAATTTGCAGTTTATTAAAAAAGTGATGGTTCGTCTTTCACCTTATTTTGATTGGTTTCTATTTGGATTTGATGAAAAGGTGCATCTCCTTTTGTGTGATTTCAATTTTCTTTTTTTTTTTTTTCCTCTAACTGGTAAGTAAGATTATCAGAATTGGATCCAATTTTGACTCAGAAATGGATCTTAAGGGTTAGATAATATAATTTATTGGGTTAATAGTAACATATAACATATTTTCATCGGCCCATCAGATCTACAATTGTTATTAAAACCGACTAGCATCAGTCCATAAGACTAGGACATCTTGCTCACCTAATCAGCCCATTGTCAATTAGAAATTTATACAACACACTAAATAATAAAATAAATTAATACATGTTACATTTTAATGCCTAACTGATAAAACAGTATCAATACTACCCGTTCATCGGACAAGTATAGAACTAGTTACTTGGTTAACAAGTTAATTAAACAGTATATTAATTTATTGATGTATAATCATCTTGTATCCTATTACTAAAACACTATATTAGAACCCTAACAGTCCATAAAAATGTCAAACACACCATCATACAACTAGGAATATAAATCACAACATGATAGTTAACATAAAACACAATAGTGTCAATAATTCGATAATTAGAACCTTATCATCCAAAAAAACAAAACAAAACTCACATGTATGGTGTTTATAATCTCCACTATGTTATATGTGAGTTTTGAGTATGTTTTATCGTTGACATTATAGTGTTTTATGACTTTTTACATTTTTTAGGAGTTTGGACTTTGTAGCCAACTCTAATATAATTACATTCTGTAACCATGTGATAAGGATTATATAGAATTTTATAATTTATATTTTTTTCGATATTCAACCCGTGTAATACACAGGTTTGTAAACTAGTACTGCATATATGTAGCATATCATATATTGCATTATATTATATGCAGCATATGTAGTATTTCTTTTACGAAAAAGAGTTTTATCATGATCCTACCCTTATACATATAGTTTAATTATTTTAAATCTTAATATTTTATTAATGTCGATCAAAAGTTATATAAATTTTAAAGTTTATTAAGGTTGATAAAATGTTATATTAAATGAAGTATTTAAAAATGTTATGAAAAAATAAAATTGTTTGTTAATTGATTTGGAACATAAGTACACTTTATCTTGTTGGTTTCGTGTATATGGTATTTGGATCTAAGGGTGGAAGGGACACTCCTCATTCAATCCTTAATTTGTACTCAAACACCAGGGGTGCTTAAACACATAAGAGTGGTAAACATTTAAAAATAATAATAAATAAAAAATTTGTGATTAGTAGAAAAAGAGGTGGGGCCCACCATTAACCCTCTCTCTCCACTCTATCTCTTCTCTTCTCATTCGGTGATTACTCACCGATTTCAATACCTTCATTTGAATCACCGATTGCCGAAAGTGGGGTGGCGGCCCCTTGCCGTGCGGTGAATGGTGGTCACCGAAGGGGTCACCGAAGGTGCCCCTTCCACCCTGATGTTGATAGCATTAACTAATAAACCTCAGCATATACCTTACACATGATTGGTTTATCATTTCACTCATCAATACGGTTTCATAAATATACAACTCACGGGTTGCTAAGAAATATGATTTGGAACTCAAGGTTTCGCTGGTATTTGGAGTCACCACCAACATTTATTATTTCAAAAAGTTTATACCGGATTCATCGTCACCCTCGGTAGATGAGGCGTTGGGCACCCAAATTGGTATGGTCCGAACGATTTGAATAGAAAATAGGGAAGAAGTACAGAAGAAAATAAGAAAGAATATTGGGCAATTTTCTCAATGCATTCATGAAAAACAAGGTCTTCCTTTTAAAGGGAAAACTACAAAGAACAATTCAAGACTTTCTAACAAAATGAAAAAATTAACGTTACTGGAAATATGGGCATCCCCATAATCTCCTTTATTTCAGCAACTAAGCAAAAAAAAAATAAAAAAAAAATAGACGAATTCAAAAGTAACGTTGCAGCTTATCAACTAATTAAGCTTGGGCTCTTGCATTCACTTCTTGGGCTTCCTGCATGGCTGGACATCACTCCCACAACTGGGCTTCTGCTCATGAGACACATAACACAAACCCCCTTCCGAGTAACTGATCTTTAAAACTCAGAGGCCTGCCGATGAAGAAGTGGCGTTCGAAACCATGATTATTTATTTCATGTGAAATTTGCGGAAGAAAAGGTATTTGAATTATTCAAAACCTTAGCATTTGTAATCACATGACTATGACGGCTAATTCACTTATCTTGCAAGTCTTTAAAGATATGGAAGGATAGTAGAGGAGACATCGATGGGGAAAATATAACAAATGTGGTGAGAGCAGGGCCTTATTTTGTTGAAAGTTAGCCCCCCATGGACTGTGCGCGCTTATTTGAGTTTCTTTCTTGGGTCTATTATGGAAGTTTGATGAGAGCAAACGATTTCTTGTGATCGAGTTCGCGGTCACTCTAGCAGAAACCCCTTCGTCAAAATTTGTGTGGAAAATAATAAAATATTAAATAATCTTATTGGTGAAATAAATATATACGACTGGTCCACCACCTATAATCTTAGGTCTTCATCCACCCTCTTTCTCAATGGCATCCTCAAGAAAACATCCAGGTGGTTAAGTGTTCTGATACAACCAAAAGACTTTAAATTCTGTAACATGTAGGTATTAATTTAATTATTTTAGAAAATATATGAATTGTTGTTAAAAAAAAGTAAAATGACAAACACTTTTGTAAAAGAAAAATAAAAAAAAACATGATTTTAAAGGGTCGTTTACAGATCCGGCCCAAGAGTGGGCGTGAAGTACCACCACACAGCACACATTTAAAAAATATCCATATATATAAAGAGAGATAAAATAACTTAAGAATCAATAAAAGCTTTCAATGACACTGACAACACATGTTGATGAAAAGATTGTAGAAAAGCTTGACTGCATTCCCCTCGTTTTTGCCTTTCTCATCAATTTTTGTAGGCTTTCTTTATTTTATTTTAAAAATTCATTTTTGTTAGGTGGCTAAAATTAATCTAATTTAAAAGGTTTTTAAAGATATACAACTAACTATGTTAAAGTGCATTCCTATTGTTTTAAAAGGTTTTCAAAACTTTTGATATTAGTTAGATGTTATAATTTCTAATCATGTCCGTTTTATTAATTTTTAGAACAATATTTATTCCCATAGCATAATATATTGTTTAATTATATTCTTCTATGTGCAGGTTTTTTTTTTCTTAGCAGTGCTTTTCTTGTGCCTTTTGCTTAGGCTCTAAGCGAGGCCTATGCTCCTTGCATTTATGAAAACCTAGGTTATATGTTTTTTTTAAATAGAAAACTCATATTAAACATAAACTTTTATCTTAGTTCCATTTAAAACTATTAATCTCAAAATTTATAACTTAAGCCCGTCAGGTATTAGCTCTAAGCGAACTTTATTTTCAAAGAAAAAAAAGATAATAATAATAATAATAACAATGAGCGGCAAAAAATAATTTATATTATCTATATCATTAAGACCTTAGGGTCATATTTTTCTGGGCTTGGATAGGACACCTGAATTTTCAGTACTGACCCAGTCCTATTTGTACTTACAAAGACACCCCTGAGAAACGGCTCCGGAGGTGACAAATTTTTGTTACCACCACACAAGAAGTCATTGCTACTTTATAAAATCAACAAATATTTTTATCTTTATTTATTAAAAATAATATAATACAATGTTTTGAAACTACTGCATCGAGTTTTTTTATGTGATCTACCATTTGTGGAATAGAAGAATTAGTATATGAAACGCTACTTTGAAACTACTGCTCTAATATTTTTTAAACAAGATATTATTTAGTATTTCATCTCTCTTCTATTGATATTAGCCTGAACAACTTACAATTCATAAGCCTCTAGTCATAGTTACTGTTAGTAGACACCACTAAAGAACACTCTTCTTTTAGACCAATTAAAATATGATGAATGCAAATTATTATAATTCACCATAAATGTGCGCATACATTCAATCCCATGTGAGTTTCAAACAAGAAGTATTCATCGACACGTACAACAATATCATCAAGTCAAAATTTGGTCGCATTTACATATCAACCATGAATGAGCCAGACCTGGAACTGAACCCGAGCCCAATCATCCTCAGAAACTCGAGCCTTTGCCAGCTTCAATTGCGGCGTAAACAAAATCCTCACACTTACCTGATGGGCCTGACATGACATCAGCCAAAACACCGATAACATCAAAGGCCTCCTGTAAATCAGTAGCACTAGTCATTTCTTCCAGCCATGATAACATCTCTTTAGAGAACCCCACCAGCTCTTTCACATCTAACAGTTTCGCCTTCATCAATGACTCCCAACCCTCCTCGTCCTTCTCCCCTGTTTGACTTGCTCCTTTCTTTTGCACCTTGAAGTAGCGTTGGAGTTGCTCGATTAAACCAGTGTACACGAGCATCGGCTGGATTATAGGCAGTAGTTCCTCTGGTGTTGCATCTGACTTAGTGGGAGTAGATAGTGTAGACGACGATGATGATGAGGACGAGCGTGATGACCTGGCATGAGTGCGTTGCATGTATGCATGGTATATACCACGCTGCAGGAAAGCACGGCGGTGTTGCAACCAAGACTCATAAGATTCTGAAAGAAGGGAACTCACCATCATAAACTGAACTGTTTCCTCTGTTCCCGCAGAGGAAGAGGTCGGGGATTTAGAATCCGGCGTGGAAACAGAAGCGGGAGTCGAAGTGGAAGAAGCAAGATATGCTCCAACAGATTTTGCAAGATTATTTCGTTGAGAAGAATCATGATCGACAAAGTAACGAGCCATCTGGATCATAAACGGGAGAAACCTTGCATTGCTTTCCTTTCCTCCGCCTCTGCTGTCGGTGCTAAACGATGCACCAGTGGCAAATCGTGCAAGCATCTGCAACATTAATTGTATCACATCAGAAATAATGGTTTGTACAAAATAGAAAACGACAGTGAAGGAGAAAGGGTGGGTACCAGAACTATATCATAAGTCAACAAGCGAAGTCGACTTCCATCGGCACGTCCAAGGGCATTAAGGTAATCCCAGTATTGATCAACATGACGTGTATACTGAAGTAACGGAACGGCAGGACCTCTAATTGGATAAAGATTATTACATAGTGTCTCGTTGTTTCTGAGGGCGGCCCCATCCCATTCCTTCTTTGGATTTCTAAGTGCAGCATCTGCTCGCTTGGCTTCCTGGTGGCACTGGAAGTGAATGATGTTGAAATGGCTAACGGTTGTATAAACGCAATCTCCACGGGTGCTTCCGGAAGTTCCAACACCTAGATTTACCCGCTTACTGAATGTGTAGACACCGAGCAAGGTATCTGGTCTAAGTCGATATCCCTCACGGCATACCATGCAAGCCAACCCGTCTTCCTCTTCTTCCATCTCTTCTAAACCTTCAAGGATTGGCTGCGCAACCACGATTCTCTTCCCACCGTCAGTACCCAATTCTTGACGCATTCCAAGTCCCTAATTAAAAAAGCATTCGATTAGATATACTGAAAATAAACAAAGCATCCGCCGCAAAAAGTGTTGTAATAACTAATAATTAATAAACTACCTGAAGCAACTCCTTTCTCCTCACTAGAGCGCGGCGTCTCATTTCGTCGCGTGTGGCATGGCGCAACGCGCGAACCTTCTCAGCGAGAAAGCCGTCACCTTTTCCCTCTTTATCTGAGAGGGTATCTAACAAGTTTTCAGCTCTTGCTCCGATATCGTTTTCACCAGACACACCTTCTAAGGCATGGAGCAAAGGTAATATCCCTCCTTCATCCACGCATTTCTGTGTTGCCAAGTGTCCCATTGAGAGTCCTCTAAGCATAGACAGTATGAGAGGAACAGACGCAAGCTTTAATCCCGAATTCCATTCTGGGCTAGATTTAAATCCAGCCTCTCCGGTAAAGATGAAACTTTCTTTCACATGTCTAACTGCAACTTCGGTAATCCCGGTTTCCAGTATGATGTCTTTTAGTCTTTCGCCACAAGAACTTGTCTTCATCGACTCTGAAACCCTAACAAAGTTCTCCACTGCAAACCTCTGTTTTAAAGCTTGCAAAGAGAGGCTCTCGTCCTTTGGGTTTTCGAGATATTGTTTCTGAAGCTGGTCAAACTCGACCCAATTCTTTAGGTATGGGTCAAAGTGTTGAACTAGTGTTTCCATTGCAGCAGGCTCACCGTAAGTCAAGTAAGGCAAAATTCTAGCAACCATTTCGGTGTTTCTCTGTTGTTTGCTTGATTTCTTAAGGCCTAGTGGGTGAGACAGCCGTTCCAAAAACATGAGAACTATTTTCTTGGCTTGTTCACCGGCCCCAGCTTCTTCATTGGAGACTGTAAGAGCATTCTGTGTGATGTTGATATTATCGCTCTCATTAGCTTCCATTGTCAAACTCTCAACGATTAAAAGAATGCCTTCAGCTGGCTCGATGGCGTCAACAGAGAACGCACGCCGTGCGATTTCTAGAAGTAAACTTAAAGCTCCAAGCCTCAACAAGGCCCTCCTGTTTTCCCTTATTTTGCAGCAGTGCATTAGAAGATTCAAAACAGCTACCAGTTGCTCCTGGTTTGACTTCAAATCATCTCGTGAACGCTGCAACGTGAGAAGCATTATAGAAAGCAATCCAACACAAGTATCATGCAGCAATAGAGAATAAAGAGAATGTTAAATACTTAGATACACACCTGAACGATTTCCAATAAAATTTCCAACCCGCCACACTCGCGCACTGCACCTGCTATCGCAAACTCCACCTCGGGATCTTGAGACTCTTCTCTATCTTCATCCAGTTCTTTGATCATAGGCTCGGTGGCTTCACCGTCCAACCCCTGTGAGATGGACAATGACATACACAATGAGTAATGGTGAAAACAAGCATTTTAATAGAGATGAATACTTAAAAAACAAAATTTAGTGGAGAAACCTGAAGCCTGTAGGTTACAGTCATAGGGGGAGAATCTCTTGCTGACGTGGTAGCAGCAGATGAAAGCAATGTGGCAGCAGCAACCGTGTTTGTGGACTGCTTACTTGACTTTTTCCAAACTTGTTCATAAACCTGAGCGATGCTCAAATCAAGGGAGATTATATTTCCGGCTACAAGCAATTCCATTCCGTAATCATCCTCGATAAGACCCAAAAGATCCAACTGGTTACAAATTTTGTTTTTGACATCACGCATTAATGGACCTATTTCAGCACTGGAGTAAGGGTTTTTTGTCATTGAACCGCGGATAAACTCCTCTTGCGTGTGTGCCTTGTTTAGTATCAAATGATACACAGCTTCCGGTTTTGATGGGCAGATCAGGTTACAGAGTTGCTCCAAAATGAACTGCAGAATTGATTGCATGCTAGTTATGAATGAGAAAATAAGACAATTACCTCAAGATTTTTAACAGTATTTCTGACATACCAAATTAGACCGTCCTCTTTTGTCCTCGCCATGATTCAGTAGACCGCGAATGCATGCCTGAATGAAATGCTTTTTATTTTCGTCGCTCTCCAGCAAAAGACTGTCCAGAAGATCCTTCAAAAGTCGGCTGCAGTCCCTTATCAATTTTGTCTTTTGCACTATCAATCCCCGAATAACAATCAGGGCCTCAAGTACTTCAGAGAGCAGCTGTTCTCTCATAAATCTGGCATCCAGATGACATTAATATAGATAAGAACGATATCAAACTACAATAAAAAAATTAAAAAAAAACAATGTGCAGAAAACAGTACCTGGATCGGATATTGGGGACATCCAAAAATTTTCCTAAGAGCTCAATAAGTTTGTGAAGGATAAATCCCTGTGAGATGTCAATACGCAGGCTCCTCTCCAAAGATTTAACATTACTTACCTCTTGAGTAATCAACTTACATATTGTAGTCAAACATCCACGTACAGTCAAGAAAAGACGTGCATCTTCTGTTTCTATCATCTTGAAGAGCAATTCGAAATACTCAGCAGCATTTTCACCAGCAGAAAGAGTTGCCGGCAACAAAGACATGAGTAAACTCAGTAGCCGAAACCGTCTTGATGAGCTTTGGGCACAAAGCAGGCTGATCAACATGCACATCTCAGATCTTATAGATTGAGAACAAGCACTCAGAACCAGTTCTGTAACCCACGAACCCAGTTCAAAGGATGCTATTTCACTTTTACCTGTTCTACAAGCACGACGTTTCCATCGAAGAACGTACTTTAAAGCAAGATATTCGTATCGCTGAGGCCGTGACCTCTGCCCACGTCTAGTTGCCTGTGACACTTTATGCCGCCTAACAAAATCAAGATACGAAGCACCTTTTTCCCACTCTGAGTAGCTTAACAACTGAATATCGTGAGTCTTTTGAGAGCCATCCCAGTTCTTCTCTGATGCTTCCGGCACAGACTTGCTTCCGCTAACAGATCTAGAAGAATTTGTGCTGTTTTCATCCTTTTGCGGTGGTTTTCCTCCCTGCTCTTTGTCTGATGAATCGGGTTTTGGAGGAGTGCATGCCTGCGATATAATCCTCAAGCAAGGAAGAATAACATGCTCGGATATAGAAGGATGTTTGGCGCCCAATTTAATTGAAGAGAATAATAACTGGAAGACGACACGCAATCTTGATTCCCAAAATTCATCAGCCAAAGAGCACACCTCTGAAAGCAAAAGCAACTCTTCGCGTGTTGCAAGTGCGATATCCATAGATCGATGATGTTCGAGGCAATACATTACCTTCTTCTGTATAAGAGCGTTCAACTCCGATACCGCATTCTTGTCACCTTCAGAAAAAGCACAAAGTGCTGCTCTGGCTTGAACACGAGCTGTTTTGGGACCTTGATGAATGTTATTCTCGAATAACTCAGAGAGAATTCCAGCTGACACAAGCTGCTTCTTAGAGCCTGGGTGCTTTGACAGTACCTGTAGAATCTCGAGACACTGTGTCACGAACACAGTGGCACAACCGTAACAGCTGTTTGGTGACCTGGAAACAACAAGCCTGGATGATGCAACTGACTCGTCAGAATGTTTTTGGTGCAAGTAATTCATCAAAACCCGTCGAAGCCCTTGAAGGGTCTGAACACTTTTGCTGACGGAGTCAAAAGCAGCTTTGCATTTTTCACCATAAAGAACACCAAGAAGTGCGATCTTA
Source organism: Scalesia atractyloides (assembly GCA_947069175.1). Taxonomy (NCBI): domain Eukaryota; kingdom Viridiplantae; phylum Streptophyta; class Magnoliopsida; order Asterales; family Asteraceae; genus Scalesia; species Scalesia atractyloides. Next base: position 24,746,225 of record CAMTDV010000023.1, read on the forward strand.
CGGTTTATCTTACATGAAGGACCGGGTAAAGATACCATCATTTGCTGAACAGAATCCTTCTGTTGAGAATCCATGTCGTTCTCCCCAATGCTTGATACAATCTTCAGTAGAGGTTTTTTAAAGCCTAAAAGCTGCTGATATCTCCTATGAGCATTCTCAGATTCAGACTCTATAGCAGCCAGACCCTTTTTCATATCATCATCATTCTCCATGTTATCAAATGTGAAGCTTGGTTTTGCCATGAAATTGAATTCAAAACGTCCATACTTGCTATAACCACACTCGTTGCATAGAAAAGAATCCAGATTTTCGTAATTGATGTTGCGGCATTGCCTACACTGATAAGCATTCTCATGACAGTTGGCACAGATTCCATGCCTATCAGTAACAGGACGACTGCACCGTGGGCATTGCAAAGGTTCAAGAGATAGTGCCTGTAGATTCTCGTAAAAAGAATCAAGTTCAATCATGAAGTTACATGCAGTGATGGGAATAGGGAAATCCACTTTCAGTTCAGTCTGATTAAAAGCAAGATGGCATATTTTGGCACGCTTCCACAAGGCCCAATTGTTTTTCAGCTCCGCCAAGTCAGCCACAGGTCTATTGTTGTAATACAAGTTCAATACCTTCACTGACTTCGACTTGCGGGCATCATGAACATTCATGGTCACACTCTGAATGGTGTAGCTCCCTGTGCACTTCACTATAATGCGGTTATCAGTGAATTTCGTCTCGATTTCAGACTTTCCAACTTCATTCTACTGTAAGGAAGCTCAGGGCAGCTACACGCAACACAAGGCTCACTCTCAAGATAATAACCGTCAAACTCCACCAACCCACTCAGGGTATTGTATATACGTGAGTTGGGATGGTTGGCCAACAGCTCGTTTTGTAGGTGAAGTGTATCAAAGATGCACTTGATCACATCAGAAGTTAAGCATCGGTCAACAATTTCATTGTTCTGTTGCTTCGTATTGTTATCAGGTACCTTCCCTAACAGACAAGTGACGAGTTCTGTATACTCCATAATATTCTGACCATACATAGGTAAGAATTTTATTTTCTCCAAAAGAATCGTCAACACCGTTTCCTTAAACGTTTGCTTTCCATGATGCCATGCTCCATACAGTACACATTTGGCTTCCACACGGACAGCACTAGAGTTCCACTCAAGTAAAAAGCAATCAACAAACTGCCTCAACACATCGTACCCTTTGTCAGCAAAAATATCAACCATTGGCTCCATATCCATGTAGGATTTATCCAAACCAGCTTCCGTTCCCTCATCTCCTTTCTTTTTCTTCTTTAAATCAACAGATTGTGACCCGGATGACCCAGATTTGCTCGAACTTGTTCCAGTAACAGTTTCACTTCCATCGGCTTTCTGTAGTGACAAGCTAGTGTCCTTTCCATTGTAGAAGGACAAATTCAGAAGCTTAAGAGCCTGAGACACGCATTCTTCTGGAAAGTAGAACACGCCATTAACAAGAAAACGCAAAACATCACCATGCCTCAAACAATATTTCTGCCAGTTTCTTGGACGCGAAGAAGCTACTTCAGCCATAGTGGACAAAGATTTCACTATCTTGACACTCCTCTCGCATGAGAGAGTACTATGAAATCCACCTGACTTGTTTATGTGTTTATACAGATTCTTAACTTCGCTTGAGAACTGCCACGAGTCACGAACGTTGTAATAGTGTGTTTTGCTACCGCACAGATGTAAGAAAAGCCGCCTAGCATACCTTCTTACAAATGTCGTATTGACGTTATTGATATAACTGCATAGAACATCCTGATATCCATCAAGCTTCAGATCTTTCCCAGATGGAATTTTGAAGAACTTTTCTTTTTCCACAGACTTGTCATGCTTTTCAGGGCGAACCAAGCTGTAAACTAGTCTGAAAGTGTTCTCTAACAATAATCGATGGTAGTCCGCAAACATATCTGAGCGATGCGATTTCGCATACGAGTCAGAGAAGAATGGAGAAAAGTTACCTGCCGGTATCTCTCTGCGGACGGTCAATAGGGCCCCACATCCTGATCCAGAGGTAGCACCATGTGAAGAATCAAAACCAACAGACGGGGACTTAAAAACATGCATTAGCTGTTGTAAAATATCCATAAGATAATTTATAAAATCCTGTTGCCGAAGGGACCCGCAAGCTCGAAGCAGTTGAGAATGAAAACTATTCTTCTCTTGGTCATCCGCTGAAGATGAAGAGGTAACTGGGGCAGAAGACGGGATCTGGGTAATGCTTTTATCATGTGAATCCGTTGATCCACCTGGTTTTGGTATCGAACCATCACCACCAGGCTGGTGCCAGTTTCGCAGCATTAATATGAAGAACATAAATACCAAGATCGTAACTTCCCCGAAAGAAGAACGGGTATTGGCTTCAAAAGGTTTGTTAATAGAAATTTCATCTAAGAACCATTTTATCAGTTTCTCCAGATCCAGACTTTCAGGCCTTGAGGTATCAACGAAAGGTCCACCTACTGCGGAAGATAGCCTGTAGAAGAGCTGCATAATTGGGATAGCCCGAACACCAGAAGTATTCTCCATCCATCCTTTTAGTTGTTTAAGGAACGCCGAAAGGATTAAAGAATTTATAGCCCTTTTTGATGCGGAAATCGTAACAGGGTCAGTGACTGAAGCTAGAAACTCTTCAGATTCATTGGTTTCCAATACATGAATTGCAGGAGTAGAAGTCTGCATGCCAGCATCAGATGCAGCTGGCAGCAACATCGGATCAGTTAAATCATCAGTAGAGAACTGCATTTCATTGCCCTCTCCACCATATGTTTCGACTTCAATTGGAATTGCTGACATAGGATGGTCTCGCGAGTGAGGCGGAGGAAGTCGGTCAGCATCGAGCATTTCATAGCAGGCTTCACATAAATCGAAATCAGGGCAGACTGTACAATGCCATCTCCTCCTGAGAATAGGGACAGTGGAACAGCCATCACAACAGTATTGAACAGATGAAGTGATGGAGTCTTCCTCAACCATAATCCGAGCATTTCCACCCGTTGAACTTGCCACATCAGTACGTGCAGGAGCAGAGGTTGAACTCTCCACCGAGTCATCTGTACCTAACATAGTTTGCTTTGGAAATGGGACCTGAAGTAACCTTGAGGATATCGCCAAGCTGCAGAGAAAAACATTTAAATTACATATTTAATATACAAGATATAGATTGATGTTATAGAGTCGAATAACTATTAATTAACCACCTGCTAGAAGTCTGGACAGCCTCACTTTGAGAGAACAGAAGTTTTTGGAAAAGAGAAACCGCTGGCGCGACAGTATCCACTCCTGCATCCTTTTCATGTGAAACCAAACACTCAGCATAAGAGTAGATAAGATCTACAGATGCTATAACAATGTTGTTCATGGTCTGTGTTTCAGGCTGCTCTATGTCCAAAATTCCCCATAGAACCTGCATAAGCCCATCAACCACCTCTGAACCTACAAAAAAAGAAAACGGCAAACACAAAGTAAAGAAACATCAGCAGGTGATTTGAAGAAGAAAATAAAAAACTAAAATGAAACTCAAGCTATACCATGTGTTTCAAGGAAGGTAGCCAAGTTAGAACGCCGATGAAGTGCAATCTTAGAAACAGCATGCATCTGGGCTGTAAACTCTTCAATGATCCACCCTGATGTACTTCCACCAATTCCCAGCCTTGATAACAGAGTGGAAGTTGATTTTACCACCCCTAGAAGCCGCATGGTATCCTTAACCTAAGCATAGAAGTTAATATTAGAAAAAGCATATATTGAACTGAGGAAGAACATTCATAAAAGAAAGTGACTTAATACATACTTGATAATATATTTCTTTTTTAGGGAACACAGCCTGAAGAACACGAAATGCAGCAGCCTGCAACAAAGGTTCCCGGTCGCTTTCGAATATCGTTTCCAACAACTGCTTGCACTTCAACTTGCTGAGCTGTGCATTAACTTCCTCCACATTCGAGTTACCCTCTGGCTTCCACAATGAATATAACCTTGACAGAAGGTTGAGTCCATCTGCAACAACCTGCTCCTCAATAGGTGCTGCTTGACCAGTACGGCCTTTTTTCCCAGATCCCGCAACCCATGAACTGCTGCCAAGCACACGCGCCTCCATGTCCAATACGGCATCCATCTTTTCCTTCCAACCAAATTCATCCTTTGCTCGACCGTAGACTTCTAAGGTGTCTATTCTTGGCAAAGTTGATCTATTAAAAGTTGGTCCTATGGATATTGTGATTTCTTCATCAGCTAGAAGTGATTCGGCAACTGTAAATGGGATGTCATACCAAGACCTCATGCCCTCGTCTAGTTTTATAACTCTCTGGAAAATGGTTATATCTGACGGTATATGATTTGCTGATGTATTACCCACATGAACACGAAATCCAACCATCACTATGTCGGGATTTGAATTAGAAACAGTAATCTGAAAACACAGAAGGCAGTGTCAGATGTCAACACAAGATCAATAACAATGTAATGGAAGTAAATTGTTTGATGAAGTGGTAAAAAACATAAGCAGCATAGTAATAAATGGAACCTTAAACCCTGCAAGTGTAGGACTCTCAAGAAATCCATCTTCTGATGCTAAGCTCTGCTTTGCACCTTCAGAATCCCCGTTCCTGATGGCATCACCACTTAACTTCACATCAGCCGTAATGCATATTGTTTTTTCAAAAAAGTCAAGCGGGAACTCTGGCTTTAAACTAGCATAAGCTTTGCTGTTGAGTATCTCAGACCCTAACTTTTTAACTTTTTCGGGAATCACATTTGCACCAGCTTCAACCCCAACAGGAACATGTGTATATATCTGAAGACTACCATCATCATGCAAAACAAGACAGTGAATTTTATCTTTGGATAAAGGCTTATATGCCGTTATGCCCACCAAAAGCGAGGTAGAATACACTCCATTCCGCATATTTTGTGCAAGAATTTCATGCTCTCCAATTGAAACAGTCAACGCAGCATTGGATTTCACACTTGAGAAGCAAACAAATAACCCACTGCCAGCAAGCAACTCTTTAAAACGATGCATTCCAGCTGGACGGCGCTTACCATCTTGTTCATCCTCATAAACAGCAGACGTCTCAGATAGAGATAATGCACCATGATTAAGCCTGCCTACTAACGTTGTTCCATCTTGATATGAAGCAAATAGCAGCTTGTAAGTTGATGAGAAGTATAACGAAGAACCCTTTGCATGTGTTTCCCTTCCTGGGGTTTCCACAATATCTTTTAACGTTTTTGCACCAGCTATTCCATCATTTGACAATTCTAGCCGGAATAGGCTACCGTTTTCAGAAAGAACTAGAAGGAAAACTTTCGCCTGGGAAACCACAGCCAGTGTTGCGTCGACAATTGTGTCATCCGGCAAGGTGATATAATGCATGGGACTTATGTTGTCCTGAGAAAGATCGTATATCTTCACAAATTTGTTGGTGACCACCATAAGCTGAACTTGTGACCCAGGAACCCATTCTAAACGTTTTATGTAAGCACCCAGCAAGGCAAGTTCAATTGCCAAACGATCTGTTACCTCTCCACGATGACTTACGGTAAGAACCTGGCAATCTTCATAGCCCGCCACAGCAAGGTAATTCTCAACCAATGGGTTAAAAGCAAGATGTACAATCTCAAAACGAACAACGTTCTTCGACAGAGGCTTCACGTTAGCCTTGTCAGCAGTAACAGGTGCAATAGTGGCCTGTCCAATCAGCTGTCCAACATCGAATATTGCCACTTTATCACCCTCTCCAACAGCAAGTCGGCCTCGAGTGCTGACACTAAGCAATGATTTGACAAGGGAACCACTAGCTAAATGGGACTTAAGTTCCTTTGCGTTTGGATAATCTGCTTTTATCTTCAGATCCAAGGAACCGCTTTTGTATGCCTTCTTTAACTGTAGAAGATCTGCACTGAAACTCAACAGTTTGTCTTCACCAATTGAGATATTCTTGTCTTTGGAGAGGTTGGAGTCTTTTGGCTAGTTATAGATAGCAACAACGAAGAGCAAAGTTCAAGCACCTGATCTTCAACATCAAGTTCTTTTATTAATGATGGTATTGCCTCTTGTATATCCCTTGGAAACGAAATTTTAAAGAGTTATCCATGTCCAATGAACCATCTTCATCAACATCTGACTCACTTTCAGGCATCTGATCCCCATCATCTGTGAACGGTAGAAACGAATGAAGATTACCAGGATTACGAGTAGGTGTACTGTTGCTGTTGCTGTTACTGTTACCTCCAGTGAATTTCCTAGGCTTTAGGCACTTGCAACTGCTGCCCCGTACACCCCCTGCTCCACAGTCGCAAAAAAACCGACTTGATCGAGAGTAGACAACACGATGTCCTCGATGACAGACTTTTGCACAAACAGAACAACAACCTTTTGAAATGGTCAGATCACATGTATAACAGAAATACCAGTGCTGTTCCATAAAATTACTCCCACTGGACGTAAACGTACAAACTTTAGAAGCAAGGGCTTTTTCACTGTTACTATCATCAAAGTCTTCCTTATCAATACTACCCACTTCGCCATCTGATGTTCCATCATCCTCATCTTCATCAGCTGAAGTTGCATCACAATCAAGAGATGCAGACCCACCTTCTTGATTAGAAGCAAGAACCAAAGCATCAGGATGTTTCCTTGAACCCAAGGACCTTGAGGCCAAGGGTCCTATCCCGGAACCGCCCCTACGTGAAGACTTCTCAACTAACATTGCGGCAGTGTTGTTCTTATTAGACCCAAAATCACTTACCAATGATCCAAGGAAACCAAGGAGAAATTTTAAACCTTGAAGCAAACGCTCATCGGAAGCCAGTTTTTTTATCAGCATCACTGTCCGTTTTAGAAGGGGTTTCACTGAGGCCTCTCCGCTTGAAAGTTGAACAACAAAATTCAAATAGGATTTTGCTGTATTGACATCATACAGCATAAAGGCATTATCAAGTGAAACCAACAAAGCTTCGTAAATGTGATAATGCAGTTCCTCAGATTGGGTTTCAGGAGGAGATATTAGTGATGCAATGAATTTCATGGTTGACTCTCTTAGGGATGATGATGAACTTCCGTTTACACAAATGGCATCGCCTGAAGGTTCACTTGTGCACCCTAATAGTCTCTTTTCCAGCCATTTGGAGAGACGAAGCACATCCATGTGAAGGAACTTCTGCAATTTTGGTTTGAAATTGGGACTTACATCTCCAGATAAAAGATCAACGAAGAAATTAAGAACCTTCACATTTGCCGATTCAGAGTTGCAATTGTCCAATGCATCAATGAGGACCAAAAGATCCCCATGCTGAGAACTATACGGGCCTCCCATTTGTTCAGCAACATCTCCGTCAGACATGAAATATTTCAATACAGATGACTTCAAAGAATCCTTCATGATGCTGTCTATGATTTCAATAGTCTTGGACACTACACATTCGTTAACAGCAACGTCAACAACTTCCTTAACATTAATATCCCTCAGGATATCATACAAGTTCTTCATCGTAAAGAAACTTCTGTAATCAAAACCTTCTAAATCATCACTCAGGCTTCCATAAATTGCATCGCAGTGACCATGAAGACTGCTAAATACCGCATCAGCTTTAATCGACAATACCGACTCAAGAATCTCATGACGTACTTCAGCCTCAACGGAGGTAATTTCCTTCGCCTTTATCACCTTGAGAAATCCATCCAGAACATAAAGTATCCCTTTAACGCTAAGAATGCAAGATAGGAGAAACCCACTGGAAACCTGATTACTACACGGGAAACCATGCACTATAAGTTCCAAAAAGACCTTATTCCAGATTCCCGGTGCCATCTTATCAACAGCAATACCCAACTTTGACAAAAGTTCACAAATAGACTCCAGTTGACCAGGGCTGATAGAGCATTTCTCGAAAAGCACATCCTGCAGAGACTTATCAAATCCAGTGTGTTTTAGAAGCAATAGAGGTGAAAACTTGTTATCAAAGCTCTGGCCATCGCCAAAAGTAGAAAGTAAGGTTTTTTGGTAAACGTTTCTGTAGGTCGATAATAGTACGGACAACGACCGTAACACCACTGCAACGGTTTCTGCATTAAGTGAACTGACGACCAGCTTTTCAGCAAGTGAGAGAAACTCAGCATCTCTAGATGTGTGCTCCAGTACGACCGTACCGAACGTATCGATTTCGTTATTAAGCTATACCTCTGAGTTCCAGCTCCAAATAGGGACAGTACCAGAGACAACCACGATCCACTCCTCATAAAGTCCCAGCCAAGTTGTTCAGTTTCCACGTATATTCTCATTGATTGCAACTGTTCTAGCACGGAAAACACTGAATTCGAAAAATTATCACCTGTAGCAACCCCACAACTGCCCAGGATTGAATGACTAAAGTACAGAAAGTGTTCAGTGCTAGTTATATCGAGAGTCTGAAGATCGGAAGGAATCAAATCCAAGGTGGCTTGCATAGGAGGGATATCCCAACAAAGCATAAAAACGTATCGTTCAAGAACTAAGTCATCCATTGTAGATGCTTCTTTGCCTCTCCAAAACCCTAAAATCCAAGAGAACGAAGAACATACTTCAGCCCAATTCAGACCTAAGCATTCAACCGCCACATCTTCCTTACATGCTGAAGCTGTAAAGGATGTGACATCAATCAGTTGATTTAAAAAGTAACTGTTGACTTCCCCTTCTATGGTAAAAACCCGCATCACATTCTCCACAAAAGTCGATGCCCAAAACGTATGGTTGCTTGCATTGGGAACTGACCTAGCAAGTGGAGCTTCCCTTAACTTTAATTTCAACTCTGAAAGTAACGTTGGAGGACAAACATTGGGATAAAATAACATGTGTCGAAGAATCAAAATCAACCGTGATACTAGCATTGCCCAACATGATAGCTGGGTGCTGCTAAAGCCATTAGAGAGAAGCTCAACTCTTTTAATTGAGGAAAATATGAAGTTCGCTTGTACCGCCTTTTCTTCTTCAGATGATAAATGAAACGACATCAGAAGAATCTCGATATGAAAGACGGAAGGAAGATCATCAATAAGTTCTTTGAGACTAGGGCAGCGTCCGCATACTGATTTCACATTCTCGAAAACAAATTCCACAAACACTTTCTGGACTATTGTTCTCAATTGATTGCCGGATAAACCAACCCGGCATATAAGCGTATGAGCTAATAAAGCCAGCGTCTGATGGTTGTATACAAAAGAACCGTTCTCTACGGTCAATATTTTGCAAACGAGGTACTCTTCAAGGGAATCGGGTAACGCGTGGAATGAGATCAAGTTGTGTAAAACCTCATAGCAAACCTCGTGAGTATGCACAAATTTTCTATCACCAGCATCTGAAGGCCTATCTCCAGCATAACACCCTTGACAGCTGAGAACAGAAAGCATGATATCGATATGATTTGAAGTCAGCTTTTTGCATGCATCTTCATATGTTGAAGAATTCCATTCAGAAGAAAAAACACTAGTCTTCATAAAGATAAACACTTCCGTGGCAGCTTGAAGCGGCATATTCAGATTGCTAACAGAACTAATAGCGATAACCGATTGATCAAATCCATCTGTCGATCCTACAGAGCGCCCACCCTCGGAGAAAAGATCACCAAACAGTGCTTCATCCTCGTGGCAAACGGTGCTTTCAGGTTCCAGCGTGGAAGAAGCCTTTGTACAGCTGGAATATGATCGATCCAGTTTCGGTAACATCTTGACCCCCTCTGAGTGTAGAAAGAAAGCAAGGTGCATTAAATTGTCCACCCATTGCTTTGATTTTGGAAATATCAGTTTTGAACAACTCTTCAACTGTGTATTTCTTCACCAAAGAGATCTTTCTAGAACCAACACCACATGAGAATAAATCAGCCTGAACATCAGTAGCAGAACTGCCACTATTTCCTGTGTGTAAGCCCTTCAATTCAAGAGCCTGATACTGTTGTTTCTTTATATCTTCAACTAACTTCAGAATGTAAAGAACGATTCGAGGGAAGTAAGCCACTGGAAGCTTTATGTTTGTAACAGATTTGTCGTATCTCCAAACATCAACATCCAGATTTTCAAATACCGACACTATTACACATACCAAGATGTTCTGAAACACATTGCTGTTGCAAAAAATTGTATGTACTAGGTGAAGAAACGCCTCCAGCATGAACACCACGAGACTTTCGATATTAAATTCAACGGAAACATTGCTTGTGGCAAATTCATACCCACTTCTGAACAAACTAGGCAGCCCATTTGCAAATGATGCAAAAGATCCCAACAATTTGGCATCATATTCAACATACGGAGCGTCTTTGGTAACACTTGCGAGTAGTTTGAAGATTCTTGTACAAAATGACAATCTTTTTCGCAAATTGATGCCGTCTATCTTCTCATCACACCTATCTAGATTCTCAAACAGTCCCGTGCAATATGAAACAAGACGGTGTATGCATCCCAGGTGAACAACTGCCCAGTGCTGCAACAGCGGGACCAGTTTATTAAAATCATGAGAACTCCTTCTGTTTGTCCATGAGTTCATAATATCATGTTGTGTCCACTCGGAAGCCAATGTCATAAGAAGACGACCCACGGGTTCTTTTTCTTTTGAGCAACTGTTCCCTTTACATGAGTAAATGACATAAAAAGAACACACTGTTAGAAGACTGTAATTAAATCATAGAACAAACCATATGTAAGGAAAGAAAAAAGATGAATACCCTGAACGATACACTCAATGTGGTCTTTCAAATCTATATTCTCACTTCTTAATGTAATTGACTTCAACGAATCTATGAGTGAATTCAAAGGAGGATGACACGCATCAGCCTCTTTGATTGTTCCATCTACTAGTGCAATCTCCGATAACTGCAAGACGTATTGGAAGAAATGTTATAGCGGTAATGATGCATTAGTACATCGCTGCACTCACTCTGAAACAATGCATTAGTAGATACCCAAAATCCTGTGATATAATAGCTTGGCGAGACAAAAGGATAAAGGGGAGAGAGAGAAAGGGAGATGAAATTCCAACAGCCACTACCACTTTTTATTACATGTAATGTAACTATGCTACTGGCGTTAATCACTAGATTATGACTAACGACATTAACTGCTATGATAACAACTAATGGCATATTTTAGACTTCCATAAATCACTACATGAGTAGCACTTGCTTGGTGGAGTGGCCATTGGAACCATTCTTTAAACAGTTCCACCAAATGCTTGGTAAAAAAAAATTACCCAACCGCTTATCCATAAGATAAGCTCCTACGGGTTAATTTAAAAAAAACATTACAATAGTGAATAGCCTTTTGAGTTGCCAGCCTTACTCAACCCTAAACCAAAGTTACATATATATCAGTCAAGTTCATGAATGATCGTAAGTATTGCAGAAAGAAGCCTTCAGAGTTCAGACCTTACTAAATCTTGTTAGTTAAATTAACACACAATTTAATAAAGGTTCCGGACAACATCCCTTGCACTTGTTCGCAATTGATTTTAGTGTTCAGAGTTTTAGTTAGTACAGCATTAAAAAAATAGATTCCCAACAATTGTTCTATCCCAATTAATCCCTACTCAGTAACCCCCCCCCCCCCCAACATTTTTCGCTCAAGCTCCGCCACCGACCCCAACACCTGACTAATGCCTAGCGATTTCTACAACATTGTATGTGTATATATATACACACACATGTATATATACTGAGGCTGAAAAGAACCAACAACCTAATTCAACTTTCCAATATTGTTAATTAGGATCTGATACCCTATGGTCGTTATCCTGAAAGGAAAACATCTTTTACTAATTACATGAAGGACCTGAGGCATAGAAATTGTTTTAGATAAGCTGTGCATGAGTGTATCAGTCAAAAAACATCTTTTACTAATTACATGAAGGACCTGAGGCATAGAAATTGTTTTAGATAAGCTGTGCATGAGTGTATCAGTCAAACTTAACATTTGTGCATAAACAATAATTTCTTTTTGGGTTTTTCCTGAAATGGGAAATTCATTTTAGTTTGTCTAGAAGAAACTTTCTCCAGTATTATACATTCGAGATTTTCTTTATAATCCTATTTGTAAATTTGGTCAACCGATCTCGTAATAATCAAACTTCATCATCAAAAGCCACATTGATATACATAGCATATGCCGAGATCCATAGTTGTGTGCAAGAAAGTAGGCATGTAGGCTCTGGAAGTGGCTCTACCATAGTCAAGCCATGAAAAAAAAGAAACCACCATCCGGCCTGCAGCTCTTGCAGTGATATGGGTGTTAGTTAAGATTCTTGCAGAAATGAGTCCACATACGCTATAGTAATTCTTCTAGATTTGATAATTAAGTGTGACGGTGATCATGAAGGAGGTTTGCAGGCTGGACATGGTGCAAGTGACAGCTTCGTGATGGATAGGCAAGTGAACATGGATTTAGTTGATGCAACACTTGTGGACTAACTTCTTAAGATGAAAATCTTACTGAATATACGATGAGGTGCCCGTATCTTTACCTGTGTGTTCTCTAAGTAGCATAAACATGTCAACTACCCCTTAAAACACTTCTGTGAGCTCATCAATAACCAAGTATACAACAACAATCATACCCACTACAATGCCACTCACAGCTAACAAAACTATTGGTAGGGTCTACGGAGGGTGGGATGTAGGCAAGCCTTACCTCTATCCCAAACGATAGCGAGGTTGCTTCCCATGAGACCCACCCCCCCCCCCCCCAAAAAAAAAAAAAAAAACGCTCCAAGGCATATCAAAACAAAGATTCAAATAAAAACATTCATAGGCACATAATTACTCAAAATAAAACAGTAAAGAAAAACATAATTTAATAAAGATATTCACAGTTTGCAAACAGAATAATAGAAATTTTGGTAAAAACGCACAATAGGGACTGGATACCACCTTCTGTACAAAAAGTGCGCGCCTCGGTGGGATTTTTTTCCAAAGAAAGTTCGCCTTTTGGGCGCTTTTTGTACAGAGCTCGCCTTATGTCACACAAGTCGCAACTCTTTGCGCCTAGAGTCGCTTTGCGCGTAAGGCGCACTTTTTAAACCAAGGATAACACATCATGTACACACACAGCCAACCTATAACATGCACAGGCTACCAGAAACTAAAAGCTACACTCCTAAAACAAAATTCTGATACAAAACAGTACCATCCTCCAAAAAGTCCTTAAGCTTGATCCTACGTCTGGTTATAATATAGTATATCTTCCTGTTTCAAGTCTATAACACTCGTATAGAATCATGGCTGCTAATAGAATATAAACAGAATAAAATACAAGAACTTGTCATTCAAATATCACACAATGGTAAATAAAAAACAAAAGCAACCCCCACAATTATTCTCATCAAGTTCATCTCCACCAGTTCCAATATAGAAACTAAATCTCTTGTCATCAAAAACAAATATTGCAGGCTGCTAATTAGTAACATAGAACTTAAATTTTACATACTTATGAAATTTAACTAACTAGTAGGATATTATTATTCAATCTAAAGATATATATATAACCATGTAGATTACCACTCAAATAGAGTAACCACTTATGCATATTACACAGCTAGACAAGTAAGCAATAAAACAAAATAACAAACCTGAATAAAACTTAAATCATCACTGGTAGCAACCGACTTCTCCAAACAACAAAGAGCAAACTCCAACGACTGCTCCATCACAGCAACAATTATCGGTTCCACTTGCTCCACTGTCAAATCACAAAAAAACACACATATTCCACTTAATCAACTCAAAAACCAAAATCAAAACACAAATACCAGTAACCTAATAACAAAACCTACCAGAAACAGATCGATCCGAACAAACAATCGCATACGCAACGGAAACAACGGCTTGAATCTGAGCCGGTTCCCAGAGTTGAAGCCCTAATTTTCCATCACTATCAGCATCAACGCCTTGTTTGAGGATCAAATATAGCTTTTCGAGCCCTAATTTCTCGGAACGAAGCCTGATATCGATCGATGATGAAGATGTAGGTTTATCGTCGAACAAAACTCCGACGAGTTTGTCGATTTCGTCAGCCATGGCTGGATAGATTGATCGGATAACCGATTGTGAGTGTGTTTGATTGATCAATCAAAGCAATTATAGAGATACTTTATGTGATCGAGGCTCCCACAGTGCGCTTTGATTAGATTTTGTTAAAGAAAAGAGGGGAGTAGTGGAGGGGTTTAATAGTGTGGAAAATGAAACAATGAGGCGGTAGGAAAGAAAGTAAAAAAAAGGAAGAACAGGGAAAAGGAAAAATTTGATGTGACAAAAGCTTGTCTGCATAAATGGATTGCTTGGCCACCAAGTTTTTATTTGAATTTTTTTTCTAAAATTACAAGGTATAATAAATAATTAGAGTTGATCACACCAAGGATTGGAGGTCATCCTATTAAAATCACTAGTTTTATGTTAATAATTTAGGTTGAATTTATATTTTATTTAAAATTTCTACTTAAATATATAATAATTAGAGACTTAAAATTGTTTAGATCCTTGACCGTCATATAAAAATCACCAATTTTAAGTTAATTAATGTTGAAATTTATATTTTATTTGAAATTTCTGTTTAAAAAACATAAAATCATTAGAATTTGGATCCATGATCGTCATATTAAAATCACTATATTAAGTTAACTTATGTTGAATTTATATTTTATTTGAAATTCATGCTTAAAAACAATTACATCCTTGGTCATGCTTAAAAACAATTACATCCTTGGTCATCATATTAAAATCACTTGTTTTAAGTTAATTTATGTGGAATTTATGTTTTATTTGAAATTTATTAATTAACTATAATTTGTTACACCAAGGATTCGTGGTAGTTGTTATGGTTAATTTTATTGTTATGGATCGCATATCTTTATATTGGCCTGGATCACTGATCTTTAACAGATGGTGCATGAAGTCTGAGGATCACGGATTCTTATTATTGTTTTTATTAACTAATAATTGTATCCTCTGTTTAAAACTTGTATACGCATGTACATAGCGAATTGGACTTGGTCAAGTTGGAATATTATGGAATATGTTGGATTTTAGGCACTTGAGGCCATAACCGTTATGATAATCGTGGGAGACTTGCATATTTTTCGGATAGTTAGTTAGATAGATATTTCTAATTATATCAGAGGTTTTGAGCTTGAATTATAATTTACAACACATACACCGCTCGCACACTTGTTGCTCTCGAAACTGCTCTCATAACACACACCTAGAATTCAACTGTAACAAGCTCAAGATCATCCAAAGTTGTAATCTTTTTATGCAATATAGTTGGTGATCGGTAGTTTCCATCACCCAAGGTTTTTTATGCCGAAGATCTTCTAAAGATCAAGGGTTTTTTCCTCATACAAATCTTTGTGTTCATCGTTGTTTACATTTCTCATTTGTTCATACAATTGTTCAACGCATTAGTACTCTACCTCACAATCAAAGTTTGGTTACATTATCCTTAAACCAATTTTTGACCAAAACAGTAATCATATTAAAATCATAAATTATAAGTTAATTTATGTGGAATTTATATTTTAGTTGAAGTTTATGCTTATAAATATAAAACTAATCAGAGAAAACTAATTAGAGTTGATTGCACAAACATACAAGTTCATCGTATTGAATTTACATGAAGCTACTATTTTGTCCTTATTATTAAAAAAACAAAAGGTTATAAAATAACCTAGATTAGGGTTTGATTTTATTTTTACTTAAGATTTTAGTATGAGTATTGGGGTGACTTGAGTTGCGAGCAACTTGAATAATTGTATTTTTGTACTATTCTTTTTATTGTGAAACGTGATGAGTGTTTAAGGGGCTGTTTGGTAGCCTCTTAATGGTTTCATAACATGTGACCATATATGCACTAACAAAGTAGTTTTGATTTATTGTAATCGTAACCTTTTGGTAGGACATAGTCTTTTCTTTGACATTCATTGACACATTAGTTCGTTAACTATTATGATGGTTTGCATCAAAGCTAACAGTTCTTGTGTGAGACTAGCAGTGGAAAAACTATTTTATGAGCACCACCTTAAGTTCTTCACAAATATAGCGACAAGTTCCTTTCTTTCTTAGGCCAATCGATTATCGGTTGGGGCCACATTAGTGGTATCAGAGCCATCATGATCCCCCAGATATGGTTGCTTATACTTATCCGAAACCGAGTTCTATTAATGGATGAATTAAACCCTTGTGAGACTCGAGTCACAGTTGCAAACCAAAAACTACTTAACAGCCCACACCTTCAACCCTTACAATTGATCTAGAATCAAACCCAAGACCAGCACCAATAACCTCAACCATACTAATGCCAAAAGCTACATCCATAGTCGTATGTAACAAGTTGAAGAAGGTTGTGCATTGCTTGAGGACAAAGGCATCAAGTACACCAATCAAAGGTGTAGTCGGGTTACCCGAGTGGCGCCCACCATGGCGCTTGAAGGGAAACGACTCAAAATGTTATTGTACAAGTCAAGTGGCGTCCACCGTGGTTCCCACTGAGACGTATCCAGACTTTTTGCCTTAAGGTCAAGGCGAGTTTGAGTGAGGGGGAATGTTGTGTATCCGGTGACCACTTGTAATTCACATATGTTGGATTTGATTCTACTTTGGTCATTCGTGTCTGCATTTTACCAACATGTGTTTTTTTATGGTTTTTATTAATTTGTTTTTTTACTAATGTGTGAGAATAAAGGGGAGTGGTGGTATGCCATACTTGCCCATGTTCTATGTAGTGTTAGTGTTTTAGTTTCATTGTAACCCTTAAATAGGGATCGTTTTCTTTTGTTGGGATATGAAGAAAATTAGTCATATCTCTCCAAAATTCTATCAAATTCTTTTTTTTTTCTTGGGCTCGGTTGGAAATGCATCATAATAAACCGGCTTCACCATGCCCAAACTAGATAACCGGGTAATAAACCGATCGCCTTATATATTCATTGATTAGACGAGTTAAATCGGTGTAAAAGCAGATGAGATCACAATTTATATAAAATGAAATAGTACATAAACATAGGCCCAATCCCCAAATTAATATATATATATATATACAATTTATGTCGAACCTTATCTACAGTGCCAAAGGGCACTTTAGGTATTTCCACAGTTGTTGATGTGAAAGAAAGGTAGCAGACGACAATCGCGAGATAAAGAGAAGGGAGAGAGACTAGGGTTTATAACTCTGAGAGTTAAGTTTAATACACATTTCTCCTTAACTGAATCCCTTAACATTAACCTTACCCAAACATTTTACTTTACTCTGTTTGTTCTACCTTCCCAATGCTCATGTGCTCTGGGAGACATCCTTCCTTACCTTCCAAGGCTACGAATTACGAATCCATGATCAAAGGTTTCCATGAACACTGAAAAGTGAAGTTTATCTAAAGCATAGAGGGTTAGGTATTTTTGGAACAATTGATTGATTATTTAAAGGAGAATGTGATTAATTGAAGATGCAACACGATATTGAATAGATAGATTACATGGAATTATATATTATATAGACAACGTAAACAGTAATCGCTATCAACATGAATAATGGTCTTTACATCTCTCTAAGATTAAATCCTAACCGTTTAAACTCTAGAATATAAGTGTAAAACAAGCAGTCCAGAGAAGTTGAACGTTCTCTCTCTGTGTTGATGATGAGTGTAAAACATAATGCACAGGTAAATATGCTTCAGTGTAATTGATGTTCGGTTTAAGGGTTTTTGTAGTTAGTAGACATGTTCCAGGTGGCTAAAGGCGCAAAGGGTGGACCTGTCGCCTATGCGCTGCAGGGTTTTATGTCTGGTTCAGTCTGCCTTGCTTTGGTCAAGGCGGTTTGGCTAAGCCCTCGCCTAGGCACGCTCGCTTTTGTCTACCTGTGTTGCGTTAATTCTTTTAGTACAAAATAAACAATTGTAATCAATTTGTAAATTTGCCAGTAGTATTTAGTACATAATACGGGTTTGAAGAGGCTGCTTCTATTGACATTGTTTTGTTGATTATAAATTAACTATTTTCGTTGTCATTTTGTTGCACATCCAGGTTCTTATTAACTGCAGGATTAATAAGAAGCTTCTAGGCCGTGTTAAGGCGTTTGACGTACACTGCAATATGGTGCTGGAAAATATTAGATGTGGACTGAGGTTGGTTTTGTCGTGAAAATAACTTATGTTGCAGTTCTTCAGCTCCATTTCCTATTATGACAAATTGTGCACTTATTATTTCATGTCTTTTGTTTGTCAAGTGCGGCGACTCGGTCATCATTGTGCTTAGAAACCCCAAGTGAAAGTTATTAGTTTTTTTTCTTTTCTTTGAACCATTTAGGCCTTTTATCTTCCATATTAAGGTGATTGCATTGAATATTTTTATGATGTTTCACACCTTTGCTGTTCAAGATGACAGGTGGCAAGATCGGCGTGTCTAACGGGCTGGGCGGTTTGGGTTGGGTAGGAGTGATTCAGAAACACTTTCTTATCTATTTCTTTTTATTTTTTATGCTTCTACAAATAACTAAAATTACAAAAACAGTATTATTGCAATATTAATGGATTAAAATGGGTGACTTTCAACCTGGCCCTTTTGACCTGTTCACGTTTTAGCTTTTTTTTTTTTTTGATATAATCCTTTTGAGCTACAACACATTCCCAACCCAAATCGACCCATTATAAGTAATGGGTCAACAATTCCATCTCTATTTTATAATTGTATAAATGCTTGTGATATTATGTAGGTAGGAATATTTGATGCCACAAACAGCACTAGTGAGCGAAGGAATATGCTTATAAAATTGGCTGAAGGCAAATGCAAAGTAATCTTTTCTTGGTTAAAATCAAGATCATTTTTTTTGTTTTTCAAAAATATGAATGTTCAAAGTTGTTAATATTGGTTGTTGTTCAATGAACACTACATATCATATTTTTGGAAACAATTTGTAATGACAGCCAGTTATCTGAAAGACATATCCGACTCAAGATTCAACAGAGTCCTGTTATGCCGGCGAGTCTGCTTACTTTATAAAACCATCATAATTTTCAATTGAACGTTTATAAATACGGACCATCTTTATATATTCTTTAACAGGCCAAATTTTGAAGATGGGTATTAGGACTTTAAACGTCGACTTGATAATTACGAGAAGGTAGTAAATTCCTTTGAAAATTTTGTTTGAGACATATAAGTTATTTACTATTTTGATTTAAGGTTATTTTACCTAATGTTGACTAGATTTACGAGCCGATTAATGAAGGATCATATATTAAAATGCTCGATATGGTTAGTGACCATGGGGGCCAAATACAAGTATGTATTTTCTGTTTACCCTATTTGCCAAATACAAGTAAGTATTTTCTGTTTACACATTTTTTTTTTCTTAATTTAATCGCCACACTAAACTTAGCGTAATTTCGTAATATCACCATATCTTTCTTGACAAATTATTCAGGTGAACAGCATCAGTGGTTATCTTCCTGGGCAAATTGTGTTATTCTTGGTAGGTGATCAAAGCTATGTTATCCTTTTTGTCTTTTTTTTTTCTTTTTTTTTTAATTTTTTGACTTACGTTTATAATGAGTCTATTAACATCATCTTAAAAAATAAACTAGAGCTACTACTTTGCATTAATATTTTAATTTACTTTTTCGCAGGTGAATACGCAATTGTCCCCTAGACCAAATTTGCTTACCAGGCACGATGAGAGTCGTGATATGAGAGCAAGAATTGGCGGTAACACCTAGACCGCTTCATGTGATAATTGTCACACATTGACCCGCAGCGGATATGACACAGGGTATGATATGATTGTTTCATAGCTTTTGACATTTATTTAAAGTTTGAATATTTATTATCATCAATATTAATTTGTCTCACATAACCAAATAATTATTCCAAATAAAACCATACAATATTCAAAATACAAAAGATAACATAAGTCTTGATTTTATTATTCTAAGGCACGATCCTATGTGTCTTCTCAAGTAGCTATCAACCTTGTCTACCTGTTTCATGTGTAAAAGAAATTCGGGTCAACAACAGTTGGTGAATAGATCTTTATTTGTTTTTATTAAACTTTAAAAGTTGAGTTGATTTTATTTAATAAAAATATTTAACATGCAATATTAAGTGTAACAGGTGAGATAAACCAATTAATCCGAAAATCAACCAACCCATAAGTAAATAATGTAACATGATATAACGAAACATAAGAAATGACACAATGATGCGATTCAAGCCCCGAAAGGTGAAAAGAATACTATGAAACAATGATGCGATTCAAGCCCCGAATGCGAAAAGCGAAACTATGTAATCCATGACACAAAGTGGCAAACACGTATAGCGTATGAATGAAACAAGTAATGCAACATACGAAACAAACAGGAGCACATATCACACTTAACTTGACATGTTATTAAAAAGTATACAAAACGTATGAAATATGACGTATGAAACACCCTAAAAAGGGGAAAAGTAAGATCTACTCACAATGCGCGTTCCGTGATCCTTGATTATACCGCACGAAAATGGGAAGGGTTCGAAAGACAAAGATTATTCTAAATATAAAATAACAAAATAAACTAAATACGCAATACCAAAACATGATCCACTTATAAAAAACCAAACCTATGCTTTGGGAGCTTTTGTGTAATCCTAAATATCATAGCTTCAAGGTGGTCGTTCAACTAGTACTGCATATCTAAAATATAAATATATATTAAATTTTGTAACAATTAAGAAATTAATTAGGTCATTAACTGTATATATTCATGTAAATTAAGTCTAGTTGATTTCCATTAACTTAGCTAAAATTCTAAAATGTGTAATTACGCTAGGAAAATGGTTAATTATGAATATAACCATTTATTAAGATATAACACTTTGTGTATGACATGTTATTAGGTAAGTAAAATTCATCTAACACTCTAAAAAAATCAGGAATTTATTATCTCATTTTGAAATCATTAAATTTGTTAAAAGACGTCATTTATTTCTTTAATTTAAAAATATTTTTATTATAACTGAATTTGCAAAAAAAAATACATTTTAACATAAAAATTCAATGATATATTTATATTTATATTCTATAGAAATCAGAAAAAAAACATATTTAAGAATTTTCATGTTGGTAATTTCCATATTTTATATAAACTCCTAAATAATATATCAAGATCAAAATAAATAATAATTTCATAATATGCCTAAAAATTCTTAAAATTGCACAACCTATTCAAAGATGGTACTAATCAGTAATCTACTTTCAATTTCATCAAAAACACAACCTAAGATCAAAAGCACCAAATCTATATCCTTATGAACCCTAAAATGACAATGAACCAAATTCGAAGTTTATAAATCTCCTAAAGCAGAAATGGATGCTAGGGTTGTGTAGAGCATGAAAAATTAATGAGAATAGACCTTTGAAATACCTTATTTGATCAAGAAATGAGAAAGATATCAAGATAAAAAAATTCCAAGCCCTAGCTTTCTTCTAGCTTGAATCCGAGAGATTTGATGCGTGAAAAGGGATTTTGATAAAGGATGATGAAAGCTTTAGTTGATATAATTTTTATATCTAATAAATCCCGAACTAATGAGATAAAAATGGGTGTGATATATACTTTAATGGTTGTGATATTATGATTTTTAATTGTCTTAATGTTTATTGATTTGAAGATGTGAAACCGTTATAATCATGACTAGGATTCGGAATTTATCAAAATTATAATAGATAATTATTTATATGCTTAATAAATTTTGGGTCGGGTTTGTAGCGTCTCGGGTTGGGTATACAGGGAAGACAAGTAGGGTTTGTAAACAGAAAAGATGATGAAAGGAAAAAAAAATGGTGGATCCCTTGTCACATGTAGGAACAGTACAAAAGTGACTTTGGGTGCGTGGGGATTAGCAAATTCAAAATGGACAGTTAGTGTTTGATGAATGAATGTGTGAGATGTGTTTTGAGTTTAAGAGTAAAAAAAAATTAAATAATAACAATAAATAAAAAAAAACACAAATGCTCCCCATTTACGTTTCCTTGTTATTCTTTTTTTCTTTGTTTATGCAATAATAACTAAATTGTATTATTGGTTATTTTTAATCATACAATTAATATTAACTAAATTGTTTATTATTATTTTAATCAAACAATTAAATATTAACTAAATTGTATTATTAATATTTTTAACCAAACAATTATTAGGTAGATTAAATTTATACCCGTTAATAGTACGAATAGAAATAACAAATTCTCATTTATTTATTTCAATAAGGATCCGTTTTGAAATACGAGTCCGGTTTCGGGGACCCGTTTTTGGTGGATATTACAATATCCCCTGCTTTTGAAATTCGTCCCAAAATTTGCGTTGGAGCATTCTTTGAAAAAATGTGGGGATATTTCGCTTGCATTTGGTCTTCACGTTCCCAGATAAACTCTCGTCCACATTTAGACTCCCAACGGACTTTGAGTATTAAAATCCGACTTCGCTTCAACCGTTTCTTATCGCGGTCCATGATCTCCACGGGTCTTTCAATAAGTGCATAGACTCATCGATTTGTATATCTTCAAGTGAAACATGCAGGTTTTTATTAGCAAGACACTTCTTCAAGTTAGACACGTGAAAAACTGGGTGAATCTTACTGAGTTCTTCTGGTAACTCAAGCTTGTAAGCTACTGTTCTGATTCTTTCGAGGATCTTGAAAGGACCAACATAACGTGGATCTAGTTTTCCCTTTTTCCCAAATCTAACCACACCTTTCAATGGAGAAACCTTCAAGAGTACACGATCACCGATACTAAATTCGAGTGGTTTGCAACGTTTATCAGCATAAATCTTCTGGCGACTTCGAGTTGCCAAAAGATTGTTGCAAACTTGGAGTATCTTACCAGTTGTCTCTTGAATCAATTCTGGCCCTGTTATTTGAGCTTTACCAACTTCATGCCAACAAACAGGAGATCGACACTTTCGCCCGTATAAAGCTTCAAATGGTGCCATGTTGATACTCGAGTGGTAACTGTTGTACGAGAATTCAATCAAGGGCAAATGAGTATCCCAATTTCCCTTGAAATCTATGACACACGAACGCAACATATCTTCTAACGTTTGGATGGTACGCTCAGACTGACCATCTGTCTGCGGATGGTTAAGCAGTACTAAGATCAAGTCGAGTGCCCAACGCCGATTACGCAGCTTGCCACGTGCGTGAGGTAAAGCGTTCATCACGGTCGAAAATAATACTCAAAGGAACACCATGTTGGCTCACGATTTCGTCGATATAGATTCGAGCTAATTTCTCATCCTTGTAATTTATGCGGATTGGAATAAATGCGCGGACTTTGTGAGACGATCCACAATAACCCAAATGGTATCATATCCACTGGGGGTGCGAGGTAACCCAGTTATAAAATCCATGGTTACATTTTCCCACTTCCAAACTAGAATTTCGGGTTGTACTAGCAAACCCGAGGGTCTTTGATGTTCTGCCATCACTTTGGAACACGTAAGGCATTTTGAAACAAACTCTGCAATATCTTTTTTCATTCCAGGCCACCAATATGTGCTTCAGAGATCCTGATATATTTTGTCGGCACCAGGATGCACTGGATATCGAGATTTATGGGCTTCGTTCATCAAGAAAACATGAAGATCGTCACGATCAGGTATCCAAGTTTGATTTAAGTTATGGAGAATCTCATTAGCTTTAGATTCCAACTTTGATTCTGCTCCACAACACAACTCATTACGTAAATCATTCTCAGTAACATAAACATGTTGTGCTTTGCGAATCCGCTTTTCGATATTAGACAAAATTTGAAAACACATGAGATGAAGAGAATTCGCGTATTCTCTACGACTTAGGGCATCGGCCACGACATTCGCCTTGCTAGGATGGTAGCGAATCTCACAGTCATAATCGTTAAAAGTTTAACCCATCGTCGTTGGCGCATGTTCAATTCCTTTTGGTTAAAGATATGCTGGAGACTCTTATGGTCAGTGTAAATCTCACATTTAGTCCCATAAAGATAATGCCTCCAAATCTTTAGAGCGAAAACCACACTTTCAAGCTCAAGGTCATGAGTGGTGTAGTTCTTTTCATGAACCTTTAGTTGTCTTAAGGCATAAGCTATCACTTTTCCTTGTTGCATCAAAACACAGTCGAGTCCTTGACCTGATGCATCACAATAAACGACAAAGTCGTCACAACCATCAGGTAGAGTGAGTATAGGCGTGTCACACAATTTCTGATTCAAGGTTTGAAAAGCTTCTTCCTGTTCAAACCCCCAATCAAATGGTTTGCCCTTATGGGTCAAAGCTGTGAGCGGTAAAACGATTTTTGAAAAACTTGAGATAAAGCGTCGATGGTAACCTGCTAAGCCAAGGAATGATCGGATTTAGGTAGGTGTACGCGGAGTTTGCCAATTCTTGACAACTTCGATCTTGACAGGTTCAACAGGAATACCCTTATTGTTTACGACATGACCAAGAAATTGGACTTCATTTAACTAGAACTCACACTTAGAGAACTTTGCATATAGTCTTTGTGTTCACAATAGTCCCAGTATGAGACAAAGGTGTCGTTCATGATCGCTCTTGGTCTTGGAAGAAATCAAGATCGTCATCGATAAAAACGATGACGAAACGATTCAAATATGGTTTACATACACGGTTCATCAAGTCCATGAATACTGCTGGTGCATTAGTCAGCCCAAAAGGCATGACCATGAACTCATAATGACCATAATGAGTACGAAATTCAGTTTTGGGGATGTCTTCTTCTAGAACTCTCAAATGATGATAACCAGAACGTAGATCAATCTTCGAGAAACACGTAGCCCCTTGTAGTTGATCTAATAGGTCATATTTCAAGACTACTCATACATCAACCATAAACGCAGCCACATATACTTATAGAATTTCGATATTCATATATACATAACCTGAATATAAACATGTTTTAAGATGTTACCTAAGGCTTATACTTGAGTACGACTTAGAGGACTTAGAAAAAGCTTGAACCAAACCGCCCTGGTGCCTTTGTTTGCGTCAACCAGCAGCAAGGAGAAGAGAGGAAGAATGGTTCGATCAGAGAGAGGGATATAGGGGCTGTCGCTTCAACTTTTGAATTAGGGTTCTGAGTTGTAATCACATACACACATCATAAGTAAATATATAAAAATAAAGGGATGGTTTTATTTGGGTCGTACCTAACTTGGGCCGCTAATGAAAGGTATGGGGTAGGGCCGTTTGCGTTTTGAATTAGCCACAAGCTAGTTTGTCGGGTGGATGACCATAGGAAAGTGTCTCGACAATATTAAGCATGCAACTACACACCACTTAATTAATTTAGCACACTAGCTAGCACCTCAATTCTCTCTCTTGAAATTTTATAAATTTACATGATACTTGTGATGAATATGGGATGCATGGTAATCGTGAATTTGTATGAGGTTATAAATGAATCTAGTAAGGAGGCATATCAATTAATTAACCTAGCTAACACACACCATGATCCTCTCTCATGTTATCTTGGCTTTTTTTTGGCAGGTAATTAGGCTGGTTCAAAGAAGTACCATAAAAAATATAATACAATGTATATACACACACGTTACAATAAACTATACATTATAATAGCACGTTATAATAAACTATACATACACACACATTATAATAGCACGTTATAATAAACTATACAAATACACACATTATAATATGCATAGTAACGAATATAAGCGAAACCAAAGTTGACGTTTATAACATATATAAGAAACCGACTCAGGAAAGTATCTGCTTTTCCGCGATGTTACAACTTGATTATGATTTACAACCGAGTATAGCTTTGCATGACGTCATTTGATTTCACGAATTAATATTTTATTTAATTGGGTTCTATATCAGGTTTAGGATTATGTAAAAAAGTGAAATTTGTGAGACGGATAAGAAAGAACATAATAAGGACAAATGTCATTATTTAGTTTATTAGGATATGAGTAACTAAATCTATACTCTATAATAAAAGAAACCATTTAAGGGACACTTGTTATGATATTAGATTTTATAAATATTAAATAGTTTAATGTCTTCTAATTAATTATAGATAACTCTCCTACTAAATATTGTTTAGTCTAATCTCTTTTACTTAATCATAGATAATTATTATTTAGTTTACTTCTCATTTATAATATTATTTATTTGATTTTCTATATCATATTATCTTCATTGTTTATATCACCTAACGTATCTAAAGGGTGTGTGGTCATGATTGGGACATGATTCGCCACCTAGAAACATGAATAGAAGACATCACCCCCATGCTGGATCCATCATGATTTGCATGGATTAAACCATAGAAATCATGGTCGTCCTTTCCATTTTTTCAAGAAATTATTTTCTTTTTCTTTAGACAAAGATAAATTAAAATAAATAAGAGTCTAGTGGTTTTGGTCATGACCACACCCTTAGGGTAGTGGTTTTGGATGGTGGATTAGAGGTGGGTGACATTGCACTGACGTGGAGGGTCATGGCCACACCTTATAGCCTAACAACTACAATTTTTAGTTTCCTTTTACCCAAATTATTATTTCTTTTTGAAGACACATACTTTTTATTTGTAATATACAAATTTACTCTTATTCTTTTCGATGATGTAATATATTATACTAGACATAAAATCGAAAACATTTTGGATGGCATCAGTAACTTAAGACACAATATAATTATATGTATGATAAGCACTTTTTAATAAAACCAAACAAAATTACAAATATAAAATCATTGATTTTACTAACAATAACAAAGTCGTAATTTAAAAAAATATTCAAAAAATATATAACTAAAAACAATATGACATTATAATAAAGTTAACCGATTTATCATCGTACAATCTCCCAACTATTCATTCATATATTTTATCTATATTATATTAACTAAATAAATAAAAATTAATATTAAATATTATCCTACCAAATAGAATACTTCTAATTTCAAATAAAATATTATCCTTAAATTTAGATTGTTAATTTAAGATATTTTTAAATAACCAAATTATTTATCACCAAAACCAAACTTTGTATTAATATATTATTTACTAGCTTATAAACACGTGTATTACACGGATTAAAAAAAATCTAGATTAACTATTATTTTAATTTGTAAGTGTTATAAACCCGTGTATTAAACGGGTTGAATATATATAAAAGTAAATCATAAATTTATATATAATCCATATCACATGATTAAAAAATTTAATAATATTATAATCTTATAAATTCATAATTCATGAATTTTATCACACGATTGTTGAATCATATAATTCACAAAAAGTAAATCATAAATTTTAATATAATCATTATAATACATAATTATAAATTACATTTTATAATCTTTTTGAATTTTATTAATAAATATTGTAAATGAATAAATAAACATATGATTATATATACT
This sequence comes from Scalesia atractyloides, assembly GCA_947069175.1. Lineage (NCBI taxonomy): Eukaryota > Viridiplantae > Streptophyta > Magnoliopsida > Asterales > Asteraceae > Scalesia > Scalesia atractyloides. The sequence goes on from CAMTDV010000023.1 coordinate 24,773,684, forward strand.
AGTTAAATATTTATTTATAATATAATTATTTTAATTAATATAAAATTTCTTATATAAATTCATTTTTTTGTATAATAACTTTTGAATATTAAAATTATAATTTATAATATTATGATTATTATAACAGTATATATAACTATTTATATTTATAATATATATAATCGTATATTATAAATTATAAATTTGACTGAATTTTTAAGGTAAAATTAATTTCAATATATATATAATATATTATATATATATATATATATTAGGATTTAAACTGGGAGAATCTATAATAAATAATAAGAAGAACAAGGATGATGATGATTTTTAAATAAAATATAAAAGTAATCTGTAAGGATAAAGAAGATTGTCACATTTATTATTATTATTATTATTATATTATTATATTAATTATTATTATTATTATTTATATAATATAGTAATATTAAAATTAAAAGTGGAAGAATTTATTAATTTTAGAATTTATTTTCATCATTAAAAAAAATTATTATATCAATTTTATTACAATAATTTTTTAAAAAAATTGTATATAATTTTAATATTACCTTGTATATAAAATTAAATTTATTATAGATTTTTTTTAAATATAATTTTATATTTTTATCACTTAAATGGTTGTTCTATTTGCTTCTTGATTAACATGTTTACCATTATATCTTTTTTTTCAATAACCATATCCACAATCAATATATCTATCGCGTACCGAATATATCTATTAGTTATTTTAAAGATAATTTTCTTATTATTTGGTATATAAAGAAATATTTATTCAACCTGTCTAATACACAAGAGTTTTTTAAGATATAATGTTTTTTATTACTTAATAAACAATATTACCTTTATTCAACCTGTGTAATACTTATGGCTTTAAAGATATAACTTTCTATTATTTGGTGTATAAAATTAGATTTATTCGACCCGTACAATAATATGGTTCTTAAAGATATAACTTTTATTATTTAATATATAAAATTACATATATTCAACCCGTGTAATAAATGAGGTTTTTAAAGATATGATGTTTTATTATTTAAGATATATAATTCATTTATTCAACCCGTTAATACACGGGGTTATAACCTACTAACTTAATAAAAAAATCTAATTAAAGATAAAGATTATGTTGTAACCGTGTTTAGGAGATATTTTAGGAATTCAAATATTCTTTTTATTTACATTCAATTTTTCAATCTTGTTTTGTATGGTGTTTTATTTTAGGAATTCAAAAATATTATTGTATCTTGTTTTTTGATGGTGTGACTGTGCACATTATATGAGATTTAGTAAGATTTATGGTGTTCTTTTTATAAAACGAAAAAGTTAGCTCGTTAAATTTAATAATATTTTGCTAATGAAATGGTGTCTTGTTTTCTGTTGTGTTTTATTTTAGTTTCATGGTGTTTCTGTATAAGAAAATGTTAGTTTGCTAAATTCAATGGTATTTGCAATGTTATGTTGTCTTATATACGTTCATGATGTTTTATGTAAAATACAACGGTTTGAATCACAATACAATTAAAAACCATTGTATGAACATAGACAAAACATCATGGATTAAAACATCCGATCAAAACGTAATTTTTTTCTCTATATAAGTATAGCAATACGGCTCATATTAAAGATAAAAAAACACTCGTTATCATGGTGTATTTTTTTGAAAAGTTACGGACGTTTAAAAAAGACGGAGAGAACTTGCATGTGCATTGCATGTGGGTTTCTGAATTTAAGAATGTTAAATTTACATTTATACCTTAGTCTAGAAAATTAATTATTTTAATGGTAAAAACTATTTACAATTTTGTCATTATAATCTCAATCAAAGGGTGTAGATTCCTTCCTATACTTCTTACAAAACGCATCCTTTTTACAATAACCTTACCCTATATAGATATTAATCAGAAGTGATATCACATATAATAAATTCAAATGTGAAACAACAGTTATTTCACATGTAAATCAAATTGTATTTTCATATTTGAATCCAAATCGAGTTTTAATCAATTTCAAAAAAAAGTTAAGTAAATTCACAGTGAGAAGTCACATTTATAAAGAACAAGAAAAAAAGTTCAATATTGTAAATCATTTGGAAATAATAAAATGTTCTACATATAGTGTAATTTTTTTATTTAATTATTAATGGTGATAAAGTATTGTTAGTTTATACAAAGTCGTAGCCACTTGTTCTATATTATTGATGTTTTACGTTCTTCAAAGAAGGCATAACAAGCACACGTAAATATATTATCAAATAAAATTTTAGATATTTATATTGTTTATCAACATTAACTTCAATAATAGAATGGGTTGGAGGAGAATAACTAAAAATAACATTTCACACTGATTAACACAAAGTTCATAATTTAAATTTATATAAATTATCATAGGATGTTACATATAATATCTTTTCCTTTAACTACATATTTTTTCACATTCTTCTTCGGTCGGCACACAATAACCATGTGGACTCACGCAACAAAAGCAAATCATTGGACCTCCACAGCCACCCCAAGTGGTGACACAAATACCATTCTTACTGTCGTTACGATCTGGATTGCTTGTAGATGTTCGTTATTTACTTCATGTAAATTGAGATCGGTTGATGTAAGATCCACTTTTCCGTTGTGGACGCCATTGTTGTTTCCACAAATACCTAAGAAACAAATGAAGCATGTCGATTTAGTAACATGTGTAGGATATATATATATATATATATATATATATATATATATAAAAGAGTGAGTTCATATATAAAGATAAGCGGCCTATATTCATATAGTATAAATTGCACTCTATAAAATTTATAGAGCATCCTTTTATACATCATATTTTTTCAGAGAACTAAGAGATTGATCAACTTAAGTGGCTAAAAATAATGACCAAAACTAAACTTTGGCTATTAATGAGCATTTTAACTTGTTCAAGAGATCTATGTGATTCTAACTTTGTAAGAGTTTAGATACAAAGAACATATTTATACTAGAAAGTAGTGTGATACAGCTCATATAAAAAGTAAATGACTTTTAAAATAAAATCATTTTAAATGTAATTCTTGAATTTTCTAATAAGTGTAATTGATTGTCAATGAGCTTGTGGCAGAGTGGTAAGTGGGACACCTGTTGTTCCAAGTGACTCGGGTTCAATTCATGCCCTCAACATTTAGTTTCTGCGGCATTTGGTGATGATGGGAGACTAGGCGTATGCGGCGATCGCTAGTTCGATCCTTGAACCAAGCGGGTTTTACCTCACCGCACTGTCGTGCCTTCAGGCGAGTGTTCACGGGCTTTGGCCCTAGGTGAGGGTTTTCTCAGGTTCAAAAGACGAGTATATTCCGATGTGATGAATTTCACTAGTAGCCCATTTAAAAAATTGGTTGGCGAATAAAAAAACCGTGCAATTAATTGTTTGCATTAATTTGAACTCATCCTAGTATATGATTACATAGTAGAAGTTATATCGTATTTTGTAAAGTATCCTGATGCTCCCTCTAGTTATATTGTATTGCAAGTATGGTCCTTTTTTTAAATTTTGTGTATAACATTTTTAACTTTTCATTTTAATAAATAAATAAAAATAAAACCTATGAATTAATTTTTTTATTTAAAAATAAAAAAATTAAAATATAACCCATGAATTGATTGTGTGATTGTATTGGCAAATGATAGGTTGTTACAATGGTTAATCTCAATCTCTCTTGGTAACATCAAATAAAAGATGAGTTTACCTAAGAATACATACAAGCCATTTTATCTTTTATTTTTCAAATTATTTACTTTGATGAAAGTGTTAGAAAAAAATAATTTAATGGTACTTTTAAATTAACCATTTATGTTGACTTTTTTTAAATTCTTTCTATTTTATAAAAATTTATAACTTATTTATATGACATTATTTTCTAAAAGTAATCTTACAACATAAAATGGAGCATCTTTGTATCTTTAATTTGAATACCATATCACTATATAAAAAATAATTAAAAAATAAAAAAAAAATTTGTTATATTTCTATGTTGTATAACATTTTTGGACTAGATTTTTATACTATATATTTGTGCTATATTTTTATGAGCAAGATCTGGAATTTGTAGCTCCATCAAGATTGGATTAGCGTTGGGATATTCCAAATACACCAATTCTGATTACTAGTTACCTCATACTTGGAGGGGTATGGTCCCAAAAACTCTGCGTCTGCGCAAGGGACCATACCCTCAACAACATACTACAAAAATAACCTTGCACGCAATGTGTAATGGTGCACCATTCTTGGATCCAATAGGTTGCCTAATAAACCTTGTATACAACGCGCAACGGTATTGCAACCTTCATACTAATTGGTAGTTGTACGAACCTTGCGCATTCAGCGCGATGACAAGTTAGACCAACACCAATAGGTTGCACAACGAACCTTGCGCACTCAGCGCAACGGCAAGTTATACCAACACATACAGGTCATACAACGAGCCTTGCGCACTCAGCGCAATGACAATTAGACCAATGACGTGTGCGTATATATACATGTTTTTTACAATGAATTTTACACACGAACTCGGTTTTAATATTTATAAAAATGATTTATACCTTAATTTAAAACACACACAAAAGGACAAGTGTACCCTATCGTATATGTAGTAAAGTATGGGTAAGAACCAGATGTCGATCCAAGGACGCGGGCAGGCGCTTATATACTAAACCATCGTCATTTATCTACCGGTAAAAAGATATGTGAATGAGTTTTTATTAAAATTTTCTAAAAATAAATTTTAAAACATATAAGACTCCAAATACAAAAATATAATTTCTTTTTTCTTTTGTCTTGTTTTATAAACAACCTAAGCATGTTAATTAAGTCAGAAATGTCACAAAGGTACTTGATCAATTTTCCAATTATAAAGACAATTAGTATCCCTTTCGGGAATCCTAACATGATAGTTCTTCGGAAAGTTAACACGATAAACACACTTTAACCACCTAAAATTATTCATTAACGAGCTATTGATATATTTTCATGTGAATCTTTTAAAAATAAGTTAGTCATCCGTTAAGAGTTTTCTAACCTCACTTTATCAAGGAAAGCAATACCGATTAACACAATATAACCACCGAGACAAGCATAACGTAGATCATATCACAAACTTATCCATTTTACAAGTCTTAAACATAAATCTACCAAGTTGGTCATTTTGGCCAAAAATACCCAACAAAGATTATGAAACATGTTAAGAACTTACAATAACACCATCTAACCCGTTGGAGCCCTTACATGTAAGAAAGCATTCTTGATCAAAATCAGATTTATCTTTTATTAAACCAATACCCATTTCTAGTTTCATGGTGTAAACATATTTACAAGTTAATAGTTTACTAGCAAATGATTAATTATGGGGTTTTATCAACTTCTCCTAACTAACAATTTACTAATCATCCAAGATAAACAACCTCAATAAAAAATCCAACATCAATGAACCAAGTTTGCCATATGATCATCAAGATTCAAACATGAACAAGTTGCCTGAGCATCATTCCAACATGATTACAAACTAAATATTGTTCATAAAACAAGTATTTTACTAGCATTCTTAATAATAATACATAAACATCAGCTCAATGCTTGCAAATGTGCTTAAAATGTATGTTAAGAATAAGAATTCAAACCATAAACAAGCAAGGATTTGATGGATTGGATGAAAGATGAGCTTCTTGCAACTTTGAGGCTTGAATTCGACCAGAACCGGCAGCTCTCGGACCTCGGAAATCGCCTGGAAACTTGGAAAATTACCCAACCTTTCGATCAGTAGCGTCTGCTCTCTTTTATAGAGAAATTCATATCCGCACGGCCGTGCACTTTATGTGCACACCCGTGCGCGTCAGCATGACGTCAGCTGCAGGGTATGGGTCGACAAGTGGACGTTTGGGCGGCAAAGTCTTCAGATGTGTACGGTCGTGCACTTTGGTCACACGGTCGTGCAAGGTCTCCAGATAAGTTGTTGATCAATGATCAGCTAGTGCACGGGCGTGCACATGAGTCGCACGGTCGTGCGCGCCGAGAATTGAGCTCCACTGCCTTGCGCATTGCCAGTGCTCCCGAGATCGCAAGTCGCGCACGGTCGTGCCAATGGTTTGCACAGCCGTGCATGCTCTGTAACTTCAACTTTTTCTGCAGAATTCATCCGGAACGCTCGTCAATCCCACTTTTTTCTCCAACTTTGTCTGTGGCACGCCGTTTTGAACCTGAAATTATAAAAGTAGTCGATTAAGTACCTAAACGATGAAGTTTTAGCCAAAAACGCACAAAATGATGGCAATATGGGGAACTTAAATATGTATATTTTAACGTATATCAAACTTCCTCACACTTGAACTTTTGCTTGTCCTCAAGCAAACTAAAAGCTAATGAACGCGGGCTAACGAGGGACCCGAACGTCAAATATTTACAACAATACCTAAATATGCAGCGGTCAATTGGTATTTCAAAAAGTCAACATCAAAGATTTCAAACCAAACAAGCATATGCGAATATAAGCAAAGATAACCAAAAAACAATGATTCCACTTCTGATCGACTTAACATGCAAATCCTTACATCTCTCACAATGTTCACACACACTCGGTTATATTCACGAGTCATACATGTAATGTGTATGTGTAAAACACTCGATGCCAAGGCGATGAATCATGCAATGTCATAAGCTTGTCAAAAGATCTAATCTCCACCAACTAGCATGCGAAAAAGATACAAATCAAGAGGTCTTTGAGGGGGGTAATGATAGGCAATGGTTAAGGGTAGGAAAGGGACATTTAAAAGTGATTAAATGGTTAAAACTCGACAAATATTTCTAACCAGCGTAATTGGCATAAACTATACATAAGTAAAGCATAAATGGACGATTTTGACCATATCGAGCTAGTCGACGAGATTGTACTATTCAGCACCTAAAATTGCTCCGATTTGATCTTCTTTCTACTATTTTTGATTGCTGTTTTCTGTGTTTTTTAAACAAATTACTCAAGTTAGATAATAACTATAACCGAGTTTTAACACAAAGGTTTAAACAATAAAAAGGCTAAATTTGGCTAAGTGGGTTAAGTGGGTGTAAGCGAAAAAACACGAGATATAGGCTCAACATGGTTTAACTAATGGAATGATGGTGGTTACGGAAAATAAACGAAGAAAAAGGCTTAACACAAAAGGGTATCCTAAATGCCTCTATCACATTCATGTCCTTTTTACATATTCATGATCTTGAAAAGTATACTAATGACAAGTTCTGCATTACGTGAAACATCCGGCTCACTCTTATTCCGAACAAAAACAAGGATGTTAAGAATTAAAAGGCTCAAATATTCTCACGTAACTGAAGGAATGAGTATAAGTGTAAAGATAAACATGCAAGTCTTTCTTCTTGTTTGTCATGCTTTTAGTCATCATTATTTTAAAAAAAATCAATTTAGCTTGCTGGTTTTGATCGTATCTGATGCTTTCTAAAAAAACAACTGACCGATTTTATATAAGGATTATTATTATATTATTATTATTATTATTATTATTATTATTTTATTTTTTTAACGAGGACAAACAAAATTATGCAAGTTAAACCCCTCCCCACACTTGAACTTCACATTGTCCCCAATGTGAACCAAAGGTTAGTTACGCGACTATTAATAGCGAAACTAAAGTGTGAAAAAGGTTGAATAAGACTCCCCTCGAGTTGAAGAAGACTTGGAGATATTTTGCGTGACGGTCTTTCTTTTCAACTCTGTTTGCGTTTCCATGTACCTGCAAAACTTGTCAATCTAACCAAAACTCAAGCAACGCCGTTGATCAAAAGATGAGATAATTAAAGTTTCATACAATAATTGAAAATTAAATAAAATAAGTACTAATAAAGTGTTTCAAAAGTAATACATATCCGAGGGGTTTTCTAAAATACTGTCAAAATGAAAAAACCCCATAGAAAGACGAAGAAAAAAATAAAAATAAATAATGACACCAGCGATCTTCAGACTCTACACTCAGCCCTCCCACTAATCCTCCTCATCATCTTAGCATGCACCTGATGGGCCGGCCTCATCGTGTCCCGGGTTCCCGAATGGGAACTGCGAAGGATCGCCGAATTAGTTAGGGAAGGCGTTGTGCAGCCCTCCGAAAATGTAGGAGAACCCAGCATGCATCTCTTCTCTCATCGTATTTTGGTTCACCTGCATTTGATGGAATTTCCAGTAAAACTCTGGGTATGAAGGGATGCCAGGTGGCTAATCCTGGTGTGCCTGATACTCCTGCTGGTGTTGGTACTGGTGCTGCTTCTGATGAACTGGTGGTGGTTCTATGTATGCACCCTCGTGAGCATGTGCCTCGTGGACATGCTCCATTTCGACATCCTCTTCTTCTTCGTCATCTGGTAGCGGTGGAAGTGGGTCCCATATTTCCCTGTTTAGGCCCCTCAACCACGGGCCATTTCATGTGTCTACAATCAAACCCATCACCCGCAGAGAACGAATATCTACATCACCTCTGGAGTGAACAAGCGTTAAATTATTCACTACATCCTCAGTCGTAATCCCAATGGCGTGAGCGAGTTGGGTCACATATTCCCCACCGTGTATCTCGCTACTTGTCGACCTCCCCGCACTATTTATAAAAAATTCAGCCATCCGAGCGGCGAGGTTGATATGCACTCCATTTACTATCGAGTATAAAAATAGCAGGTCTGGTGTGGGACAGTTCCCAGAACTGTCCATGCGCCCACAAATGGTGTGGCTCATTACCTGGTGAAGAACCCTAAGGAGTGGGTCCTTTACTCTCGACGCTTTAGCCCTTCTGGCCTCGTAAGGTGGCCCGATCGCCACATGAGCCCAAAAGTCTGCTCTGTCTTCATCGCTGTCGAACTTATATACGTCGGTAAAGAGCTCGGTGTCTATTTCTTCATCAGTGTAAATACCCAATTTCCGCCCGAGCTTCGCCACTGACCACTTATGCCATCTACCTCCAAGCCTGAATTGCACAATTTTCGCGTGCTTGAATTCCGGGTTCTCGCTTCTTGGTTTGTCATATGCATACGAAGCAAGAAACTCTAGTGTTAGCTCGAGGTAGACGGGCCGCTCCACATTTAACATGTTACACCTCGACCCGCAGCGGAAAAGGTGATCGGGGCATGATTGGGTTATCATCAAAGCTCATGACATTTATTATAATGTTTCATATTTATTATTTCAATTTAAAAGAGATCATACAATCATATCAAACAAATACAACATGTTCTATTCATCCTTCTAAACTTCATTATTTTTCTTCTAAGGCAATTTCCTATGTTTTCCTTGCTTCAACCTGTTCACCTGTATCATGTGTAAAAATGGTTTTTGGATCAACAAAAGTTGGCGAGTGAACCTTGTTAGAAAACATTTATTATTTATTTCTGGTTGTATTTAATATTGGTGCAATATTCATATATGAACAAACGTAAATAAACATACAATAACAACAATTAGCATACAATAACAAACCATTAGCATACAATATCAAACAACAACAAACAATAACATACATTAACAAACCAACAGCATACAATAACATATCAACTTGCATAAATATATAACATAAATGAAACTGTGCGATCAAGGCTCAATCAAACGGAGCTGATCGTATTGCATGTACTGAAAATGATAAATGTCTATGCGATCAAGGCTCAATCAAACGGAGCCGATCGTATTGCATGTACTGAAAATGAAAAAATGTCTGTGCGATCAAGGCTCAATCAAACGGAGCCGATCGTATGTAGGCAACGCCAGGTTCACGCTCATAATTAAATGGGGAACTGCTCAACGCTCATAATGTAATGGGGAGCGGCGGCCTATGAAATTGCATGTACTGAAAATAATAAATTAAATCTAAACAATAATCACACAAACAGTTCACACAGGCTGGATACACATTTATTCATGATATGATGTATGCACAATGATTTAAATATAATAAATAGTAAGACACAGGATACACCCCAAAAACGTGATTTAAACGGGGAATTTGTAGAGATTCACTCACAGTGGGTGCGTTCGGTGAATGATGATGAATGCGCACGAGTTTAGAGGATTGATCGACGAGGAATAACTAACCTAATTAATAAAGAAAAGTAAGGTAAATAAATGGATTTTATTAACAACTTTAATAGGATTTTTGGATATATTTTTGTGAGTTTTAGGCTATTTTCTAACCTTAAAAATGTTATTTTTAAGTATTTTTAAATAAAATAAATAAATAAAAATAATAAAAAATATTGACCTTTTGACCGTTGACTTGTTGACCGTTGACCGGTTTTATTGCGTAAGTGGATGCGCCGGGTGAGGCTCGAACCCGAGACCTCCCGTTCGCGTGCACGCAGCTCTACCAACTGAGCTACGTGTCTGACCCGAAATATTTCTGTTTTTAATTATATTTATATACTAATTAAATTAATCCGAAAATCATTTATTTTAAAAAGATTTCAATGTGATGACCCGGTGCACTCCACAGGTCTCGAACCCGGGACCTGTGGTTTAGTTTGGCACACAGTCCACCGTTGGACTGTGTGTCTAACTTGGTAAATATTCTAGTTTTTATTGTACTTAACATAATACTGAATTAATCCGGTTCAGTTTTTTAAAAAAAGGCATTTTATTACAGCGAATGAGGTTGGGACAGGAATCGAACTCGCGACGTGTATGTATTTATTTGCACACAGTCCACCGTTGGACTGTGTGTCTAACCCGTTTATAATACCGATTTTAAATAATCTTATAACATAACTACTTCGTCTTCTTCGTTCAAAACTCAGGCAACGTTTATCTAACTGTTATTTGATTAATTCGGTTAATGAACAATTGAAAAGTATTGAACCGAAGAGTTTGGGGAAAGAAAATACCGAACAGATCGTCTTCTTCAGAAAATCCGGCGAAGCTTGTCGGCTCTGTTCGGGTGACCTTCGGCTGTTAGAATCAATTAGCAGTTTGGAGGGATTAGATGTGAAATTGAACTAATGAGTAATGATTATCAGTATGTTTGAACGATCATACCGGTTAACAGCGGGTTTTAGAAAAATCCAGAAGTTTTCCGGTGAAAACAGAAAGTCCGGCAATGTCGTCTGAGGTTGATTCTGAGCGATGAAATGGTGTTAGAATTCGTCTTATAATGGAATGAAACAGAAATATCGAGGTAATTACCGTGTAGATGAAAGTCCCGGTTTTCCGGCGACTTGCAGAGAATTCCGGCGAGTGAAATTTCTTGCGACAGAGATCCTTCAGAGGTTTAAGGTGAGTGTGGGTGATGTCAGTATAAGCTCTAGGATCTTATTTTAGGGTAAGAAGAAAGGATGGATTGAACTCGGTTTTCCGGCGAAAATTTCCGGTAATTTTTCAGAGAATTCCGGCGACTTCCGGCGAAGTTTTCTGTGCGAAATGATGAGTGTAAGTTGAATAGCTTCGTGAGATTAACTGATGAACAAGGTATAATCCCGGATTTGAGTTGCATTTTCGGTTTCAACAGAAATTGAAGGCTTTGAATGTAATTGATGGTTTTCTTCGGTTATAACCGACCTTACTGTTAATGTATACGTTATGACCAAAAAGAAACGGCAACTTTGACGAAATTGTCGGGATTTCCGGCGCAAGGGGATTTGGGCGCGTTGTGTAACTGGGTTTTGATTTCCAGATTGATTTATGTATTAATTGTTTCAATATGTTAACAAATAACACAAGTGACGGAGCGGTTGAATGTGTGGGAGTTAAGACTTTGCTAGCTCTCGGCTGACCCGGGTTCGAGTCCCGGCTTCAACATATTATTTTTAATTCACTATTTTTAATACATTTTCAAAAATAAATTTTATATTCTAATATACTTATTAATTATGTATCGTTTAAAATTAATTTGGGCATTAAATACGCAACTAAATTTTTAACTGGTTGTTCGGTTAATAAACGAAGCGAGTCTGGTAAATCCGAATTTTTGGCGGATGTTACATAACAATCTCGCCGTCGGAAAGGAAATCATTTCCTAAAGCCTCGTGGATTGGTTTAGGGCTTGCAATGCAGCCCAACTTATCCTCCTTGGTTCACCGATTTGGCCTCTTCTGTTCCACAGTGTATGTAGCTTATTGATGCACGGTCGCTCCTTTTGCTTGTCGGCATCGAACTGGAGGAAGGGATGATCCATCTACACGCAGTCATACAACAAAAAATCAGACCAGACTTGAATATTTTCATTTATTCTATAATCACTGTGCCGGTACTATGATAAATCTAAACAATACCGACCTGAATTTCTACAGCAACATGCTTACCGGTCAATTAATGATCATAAAAAGGTTCAGAAGAGATTAATAAAAGATAACATTTCACACGTGATTATCACAGAGATCATTATATATATTTATATATTTATGAATTAGATATGATGTTACATATAATAAAGTCTTTTCCCTTAAGTACAAAAGTTTGACACTGGCCAGCACTCGGCACACAAAAACCATGTGGTTTTAGGCAACAAAAACAAACTGTGGAACTTCCACAACCCCCGAACTTGGGCACACAAATATCATTCTTATTGTTGCCATGATCTAGATTGTTTGTAAATGTTTGTTGATTTACTTTATGAAAATTAAAATTTGCTGATGTAAGATCCACTTTTCTGTAGTCGGCGTCATTGTTGTTCCCATCAATACCTAAGTAACAAATTAATCACTTCAAATTAGTGATGTATATAGAATGTATAAGAGTGAGTTTATGTATATAGAAAATGTTATATATTTCGTAACGGATTGTATACACCATATAAAATTATAGACCATCATCTTGTACATTGTATTTTTCAAAACCAAAGTTTGGCTGTTAATGAGATCTTAACTTGTTCAAGAGATCGATGTGATTCTAACTTTGTAAGAGTTTTGACACAAAGAACATATTATACTAAAAAGTGTACATTGTACTTCTAGAAATTAAGAGATTGATAAACTTACATATGATAAAGAGGCTAAAAACAATGACCAAAACGAAAGATTGGCTGTTAGTGAGCATCTTAACTTGTTAAAGAGATCGATGTGATTCTAATTTAGTAAAAGTTTCAAGGCAAAGAACATATTTATACTAAAAAGTAGTGGGATCAGTACTATATAGAAACTAAATATCTTTTAAAATAAAATAAATTTAAATGTAGTTTTGAACTTTTGTAATAAGTGACTAATTGTTTATGTTGGCTTGAATTCATTATAATATATGATTGCATATTAGGAAAAAAATATAATATTCTATTGAGTAAGTTATCAATATAATTTTGTAAAAAGCTATACGGTAATAGGTTTTCTTAAAAATTTACATATTTAAATCACTAACATATTTAAATCATTAACTATAAGTATATTTTCAATACTAAATAAAATCAGTTTATATATTTTTAATTTTTTTGAAAGGCAAGGAACGACGTGACACTGGGCGCTGTGGCCAAGGTTAAATACTCGACCGCCGCCAGCCCCTTGGCTCTCCCGAGATGCGCAAAAACCCAACCTCCACTCGCCTGAAGGCACGACAGTGAAATGATCGGTAAAACCTCGCCTCTCATCCAAGTCCAACTGGCACCACCTGTATTCGCTATTCACCTGGATGCCGTAGAAAATAATGAGGAGAGTAGAAATCGAACCTTAGTCACAATGAAAACCAATTCTTTCCCCAACCACATTGGCAAATCGGTTTATATATTTATATCACATTTTGAGGTGAAGATTTACATTATACCCATAGTGTTTAGTAACATGTTTATATATTTTCATTAATTCTGTAATTACTGTGCCGGTACTATGATAAATCTAAACAATACCGACCTGAATTTCCACAACAATGTGCTTACTGGTCACTTAATGATCATAAAAAGGTTCAGAAGAGATTAATGAAAGATAACATTTCACACATGATTATCAAAGAGATCATTATTTATATTTATATATTTATGAATTACGATATGATGTTACATATAATAAAGTCTTTTCCCTTAAGTACATAAAGTTTGACACTGGTCAGCACTCGGCACACAAAAACCATGTGGTTTTAGGCAACAAAAGCAAACTGTGGAACTTCCACAACCCCCAAACTTGGGCACACAAATACCATTCTTATTGTTGCCATGATCTAGAATGTTTGTAAATGTTTGTTGATTTACTTTATTGAAAATTAAAATTTGCTGATGCAAGATCCACTTTTCTGTAGTCGGCGTCATTGTTGTTCCCATCAATACCTAAGTAACAAATTAATTACCTCAAATTAGTGATGTATATAGAATGTATAAGAGTGAGTTTATATATATAGAAAATGTTATATATTTCGTAGCGGATTGTATACACCATATAAAATTATAGACCATCATCTTGTACATTGTATTTTTCAAAACCAAAGTTTGGCTGTTAATGAGATCTTAACTTGTTTAAGAGATCGATGTGATTCTAACTTTGTAAGAGTTTTAACACAAAGAACATATTTATACTAAAAAGTGTACATTGTACTTCTAGAGAATTAAGAGATTGATCAACTTACATATGATAAAGAGGCTAAAAACAATGACCAAAACGAAAGATTGGCTGTTAGTGAGCATCTTAACTTGTTAAAGAGATCGATGTGATTCTAATTTAGTAAAAGTTTCAAGGCAAAGAACATATTTATACTAAAAAGTAGTGGGATCAGTACTATATAGAAACTAAATATCTTTTAAAATAAAATCAATTTAAATGTAGTTTTGGACTTTTGTAATAAGTGACTAATTGTTTCTGTTGGCTTGAGTTCATTATAATATATGATTGCATATTAGGAAAAAAATATCATATTCTATTGAGTAAGTTATCCATATAATTTTGTAAAAAGTTAGAGGGTGATAGGTTTTCTTAAAAATTTACATATTTAAATCATTAACATATTTAAATTATTAACTATAAGTATATTTTCAATACTAAATAAAATCTGTTTATATATTTTTATTTTTTTTGAACGGCAAGGCACTACGTGACACTGGGCGTTGTGGCCAAGGTCGATTACTCGGCCGCCGCCAGCCCCTTGGCTCTCCCTAGATGCGCGAAAACCCAACCTTCACCCGCCTGTAGGGACGACAGTGGAATAATCTGTAAAACCTCACCTCTCATCCAAGTCGAACCGGCGCCACACGTATTCGCTATTCACCTGGAGGCCATAGAAAATAATGAAGAGAGTGGGAATCGAACCTTAGTCACAAGGAACACTAATTCTTTCCCCAACCACATTGGCAAATCGGTTTATATATTTATATTACATTTTGAGGTGAAGATTTACATTAAATCAGTAGTGTTTAGTAACATGTTTATATATTTTCATTTATTCTGTAATCACTGTGCTGGTAATATGATAAATCTGAATTTCCATAACAACGTGCTTACTGGTCAATTAATGATCATAAAAAGGTTTAGAAGAGATTAATAAAAGATAACATTTCACACGTGATTATCACAGAGATCATTATTTATATTTATATATTTATGAATTATGATATGATGTTTCATAGCATAAGTATAAAATAATTTACTCAATCCACATGGCAATTGTATAAAAGAATTTACTCAATCCATAAAAAGGTACATAAGTTTGAAATACATAGCATAAGTATAAAAGAATTTACTCAATCCACATAGCAATTGTATACGAGGTAATCTAGCATGCAATACTAATTGTCAAACCCAAGTATCCACAAGAATGAATGTGTCCCTC
The DNA here is from genome assembly GCA_947069175.1 of Scalesia atractyloides. Taxonomy (NCBI): domain Eukaryota; kingdom Viridiplantae; phylum Streptophyta; class Magnoliopsida; order Asterales; family Asteraceae; genus Scalesia; species Scalesia atractyloides. Next base: position 24,789,426 of record CAMTDV010000023.1, read on the forward strand.
GTCACACGAAGTAACGAGACTAAGGTATGGATGTAACAAGAATGTTACAGCTTTGAGACTTAACAATACCCCGACGGGCGGTGTGCTACTCCTATAGCGCTATATATATTAAGTTGGGGCTAGCTAAGTTAATGACAAGAAGCATGTATGAATTTAGCATGTACCAAAGCATATCAATAAGCATGTATGAAAGATTGAGTGCATAAAGCATGTAGTGTGTGTATTTGTGTGTTAACATGTTACACCCAAATTGTGTAAAAGGTAAATGGGTCAAGTGTACTCACGGTTTTGCAAGCTTTCACTTGTTAGTCCCGTGAAGAGTTTGGAGGCTGGAAGAGGCACCGAGTTATCCTACAAGAGGAAGAATGGGTTGGTTGTAACATCCGTAAAAAAACGGGTTTCCAAAACCCGCTTCGTTTATTAATCGAATAGTCAGTTATAATTTTCGTTGCGTGTATATTGTTTATTTTAATTTTAAACGATACATAATTAATAAACATTTTAGAATTTAAAAACTATAATTAATAAACAATAAAAAACAAGTGAAGAAAAATAAAAGGGAGCTGCCGGGTTTCGAACCCGGGTCAGCAGGTTCCAACAAACAAACACTTCACCGCTCCGCCACTTGACTTTTTTGTTATTATATCGAAACAAATAATACTTAAGATGAAATCCGAATTCAAACCGGACTTCCAGCGCGGCTGAACTCGCAATCACCGGAAAATCCGGCGATCCGCGAGTTTAGCCATTTTCCTTTTGACTATAACGTTATAACCGACGTCTACATCGGTTATAACCTACGTCTGACCCTCAATTGTAGTCGTAACCGCCGGAAAATCTTGACTGCGAACCTTGACCAAAATACAGACCCAATACATCCTGTTCTACCCTATAAATACCCCCCTCAACCTTCCAGGAATCCTTTCGCTCAAGACCGCACACTTTATCGTAGTTGAAGTGCTCAGAAACTCGTCGCCGGAGATTTCCAATTTCGCCGGAATTGGTCACCGGAAAACCGAATCTATCCCATTATTGCCTTACTCTATAAATAGGACTTCTAGAGCTTCGACAGAAGTCACCCACACTCACCTCAAACCTCCTGTAGATCCTCTGTCGCAAGTTACACTTCGCCGGAATCTTCAGTTACTCGCCGGAATCTTCAGTTATTCGCCGGAATCATCACCGGAGGATGTCAATTCGACTCTGATCGGTATAATCTTTTGATCCATGTCCTTTTATCATTTAATTTACTAAGTATACTAGATTTCTGATTTAGCAGTCGAGTTCGAATACTGAGAATTAAACAGGAAGAAGATGAAGTTTATATAGTGTATATGTATAAATAAAACCGGTTATAAAACCAGGTTAGACACACAGTCCAGTGGTGGACTGTGTGCAAATTTAAATCAGGGTCTCGGGTTCGACTCTGTTCTTGTTTCGATTCGTCACAATATTCAAACCATTTTATAAAACCCAAACATGAAACTTGACGGTAAGTATATAAGAGAAATAAAAATCACTTATCATTCGGGTTATTCACACAGCCCAGTTGGTCGGGCTGTGTGCAACACAAGGCTATAGTCGCAGGATGAGTCCGGTTCGAGTCTGCTGTGCTCCGATCCACTGAAATATCATACTCTTTTTATAAAAACCAAATCCTGAAGCACGTGATAAGTGTATAAATATAATAAAAACCGGAATAATAGCCGGGTTAGACACACAGTCCAGTGGTGGACTGTGTGCAAAAACATAAAGCACGTCGCGGGTTCGAGTCCAGACTCTCACACCGGTTCGATTGGATTTAAAACCTTTTTAATTAAATAAAATTCGGTATAATCTAAATAGTATATAAATATAATTAAAATCAGAAATATTTCGGGTTAGACACGTAGCTCAGTTGGTAGAGCTGCGTGCACGTATACGAGAGGTCACAAGTTCGAACCTCACTCAGCGCACAAAATTAACACGGTCCGACCGGTCAACGGTCAACGGCAATTTTTATTTTCATTTTATTTATTTATTTTATTTAAAAATCAATTAAAAACACTTAAAAATAATATTTTTGAAGTTAGAAAATTTCCTTAAACTCACAAAAAATAAATCTAACAATCCCATTAAGAACACTAATTAAAAATATTAATCTCAAATAAAAGTTTATTTATTTATCGAATTATTATGTTATTATTTAGGTTAGTTTCTCTCGTGGTTAAATCCAAATTCGTGCGCATTCATCATCAATCCAAGAAACGCAACCACTGTGAGTGAATTCTTACAAATTCCCCTTTTTATTCATGTTTTGGGGTGTATCATGTGTCGCTTAAATTAATTCGCTTATTCAAACTCGTGCCATTACCATTATATGATCTAAACTTATAATGTAAATATTGTTTGTTGTAATGCGTGTTTACATTTAGTCAAGTGGCGTGCAAATCAATTCATTAGGTCCATCAGTTCCTCGTTGGAGACGGGTTGAACAACGCGTGCCTCAAAATCATTCATTAGGCCCATCAGTTCCTCGTGGGAGACGAGTTGAACAACGCGTGCCTCAAAATCAATCATTTGGTGTATATGTGTGCAATAATTAATATTATATGTTTTGTGATTAAATTTACATTTACGTTTACTCATATGTGGTTATGCACTTTATTTTATAATCAATACAATAAACACGTTTAAATGTTTTCATAGGATTCACTCGCCAACTTTTTGTTGACCCAAAAACCCTATTTTTACACATGATACAGGTGGACAGGTTGAAGCAAGGAACACATAGAAATTGCCTTAGAAGAAAAATAATGAAGTCTTGAAAAATGTATAGAACATGTTGTACTTGTATGATTGATTGTAATGTTTTCCTTTAAAAAGAAATAATAAATATGAAACTTTATAGTAAATGTCATGAGCTTTGATGAAAACCCAATCATTGTCACACCCCGACCCGCAGCGGAAAAGGTGATCGGGGCATGATTGGGTTATCATCAAAGCTCATGACATTTATTATGCGTTTCATATTCATTTAATACAATTTAATGGTAATTTACAATAAATATTACAACATGTTCTAACTATCAATCTAAGCTTCTTTATTCTCTTCTAAGGCATTTCCTATGTTTTCCTCGCTTCAACCTGTTCACCTGTATCATGTGTAAAAGGGTTTTTGGATCAACATAAAGTTGGCGAGTGAATCCTATGGAAAACATTTGAACAAGTTTATTTAATTGATTATGAAATAAGTGCACAACCAAACATGAGTAAAAATAGATGTAAACTTATTCAACAATCATTAGATATTAAATAAAGCACACATGAACAATAATGGAACATTTAGAGGCACGCGTTGCTCTACTCGTCTCTCACGAGGAGCTGATGGGCCTAATGAATGAGTTGCATAAACATGATAATATGAATGACACAACTACAAACAATATAAACTCAATGATACACACATGAACAATAATGGATTGGTTTTGAGACACGCGTTGTTCAACTCGTCTCCCACGAGGAACTGATGGGCTTAATGAATGAATTTCATATAATTTGACAAAATATAATAAGTAATCACAACAATATAAACAATCTAAGTTTAGATCACGATATGGTATGGCACAAGTTTAAATAAACGAGTTAATTAATTTGTGACACATGACACACCCCAAAACGTGTAATTAAAAAGGGGGAGTTGTAAGATTCACTCACAGTGGGTGCGTTCGGTTGATGATGTTGAATGCACGCGAAGTGGTTTTAACCACGAGTGAAATTAACCTAGATAAATAGCATTATGGTTTGGTAAGTAAACGGATTTTATTAATCCATTTTAGTAGGATTGTTGGGTGTATTTTTGTGAGTTTAAGGCTATTTTCTAACCTTAAAATGTTATTTTTAAGTATTTTTAATTGAGTTTTAATTAAAATAAATAAATAAAAATAATAAAAAAATTTGATTTTTTTTGCTACAGTTGACCGTTGACTTTGACCGGTTCGAATCGTGTAATTGTGCGCTGAGTGAGGCTCGAACCCGAGACCTCCCGTACGCGTGCACGCAGCTCTACCAACTGAGCTACGTGTCTAACCCGAAATATTTCTGTTTTTAATTATATTTATATATTAATTATGTTAAACAGAAAATCCTTTATTTTCTAAAAACGATTTAATCCAAGACTCGGTGCGCTCCACAGGTCTCGAACCCGGGACCTGTGGCTTATGCAAACACACAGTCCACCGCTGGACTGTGTGTCCAACTTGTTAACTAAACTTATTTTTATTATTCTTAAATACAAACTAATCATTTTCATTTATGCCATATTAAAAAGTTTGAATAATTGTCCGGGTCGATGTAGTAGACCGGACTCGAACTCGTGCGCTTTGATTAAACATACACACAGTCCACCACTGGACTGTGTGTCTAACTTGGTTATTATTCCGATTATTAATATACTTAACATATAACAGTGTGACTCCGGTTCGGTTAACAAAAAAAAAATCGTTTTTATTAAGGCAGCGTGTGTGGAACAGGATTCGAACTCGAGACGTTTGTGTGTTTAATGTGCACACAGTCCACCGCTGGACTGTGTGTCTAACCCGAGTAATTTCTTGATTTAAATTATACTTATATGTTACTGCAACATCGTCTTCTTCGTTAGATTTTAACCAGGAACGATGACGATCTGGTTCGAAGTTTTAATCAGGATTCTTTAGCGTTTTTAGGTTAATTACAGATGAGATGTAAGTAAAAAGAAAGGAAATTAGGCGTGAGGTATACCGACTGGCTTCCTCTGTTTTTCCGGCGTAACTCCGGCGACAGCAATCACTTCCGGCGACGAGTGTCTTGCAGCAGAGAGTCTTCAGAAAACTTACAAAGTATGTGGGTGACTTCGGTATAAGTTCAGAGGGTTCAGTAAGGCTCAGAAACGAAGAACCCAGTTTTCCGGCGATTTGCAGGTGATTTCCGGCGAGTGAGTTTTCGCCGAGAAAGGGTGCGGTTTTGAGCGAAAAAGTTTGCAGAGGTTCGATGGGGTATTTATAGGGCAAGTCGTCGATGGATTTGGTCCGATTTCCGACTTGATTCATCGGTTTAAATTTCTCCGGCGGTTATAGATGGTGTCGCGGACTCAGACGTCAGTTATAACCGATATAGGTTTAAAGTTTACGTTATAACGGAAGGATTCGTTAAATTATTGGCGAGATCGCCGGGATTTCTGAGGACTGCATTTGGGCGCCGGTTTTGAATTCGGAAAGTCATGATATGAATTTAATGATCTTAATAATTAACAGAGAACATCAGTGGCGCAGTGGTTTATGTGTTGTGTGTTAAGTTTGTTGCTGGACCGGTTACTGACCCGGGTTCGAAACCCGGCAGAACCAAAGTATTTTTATTTTCTTATTTTTGACAGTTTTTCAAAAACTAATTATATATTCCCATATAATAATTGATTATGTATCGTTTAAAATTATTTTGGGCATTTAATTCGCAACGAAATTTTTAACTGACTGTTCGGTTAATAAACGGAGCGGGTTTGGTAAAATCCGTTTTTGACGGATGTTACAATCATGCCCCGATCACCATTTCCGCTGCGGGTCGGGGTGTGACATTGGTAAGCATTCGAATGATAACGGAGGATTAGGAATAGAATACAATAAAGTAGTTTATACAGAAAAGTAATCATCTAGACTTAATACTCGTTTTTGACACTATGATACCCATTCGGGTTGATGTGTTTTCATAGGTTATGATACCCATTAGAATTGTAACGTGAGATTAAGTACTTAGGTGATGTAACCTAATATCATGAGGATAATCATTTGATTATCATTAAGAGTTCGATTAGTTTATATATATATATATATATCATATAGTATATGTATAAGTAAAAAAACATCATGGAAGTTCATGGAAGTCATTCATGGAGGTAGGAGGATAACCTTCCTTTTAAAACCTCTCGTATAGTTTACCAATGCGCAAGTCGTCACAAGGACGACAAGGATGGTCATGAGTACGTTTTAAACATAAAAGTAAAATAAAAAAGTAAACGAAAACATCAAGTGAGGTGGTGGATCGAAGGTAGGATAGCCAAGGCCTCCAAGTGATCACACTCTACCAACTCAAGTCTTGTTTCGAGAACAAGCTTGGAAGGATACAACACTTGTGGGTAAAACCCTATTAAAACCAAACAAAGCTCTTACACTTAGGACCTTTAGACATGGTGATGTTCCAAGTTGGTTTTCCATGGAAGACTTATGGAGACATTCCAAAAGGTGTTTCAAGTAGTAAGAAGGAAGAAAGATCAAAAGGAGAGAGGTGAGTTAGAACTCACTTTTTGAAGCCTTGATCTTTTAGTGAAGAAGAGCTCTTAGAGCTTTTTAGATAGAAGAGAAGAGAAGATTGAGGTGTGAAATGAGAGGAGATGGTGTGGGGTATTTATAGGTAAAATTGGGAGGGTGTTAGTTGGGGGGGTAATAAATGCAAGAAACACAAAATTGGCCAATCCAGGAGCTTGAAACCAACATTTCCGTATTATTCCCTTCTCGCGGCCGCGAGAGGGTGAAGGTGGCAGGTCGCGGGCCCGAGGCAGGTTATTCCAGAAGGTTCTTTGTTTTTTATCACTTTTAGTCCTTCAACTTAGTTTAAGTTGCTATTTTTGCATGTTTTAAGCCTATAACGTGTATGAATGCATGAATCTTTGCATGTATAACAAGTAGTTTGCATGAATTTAACGATTGAATGTATGTAAGATAAACATGTATCAAGTATAAATTTTATTACGATTCAAGTCTCGGATTACAAGATTGGAAAAAAGAAATACGAATACAAGCTTCCAAAAATAGAAATACAACAATCCCTTCTAATTAAGGAAGGTATGAAAAGCGAGGCGTTACAGTCTCCCATCCTTTAGAAAATTTTGTCCCGAAATTTATTCAGATGAAGGTGTAACGAATAGGTGCGGGTACTTAGTCTTCATATCACTTTCGAGTTACCAAGTAAATTCGGCGCCATGTTTACCTTCCCATCGAACCTTAACTATGGGAATTCGACTGCGCCTCAATTGCTTGATTCCTTGGTCCATGATTTTGACCGGTTTTCCACGAAGTGTAGAGTCTTGTTGATTTGAAGATCTTCAAGTGGAACCTGAAGCCCTTCGTCAGCTAGACATTTCTTCAAGTTTGAGACATGGAACGTAGGATGAATGTTGTTGAGTTCTTGAGGTAGATCCAGTTTATACGCTACCTTGCTAATCCTTTCGAGAATTTTGAAAGGACCTACATAGCGAGGAGCGAGTTTGCCTTTCTTACCAAATCGAACTACACCCTTCCAAGGGGATACCTTGAGGAGTACAAAGTCAACCACGTTGAATTCCAAGGGTTTGCGCCGTCTATCCGTGTAGCTCTTTTGTCGGCTTCTAGGGGTTGAGCAGGTTGTCTCGAATTTGTAAGATCTTGTCCGTCGTCTCTTGTATAAGCTCGGGACCAGTGATTTGAGCTTCCCTGATCTCGTGCCAACAAATAGGCGATCGACACTTACGACCATACAATGCCTCGAAATGTGCCATTTGAATACTCGCGTGATAACTGTTATTGTACGAGAATTCGATCAAAGGCAAGTGCATATCCCAGTTGCCACCAAAATCGATTACGCAAGAACGAAGCATATCCTCTAGGGTTTGGATGGTACGCTCGGTTTGTCCATCAGATTGAGGATGGAAGGCAGTACTAAGATTGAGATGAGTACTAAGAGCTCTTTGAAACGTTTGCCAAAGGCGAGAAGTGAAATGACCATCTCGGTCTGAGATGATGTCGATGGGGATACCATGACGACAAATGATTTCGTCCTTGTAGATATGAGCCAATTTCTCGACTTTGAAATCTTCGCGTATGGGGAGGAAGTGAGTGGATTTTGTTAAACGGTCAATGATAACCCAAATACTATCATGACCAGACAATGTACAAGGAAGTTTGGTAATGAAGTCCATGGCGATGCTTTCCCATTTCCAAATAGGAATCTCGGGTTGTTCAAGCAAACCAGAGGGACGTTGATGTTCGGCTTTCACCTTAGAACAAGTAAGGCATTTCGAAACGTAGAAGGCGATATCTTTCTTCATTCCAGGCCACCAGTAAGACGTACGAAGGTCATGGTACATCTTATCAATTTCTCGACCGACGCCAGCCCTTGGCTCTCCCCAGATGCATGAAAACAAAACCTCCACCCGCCTGAAGGCACGGTAGTGGAATGATCGGTAAAACCTCGCATCTCATCCAAGTCCAACCGACGCCACCCGAATTCGTTATTCACCTGGATGCCGTAGAAAATAATGAGAATAGTGGGACAAGGAACACCAATTCTTTCCCCAACCACATTGGCAAATCGGTTTATATATTTATATCACATTTTGAGATGAAGATTTACATTAAATCCGTAGTGTTTAGTAACATGTTTATATATTTTCATTTATTCTGTAATCACTGTGCCGGTACTATGATAAATCTAAACAATACCGACCTGAATTTCCACAACAATGTGCTTACTGGTCAATTAATGATCATAAAAAGGTTCAGAAGAGGTTAATAAAAGATAACATTTCACACGTGATTATCACAGAGATCATTATTTATATTTATATATTTATGAATTACGATATGATGTTACATATAATAACGTCTTTTCCCTTAAGTACATAAAGTTTGACACTGGTCAGCACTCGGCACACAAAAACCATGTGGTTTTAGGCAACAAAAGCAAACTGTGGAACCTCCACAACCCCCGAACTTGGGCACACAAATACCATTCTTATGGTTTCCATGATCTAGATTGTTTGTAAATGTTTGTTGATTTACTTTATGAAAATTAAAATTTGCTGATGCAAGATCCACTTTTCTGTAGGCGGCGTCATTGTTGTTCCCATCAATACCTAAGTAACAAATTAATCACTTCAAATTAGTGATGTATATAGAATGTATAAGAGTGAGTTTATGTATATAGAAAATGTTATATATTTCGTAATGGATTGTATACACCATATAAAATTATAGACCATCATCTTGTACATTGTATTTTTCAAAACCAAAGTTTGGCTGTTAATGAGATCTTAACTTGTTCAAGAGATCCATGTGATTCTAACTTTATAAGAGTTTTGACACAGAACATATTTATACTAAAAAGTTTACATTATACTTCTAGAGAATTAAGAGATTGATCAACTTACATATTATAAAGAGGCTAAAAACAATGACCAAAACGAAAGTTTGGCTGTTAGTGAGCATCTTAACTTGTTCAAGAGATCGATGTCATTCTAATTTAGTAAAAGTTTTAAGGCAAGAACATATTTATACTAAAAGGTAGTGGGATCAGTACTATATAAAAACTAAATATCTTTTAAAATAAAATCAATTTAAATGTAGTTTTGGACTTTTGTAATAAGTGACCAATTGTTTATGTTGGCTTGAATTTATTATGATATATGATTGCATATTAGAAAAAAAGATCTATTCTATTGAGTAAGTTATCCAGATAATTTTGTAAAAAGCTAGAGGGTAATAGGTTTTCTTAAAAATTTACATATTTAAGTCACTAACAATTTGAGGCTTGACACTTGGTGAAAAAAAATATAAATTAATTTACTAATTTATCCTTGAAGTGTTTTAAAGTGTTGAGCGCTTTCCCATTGTACCCCTCTAAATTGTGTTGCCTTCCTTTGTATACGTTAGTGAGTGTTGTAAAATTACATTTCTGTCTATAACATAAGCTTTATATAGTTATATAGATGACTCTTTTATTAAAAAGAAAAAAAAGAATAAAATGCTTATAGTAAGTATTTTGAACGGGTTAATTCTATCTCTCCCTTAAATTGATTGACCAAGTTTTAAACATTGTTATAAAAATTTAGAGTTAAACACATACTTTTGGGTGAAATTCTTAGTTTTAGTCCCATCTTTTTCTTCTTTGTTTTAGTCCCATCCTTTTCTATTAGGACACCCTCTGGTTTCCATTATTTTCATTTTCAACAACCCACGGTACTAATATACTTATATCCCATTGTTAAATTGGACAGTTGGTAACTGATGATCCTGAGTTTTTTTTAGCTACCAAAGACGTTACTACTCGTATTATGAAGTCATCCATTGTCATGATTGAAAGGAACACAAACTATGTGCCGCTCGCTTTGAAAACGCTCGAGAAACGCTAGTTCGCTTTTGGACTTGGTTGTAATCGAGCCGATAAAAGTACAAACTTTCACTAAGTAAAGAAATAAATAAAAACATATATATAAATTAAACCCTCCCCTCCCCATCCTTTGACCGGCCTAACCCACACCCCCCTTTTACTTTTGTCATCCTTTTTCTAACACGAAACACTGGGCGAAAAATGAATCGTTTCGCAACCGTTTACCGAACCGGGAGAGCATTTAAAACCCGATACTTATCCTAGCCCTAAATATCCACCTAATGCCTATCTCAGTGTTGCAAAGTTCAAGGTCAAAAAGTCACGAAGGCACTTGTCACCCCTTGTTCCGATCGGACTACTATGTCTAAGCAAACATACACACACCTCATTTAACTTAATAACAATCCATCTAAAACCTTCACAAGTTCATTTCCTATATGCTCTCTGTAGTTCAAACCAAAATCCAGCCAAAATCAAAGGTATCAAGGGCTTTTTAATTCAAATTTTGTGTTCGTTTTGTGTGAAAAGTGTTATAAACAAAAAGTAATATGTTTTAATCCATACACAACTATTATTTTGTCCATGAGGGATGCTCAAACTCTTATTATATGTAACAAGTTTATACATGATGTTTTCCACGATGAAAAAATATGGTTTATGGATCTAAAAACACAAAGCTCCGGCAAGAAACGTGTAGTTAACAATTTAACCGAAAAAGATAATCTACAAGGATTGATTTGTGATGTTGTGTACATGTTTGTGTTGTATATAATATGTAGATACTATACTTAGTCTTACTCAGCATTTGGAAGCATAGAAATCGCTCAAGGAATCGAGAATCGGTAGGTATGCCGTCGAAAACTGAATTTAGGGCACTAAGACTTTATTTATGCGTAACTTGTGGCGTGAGTATAGTTAGTACCTGGAACTTTGCAGACTGGTCATATACAATGAAAGTAGAGTCTGCAAAATTTAAGAATTTTTAGAATATCTGAAAATTTGGTGAATTTATCGGTTTTTAAAAGCGTTAATTCAGGAAAATGGTAAATACATTCGATAAACCTTCAAGTTTTTCATAGAGACTGTTGTTTGGCATAAGAATCATCTACACAAATTCGGGGTTCATTGGCTAACCCTAGATATGGTTGTAAAAATCGCGTTGTATCGAATTTTCGGCTGTCGAAAACCCTAGTTAGTAAGCTCGGTTGTACCTAAACTTTTATAGGAAGTTTCTAGGTATATTTTGATCATTTAGTAAAAAACAATTTGAATTTTTGGAAGTCGGATGATATGAATCGCCAATTTATAGGTTAAGCGAGTTTTCAAAACTGAATTATTAAATATGATAAATGATTTTAATAAATTTTGGAACTATTTCTCTGAGGTACATATATATATACATATATATATACATATATATATTACATAAAAATTTCCAGAATTTAATGAATTTTGGATATATATTTATGAAAATTATGCTTTAAAAATATTATTTTGTCAAAAACGAAAAATTAACTGTTTAACAAACCTGCCAGAACTTTTAAGCAATTCAACGACTTATCGGCGTTACTTTGGAAGTTGGGAGTAAATCCGTACTTTTCTTGGGTAAATCGGGTAATCAGGTTGAATTACACGCTTGTTTGGTTGATCCCCGAACTACAAAAACTTGAACTGTTATTAAGGCGAATTAGACCGTTTTTCTTTAACATGTTTTCAGGTAAAATGAAAGAAGAATGATGTGCAAACATGCTGGTTGAACAAGTTTTGGCTTTTCGGATATTACTGTAGTTATGTAAGGAATAAAGAAGTTGCGTTACGCTACTTATCGTGTGTAACCAACTTTTAAAATAATGTAATATGATGTATAGTAGTGTTTTTTTATGTCTCTTTATAAACAATGAGATTGATACCAGAGGTGTCTGTTACATCCCTTTTTTTACTTCCGCTGCTACTTGAAGTGTGACAACTATAATGCTTAACATAAATGTACTATATCAGTTTTTTTGTGTTCTAAAAATTCATTTGTTTTTAGGTCTATTTGTAGCTTCTGAGGGTTGGAGTGGTGCCCATGAATTGGGTTGATTTGCAAATGAGTTTGAATAACCTTGGAGTAGGTTGTGGCCTGGTTCTTGATTTGTGTAGGATTAAGATGAAGAATTTTGTGTTTTTGATGAAAGTTTAGATTTGTTTACAACAAAACTTTGATTAATTGTGATTTTGATTAAAGGTTTCAGGTTTCCTTTTCTTTCTTAGTCTTGCTGTTCTTAAGTATATAATTTTGTGTTATAAAGTAAAAAAAATGTGCAAAAATCAATCATATGGATTACCCATGAAACTTCAAAAGAAATGTGAGGATGGTATTCATAATTTTAACCCAAACATACGTGAAAAATATGAGTAAATTAAGGCAAATGGTCCTATGGTAGGCATATCTGTGATTTCGGAACTCTTACTAAAATTATGCATTTTGTTCTTTACATTTGCCAAAAGCATAATGTGTGTTAAATTCAGATGAAATGATCATTTTACCTTTACATTGTAAAAACAAACCATATCCCATTGTTCTAGGTTGCCACCCCATGACTTTGTCGGACCTCCATCGTCTACATGACCACTGATGATTTGCATGACTGGAAGACGTGGGCAACGTTATATCACCACCTCCACCACCGCCAACCCAAAAGCATACCACGAAATCTTGAAGAGATTCCAAAACACAAAGCATAAACATAATCCTATTCCAATCTAAAATGTAGTTATATATTAGAGGCATAAACATTAATTTGAAGATATTCAAACATACAATGCATAAACAAAAAAAAAACTCGAAATGTCAGATCCATAAATATGCAACTTAAAAAGAGCAAATCCATATATATAAATATGAAAAAATCTTGACTTTTAAGGATAATGCTAAAATGTGCACACCAAAAACAACTTTAAAACTTTGTAAATTGAAAAAGGGGTCGTTCTTTTTGTGTTTCAAAGGTAGG